>JAXRJS010000052.1:1195000-3607500 GCA_037127375.1 Dione juno
TTTAAAAATAGTAATTAACCGTTAGCTACAATAGCATTATTGTGACTTGCTTGATGTTTTACAGACTTAAGTTATTGACATGCGGATAGTATTATTAATTCTGAAATTCAACTTGTATTATTACGTAATTTGATAATTGGAACTCATTTCGCATATGACAAAAGAGAGGAACGAAGCGTCTTCGTACCTTGTTCTACCCATATATGAGCGAGGTACATATAGGAGCGGCAATATATAATTTTTTTTAGGATTTTTGTGGCGTTACACTATTCATTTCAGAGGGCACGATTACATGATGAAAATTGTGTTTGTGCATATCTGTTCATAATGCACTACAATATCGTCCTCGTGGCTTCCTTGAATATGATATGCTTTAATCGTGAATTTAATGCTAGATTATGCTTAAATTCGTAAATGTAATATTTATATTACATTTACGGAAAAGAAATTGCCGCATATGACAGGGTAAGCAGAGGGAACCGTAGTAACCTAGTGTTAAGACACTCCCATCCGCCGCCGCAATTCCACCTTTCGAACGCATTGCGTGTTGAGTGGCGGAATTCGATGCCGCGGTTTGCATTGTTACCAGAGCGAAGAAAATGAAAAAAAAAATTTCTCTACAGTGGGAACTGAACCCACAAACCGTCGCGTTTACAGGCAGAGCTCTGCGCCATAACGTATTTTTAAAATGTATTTTTAAAATATATATATATATATATATATATATATATATATATATATATATATATATATATATATATATATATATATATATATATATATATATAAATATATATATATATATATATATATATATATATATATATATATATATATATATATATATATATATATATATATATCTGTATAAAAGATTAACCGATGGGTCACACCACATTCGGAGATAAATCAACCCTTACGACTCTTACATTGTACATCATTTGTAAATTTCATTAATCCTTCCTTCTCTCGACACATCCAAACCACTTGTGTGTTCATTATTACTATAACATCTTCGCTTGTCAAAGTCAATCTACAATTCAAATGACAGTTCAACATTAATTGCCTTATACAATTAATTTTATAGTTTTTACGACAGCTAAGTGCCTAATTACTTACATTATCATTTTAAAAAAATATACGTTTTTTAAACGTGATAGCTAAGTTATTACTTAAATACATTATCACCTAAAATATAGAATGTGACAGTGTAAGTTATATAAAGGCGATAAGGCACTTCATGTCAATCAGCCGGCGATAAAAACGTCCATTCCAACAGCATACTTTTCATAGACGAGTATTAAAGAATCGTGACTAATTTCAATGGTAAATTGTAGTCCACTTTAGTGCAAACCACTTTTATTTCAGTTTGTAAGTATAATGGATATTTGCACAGTTTTTATCGAGGTCTTTTCACTTTCTCCGCACTTGAATATTCATCGCCTATCTCAATGAAAGCATGCGATGATCTATTGTTTTGCTTTTTATTCGTTTTAAGTTTTAACAAATCATTCATTCATTCATGTGGCCGTTAGATTATACAGTTAAATAGCTTAATAACGAAATTTTATACAATTTTTTAGTTTGAGTTTCTATGAGCATGTAGTAAGATTGTAGTCTCCAAAAATCAATAAACATTTACTTTTTTTAAAGTTTTATTCTTACTAGGTATGGAAGGAAACTATTTTTAGAATATATATAAAAAATAATCTATCTGCAAAATTTCAAGACTCTACAATATCTCATGTAATATACAGAAAATAACTATTACGTAATAACGTTTATGTCAACGAAATCAAAAAAATAATAATCTGGTAAGGAGTTAAAACTTAAATCCTCGAAATGTCAATTATATAAAGCATTACTAGCTTATATTTTTAGTTTATTTATTACACACAAAATAACAGCCACAAATTAATTTTGTAAATTCTATACAATATTTAGTTTGCCAATAGAATCGACAAAATGAATCTGTAGTTACATTCAAAGATCATTCTCTATTTTATCGTGTTATTAGGAGACGAATGGCACCGCAGCATTTTGTCAATATAGTATATAGAGTACCAACCTACTAATCATAAACGTCCATATTAAAATACAATATTCCCCCGAGTAGGGCTTGAAATCATCACTTTCTTAGAATCGTCCCAACGGTGTCACGATGGCGTACGTGTCTTCAACAGTATGCATAAGTTTAACATATTTAACTATATTGAGTTAATATTGACTTAAAATTATTATATAGTATCTAAATATTGACTTAAAATTATTTTATAGTATCGAGATACCTAATCTTATATTATATAGATATATATTTTATAAAGGGTGTTGTAATTTTATTAGCTTATATTCAATTTCATAACATTTGGTTAATTTTTGTCCATGCTATATCTACTAACGACTTAACAATGTACTGAGACAGGACAAAAAATAGGAGTTCGCTCAAATTTTTTGCGCTGTTTTAAACTTTTTGTTGAATCTTGAGGCTTTTATGGGTGATCCGTATACCATACAAATTAAAAGCAAAGCTTATGATTTATACAATAGTTGTCGTATTTTTTATACATTATTGTTGTATTTCATTTTAACTATGTTACCTTAACGAGAAGTGGCGAAAGTTTGGTAAGTTCATTTTAAAAGTTCATCGGAACTTTAGCTATTTAAAACTTTCGTAAAAGTTGTACTCGTTGTTCTTCACTTGGAAAATTTCCGAAGAAATTCTTAAATCTACATATGTAAATGTATTTTTTCTATATTCTATGATATTTTTATGATATATTCTGTTAATAAATGAAAATAAACGAAAGGTTTTAATTTTTTATTCTTGTAAACTATTAATATTTTAGGTTTTATAAGTTTTAATGTTTTGCTAATATGGGTTACAGTTCCTTGGACTCAGCCTATTAAATGAATACTACTAAAAAAATTAAATTCACTTGAACAACAATTGAAATGACATTATTACGTTTTTATTAGATAAGCGATATTTTATTTCGAAATCTGTGGGTATTACTGGACATTTTTTTAGGCGCACCGATATAGCTTTTGACTGTAAACGCGACGCTTCCCACTCGGGGACATTGAATTATTTTCTTTTTCCTTACTTTTGTTAACAAGAAAATGCCTGGCGTTGAGTTCCGCCCCTCAGCACGCAATGTCTTAAAAGGCGGAAAGCGGGCAACAGAGTGGCTTAACAATAGGTTATATATATATATATATATATATATATATATATATATATATATATATATATATTATATATATATATATATATATAATAAACAATTATAGCAACATAATGGTCAATCTTCGAAAATGTGAAATTTAGATATGAACAAAAAGTTTTGTTGTTCGATGATTTAATGCTCCCGTGTCATGAATAATTCTGAAAACTTTACTCATATTATTGCGAGTCATTTAAAAATACCTAATGTACATTTTCTTAGAAATATTTGAAACCGAACTCTATACTATAGTTATATCAGGTATGTATGTATGTATCAAAATTTTAATACTGTTTTGAATTTCATAACGTAACAAGTGGCCTATAAAAATACCGAAAAAGGAGAGTAACATTCTCTCTATCTTTCTAATATAATGATAGGGCATGAGTATAAAATATTTTTATATTTACAATAAAAACAAAACTGATTTGGCAATAATATTCATATATAATAATACCTAATAAGCCTACTATACCTAATAGCTATAACTATCGGCGTACTGAGAACTACTTACAAGAACAATAAGTTGTTTAGATAAGTATTTGTAGTGAAGGATTCAAACCCACAAATACCTACAAAATAATGACTACCTGAAGTACAATGCTATTGGATATTTAACCATAAAATAGTCAACTATCTGTTACCTGCCCACATAAGTACATCTTATCTTTAGCGTGGCGTTGAATGTCAATATTTATATCAGCACTAACAATAAGTCAAATAAAACAAACCCATTTTGGATGTAGCTTACCTTATGTTTGCATTTCCTTTGTAAACAAGCTGACGCCTACTGGACCCATACCATCATGCCATTACAATCTTTATGTCTAATTATTAAGATTTATTATCCTACTATATAATTTAGAAGTACTTAGTATTCATATTTTAGTATCTCATTAAGGGAGTCGTGTATCGGAAACATTTTTTCGATTCGAATTACAAGACGACTAATGATTTAACAAGTCATTGTGTACATACATACGTACAGAATATATCTGAATATATAACAGAATAGCTCTAATTATCTATTCAAGGAAGAGTCACATTCAGTAGGCATTAACAGTCTACTATGGCACCATAGATATAATTGTATTGTTAACATTAATCTACCAATTAGCTGTGCTTCTTAAATACGCCACACCGACATCAAATGGAAAAAAATTGCCGACTATATATCTATATACTCTTTTGCATGTAGTTTTTAGCAATAGCTTATTTACGATAATATTTAAATGGAGATTTTTTTTGGATTCACGCTATATCCCGCACGTGGCAGGCAGGCAGAGGGCGATTACGTAGCAACCTAGTGTTAAGGCACCGCTTTCTGCCTTTCGAGGCATTGCGCGTTGAGTAGTCTAAGCCAACGCGCTGTGCCTTGCTACCAGAGCGAAAAAAGTAAAAATTATTACTACTCCGAGTGGGAGTCGAACCCCTAAACCGCCGCGTTACAGGCGAGATGATTACTTTTTATTAAGCCCTACTTAATAAAAAAACAATAATGTCTGTACGTACTAAACGATAAAGGTTTTCTTGTTTCTGTTCTAGACTATTACAATTGAACCTTTTTTGCAACTAGATGAACGGGAAGCACGGTCTTTGTGTGAAATTGTATACTGTCGATCGAATGAGTGCCACAGATAGTACACAGTCGGTGACACAGATAGGCAAGGCAAGGGAATGATTACTCTACTAGGCTTTATAGGTTGTTCTTTATTTTACTTGGATTGCAGATATCGTAATGATTTTATTATATTATTTGCTAGCAGTAGCAGCGTATGCATATATAGAATAAGACTAAATTAATATTATATAAAAATCTAAAGTATAAAAGTGAATTTTTAATTTTGAAAGCCTTGAATTTATCCATTTATTTTGTAACATATAATCCTAATGTCTTTATGACGTTTAGTGCAAACTTGTTGAGCAAATGTTGACATTCACATATGAACGGAGGCGTCGAACGCTACCGTCATGTATTTAAATTTAACTACAGAATCATTAAGCTGAATGACTGGACTGATATATTTTTGTTACAGCTCATTTAGGTAGACCCGTGTTTTTCCGGTGAATAGGATGCGATATAAATCGTTTTAAACTGAGTGTTAAACTTGTCAAAGTGACTTTTCCATGGGGGAGTTAAGGGTTTTTTTTTATTATTAGGTAAACGAATTATACGTCGAATTATATTTACTCGTGAAATTTGACAAGAAATATAAGAAATATGCTACTGGATCATTTCTATTATGAACTTTTTATAAACTATACCATGTTATAAGGCTATATGAAAATATGAAAAATGAGATACCGATTACATTTTGTGAGTAGAGTTTTTGAGGTTTAATGTGACAGACAGACAACACATTGATCTTGAATTTGAACTGTCCAAGTGTCCCTTATCAGTCCCTTAAATGTTTACGAAGTATGCAGGCAGGTATCGCAGTCGTTGCGACACAAAGCCGCCTTATCAAAGTAAGCTGCTTATCACCACTCCTCACTATGTTGCCTTGCAGTTGCAACATTCCGTTGATTAGTCAACCGTAGGCATTTCTTTTGAAATTCTTTTCTGAAATGTGATTGCATTTCGTGCATAGAAAACGAATTTGTTCAAAATTTTTGTTTTTTTTTTTTAATTTTCATAAAATATTCGTCGAAATATGTGTATGTATGTATATTACTCGTTAATTACCAATTAATCAAACTTAAGTATGTATGATTAATTGTGTATAAATACACTTACTACCGCCGGCTATAAATGATAAATGAATATAGAGAATTAATTAATTAATGGTATTTAACTGTTATTAAACATTTGACAAATTTTCATTAACATTTGTTATTTTTAAGCAAAATACAAGAAAGTTTTAATGCTATATAACTTATTGCTTTTTATGGTTCCGTACCTAATAGGTAAAAACGGGACCCTATTACTAAGCCTCCGGTGTCTGTTTGTCCATCTATCTGTCACCAGGCTGTATCTCTTAAACCGTCATAGCTAGAAAGCTGAAATTCTCACAAATTATTATAGCGGGATCAAAGAGATCCCGCTATAACAAAAAATTCTAAAAATAACGATATTACGCCAGCGGAATCCCTACACCCGTGAAATAGGTACGGAACCCTCGGTGTAGGAGTACAACTCTCATTTGACTCATTTTCTATAAATATGGGGAAATAAACGTTACAATAACTCTTAAATTGTAGGTAGTATTTAAAGATAAAAATACAAATAACATATACATAGAATAATATTAGACATACAAATAGTTTATATATAGTGGAATTTGAATAACATACATACCATGTTCATAAACCTGTAACAGTGTTTACATTTTCTATAAGATTAAATAAATAATACTAGAGGCGGGCATAGGTATTACAAAAAAGTTTCATTTAATGTACGATATTTTCACACACCAGTAGTCCAAAAAAGCTATCATTCACGAGCGGTTGCTTTAATCAATAATATCGATCGATTTTGTTCATATAACGAAAGAAGCCAACGACTCTATTAAAGGTATTGCAAAAATGATGCAACTGTTACCAACTGTTTAACGATTTCCTATTTTATTTAAAAGGAATAAGGTTTAATTTGATTTATTTCCACATGTACCTATTTATATCGTAGTAGAATGGAATTAATCAAGGGGTTAAGTGATGAACAGGAAGAAAATCTCGGCTTGTTGGATAAATTACAAGACAACAACGGACACGTGAATGGAAATATTAAATGGGTTTCAGCTTAGATATGATTTATTAAATATACGTAGGTACTTTTATATATATGTATATATATATATATATATATATATATATATATATATATATATATATATATATATATATATATATATATATATATATATATATATATTTTAGCTTTAATTTTTTTCAGTTATCACTTGTTGAGGAAAAGCTCTATTAAAATTTTTACTAAGTAACTATTTGACTAAGTAATTAATTGTAAGTTAGGAACCCATTACCACTTGCATATGGAATTGTTGTTCATACATTTTCAACTTAAAATTACCGTCCATGTAACTGTCGCACATTGTACAAGACTTCGACCCGTGAAATATTAATTGCTTCGAACTCTGAACTTTGTACGTTGTTTACGCTACTATTGCACTTGATGTGGTCTATTAACTATTTTAATTAACGTTTAAAATTAACTAACGCCTTTATTAAAACGAGAGAAGTCTCTGTGATTTTTGGTAATTAATGATGCAATGTAAATATAATACATGTGGACAATTTTTTAAAAATATTTATCAATTTTAACACAAAATGACCTAAGTAAAGGAAGGAAGGAAAGAAATTCAATCAATCAATAATGAAACAGAAATATAGTGTGTGGGTGGCCTTATCACTTGAATGGATGATCTTGCAAGTTACAGGCATTTCTTAAACTATCATTTTGTGGCACTTAATATCTTGTTTTTATATTTTGTTTAGTAACGCAAAAATGGACTTTAATGTTTAGATTAAATTGCTCCAAATGATTACTACGAAGGTCTCATAATTTCAATTAGCCTTTTCTCAAAGTATTTAGCTTTTAGGTCACCAGGTTTCAGCGTCGAGAGTCTATTTGTAGCGGTTTCCTCTTTGCAGTAGGCATTGTATGAAAGCCACCTACATTTCAAACGTCTACATTTCTTGAGAATTTTAATTACCACAGTTAGTTATTTGAATTTTCTTTAATGATGATGTTCTTAGAAACACACAGAAGAGTTTTTGCCTGTAATAACATTCTTACACTATTTTTAGCTTCACGCTGTATCCTATGAGTCTATGCCTATCCTAGGCATAGATAACCTAGTGTTAAGACACTCCGTTCCCCTTCCCGCCCAATTTTCAAGACATTGCGTGTAGAAAGGTGGAAGACAACTTCATTATATATAATAATATATTAAATACAACATTATCATAATGTTTATTTCAGCACTTTTATTGTTGTCTGATAAAAGTCACTACACCTTTCGCGATAATCTTTAAATGGATTCACGTTTTACCTGTTATTTTCTTTACAATTTGGGACAACACGTTTGTATACTTTAAAGGGATATTTTATATCCTTTAGATTTTACCTTGTGATAAAAATCGTGTTCCGTGCCTAATCCCGTACAATTTTGGCGTAGCGTAGCTCTTACCTACCACTGTGTTAACGTAAATTGCTCGAAAATATTACGTACCTAGGATTTGTGGAATTGCTTACATGCTTTCTAAATAAACGGCTTTAGAATGTGGCTTGATCATGTATTCGATAATTGCACAATATTTTTCAATATAAAAAGTTATAAAATATGATAAAGGCAAAAAGCGCGTCGTCGAGTTCCGCCACTCAACACGTAAAGCCTAGAAAGACGAAAAGCGGGGAACTAAGTGTCTTAATACTAGGTTTCTACGGTTCCTATGGTTCCCGTTGCCTACCTTGCCATGTGCCGGATACAGCGTGAAACTAATTTAATTTTTAATTTTATAAACAAATTATCGTAAGACACGAATTTGAGTGGAAAGTAAAGAACAGAGTGTCTTGACACTAGGCTCTCCTGTCTCCCAACCTGTCCTGCTATATGCGGGACACAGCGTGTATATCGTATTCCTATCATCGCCAACTTACATCTTGGCGTTTGCAAAAATCCAAACTAACTTAAGCTAAATATACCTATTATTATACTTAAAACAATAAATAATACACTTTATTTCAATTTCATTTATATGTTTATCTAAATAAATTTCTTTTTGATATTCTACGGATATATCTTCGATTTTTGGATATTTGATAGGTATTGTACTACAAATGTAGTACCTATTGCAGATTGCTCTCGCAATGGGGCATGTTTTCAAGGGAAAATAGGCTATTCGTTTTGATTGGATGAACGGCTTTCGGCAGTTTGATAGAAAAGAACCTGTCCCTTTAAATCCCGGTCTAAACTGAAATTTATCTTCCATTTCACCTTATTTCATTGATTAAGTCCTTGAAATCGTAGAGTTAGAGGCCGTTCGATCTAGTTTCGAGAGAATTGGTAAATCTGCATACATATCTGTAAATCTAAGGTTAACTTTGAAATTAGCAGAGCGTATCTACCAGATAATTGAAAACTTTGTACAATAATAAAGTAATTAATATTTTCGTATTTAGAAAATGTTCACATACATTTTTATGTGAAATCGGCAACCTTTTCTCTAGATTGTATTAAAATATATCTTACAAACGACTAACGACCACACAGAAAGATAAACAAACGAAAAATTTGCTAACATGTGTTTGGATTTTTATATAATATGGTCATGTTGTTATTAACATAGCAGTCCACATTCTTCAACTTGATCTTCCGTTCTCAAATATCGCTATTGTATTTCGACGCGACATGCGTATATAAGGAGATTAGCAGATAAACAATTTCCTGCACTAATTAGCAAGCAAAGTGTTGTATAAACTGGACGTTTTTTTTAGTAACGGACAAGTGTTTTTAAATAATGAAGATTAATAATAGAGTGATCTATCACTAAGCTCACTCTATCTAGCTTGTTCAATTCGGGACATATATTCGGAATATGTCCCGAATATATATTCGGAAGAAGATACTTTATACAGAAATATTTTATTAAAATATTCTTTCAAGCGTATCTCTTCAATCTCCAGCACTCATGATGTTTATCATTAGCAGAACGTTATTAGCTTTCACTATCACGCTCCTTCGTACATTTATAAACATGTTATTTGTGGCATCAGATCCAAATACAATGATGTAATTGCAATGAATTGGAAATTGGCTGGAAGGAACGGTGTCATTATGAACGGGTTATATGTTTCTTACTAAAATTTAATATCATTTAATATATAAAATCTAACTCCACATTGGTTTTTCTATATAATATGTAAAACCTACTTGTTGTTGGGTTTCATTACTTGACTCTCAATGTCACATTAAATGTCTCTATATACATATATATATATATATATATATATATATATATATATATATATATATATATATATATATATATATATATATATATATATATATATATATATATTATATATATATATATATATATATATATATATATATATATATATATATATATATATATATATATATTATGTATATATATATATATATATATATATATTATATATATATATATATATATATATATATATATATATATGGATGTGTGAGTGTGTGTGTGTGTAGATAATATTACGATTATTGTTTAAAACAGTTTTACGATTACAGTTAACTTTTTCAAATATATGAAAATCATAATTTCCTTTGTTACATATAAAGTAACAAATTTTACCTAACCTTTAAGGTATAGGCGTTACTCAATTGTTATTTATAAAAGAATGAAACATACTAGAACATGAAGGCGATATTTGAACCAACTCACCTTCACGTCGACCCTGTTTCAGTTGCAACTTAATCACTTCAATCATGTCAGTACATTTATTCACTGTTAATTAGTCTTAGATGTTGTTATTGTTGTATTTTTTGTTAGTGATTTCCTCAAATAGACGCAAAATGAATGAGAGGAATGCATAAGAGACGAATTTCTTAAGATTTCCGTAAATTTACCACGTATGGGCATGGCTATTGTGGTATAGCGACTCTGGAACTCGGAGCAGTCCAGATTTATGAATTAAGTGCAAGATTAATGTGTCCTTCGAAATGACCCTTACTGTCCAAATTTTTTTTCATTCTAACTTAGAAAAATTGAAAATATCCTACTAATAATACCTTTGAAATGCGTAACATAAAATTAACTTGTAGATTTTCGCTGTTATATATTCCCTCCTTCGTCTTCTGAATATACAATGTAAAAGATTTAATCTGAAAAATTATTATTAATAACTTTTAACATTAATTAAATTGATTACTTATTAATAAATATAAATTATGGAAGATTTACCAATTTCATTGTCTTGTTAAGTCGGAATAACAATATGTCTCAATGCAAACATTTATTCAAGCTCCGATATAAATGTAAAACCAAAAATAAAGCCAACTTAAGTAAATCTCTTTGTATAAAAGATTATAAATCGTGTAAATATTTGAAAAGCACTTACCTTTAATGGTATATGCATGAGGTGAACGCTTTTTGTGTCATATTTTAGCTATTTGTTACTAGCACTGTTATATGCTATGACTGACTGACAGAAATCTTTTTAAATTTGAAAATTTCAGAACACATAAGTTTATAAAAATATTATGCTAGTATTGAACGTTACTATTTAGGCAAAATATATTTTAATGCATTTGTTTCAATAAATTAATAGTATAAATAACTAAAGTTGAGATCATATAGTTTAAATCTGTTTAGAAAACTGATATTTAATTTAACACACACGTCCCTACTGTGGAAAAATCAACTCAACACGCGATATCTTGAAAATTGGTGAGAAAACCTTGAACGGAGCATCTTAACACTAAGTTGGCTACCCTGCTATATGCGGGATACAACTTGAAGATATTTTATTATTTTTGGGTTTTTTTTTTGCCATTTCGCGGGTTCAAACGAACCCGGCACTTGGGAAGGCTTGCGTGGGGGGGGGAGACACGGGTCCAACACGTAGAGGCCCCTTAGAGAATATAAAACATTTTACTTTATTATTATTATTTTCCAGTAAAATTCTCACTCATTCTGATATCATAATAAATTACCAATTTATTAAATTAATATTGCTAATTGCTAAAACACAATTTGAACATATTTTCGTGACTTTTCATGAAATATAACTACAATACGTTTTTCATGAAATGTATTATACTTTTTTGTTACATCCATTCCATTATGAATCGTGACACCGTAACAGACAATAAGAAACGATTACACGTCACTGTACCCACTCATTGTCCCGTTTATTTGGCGAACGCACTGAGCATTGTATGCAAATGTGGCAAATTCACAAACACCTACGACAGAGGTCGGTCGTGACTGACTGCTTAGACAAACAGATCGCCGTTATTAATAATATCATTATTGCTAAAAGTATATTAGAAAGTATTTGTTATGAAAGTAAACTGTAATGTCACAGCAAAGTTGATTTTAAACTCTCTATATATTAAGACAGCTCATACATAGAATAAGTTGTGTTCACATCATTTATAATAATGTTTTCTGTTAAGATCGTGACGAAAAAAATATAATTGTATATATTTTTTTAGTTTTTTCACATATTTTGCGTTGTTTTTGTTCAGTATATATGTATGTATATACCAACTATGCGAAGACCATATAAAATTACAAATATTTCAAAATTGTGAAATCTTTCGAAATAATGAAAGTAATTACATAAAAATGTTTCGAATGTACATTTTAATGGCATCATAAATGGAAATACCGGATAAGTTTCATAATAACAATAACAGTTCAGTTTACGTAAATGTTAAAAGAAAAACTTTTAATGAATATTTAATTAGCGATCGCAATTTGTACTTTTTTAGCTTCACACATTACCCCGCATAGCAGGTAGGTAGAAGGAACTTAGTGGCATAATACTCTGTTCTCTTTTCGCTAGAGTACGAGGCGTAGTGTGAATGGGGGAGGTCAACGCCGCACTTTGTTCTATCGGAGCGTGTTTTACATGTAAAAATAATTCATTACCCTGACCGGACATCGAACCCACGATCATCTGACTTCAATCAGTTTAAAATGTAAATAAGAAAAGGAAATTAATTAATAACTTAAAAAAATAGCGATTACTTAGTTAAATTTTAATTAAAAACTAAACACTTTTATAATTGTAATTGATATTGTAACCGATTCGACTTGTTTCAGAAGTTTCTCAATTTCAATATTTACATTTTACTTTGTGTTTAATTTGTTATCTTAACTGAATTACTTTTGTGAGCTGACCTAAGAATCTGATATCAGATCAGAAATGTTATTTGAAATTTTTCTATAAATTTATAATATTCTTTCATAAATTCAAATGTTTCTTAGATAAAGAAAATTCTGAGACGTTTTGATATTTTATTGGTCATAGACCACAGTTTATATATATTTAGATGTAAATGAAGCAAAAAAGAAGAAGTTCCTCAACAAGTATATACGTGTCTTCACACTTATATACATATAGGTATAGCGATAAAAAATAAATTAATCATATAGTACTAGTCTAACATATTGAAATATATTTCGAAAGGTCTCAATAAAAATGAGAGTAAATATAAATAAAACAAATAGGTCATGGCGAAATAAAATACAGGTTAACCAAATATTTTAGAACATTTACAAACTTTTTTAATAAAAACTAGGTTAATGAGTGAGTGTATACGATTGAGTGTATCGACGCAATCGCATCGAACACAAGATTAGACGATCTGGTTGTCCAAGATACAGCGTGCGCCTCTTGAAATGTAAATATCTCCAAGTAGATGGAAAATAGGAGAAAAGGTGGCTTGATCAGTTACTACGACTACATAAATAAGAATAAATCTATGCCTATTTTTATTTTATTCGTTTTTGTTAGATCCCCAGCGGAGTAATCAGGAAGAACGGTGAGGCAAACGCTACATACCTCTTATGCCTCGTCCACTGTCATATATCTCCGGCATAGGTGTTCTCCAGTGGTGTCTATGCTTTTCATGAGACTATGTTGTTGTCATTCAATTAATACTATGTTTTAAACGGTCAAACGGAGGTCTCCCTGCTTCTCTTGAAACGCACTCTTGCATCATATATATATATATATATATATATATATATATATATATATATATATATATATATATATATATATATATATATATATATATATATATATATATATATATTTTTTTTTATTTTTACCACTACTTCGTGTCTCATCGTATTAGCGTGCCCTGGTATGGGTTTCTTCTTTTTGCATTCTAGTAAAACATTAATAGTAGACTAATGGATAGAATAAAAATTAATAGTAAGACTTATTCTTACTATTAATTTCTATTTAATGGATATACAACTATTATGTTTATAATACAGTATTTTTTTCAGCTTGCTTACAAACACGAAGTAGAAATAAAAATAATATATTTGTAAATGGTATTCGAGTGTAATAGCGATAGCAATGGCACAATTACGCGCTCTAATGTTTTTTAATAAGGCAATGTAGAAGCAGGGCGAGTTCAGACAATTTATCGAAAAGAAAATAAACACTAATGTATTTTTATTGTTATGACTTAGGACATTAGGAATAATTTCATATATATAAAAAATTAAATAGTACATTACTTAAAACATAAGTCTTATTAAAATACAAGATTTATTTATATATGATCTTGGTAAAGTCTTGAAAAGACTAAGCGCAATTATGGCTTTCTCTAATAAAGAAAAATAAAGTAAATTGCAATAGATTTCTACGATTAACTTGTCATTACACAAGATGTATGCTTTAATATGACGATTATGTTATGGAAAAGACTTATATACCTAGTAAAAAGTATTGAAGAAAACTATTAAACGTGTGGCGATAGCTCTCGTTGATATATGCTAGTAGAAGTTGCTACTAAGTTCACCTTTAGTACCTCATGTCAATCATGCTAAACGGGTAATAGATAACAGTTACAATTGCTTTAAAATTAATAAATTTAATATTATTTAATATTAAATTTAATGGTAAAAAAGAATAACTGTGAAGTTTCTGTACAGCAGGCTCAGAAGAACTGCCTTGTGAGCCGAGTCTTTTATTTGACAAATCAAAAGTCTTTATACCTAAACAATATTTATAATTTGTTTGGATTGAATTGAATCATATCAAGTTATATGAGTATTATGATTACATAAAGGGAAAGTTTTATCCAGTAAAAAGAATCTTATAAAACAAAAGCCATATTATGGAAAATCAGAAAATTGGGCTCAATTTGATACGATTGTTAATAAAAATCGCATAACAAAACTAAATATTCATGAAAGTACTAAAAGTGATATGAGAACTCACTTGAAATAAAACGTCTTCAAGTCATATTGTGTTATAAAATAGAAAAAATGGTTTACGATTGCACCGTATACGAAACCCTTTTTGAAGATCTTATGAAAAAGGGTAAAGTACTAAATATAGTACTAAATATCAGCATTTTGTTGGCGCAAGTGGGACAGGACGTCTGACTGTATTAGTATTCATTATTATTATTATTATAAATCTTGACATTGTTATTAAACTTCTTTGGTTCTATTTTGTTTGACATCATTCTTGTATTTTCTTTATATTTTTTTGGTAGTAGTAGCTACCTATACCTAAGTCAATATGAAGAAGAATATAGATTTAATGTACGAGATGTTATGATCCCATTATTAGAGAGTGGAGGACAGGCATAGAGAAAAATTTAATAACAATTATGGTCTACACTTTCTTGTCACTTGAGATAGATGAGGTATTGCTCAATATACTGGTGAATTTATTATTTCACACAAAAATTATACCTATTTGAATTTGAACACGGCTCATTCATTCAAGGAAGCTTAATACTAAGTATAGATATGTATAGATTGTGCCTTATCAGATTTGAAACCATAACAATTATATCCAGTACACACGTCTTAATTGAGCTACGAGGTATTTAACACATTTTCATTCTTGGAATTTTTGAATAAAGTCATCCGAACCATTAAACTGTCTTTCAGACCACCCAAATATATAAGTTAGATACATTTTAAAACTGTATTTCAAACTTAGTCCATTTTAGAGTAAATTTATCGTACGTAAAGCTCTTACTCCGCACTTCCATCCAACTCCACTTAGTTGCATCCAGACTCTAAGCTTTTAAACAGTAGCATATAATGTATCAGCGCTCGCAAGAACGCTGACCTAAAGCTTGTTGCACTTCATCATATAAAGTTTAAGCATGTTTACATGTATACAACACTTTAGGTAACTTTAATATAACTTTAATACCAATTATGGTCTAAATTTATGGTAAAATAACGTGCGGAGTTGAGTCCTGCCGCTACGAGACGAATGTCTTGACATTAGGATCTCTTCGCCTACTGCTATATGCGGGGTAAATAGGAAGCTGTAAACCAATTTAAGTTTTATGACAAGAATTATATAGTAATAATTATTTATAAATATAATTTTGTAAAAAAATCCTTAATCGTAATAATTTTTGTCGTGCTTTTCAATTACATCTATTATTATCTTTTAATAGTCGTTTGGTAAAGTTCAAGGTGTTATGCGATTCTCAAGAATATCGAATATCGATTAACAGATTCAATTTAAATATCATAAGGAAGCAAAAAATATCGGATAACATTTAATTTAATATTTTAAATATTAAAATAGAGTTACTTGTAATTCTATAAATTGGATGTTTAACTTTGACAAAGGATTTCCTTGTTTTTCAGATTTACCACTGTCATTTGGTAGTAAATTATAATAGATTATGAGGTTATTTGATTACTAAATTTTGTATTGTTTTAATATTGTCATTTGTGTTCAACTGGGACAGCGTCTGGCTGTAGGCGTGACGGCCTGTGGGTTTGATACCCCCTTAGGGAAAGACTCATTTTATTTCCCGCTCTGATAGACAAAGCGCAGCATTGAGTTCCGACACTCAACACTCAAGAAATTAATAATATAGACTGTTATATATTACTATAATAAGACAGTAAAAATATTATGTCTGTATATTGAATATTTTTTCGAAATAGTTGGATTATATATATACAAGATCTGGAACATTTGACTAAGATTTCCACTCAAGGATCTAATTCTTTAAATCCGAATTGTTTTTAAATATTTTTTTTTTTGCGAGCTACTAGTTGCTAGTCTATAAATAAATAACATAGCTAAATATATGCATAGTACATAGAGAATATCGAGGGCAGTTAAACTATTAATATAATGTACGGTCACCTTATAACTAAATATGCCATTAAATCTCAAGATCCCTCGGTGTCTCAGCAAATCCCACTATAAATCTCTGGCGAGGTACGAACGTGCACGTGTCCATTAACAATAAAGGTACAACCGTTTATAACATTTATAGCACGTTTTTGGTATATTCAATATATTTTGATATACAAGTACATAATTATTCATTATATATTTGGTACATATATATAATATAGCTTAAGCTGATATTTTTCTTTCCTTTGTGTTTTTAGAGTATATCAGTTTAAATTGCTAAAAAAATATTAGTGTTATTATTCCATGTACGTCACATTTCGTTCCGCTTGCCCTTTACTTTCAATCGATTCTTTGAAGACATTATTTACTATTTATGCTATTACCAGATACTTTGTAAAAAAAAATATTATTTGATACACACAGATACACACTATGGCTTCTTTGCAAAAATATGTTCTTGGTTTTGTGATAGAAAATATCTGAAATGTATAATCTTAGAGCATTCTAGACAAAATATATACAAAAAATACTAAATAAGCGCTTATTGCATAAAACTGATGTTAATTTCTTAGAAGATTCCATTACTTACAAGTCAGAAAGTCCATGGATTGTACATAATGTGAAAACTATTTATGACAGCGTATTATTATGATCAGTGGCACAGTAGCAAAAGTAGCAGATTTAACTAGTTTTTTTTTAAATATTATTTTAAAATGGAAAAACAACAAAAAAGCCAACGTCACGCGGTTTTCCCAGGCGGTCACCCATCCTTGTACTATCCCCGGTATATATATATATAATACAATATACAAAAATATATATATATATATATATATATATATATATATATATATATATATATATATATATATATATATATATATATATATATATAATACAATATACAAAAATGAGAAAAACAAAAACCACTAATATGTCCAAAAAAAAAACTTAATCATTGTTTTTAGAACGAACCGTTACATTTTGGTTTTAATAACATTTCTGCCACATAAATTCAAAGTAAATCCGGGCCCAGGTTTAGTAATTAGTTCATTGTGTGCTTACATAGCGTCGGATTGGGGTAAAAAAGGTGAAGGAATGCAATTAGATACTTGGTACATAGGTTTTGGGCGGACATAAATCGTTGCTCCCCGTCAGTGCTGGATACGGATTAAACGGAATTATTTAGTTCCTATGTAGCTACATAGAATATAGCTATACTTCTTGACTTGATTGCCATACACATTTTAAATTGCTACTTTACCTTTTTGATATACCTATTTCAAAGTATTGTCTAAATGTAGTGGGAGAAGTTGTGACTGTTAATGTGATGGTCGGGTTACGACTTCCACTCGGGGGAAGAACTTTTTAATTTTTTTTAATAAGATAAATTGTAGATATTGAGTTTAGTTACTCTCAATTCGAAGTGTCTGAAGTTCTTAGCATTAGCTTCCCTCTGTGAGCTGTCATTATGCTATATGCGGTATAACTAAAACAATATTTAGGAAAGTATAAAAGCATAATTTTTGTAAAAATTGGCTAGATTCATTCAAATAAGATTTAAACGTTTCTAAATGCGTATAAAAATATTTATGATTAGTAATTGTACGTGTTATCTTACAGAATCTTTTTAAACTGGCAGGAAGTGATTTATCACTATATTTCTATATATTGTTCTATTCTATTTTAATAAAAAGTCTTTATTTATAATAATATGACCTTTAGCTATTAGCTTTCATTGTGCAATCAATTCAAGTCAATACTAAACAAGCTGGGGCCGAACCCCGCGGCGACAGACGGACCAAATAGGTAATTACCAAGTAATTGCTTCCCAGTAGTGCACTAAATGTGCTTGTTGGGGTCCCATTATGATTAATACTCCAAAAACAGTCATTAGCTAAGAATCAAGTGTATTTTTCTATTAATACTTAATACGAACATAACATTAGATATTCGTTATTTTTTCATCCACTTTTGCTTGTCACAAATTATTATAAGGATAAGGATGGTTGAAAATAACTTCAGAATACATGTTAAGGGCTAAATTTTGCTTGCCAAAAAATGTCCAGTTTATAGCCTAAGGTTCGACCGCTACAAAGCGCCATGGCCCACGACACGGAGATAATTTTGCAAATGTCCCATAAATAATGTTTTTGTAGTGCATTTATGTTGAAATTTTGCACTAACATTTCCATTTTGTTGCTACTTCTTGCTTGGAATGATAATATGCATAATATTTTGATGTACCTAGCAGTTACATGAGTAGAGTATGTAGCTACATATATAGGTACATATGTGTTTGCTAGTACTTAATAGTACACACTTTGCTACTTATTATTTTAACTAAGCATGTCTTTATGGTTTTCATAGATTATAAAGAACTTTTTTAGAATATTGTTTTTCCATATATGTACCTAAGCGTATAAAGGATAGCAAATAGAAGCCTAGCAGATAAAGATCCTAAAATTCACTTAAATGTTGTGATAATATTTTAGATTTATAAATATTAAAATTGAAAATTAAACAACACAAATGCGGAAATATTCACTCATGAAAAATCTTATCCTCTTCCCCTAAATAATGAAGCCACTGAAAATATAATTACTGTAACGATAGGTCACGACCTCACCGTCGTTGTAATTTCCTCTAAGAAGGTAATTGACTTAAGCAAATCGGATCAAGATGAACGTTCTGTCCGCTAAGTATTTTTTACAACTCCTCCTTTCTAATTTAATTGTATCCCAGCACCTAATTTGTGCTTTTGTTGAGAAATAAACGTTATGACAGCAACTGTACTTGATTATAAAAACTAGTTTTACGCTCGCTGCTTTGCTCGTGTTTTCATCATTTTGAAAGCGACCAAATTTTCCTGGAACACTTAGAATGCGATATATGACATATATAGTACAACTTAGTTATTTTTATTTGTCCATACGGGCGCAATATAAGAATATATATTTTTTTATATTGTATAGTCCATTTATCGAGGACAGCTATAGGCAGTTCAATGCTATATATCACGTTATTAGTTTTGGTGTACCAGTGTACCTGCGGCCACAGTTATCTCTAACACTTTGTGTGTTTTACTTCTCTTACTGTTATTTTACTAGTCAATACTATTTTATTACTTGTCATTTTACTTCTCTCAACTCCTACTTAGTTTCATTGCACCACTCACACACACACTTGCTCGCAAAGCTGCAATAGAAAAATAGTTATTTATAAACATATGGAGAGTTGGTTACATATTTCAATCAAACCCAGTTTCTCATTTAAATTAAAAGGATGATATAATCAAAAAAGTAGTTTTATATTGTTCTATCTAGACTATAATTCCGGTAGAATTTCTTCATAGCTCGAAACAATAGGCCCTAACAGCTAACAAGGTATCACATAGCGGCATTCGCACTAATAGGCTAAAATCAGCTTTTCTACTGAACTCCTTGTTTCTCTATGAAAGGTAAACATAACCCATTATAACAATGTTATTAAGTGCGTTTCTGCTACGATATCAAAAATCAATACATTTTTAGTATTTATCACTTAATTCGTAGAATTAAATCGTCCTATAACTTAAAATGTAACTCAATATTATGAGTTACGGGACTCAACGTCGCATTTTCCCTAATCATACCGGGACAAGTCTATTTTTACAATTTAGTCGTTTTCACAAATGACAATACCCACGTTTTATATTTTTTTAGTAGGTTTATAGAATTTTCAAAATGCTTTTTGGTTGGTGGTTATAAAATGTACTCACTGTCATATCTAGCAGACGTTCTGGAAATCATCAGGACATATTACTTCATATATATGTAAAAAAAAAGCTAAATGGGAATACTAAAAAGGACAAACTGTTACACTTGACTGCTAAGCTCAAAATTTAGTTTAAACAAAGTACCTAGTACGTTGTAGTATAATGGATAGAGCTTGAAAGTTTTCTGACTTTACCTTGTAAAGATTTTAATTTTTCTCAGTGATGCTGTTTTATAGCAAACGCATTATAATGTAAAATTTATTACTTTAGATCTTGAATAAAAAAATTGACTTTAGTTAAACTTTTAAATAAAATTATCCAATTTATTTTATAAATTATTAATAAGTAATCATCGTCGCTTAGTGTCTGATGCTGTGTGATTGAGAAATGATCTCATACATATTTTTGTTATTTCTCTGCTTTATAAAATTAAAGCGCGGCGTTAAGTTCCGCGGTATAGCACACTATGTTTATAAATTAGACGGCAAATTCAAAATTAAGTATGAACGTTCTTAGGCTACATCGCTGTACATAAATTACATTTCCTTTTTATTGTTTGTAGATATACGTGAAAGTTAGCCTTATTACGTTTTAACCGGTTTAAAGTAAAACAATAAATAGACATTAAAAGTAAAACAATAACAACTCATATGCCAGGTGGTGATGTAGTGCGTCTCGAAAATTTCTAATGGTTTACTTCTTCCTTTCCGACGTATACTATTGTGCTATTTTAAATGGATTTCATTATATGTATATGAACTTTATATACACATAAATATGTGATATAATTCCATAAACATATACAAGAAAATGCAAATACTTTGCATGCATATTTACAAATAATATCTGCTAGAGTTTTAAATATAATTTAACTTTGAGTAAATCTTATTTTAATTTTTTTGCTTCAGATTTTTTAAATAATATGATAAATGTATGTCTCTAGGATACAATATAACAACGCTTTTTCGCCAAGCTTAAACAAAAGCTGTTTTTAAGGTATTACTGCTAATGGGCTTATTGCGATTATACTTCCTGCTTACACATGCTTTTTAAATGCTCTGGAAAGTCCGGAAGAAATAGTATAAATAAAATTGCAAATGGCATTAAAAAGGAAAAGGGTGAAAGCTTTTCAGCCTTTTCCTTTTTAATGCTATCTAGAAAGCTTTCTAGACTAGAAAACCATAGAGAGGTTTATTTTATTATTCTCATGTGAAATATCTAAAAAAAAGACCCACCTTCTTTAAAGAAAAAAAATATTTTTCGGATGATGTTTAACAATATTACGACAATTTATGCTAATTAGGACAGATAGATTTTAAAGTTATATTTTAACGAAAGAAAAATATTTAGAAACGTACATAAAATTTAAGTTTACAGAATTCGAATCTACGGCTCTTGGAAACCGCCCAACGTTTAGTGTGTGAAAATCATTATAAAAATATTGTACATGTTTTTTCATATATATAATATTTGTTTCATTAACTTAGGAAACTCAAAAACACTGAGTTAACCAAATAACGAATATATGTCAGATTGCGTTCCAAAAAGCAGAATGAAATCAAAGCTTTGTTTTTATGACTTTCAAAGAGTATAAGCTACGCGATATTTCAATACTACGTATGTTTTGACGTTCAGTCTTTAACTGCAGTATGTCACAAAAGCTCACGTCAACCGCGAAAACGCCTGCAATGAATGCTCCTGCACCTGACAGAATGCACCTAGTATATGCCTCTGTTGCAGGCCTCAATCTGCCAGCGTACCACTCGGAAAAATGGGTTATTTATTTCCCCAGTATGGGAAATGTGGAGAACGGAGACTCAGTCTTCTATGCCTAAAAATTGTATACGTCTAGCATATACTGTATGTTTGTTTGCTCTATATACTTATCGTTTGAATCACTTTGTTTAGTAAAAACAACATGAAAATCCGTCGCGTTAAAAATTTAGAAAGAAAAAAGGCGACTCGTCACTTGCCTTCAATACAAAATGTAATGATTTAAAAGTTTTGTTACTTATTGCAAATTGCAGCGTCCAACGTTTTCGCCTTTCTTCAGACGACGTGGCTGGCACCGATAGTGCATTACTGAATGAAATAATGCGAGGTCACTGCTCTTATGTCGCTATAAATAATTAAGCTGTTGCAATTGTACACTTAAATTAGGTTGAGTGCTTGATTTATGTAAGATTTTATGTCAGGTTTCTATTAAATTTAGTTATATTTTTGTTATGGTATACACTGGCTGTGGCATATATGTGAAGGGTCTCGAATGATTTTCAATTAAATCAAACAAAAAACAAAATTAAATCTATACAGATCTTATTAAAATTTTACTTATGACTTAGGACTTTTGTAGCGTCACATATTAATGTCCCGATCCCGAGGTTAGTAATATGTGAGTTGACTGTCCTCACTACAAAAACTATATAATTGAGGTTAAGGTTGTATGTCGTTAAATAAAAATATATACCAGGCACTTCAAATCAGTCCTACGTTTGTGGGTTAATACTAAATGATTTTTATTATATTTAGACTATAAGCCTATCATTTACTATCATTCTATTGTAATGCTTATAATAAAACTTTTATCTATACATCATTACATCTTTACCTATATTAAAGCTTACAAATATAATTAATGTTCACATTTATTTCTACTTTCAGGTAAGCCTTGAAGTTTCATGAAGTATTTCATCAAACAATAATAGGTTAAAGTAAGAACAACTCTAATACAAAACTATATAAAAATAATCAAAGACTGTAGTAGATATTCTAATTTATATATAGAGAAGTATATGAATTATGACTTTTAAACATTCCATGTACGGAGTTTTACCTAGAACTTGCAACTGTCACTACTGTTCCAATCTTTCTCTCTACCTCATAAAGTTTGAAATGATTCTACAAGAGCCGCCTACAAAATACATTCTAGAAATAAACTGATTATAGCTCTAGACTGACTGACACCCTTTGGGTATATATATATATAAATTTCGCTAAATAATGTTGTGAATGTGGAATATCAGAATCTACTCGTACGTATTTATCATTTAAGAACCAATTTCAAGTTCACTTTTCACGACGCGTCGTGGCACACGTGTCGTCTACAAAAAAATAATTGTCTATTAAAACTTCAATAGATACTTTCTTAGATAGAAAGTATTATGTTTCAAATTGAAAAGAATTTCATACAATAATCGAAATGTTACAAAGTTCGATTATATACGCTATACTAGCACATTAAACATTTTATTTACAATCTTGAAAAAATAACTTATAAATAATTTTTAATTTTTGAGTTGTTAAATAAAGTCAATGTAGTTTTCGATTACAATCGAAAGCCAATAAAGTCAAGTCAGAGAATGTCTTATTTTTTTTTTGCTTACCGTCTTATCCCGCATATAGCAGGATAAGCTAGATTTTAGTGTAAAAACACTCCGTTCTTCCCTTACTACCCGAAAAAGAGACACTGTATTTTGAATGACGTAAGTCAACGCCTCACTTCGTATTTTCAGAGCGTGTAAATTAAAATTAATCAATCCCTTGAACCATTAATGTTTTGAGTGGCAAAATTCTCCGTTAGACTGCAACTAACAGCAGAACTATATGTGATCAAAATCTCGTATAACGTATTGGCATCTCTATTGTCCTTATTATGATGTGTTTCACTTCAATAGTTCCTTTGACAACACAGCTCTTATCATTAATCAACCAGAATTACCGCCTGACACCGGACGTCCGGCAAGATTATTGACATTCATGAAAGTTATTCATTTCTATTATACAAATTTAATTGGAAAATTTTGAAAAAAAAAATAGAAATAATTACAGCATATGTATTCACCATATTGATTATTTTAAAGGCGTTTCTATTAGCCTCAATCTATCAAACACTGTATTAACAAAACTTGTCTATTATATCTTAAAATTTAATAAATCTTGTACCAGTTTTATAATTGTAGGTCTACGGGAAGTACCCTATAGGTTTTTATTACACAGCGAATTTAATACATGATGCGGCAAAAACGAAGCACAAACACTGGTACCTATTAAGTGCATTGACTTAGAAGTTTAATTTTTTTGTGCTCCAAGAGACTGGCCTGAATATTTGGTCAACTTGATACCTCTACGCGATCTTGAGAAAAATGCTCTTGACAGATAGATAAACACACAGACGGACAGTTCCGAGTTCTATTTTTCCTTTTGAAAGGAAACTCTAAAAAAGTTAACAAAGAAAAAAGAATTGGAACTAAATTAATTTAAACAGAGGTATAATTTGAAACTACTTTACTCATCTCCTGTCACCATTCATGTTAATGTCAAAACAAGGTTGAGGCTTCAGGACGAGGCTAGAGACATTGTTATAATTCTAATTAATTAACATTATATATCTAAATCATATTAACAGTCAGTAGGTATATGGCTGTATTCTATGAGAATTTTTAATATTTCAAATCCTCAATCCTTTATGCAGTTTTGTTCAAATTTCTTGTCCATCCCTGGTCCGTATCTTCAGATAATTAAATTATCAAAAGCAAGCTCAGGATGTTTCTGACACTTATGTTTGTAAAATTATATTACTACTGCTCGTAGTTTAAAAATAGTATTTTAAGGAAAAATTGTTTTCTACGCTTCACACTTTTTTGTAAAATATTAACTTAGAACATAACAATATAATGATATTATACAGTGGCGTTACTTTTATTAGATAACTATCTATTTATCATATAAGATATGAGCTATGGCTCACTTTAGTATTTTTTTCCCTGTGCTGGGCGTTTTCATTGTGGAAACTAAGACTAGTATTGAAAAATAAAAACGAAACCGTTAAGTAAGTACTATTAATTTAAAATTACAATAGTCACCTACAAGTTTATCTACATTTTTTATATAAATATTCTCAATAAAATGTAATTGCTTTGCCAATCTCATATACATTTCTTACCGAAAGTACTGTATTGTACCATTTATTATATAACAACATCTATTAATATGCGTTATCATTTAATTATTATATTATACAATATTAATAACGTGTGCTTCGTGACATCGCGTCATTACATCCCCGTGTTTAATGTAATGCCACACAATGAGCGCTGACACGCTATCAAACAGAGAGAACTCTGGGAAAATGAGTGGATATACTGAGTGCAATAGCATAGGAGACTGCGATTACAAATTTGAAAGCTTTTTTAATTTTATATAATCAGATTCGAGATTAATATGCATTATGTGTCTGTAATTTATGTATAGTTCATCTGAAACGTATTCTTTGTTACAGTTACATATATGTTAGAATATACTCGTCTTGTATACTTATAATTGAAATTGCATTACATTGGAAAAATAAAATTTGCGGCGTTGTGTTCCGGCACACCACATGTAATATCTCGTCGGGTGTCAAACGGAGAGCGGAGTGTCTTAACACTAGGTTTCGTCTGCCTACCTTGCTATGTTCGGGATACCGATAGAAAAAATATAGTATGTTAAAATCCTAGTTTGCAAAAACCATATCATTCGATACTTAGTAACATATATTATTATGTACATTGTAAAAACCTCTCGTTTAATAAAAAAATAAATGAAAAATATGTAGGTATGTAATGAGGCCTTACAAATAAAAATAAGTATGTTACATATATATTATATATTTTTCTATGGCAACTCCTATACTACACGTCATATAAACTAAACAAGAACTAAGAGTGAGGTTAGAGACTATTGTGATCGACGATTGAGGTGGTTTATTATCGCCCCAGTTAAACGCGATTACGTTTGTGTGAGCTTTTGTATGGATGAAAGAATTTTTATGTACAATTAGTGCCTAGATGCCACCTGCTTTATTATTATTAAGCTTTTTTATTCATTTGAACTCTGCGGCGCACAAAAAATCATATTTCAGGAAATGCTTACCTTTTTGAGTATTTTTAACTCCACCCAACATCTTTTCTCCCCATTTAAATATTTCATCAAGCATTAAATGTTAAGGATCATCAAAGTTATCGTTTATAATTAATGAAATAGGATTGGAGCGTAAGTTCCTGGATACTTTGGCAGCATTGCTAGATAGCTTATATGTTATTTTCGCAATACATTAAAACTCCCAGGTCCAGACATAGCTGCGTCTATAATTATTTGCCGTTGCGCAAAATCATGGTTTCTTCAATTTGGTAAATTATAATATTATCTAAACACTGTATCCCGCAGGAGAGGAGAGGCAGAGGAGCCTATTATTAAGAGATACCGTTTCCAATATTCTACCCAATTTTCGAGTTCTTGATTGATGGAATTCAACGCCACGCTTTGTCAATTTACCAGAACGAGGAAAACAAAATAATTCATTTTACTTAGTGAGAATTGACTTCACATTTGTTATAATCAGGCGCTAGGCCGCTGTTCCACGACGGCCTTTATAAAAAATATAATTATACCTAATAAAAAAAAATTGTACCATGCATATGAATGATTTTGATATTAACATAATATTCCACAATTTCCGGTTCAACAGCTAAAATGTGACAATCCATTTCGGACGTAGCTGCGAGAACCTCGCCCAGTTTATGTGTTTTTAACGATCTTTTCTAAAACATAAATTATTTTTTGTTTTATTAGGCAAAAGGTTTGTATGTCACTTGGTCATTAGACGCTTCCTTGTGTGTTTATATTTTTGTTTTGTTTGTGTTTACACCGTTGAAGCGTGTTCTATTAAACCCGCTACAGAAAGATTTATATAAGACAAGGTGCGTCCGCAACTTTGTCTACATTTATTTGTAACTTTGTCTACGCCCAATTCAATAATATATTTTATTACCGCATTTTTGCCGTACAAATTGTTTTTAAATTGATATAACTATTTTATTTGTAAAGCGATTTAAATAAAACAAACTCTAAACCTACGGGAAATTTACCATAATATAATAGTGAAAATTTGTATTTGAATAGGTTGCTTGCTTGGTAGCTGTTGTTGAGATTAGCATACACAAACACATAAGCAAACATAGAAATTAAAAAAAAAAACATTTATAAAAGCCACCAATAAATAATGTTTTTAATATATCTTCCATGTACAGACAGCAGACAGAGTGTAGCTCCCATGTTCGTTTACATACAGCATCTTATCCTGTCACCTATAGAAATATAAATAATCCACTGAAACTGCTCTCGTTAATTATCCATTTAAAGACCTTAACAAAGGTCAAATGTAAGGTCACCTATATCTGGATACAATTTTCATTAAATATTTTGATAATTTATGATACCTCTTAGCCTTACTTTAATAAAGCTATAGAGTAACGGTCCAGTCAAATCTCATAGTAGTGTATATTACAAGTATTTAATCTGGATTCTTTAATTATACTAGTACTTTACCAGACGATAAGATTTTACCGAAAAAAAAAACCGCTTTGTCAAAGTTCTTTGAATGTGCTGTATTTAGAGGCTTGTGATTGTTCCCGGTGATTTATCCCGCGTCAACGTTCTGCCGTCAACGTCGCCGTTTTATTTCCACGAATTCGATTACGCGGAGCTTTTTTCAGACATTCAGATCGAACAAAACCTTTGTTTGACATTCGCTTGTACGTTACGTACGAGTATGTTGAAATTCCATTCCTGACTAGATTTAAGCCGATGTAATAAAATTTAGAGATATAGACGTCTTGTGAGCCTCACGATCCGACATTGTTGTGTCAATTGTTGTGAATTTCAATAGATGGGTCAAACATATAATCTACAGTATCTGGAGCAAGTATCCTTGAGGCTATAAACTATTTTCTATTTACCCACTATGGTAAAACAAAGTGCGACGAAAGTTTCCGCTAGACAAGAAGTTCTCTCTTCCATATGCGCGAATCGCGTGAACCTGATAAAATTCTACATATGTTCCATAACAATGTCGAACTATTCAATGTAGTTAGTATTGTTTTGTTAGTACCTTTTTTTCCATAAGGTTCTCAGTTCATTTAAACTATTGACATAATAGTGACGTTCCACTGAGATTTAAAAGTAGGTAGAAAACACATTTTCTTATTTTTGCACAACCCTACTTTTTGCTAGACCTTTTATTTGTTCTCAATATCAAGATTTAGTGCAAAATCATGTTTCGGCCGTTACGTGACCGGGTCCGGTGTAAAAAGGAAGAAGTACTAAATATTGTCAACTTTGTATTATAATAAATTTTATGTAAAGATTACGATA
The DNA here is from genome assembly GCA_037127375.1 of Dione juno. Lineage (NCBI taxonomy): Eukaryota > Metazoa > Arthropoda > Insecta > Lepidoptera > Nymphalidae > Dione > Dione juno. The sequence continues at coordinate 1,224,003 of JAXRJS010000052.1, forward strand.
TAAGTTTTTTTTAAACTATCGAGGCATTTATATTATTGTACTAAATATATTAATATAAAATATATTAATATAAAATATAATAATATTACTGTTACAAAAAAAAACTAAGAAATTATTATTTCTTCTTTCTGGTATGTTTTTCTCATGTCGTCTTTCTTTTAGGGATATTAAATATTCAACTGAAACCGTTTTTTTAAATTTAAAATAAGAAAATATGTTTGAGGCATTCTGAATATTCTTGAAATCTCTATTATAACTACAACTTTACCTTTACATAATAGTATTGTACACAAAATCAATTTGCTTTTATTGGTATTACATTTACATTGAAAAATTAAACAGGAATTGTTAAACAAAAATAAGGTATGCACTCCACACACTAATGCTTTTATGACATTATATATTTGGGAGATCGTCATTATCAACAATCTGGCATTCCACCAACAGATGGTTCTGAATTCTCTTCAGTTTCAATCGTTATCAGTCCCTTCTAAATTACGCTTGTAGGGAATCCGGTAACCCCAACGGTCTCCAATAGACTCTATGACAAATGTGACCAGCCCATTGGGGCTTCAGCCTCATCTAGATTTGGAAGATGAGTCACAGATATACAAAACCTTATTGTTCAGACACGTTGTTCTTCATGCTCCTCTAATGTTACACTTTAGCTAACTAAGCGAAAGAATTTTCCCCCAAATACAAATCGAACAATCATCGATAGCGCCTCTAAATTTTTATATTTTACTTTGTGCTCTTCGGTGCAAGTATATATTTTATTATTTATAATATATTACACATGATCTAATTTTACTATGACAGCATCATAATCCTTATTCAACAATACTAAAAGGAAAAATATGCTTAACGCTTTTCATTTCCTAAAAAGCAGGTGAACAAAAACTATAAAATTGAGTGTTTTATAGCCTCTGAAATAGCCGAGCAGAGCGGGCTCTTGTTTATTTTCGATCGAAACAATTGGACTGACCGAACGCATCTGAGTCCAGATCAATGACCAGAGTTAGTTATTAGAGATCACTTATTGAGATAACACTTTGTTATTACGTCGATTGATTTATATATATTTAGAGGCAAATAAAGAAATCATGATTAATTTAATGTTAAGTAATAATTGGATTGTCATTGTATTGGGCTATATGTCAATACTAGCTGCTTAGGATAAGATTACATTCAATTTCTTATAGAGGTGTAATGTATTTATATAAAACTTATGACTTTTTCGTTAAATTTGCAGAAATTGTAAATTAATTTCTAGGTTTTCTTATTACCTCTATATTATACAGAATATTTGTTATACAAACGTATTATACTTAACTTCTTTAATCAGAAAGAAGTTAAACTATAGTAGATATAGAATGGATTAATTGATCTAACTTTTTATATCCCGAATAAGAAAAATTCCATTACGACTTTGCTTTTAAGTAACGATATATGTATAATTTACTTAATAAGATAATTCACGTACACTTTTTACTATAACGTTACATAACACGGATATTGTTTTACTTTCAAAGATTTCTATCTGAAACATCAATCATTGTGTGTTAAGATATATTTAAAACTGACAGCTGAATATGTTTTTTATACCTGTGTAGTAATTGAACTAATTGATTCTCAAATTGATCTTCTTTACATACTATAAAACAAATATTCTCCGGAATATCCTTAGACGTATCTAAATTAATTTATGTTGTCACTAATAGAATTGCTTAAGAAAGTTTAACCGAAGCCGCGGGCGAATTACTAGTTGATGTATAAAAACGTAAATTGTTTTTTTTATCATATCATCAAATCAAATTATGTGTATAATAAAAATAGAGGCATTGACCTTTCATTATAATCTAGTGTTATAAATATCCTAGTTTTTGTGTGGGCGTCGTAAAAAATTCAAATTATTCCTCTAGGCTGACTTTCGACTTGGTGGTGAGATGTTCCGAGTCAATTTTTAAATTTATTAATTCTAATGCATTAGCTAACTTTTTATTTGGATGAAGACGCTTCGACGGTTTCCATGAGGCGCGGGTTTAAATTCTGCTGCGTTAAATTTTTTATGTTTTGTTAGAATATTTTTCTAGCCTTCGTAAGAACTAAAATTTATAAAATATTAAAAAAATTATCTATCTAATAAAAATTAGATGCGAATCAACGTTCCCGAGTAAAGCTATAATTGTGTAAAATTAATTTTATATCAAAATTTATTTACATAATGACATTTTTTTCACGTTATTTTTTGAACTCAATGCAATAAGTAAATCAATCACGATCCAATTCAAACATGTTTCTGTATTAAGGTCATTATAATATAATAATTAGAGTTAGTACGTTCGTTAGTAAAGGGGTCAAGAGCTGCGGAGCGCGGGCCAGACCAACAACTGAAATAGTGCCGGAATAGCTCAACAGTACTGAAGAATGCTCGCGAACACTACTTGTACATGTGCCACCTTAGAAGTTTACTTTACTTTGACTAAAGTAGTATAAATAATTTACTACATATAATGTAAATAATGTCTTATAGAAGGGAGAAAGAAATCCTGTGGAGTATCACTTGTGTAAAAATATTTTAAAAGCATTTTAAATGGCCTGTGACTTCATTCGCGTGGATAGAATCTGCGTTATCTCCTACCATACACTAAGTAGTACATGCAAAATATCAGTATCTACAATCAGTAGTTGTTACTGACGACCGTCACTGAGTGACTGACTGACAACTTGTCAGTCAATCACTTAATAAAACAATATGACACAAATGAATATTCCAATTTATGAATTAATTTTTTCAAGACGTTTCTATTTAATAGCTCTATAGTTAAGGATATGATGCCATCTTCTTAAGAAACCAAAATACAGAATGAAAACTTTACTCTATACTTTGTCAACAACCCTTCATATTACAGATTAAATAATATATATTTTTATAGGTTCACGCTGGATATATTAGAGTATAGCATATATTAGGGTAACCAGAGGGAAACACTCCGTTCCCCGCTTTCCATCCAATTTCTAAAACATTGGCTATTGGTGAATATTTATTTTTATAACGCTTTATCTCATTACTAGAGCGAGAATTCATACCTCCAATTGTGAATCGAACCCACAACCGTCTACAGTCAGACGCTATGCTGCTATGCCACGAATAAATACTGAAAAATATACTATTTCACTAGTAACATTCTTTAAATATATTAATTTCAATAATCGTAATCAAAATTCCCTTCTACACGCCCTCTTTTTACTTGTTGTTTATATACCGACCTTTTACACATTGCCGCCCTTGTAAACACTGAAACCGCTTCCACGAAATATGCTCGTTTCGAACTGTTAATTAAAGCATAGTTTGATAAAGTAACTTATTATAATTTATGTTCGTTCATAATTTAATTCTGGAAAAGCTTAACATTTTCGATATATTTGCGATTCTGTAAAACAATTTCAAAATACATACTTATAGAAGAGAGATATATAAGAGAGCTTTTTTATTATCTGTGATAGATAGCTTGCAGTATAGATACGTACAGCTTTTCAAATATTTAAAAAAAATTGTAAAACTAACATTGGCAGTTTTTTTAAACATACTTCTTTACACGAAAGTAAATAAACATAACTTCACAACGTAAAGAAATAAAAAAACTAAAGAATAAGAAAGAAGAGAAATATTTAGTAAAATACCGCAAAAGCACGAAATATCTGTTCATTTCTATTTTTCGAGGCTTGTGTCGTCGTATAAACAAAAATCCTAGATATTCGTGCGATCCCCAAAATTAGGAGGTCAGGTCACTCCGGGATATCGTCACGTCTGTAATATCCTCTATTTTATTAGGACATTCTCAGACTACCTGCATATTCCTAGATTGAATTTCATATGAGACCAGTTCATGTTGTGATTTAAAATGTGGACCAGCACAGAAATTAAAACTCAGGAAGTTTCAATGATAAAATAGTTTTTAAATTACATTTTTTAAATATATTATAATATTTATATAGAATTGTATAAATATGGCTTTTAAATTTTATTACATAAATATTCAAACACGTATAAAGTAACTACAGTGAAAGCTAATAAGAATAACTTAATAAGACATTTGGTTTTCGCGGTTTTTACCTATTTTAAATGAAATTAATGGCGTATATTACGGTTACAGGTAGACTAGACTACTGTGGAATACATTATTCATTCGGTAAAAAATTTTCCTTTTATAGAGAAATATATTCTATCTAGACATATCTAGAAATATCTTACGTTTAACACGTCATAACACCTAACTTCAGCACTATTAAAATATTATCTACTTAAGCATATACCGAGTTTTATTTCATGTATAACTTTTATCTAACCGCATGTACTTTTGACAGCCAATATGTTCTAGTAGAGTAATAATTAAGAACAAAACCTCGTTATTTTTTATTAGGTTCAAGCACCTCTAATAAAACATTTGTTACATTGTGTGATGTGTGTAGTTGACGTCATTGGGATTGGAGTACGACGAACGTTCTTGATGGCCATTTAGATATTTTTTTATCTGTTACTAATAACTTTGTTAATTAATTTTTTATGAATGTTTTTTCTATGTGGATATAAGGCTGGAATAGAAGCTACGAGTATGTGATAGTTTATCGAATTGTACAGATGTCGGAGTCTCAACTTGTACAGTGTTTTTAAATGCATACCTATACTTTTTTTGTCATTACACAATATATTTTATATTTATTATATATAATATATTTATAACATATAGTATATTTATTACGTATAATATATTTATTACATCTTCTTTAGAGATTACGATTATGAAAGAGCGACATATAATTGGTAAGCATACATAGGAACAGACAGCGGGAAGCGATTTGTTGTTATTTTATACTATACAGTGATTTAGTAATATTTAAAACTAAAAATTATGAATAATATTCTACTATCTTGATTGTTATACTGTATATTTTGTATGGTTTTTTTCGTTACACTTATGTTGTATTTATTCGTACTTGACCTTGAACTATGTCTATGTCTATATACTGTACGTATATATAATAAGGAAGTCACTAGCTCATACATATCCTATACATTAACGAATATTGTCTAATTAGATATATGTATATATATTCCTGAAGGAAAGCACACTGGACCCGACGCCTCATGAGTACATCTGTTAGTTCCCTGCATCGTCCGGTTAGAGAGCCAATATTCCACGTTGCAAAGTCCGTACTTGACACGGTAGCCCTTGCCCATTTAACACAGGTGTTGGGCGATGTGCCTGCGCGTCGTTTAGCGGCGACGCCCTAGCAGTACCCAGCAACATCTTTTTCCTTTTCCTTTTCTTATGAGTGGCAGGTGGCGGCTTTTTAATGGAGCGATTGCCATCTGACCTCCAAAACCCATTTTTGTGGGAAAAGCCAAGGATGAGAGGGGAAAAGATTAGTAGAAAAGGGGGGGGGGTAAGGACACCACTTTCATGGATTGGGAAGGAGTATGACAGTGGTGGCTCGACTCGGCTCGGTGACACCCTCTGGATATTATATATATATATATATATATATATATATATATATATATATATATATATATATATATATATATATATATATATATATATATATATATATATATATATATATATATATATATATATATATATATATATATATATATATATATATATATATATATATATATATATATATATATTCTTTTTCATATCTTTCGAAGTCAAAACGATTACACTATTTTACTGTTACAAATGCCCACATTTAGATAGCGTCTGACTGTAAACATGATGATTTTGGGTTGGATCTCCACTCAGGGGATGGTTACAATTTAAATCCCCCCGTCTGATAAGCCAAAGTACGGCGTTGAGTTCCACCATACAACGTAACATGTCAAACAGAGTGTCTTCACTGTAGACTCCCACTGGCCACTACCTACCCTTCTATGCAATAAAATGCGTGGAGCTGTTTTTTTATTATTATGATATACATTACATACATTTATTATTATACATGTTTACACATGTGCACATGTCTCAGTTAAAACCGTCCCTTCGAGTGTTTGTTGGAGACTCAAAGCCGGGTCAGGTCACACGTCATCAGCTTGAATATTTTACATCTAACGATTACCGCCTTCAACATTTGCATTTTCTTTGTTCATTGGCGGCTAAGTTTTATATACGAGTATGTATTTAAAATAAATGAAAATCACACTCTATTCCATTTAGTAAAGTAGTAAAGTAGGAAATTAGTGTTAATACATTCTGCACCGCGCTTTACGTCCAATTTTCAAGAAATTGAGTGTTGAGTGGCGGAACTCAACGCCGTGCTTTTACTTGTTAAGAAATCGAGAAAATGAAAATTATTTATTTCCCTGAATGGGAATCGAACTCATAACCGTGTGTACAGTCAGACACTGCACCGCTACGCCACCTCGGCGCCTTATATTATTTCAATTTATATTATAGATATATTTAAATACATATTGTATTGTAATGAATTTATAATATATATATATATATATATATATATATATATATATATATATATATATATATATATATATATATATATATATATATATATATATATATATATATATAACACAAAATATATCGACTAAGAAGATCTCATAAGCGTAAGGAACCGGAAAGATTAAAAATAAAATATTATAATATACATTATTTGTCATGTGTTTTAGTTTGCTATGGCTTGTATACATATTTATAATCCATATCCGCTTAAACTCGAATACGAAACGGAAACGCCATAGTTCACTGACAGCTTGTCGCTCTTTTAGCTTCGCGTCAAATTTCCTCAAATCATCGCCCGTATGAGGCGCAATTAGTCACCCTCTATTATATTCTATATTGGTATAATTCTTACAATCGTTGTTTATATATTTTTTTTTACTATTAATTATTCTTACTCTATTATATTACTCAAATGAGAAAACTATTAAAATAAATTAGAATATTCCATAGTTTTTAAAGCTGCTTATGAAATATTCGGCAAAATGATCAATATGCTCAACAAATTTAAAATGCATAAAAATAGTGCATTTTAAAAATACAAATACCTTAAAATATTTTTGTTTTTGACCTTAATACAATTATTCGAACCATAATAACACATTACAATTCATTAAACGAAAAAAGCTTATATAAAATATTTCTCATAAATCAAAAGACTAGTCAAAATCTATCTCCATACTGAAAGTTTACTAGAAACATTTTTCTGAACCGTAAAGCACGTAATAAATTACAGTATAAGCGCTAAACTTTTTGCAGAAACTAAGCAGCTTTCGTCTGGAATATTTTCATTATTATTGCCTTACTCTATTTGGTTCTTTTGCGTTACATTCTCTGTTGAGCTTCTCTATGAATTTGTATATAAATTTCTTGTATACGTTACTTTTTGTTCCTGAAAGTAGTAGCTTATGAGGCTGTCGTGGTGTAGTGGGGCCGCGTCTGAATGTAAACACGACGGCTATACGTTTGGATCCCACTCAAAAGACTGATTTTTTTCCATGTTAAAAAGTTCTAAAGTGTAGCGTTCTGACACTCATTTCACTTTCATTTATATATTGATAGGTTTTTTTGTATCTATCTTGATATACTTTTTAACAAGTCAATATGTTTCATCTATCATTCAAAATGTGATGTCAATAAGTGATTGTGAAACTATATTAGAGACAGCTTGCTTGCCGTGCCGGTCCTCAATGCAGCACTCTGTCTAATCAAATTGGGGAAATACTTATATTATATTTTCTACTATAGTTATCACTAGTGTAAAATATCAATACTTCTAATACTTACTTAATTATTTGTAAATGGACTGGCTATAAAGCAATCCTATCAAGGCGACAATTAGACCTTATTTTTTGTACAAATATTAATTCTGCTGATAAAACAAGCAGCTGCACTAAATAATTGCATCATTACAGCTATACTCGTATTTATAATAAAACAAAACCCACTCAGTTTAAATCCAGCTTGCACGTAATATGGGAAGCGTATTTCATTTGTTCGTGATCGCACGGGAAAGAGCGTCATATCCTTCTGACATCATGCCACGCCATGCTTGCCACGTGGTTAGGTTTAATCAAATAAGGCAAAGTAATTAAAATACTGCTTGCATCATATATATTTCCTTTTTTCTTTAATATTAATATGGGTATGTTCTACTTTCATATTTTGTCATGCGTACTAAATACTTAAAGTATAAGTATGTTTTATTAAATTTCTTGTAATTGAGTATAGCTTAATAGAACTTTAATCAATTACATCATCAATTTGTACTTAAATTAAATAAAGAATAGATTTATTAGCTCCAATGCGTGTTCCGGGGACCAGTAATGGTCCACATTATGGACCGCTAATTATTTTAAATATAGCAGATGCGAGCTCTTGGTGATGATAGTGCAGATATTTACTAACTATAGATTTTATAATAAATTTTTATTTTGTACTAACAGCGTTCATGCTTATTACAATGATACAAAAGTGGTCCACACACAAAAAAGAAGGTTGGGTACCCCTGATCTACATTTTGCAACTTAAACTAATGTTTTGTGTAAAGCAGACCAAAAACTAATTATCCAAAGTAAGCTGTTTCATACTCATACAAAATAATTTTGCTTGAAGTACACCAAAATATCTAATAAGAAGATGTTTGGTTGTAACATATTTTTATCATTTTTGATACATAAATCAGTATACTCCAATTGTCTGTTCAAGAAGTATCGTAAAGCTTAAGTAACCTTCAAGGTAATCCTTATTAGGACATAACTGACTTAATAAAATCGGCCTTCTTAACATTGAACTAGTATGGAGATTAAAAGATATGTACATACAAAAGAGGAAACCTGATGTATGTGTGTCAGGTTAATATAACCCTGGCACAGTCTAAGAAATTGCAACTTTTTGCAATTGATATTTTGTAACTTTGTCGTAAAATTTTATTTATTGTTATTTCGGATTCGATCTCCACTCTGATAAACGGATTATTTCATTTTCCACTAAGAAGACAAAGCATGGTTTTGAGTTCCCGTCATTCTGAACACAATGTCTAATGTTTGACCAGAATGCGGAGGATGGAGTGTTTTAACACTAGGTTCTCTCTGACTGCCTTACTTTATTTGAAAGCAGATTTAAAAAAAACATATTAATAAATGTTTAGTGCGGATCATATTTTTTATTATTTTCAATGATTTTTTTTTATTAGTAATATTCTCTGGATGAGGTAATATATGTATTTAATATTTATCACTAGGAAATAAAAAAATATTACTGAGAGCTTTAGATTTTACACAGTTTAATTTGAAAAAATATCCATTACATTCTGACTTCTGGCACAGATAGCCTAGCGTTATATATTTTTCGTACAGAGTGAATTATTTGGTCAACATGCCGCAGGCCGTAACGTGGCTCATGTTTACACGTTCAGTGTGTACAATATTGCGCAAAATCGTAGCGCAAACACGTATTCAGCGATAGAAACTTTTACAATGGAAATTTAATGTGGAAAATCATGTTTAAAATGTGTTTAGAAATGCTTTGTATATTCTACCATTTCTGTTTAAAATAATAGAACAAAATATATATAATTTTTGTATGATACAATTTAGAAATACGAGCTTTGGTATTTAAACTATTTTTTTTTCGGATTTAACTACGTTTACACATTTTCATGAAATATTTCAAGCCATAACCGTAAAGTACGCAAAATATCTTATACATACAGATTTGTTTCTACCATTATGTTAATGTATGAAAGAGGTAGTATATATTAGTACATATAAATGATAAACATTTCCTCTTTATTACAGCTGGTGAGTGTAGTGGTGAGTTGTTTTATTGACCATTTATCGAGGATGTATATAGGCATATACTGTACATGTGTCATCCAAAACTTTTGGTTATGTCCATTTAAGCCATGAGGACGAAGTCGCAGGTAGAAGCTAGCTATAAATATTTCTTTTCACGCAAAGTATACAACATGGTAGAGTCAACGTCCTACCATTGCAATGCATTCGTTATTCATGGCACATTACATATTACGGAAAATATCATAAACACACGTTTCATAATACACTAGCCTGTATTAGTTATGATTTATTGCAAATACTCGTGTATCTTAGCTTATTTTGATTCAAACAGTGTGTACGTATAATTTATGAGCGTTGTCCTGAACAATGGTGGTCGGCCATTCAAATATTTGGCAATTTTACTACTAACCTTATAGTAACTTTTTGCATTTATAAAAATAATAAACTGCTTAACGCATATTCTATATATGGGGAATATGAGATATAAAATAGTCGAGTTTCCTTAAAAAATAAGAAGTAGACAGAGAATGTATCGCTTATCATTATCGTCTTTAAAGAACAATGAAATTTTGTATTGCAGCAAAAGATAATATTACTATAATTTAATATGACCATTACTCCAACAGTGCTATGCTTTATTTTAATTTCTGCAACAATGTTTCATAGGTATACCGAAATAAATTGTATTAAACACAAATGTTTAAATATAGAAACTGTAAGTCATGATTGTGTAGGATTATAAATAACGGAAATATGAGTGTTCGTTATATATTTAGATTTAATATATCTACACGTGTAAGTGAAAGATTGCTTTCACTTTCTGAAGGTGCTAATGCTAAGGCGTGAATTTACATCTGTATGTTACGTTATACACGATATTAGAAAAAAACAAAGGAAATAGAAGGTGCAATATTAATAAGCTATAGAAGAAATACCTCAAGTATCCAAACAATAATGATAAATTTTAATTTTTTTAAATAATATATAAAATTATGAAATATTATATATAAGCCATCGTGGCGTAGTGGCATAGTGTCTGATTGTATACGTGATGGTGGTAGCTTCGATTCCCACTCGATGAAAGAATTATTTTTGGCAGAAAGCGAAGAACGGAATGTCTTGACACTAAGCTTTTTGTGTAGCTTATGTATGTGCATAATACATATTACTTTATAATCGAACTTGCAACTATTGACATATCATACAACCTTTTAACAAACTTTTACTTGCACAGTAAAATATAAATGAAGTCTATACATAAAACGAAGAAATGTCCAATTTGAATATCAACAGAAAACGGCATGTAAGCCGTATAGACAAAAACATCGCGAAGCATCCAGGTAATGATGTGAAGAATGAAATGCTTACGGTCTAGAAAATAGCAGTGTAATGATGAATAATGATACCGCGTGTAACAGTGCAATTTAACATAGAAAATAAAAATTACTATCAATAATACTAGATGTGGGTTCGATTCCCAGTCGGGGAGACTGAATAATTTTCATTTTCCTTGCTCTTATAACGAGCAGGTGAAATGGATACAACTAAGTGTTGTTAAGTAACTTTGACCGTGGGTACAGTGAGTGGGCTTCATCGAAATATTGAACATGATTGTAGCCTATATAGTATTTCTCGATGAATATTTCAATTATAAAAACAAACTGTTCAGCTTTACAATATTAGCATAGATTTACTTACATGGATTATTGTTTCGAATTTGTCTTGGTAAAATTATTACGTTTTTGTTTTGTAAACAAGAGCCCATGCTCTTGTTTACAAAACTTTATTTATCTTATAGTCTTAATACTAAGAGCTATATATATAGCTATATATATATATATAGTTCTTTGTATTAAGATGATAAGATAAATAAAGTAGTTTTGTTGGCTCTAGAGTTCGATCTTGCTCTAGTTTCTGTTTCTCAGACTGACGCTGATATCAAGGGGATAGAATTATTAGTTACTAGTAGTTACAATGTTTTGTAACATAATACATTTAATACAATAATAATATAATTGTATTATTATTTAATTTATAGTATAATAACATATATTATTATATACTTTAGTAATAACGACGATAATTGAAAGTTAGATTCCCATTCGGGAATATGCTTATAATTAAAAACATTTTCCTTTTTTCAGTGTAACTAAATAAATATGGTGTTGGCCTCTCAAGAAAACACGCAGTCTTTCTAAAATGAGTTAAAAGTAGAGATCGGAATGAAAAAGTAAAAAAAATATATAATATTAAAAAATTGATACGTCATCCACATTTGTAAATACGTATATAATACTTTATCTAAAAGGTCAATCGTTATAACCTTATTTTATATATTATGAAGAGATAAACTGTTCAAAGCGTGAAATCGTAATAAATAAGGCACATTTCACACCGGATACGCGTAGTTGCCGCGTCTGTCTGTCACGTATCGCTAAACCCATAAACACGGTTGACATTTCAGAACATGGCATGCCCTGGGACTATATCAAAGAAGACGGAAGTCCCTTCTCTTTTATAAATAAAGATATATGAAGCTGGGCATTGTTGTTACGGATAATTAATGGTATTTTTTCGCTCGGGTTGTGTTTTTGTCTTCATTACGTTGGGGTTTTAGAAAAAAAAATGACATTTTAATACAACATTTATTATTATATTTATATTATATATTTATTATATTATATTCCGCATATAGGCAGGTAGGCAGAAGGAACCTAGTGTTAAGACACTCCGTTCCCCTTTTCCGCCCGCTTTTCGAGACATTGTGTATTGAATGTCGGACACAACGCCGCGCTTTGTTTTGCTACCAGAGAGATTAAATGAAACAAGCAGCAGAAGCCACTAATAATTAATAAATTGAAGTATCCTGTGCTTTTTTTTTACAAATTATTTACTATATCAATATTATTATCATAATCGAAACAGCATTAAGTTATAAGTACTCATATTATATGACCAATACGCTGCTCAATATCGAATAATAAAAGCGGAAAATAAAACGATATTGAATTGTAATTGAATTTGGTGCGGCGCAGTAAACGGTCGTAACGTCTTCAACTATATGTTATATTTTATCTATAGCTATCTTCTTAGATTTTTCTTTATAAGACAAAAACAAAGAAAATCTAATAACAATTTACTTCGCTTCCGCCTTTTGTTCATGAAGTCATTGCGACGCGGTGATCTGTAATGTTAGCAATTCTAAAATAATTAAAAAATGTATTAACCCAAGTGAAATTTAAATCTATAATACAAACATACATACATAGCTTCACGCTTTATCTCTAGCGGGGTAGTTAAAGAGAACGGAGCGCCAAGTGCTGCGGTCCCTGCATGCCTCCTTCGACTCGTCCATTATCATTTACCCCTTCATACATGCTATACTATCCTCGTGCTTTTTACGTGACCTTCCTCCAATATCTTCGAAGATCAACGATTCGAAAAGTAAATCTATAATCAATATATTAAATCATGCATATATTAACTAGTCAAGGTAGTTTTATATGAATGAAATTCAAATGATTTCAATCTTTAATTTAAATTCATATCAATATTTAAACTGATAGCGAACTCCCATAGCTCCTAGGTAAATTGAAATCTAGAAAGCGTTAGCAATACTCTCTGGAGTCTAGACAGATCTCGATACCGGTAATGTTCCGTTATAGCGTAGTTCTCTGAAAGGCAAACTAGGCACATCTTTTTATACATTAACCTACAAACGTCGAGCTCTAAATATGTGAATGCGGATTCATATTTTAAATTATGTGAATATATAAAAAAATATTGTGGTTAGTATAAAACTGACTAAATGAAACAAAATTTATATCAACATTATCTTTTAAGAAATTATTTTAAATTAATATTATAAGGAAAATGTGTGGACATAAAAACACGTAAACTCATATCATTATTAAATAGACATAAAAAGTTATTTGCATAATATCATAGTGATCATACTTTCCCGCATATAGCTAACAGAGAGAAGCTAGTGTCAAAATATAACGTCGGCTGCCTTCCGCCCGAATCAAAAACATGATAAGTGACGAAACTCAACGCCACACTTTGTCTTACCAAAGCGGGTAAATGTACATAAATCATTCCGTCGAGAAACGATTGAACTCAAAACCATACTGCTTACACTCAAATATTCTTTATATAATCATAATATTAACTATAATAAACGTATAAATTTTATAAAAAAAGCTTTCCCATGCAAGTACCCAAGAAGTACTACAGAATAATCTTTATAAGATTGTACTACACCAGTACTCTCATAAAATAAACAGTGCGCAAATAAACGAACCGCTTTTTAAATTAAAAAGAATTACAATTTAACTTGTTGGGTTTAAATGAGCTGCTAGCTCTGTAGAGTGAAGTTTTAGTTTATTTTTATTTAATTAGGCAGTGTGGTCAAGACTTAATTCGTTTGCGCGTGTGGCGTCCCGATTAGATTGCATTGTGATGTAGGTTAATTTAATTAACGAGGTTCACTTAATAGACTTTTAAATTGAAAAAGAAATTCGTAATATATAATTTATTTTTAATTATCTTATTTTTATTTATGTTAATTTATATTATTTCTTTGTGAATGCTCGTGACAGAAACGTTTGACCTTTGATCTCTAATATCTATATATACTCAATGGTTATCCGTTAGGTTATAATGAAATTGATTATAAGAAATATATAAGCTTTGGAGTAAGGTCTTGTAATTATTGTTGAAATATTAAGAACTGTTAAACCATATTTAGCCTAAGCCTCTTGAGAGAGAGCTTTTTTCACATACTTTTTAAGCAACTGGGATTACAACTAAAGTATAACTTATATTTAAGTATAGTTAAAGTATAGTTTTAATTCAAACCTCATTTGGCTCCGTTTTACAATCTTAGACTAGACTTACTATACTAACTCAGAATTATAAGTAAATCGCTTTTACACGAAAGGGGAATATAACAAATATTTGACTAGTACCTAATTATATCAAAATTAATATTAATACAAATTTACACATAGACTCTAATAAACATAGAGAAGGATCAATTATATAGTATAATATTCACGAAAATCAAGTCTCATATTAAAAATAAAATTGTAAAATACTAAAAATCCTAGCCCTACATAATATAACGTTAAGTCAACAAGACGAATGTAAGTGCCTTACACACATTTGTCAAGATGTCTCCAACTTGTTTGTTTAATTCAATCGGAATTATATTCACTCAAAAATGTTCACTAAATCAACGTGTTATTTTTGTATGCGTCTCAACTAAAAAAATACGTCCAACGAATTCCGGCCGTTCCAAGTTAGGATTGCATTTGGTAAAAAATAAATAATCCGATCAAGCTTTATAAATAACTAGATTTGTAGAGCGACGAGCTGTTCAACGGTGAAGGATATAAAATTAGAGTCCGTTTACATGTTCAGATACTTTTTGTTTTTTTTTTGCTTACAAACAAAAAGTGTTGCTGTGGTGGTACGATATCTATTTTGATATAGATAATATATGGCAAACCAAATCTTGTCAGTATAAACGGGCATTTGATTCAGTCGCCTGAAATAATCAGAAGTTGCCGCGACGGGAGCGAAAGAGCTCACGCGCGTTGCGCTCTCGTCTAAATAATATTTTACTATTATAACTAGTCGATATGTCTGTGTAAATTTACGTTATTGTAACAATATATAAATTTAATATATAATAATTTGAGTGAAATAATAGTGCTTTACATGTATATAAGTAAAACATAGTGAAGAAAATTGTTTGTATGTAGTAAATGCCACAATATAATAATATTATTTGTGATATTATAGAATAATAAAAAAAATATTGATACAAAACATTCAGTGTACATTCGTGCCAAAAGCTATGTGTGGGAGTTAATGTGTTCGTAAATGTGCTTTAAATAAGTGTTTATGATTTACATTAGACATGGTGGCTATGCTGGAGGTGGCTCAACCTAATAATAACTATTTCGCGTCATTTTTACCTGTAAGTTATTTTTTATAACAAATGTTTTACGCGACAAATATTACGCTTAGTTTAGGTACTGTGTACTGATTGAAATAACGGAATGCACTCCCGTCAAAAATATTAAAAACCTTTGTATATATTATTAAAAACCTTTCTATATATATATATATATATATATATATATATATATATATATATATATATATATATATATATATATATATATATATATATTCACGCTGTATCCCGCACATAGCAGGGTAGTCAGAGGGAACCGTAGCCAGAATGTCTAAGCCTAGTGTTAAGACACTCCGTTTCCTACTTTCCGTTCCGTTCCCAACTCTTGAATATTGTGCTAAGAATAATTGAAAATTATTATATTGGCAGAATACACTCAATAACCTTTCTTTCCCTTTCATTTAGTTCTCTAACTAAATAAAATAGGAAAATTTCTGGCTCACATATTTAGTATAACATAAAATATTCAATTGATGAAAATGTACAAAGGTTTGTTTTTTTGGCGATAAATTTGTTGCATAAGCGATGCGTGCAGATCACAACATAATAAAAAAATCGTTTACATAATAAAAATAATATTTTTTTTACATAATGTTTAATTTATACAACAAGTATCTACTTGCAATACAGAGATAACATATTTTGTATGAATTATAATGGGTGGGTGGGTGGTAATGAATTATAATATAGGATATGAATTGAAAATATGAAATTAATTAGGCATATTATAAGATGTATCTTTGCTAAAACTAAAATACCTTCTTAAAAACTACTTATTATTTATCTTTATATGATATCTAATGTTTGAATATTATTGTTTTAATAAACCATATTTCTAACTACATCCTCGTAAAAATAAAAAAACAAGCTAGCAAGATAAAAAGCATATTTCATAACTTTGAGATTTTGCCAAACGAATGTCCTTGTCCATATGTGGGTTCTCTGTGTAATGTATTTGTGTCAATTCGTATCTATTTTATGTAAAGAGTTATAATACAGAAATATTTGACTCTAATACAGAATGTTTAATTTTATTAATTTTAAAATATTCACTTTTATTATACATTTAGTTTTATAACATAATTTTCTTCGTTACCTATAATACAAGAACCTTTTGTTTTCAATTTCAGACTGTTAATTCACCACCTGTTCCCCATCGGGATATCTCTGGTGCATCTACTACATCCTACCGGCCATATACTGAAGAATATACCTCCGTCCAGCGTCATATAGATCGACCACTTCAATCAGAAATAGATGTAGAACGATCAAAAAAAGAAAAGAAATGGTCTATTGGTAAACTATTCCGAAGAAAAAAGAAGGAAGAGGAGAGCGGCACATCTTCACAATCTGATGATGGATCATGTTCACCATCGAAAAGAAAAAACAAAAAGAAGAAACGTACACCAGCCGTGAACAACTTTGACCACATAGTAATCAGAGATAGTAGAAGGGCTCAAAGTCTAGCAAATACTAATCTTAGAGATGCTACAGACGATGGAATATTGTCTGATCCTTCGGCTGGCTTTATCAAGTATAGAGCTGATAATCCTGAAACATATAGCATTTCGAAAGAATCTATAAATCTTAAAGATGATGCCTCCCGATCGGGAAAAGGAATCTTTGATATGCCTTCACGTAAGAAACGAAAAAGTCGTATGAAAGCACGAGTTGAAGCTTTACGAAATAGCATGCGAGGAGAGTCAAGCAGTGATGAAGAATCTTTAAAGTCATCTTCTAATTCTTCTTCAATGATTAGATTTCGAAGTGAAGATTCATTAATGAGGTCACGAGATAGTTCACTTAACAAAAGGTCTAGGAGTGCTCGAAATGAAAGATATATTAAAAGATTATCTCGTGACGAAGAAAATCAATTAAATAAAGAAGCAGAACTCCTTCAACAAGGATATACAAAAGCAGAGGTTGAAATGTTGACAAGGACACCGACCAGTCAGAGTAGTGGTTACGGCACATGTAAACGTGAAGCTACTTCTAAAATTGTGACAGAGCAAGTAGTTATGAATGATACTAATAGGCGCCCTTTTAAGTCTGAATCAATATCATCATTCCCCTCAACTCAAAGTTACCCATCATCCATTAACTTTAATGCTAAAGTTAACAACGAACATATTAATTATTCCATACAATATCCAAATAATAATATTAATAGAACTTCATTATACGCTAACAGCAATAGAGAAAGCAGCGTGTCAAACCAGTATGAAAACCCAGAAAGTATTATGTGCGTTAAATTTCCTTTAGGAAATGTTACAAATATTAAAAAAGAAGAAAAAGCTCCTCCGGTACCACCTCCTCGTGATTTGCATCGAAAAGTTGTTACACCTTTATCGATGTATTATGAAAATAGTCCTCCTGTAATTGAACGTAGCGTAAATCACAATGTTAAACATGGAGTTGTTAATAATGACTTTGAAAGAATTATGAGACGAAGTCAGGAGAGACTAGTCGGTTATGGGTTAAATGGGTTGCGTAGGCCCATATCAAATTCAGAAGACCATATAGCTATGCAAAATAACGAAAATGTGCAGAACTATTACTTAAAATATGAACAACCTAGAAGGCCTGCATCAGTTTCAGCGGAGCCAAACCATTATGGTCTATTTGTAAATAGTCCACCATGGAGGAAACAAACTACTCAAAATATTATAATTAAACCAGAACCGATTCAAACGAAACAAGACTATCTATATTACGCAGATCAAAATCCACGATCAAGACGTCCTATTAGTATAAAAAACAGCCAAAATAGTAATCACAATCAATATTTAAGTGACTCTCAGGTTACTGGAGATAAAAATGAAATACTGTATCAAAAACCTAGAAATGCTTCAGAATTTTGGAAAAAAATAGACGATGCCGAAAAACAAAAGAAACAGCAGAATATTTTTGCAAACTCACGAAGCAATAGTGAATACTCTGGAAGCTCTCAAATAAGTAGATCTTTTCAATCTAATGAACCAAAAAAATCAGCGTGGAGAAAAAGAGATTTAACTCAAAGTGTTGATGCTTCAAGTAAGAGTAAATCTATTGATATTATAGATGGTGCAAAAGTATGGAAAGCTACCACAGAATATAAACGTTCAAATACTGTTGAGCCCCCACAGACATCAACTTCTTCTCCAAAAACACATACTCGCCATAAATCTGATACACATGTATCCGGTACATCCCAAATGCCATCTGATGATGAAAGAAATTCTGAAAGACGGAAGTCAACAAATCTTGATGATGCACTGAATGAACTTGAAGCAATATATAATAGTTTAGGATTAGGTGATGAAGATTTACTAGACAGAGCTGAGCGACGAGAATTGATGACACCAAAGTTTTCTGACCATTTTAATGATTGGAATGGGAATGATGGTGATATCCAATTGAGAAGTCAACCTTCTACTCCTTTAAGACGAATACCTCGTAGATCAACGTTACCCGATAAACTCCAAGATGATATGGCCTTTCGAAGGATGAATTCTTTTTCGAATAAAGAGAAATCGAATATAAAAGACACACAAGCCCAAATCAGCTATATGCTAGCTTCACCGGTTTATGTGCCTTATGCTTCAGACGATGATAGACAATCTGAACGTAACGAGCCTGATATTGTTTTTGATGATGTAGTCTACCGAAATATTAAACAAACAAATAATCGTCTCAAAACAATCGATCCCCAGCCACCGTTTGGTATCCCTGTTGGACCTGTGTCACCGGCGCCTCAAAGTGACTATTTACATGCTACCCCGGAAAATAAAGGAAGATCACGATTTGTGCCAAAACGATCGCCTGATATTGTAGCGGATGATCTAGCTTATAGAAGCTTGAGAAAAGATAACAGGCATTCATCACTTTATAGTGGCGAAAATTATAATGGGTATGTCAATAATAATAGTTACGCAGAGTTCCCTCTTAGTAAAGATTCTGCTGCAAATCTTAAGAAAAAGCGAGCAGTACGATCCCTTTCAGCTAATATATTTTCTATGATCCAAAAGGAAATTGATGATGCTCTAAACATGAGTAGGATACCACCGTTACAAAAAACACACAGTAACAGTGACGTCATGAAGCGACTTCGTGAAACTTTTGAAAAAAATGACAACCAAAAGGAGTTATATCCCCGAAATAAGGTAAAACAACGACATAATACTGTCAATTTATTTGCCAATAGCTCTTCTACACTTTCACATCATTTCACAAAAGATGATTCATTCATTCATAGTGATGATATATGTCTTGCTAAATCATCTTCATGTGATAAATCCAAAAGTTCATCGCCATCCAATCGATCACCACAAGCATCCAAACGGTCATCGAAAGATGAATTTCAACAGGTCCTTAGTTTGCTAGCTCAAGAAGCTATGGATACTAGTAATAAGCTAGGAGTTGCTTTAGCCGAACTTGACAAGAATCGAAATAAAAACGAGACATCTGATATTCAAAATAAAATATCGGATAGTAGGACGAATTTTTTAAACGGTTTAACCGAAAAAAACTTTGACGTTGCTCCGACTGAATTGAATCACGGTGAAAGCCTAATAGATACTGATTCTTCTATACATGAGAAATGTGAGGCTATTCATGATGAAGATTCTAAAGCCAAGAAAACAGAAGATAGCTTACTCTTAATTTCCGACCAGCTCCATAGAGTTGAGGATCAATTGAAACATAATTTTGAAAAAGAACTGAATGGAGTTGAAAATAACGCAAAACCAAATATGAATATAGACAATTCAGCATTATCATATCAAAAGTTAGATATACCCGTTGTGGACAGTTGCACTGCTAATAGTGTAGCCAATAACATACCACTCTCACTGAGTAACAATGATAGTATCGAATGTAAAACTGAAAACAATGTACAGTTAGAGGAAGTCGGTCCAAGATTTCATTCTCTTAATCCGTTTTTGACTACTGATGACAAAGTAAAAGAAATTAATGAGATTAAAGCATTCAGAGAATTAAAAGACGGAATATCTAATTTAATCGCTGGTATTGCCGAAGTAAATGGAAAATTGTTCGATTCAAATAGATCTAAGAGCGAAAAATGTGTTACTTTAAATAATGAACTAGATTCACCAAAATGTAACGAAGAAGTACATACTAATTCGAATGATAGTGCTTTGAATAGAGTGTCTGGAACTTTGTCTCTATATGAAGATGATCTAGATATCAAAAAAGACGTTGATTCAACGGAATACAATTCATCAGAAGAGTTAGCAACTATATTTAATTTTGGTTACGATGACAAAAATCTCAATTGTGACAACGAAATAAAGAAAGGTAATGATAAAAAGGAACGAGATGATTTGAACTCACCAAAAATTGTGAAATCTATGAATCAACAATTAAGAAGGCTTTCAGTCGACGAGAGCTCTAGTCAAAGTAATCCACTGCCGACCACCGTAGTCCCTTGGAGAGCTAAAAGGCAAAACAATTCACAAAACGAAAACAAAGGTACGTGGTCTCTTATCATGCACGGTGTTTGGATTTCACTTTGATCATTTGCATCCCGCTCGTTTGTTTCCTGCTCATTTTGTCCATATATCATTTGACTGGCTGTTTTATGTTTTATTAATTAGAATGTTTGGTAAAAAAAATATTTTATTTGTTATAGTTGCGTTGTTATTATTTTGACAGGCGATAATACGAAGTCAAAGCGCAATTGGCACGACAATGGCACGTTGATGTTAGCTTGTTCCTACACATTAATGTTCTCGCAGCACCTGGCAGACATGGATTGGCTGACGCTGCTCGGCTTGCTGTTGGCAATGATCACCATCATTGCTATGCTAATTATTTGATGTTACACGCTATATTTTGTTTTAAGTATATTTGAAAACACATTAAATGGTATCCGTAACTACAGGCACTACAAAATATAAAATTTTGAATAAATAATACATTTAATCTTCAGACTGCGTATGCAAACTTTCTTGAAAATTTTAATTAAGCTGGTTATAATTTATTTAATTCGATATTTTGAACTGTGATGTAATATTTTAAACTTTTCTTTTTATAAGATTTAAAAAAAATCGGAAGTGTGCCAAATATGATAGAAATAGAAATTATTTTTAAAATTTTATCTTTTATAATTAAAATTGCATGAATAACGTTACGTTTGCATGTTTATTTTTTATAGCGTTGTGTTTTTCTTTATATTATTTATGATGCTTACCTATTGTAAAATAATCAATTATGATAACAAAATTAGGTTACCGATGTTGCAAATTTAATTCTTGCAATCTAATTCTTAATTTTTTTGTATTGAAGAGGAATGACTTGAAAACATAGCTTGTAAAATCTACATCAAACAATTACTTTACTTAATTCTAAACATTATTATGTCCCTATACCATCAGTTTAATACAATACAATATTGAATTCGCAAAATAATTATCCTTGCTTTTTACTGGTATATAATACTAATATAGTTAGTGCTTACCGAAACCTTACAATAAAATTGTTCATTACAAAAAGCGAAGCTGTGTGTATTTATTTATTGCTGATAATATTAAAGTACATATATATTTGTGTACAATGACAGATAAAATAAAAAGACTTGGCTTCTACGAACTGGCAAAAGACATTTATCTAATAGCTATGATTGGATGTTTAGTTGATGATCGTCAATAATAAGGAATATGTTATCAACAACTAGCTTTATAAATACATGCAGTAAATTAATACATTTACACACTTATTTTACATTAAATATTTATTGAAGAGCATCTTTTAAGTGTTTCTCTAACGAAATCCCGTTCTTTTCTAGGTGAGAATCGATTGCCACAATAATTGCTCTGCCGACTTTTAAGGGTTAAGTCCTGTTATTTGTAAGCTATTGTAATTATTTTATTTGTAATTATTACTTACCATTGTACTGTTTACTCTATTGTTACATAAAATTACTTACTTTTACGTAGAGGCTTCCAGTTTAAAAGAGCGTTATTTATATGAAAAAGTTATGATCAAATAAAATGTTTTTAGTTGACTTGATGTTTTATTTCCTTTCCTTCACATAAAATTTATACTGACTATATTTGTGACTATTCTCATAAAGACAAGATTTGTATATCTTTTATTGTAATTTCACAATATGCACTGTTCATTTAAAGTAGTATACATTATTTTTTTTACGGATTAAAAAATATATATAAGGTATTATGTAGATATAAATGTTTATAAATTTAAAAAATTCTTTTTGAAAGCTCCAAAGTAAGTTTACTATATATTGTCAATGTTTATTACTAACAAATGTTTGATAAGAATAGCCGTTGGACTATAATGAGAATAAAAATATTTCCTACTTCAAAACCTTTTTACACTATAATACTGTGATTGAGGTAATTTTTAAAAGAAACAGTGTATTTTTTACAACATGTATACAATAATTAATAAGTAATTTTATCAAAAATCCAGCTACAATTTTATATAATAATAAATTATTATCGAAAAGTTAAGTAATGAAGAATGAATTAATAAATGAAAACTTAAGTCATTTTTAAAATATAAAACTTAAGAGAAACTTAAATTTCACAAAAATATTTACGTGTGAGTGATGTCCTTGATGCATTTCTTTAATTATTTATTAATTTATAGATACAAAATAATTTGTATGTAAGTAAAAAATTGTAATTAAAACTAACTGCCTGCCTAACGCCATCTACCACCTCTTTAGTAATTTATATGTAGTTGCAAGTGACATCTATCGGAGTTTAATTGAAACAAATATGCCTATTATATTACTGCTCATCTAATCCAATTACTTACCGAAAGATAGCGCAGTAAAATAATCGATATTTTATATACTTAACACATAAAATTAATTTCTAAATATGTAAAATTTTTTTGAAAATAAATATTCAATAATCGATATTTTATATACTTAACACATAAAATTTATTTCTAAAAATGTATAATTTTAATTTAATTTTTATGTATTTTTAATAAATATTCACAATTACAAAAATATTGTCTTAAAATGTAAAAACAAATATTTATTAAATGTAATTCAATTAATAAAATGGCAACATCGAAGCGTGAGTGACCTGACAGCTGTCTAATAATTTGCAAAACGAACGATGGTTTCATCGAGTAACGTGTTGTGAAATTTATTTGCTTTCGATTTTATTAGTAATCAATTTGTTGAGAAATTTAGCATCTATTGTTGAATTTTAATAGTAATTGTTATATATTTGTTGTGAACTTATTATACAAACGTTATTATGTGACATTGCACGTGTATTTTTACTGTAGAAAATTCATAACATCAACCTACTTTGTGTTCCTGAAACTTGCCTCTGCTGTGGTTTTTAAAAGGTAACGGTTTTATTTATTTTTGTTGCTTATGAATATTCTAGACGTTATTTTATTTATTACATTTGATTAACTTAGTGAATATTGCTAGTTTTAAAACTTTCTCGTGAATTTATTTAAGTAACAAGTGATGTTGATTGACGTTGTTATCTAATATTGTGTTTTATTTACTGAATTATATTATTTTATAATGGGGAGATATGTTATTGATTTAGTAATTTTTAAAATACAAATTTTAATATCCGAATCCATAAAGTGATTTATATTTATAATATCCATTCAATAAAAAAAAGTTTCGGTTATTCTGAATCTGATTTCTAAGTACATAGTGGTGACAGTTGCTAATCAGACTTCTTTACCTTAATACAAGAGATTATTAGATTTATATAAAAGTGGATAGATTTATAAAAATGATATACCTATTTATGAAAATTGCTTTGGAATAACGAAACATTTATCTTAAAATTGTATCATACATGGAACGTGATAATGGATCATCTAAAATGATGATCCATTATCACGTTCCAAGTATCAAATACTATTTTTAGATGCCATTCATAGTATGTCTTCCAGGACCCTAAGGCCAATCTTATTGATGACATCCTTAGATTAAATTTAGACTACAAAGTCTTAAGTCAAAATTTATTGTTTTAAGAAAGAAAAAATGTATTATTGAATATTAATAACATTATGTATTTTATAAACAACATCAATATTATATAAATGTATGTATTATATGTATATATATTTTATATATTTATTTATATATTTGTATGTTATTTACAAGAAATGATTTGATGATTTTATAAATATTTGTATACTAGGTATTGGTATTATTAAATGAGTTAGACAATATATATAAAAATAGATGAACTGTGTGTGTATAATTACCACCCACTATTATATATATTTTTTAGCCCAAAGGTTGTTTGGAACGAATTGCTAATTAGAGATAAGACCTTTTGCAATTCCATTTTGTTAATTTGTTATTTTACATCATTATTTTATTACTAGTAATATATAAATATATATATATATATATATATATATATATATATATATATATATATATATATATATATATATATATATATATATATATATATATATATATATATCTTAGTTTAATATAAGATATGTTTAAGACAAGAACACACTCACTAGAGTTATAATATGACTCCTCGCAAAGGGCCCCACGTAGGGCTACTTTGCGCATCCAGGGCCAGGAGGTGGAGGTACGGCCCCATATGAAGTATCTGGGACTAACCCTGGATAGTCGATGGTTGTTTAAGTCGCACTTCGCTCAGCTTGCACCTAAGCTTGTGAACGCCGCTGGGGCCCTCGGTAGATTACTGCCAAATATCGGAGGGCCCGACTTTACATGTCGACGTTTGTACGTCGGTGTGTTGAAATCCATGGCACTTTACGGCGCTCCTGTGTGGGCCGATGCTCTCTCCGTTCATAACAAGACCCAATTGCGTAAAGCGCAGCGGGTCATAGCGGTTAGAGCTATTCGAGGATACCGGACAGTGTCGTGGACGGTGGCTACACTCCTGGCGGGCAATCCGCCTTGGGAGCTGCAGGCGGAATTGATCGCCAGAGTTCACGCATTCCGTGCAAGTGAGCGGTCGCGAGGTGAGCAACCATCGAGTGAGGAACCATCGGGCGGATCAGGAAGAGAGCAGACGAAGCCCTGATTCGGCGATGGAGGGAGGACCTGGGTTCACCGATGGCAGGACTGGCGACGGTGGAGGCGGTTCGCCCCCACCTAGAGCGCTGGTTGACAAGAGGGTTTGGCGTCCTGACGTTCAGACTGGTGCACGTATTGACGGGGCATGGTTGCTTTGGCAAATATTTGCATCAGATTGCGCGTCGGGACATGTCACCAGCGTGCCACGAGTGTGATGCCTCCGTTGATTCGGCGCATCACACTCTGGCTGAATGCCCCGCTTGGGCTCCGCAACGCCACGCCTTGATGGCTGTAGTGGGTAGGGATCTCTCACTGTCTAGTATGATGGAAGCCATGCTGGAAAGTGAGAGGAACTGGTCTGTAGCAGTCTCTTTCTGTGAATCTGTTATCGCACAGTCCTACTCAGTGATGGTCTGCGTAAAAGCATTACCCAGCGAAGAAAAAAAAAAAAATGACTTACTTAACTTTTACCAAATTATACCTATATAAAAAACATATATTTGTTGAGTATATAATATTTTAAATCAAAGAAACAACAAAGAAAAATTCAATAATATTAATTATTGCAATAGTATGTATGCAATAAGTACAAGAATCAACAGAGCATGGACAATTTTAACTATATTTCTATACCATCCAATGATTACTGTTTCCGTTAAATGTTTCAGTTTTCTATTTTTATAATTGCTTGAGATCAATGTCAGTTTTTACACTTTATTAACTTCTTAACTTTTTATAGGCCATAAATATTCTATAAACTATATGAGCTTTACTTACTTTTTTTTCATAAAGAATAAAATACCCTATTTATCTGTCCCAAAATATTCCTGAATATTTCACGAAATTAATTATTTTTTTATAATATTAGGATTCCACATAAATTTGTAATTCTCTGGTCATAAAAATATGCTCTCTCTATTTGGGAAAAAAACATCTAAAGAATGATGTCACATATAAAACTGAAAATATCTAATATAATAATAATAATAAAGCAGTATATTTTATTGTCATCTATATATGGCACATGTTAAAGGTTAAGTAAATATTGTTTAGTACTAATTATTGTTGGATACTAAAGTCATATAAAAACAAGATAGCTTTGTTTTTCAGAATTAAGTAGTTTTTTTTTTGATGACTAGTAATGTTTTATTATGTATTAATATTGAAAATACATTTATTATTACTTTTTACTCATTATGTTTATTTCATAATGCATTATAATGTTTTAAAGTTCAATCTATCCTACCCAATCTAATTTAATTCTACTTTACTGTTATGCTCTTAATATGCTTAAGTGTTAATGATTCATCATATTTTAGTCTTTATTATTCAGGTGTTGTATGTGTGCGTTTAATTCATATTATTTTGACTCATTAACATATTTTTTGTATATTGACAATAATATACTCTATCTACACCTACACAAAGCTACAGCAAGTATGACATCAATTTTTCTTCTATTAATTTAAATCATAAAACTTATAAGTTTCCTCAAAATTATATGAAATTATAAACTATTGGTAATAACAGGTTCCAAATTCAATCATACATAGACTTCAAATTTATAATTTAAAATAAAAAAATATATACATAATATATATAATAGAGTAATACATTTATACACCACAATAGTCTAATTTTTCCAGTAAAATAATAATACATCTGCTGTATAGTAAAATAAACAAAGGCTTTTTTTATATATTCATTTAATTTTTTTTATATTCACGCATTTTGTATTGAGATAATTATACCTATAGTAAGTGACCATTTAGCATTTTTTTTCTTGTTACTTATATTTTATTTATTAATACACTTTTTCAACTTGCTTACAACTACTATTTGTTGTCCCCTATGAATAATATATCCCGTAATAATTAATATACCAAAGTAAAATTTATATCATTGGATTTTATGAATTGGAATATGGGTGTATTCATAATTGTAAATACTGCATTAAAATACTGCATTTAAATTGACAACCAATCAATATGTTACAGTACATTGGTGATTGATGGTTATTTATGTTAGTGTTAGGGATTTTATATATTGTAATATAGTAGCATTTACAACATTTTCAATTTCTTATTTTGAAAGCAAATGTTATTATTTAAACTATTCAAACATATTTTTACATTCAAAGTTTGTAACCACTGATATGACTTAGTAGTGAAAAGTGGTGATGACATAATTATATTATATATCTTTACTGAGGTAAACATTTACAAAAAAAAAATCGCAACAAGAAATTTGAAAGTTTCTATTAGCATAAAACAATAAATTAATTTCATAATTTGCATTAAGGTATCCATTTCGATAACTTTTAACTTTCTAATAGCCTTTGACAGCAGCAACACGTGTTATACGATTTATATGATAAAATTAATTGAATAATTAATTAGAATTTCTGTAAAACATTTTATTTTAAACAATTTTATTTTCAACTAACGTACCGTTCGCCGCTTCGCCCGTTTAAACTATGTGTTGTACATTCATTTATATAAAATGATTAATCTCTGGACGCAAGATACTCGCACGCGGTAAACGTGGTTATACCCGCGTAAGTCCTGATCCTCGGGAATTGTGGGATGAAAAGTATATCTTATATGTTGCTCCACAATCACGTCTATTCTCCGGTGAAAGTCTCATAAAAATCGGTTCAGATGCTCGGAGAATAACCCAAACAAACAAAAAAAGAGACAGACAGGAAAGCACAGTTATCTTTAATTATATATTTAATTAATATAACTTATATTAAACGGATTACCAGTTTAATTATTTTATATGTTCCTAATTAATACTCTGATTTGTTCATTCCCCAACATTTCACAATTAATTATATTTCAGTTCACAGAAATTTAATTAATTACATACAGCGTGTCATACTTTTGGCGAGCTTTACATTCCTGATAACGGAATTAAATGTTACATTTCATATTGGCTTGTTTTCAAAAAAAAGTAAAAAACGAAGTAAATTTTCTTAATAGGCTTTAAGGCATACCTTAAGGCCTAAAGTATTCCGAGAATAATATGTTTTTTCAATACACTAAATACCTTATTGACTGTAATTTGTAATATTTATTTATAGTATGAGTTAAATATTTACAATTCACAGCTTTTGGTGCTAAAATATAATCGGTCGTCGGTTATCAACCTTACTTGAAGAGTATCGTTCGGCTTGAAGTAATATCGTATCGTCTCTTAAAAAACTTTAAGATACAAATTTCAAATTATGCATGCAAGAATGCATTTTCTTTCCGCTTTTCACTTTGTCCTTTGTGAGGTAGACACTCGGTTCCCCATAATGCGCCGGTTAAATAACAAGACCGAAAAGGTATTATACTAACTTTTTTTCTTGGAGAACATTATCATTTCTTTCCCGAAAAGCGTTTCGCCTGAATTCAAGACACTGCGTGGATAATAGTAGAAATCAACGCTGCACTTGGTCTTAGAGCGGGTAAATGAAAATATGAGTGAGGATCCGACCCACAGCAGTCACTGCGCTAACATCGCAGTCCACAACTAGCTTAAATAATATTGGTACAGAAAAGAAAATGCTTGGCAGCCCGTAGTCGTTCGAGTCGTTCGCTCGTGCGGATGCCATTGCGTTGGAGTGAGAGAGACTCCTTTGTAATGCGTATTTACGCTCACCTCTACTGTCCGAGCTCATGTCTCTACCTAACAACATAAATTATACTAGAGTGGTCTTTGAAGTAAGGTCTAGAAATGAATTACTGATATTCTAGAAATGACTTAATGATATCTAGACATATATTCTGTTCTATTCTATCTAGACATGGATAGATTTTGCTTCTATACCTCTCGTTCCCACTTCTACCGCATACAAACTAACTCTAAGCCTAATCTAATTCTTGTTTACTTTGATATTTCTTTCCAATGGAACAGTAAATTTTACCATTATTACGCTTTAGTCTTAGAGAGTAAAGGGAGATACCCTGTCTGGATGGCGAAAACTCACACGTGTCCTAACTTACGTGGCCAATCAAGAACTAACTCTAAATTTGAGAAAGGCTTTTGTGACTTTTAGACCAGTTTTCACAAACTCTATTGATGGTTTGCTGCTTGTTAATATTCTCGGTGATCTTCCTACTGAACCAACCACTTTACATACGATTTCTATTCCACTTTGTCATAGCGTTGCAAGTATTCATCGCTATCCAAGAGTACCCCCTTCACCCTACCAGCAAGTGCTTAGCTGTCTTTACTGCCTTGCCTGAGGATAGATTTTCCAGTGACTTTACCTTATCTCACCAAATTACTTTGATCTGGTTGAGTAATTTCGAATTTAAGAAAAAAATGAACAGTACTGAAGACCAGTGGTAAATAAGGGAGCGCCGTTTTTATGCTAAAAGGATACAGAACTATCCTATAGGAAGCCACTCAATATAATAATAATGATGATATAATAACAATAGAAACTGTGTATTCTATAACTAGTGACTTATATGGTTTCGCCTTAACATATTATATGTCAGTTATATATATTTCATAATATTTCTCATATACCAGAGTTAGTAGAAATAATATAAGTGCTATATATGCTCCCTTTTTTCCACAATTTAGAGACACTGTCTGTTTTATCTTACCAGATTTCTTTAAATTTATTTACAGAAATGTAAAAAAAAATACTAAATTATATCAATTACCTGCCATTTAATTTAAAACAACAACAACAACACTATTGTAATTTCTTCTAGTAATCTAGAAAAGAAATGTATTGTTTTTGTAATTGCGACATGAAAGTAGGGTACAAGGTCGCGATTTGTATTACCACGGTGCATACGGAAGCCGGAGACAGGTAACGAGTGCTCTTAGCTATCACTTTACACGTTTACTTATTTTTGCGATGCATTATTGTTCAATGAACCCTACTTTAAGAAAAAGTAGCAAAACTTCGTCAGTAGCGTTTTAGGATATGATATCTAATAGATACATACTTGTCTTTTGGCTCGAATGTCAACTGTGTTGACTAAAGAATTGGCCTAATAAGCAATTATTTTTATATATATTATAAATCTATATAGATCATTGATGTAGTATTAATACTTGTTATAGTGAGATATTTTTCAAAAAATATATTTATATTGGTATATGTATACTTATGAACATAATAAATAGCCTCAAAGCTTTTGTTTTGCGGTAACAAAATATTGCTAGAAAGAATGCATCACACAATATGTGATTGTTTACCAGTCAATGTCAGATTCATAAAAGCCTTTGTTGGATGGACAAATTGATAGCAGTTAGAAATGGAAATATATTGAATAGATTCACTTTTTCGAGTGCCAATTATTTGCAGAGTTGCCTTTGTTTTAATAGTTGCAATTCCGACCTCTTTTGTGGGGTGATTTTTTATTTTACTTTTGTTACTCAGTACTGTAAAATTAATTATATATGCTGTGGGTTCAAGTCACTATTTTTTTTAAACTGAATAAGAAAGTTGTTGAAATCACAAAGTTAATAAGCGCGCGTTATGTAATTGCTGTTTTTAAACATGATTTTTGTTTTTGTTGATATTTATAAAAAAAACTGTGCATTCGGTAATAATATTATGCAATATCGATTTTCTTAATGTAAACGTGGTTTTAAACTGTTTATTTCTTAAAGTGTTAATCATCATCATCGATGAAAAAAAATTGTGAGTGATATCACATCACTCACAATTTTTTTTCATTATCTTCACACTGTATCCCGCACGTAGTAGTGTAAGCAGAGGGAACCGTACGTACAAGGAACCTAGTATTAAGACACTCCGTTCCCCGCTTTCCGCCTATCAAACAATCAAAAACTCGTATATAGACTAAAACGTCATTATTTCACGACCCATTATGTTGTAAAGTAAGAGTTCAATATCTAGAATTTTAACTCTTTAGATGATAAGATAAAAGATAACTACTATGAAAATAAGATTATATAAGGTGACATTTGATGATCACGATATATAGAATCAATATTTTTAACATTATAAAACTTATATTATGATCAAAAATAGTTATTAATGTCATGTCTCATTTAAGCCATCGTGCCACATCAGGACAGTGTCTCACTGTAAACGTCAAAACACTTATGGGTGTGGCTTGTGGTTACCCATACGTATATTTATATCCCCACCCTCCGGAATGAACAATTCGGACGGATAGTCAAAAAAAAATCATCTATAATAATTTTAACTTTTACCCGAATAAGATTTAAATCGACAACCATCATGTTTTGTTAATGTACTTACATTCCAACTACGACTCAATAAAGTTGGATTGTATCATATAATTGATGAGTATTTAATGTTACTGAACTAAGAGGCATGTCCAGACGCTTTCACCACATTTACTTGTCTTTGGTGACCTTAAAGAATGTTCTTTATAAGAAGTTCCTTCCACGCTTTGTTTTTGCTTATACGAGTATAGTGTTGTGATGTAATCCTCATCATAGAAAAGTAAATAAAAAATTAGGTTAATATTGCACATACTAATCGGATTGTCTCGACAATATGGACATATCACGATTGATAGGATTTTAATGTCTCTATATTTTAATGTAAAGTATGTTTGAAGTATTATATTGTTATATTATGGGGCAGTTGTAATTGTCAGTCTACATGCTGGTTCAAATACGTTTGAATTAAATTTTCAAATATATAAGTTTTTCTTATTTTACTAGTTATGACGCAGCGTTTCTCTTCTCCATTCAGCGCCAAATGCCTCAGAAATGCCAAAGTTATTAACTTTTATATTTTCGATTCGTTTTCTTGTAATTCTTTTGCAGTAAAAATGTGCAAATATAAAAAGTTCACAATAAATATGGACTTGTAAAAAGTAAACATATTATTCATGTTATAATTACGTAAAATATATTTTAGTTTTATAATAATTCTACTAACAAGTTTTCTCAAGAAAATCGTAATACTTAAAGGACGTAAAAAGGCAGTTGGTATTTTTTGATCTTCAATTGCATCTGCCCTCGGTTTCTCCCGACTCAGCGAAGTCCAGCAGAACCGGCTTCCGCGTGACGTGTTCGACTGTGCGACTAATGGGCCGCTTCGTGCCAGTAACGTTCTTCACGTCGCGCTAGCAGGTGCGCTCTTAGCACTATACCGGCCGTCTCCACGATATTTCTTTTCGCGACGCGCGCCCAAATAAGGGCGGTGTTTTGTATATGCTAATTAGTTCCGATCCGATCGAATATTCTCGCAACCCAATCGATTATTACTATAAAAGGTAACTCGCATAATATAATATGTATTTATATTGTCTTATTTCAGCATCGTTCACGAAATCACAAGACGTAATTTATCGATATGATCGCCGCAGTTAATTTAACTCGACGAGCATTCAATTATCGACTTTGCACCAATCTGTTAAATCTGTAGAAAGTTGCAAAACTAACATAATCGGGTACAGAAAGATATTTGGCCTGTTTATTTATAATAACTTTCTTCGCATAACTTATATGTCAATTTCAAGCTTTCGTAGCAACATATATGTATATTGAATGCCAAAAAGTCTATTAACATAACCGATGATAAATGTGGACGTTATTTTAATCTAGTAGACGTGACCTTAACGGTCATGAATATTAAATATGGTTTAAACGGACATGTCTCTCACTTAAATGGCTCGTGTCGATGAACTTGATTGTTTCATATTGTGTTCATACTTGTTGTGGCAGATATAATTATATTATAAAAAATTGCTATAAATAATTTGAGATATTGATAAGTGAGACCATAAAGGTGTAAACAGTACCTATCGTGTGTCAGAATTTGCCGGAGTATCGTTTTACGCAACCTCCTATGAAACTTGGAATTTTGATATTATATTTGGTGACTCATGTAAAGTGTTAGCATGTTTAATTTTTTTTTTATTTATAGAGTGATGTTTTTTTGCCATTTTTAATAATTGTATTATTAATATATCTAGTATTATTGTATATATCTGGTTGCTCTAATATTATTGGAGGCATTTATGGATGTAATAGAACCCAAAAGAATAATAATTTAAAAAAATCTGTTTATCGGTGCGCTTGTGCACGCTAATGTCACGAACGGTTTAACTGATTGTAATACAGTTTATACCATTTTATTATGCTTCACATAAAATTTAGGATTTGTTTTATTTTAATCAGTTTTTTAAAAAAAATGTAATATAAAATATACAATATATGCATATTATATTAAGAGTGGCTAGTAAAAAATTTTAAAATATTTTAACAATGTTTAAATTCGCATCTCTTTTAACTGACCCCATAATCTATGTAA
The DNA here is from genome assembly GCA_037127375.1 of Dione juno. Taxonomy (NCBI): domain Eukaryota; kingdom Metazoa; phylum Arthropoda; class Insecta; order Lepidoptera; family Nymphalidae; genus Dione; species Dione juno. The sequence goes on from JAXRJS010000052.1 coordinate 1,258,105, forward strand.
ATTGACATAGTTTGGGTAATTTTAGCTATTTATTAATGTATATAGGAAGTAACAAATTAATAGCTTCACTCGGCAGAATGAATTATTTTTATTTCACCGCCAGAGATAGACAAAATACGGCGTTGATCTCCGTCTCTCTACGTCTCCGTCGATCACTCGCATGCTATATCTCGTTTTTTTTTCTTTGCAAGTAAGTAACTATTATTGTTGTTATATGAAATAACATATGAATAATAGTAATATAGACTTATTATGACTTTATTTAATAAATCTATAATTGTTTTCATACTCTATCGTAAATTTGTACATTTTAGTTTTTCTTATTTATATCTGTGCCGATTTTACTATTAGGACAACTTCGAAATAGTAGAGCTGTGTTTAGGTATATCCGATCAAATGTAGAGGTTTTACATCGTAATGATTAACGTGACATAAAGTTTTTTTTATTCGACACGTTCCTGAGTATAGTGCATTAAATAAATCAAACGCTTCATTATATAAGAATAAGTAAAGTATATTATTATACATATACATTATAAAATGTTTTTCCATACTTGTAAAATGTTCTCAATCGAGAAATCTATATTTATCGTTGATTCATTTGTGGCCATAAATCTAAAGAAGCTCAGTCTATGTCCTTTACGTACTACACGCGAGTATTACCTCACTTTGCAATAAATTATGGAAATCATATTAATTTACGTTTATAATTAATTACATTAGTAGTATAATTAAACGTCTGTTCGCTTATTTTATAAAACTGTAGCAGTAATAAAATATTGCCATTTGGATATAGATATATTTACTTTACCTGATATATTTATTCTATATATTGATAAAAAAATCATGAACAATTTGTATATATATAAAACACGTATAAAAAGTTGTAAATAAATACGAGTTTCCTGGTCGAAATAACTTTCTGTTTTAATCCCATGATGTCTGACCTCTATCACACTTCCATATATGGCTAAGGTCATACTGAAATGGTTTTATCAAGAATGGAAATATGTTTAGAATATCAATTATTTGTCGGACATAATTATAATAGTACCTATTGTTATTTACTTACTGTATTTATTGTCTATTACTTTAAAATATTAGACAGTATATTTATTCATTCATCATTCTTATAGTTTTTACATGATAAGGAAAAAAATATTAAACATAGATTAACTTTTGAAATTACATTATCTTAGCTGTAATTCCGGTTAATCCCGTCACGTCATACTCTTTCCAACCATATTCGAGGTAGCGTTCAATGACTGAACTCAATGCACCATAACTCAGCGACTTTGTCTTGCCAGGCCGGAGAAAAGACTCACCCGAGTGGGGACACCACCCACAACAGATTGTCTGCCAGCTGTCTTACGATGCCCCAATGACCTGAATGAGTTTAGAACATAATTTGCTTATTAGCTTCACAAGAATTGATGGTGCTCAATGTACCTTAAAGCATAAAATCCTTTTTAAAGAGAAAATTGCTTAACCGATAAAATCCCGTCCAACGATACTTTTATTTACATGATATACGGCGCAATGCGCTTATTATGTCGGTGAGGGTGTGTACAAAAAGCTTCACGGTTTTAATCCTTTAATAATAAAAATAATAATAAAAATAATAATTAAAATCTCTTATATATTATTTATATTCTTTTCACATACATTATATATAATGTTAGTTTAATTATGGCAATGCTGAAGTTTCCGAAACACTTTTATCAAATGTCTACCAACGAGCGGCGCAGTTGGACAGTCTAACTGTCAATACAATAAATGCGGCCTCCAGTGTTATATGTGAGATAAGGCGTGAATGTGATGATTATAAGTTCTATTAGGGCATAAGTAACAACCTTACTTAGTGTGTTGGGCTTGTGATCGATATATATTTTAATTTTAATTATAGCACAATATATTGTGTTCGCATCCGATGTTTAAGTTGCAATTTTAAATATGAAGAAAAACAAATTTAACAACTGGCAAATGAAGCATCTTGGTTAAGAGATATAATCCTTGAGAGCTTTCCACTGGAGCTTAAGTGGTAATTTATAACAGGGATAAAATTCATATTGAAAAAAGGGGTTGGGCTGCCTTTAGTTATATTTAGCTTACCTTTGTTAGTCCTACCTACCTGTCCTTTGTTAGTAGTACCTACCTACCTGTCCTTTGTTAGTAGTACCTCTGCATACCGACAGACTGATTGATTTAAATCATTGTTATTGACGTTTCAGATCGCTTTTGTAACTTTATGTAAATATCCTTTTTATTACTAATGCAACTGCAAAATTTTTAGGTTTGCTTAAAACCTGACCTACTTTGAGTACTGCGCTTTAATTTTAACTGCGGAAGTTGAGTGACCCAATATTTTTTCCTTTAGTGACCTGAATTTCTTTTAAAATAATAATACTGTATGAAACGCCGGTATAAAATGTTACTTTCCGAAAAATGTTGTAACATATGTGTGTTTTTTATTTAGATATAGGTAACTTAAAGCGATTACTACTTAGTCTTATAGGTTCTTAGGTTAGATTTATATATCTCTCTCTCTTTAATCTCTCTTACTTCATACAATTCATGTATAATTTTAAAATATAATGATAAAAAAAACTTCAATGTATTATTCCATTGACACAAATTATCTGAACGCAAAATATACAAAAGAATAAAGAACTGATTTATTTAAACGAATATATCACACGTCCATTGGTATAAGGTCATTTGACGAGCATTTCTAATTAACTAAATAGTTATGTATCAAGAACTAAAGAAAGAGTTCTGCATCATGCTCGTCTATTGCTATCGTGAATAGTGTTAACGTATCTGTATAATATATCATTTCTACGGTGACGTGATGACGTTGTATTTTTATAAATATGTTCTTCAGAGGTTTTTTGTTACCTTAGTTTTATGTCTTAATCATCATCTAATAGGCTCGAGGCTATTATATTATGATTAAGGTTATATATTAAGGATATAGCTTCACGCTGCATCCTGCATATACCTATGACGGTAGGTAGAGGGATCCTAGTGTTAAGACACTTCGCTCCCCAGTTTTCCAGACATTACGTGTTGAATGACGGAACTCTCGGCGCGCTTGGTCTTGTTGCCATAGCGAGATAAAAAGATTAATTCGCCCATTTGAATCTAACCCACAGCCGTCGCGTTTATACTCCGACTCATTGCCGCTGCGCCAGGACGGCTTGTTTTATTCGGTTGTATCTTTGAAATTATTCGTTCATTTTAAAGATAAATATGATATGAGAAATGGAAAAGTGGTATAGGCATTTGCATTCATTGCTAACGATGAAGGTGCTTGTAGGGTAAACACATGTGACTCAATGTTTGTGTATATTATGTTAAGTGTTTTAGATCATGTTTCACGCGATGACTACTTCCAGTAATGGAACAAGAGAAAGTTGACATCGCGACACAGTAAGAAATTATTCAATCGAAGGCAAGGCAATGATCGTAGATTCGCTTCCCTCTCCGGAATATTTCAAACATATTTGACCATGCAATGTTGAATCCAACTAAAATTACAAAACATGTTGAACATACATGACTTTCCCTGAATTCCAGCTATTGAGAGTGATGCGTAGGTGTAGAAACAATATAAAAATAAATTTCACAGATTTATTTCGCTAGTTGTATTATTATATGTAACAGTACGTACTTTGTGTTCTACTTACGACATTATATTAAACTATAAAACAATTTAAACACTACATCATTAAAATGTAAGTGTAATTCAACAGTTGACACTAATTAATGGAGTGGAATAATTTTATCTTTGTATGTAATTAAAATTACGGCGGATATTTTTAGACTAATAAGATGGCTCATTCGTGTTATATTTTAAATAAATATCACGATATGTATCCACTTGTACTATGTAAACCTCTCGTATGTTGACAAATGGTGTTCATTTTTACATTTTTTTTGTATTAACACCAAGTTCCCTCTGATCTTTATATTTTTGTTATTTTTTACTAAGGAAACATGCTGTAGGAGAAATCACTTTATTTTTATAAAAAAGCAAAACGTAAAAGAAAGTATTTTAAATAAATCTCACATACATAAATCAGGCTATATATATATAAAAAATGTATAAATAATTCACAATACTAATTATATCCAAGAGTTTTTCAACAGGTTTGTTTTTACAACGTATGCGTATGAACAAAGATAAAATTAAATTTTATTAATCTTGCCTTAAGTGAAATGGACAAAGTTGCACGGGAGCGTTTTGCAAAACAAGTTTGTTTGCATCACGAGGAAAGTCCGCCAGTCGCCGTCGACAGTTTGCCATATTTACGCTTATGAGCCGTATAAATATTGATATACCGAGTTATCATATTCATATCATATGCCACGAAGAGTTAAGCTTCACTTTCAAAGACATTTCGTGGAATAATATTTATGTCGCATGTACGACAGTTCACACACAAAATTCCACTGTGAAATACACGTCGTTGTCGTTGCCTTGTTGCAATTACGTTATAAATGCATTTTTATTGCTTAATATAATGCTGTTTCTTATCTATATAAATATAGCTTTATTATTATTATAGTGCGATAATTGAGTAATGAAATAAATATCATGTTAAAATATACATATATATATATATATATATATATATATATATATATATATATATATATATATATATATATATATATATATATATATATATATATATATATATACACATATATATTCATGAATATATAGGTATATAGGATATACCTACCTATACTATAGGTATCCTATATATCTTCATGTCTACCGCAGTGTTTTTAATACCTGTTCAATAAATCAACAGCACATTTTTTGCATTCAATTTATCTCTGTCATGTATTTATCATGTCTCGTTTGGTTTTATTCAAACTTCTATTAAATCATTTTTATAAATAAATTTTATGATTTTATTGATTTTGATTTTAAAAATGTTATTTTATCAATTTTGTTTTTCTTTTGCATATATATTTTGGTAGACAGTGCCATGTAAGTGCTTTTCAATTTGTATTCTATTTTGCATCTAAAAAGGACTGCTACAGTCACTTGCGCTCAACTCTGAATTTGCCTAATTAATTATAATAATACCTACATTTATTTATACATTGATTGAACCTTGGGATGTGTGAGTATGTATGACTCACTTTTCACCATTATCATCTTAATAAAATATATTTTTATATCTTTTTCCTCTATAAGTTACTGCAAATACTTTGGTCTCGTGCAAAGATCCTTTCGGATGTTATATGAATTTATTTCTGTATTGCTCCCGGAGCGATATAGGCGTGAATAACGATTTATGCTGAGAACTTCGCGAGTCAGGTACGTTACATAACGATCGATTTGTTATATTGTCTGTATATTAATGCTTACATCAACATTGATGACCAACAATTCCTATTTGCTTTTTATTCAACCTCCAGTCTACTCTACTATAGTTGTTGTTTTATGCACATTTCATATTCTATCACTTTGCTATTAAAATAATACCACATACGAGTACCTAATGTATACTGTGGGTTAATTTTCCTCTTATATAAATATAAATGTAAATATAGTTTATTGTAACATACTTAAATTGTGTAATACAATAAATACAAAAAAAATTAGATAGATGGTGGATATTTGTAAAAACTTATGATAATAGATAGAAAATCATACGCATATTTTTCAAGAAAAATATATAATATTGATAAAATTACAATAATATGGCTAAATAGAAAATTAAGACATTGGTGACAATAACAACGTTGGTAAAGAAATCTAGTAACAAGCGTTTTTGGTGCTTGCTCGACCTCTCATTAATATTTCTATGAAAATAAACAAATTTTGTCTTTATGTAAAATACCTGAAAATTGTCTGTTTAAATAATTTTTATCAAATATATATTCCGATAATAGAGCTCTAATTGGCTGTTAAAAAAATTATCTTTATTATGAATAGATAAAAAAATTCGCTTATTGTCACCAATCTTGCAATGAGTATGCAGAGAATGCGTAAAGATTGAATTTCTTACAAAATAACATTTTCTGCGCTATTTATCCCGTAAGATTGGCTCAACGCGTTCAACGACCGCCGGTATGCGGATCCATGCTCATTTGTGCTTAAAAACATGATTGTGGTATTTTCAGTACTAATTACATGTATAGTACATGATTTCATGCCGTCATGTTGAATATCCTGTGTATATAATTTGAAGATTGGTACTATAGCTCTGATTGATATGAACCGTTATGTATAGCTGTATTGGCTTATTTATTATTTTTTTTTGAATAGGTATATAGGTATTGTGTTATTTTTATCTTATGATTTATTATATGGCAAAGAGAATAATTTTAATTTTTTTATTAGAAAAATAAAAGTTATTGAAATTTGAATGTAGCGCGACTCCAACCTGGTCGCTTATTTTTTTACAAGTTTCTAAATTTGACATTACTTTCACTGCTTTTTGTCCATATTAATTGTATTGTGATATATATATATATATATATATATATATATATATATATATATATATATATATATATATATATATATATATATATATATATATATATATATATATATATATATATATATATATATATATATATTTACTATTGTATAGCACAATAATTATTATTTAAAACTTCTTATTAAATATATTTAGTAAATCGATGCCTATATTTAATACTATTTATAAAACTATCGAGGCCATGGAAAAAAGTCAATATGGATATAAAAACAAACATCAGTTGCGTCTTCGTGTGAAGTAGAGTGTGAGAATACACAATTCAATAAAAACTGCGGACTCGCTCAGAAGATTGCGATTAGATCTCTGCAGATGTGCACATTATAGATGTATACAAAAATGTATTATAGTATTATAACACTAATGCTTAAACTTTGGATATTACTTTATCGATTTATTCATGTTTTGAAAAAGGTTTGATAAATAAAAAAAAAAACAAAAAATAACTATATTAAGTATTACAAACAAACACCCGTGTGTATCATTACATGTTTTAAATTAAAAAAAAAAAATTATACTGTTTCCTTTTATTTACACGTAATTTGAATATTAATGCATATAGGTATTTATCTGGCGTTCATATTTTATGACATTATGTAAATGTATAAAGCAAAGGCCGTATATGTGCATACCTATAGTTTATTCGTTTATGCATATATATAATTATACATATGAAAACATTTATTACTTCATTAGCATTTCCTATAAATATAAGTTATCCAAAAATATACTTGTTAAAGACCTTTAAGTTGTAAAGTCCCCTGTGCTTTGTTTGACTTGATCAGGAAAGCGGAAATATTATAAAATCTACGACAAATGCACCACGACGGTGTTAACGCGCGCTAATGCGCTTTTGTAAATCACGTGTTAAGCCACGAGTGTGTTAGAACGTGTATGACCCATATTATAATCAATATTGTTTCTATGATTATTTTATTATTGATTTGTGTTACGAGGTTATCTTTTTAGTGCACACTTCAAGATTAAAGTTATCTGCGCCATGCATTTATCACTCAGTTATACGCTTTTGCAGATTCATCTCATGAAATACGTGGAGTAAGCCAGCAAAGTAGTTTATTTTGTTCTTTATTATGTCAATCATTATGAGATATGACTATAATTTTATATTTTTAGTCTGTTTGATTTTTACATAGCTGTTTCTGAAATTTCCATATATTTTTGAATTATTTTTAATTTGAATTGACGGGTGTGATTATCGCATTCAATTTATTAATAAATACAATAAATATGTAAGGTACGTGTTTTATAATATAATTTAATAAACAGATAAATTTAATATTGATATACATATATATGTAGAAATGGCGTATTTATTGGATAACCTTTAAAAAAAAGGCCTTTGTCGTATCGTAAACCAGTAAAAGTCACGTAAATTTATTAGGTTATACCTTTGAAGGCTGTACTTGCTTTGCACAATTATTTGAACTTCCTGTAACACTTAATAACTATTTATTAATAATATACTGTGTGCATTTTCATATACATACATACATAGTGAGTTTACTCAATGCCAATGTTACTTACGCACATTATGATTACGATGAACCATTAATACGAATACTCCTTGCTTAATAAGCATTTTCCTTTTACGCCCGCATCCACTTACGCGAGTAAAAGCGGAGGTACGTTCTACATATTATGTTATAACTGAACTATTCGCATTGTTGAAAATTAGTATTTTAAAACAAGTTTGTATTATTTAAAGATATCTATATCTTTTTTTTTTAGAATCAACATATAATACAAATTTTCCTATATGATTTCAATTTATAAAAAAATAAACGGTACTTAAGAAACATTTTATATAAAGAACAGTAAATTAATCCTCTTACAGTAACTTACATAAAGAATTCCTTTGATTAAAATATCCTATTGTTACTTTCCTTTAATAACACACGAAGTTGCGGAGTTTGCTCGCTCCGCTTCATGTAATTACGAGCCAGCTTCGGCGTACAAATAGTAATTTTGTGTAGACTTGTGTACATTTACGTATAGGAATTGTGGAGTATATTTTTTATTTGATTAACTTACATTATTATTGAGAAAGTAGTGCAATTAAAACAATATGTCCAGTTATTTAGTATTATTCACATTTCTATACTAATACTGTAATTTGAGTATTTTTGATTCGAATGGAAAAAATATTTTTGTATTGGTTATTATTATAGTGGAAAGTTATGAGCTATAGTGTAGTATATAAGCGTCGATGTAACCAACTGTACCCGTGGTCATGGTAAGCCTGGGCACCAAGAACGTTTCATGAGTCACAGAGATGTGTAAGGCCGCAGATAAAAGCTCATATACTTAATAATATATATATATATATATATATATATATATATATATATATATATATATATATATATATATATATATATATATATATATATATATATACATATATATATAAATATAGTAAAACTAGTTAGTACCTAGCTTATTGCTTATAAACGAAGCAGGCCAAATAAGAACGATTTCCTAATGGTGATACATCACCTCAGCAGTGCGTAACACAGTCATTCCCATAGTTTACAGGAGAAGCGTAACAATAGAACAAAAGCCGATGTGCCTTGAAACGCAATCCACGCTTTACGATAAGCAAAACAGTATTGTTTTATTCCGTGATTTTGCGACTGCCACCGCTCCTATTGCACACAATGATGTCACATCAGATCTCATTTCACACGTGCAGTCCACTTGGTTTTATGGAAACGTTAGTTTACTTACTTAGAAAAGATTATCTCTTCATACGACTTGTTAGGTAGATTGTGTGCAATTTTCTCATGTAAATGGTATTTTTATATAATCTATGTCATTTCGAATTTCAGCTACTGCACGAGACTTCAACGCCTACCTCCAGCCTTAGTCTGTATAAATCACTGCCAACAATTCCGCCCTACTTGCTTAATGTCGCAATGTTAGACAAGAGTCAAACTAGATTTAAGGACGCGCAAATATACAAGGAAGACATAAATTGTACGTGACACCGTCTGAACTTGGGGGACGACATGAGCCAGTCCGCGGATGAGGCCCGTGCGGCCAGGATACAGAAATATAAGGAAGAGCGAAGGAAACAACTGACAGCTAGAACGGCGACTTTATTTTCTGCTAATGTGACTGAAAGGTGGGTTTAGTTTCATCTCGTTACGTTAAATTTTATTGTAATTATTTTCAGATTATATTTAGATTGGCTTCAATATTTCTAAATGTTTCGTTTTGTCTTATTTCAGACGTCCAAAGAAAGGACTAGCTCGATCGCCCTTAGAAGATACGGTTACAAATTTAAAGTCTTCCTCCGAATTAAACTTGAACACAGCGTCGACTTCAGTGCCTATTAGAACTACGCGAACTTCACGCCTAAGAGCCGCCGCTGCCAATTCTGAGTCTTGCCAGTCGCCGAAAAAGACCAATAGAAGCTCTTCCGTACTTTCGCTTTTAGACGATGAAAAAAATAAATCACCTAAAAACGCTAAAATAGTAGATAGAGATAAAATGCGAATAAATTCCAACAGAAGACACAGCCACGAAAAGGAAAACTTGAAAATTGCGACCACAAGCTTTCCAGAAAAAGACAATGGTGCTATTAGATCGAAGCTTAAACATTCCAATAATAAAAATATTTTAGAAGAAGACAAAAATAATTTCTTAGTTAGTAGTCCTAAAGGAAAAATTGTTGACGAAAAGATTTTTTTAAAGTTAGACGAACAGAAGATAAATGTATCTTTGACTGATGAATCTAAAATAAGTAGTTTAAATGACGAAGATAAGAGTGTTAACGTTGATGATATATTTAATGATATACTTGGCGATAAGAATGTTTCCAATAATTTGGTAAAAGAAAGATTCGAAGATATATACAACGACTTGATCGATGATAAAAGTAGCGAAGTAAAATCAAATATTCCAAAAGGAAAGAAAACACTAGAGAAAGAGCTCAAAACTTGTTCTAATAATTCGTACATTCCTATAAAAGAATCGACAGCTACCAATAAAGTTGATAAAGTGAAAAATGAAAATGGTGTTGTGACAAAATTAGTGAAATCCGAAGTGGGCTTATTAGGTGCCGTGTGTGTTCGAAAAGTAGAAAGATTCAGTGAATTGCTCAGTAATCTTTGTTCTCCTTGTGAAGCTGACATACTTTTTGAGGATATTCTTGTCGAAAATGGAATAAATGGTGAAAGTAGCCTGGTAAGTAACTATTACCTGTAGATTTTAGACTAAAATTAATAATGATATATTTTTACTTAGAACTAAATAAACCTTGTGTGATCACTCTTTTAAACATTAGAACTCAACTAAGTTCTTTGAAACTTTTAGAATTAGACTAGAAAGTAAGACTTCTAGTTATTTCAAGACTATATAAATAAATGTATTTAAGTAATTTTTTTAAGTAGTAGTAGTAGTTTTTTTTTAAGTAATTTACGAAAAAAGCTATATAGGTATTGTATATTCTATTTTAAGGAATTGAAATTGTATTATTCTGTGTTCGTATACACTTGATCCTCAATGTTTGAGGTCTATGAGATCAATACCGAATTATAATATATAAAGTACATATATTATATATTATCTAGCGTATATATGAAAGAAGGGTGTATTATATTTGATCGCTTTATTCTGGAACGAGCAATCAATACACGTGGGCGGGTAACGAAGGCCTATATCGAATATTAACTATGGATAATCTTTTTATAGTGAACGTCTTGTACTAAAGTCTATCTTAGGATGAATATAGTTTTTGTAATCACGCGGGGACAAGGCGACTGCTTTAATTTTTATAAGTGGCACAACAATTATTAAGATATTTTTTAACTTGTTAATATACATTTTTTATACAGTTGTGTGCCAAAATAAAATGTCAACACATATATTTACATACCTAATATTATTTCAGAAACTTTGTAATTGTCTTTAATTTACTTATGTACTTTTAAATGTATTATGTTTTGGACTAGTGAACGCCCGCAACTTCGTTGGCGCAGACTTTATGATCCTTTACGGACTGCGATCCTTTTTAATTGAGATTCATGAGATTGTATTTCACATCTTACGAAAACAGTACGCAGTTTTCGTTGTTTTTTTGTTTAGGCTTAAAATTAAATAAATGAAAGTAATATTATTTATGATATGGTGATATGGTAAGTATAAAAAGGGCAAGTAAGCTTTATAAGTAAATTGAATTTTTCGCTATGCCACAAGTTTAGGGATCGATTTCATAAGAAAATATTTGTTTTCGACAGCTTTGATTTACGTTTTAAATTGAAGTTAAAAGAAAAAATAGTATCTTGTCACTATGTGTTCTCTTTAACATTTTAGATTTAATGATCGCATGCTATAATTTAATACTAAACAAAAAAATAAGTATCTAATAGGCCAATAACTAACAAGATGCCCTCCGCACATAATACTTGACACAATTTCTTCGTTCATGCTCTAGTGGCAACCTTTTATCATCTATTAGTCATGAGGAAGTACCGTCATGGGCAGTACAGCTAGCTTATGATAAGGTGACGTATCGATAAAACTTTGTTTTCTTTCTTATATATATACTAACTGCGTATTTCTACTATTGTGTATACCTGTGTGTTCGTTCGTGCGTTCGTTTCACGCTTTTTACCCAATAGCAAGGTAAACAAAGTGTATGTGTAGTTCTTCACTTTTCGCCCAATTTTAGAGACATTGAAAATCGAATCCACAACTGTCGCGTTTATAGTCAATCGCTGTGGTGGGGGTCACGACAATATCAAAAAATATATTCATTAATTACAGACACTTAAATGTATTTTTAAACACTTAATAGTACTTTTCCGTTATCTAGATTTCCTTATAACATCAGACTTATACTATGAAAATAATTTTTTTTCATCCCGAACACGTGCAATACCTATATAAAACTAATCGGACAACAAGAAGTGGCTTTAAATGACATAACATGATTTCGTTTAATAGATAGATATATAGAACAAATGAAACTAATAAACGCATGTTAAAATAAATATATAGTATTTGGGTAATTTACAATACTTATTAATTATTAAGTTTAAAAATAGTTGAACTATTGGTAAGTATATAATTAAATAGCAATGTAAAGCATAGCACTATAACGGTTGCCGTTAAAAAGTTATTGTTTTAAAGTTACCGCCTATTGATTTAGACTTTAGATATCTGTTGAGGAGAAACCATATTTATAGGATAATACGTGTCATTTAAAAATACAAAAGAATGTAATGACATTTTATATTATCATGGAATTCGATATCATATAAAAAAATGGTCATAGTAAAAATTATAGTATACATTTTTCAGACCACTGATGTTGCTGGCCATGGCTTTTTTTAAAACAACTTTATTAAGCTGCTTTGTTTTTGTGTACTTCTTTACTACTTCCCACTTTTAGTTGAAGGAACTTAAGATGCATTTATTAATGAATACATTTTTAAAATGATGCCTAGGTTATTTTAGTAGGCTATGGTAACAACTTTTTGCTAGCCGTCTATAAAATATTATTATATATGGTCTCTCGGTCAACAATTCGAAGGTCTTCAACTAAGGATAGTTAACTCGTTTTCATTTTAAATGATAGTATGTTGTTAAACTTGACTCGTTGTTAGTTATTACTACTTGCCAAATAAGGTGTTCTCTTCATACAACCTTCACCTCTACGTCGTCATCATTATTATCCATGGTAATTAGTTTGCTCGTTCTGGGAAAACTTCTATTCTATTACTTATTATATTTTATTGAAGGTTTATTGAGTTATACTGCTTTTGTCTCGTCCAAATTCGAGATATTGCTTTAATTCGAGTTTAATGGGCTGGTAGCGGAACTTAGCGCTGCACTTGATCCTGCTAAAGCGGGAAAATTAAAATAAATGATTCGCCAGGTTGGAAATCGAATCCTCAACCATCGTGTTTACAGTCAGACTCTGTCTCACTTAACCAGGTCACTCTTAATATATAATTAGTAATTATATAATGTATATTTTTTATAATGAACATTGGCGTAACAACAGACATTTTCCAGGGAGCCTGGTCCCTAGTGAATATGAATTATGTATAATGTTGTATTAGAACTATTATCAAGAACGCAGATTTTTGATGGACGCAGATGGGGTGGGTGGATACGCAGACGATACTAGGGTGAGCAAGACCTCCCCTCCCCACGACGATGATAATTAATTACTACAATTTCGCATTTTTCTATATCTCCTTAAAGATATCTTAATACTTTAAAAACACCTTGTGCTATAGTTATTTTAATAGCATTCCTTTTTAAAAAAAGTAATGAATTGTTACGTTATCTAAAAACAACGTTGAATAATTTTAATGAAATTAATGAATTTATCGCATATTGCCAATGACATATACATATTTACATATCAATACAACCCCATTCCATTCATAAAATGTATCTACTACGCGTAAATTTATTGTTTCTTTGATAAAATTTAATAAGAATAAAATCAACAAGATCTCATAAATTGTTTAATTTGTAGTTTTATAATTGTGCAGTCTGTTTGTTACTAATAATATATATAATAATAATAAATCACGGAAGGGTTTTTCAATTGGCACTTCCTGGATTAGTATTATTTACAGATTATTTCACAAGTTTGGCTATCATAGGCTGAAATATAGAAAATATATTTACATAACTCTGTAACATGTGTGTGACAAACGAGCAAATTCAGTGTAAACATGTCACATGCAATCGGGTCGAGCGACCCCGCATGTGGCTGTCACGAAACGCATGTAAATTATGATTGAAGCTTGACTTAAACGCTTTGTATTGCTGATGGGTATTAAGGCTTTACTCAGTCGGTAGGAGAGCGTATATAAATAAGTTATATTTATTTATTTTTCTATTTTGCGTTATATCACTACGAAGCACTATGCATATGATAATAATATCTCTACAATCACCATAAAATTACTCATCTATCTATACTATACATAGTCATAAATTGTCTGTACATTGAATATGTTTGCGAAAAATGCAGGGTGATATAAAAACACTTGACAGAATATGAATCTTTGATCTTTGAACATTTTGTCTGTCTGTTTGTACAAGCACATCTTTAGATCTACGGGACGTAGGTCAGGGCAGAATCTAAGCTTTAATAATATTTGAAGAATAGCATTCCTGATGTAGAACCATAGTAGACCAGCTGAATTATAATGAAATGCAAATCAAAAATAGCAAAAGTGATTGAACGTGATAAGCTCTTTTCAATGATATATAAGAATCCTGGAACACCTGATGTACCACACCACACCTGATGTACAAACCAGAAAGTAGCTCTTTAGTAAAAGAAGAACCATTACGTCCAGCTTAATTATATGGAACTGTCGTCTTAACAACACATTCAATAACGTGTTTTGAACATTTTCCATTGACATTTTGATATATAATATCAAGGATCTGGAACACTGATGTAGAACCATAATAGATTAGCTAAGCTAAAAATCAACAAGTATCCTTAGTGACAATTATTAAGCATAATGAGCAGTTTTCGCTGTTATGTAAACATCTAACATGTGGAATACAGTCTCATGAATCTCAATGAAAAAGGATAGCAGTCCGTAGGGTGGCAAGGATCATAAAGTCCACGCCAACGAAGTTGGGGCCTTCACTAGTAGTACATAAATATTTTTGTTAGAATATTGTTTTGGGTCCTTTCACTCATTCTTAGTATGTATTTACATTTAACTATATATTATGAATATACTAACTGTATATATTTTTTTCTTAAGCGAAAAAAAGATAATATTTGAAACAACCGTTTCATACATATTCATAACATTCCTTCAATTGCTTTTATTCAATGGTACCTCGTTTTTACAAATCAACTTTAATCTTTTTTGTATAACTTTAACTCATTGTGTATAATAAAGATTTAAGTGCAATAGTCTAGCTCAGTCAGACGGGACTACAGAATTTATTGTTCATAAAGAAACTGATAGTAACTGAAAGTCATTACATTTTTATTTATATAGATAGTTAATGTGGGTACATTAACTATCTATATAAATAAAAATGTACTTACTTTACCGCTTTTAACATACATAATGAATTTTAAATATTATCGTGAAATAATCTCTTCAGATTATTTAGGTAGGTATGCGTCGGGATCTAATTTGATGAATGCATATAGCATATGCATTCATCAAATTAGATGGCGGATATAGGAGAGAGTTTTCAACTATTACATTAAAATACTTAATTTAGGTAGCAATATATATTTGAACCTATATACAGCAATTATCAAAATATCAATAAATGTGTTACAGTTACGATAACATAACTTATAAAAAAAATGATATGCACTTTAAATATATATTTAAAGTGCATATATGCACTTTATATACTTATTGAATAATAATTTGAAAACTTATATTTTATTTATATTATAAAAATGTATATTATATTTTTGTTTCCCCTCGCTTTTGCTGTATTAAGTAAATTATATTTTAGTAGGCATATTAATTGATATATTTATTGTTTTACTTCATTTGTTAAACAAAATTCGGTATGTCTTGCGCTTTTTTGGAATTTGTACCTGTACATACGCATAAATAATATGTGTATGTTTAAGCTTTTTGCAACATCTGTTACCTTATATCCAATTGTTTGACTACTCCAAAATTTTAAATTTCTTTTCCTTAATATATATGCATGTAAGTTTCATTATTACTTTTAAATATAACTGAGATCTCTGGAGGTTGGTCAAGCGACTTTGCCAATTTTGGTAGCACCCACCGTATTAATTGTATTGTATTGTATGGATACTCGCTGACATGCGGTCGACCTCGTCTGCTCGTGCAAGATCTTCGTATTTGGACATGATCATCGATCTGGCCTCCTTATATATTATGAAATTATTATATTTTTTCCCAAAAAAAATTCACCGTCTTGTCTTTCGTCGTCACAACTGTTACAACATTGGGCATTTTATACATGTATCAATAAATGCTTTAAAATTATTATTGCTTCATGCATATTATGAATGCTTTTTCCTTTTTTACTACTTTAATCCGGACGCTATTCATACTTACAAGTACACTTCAAATATTTCAATATCAATAAGTTATTACGAGTGTAAAAACGTAACATTAGTTTCTTTACTCGCATGTCATGTTTCGCTCATCGTCTTAATAATTATAGCTTGTGTTCTTTGAATGTACCGTTCATGCTTGAAATTGCGTGGCCGCACGTATACCTACTTGAAGTTAGCTTTTTATTATTTGATAAATATTTTGTAACATTATTCATATTGCTTGCTATGAACTAATTTCTTATGAACTATTTATATATTTTCATGTAATTCATAGACAATTACTAGTAGTATTAAATTGAAAAATCTACTTATTTATCAATTAAAAGTGTTACTTCTGTATTAATTAAGATTATTTAATTAAATCAATATTTTTATAATTTCACTAAATAAATTGAACTAGGATTTTTTATAGTTATTATTATAGTTAAAAAAATATTTACAGTAAAATACTTTAAGTTACACTATAAGTTTTGTAGTTCTATACATCATTAATTTGATGGCAGGGGACGCCTTTTTGTTACAACGAAACTAAGTGAAAGACATCGACGCTTGCGCACCTCCAGTTGCGAATACGACGCGCACGCGACGCGTATGCACCGTCTGTGCTATAAATTAACTTCAGTTTATTCGGTTATATATCATATTTTTGTATAATATAACTTGTTTTTTTGTTACTCACAAATATATTTTGTTGATAAATTAACGGCTAGTGATAGATACAGCTTACAATTTTTTGTTTTTTTTACTTTTTGTGTTACACATTGTGTTTTGGATATTGTCTTTTTATTTGTATTCGTATGCTAAATGACATCATAGATTTACATTTGTGACGTCATATACAAATCCTGTGCGCAATTTACTGTGAAATGACAAATATGAATTTATATGAAAGTGTAATGGTTTTTTTATAATAATTGCTACAAGGCAGTGAAAACATTCGCATTGCACTTTACTTCCGTTGTATAGTCACGTCATGTGCCGATTTTTTAATTTCTAATCAATACTTAATATTTATTTATATTTGTGTTTCTTCGCAAGTTTGCGCCTGCTTACTAATCAAGGATTTTCTATAGCTGGTGATAATTTACACCAATTAACTTCCATCGTATAGTATAGCTCTTAGAAAACGCGATGTGGGGGTAACCTCGTTCAGTCCGACCTTATATGGCTAACAGTTTGTGGCTTATGGATTATGGCAGTGTAGTTTGGCAGGATATTGTCGTTATTAGATTGAAAAAGTTCAACCTTTTTACAAAAATTGAACAGTAAATCAGTTGATAATAAAGTTTATATTAAATTGAGTATATATTATGCTACTAAATGGATTCTCGTCGTTAACTTTGAGTTGTCAGATAAAATTGAAAGTATCTTATCAAAGAATTGGCGGTGTAACGTCCCACGCTGTAACAGATTAACGTAAAATGTTTTGTGCTTTCGAAAGGAAAAATAATATATTTGAAAATACAAGTTTCACTCCCCCCCTTTTAGAGAAATGTGGAGGAGAACATTTCTTGTTTTGTTGTTTTAATAATATGTTAATAACATAACCATTAAACTAATTAGCTTCAAATATGTTTATATGATATTTTAATGAATCATAGATAGTAATTAAGTCTGTTTACATGTAATAAATTATGTTATTTCAACAATTAAACAATAAAGTAATTGACCTTATGGAACGTACTGTAGGTTGTACTTTTTATCTAAGCTCGACTCGTCGGGCGTATTTCATTGTTAAAACATTCAGCAAGGTTAAACTATGAGACTTAAATATATTTTTAATTTATTTTCATTTTAAGTGGTAAAACATCACAAAATAAGCAACAGTGTCATATATATTAAACTCTAAATAAGAGACACTAGAAGAACATTTATTTCATTTTCAAACTCATAAATACGTTTAGTTTGTTACGCTTCACATCTTAGAAGTGGTATAATCCTAGACATGCTTAATTTATCACGCTCTGCGTAGATAAACACTGGGAGAAACGAGAAACTGCATGCTCATATATATGCCAATAACAACAAGCATAGGATTTCTCGGTAACTGATGAAATATATTTATAATATATTTAAAATATGTTTTTGGTATCATGGGTCATCCAAGTTTTATTATAATATACGGGGTAGGCAAGGACATCTATTGTTAGGTTTTTTCGTTGACAAGTTTGCCTGTTTAACCAACTCGAAGAGCAAACATATTTTTTAATGTAAACACTTTCTGGGTTATTATGGATCCTACGAGTGTGTACAGACAGACGCTTCTTAATTATGCCACAATGGCGTCAAGCAACATTTCACTAGGAAACGGCTACACTTATCTTATCCTTTTCGATTTAAGTCAGTGTAATAGAATTTATGTTTGTAATAGCACAAACATTATACCTATCAATTTCACGCTTTAGTGTGACAAGTTTGTAGTGGGAGGTGGTCTAAGTTTATCTAGATCAACATTCTATTCCACGAAGGACGCCACTGTCAGCCCTCTCGGACCTGGGTTTAGGTTTCGTAACAAATAGTGCCTACCTGCTTCAAATAGTTTGATATCAATCTCAAATTACATTATTACATTACCAGTTTCGTAATTTAATATAATGTGGTGTTATTTTCTTCCTCGGGATAATTATTCTACTGGATAGTAATTAAATTGATGGATTACTATTATATCATTATTGTTTTTCTTAATTTTTTACTCTAATACATATATAGTATATATATGACACATCTTATATATACATATATGGTTTGTTTAAAGTTTTAATGTATTTAACGATATTTGGAGGATGTTTCATAATACTGATCATTTATTTCGTCGTATTATTTTGAATATTATATTTAATTTTTTGTCTATTAGATCCAACTATTGGAACCACAAGTAACTCTTGATTCTTATGCTAAGTAAATCATAAATTTCATGAGTGCAAATTAGTGAGTGAACAAAATGCGAATTTACTTCAAAGAGAGTAAAGTTAAGCCGGTGAGATTTTATATTGTTAATATAATCTGACATTAAACACATTCAAGAGATAGTAAACTCAGTATTGTCTTTTAGTTTTATACATTTAATATTTATAATAAAAAAAAATTAAAGACACAATGGAATAGTGAATTTATACAAATTATTTACAAGATGAAATTGTTTGAAAGTTTACAATGAAAATATCAATTTTACACTTAAATGATATCATATACATCTACATCTACCTAGGTACATATTAAAAGCAACATGAAAGATAATTTCTATGAAATAAATTATGAGAAAGTACGTGTGTTTATCTTTATACTAAACAATAGAATTGCATTTAATAATATATATTTTTTATTTAACAGCGGGCACCAGAATGCACGCCGCCATGCCGCCGTGCTCAGCCCCGCGTCACTAGCACGCCAAAGCGGGCCGATGCGCGTGCGCAACCCAACGATGTAGACGGTAAGTCGCCACTTGGTAAATTGCCTTTTGATTGTGAATTGTGATTGTTAAACGAGATTGTGTGTAATTCAAGTTTATATAATGTAGAACCATGTTTGAAGCTAGTGTAGAAATGTCGTTTTGATTACATCTAATTATATGTTATTATAGTGCATATTGTATTTCTTCTAAGCTAAATATATATATTTTTCTTCTCATGTTATTTCAATTAATCAAAATATGTTTGGTTAATATTTGTTCTCGATTAAATCAAATTTACTTTAATTTGAAATTAACAATAAGTAAGCATTCTTTTATAAAGCAAGACTTAGGTAGGCGACTACACTTAAAATAAAAACTATATATATATATAGTATATATATATATATATATATATATATATATATATATATATATATATATATATATATATATATATATATATATAATTTGAAATTTATAATATATAAATTTCAAATTATTTTAGTTGAAGCCGATATTTAGGTCAGTAAAAATTTATGACGTTGTTTTAAATATATTTCAGTCGTCTAAAAGATAACACTCATATCTCAAACGTTTCGTGTATATTTCTCGTTTATTTCTTCTACACATAATATACGGCTTTGTAGTTGTTCCCTTTGGTCTCTAGAACTTTAGCTGTTATACGAAAAAATAAAAATGTCTTCAGAACAGCTATTTTAATCTGCAAATAAAAAGCAATGAAATTCTATGTATATATATATATATATATATATATATATATATATATATATATATATATATATATATATAACAAAATATATTGAGTAAGATATCTGAGACTAAAAAAATTCTAAGAAATACAAACACTCTTGTATTTCGTTTTTCTAAGTCTAGACTAGACGCTTCAAAGGTTATTCTGTTTATTGAATATAAATCAAGGGTAAATGAAGACCCTTATTTTCAAGAATGTATCATTCGGAGACCTTAATAGAAGCTACAGTCCTCCTGGTTATTATGTAATTTTCTCCTTTCTGTTATGGCGCTATTGTTGGAAAACAAAGCTTCTCAATATTAATTTAGTTTGCCGACCAGTTTGTGTACAGTTTCATATAACTGGCGGCGACTCGAAAGTCATTGAATTATTAACTTTATGTATGTCATACATATATTACATTATATGTATAATAAAATAATGTGTTGTAGTAATAAAAACAAATATTAAAATTGTTTTTAAATGTATTAAGTTTAATTTGCGACGTAATTTAAGTATATTGATATACAATTGCATTTTCCAATTACAACGATATAACGTTGTTGGAACTTTATTATGTAGTACCTACGATGCCTATTTTTTATTTTATAACGTAAAATATAAGTATTATATGAAAAACCCTATCAAATTGAGATTCTAGCTAACAAACGTAAATTGAAGCTACGGTTTGACCCCTTATTCCTTTTTTATAATAGTTTTATATGTCTTCTTCGTCATTTTTCAATTATTCTTGTCAATAAATTTCCTAAATAATCATGCAAAAATACACGTCCAACGTTACTTATTAAAAGTACCTATTTAAAATGGGTACACGTACTGATACCAGTTCCGATGCCAGTAGACTACGGTAATGTAGCGTTCTCAGGTTAAATGCATTATTGAAACAGTATTTCGAAGACTATATATTGATATTCCTCTTACATCCGGTAAATAAGGCAAGGATATACACTATTGAAGACATTCAGGCTTATATATAATGCGGCCATATTGAAGCATGTTGATATGGATTTTTTTAAAAACGATGGACTATTTAAAAAAATAAATTCATATACTAGAGTTTCTCCACGTTTCGCCCAATTTTCGAAACGCACGCTCTTTTTTCTTATTACTAGTGCGAAGAAATGGTAATAATTCATTTCCCCGAGAGGGAATCGAATCCACAAACGTCGCATTTACAATCGGACGTATTGCCTATAATAATATAATATACATACATTTTTTAATATAATTATTATGGAGTAAAGTAATTCTTAGTCATGTTTGCATAATATTGAGACGTTCATACATTGGAGGCAATCAATTAACTATGATATTTTTTTTCTATATTTTTAATTAAATACTTATTTACTTTGAAAATTAAATGATACTACAAAATCACCCCTGCTAAAAATAAATTTGATTCACTTACTTTATGAGTTCGACTTACGCACCCGCTCCTATCTTGGCTTCTAATGAACCTTGATTACCTCTCGGGTTCCCGCTTTATAGGACCTGTAATGAGCACAGTAATAACTACAATAAAGCCAAGTCCAATGACTCTGTACTCCCTCTATACTTGATTAATTTTTACGCTTAAGTATTGTACTACTTATTTACAATATTTGAGTGTAAAAATTAATTTATTAGATTAAGTTATATGTCTCAAGTCGCGATATATTCTATGTTTTAGAGTTTTACATGCTATTTGACTTTCCGATATATTTATTGAAGTTAGATACCCTAATTGTATAATGACATTGAGATAATTATTTATTCGTTCTTATTATAATTACTTATAATGTTGAATGAAACTTGTCGGCTTCGATAACGTTTCAAAACAAAAACATGCATGTACGTATTACCTACATATATAAAAGACCTTGTTTGAATTTTAACATTGTTTTTCGCGAACGGTCCATTCATAAATTCCAATGTGATGTTGTTTTAAATTTTTGCTTTACTGTTTCGCATTTCAATTTTGTGGAACACAGTTTCAATTTTATTTTACTCGTGTGTTGCATAATGTTTAATAGTTGCAAGGTTTTCGCTTATTACTTCTTCAGGGACTCTATCCTGTTGCGGGAACAATGGATGGCGTTCTTGACCTTTATTCAGCTATACTATGATTAAGAATTTCAACCCTGAAGTTAAGTTATACTTTAATAACTATTGCTAGTAGGAAAACTCTTTTAATTAACATTTATCATTACAAAGCCTTACGAAGGGTCATTCAATAATATAGTTATCATTTTTATTCTTACTTGGTTTTGGACAATGAGACAATATATATTGTTGACCTATAATTTTTGAAGCAATAGTCACAACGTGTCTCGTACATATTAATTTTACATATGCCTTTTAATATATCTGAGTACTATATAATTACATTTTTTTTAATTTCATTTGTATAAATACACACATCATAAATACTTAGGGAAAATCATAACACTGTCTGTTTCTATCTTTTAAATGATTTCTTATATCATTTTTATTACAACACAGGAATATTTAGATTTCCCCTGAGACCTTTTCCGTTCAGAATAACCAGGCTTCAATGCAAGACTAGAATATTTAAGGCCATTCTCTAGGGCATGTTCAAAACTAATATCAAAGGGTGAATTCTCTATGCACAGATCTTTAGTACAAATATTCTAACATATTTTCAAATCTTTTTACGTATGTAGGTATTAACTTTTAGTATTTGTGCTGCAAATCCTTCTGGTACTTATGTAATGTTGCTACTATAACATTTTATTGACTTTTATCATACAGCCAATGTGACCTAATTTTGTCTTGTCCTCTCAAACTATTCGAAGGATATTTTTAATGTTCCGAATAAATTTGGAAAAGTCAAACGCTGTTCACACGCCGTCAAGTGTAAAGGTGGGATAACACTTGTGTTGTGTTCTTTAAGCCCTTTCTAGTTGAATATCAAAGGGGTTGCTCACTTTACCGGATACAACGTAATCATAGAATCGGAGATATAATGGTAAGTCTTTTCAATGGCAATTTTAGTTTTTTTTTTATAAAAAAATATTTATTATTTATAAAAGTGATCCGCCTGCATAGGGCGCACAACATTAAGTACCTACCTATATGTATATGTACAGTGCTTTCAACACGTTTTCCACTGTACGTTACTGACGTCAATAAAGCTACAAACGTTTTCAATAATCTGAATATTGCAAAAGTTCTACAAACGGAATTTATACATTGCGAGTTTAAATATTTAAAGCATGCTTGAACCGTGCACGTGTCACTTTTATAATACTCTCGTCTGAGAATGGTCTCGTGTTTACCATACCTTTATGAATGTAATTGCGTTCACATTTACCTTAATATCAGCTTCATACATCGCAGTTATGCTGATGCTCCAGCACTCGTTAAGATTCTGACAAATAAGGACACATTCTATCTTTGTTTAATTTTATACGTATAAATATTTAAAATAACATGTTGTTCAGTTCTTGAGCATCTTCTTTATAGATATATTTATTATGAACCAAGATAGCTCATTGTGTTTTAGTGTTTTAGATTCCTGGTGATATTAAGTCAGCCCAACGCATTATCTACCATAGCAGATAAATTCAAATAATACATTTCACTGAGTGGGAATCGAATCCCACGACTATTACGTTTATTTAGCGTTTTGCAAAATTTATTTAGTAGATTAGTACACATTTATTTCATAATGCTATTATGTTTAAGTATTAATTAAAAAACAATTGTAACACTGTGTTCTGAAAACAATAAGACCCAAAGTACGTAATACATATATTATAATGATTCATTTCAATACGTTGTGTAAAAGTAGACTGATAAAATAAATCAATCGAAGCTTTGGACACGAGCAATAAAACGCCACATGTCCCTTTATTGTTATTTATATATTCAATACCTGTACTTCTTTATTCTACTATAATATTTTTATATTATAAGGCCAAAATTGAAATTCCTCCATTTTAGCTATAGGCTAAATTATTACATCACGTACTGCGGTCAGAGTTATCTAGGATACTAGGAATGTGTTGTGCGTCATAACCAACTCTTAAGTTACTTCCATTAGAACGAGGGCGAAGTCGCAAGTAAAATCTAGTGTATTTTTTAAAAATAGATGGAATAGATGAAGAAATAAATGTATTTATTGTCCTGCTTTCTCAATTGCTGTATTATATGGAAAGAATTCTGGAGACTGTCGATTTTCAATAAAATTTTAACTCTGATCATAGACAAAGTTAAAGAAAGTTAGACAAATTCAGTACAAAGTTACTTTTAAAATTATTGTATTAGTATCATGTGTATTTAGATAAAATATAGGATCTTTTTATAGTTGGCAGTTTAATTGCTACGCTTAAGTGTTATTTACGATTGAAATTAAAAATATTTCTTTATTTGGATAATTCAGATTGATATAGAGATTTTTGATTAGATTTTATATTATTACTATCCTACTATAAAAAACGCGGCGTTAGGTTCCGTTTGTCACTAACTTACTATTTAGCTGCTCTAGGGGGAACGGGGGAAAACGGGGACATTTTCTTAGAACTATCGCCACTTGAGCACTAGTAATTTCGTCACTATCATATTATTATATCAATTTATATTGAATGTTTTATTTATTTTTATCAACAATGCAATTTATGTCCCACTAAAACATAAATCACGGCTTTTTAAAATTAACTATTTTATTATTATTATTTAAACTATTAAAATATATGTTTAGGTATTTGCTACTACTATACAAGCAATTAGTTTGTATGTGCCTCTAAAATTTCATTTTAAGTCTAGTTTCTACTAAGTGCCTATAATAATTTAGTAATAATATCAGAAACATAGTAGTATTTAAAAAGTCATCTAAAAACCATTTCTCACTTAAGTTCAATTTTTATCTTTTTAATAAATGACAATACTGCCGCGTTTCGCATATTAATGAATATGCGATGACCGTATATATATTTTTGGGACACGAATAGATTCGCATCTTGTTACTCCATTAGTTCGTTGACACTTTCTCTTTATACATCAGGTTTATTACACTAGTTTGTATTCTCCAGTGCACTGATTTTTTTGTTCAATTTGCCCCTTGGGAGGCGGTTTTATTTTCGTTATCATTCAAGTTTATTCCGACAGATGCTAGCACGCGTGCGCCGGAGCGGGTCAGTCGACGATTCGGGTTCGTTGCGCGCGCTTATCTGATTAGAAAGATTTTATCGGGATCCCCCATAACACCACCAAATGTACCATTTGACCTACACGTTTAAAGCATACAAAGTATTTAAATTTTAATTTCCTATGAATTTCAAACCTAAACACGACAAAAAGTGATATAACAGGGTTGACCGTCAAATAAAATATCTATGTAACGACAAAAGATTGAATGTTTATTTTTATCTGATCTGTCATCATAATTTGTTTAAGTATATTTCGTAATTTTCTCGTAAAGACGGGTAATTGTAAGTTGTAAACGGATTTTCATACGTTTGGATCGCAACTCCCGCGCTTGTGCCAAGCGGCCGGCGCATATCTTTAGTGTCAGCTAGTGACATCGACCCGTCTACCCACATAGTCACGAACAAAGGAAGTTTTATTTCCCAGTTTAATGTTTTCTTTCCTATCATCTGTGTTTTCTCGATACAATGATGGACGCGTTGCTGGTGCAGGACGGTCCCATTCTGTTATCATGGATTGTGTTCCTTGTGTTGATATGCCGGTGTTATTATCAATTGGGTGAGTTTATGTGCTTTGTTATTAAGCTTGTTGTGTTTCTTTTGCATTGATTGTACTTTTATCTGATTCAGTCATTATTAGGAGATACTAGTTAATTATTAGAAACGTTTTTTTATTGATAAATTTACTTAAAATTTAAAAATAAATAATACTTATTAGCATTTAAATTAATTTTGTTAATTTACGTTAAATTAATGTAAATCAGTAATTATTAAATTGTGTCAAATTAATAATAATTGACCCAGTGGTGACATGCATTGCAATCACTTGACTTGTACTAAAATAGAAATGTCTCAACATTAATTAATAATAAATATATTATGACTACAGTAAGAAGGGAATTTCAATGTTGTTCTCTTCATCTCCTGTAAATAGTGAGACAGTCCTACAGCTTGTAGAAACAACTTAGTGCTCTATTATTCCGTTTTTAGAAATGGCATAGGTAGTGAAAATTGTATGTTAGCGTATATAAGTATTTACTAATTGCAATACTTGTTTAAATATATTATAATATTTAGTTTTGTTTTTTTGTTGATTTAATTAATAACTATTCGTTATTTTTAATTGTTGATATTTGATAAGAGACCGTAGTAACGCAGTGGGATAACGCGATGGTTGTGAGTTGCCCACTGGGTGTAAATTTGGATATTTGGGTGGAAAGTGGAAAATAGTGTTTTACGACTAGTTTTGTGTTTGGTATACTATGAAAAAAGGCATGAAGCTGCTATAAGATAAACTTAATAAAGATAATTGATTATAAAAATGAGTATAACAGATGTTAACACATCTGTGTCGTTGTCGGATTAATTAGGCTAGATATGTGCCGTTACCATATTGTAAACTATCAAATGGGTTATGCTAACTATGCCTTATTGCCAGTCGAGATACCTGCCTGTGACAGTGAATACTCATTACTCGCATACATTACACCATTGTTTATTATTAATTAATATTTGATTTGAATTGCATTTTCCGACCTTGTATTAATATTAATTATCATTTTAATAAGTTATTTGTTTAAATTTTGCTGGATACAATTATTTTCGCACAAATTCGTCGTAAATTCATTAAATTCTCTTTTTTGTTAGATTTTTAAAGTAATTTAATAATAAATAATATTACCGGTTTGTATTTGTTTATTAACATCTGTGTTTTTTACAATAAACTCTTAAAATATCCTAATGCTAACATACCTTCAAGAAAATAACCTTTCTCATATTTGTGCAAATGTGCATACGTAAACGCGTTTAATATAACCTGTTAACTCTTTTATATAAAGACGTTAACTTCATTCAATTTTAGAATTGGGTCACTGGGGAAAGTGTCGTACAAGTTTTACGTTTCTAGCCTTTTCTTTCTAAGACGGAACGAGCAGTCGCTCCTCGCATACGAGATGCCCTCGAGAGGTATGGGGTGTTCTGCAACACATTTCCTGTGATTTTTATTACATGAACAGGATGAAACCATAGTAAACTTTATGAGGATACTAAATTGCACGATTCATGTACATATTATAATAAAAAAAACAGCAAGTTTTTTCGTAGAAGCCGGTTGTACATTTCTTTGTAAACTTATTTTGCTCAAAATTAGTTACAATTTTTTTTAAAGATTATTATATTCATCTTGTAAAATATAATGAAAATATCTGCTAAACTATCTAAAGAAGATGTAACTTACACGCATGTAAATAATAGACTTCTACATTTATTTTGTAAATGTTGTTAATATACTTTCTATGTTCATTTAGCTTAATGGTTTGTTCTGCATATTACTATACGCGGTTTGAATAATAAAGACAAAGTCGGTACTTTAAACTGAAAGTCGGTACTTTAAGTAACCAGAGATTGGTTACTTAGGACAGTAGAACTGAGTAGAACTCTGTACTCTGCTTTCGGTGTTTTCCTTTAGTTAATTAAAAATTTCATTAACCACACGTGGGTAGAATCAACATCCTGTATATTCAATATCCCGGCGTTCATTTCTTGGAAGTTTTTAATTAATCGAACACTCACCTACAGTTTCTTTATAGCAAAAAATCTCGTAAATACAATGTGGGTTGCTTTTAATTTTTCCAATGTTTGTGTCATGTCTTTGGTATGCTGGTTTTAATGTATGTTTTGTTTATAGCCCATATAACATCGTGTACGCCCTTACAAAAGCAACAAGTACTGAAACACGTGCTGTAAATATTGCCGTGTCACGTAATCGATAATTATGTTTAGTTTTAAGTAACCTTTCATGGTCGTCACACATAGTTGCATATCAAACGCTATGGGTCAAACAAATTATCATATCATTATCATATATTTATAGTACAGCACGATTTATTTATTATTTTATATATAATTTACATTGTATATATTTAAATATAACTTATATTTTTTTTCATTAAATAAATTCCTCGCACGATAAGCCATTACAGTAGTTCCCCTAGGAACCAAGAATATCGCGTGCATTTAAAAAGTTGAATCGGAGAATTTTGCTAAAAGTATAACGTATATGTCATTCAGTAGTGACGTTAAGTCCTTAGCAGCGTTTGGATCTAGGTGACCTGGTTTGTGCTTGCAACTGTCCGATGCGCTTTGCGAATTGTATTGTGGCGTTAATCTCTAGTATTGTTTTGCGGTTTACTATTTTGCGGTGCTACAATACACTTGAAACCATTGTTTCTGAGTGTGTCAATGAAAACAACTTTTATAATATGAAGCGATACGATGTAAAACTTGTCAAGGTTTCAAATGCATATGATAATATGGCGGGACGATACCTGACGAGCATAAAATAAAACGATGTTAAAAACAATGTTTTAACTATAACAATATTAGATACTTTAAAATAAAAACTATATAAACAACAACCAAAGTAAAACTTGATTCAAATACTATGTTAAAATAATATCGTACTCTGAACTTCTGGACATAAGGATATGTATTTATAACGTTGGTTTCCTATTTATTTTAGAGTATCAATAAATCGTGATACAAAATGCTATGCTAATGCTGACTGGTGCTAGAATGCGGTGTAAAGTTACTATAGCATTCGAGCATCGGATGCTTTTAGCTTACGTAAAGTGCATGTGAGGACAGAAGTGCTTGAATACATTTTCTTAAAGTTTAAAATTTAATGTACATACATTACATATATTGGTGTTGTATATTTAGTAGTGCCGTGTAAAGTGATCCGCTTCGAAAGTTTTAACTTTTAAATAGTATAGGTATAGTAGAATATTATATTTTTTTGCAAATATCCTAAAAGTCCTAGTTCTACCTACTAGCTAATTATTTAATCAGTATGTTAAATTAGATAACGAAATTAATACAACCGTGTAAAAGTTTGAACTTATTTTTTTTTACTTTATTAAAAATATTCGTTTTCAGTCACTGTAATCAAAAAATTAATACCGAAATAAAAAATACTCATATTTTCATAAAATTTCGCCAATTTCGGTGCAATTTTGTGAACTCAACTTGACGGTAACGAGTCAATTCAATTATTTTCTTCCACATTATGCTTTCATGCAAACTGAAGTGGCGCGGCCGGAGAGGCATTGGCCGTCTCGGATAATAAAAATGTGTCCTCGACTGTACACTTCAGTGCATTATCCATTCTACACGTGGACTTCTTATATTCAAGTATATATGTATATTTTTAAGGTCCTAACTCTACATAATTGTAAAGTGACCATATTCAAAATTTCCCAAAAATTTCTTCTAGAAAATTCTAGCTTATAAACGTGACGGTTATGGGTTTGATTTCCACTCGGAGGAAGGAATTAACATCATTTCCTCGTTCTGGTTACAAGACCGGTGATAAACTTGTCACGCAATGTCTTGAAAATGTTGTGAAACGCAGAGAACAGAGCGCCTCAACACTAAGTTCCAGAAGATAGGAAGGAGGGAAGCATGGACGTTCCCTCCGATATATGTCATACAACGTGAATATATATAAAAAAAACTCTTACAGTTTATTTAATATTCTATTAAGCGTGAAATTTATGAACATGATTCATAAAAAAAATTCCACCTAGCTAGCTTCCTTTAAATACAACTGAAGCTTTAGGAAAACATTTGAAAATTAAAATCTAGTTAATATAGAGTAGTAGTAAATTAGTTCCCTAGTGTTGACGTTACCAAGAATTCTATTCCCTCGTTCTACAACCCAGGCAGGCGGCTCTATCTGAAATTAATTATTTTACGCTATTCTGAAATAGAACGGCGATGTATTCGTGTGAAATTCCGACTTTTAGATACGATGGTAATTTAACCTGAATTCGAATAGAGGCGTTTTATTCAGAGCTTATCAAATGTATTGTTTGTAAACGGCTTCCGAGAATGAGCTTTTGCATTATGTATTAGAAATTTTGTTTGTATAATGTCAATCATTGTAATGGTTGGCACGATGGTTGCGTATTCAACAAAAATACTCAAAGAATGGTCAATTTAAAATATATGATAGTAATAATTACTAAAAGCCATCGTGGCTCAGTTTGCAGGAAATGACTGCACAGTGCACACGCAATAGTTGTGGAGTCGATGCTCAGTCATAGGAATCAATATTTTCATCTTCCCGCTCTAGTAAATAAAGCGGTAAATTTCACAGGGTTTCTTATTTAGGCAGAAAGCGGAAAACATAGTGATCAAAAATAGAGCATAAAAAATATTTGTAAATATTTTGCTGTCTACAATATTGTGAAAAATAACAACCTACAAGTACCTACCTGTTTCTTTATAAGACTAGAAAATTATTATTTTGCAAGCGCATTATAATGTCCGATGTGCAATTAATTTTTTTTAAATTATTTTTAAAGTGTTAATTCACACTAAGGACAGAAAAAATACTTAAAGAAAACATATACAAATTTGAACGCGGCGGGATTTGAACCCGCGCCTCATGGAAACCGTACAAGTTTTTATTTATTTACTTAAAGTATTTATGCAATTAAAAAGTTACAAGGTAGCAGTTTTGCAACTAATATAAATATATTTATATATTTGAGTAGGTATGTAACTTTCAACTAGACTTCAAACACTCCTAAGACTAAGGTTTAATTATTTTTGAGAAATATAAGTTAGCATCCGAAATATCTTGCTGATATATATTCAGTATGTAACCTTTGTTCGTATAAATTTGGCCTGACATTTCGTATCAAAGAAATGTGTTACACGCTATGTGCATAGCCAAAGACCACAATCTATTAATGATATCCGGTCCCGCTTAAGTAATATATTTTTATATTTTTTATATTTTTTACTTATTACGTGATTATTAATATTTTGCAAGTATATTCAACAAGATTATTTACATATTTCAACACCTAAGTGGTTTTATCTAAATAGGTATATATATACAAACTTATATGATAAGACGTGCCACTTTAGAAGGACAAACATAAAACTATACGAAGATCGAGATCTCAGACTCCAGTCTCAAGTCTGGGCGAAAGTTGAATCGATAGTGCACGGATGCATTCCACTTTTAGATTAACTAAAATGAAACGCTGAGAGGATATTGTTGGGCGGTCTCGACCAAATAAAATCAGTTACATAATTCCATATAAGGCACAATATGGAATATTCGGTATACTTTTTATTTTTATTAAGCAAGTGTTTTGAGCAAATGTTACTAAGCTAAGTTGTTATTCGAGCTGTCAAAATCACTACGATATTCGCGCAAAATACAAAACAAAAAGGTCGTCTAGACGTTTTTATGCGCATATTATGAACAAACTTAGCAGAATTAGATTATGTATACTGTGCATGTGGCTATTCAATTTGCATAATCCATTAAACTTTAAAAGTTTTACAGTTTATGTATTGGAGATTCGCTAAAGTTATATAAAATAAAAAAAAACGGGTAGCTTTCGTATTACGACGTAACAGTTTCATTTTAAGGCCAATCAATTATAGCGCTTTTATATTTATTATTAATATATTAATATTAATAGTTTATTTTAATAGTTTATTATATGCTTTAAGTTTAGCTTTAGTTAAGAAATAAAAAGTGTAAGTTTGTTTAAGAATGAAAGTATTTCAAAACGTAAAATTGTGTATACAATTTTCGCTTCAATTGACACTGATCTATTGTTTATACCCGTAGCTTAATCAAGTTTTAAATTACCTATATTAATTTGTGGGGTGCTACTATAACTGCTTAGTTAATATAATGTCTAAACTACCTCCAATATTTAATTTCTTTATAAACGAGTAACCAAAATTGATTGAAATTGTATACTATTGGAGAAACATAAAAAAATGCTACAATATTGTTAGCAAATATTTGATACTGAAAGGTAAAATTCACAGAAAAATTGTTCGTGTAGTGATTCACGTTTATTAAAAAGGGCAAGGTATACATCACTTTACCATGGTATTATTTTCCGTGACGTCACCACCATGGCCTTCGCGGCCGGTTGTTAACCCCTAGTACCGTTGCCGCAAATAATATAGTACATTTTAATTCATGTAACATAATAGTGATTTGTTAGTACATTGACAGTTTCAGACAATAATATAGATTTGTCGTGATACGACCGACCGTTATTTTAATGGTTTAAATACAAAACTTATAGTAGGCATATCTAAATGCATTAATTTGTTATTAATATTAGCCTCATTAAAAAAAATTGGAATAAAATTTACCAATATAATATATGAAATGCTAGTTAATGTTTCTTACAAATTAAATGATATTTGTTTGTATATAACGAACAGGCAAAATAAAGATAATTTTTTTATATATATATATATATATGAAAAAAATCTAAAGACAACCGTAGCAAGTCAAGTTTTCTTATGTCTAATCTGACGCACGTTAATTTGTAGAGTGTAGCTAATGTTTTATATTCTGAATGAAGTGTTTGTTATTACAACTATATATTCCTTTATCCGTTAGAAATTTTATGATGTAGATTTAATAATGTAAAAAAATATGAAAGTAACGTTACTTCCATTGAATGTGCCCACGGTTGGAACGGCACGTTCCACGATTGTTCTAGGTTCATTTTTCATTCGAAAAAGGTTATATGAAATTCGTGCTTGTCTCAACACAAAATCTTTTTTCAAAATGTATATGGTAAAGAAATAATAAAATAGATGGATAAAAATAACTACGATTACATTAATATTTCACGTCAACTTAAGTTGATAACATCGTAAATAGACTGGATTGTTAACTAAACGAATCAAGATTAATATGGCGAATTAGCAGTCAAGTTATTTGCGGAACGCTCACAATAAACATACTCCGTTTAGCTTATAAATACGTCCGGCTTAAATTGAAAGATTTAACTTTAAATAATTGTATACAGATGAAAATAGCTTTCAAAGTGTGTTTTCTTCCTGCTTTTATTTAGTATTTGCAATAAATCTGAGATATTATGTCTTTTAATAAAATTGTAACCTAAAAGTGAATTACAACTTAGCGTGAAAGTGTTTACGTTTATATATTTTGACGTTCTGCCATTCTTATAACTTGAAGTGTAGCTTTGATCTAGGGAAGGTGGAAAATATAAAATGTAGATAGTTTGTTGCTAGTTTTTCTTTGAATTATTTTATCATTATTTTCATATATTTTAAGTACTTTTTTTTAAATTAAGTCATAAAATATTTATTAGAATAATATAACTTTTCTAAATAATATCCTAGCTCTGTAGCCTTTGTGGTTAAAACTTCAGTAATTTGTGTATTCCATTCACCGCAGCGTTGGTATTGGATAAACTTGAAACTCAATAAGCATATGGAAAAGTCTTATAACGTGCTTAGAATCTTTTCAAAGACCTAGCCTTAATATTATTAATATTTATTAGTTAATAACGTGATTGTTCAAATATATATTAATCGTAGAGTTTGTTACATTATTATGATCAAAATCATTTATTTATAATATAAAAGTCACCAATATGCAAAACATAATTTAAAACGTTTGCGATAATATTTTTCTATGCCCCCGGCTCAGTTAAGATAATATATGTAAATAATCAAACTCTTTGTTATGAAATATGTTATCCACACTGTTTACATAATTCACTCGGCGGGCTTGTCTTTCTTATTAAACATAACCGACTTGCTATATGATCTGTGCCTGAGTCATAGCAATTTTTTTTATAATTAAAAACAATGTGTTTTATATTATTAGAGCAAAATGTACATTTCTCTATATTAATGTTATGAGATGGTACATAGTGCTTAAATTTAGCATACCTATTGTGAATACGTTAAACAAACCTTCAATCGGTAAACGTAAAAGTTTATAAAAAAATATAAATAAACCATAGACTATCATGGCGCAGTGACTGTAAACGACACGATTCGGTTCGAACCGCACTCGGGGGAATTAATGAATTATGAATTATTTTATTGAAGGATTAATAAGTCATATGCACTATTGTTTAATAAAGCTTAATCAATTAATTAAGTACATATTATATTTGAAAATTAAGAGAAGAAAATAATAATTTAATATTAATTATTATGTTATTACAAAGTTTAAAAGAATATGCTTACTTATCGTTCAAATATTGCTTAACAGTAATGGAACTTCGGAAGGATCTTTATTTGTTAAGCCTTAACTCGTATCCCTATTGAATAGGTAGTATTATGTTATTGAGATAATGCAGTTTTTACCGGCTTTAGCCCTGTGGTCTCTTTTGCATGCATAAAAATGCATTAGCATAAAGTATTTTGAATGCATACTTGTCATCTACTAAGTAGTGTACGTTTGAAAGAAATCTTGTTTATTTTTTGCATAAAATTCAAAGCAAGCTTGTATCAATAACAATATAAGCAATACAACAAATGTAGGCTTTTCTAAAAGAACTTAAAATTAGATTGATGAATCAATCGAATCTGAGCCAGTACAAAAGTCGTTATCAATAAAGATTTTATATTTAATAATACACAAATTTATACCAGTGTCCTTGTGGAAGCTGTAATTAATATCGTAGTTCGTACCCGCCTGTAATTAAAACTAAACACTGAGGTGAACTTTTTAAACCTTATTTACTTGAAGGCTTTCAGTAATTCATCACTCAAGGCTTAATGTATACAGGAAACTTTAAAGATTTTAAATTTCACTTTAGTTTGGTTATATCGGTTAGAGTTACATTAAGCTTTAAATTTTATTTAACGATTGGAACGTAGGGATTGTTAAAACAAAGTTTGTTTATTCGTATATGGCTGTGGTTTTTATTGGTAAATGTGAAAAAAAAATCAATTAATAATGCTAATTAAAAGTATCATATTTTTGTATGTACTTTTTTAAATAGCATGGGGGTAATGGTAAAAAACTGGAAAAAGGAAATTCGAATCTTTCTTTAGAAAATGTCTGAAACCGCCAGTTATAAAAGTAAAATGTATATAGTTAAAAAAATGATTACTGATTTTAGATATTGGTCAAACAGAAACTATTTGTGTTACGGAAATTTAATGCTACTATCGCCGGACATTTGGAATTTGCTAGGCGTACCTGCTAGACTACTGAACTATTTCTATTATTTCGCTGATATACTCGTACATTTTGGAATGCAATTTAATATGTACATAATAGGTTTACATTTGTGGTATAACGTAAAATATCTTGAGTTTTCTTTATTTTTAAATATGTGACTTTCGTTCAACATTCAAGTTACACTAAAAAATATATTGCTTCTATATAACAATAAAAAAAATTCAATTCTAGTTTCTAAAATCGCTAACTGACTTTAAACATTTAATGATCCTCGTATTTCTGTCATGGTACAGTGCACATGGGTTCGTTGCTGGTCACCGAGGCATTCTGCATTCTTGATTGCAATGTCCTCATGGCATGAAAAAATCCCCAGTTTAACGATGTTAAAGTATAAAAGGATTGTCGAGAGCAGCAGACACAAATCGCTATTTACCTTGTCTTGACAAGTTGATTACCTAAACCACGGAGAAAAAATACTGGTGATAAATAAAATTAACGTCGCGACCCTCCTGTGTAATCATTTTTACAGCATAAAACAACAGGTGAATGAAAACGAATATTATTTCATATTTTAATGAGCTTTCGACGTATATTTAGTGCCCTCCTAAATTTATTTATTTATTTTTGGAACAAAGCTTGAATTAATTCAGATATTACGCGACTCGATAATCGTGTCCGTAATACTAATTTAGAAAGCTTAGCATGCGGTTAATTTCATTTTATATATTTAAACTTTTAAGTAAATTAACTAAACATTATAGATACACTTTCGAGTTATAAAATATCGATTTCAAATACCGCATCTGCAGTTTTTCCTAATATTTCAAGTGATTGCTCCGAAATGCAGATGTCTTGTCTAGACACGTTTGTATCCTTCTAGTTGCACTCGGCATTCCGGTCCTATAAGCGCAGAGTAACTAGTTGGCTACAACTTTCCACTAACATTTTTACGTGCTTAACTTATTTACTAGAAATATATTAAAAGTCCTTGACATATACCCACATTGGTATAGTGATCTATTGTTAAATGTTCGCTATTTTATTTTAAAGTTCGTTAAAGCTTAAGCTCATTTCAGTGAAATGTAATTTCTATTACCGTCTCTCATAATTGTTTTTCAGTATTATTTATTTTATATATAAATTCATTTTTATTTTATCAATATATTATTTATACATATATATTTCAATATTAATTTCATATAGTATTTTTGAATACAGCTCTTTCTAATTATATCAAAAACAAATATCCAATCTAAACTAATCGATCAATATATTGAACTATCAAATCAAGCATGTCAGAAACATAATACATTTAACATAAAAGCTTGGTTGTAATGACAACATGAACATTTCTTAAATAAATCCGTGAACTTGTTGCGAAGGAGCACACTGAGATTTGTAGATAGTTACAGGGAAGAAATAATCTCTTGTAAAGCTTTGATCAAAGCTTTAGTGATCACGTTATCTCATTACTGTAGATAAATAGAATCAGGTGAACTATTTTATTATAAAGCAAATGGAAGTGTTACTATTAATTACTTATTTTGTTTAGGTAAATGATTTTGTAATGATTTTTAGTAAACTATTAGTAAAATAAGTAACGATTTATAAGAGTTCTTTGAAAAACTAGCCCGTACCCCAGTGATCTTATTTTACTTTTACGCTGTATACATAGTAGAGTAGGCAGAAGTAACCTAGCTTTTTTCACCGCCTTTCGAGACATAGCGTTTTGAAAGCCAGTACGCAACGCTGCACTTTGCTTCTTACCAGGGCGAAAGCAATGAAAAGAATTCATTCTGGGAATCGAACCCACAACCGTCGCAGTTACAGTCAGACGTGCCGTGCCGCTGCGCCACGACAGTCTCCACGCCTCTCCAGTTTGTCTATAATATTTTAATAGTTCTTTAACAAATGCAATAAAAATAATTTTCTTCGAGTATTGTCTATCCTATGATACACTACAATATTCTATGATTTTGTAATTTAGGTTATTGCTTGTATGTCCATCATTTTTCGATACTTTATACATTCAATTTTAATTGCTATCAGTGGCGTGTATGCCAAATTGTGATAGAGTAGAGTTGCAAACTCTCGTTAGATGTCGATCCTAGATATCTAGATGTCGATCCTCGCCAAAAGCGTGGTAATGCAAATGCACTTCAATTGCACAAATGGAGCAGACGGAATTATTTTTAAAAATAAAAATTGTTAACTGAAACTTTACGAGAAATTTATATTTTTTTGAGAAACTGTTATTTTGGAATTTTCTAAAACGAGTTTTAAATAACCGAATCGTACTCTAAACATATTACATTTACATAAATACATTTTCTAGATGACGGAGTGTAATAAATTTACAGGTAAGATCCATTTCCGTCGATTTCCGATATCATAACACAACAACTTTGCTTATGTCCCTCTCGTCTGATCGCCTTATTTCTACAGTTGCACGCTTTGCTCTACACTGAAGTCGGTTGTCAGTTCTCCACCGGCTGTCGCTAGAGACGCACGTCCTTTGTCCTCAGATACTTTATAGCCCTTTAATTATATCGGGAGTGATATTTTTATTGCCCTCCAAACGCATCTCGTATGTTCTTAGTGTTTTAAAACTTTACAGTGAAAACACGTTTTGTGAATTTATGCCAAAATTGTGTGTTTACAGTAATATAAGGTGAGTTTGTTTATATTATGTCGGTCACCTGCGAAACAGCACCTTCCGAGAACTGTGTCCATATTGTTATTAAAAACCAATTATTGAAATTATATTTTTATTTCTATAATTAGATAATCTAAGCTTGAATATTATCAAATAATTTGAAATGTCATTTATTTTAATATAAAACATACTCGAGATGCACGTCTCATAATATACATACGTATGTATAAGCTTTTGTTGTGCAGTGAATAAAAATAGATTCTTTTTGCTGTAAAGTCGGTCATAATGATTTATCATGAAGCGTTTTTGTGTCACGTTTTAATATTTAACTAAGAGTAAATGCAAAATGAGTCTTGCGTCACTAAAGTGCAAAGAGCTATAACTTTTTGCTCAAGTGTTAGCAACAATAATAACCTTTAATCGTTTGTTTTTATTCAACATAACTACAATACTACTGTTGATTTAGAATTAGAAATTAATATTGTAAATTTAAATTTTTGCTATATATATTTGAATGTATTTGCTGTATACGCTTATACGTATAAATCAAGATACGATAAGATTATTTAGTACGATGAAATATTTGATATGACTATCATGTTATGATTTCTGAAATTCGAGAATTTTCTCGTTCCCATGTCTTCTTCAAAAAATTCTTTAATTACTTTATATGTTTAACTTTAGTAAATTCCGAATATATGGTCAAATAACTGGTTTCCTTTCATATAATATGTTTTTGAAATAGATAAAATACTTAGTCTATAATTATTATCAAATATGATCAGGGACGTGGTAACAAGTTTGGTGACTTGCTTAAATATGTATTCTATTGTTATACTTTTTTTGTTATTTTTTTTAGTTTCACGCTGTATCCCGCATATAGCAAGGCAGAAAGAAGTGTTAACGGAGTGTCCGTTCCCCACTTTCCGTATTTCGAGGCATTACGTGTTGAGTGGCGGTACTCAACGCCGCGTTTGTCTTGCTGCCAGAAGGAGGAAAATGAAAATTACTCCCCGAATGGGAATCGCACCCACAAACCGTCGCGACCCACTTGCTATATTTCAGGTTGAAGGGCCAACCACTGAAATTCTTAAGACTGTTCAAATGTAATTTGATTGAGAGAATTAAACGGTGTATAAATAAACTAAATCATGCTACGCTATTTACATTCTATTCCAAATAACAAAACGATCGGTAAACTCGTTCGTAACATTCGAAACTATAATAAACAAATCATTACGTCAATACCTCACATTAACAATTATTTTAGAAACTATAGACCATAAACCTCTACGCTGTAAACTGAAAACTTAATAGCCGAGAAGTTATTATATTTTATGAATAATGTATATATATCGTTCGTATACAAGTATTATTTTTTTATTATTATTAAAGTTCATTTTGTATTTAATATTTTAGGTATTTAAGTTAAAGCTCTTACTAGTGAAAAACGTTTCTAGGATAGTAATAGTTATATTATTTTTATTTTGCAATAAGCATAAAATACTGATTATAAAATGTTAGCTACAAGAAAGTGTAATATATCTTGGGTAAAAAGAGATATTTGACTTTTTATCTTTAAACGATATTGTATGTGTATGAATATTAAGTTGTCATAATTTTATAATCTATAAATATATTTTATTCATATTTAGTAGAACAAACAGCGCAGAGCGGAGTGTCTCTGAACTCCAACTGCCTAACCTGAGAGAGGGACAATAGTTATATATCCTTTATAGTAATAAATTGGTTCTAAAAATCCTGCTTCTAACGATTAATTCGACGTCGTAATTCGACGTTTTAGTTTTTGCTCGTTTTTCCAATATTCCTCGAACGTATGTAATGCATTGGTTTTGCAGATACTAATCTTGTATCTTCCAATCAATCGCTCCACAAACAAACCAATACCGCAAAAACAGATTCAATTTTTTTATGATATGTGCGACTGAGCTTTTATAATCATTATTTATAATGCATATTATTTACAATTTAGATAGATACAATCTAGATATTTGTCTTACGGGAAGTTTGTGGGTTAGATATTAATGTATTTAAAGTATCTATCTTACTTAGTACACATACCAACTAAACTGCCATTTCACTTCAATAAAAGAAATTATCGTCTATTTTGTTGAAAATCAAATAAATAATGTATTCATTTTTAGTTACATTAAACACTTCACTCACGTTCGACCTAACGCGACGTAGTTAGCAATACGAATATGACTTTTTTTATGTTAATCAAAATTGACCCAAATTTGAACGAACGGGCGACATGATTTATTCGCACATAAACTAGTCCTATTGTTAGCCTCGTTTCGTGCGTTTCATTTGTTATATACAGATGCAACCGAAGCTGACTCAGTTGTTAATTATCAAATTAACCGAGTACAAAAACAAAAAAATATGATGTATTTTTTAGATCGTATAGCTTTGTTATTTAAATTTACAATGGACAGAGTATATCTTTCGATGTTCCTACACGACCACTCAAATAATCAAAGAGGTACTTTAAAGCTTACTAATATGTTCAACATATTACTAATGTCTAATATATTTTGTTAAATCTGTGTAGATTATTATATATCTTAATTAACAATAAATTATTTATATTTATGACAAATTAAAAAGGCAATCAAATCTACATAGTTTAATGGAAAGGTCAAGTTTAAAGTTCTAGGAAGAAGTCGTTCACATACTACAAGTATGTGAGCTTAATATGAACTTTGGAGAAATACGTGATAAAGAAGAAAAAAATGAATAGCTACGTCAGTACCAAAAAGTATACTTAGTACAAAAAAGCAACATACAATTATACACTTTTAAAATATATTAAATGACTGCTTAACGTTGAAAGTAATAACTGACAGTTCTATTTAGCGTATTTTAATTTGTATTCGAAAATTTATCAGCATTATTTATAGGCGTGACATATCCATGTCCATCCAAGTAATAAGTCTCAGATGCCAAGTTTTTGTTTTCTTTCATATATCACTCGAACGTTCTGCATTAGTTTATTGAATTATATTCTAATAAATGCCAACAAACATTATCAACTTCGCTCTGAATAAACGGACGCTATAAATTTAACATTCTTTGATCTTCCGGATATGCCTTCTCTCGCTTGCATATCACAAGATATTCTAAAACTATAATCTGCTCTGCACTTATCATATGAAGCGTTTCACCTTAAAGCGTTTCATCATATTTGGTGTAGCGACCATGTGTTTCATGAACTATAAGTTTCAAGATACATGTGCACACTTAATAAATAAAAATAATTTAAATTATACTTTAAAATGTTTCTTCTACTTTTATTAAAATAAGGTGTAGAAAAAACACGTTTGTGTTATAAATATGATGTACTCAATTCTGCTTAATAGCTATTTAATCTCATACTGTTTATCAGAAGTAACGTCGCCTTCATATTAAGTTTGCTATTATTAACCATAGGATAAACATACATGTTTGCTTTCCGCAAACTGGGATGTTTGTATTTGATTGTTTAAAAACAGTTCGTTGCTTTCCCAAGAACGTTTCTAGAAATCGTTTTAAGATTTTTTTTAAACCTTTAATCATCGTCATTAAATTTTATTAAGTTCATGTTTTTTTTTAAAGATTTTTCCTTATTTCCATTGTTTTTGCCCTTATTTGAGGTAAGTTAATATATGTATTTTTGTAATAAAAATGTAAATGAAATATCAAGCGTTTTAGTTTCAAATTTTGTAACACTGTTCGTGTCCACCTCATATATTGAGAAGATTATATAAGATATACAAGTAAGTATACGGCTGCCTAATAAACACGCTTTCTATGAAGTAATATTAATTACACATCCACATAGTAATTTTGTAGCAGTATATAT
The DNA here is from genome assembly GCA_037127375.1 of Dione juno. Taxonomy (NCBI): domain Eukaryota; kingdom Metazoa; phylum Arthropoda; class Insecta; order Lepidoptera; family Nymphalidae; genus Dione; species Dione juno. The sequence goes on from JAXRJS010000052.1 coordinate 1,300,544, forward strand.
TGCTACAGGTTTTAAAAACTTTATTGTGAAATGTAAATTATATTCGCCATTTCACAATCGACGCAGCTGTTTAGATATAATTATCAGGCAAAATATATAAATATATTATTGTACTTAATGTAAGTTGTTTAAATGTCCTCTGAAATTGATTTCAACGCACAATTTAATTGTGTTTCGCTAAGCTAGCAATTTAATGTGAAAATTGTCAACTGCGATACCCTTAATTGTATTACCTTGTTGAAGGTTGCCTACAGCATAATTTATCATATAATTTAACTTTATCAAAGATTGATATTATGTTCACGAAAAATAAATGTGGTGTGAAAATTTATGCGAGCCTAATTACATATTTAACAACTTTCATTGGTAAGATAGAGACGTTTGTATAAAATTATAGTATTTTTGTAACTATATTTAGTGTCGGGTAGTGTTGGTATTTTTATAATAATTAAAATAAAAAATGTATTGCTATAGTTTATATATTATGTTGATTTATTTTGCCATTTCCGTTCTGGTAGTACCAGAGCCTCACTATTATAGTGAAGTGGTAGAAAGTGGAGAGCGGAGAACTCTGCCATGCTTTGCCGAACAAAGCACGAAGCCAATATTATATTATATTTGTGAATAATCTTTTATAATAATCTTTTAATGTCACTTTAAAATTTAGCTGCAAAAGGGGTACAAATCGAGCTATAAATATAACAAAATACACCTTAATATTATTAAACAATAATAAATTTAATTTTTCTACTTTATTAGTATTGTACCCATAACGTGAATGGAAAAGAATTAAATTAAAACGCGATCGTTTTATTTATATTTTCAACTTAATGACGCCGCTTCGTATTCATTAGGCGATAAATGAAGCATGTTTGAGCCTCTATTGCCTTTCATTCCTTGCCTACAATTCTGCTCCATTAGATCTTATTGCTTTAATATGGGTATAAAGAATAATTATTATTGAACATTTAAATGATTAGTGGAAACAAAATGTACCTACAGCTAGATTTGTCTATAAACACTCTTATATACATTTTGGTTTTGTTTAGATTAAAACTTCATGAAATCAATACTATTGACGTACTTAGCCATCTCGAAATCATAGTGTCTTAAATTCAGGCGTAAAGCACGAACATAGTAGCTTCTCAATAGGCTATTTCTAGCCATCTTACTATATGCAGGTCGAAGCGTGAAGCTGAACGAAAAATAAAATTTATAACAGTATGTGAATAGCAGTTTTTTTTTTACTTTATACTAGCGGACGCCCGAAACTTTGTAGGTGTGGAGTTTATGATTATTGCCATCCTACGGACAGCTATCCTTTCTCATTGAGATTCATGAGATTGTATTACACGTGTTAGATGTTTACATAACAAGAAAAATGTTCATTACGCTAAATAATGATCACTAAGCCTAGATCTTGCCCTAACCAAACAAAAAAAAAATCATTCAAACCCGTCCAGTAGATTCAAAGATGTGCATGGATAAGCAGACAGACAAATTTTAAGAATCATGAATGCATATTCATTATCCTGCGTCATGTTTTCGTAAAAGTATCCAATGTACGGACACACTTTTTTTACTCTTTTATTATCTATACTTGATTGTAAAATAATGATTAATTTGATAATTTCTTAATTTATCCCGTTAATGTACAAACAGGTACAAGTAAGTAATTATATATTATTATTAGAGTAGCGTTATCGCAAATCGTTATTGTTTTGTTGCGTGGGCTGTAGTTATCTTTGTTTAATGCTTTCTAAAATTTTCATTGTTCGCCCTTAAATGGAATCACCGACGGAAATACATAGGTACAATATATAGGTTATATTTTAAACAAATACGTATTATCATTGATTTTAGTATAAAAGATTTACATTATTATCCGTTGACGAAGTATAAGTGATTTATATAGGTAAACAGGATGTAGTTTTACTGGTTATAATGTCGAAGCCATTAAGCAAAATTCCATATTGTTTAAATAAATATTTTGTATGGAAATTGCGATGGAGCATATATGCGTCTTTAAGTATACAAAAATATAGAAATATCTATGTTTTCTATAGTAGTATATAGGTCAAAAGCTTTGAATACAGGATTTCTAACTATGGTATTTCGGTTAACATGTTCAAGCGTCCTCTCCATCTAAGTTAAATGTTACATCTTTAATAATGCACCAAATTTGAATCTACGGTATTTTTATTAAATTACTTTGCACTACGACACACTAAGCCCGGTTTAATATGATTAATCCCCAGCGTTCATTTAGTGTTCTCTGCAGGTAGATTTTTATAAAGCTTCATGTACAAAAAGCTTATTACAAAGAATCAGTAAATATCAGACGGATAAAACGAGAGAGACTATTTACTTTTAAATTATTTTATGCACATTAGATAATGTATTACTATGATGCTGTTCCAGATCTAGGTTATATTAAAAGAATATTCTGTGCGGCTTCCCTATATTTCATTTTAATAAAAATTTGTATAGTATTTTTGTGTATAGGTAATATTACTTACTAAGACAGTTTTTAATATAAAAAGGCTTAATAAAATTACAGAATTACATCCCATATCTAGATAAGAGGAAACCACGAGGTTTTAAATATATAACTCGTTACTAAAATAATGACTCAGTGGGTTACTAATTGGCTAATAACTTTTACACTACTTAAATTGGTAAACCTTAAAGTATATATTATTTCCCCAATATTATTTCAATAACCGTCTTGTTCTAAACGAAATATCGTTTAAGTTGTGCCTTATTAAAACTTCAGATTGATTTTTGAAGAATAATAAAATGCAGTTTTGTTACCACCGAAGTTAATGTTCCTTTACAGTTACATTGCAGAGATGTAATATACATTTCAAGTAACCGGTTACAAACTGAGTCATCATTGCTCAGCTACATCGCATATGCCTCAAAAATTGTAGTCTATAGAATTTCTTATGGATATGTTGTACCCGTGAATACAAAATTCCTATTTATCTATATAAAACCCGGAAATTTACGAAGTACTTGAGTAGTAGTATAGCACTAAGAGAGGAACTTGCGGGCTATAGCTTGTTGTAATATTTTAAGATATTAGAAAGAACAAAAGTTGTTATAATAGCCAGTTATTGCAGTTGCCATTATACAAGTATCTATTCTGAGAGGGAAATTAATACATGACTTCCGTCTAAGCCGTTAGGGTCACTATCCATTACCCTATCACGCCAGTTCAGTGCTGAGGTCACGAGACCATTTTGATGCAAATATTTCCGTTTATTTAAATTAATATATTACAAAGTTTATCAAATCCAGTAACAAAACGAAAATCAAGTGGCACTTGGTCTATCTACTTGCAAATCTTACCATATGGAAATGTAGACTTTTAAATAGGATTTGTATATACATTGCGCAACTTTAAGTTGATACGTTAATACCTATACACATTTAACTGTCACAAACATAAGCCGCTTAATTATTAACCTTTATTTTGGAAATGGGTTAAATGATAACGTCAAACTTAATTGTACAGTAAAAGCTTCAGTTTCGAACTGGTTTCCAGTTATACATATTAAATTACACAAACTTTATTGAGTAATTCTTAAGTTAATATTTACAGTTACATTCGATTAATTTGTGTATATGTTTGATTTTCATATTTTAATTTTTAAATGTAAATTTTTAAGACATTGCATTGTGGGTGGTGGAGCCCAGTTTGTCTAACTAGATCGTTAAGACAATCATTTTTCAACATCAACACAGACTTTCCTTAATGCTAATCAGAACCAGATTCAGATTCAGAATAGTTATTCTAATTAAGTAACCAAGTTATATATTGTTACGAATTGAAATTCTTTGGTTGATCACTAATATGGATAATATAATCTCAAAGCCCACAACTTATATAGCCGACGCTAATGTTAACTTGTTTGTAAATGATTTAACAAGGAAGATAAACAGGAAGACTCAACTTACAATTTATTGGAAAAGTTTTCATTTATACTGCAATTATTTATTAAATTTTTTAAAGAAAAAGGGACTCGTGTAAACGTCTATTTCTATACGAGTTATTCTAAAAGCGTAGACAAACTTACTGAAGTAGTCAATTACAGTATTCTTTTAAATTTTTAAATTTAATTTCTTTATGCAATGAAGAAAATACTAGCTATCTTACTTATTTTATAAGGTGCGCATAATATGGTTTTGCATGCTCTCCCGAAATGTCTCTTGAGATTATAAATAACAAGTATATTTTTATGCATTCCATTTTGCTGTAACTCCAAACTTTATACCGCCGATACAGGCCACTCACTATTTATGGTTTGGTAATATCAAAAAATCATAATAATTACTTATCATATACTTATCACTCAAAATTGAAAGGCGAAATGAGCTAAGAATTTAATGGAGTAAATTACAAGGACGTATTTAAAAAGCAAACAAAAAGTGAATTTGTGACAGTTAAAATCTTAAAATTCCACTAGAACTGGAAAACGGGAGTTTTTGACACTGGATACAGCGTGAATGAAGCTAGATTCACATATTACTGTATCAGGTACACGTCTTCCACTTTCGTATCTGATAGATAGTTATTATGGGACGACCGTGTCCACAACATAATCAATACAATTACACATAGTTTAAACCATTTATGTATAGTTTGACGTGTCGCAACTTAACCGTTAATAATGTATCTATTATTAGATATGTAATACATGAATTCGCTTACGTAAGTTAATTAAATGTGAAGCTGGCAGATAGAATATAATATTGTGTAAATATTAAGAAGCTTTTTATTGGAGCTAATATTAAGAAGCTTTTTTTGGATATGCTATTGTTATCAAGTTATTGCAATTTATGTATACATAAACAAGTAAAGACAAAAATATGATTTTTATTGTTTATTGTGCTATATCCATTGTGAATGAAAGTTATGTTTACGATTTTTTGCATTAGTAATTCTTTGCTTTGTTACTAAAAGTAAACAAATAACTAAAATAAAACTTTCTATAAAAATAACATAGGAACTGCTTGCTTGTTAAATTTTCACATTATGTAAAGCATAATTTAATAAATGGTAATGTGCATTTAGAAATATTCATTCAATAATAATAACTTAATCATAAAACTAACTACGTAATATAAATGCTATAACTATGTAATTAAAATATTTTAGAGCTTAATTTACTGTTTTTAAGTATTTACTATTTATAAAATTTATAATTCGTGTAATATGTGTTGTGTATTATTCGTGTAACAAGATCAGGGTCGTTATCCTGCGGAGTTCTACGAACCCGCGACCCTATGTCATTGGGCCCATTACTCAGGGATTCTGGGATAGCCATTGACCTTAGCTCGTTACCTTCAATTTTTCACCACGTTATTTGAAGCAAAAAGTCTTTGATTTCATTTGTGATTTAATGTAAAATAATACATTTTAAGCGTGTAATTTATAAAATTTGGATGTATGGTCGATGTCGTAATTGTTACAAATTTCATTACTTGCTAGTTATACATACTGTATATACTGTATATACTGTTATATTGTTTTTTGTTCATTGATAGTCATTACTAAATTTATTTAATTCATATGGTAAATAGTTATTTTTATGAACAAATGAAAAAGCAAATATGAATAATGTGATAAAAAGCTTAATAATACATCTGGATGCTATAATACAAATATGCTTTATGAAAATGCATTATTTTATAATTCGAAATAATCAATTTCATGGTTACATTCGTAGTTCGTTGATTTGATTCTTGTTAGCGCAACAATTGGCATCATATCGTAGTACAAAAGTAAAGTGTAATGTTTTTAGGTTGCCATTAAACAAATGACGTTTATATAAAAATATCTTTATTGCTTTTTAAGAAAATGTCATATATTTTATCTCCTAACATTTTCCGGTTACTGATATATAAGGAATAAAGTAAAGTGCGCGGCATCTCGACCATCGTAACTTTCAGTTTATATATATATTTTATTGTACATTTACTATCCTCTTTCGAATTAACTTAGGATTCGTTCGAGCAATACTTCATAAAAATCATATAATTAATTTATCATCGCTTCAAATAATTCTATTATAATAATTCTGTGTTCTCAGTTTGCGTAGTTAGCAAACGCCACCTCGATGATTATGTAAAACGAAACCTTTCACGTGTTGGTTACTGTTTTCTAAACTACTATAAAAAATATCACCTTTCGTTTTTTTTTGCGATGTGTGTCTAAATCACTATTATACATGTTCGTTAAATGTGAAAAAAAAATATTTATCATCACACCTTAGAATATCATGTTTAATTGCCTTCAAAATGATTTTACCGGTCCGCTGGGTGCCAGGTCAAGGGCGTTATTGACTAGCTACAGAACTAAGTTGGTAGTTGTAGTAACATTCAATTTTTATTATATTAATTTATTTTAACATTTTCAAAGATGTATAAAACTTTTGAACTTCAATGGAAAAAAATTATCATGAACTGCGAAACTTGTTTAAAAATGATATTCTGATCCCTAATAGGGTTTTCCGACCGCACCCCTATTTGTCCATGGGTTCACCACAGCTGTCTGGGACGATGACATCGTAACTCGAACGATTTACCGACGTATATATTTTTTATTATATCTAATTTTGCTATTGTTACTAGTTTCTTTTATTTACGGGACCTTCAGGAGCTAAATGTGTTATCAAAATTAGCTGTCTCTTTCAAGACCAGCTAACTGAGGCTAAATAACTGACGTATCAAGATATACCTATAGAATAGCGTCGTCTACAAGATCTTAAAAAAAAAGTTTTAAACATTTGTGATAGCAAAACTCGTATATTTTTTTATAAAAGGCCTATTCTTGTCGTATTTTTGTATACTTAAGTTTCATCCCTTAACTTTTCGAGTACAGAGGTCGACATATAGGTAGAATAACGAATTTTTCGGTTACACGTCCAATTTTGCCTTATATTATTCAAACTTTTAATCATCAATCTTCGCAACGCTGAAGTATCTTCAGGCGTTTTATAATTATATTTTTGTCATTTCAAGCATCAACGGTACCTATATGAAAATTTTGCTCAACATATTCAATTTGCTAGGCCTTTTAGTAATGAACATGAAAAGCTTTCAGAAATGAACTTGAAAGTTAAAACACAAAACACAAAGGCTGCTAGTTCAACGTCCCGTACACTACATGAACTTTCCACCTGTATTACATTTGCCTTTATATAAAGGATCAAAGTAGGCCGAACAATGTATTAGGTTTAGCTTTTGTCAAATTTCGTTCTTTCACGCTAACTCACAACGCACTTTTGTTACGTGACATTCTTTCAAAATTTGTCTATTAAGTTTATATTCGACGAAGTTTATATACGTTACATGTGAATAGATCCTAAGTACTTAAATTGACTGCATGTATTGGAAAACTTTTATTAGTATTAATTTAACATGGTAATGTGTACAGTACTTATAGGGTAAATCAGTAAAACTTATAGTTATCGCTATTAGAAACGGGACAACATACTTGTCAGTTGATAGAGTAATATTGTGAATTACTTCAATTACCTACTATATACATGCATGTGAATAAAAAAAAAACATAATAAGTTAGGAAAATTATATAACTTACTTATTTCATATATTATATTTATTATGAAAATAAGGCTTTTTATTATCAAACGCGGCATTTTTGTGCACTTACAGTCTTTGTAGTTATACGTTTGCCAACACCGTAGCTTTTGGTTCTTATAACATATTTTTTATACAAGTTTCTTTACCTTTTTTTATCACTAACTAACCTTGGTCATTGGATTTCTTTGAATTCTATGAATACAATGACGAATATGAATTTCTCACGTGCTCTCGAGCCGTTATTGGCCTAGACAATAAATATAGTTTTTTTTTATTTCACTTTACTGTAGCTATATATAGAAATAAATATTATGTATGCATATATGCCCTTATTCAACTAATATTTTAAGTTTACTATTTATTTTTTTATTTAATAATCTCTACTGTATAAACATGCATTAAGTTTTAATTGCTCACTTGAGACTCTAGTATTTGCAAGTGTAATTTTGATTTAATGTTGCTGGATGTAAATACAAAGATTATTAGTATCAAGTTTCTTACTAATGGAGCACCGTAAGATAAAAATAAAAGGTGTTTTATTTCACTACATTACGCGTTGTGGCACGGTATGATGCTATTTTAATTCTATAATTGTAGATACTATAGGTTTCTTAGAAGTACTTCTTGGACGAGAGGTCTTTGACATCTAAATAATTATATTTTTTGTATATATGTAAATCAAGAATTGTATTATGTATTTATAAAATTTCCGAATAATGTTAACATAGAAATTAAGTATTATTTTTTATCGTTATAGTTAATTTTAAAATAGACTTTCTATAGATAGCATAATTTGGTTTAGGTAAAAAATTCTATACATAGTCGTTTTGAAATTACTTATAATATATTTAGGTATATTATTCCTTATACTCTGCGGTATCAAACCGCCCACACCACAGCCTTCAATGTTTCCACATGGTTGAAGATCATATTGCCTATATTAATGTTATAGGAAATTACTGTCAAATGTTAACCACATAACTGCGCTATCATCGATATTTGATAAGATTGATGACATTGTTTTTTTTTAAATGGTGACAACTTAATTAAAGGATCATACAAAATTCATGAAAATCAATGTTTTCCACCTGAACCTTCTATTTTCTACTAATATAAGATTTAATTTAGTTACGAAACATCCATTTTATTTTTCATGTAATAATATAATAATCATTATATAGTGACTATAGCTTGAAGCATAAATTACATGATCGAAGATAGCGAATTTTAATAAACTTCAGTTGACAAATAAAAATCAATTTAATATATATTTTATTGTCATTTAAAATAAATTCTTTTACACATTGTGTAATAATATACCTAATTTTGTTTAGCAATTATATTTTATTTCCATGCTATAATTTTTATAAATATTTTTTTCTATTGTTACAGTAACTGTCACAAAGGCAAGAAATCGTCGATCTATCGAAGCACCACATGGCAAGAACGAAACATTACAACAGTCTTCCAAGTTATCAAATAAAAATAATATAAATTTACATTACGGATATAGGGCAAGTCCAATAAAATCTGCATCGTCAAAATCACCAGAAAAGCGACGTAGTTCTGAAACTAGTAGTAGGCCCAGCTGCATACCATTGTCTAGACGAATTCCTGAAAAATCCACATGTAACTCTATATCACCTACTAAGCAAGAATCTATGAGGGAAGTTACAAATAAAGTAGATAAAACAAAATCTAAATTAGAATCGCCTAGAGGAAGATCTTTACGTAGAAGTCCGGATAAAGTAAAAATTGAGATAGAAAATTCACGTAAGGATAAAGTACAACGAGCTCAAAAAGATAGTGAGAGTCAAAAAGAAAAATATCATAATTCAAAGAAAAGACTGACTAGTTTAGATAATTCTTCGAAGAGTGAAAATGCGACAGCAAAATTACCTAGCAAAATTATATTGAATGTTAACTTAAATACTAACTCCACTGTGGACGCTAATGTTGGTGAATTAAGTAATTTAAAAGATTCCTCAAAAATGTCTATACTTCATGAAACCGTTAGACCACATACAAATTCTAGACTCTCCCAGGAAATGGATAGTTTAGCGGCTTTGACGAAACAAACTTTAGATAGAGTAAACAAATTATCGAATAACTTAAATAGTAATAAATCTCACATTGCTTTATCGGACCCGCCTCATTATGATTCTTTGTTTCCATCAACATCAGAACAGAAAAATAGTAGTCATACATATAATTATGGCCTTACAAGTGAAAGTCCTCCAATGAATCGAGGTGTGACCGAGAGGTTGAAAGACATAGACACGGCAGCGCAGAGACTGATCGACTTTGAAAAACAATCTTCAATATTTTCTGATCTCAATAATGATACATCTAGTCAAAATCGTCGCCCTGAAACGTCGTCGATGTCTCTACATACGCCCGTGTCGATCTTAAAACGGAAGTCAATTAATGAGGAGACTAACATTACAAATCCTCTTAACCATTCCATTACATCACCCCCCGTTACCTTTTCACCGAGCGTGATTGAGTCACGAAATTGTCGAAGTGAAAATAGACAGCGTCAAGGTATCTTAAAAAAGAGACGAAGCTTAGATGAGTCTCAAGTGGCGAGAAGAAGATCTTGTAGTCCAGAAGTATCATTTGCAGATGATGGTTCTTCTGATACTTGTAAGCCTATACTTAAGAATAGACGATCTTCTCTTGAAGATGTAGTAAGAAATCGATCTCCAGATGGACAAATACAAGGTATATTAAAAAGGAAAATGAGCCGCGAAGAAGAACATCTAAATGATGATATGTCCCATGGTTCACCAGAGCCTCAAGGCATATTAAAACGGAAATCTAATTCAAGCTCTAGTAGCAGTACTACTTCTTCTCATGTTTCTATAGCTCAAGCTGTGCTGCTGGCAGCTGCAGGTGGGGCCGAGATCGTAGAAGAGGATAGGGAAACTGTAAGACCAATTCTTAAAAAGAAGAGTCTTTCTGAAGAACGGCCTTCTCCTGATATTCTACATTCAGAGACACCAAAACCTATTCTTAAAAAAAAAATAACAGAATTTGATGATTATGACTTTGATTTGCCTAAAAAACCGATTCTTAAATCTTCGAGAAGAATACCTGGCGATGAGGGACTTAATTCTTCTAGTTTTGATATGAGTGAAGATGACAGAAGTTCTCGCAGGCCATCACTACTTAGATCACGGACATCAGATCATTCTGGCTCTGAATGCGAGGCACCTGTAAAACCAATTTTAAAACAGAGAGGTTCAAGTCTCACTAGGGAACGCAGCCAATCGCCGCGCCCACGGCTTTCATTTTGTGCAGATAACGATGTGAATATTAGTGCGACGAATTTTAGTAGCGATGCGAACGACGTGTTGGCGGCTGGACCGCGACGAGTCTTGAATCTCGCACCTGAGCCGGAAGAAAATTATCCAACTGCTGTGATTCGACGGCGAAATTTGCGACCTAAAGCCAACCCTCGGTCTATGAGTTTAGTGTGTGATGTAAATGACGAATTACTCTCGATATTGAATAATCGCAGGTTAAAAGTGGATGAAAATTTTGAGAACAACAATAGTGATCAGGATAAATTTAATATCGATAACAACCCCAAGACATTTCCATCAATCGCTTCTCGTATAAAGAACATGGAGGAGGCTCTGACAAAAGATAATTTTCTTAAAGAACAACCTTCAACATCTAAAGTGAAAAACCGAGATAAAGAACGCCACAAAACTCAACCAATAACTATAGAAGAAATGAGATCAATAAATTACGGGTAAGCTATTTAAACACATAAAAAATATATATACACAACTTATTACTTCTATTACCAGTTTATGATTCATACATTTTGTTTATCTTTTAAATGTTTATGGTCTATTCTGTTCATAATGCTTGTATTAATTATACTTTATTCTACTTTATATTCATTTAAAGATAAAGTCCGGCATGTAACTTCCGTATCACATGGACAATATCCTCAAATATAGCTTTTCTTGTACAAAGGTTATTACGCTTTGTGTCGATTTGTAGTTGAAGTCCGAACTAAATTTTGGCTCCTCGCCATTATTTTGATGAGCAACCGTTTCGCGTGGGCATATATCAATTGTTTTGATTTGGTGTTGTAGGATTTACGGTTTGGTCCTAGCGTTTTCTGTACACATAAAACACTTATATGCATAATTTACTGTATATCCTAAACATCTAAAGCGTAAGTTGAAAACAAATTTTTATTTAATAAAAAAAGTATAACGTATATTGCAAAAAGTAAAAGAAAGTAACAAAATATAGTTACCTTGTTCGCCTAAAGATTTAGTGTTTTAAGAGGACATAGGTGCTTTATCTGATAAGTGTTCAGTAATTAACGTGTCGTAATATTGGTACACTTTTTGCTCTAATTTTGTAAATATTGATCTGACATCATCGGTACAGTTTACTGTTTGAATCATTTTCAGTCTATATAACGTAATGAACAAATGTGGACTGCAAAATAGTCTCATCTATTGTAGTGCAGTAATTTGATATATTTATTGTAAAACAATGTATCGTTTTCTGCAAGACTGGCCTAATTTCTATTTGTAAGTAACTGACATGCTTATGTACGTTTGTATCTATTAATATTTTAAACTTGTTTTCATATTGATATTATGCTGTAAGATTAAGAAGTAAATTTTGATAAAATTATATTGAACATTATGTGCTATAAAATATTCCGTTATGTGACTGTATATTCATTCCAATTCATAAAGTACCTAAATATTAAAAAATAATTGATAAAACAATGAATAAATTCAGTATAATAAAATAAATTTAATATATAATATAATAAATTTTCTATCTACTAAATTTATTCAGCAGTATTGTATTTTGTAATATAATCAATATACACTATTAGTTGTTTATACGTCGTCCCAAGCGAGCTATCTGGCTGTGTCTTGGTCGTATTTTTATTATATTGTCACATTCGTCTTATAAGTCGCTTCTAATTTGGGAGTAAATAGCTAGTTTATTTTTGTGTGTCTGCTATTGCATTAATCGTCAGCGATTAACTTCGGTTTTGGTACTGGTAGTGCGCTAGTTGAGACAGCAACTTGATGACGGAAATAAGCGCTCCAGTCGTTACTGGGTCAACACTATTTCTGACTATGTTGTGCTTCGTAGCACGCATTCAATGTTTTATGAGCAGAACATCTGATGCGGTCAGTTCTATGTGCCCTTAATTGCTTCTTCTTAATGTAATGTTTTGGCTACGAAGTAGCTTTATTCTATATATAATAGTTTTAAATAATACTTTTATGCACTTGTTCAAATAGTTTCTTTTCATATATTAAAATATAACATTAATAAATAAAACACAAGTGAATCAAACGTATTCAAGTGGAACTGGTCTTATAGAATACATTGTCAGTGGTGTAAAACTCCCTTAATTTCACAAACAAGGCTGCCAGTCCAAATCACTCACGCTATAATTCATCAGAATATGTGAAGGTGAACTGAAATTGAGACTATCTCTTTCTTACATACGAGTATGATCTACTTTATCGCATTTCTTTTCTCATTTCGCAGCTTGGAGCCGGGCCAAGCGAATTTTCAAGCGTTCGGCGTCGCGGGCTGTAGTTTTCCGACCCGTTCCGTCGAGTCCGGTGCTGTTCTATCGGCTGTGGGTGCCTTTGTGGGGGAGCCTGAGAAGGATCCTTTCGCAGACCTCGATTCGCCACCGCTCAACTCCCAATTGTTCCACGCGAACTTACCAACGATCAACGGTGCTTCGAAGAATGCTATTGTCAAAGACGATAGTTTCGGTGAAGCAACTTTTTTAGATTTTGAAAAGATTTGTGCCGATAGTGAAGCAAAACAATCTACTCTCGACGAAATCGAACAAGAAGTAAACAAAGTTCGCGTGGCTCTGGACGAAGACAGCCGTGCTCTTGACGAGGACGATTGCAACCAAGCCGAAGCTGATAACTGGAGCCTAAACGTGTCTTGTGACAGCGGAGTCTACAATCGCGCTTCGTCCCGAGACTCCGGGCCACATTCTGGTTAGTATTACATTAAACATATTGTTAATCACCGATAGTAAATAGCAATTGCTCAGTTTGAATAAGCATTAAATTTATTTTTAACGGCATGGCGCGCTGGATGAGTGTACGCCGAAAACTGCTTTTGACTTATTTAGTGTGTGAAGCAATCAAAGCTAACTGTTACGGCATCATAAAAGAAATATATGTATAAAATCGAAACACTCGATATGTATTAATCGTTGTTTGTTTATGTTTTTGACGTATTTACAAATGTCGTGTACTTATTTGGACGTTTTCAAAATTAACACAGCTCAGCCTTGCGTTGTATATTTCACTCCTTATATTTAGGTCAATGTTAATACGCGTTATATTCATTGTCACCGGTTGATTTTAAAGGTTGTCGTGTGTTTATCATACAAGAAATAATTTAAATTAAAAATAGTCCATAGTAATTTGTGCAGTGAGTTATTATTTTTACTTCTAATTTTACGTAAGAACGCGGTTAAACGTGCACGCAATATTTTATTTACTGTATATGTATGTCTATTTTTGTTCATGCTTGAGACTAATAATGAAATTATCGATTTTCAGGCGAGGAGTTAGGCTTGATAGAAAGTCAAGAAATAAACGAAAACCATACAACGAATAGTAGCAACGACTGGTCTTCTAATTCTATTGAACAAGGTCTTTTTAAAATGGATCGTGTAAGAAAATCTACGGAAAACGACCTTCTTCAAAGTCCTGAAGAAAATGGAAGCGACGATGAAAACATTGATAATTCCTCCGGATTTGCCTTGGGATTAGTCAAAAGCAACAGTGTAGTTGCGAGAGCTAGTATGTGGCAACAGTTACAGCAACAAGCTAAAGGTACTATAAATACATGTGCATTTAAATATATAATTATGTACTTCTTCTTAAGTCTATACTGATAATGTGGAGTTGTTCCTGGTTGCAATGTTCCTGTCAATATTCTTTCTAGTCTAAGTTATATATTCAACCAATTAATAGTTGTCTTTTCTGATAATTCCGACTTTTGATTAGCAGCATTTCTATAAGAAATTCGCTTTTATTAGAAACAACTTTGTTGTTGTTTCAATTTGCACATGTTACTTATTTTTGTTATTGTAATTTTGATGACCTCATTATGATTAAGCAAAAAATACAGTTAACTTTGATTCAAAAATAAATCTTATCAATGTTGATATGAAAAAATACAGTAAAGTTTATTTTTTAACATATAATATTACAGGTACGCCCAAACCCTTGATTCGTCACAGTCGCTCAAAGGTAAAGGAGGGGCCTTCCATGATGGATCGCTTCAACACTCAACCTATCGTAATGCCATCTCCAGACTCCACTAGTCCCACGAAAGATGTTTCTCCAACGGAATCCAAAAGCACTGCAAATGTCCTTGACAGAGACGAAGATGGTAAGTCCTTTGTAAATAAATATTTATTATACTTTATAGAAACTTTTATATCTATTTTTATTATCATTTCTATAATAGATACTTATTTGTTTAAGTTTTTGTTTCATTACGTTAAATGGCATGTAAAACGCATTACCGACGAAGCTTTCTGTCTCATTGTCGGCTTTGTTTCTTTTTTGCATGTTCGACTCTACTTACTACTGTGTATGTCCCGGGTTCTATGCACAATGTATTATAAACGCACTCACGGTGGCAGCTAAATTAGATGAGGACGATCCGGCGAAAATGTCCTTGGCGGAGAAAATGAAGATGTTTAACGCAAAATTGACTCATAAACCCCCAGTTTCTGGACTACCCAAGTCTTCAGATCGAGTGCCTCGAGCGTCAAGACTAAGGACCATGCCAGTACTGGCCAGCCAAGTTCAAGAAGCAATGGAGCAAAACGAAAGGTTAACGAAGTCCTTAACACACGAAGATGTGCCAAGGAATCCAGATTTTCAACTCAAAATGGAGCTTTTTAGATCCGCAAGCGCGAAAAATACATCCTTAGAGTATCTCATGAAGCAAAACGCCAAATTTCGAAGCTTAGGTCTGACTTACATACTTTCAGTTTTTTTATTGTTTTCTTTTTTTGTATTTTATTTTGTTTTTTTTTGCTTGGGTAGCACTAATTGTATGGCCAAGGTGAGTGAGCACGAAACTAATGGTAATAAAATATGAAGTGGTGTTCAGAGTACTGATATTACACATTTATTGAATATCTGGTTTAATAATAATATTGTATGTATGCAGTTTATTTAAAAGTATTTTTTTGTACTTATATAGCATGGCTGGATTTATTTTTATCAATATAATATATACTCATATTGATGCTATACTAACTAAAGAGACGACACATTATTTGATCCACCCCTCTTTTTTCTACGCACTGATGACTATCTCCGTTTATTATACTGAAGATTTAGAATTTCAATGTGTAAATACCATTCATTTCCATACCAGCAATTTGTTCACATTTTCTAAAACAGGATTATGTTATGAGTAATAAAGTCTAATTATATTTGGCATATTAGTACTGCGTGTGCGCAACATCCGTTAAACATTAGTGATTTTTGATTGTATAAAATGTTTTAAACTAAACTGACGTCTATTTTGAGATAATTCATGACATGTAACAATAAGTGATCTCGTTAATGCTAAAACAGGTGTTTTATTTGGCAGCTGGACAATTAAACTGTTAATTATAGCTTCTGTTCTCTTTGCCATTGTTTACTTGATGAAGGTAGCACATGCCTATTTCTTAGTAAAATTTCTTTATTTTTTTATATTATAAATTTTCTATAAATAAATACTGTCCGAACATATTTACAACAATAAATTTAAATTATTAACGGATATACTTTACCTTATATTATTTAGTATTTATTCTTCTGCTTCATATAAATATAAATTTTATAAAATTGTATTTGGTGGGCGTTTTATGTGGTTTGAAAATATATTGTATATTAGAATTACAAGAAAATTGAAAACGCTTGGATTTATTTTACTAAGATCGTATTCTTTACTAATAAAATATTTAAATTTGTATTAACTTTTGCTTGAGTAAATCGTCAAGGGGGTAATGTTTTTCTTTAATCTGATAATTAATGAAGAAGACGTTATTATTTTAGTTTATACGCAACTTACATTTTATAAAATATAAATTACTTCTGAATATTTCGTTGAAGCCTGCGTCGCTATATTTTAAAAAGCATGTTTATAAGTGTTGCTATAATTTTATAGAAAAATCTGTACTAAGCTAGGATTTATCTGAATTTTTAACTAGACCTAGAGTTTGTTATAACAGCACTGTTTTCTGCCATGGGTGTCCTAATGACGTATATAAAATATCTTTTATATATTACTATATAGTTCTTTTTCCTTTTTGATTAATAGATCTGGATGACGATTCGCCAACAGAACGAGCTCAAAGAATGATAACACCTGAAGTGAGAGGTATTCTGAAGTCAGGGTCTACCGTGGTGCCCTCGAAGCTCAAGACCTTGGCAAAAGGGGAAAGCTCTGAGGTGTGTTTATATGTTTTTGTCCAACTAAAATAAATCTATCAAATTCTCCACTAATCAATCAAATGTAAAAATACAATCGCTCTCCAATTGGGCAGAGTCTGTCGTCTGTTAACTTATTATAACATATCGATATTTTTAAAAACATATTTTTAATTTTAATAACGTAGTAGTAAACTATCAAACTGTACGAGTATACGCCTTATTGTCGTAAAGATACCAAATTCTTGTGTAATTTTTATTATACGTCAAACGTTTTGTCTGTCCACATTTAATGTATTTGTTTAAGTATATGAGTTTAAATTATGCAAATCTTTTCCAGGGTCTTAAAGATGAAGGCATAGATAGTTCATCAGACGACGAATCGTCTGCATCCAGTGTTTCATCATCAGAGAAAAGCTGTTCCTCTTCAGATAGCTCAGACGACGTACCAGGTACAAAACCGAAAAGGTTTCAAAGAAAAAACAATAAACTAAAATCTTCTAGAACCGATTCGGACCTAACTAGGCTCCAGGATGCCAGGAAAATACAATTGCCTGGAGCAAATGAGTTGAAAGAACATATCACTCAAGCAAAGAATCCTGATGTTAAAATACCAATGTTAGGAAAATTAGGTCGAAAGCCATCTGAAGAAACCAAGGTCGAAGATGATAAGACAAGGTACAGGCGATTTGTCAAGAAACTGGACGAGCCCATACAACTTGGGAAATTACGAAGGCCATTGGATAAAACGCCGTCAATGGATGAAAAACCGCCGATTTTAAAGATTTCTTCTTTAAATCAAGCTGCGAAGAATAAATTCTTTGGATTGGAACCCAAAAAGGAGAAAACAATTGATGAACTTGCGGCTGCCGTCAGAAAATATATACCGATTGTAAGTTGATACTTTAAAGCTTATTACTATAGTTTCTATATACTAAACTAATAAGCTTTGTCTATACATACATTAATATATTTTGTTTCGATATAAATACATCTATCTCGGGTATTGGATATCTAAATGTGATTATTTTCATTTCGAAAATATCGTTTTTCGCTTGAATATTAAAATATTAAATAAAAAATTTGTTCAAAGGTAAGCAAATCCGTATCAAGCCATGCTATGGAGATAGGCGGGTCGGGGAGCGACGGCGAGTCCAGCGGCGGCCGCGAGGTGCGCCACATCAACACGAGGCGGCACAGGTTAGTGTTGCTCAATCAAACTTACTGTAATTTGATTATGATTGGCTAAGACTAAGTCTAACCTGTGTTAGACACATGACACGCTCTAAGTCACACATTCTAAACATTATAAAGCCCGCATTATTACGGCTTATAAGGCCCTAGTGTAATCGTTACTAATTTATTGGGTACCGCGTAGGGCGGTGCAAATACATTTTAATAAAAAGTGTCCTCTCAAGCAGATACGATAGTGCTTGCTACTTCTCAGGGACAGAGTACCCTCTTCCCTCCCCACCCGGTGTCGCTGTCGAGGCCAATAGGGCTAACAGCATTAAACTCACAAACAAAAAAAAAGTATTCTTAAACTATACCTAGTAACTAGTAAACGCAAATTTGTCAAAGTCTGTCCAATAGAATTGCGTTGTATAGCCTTTTCAAATCGCCATTCTCATTATTTAATTCCAATAATGTAGAACGCTATCAATACCATACAAATAATGAAATATAATAATAAGTAAATATTAAAATTAATAACTGCGGCTAAGTTTTGAACTGCTGCATTTATTTTTGTAGCGATGAACGCGATGTAATATAATGTAACCTATCTTCCTCGATATAATAACTGGACAACAAAAAATGTTTATGAATTCCAATCAGCAGTTCTTGAGATTACATAGTCCTAAGATATTTATTAATATGTAGTGTTCAAAATTTGTATAATACTTTCAGTCGCAATTATATTATATCTATTTTTAAAAAAAATCGTTTAAATTTTTTCTAAAGACACTTATTTTAGCCGTCTGACTTTGTAATAAACTTGTCTAAATTTGAAATTAATTATTTATACAAGTATTGCGTTGGTTATTATTTTTTGTTTGCATATACCTAAAACTAAATGGTAATTTCATTTTGAAACGTTCACGTTCCAACATTATTAATAATTTTAAGTTGCCACTTAAGATTAGGAGATAACAAAAAATAAATATTTAAATGTCTATTAAAATGTAAGTACTAGAATTTAATTACAATTTGTTAAACATTACAAAAAATATAATAAAGATATAAAAATATAGATTTAATTAAGAGCAAGTAGAGTGACCCTGAATAAAGTAGAGACCCTGTAGTGCACTCTGTTCTCAACTTTTAAGTACAGTTTAAATTTTTTTATTCTATAAAGTTACTAGAGTGTAGCATATTGATTTTGCACTTCGCGTTTTTACATTTTGGGTCAAGTGGCGGAAACAATATAATTTATTATATAAATTTAATTGCATTTTTGCAACTAGCTATCAGGTCAATTCTTCATGTATTGATGCAACTGTTATATAATAATATTCTTATATCACATAAGAATATTATAAATAATACATATTGCATACTGTACACATACCTACTATTCGTTTCAAGATAATATTGCGCATTATCAAGGCCAATTGAAATTCTTTAAATAATATTACCGCTTCCTCGTTTCTTCTTCATTATTGTAGTCAGTATTAATGTATATTTGTTCGGGATTTTAGCTATAATATGATATAAATTACGTGTTATATATGGTTTATTATCATTATATATGGGATAGCTTTGACGAATATATGGGATATATAGGATAGAATATGAAGCTTTAGTCTTTATATTCTGATTTCATCGGGTTTCGTTTATGTATAAGTTTCTTATAACTAACATTAACATTCTCGTATCATATTCATATAAAAATAAAATAATGATTTCTCACTTTTTAATTATGTTAAGTTAACTACTTAAATCATTGGTCTCATATTTTTTTAAGAATCCTAAGTGTTTAAAGTACAGAAATAACTATTTAAAAAATATCATTTAATCTGTCAATTCGGTATCATTATAGTATGACTGTCATTGGCACGCTCGAAACGCTATAACTGAAGAACAGCTGTTCTGTTCTTTAGTATGACTGTCTTACTTACTGAGGTGTGACCTCTTCGAATTGTTTTAAAATAGAGCAATAGTTAAAAAGCCGTTATTCTCAATAACAACAGCCAAACGCAATGGTGCGTTGAATACAATAGCAGTTTTCTTTTTTTATGATTTCATCCCTAATGAACCAAACAATGAAGGTATATTATGATTCATGCTTTCGTACAGTAAAATAAAAATTTGGGGAAAGTGTAGCGAATTTCATAGTAATTTATTTACAGTTGCAAAATAAATTACAAATTTTAATGACTTTTTGTCTATGTAGAGTTTTAATAAGAATGAAGATTTACTTATAAATATTAAGAAAAGGTTATTCACTGATTCTAATCCTAAACGGGGATAATCTACTTTTTGTGCCACACGCTTATATATCATAGAGCAGGTTAGAAAAAGATTATGAAATTAAAATAAATCATGCCCCCAAGTGGGAATTTAATCCACACCCATCGTGTTTATAGCTAGATGCAGTTCTAATGCGCCACGACGGCCTTATTCACTTTTTATTAAACTTAAACCGGTCCTAAGCGAGACTTTGACTTCTGAAAGTGACGTAATAATTAATTTGAACTACGGACATATCAAGATTTTGAACCAAATATATCTGTGCTACAGAAACTTGATAACCTGATAAAATAATTGACATCCAATTCAAATTCTCTACAGCTAATTTCCTTTTAATTACTCTCATCAAGACCTCAAAGATATATGGCTCGACGATATATAAGTCCACCAGATATATGGTTAATTTATGGTATTCTTTATTGCAATCAAAAAAAAAAATGTTAAGTACAATCATAGTGACTTTGGAAAGTTTTCAACGCTTATTAGGGCGAGATATCCACTTCACTGGCGAGCAGTGAAACTCGTTGTGGCTTTTGCAATTTACATGTTGCGTATATGGGAAAGAAAATTAATTAATAGAGACAATTGATATGGCTTAGTGGTTATGATTCATGACATTTCTTTACGACAAATACTTTGTAAAAAATTTTATTTTAAATTATTTTATCAATTTAAAATATATACTTACTGTAAAATTATAATTTAATGTTTAGCTCAGCGTAGGGACATTAATCCAATCCAATTGAACACAACGTGGTCGGCTAAACTACAGTATGTCAAAGTAAAAATCTCGTTATTTAATTAATGAAAGGTTCGCAATGCTCATGTAGGTCAAGTACGAGAATCACAATGGACAATAAATTACTATGAAGTCGATGATTTTTGCTCTCGTCAGGTAACTGCAAATAAAAATATTGTAGCTTTTTTGTACTATTTCACAATAATTGAAATTGATACTGTAACTATAGACACAAAATGTTACCTAGATATGTAGTACATTCAATATATTATACATAATTACAATTAAAATACTATATTTTGCATATTTTTGATTATCAATAATAATGTCGAACCCGCAATCATTGATATAGTCGACAAATCCTAAGTGAATAATAGAATCCTGTGACCGAGATTATTCAATTTTTATATATTCTATTTTATATATTCTATTTACATATATATATATATATTATATATATATATATATATATATATATATATATATATATATATATTATATATATATATATATATATATAATATATATATAATATCGTCGTAATTGTCGTATTGTTAATATTTCAATAAAGCAGAACAGCAGGTCGTGTTTGAAGTCATCGCATTAGACATACATACATAGAAGAAATAAACATTTGAATATCAAAGGTTGTAGTATAATGTCATACGCTTTCACTGACTCGGTATAATGTGATCGTGATGCATGCTTTATGCTTTTGCCCGATGGTTTCAAGTATACAGAACTTTTATCACGATTTTTTTATAGTAGTAACTTTTAAGTGACGAAACCGGTTTTGTATTGCCTACTTACTACATATGGTAGGGTTAATTCCCATGCGAAAATTCTCTTTGCTCTAGCCAGTCAGTCATGGGACACCGTAAGCTCTTATATGTATATAGTAAGCAAAAAACAACATTAAATATCACTAAGCGAGTTCCATTTGGTTAAATAAAAATGAACGTTTATTTATAAATATAAAAAGGTCTTGAGTAAAAATTCGTGTTAGCATCGCTGAGTCACAACATAAACCAGACTAAGATAGATGATGTCAATTATGGGTGATTGTTAACGGTGTAACCTTGAAGTTTTTTGCTCATCGTCATTTTAATTTTAGATATTGACTTTACTAGTTTATCTGGAGTAGGTAAAGTAATACTTAGATATCAACTGTAGTAAAATAAATTGGCAATTGTTATCTACAAAAAATTATCAAATTTAATTATATATATCATAGCACTAAATATAATTTTATAGATAGTATTAGATAAAAACTACAACTTGAGAACAACAATAATAATTTGTCATTACAAATAACAAAAGAACAAACCTACATTTATATTCGGCTCGCACGCAAACAATATAGCGATAATTATACATTACACAATACATCAACGAGTGGCCCACAAACCTAGCTGTTGTAACGCGGGTAATTGCTCGCCGATATGGATCTCGACTTTGATTTTTGTTTTCTATGAATCATAGATCACAATAGGATTTGAAATAACTTTATAAATATTTCCAATTAGGTTATTGCATATCTGTTCTTTTTGCTTCTGTATAAATTTAGTTTATTATCTATTGAAGCCAATTTAATCTTAAAGTTATTCCTAAATTTGATAAGACACATCAAAAGCTCGCGAAATATCTTTGGGCAATTAATTACAACCGATAGCGATATCATTATGATTTAGATTTGATGAATACAAACGGCAGTTTTGATCATAACTTACATAAGTTATATAAAATTTTATTGTTATTAAATTTGATATTCTTTTGCGAGAGATGTTTTTTTTTTATATTTATGACTTTATGGCGGTGTATCGGTGTTAATGATATTTAAGGATGGACGAAAAATCTAATTTTAAGTTCATTGACACCAAAGTGATATTTTATTGACATATTACATATTTGTTCTTTAATCTGATACTGATCACGCGAATTAAACCTAGAGAAAGTAGTAAATAGTTTGTGGCATAGAATAGAACTGATATTTTACTAAAAATATTAATCTATAGGACTCTATAGACTAATATTTTTAGTAAATCAGGCAGTAGGACATCTTCCGACTGTAAACGCGACGATAGTTATGGACCTTGTTCAATTGAGGCGAGGTGCACGCTTCACTCCGGTACTCTCGACACGAAATTGGAGAACGTAGGTACTAGATTATCTCTGCTTACCCTGCTATATGTCAATTTTATCAAATATTATTGATACGATCAAATGCTTTACGCTGCCTCAGGTACCATTTACTTTATTTCTAAGCTTTTCACCATGTATTATTTATGTGAAGTTAATTGCAGCAAAACACTTATAATATAATACAAATTTTGTAACTGTTACATTAAAACCACTCAGTGTGACTAAATTTGTGAATATTTTTAAATATCTAGTGAGGCTAAAGTACGGCCATTTAGGTTAATGTAATAAAATTATCTTAATGTTTGCTTTGTACTGCATTGACGTGGTTCGGACGAATGTGGCTAACTGCGACAGTTCATGTTCTACACAAAGGAATGTTTGTATTTATAATAATATGATCGTTTACCTGATGAATTCACTGTTGGGTTCCTTCACTCAGTACTTGTCTTCTGTATAATCAGCAAAATACGTAAGTTGTGTAAAAATCTAAAAAAATTCAGTTACTAAAATATTTTTTTGTCATTAAACAATGAAAAATCGTTCAACTATTTCATTAAATTATATTTCTAAAACATTCAATTACTTTAATAATTTAATTATTACTTGTTTAATTTAATTTTATATTAATCTATCGCATTTCAAACAATAGATTTAATAAAAAATTGAACACAATATGCGTAATTAAGTATTTTTTATACTAAATAATCCATGGCTGGCATGTCTTAATTCAGGTTAGCTATTGTGACAATTATACAGAGATGTTGACAATGTCATGCATCCGATATATGCATCTAGGCTTTCCGCTATATCCATAATCGTCCAGGAAACGATTATAATAAACTTATATAATGCGAGCTTTACTACATCTCGACCGATCGATGTTCGTTATTGGTTTTAGTTCCGTAATTTTCACCTTGCAGTGGCTGTATGTGATACTCAGATTACCTTTAAAGGATTTTTTTCATTACGCTCTAGAAATCTTATGTTTAAAACGATTAAGATTTGTTACTAACAAAGAAATTTGTATTCACACGTACCACATAATCTATTAGAAAACCGGCTACCAATTATTAAATAAATTTAAAATTTGATAACAAATTGAGGAACCGGTTGAAAACGTGTTGAGAATATTGTTGTATTTTTAGCTTAATAAATTTATAAAATAATAATGTTTCTTTTCCATTGTTAGCCTTAACTACTATCTCAATTTATCAAGATCTCCACTTTTAAAATGTCTAGACATTTATCTTACTGATTTTAACTTCAAGTTCCCGCCATTTTCACTCGAGCTTTCTGAATTTCAAAAATGATATACTCGTATTTTCTTTCTAGACATTGCAATCGATTTAAACCTGAGGTCATAAACACTGTCATGAGTCAACCTTGCCAGACTTTTGTGTCTAGACTGAGTCTAGACTAGAACGTTCAAGTATTTTAAAGCGCCCTGTGGACCTTAATGCTACGTGCGATTATTTGGTTTTACCCCAAGTTAGAAAAATGCTGAAATAATAAAAAAATACTACATAAAGCAAAGCATAACATTTTTTAAAGCCAATATTTGGTCTTATAAAGATATCATCTGAAATTCATAATAGGTAAAGAAGATTTTATAAACAGCTTATATACATATACATATTTGTTATGTGTTTTATTAGAATGTTTGACAGTAGTACGCATATGATTTGAGTTTATTATTTTTGAAAGATAAGTTGAATACTAAAAATCCAATGAAAAAAGTGTTCCTGCTGTAATATTAGTCAACCGCAGAAAATATGTTGCGTCACGTCACAGTTAGTGATTTTGAAACATGACTCTTATGTTTTAAGATTAAAACTCTATCTACCGTAAATTTCATACTTTCGGTTTCAACAGAAATATGTAATGCGTTAGTGCCGGCTCACGCTGCACTGATTCCATTTTACCTCATACGCAATCTGTTATGACTTATCCGAATGTAGGTTAATGTTTCTGAGTTCAACCACTGATGGGCTTGTCGACTTCAATTGCCAGTTTCAATGATAATTCAATAATGCACGCTACATTAGAATCGTGAGTTGCTGCTCCTGTACTATTATTAGCGATCTTAAATGTAAACACATTTGACTGTATTTATTGTGATTGAGCTATCCTTATCTTAATATTATTTAATAGATGGCCATGAATATTACGGGAGTCATTACTGGACCGGCTTTCGGAGTAATCGAAAGAGCAATAAAAAAACGATTTTGACATGTCATTCGTTTCCATGATTACTAAGATCTTGTGAAGGTTCCCACGGCTACGTCTATATTTTTTTTATTTTTCTGCCTTTAAAGTTGAAATATAAACTTCATACTAAGTACATTTTTATTTCTTATTAAATTTTTTACATATTTTACCTATACCTACCTATTTCGACGGATATTTTTAATATGCTTGAAATCTTTTATAAGAATGTAAATTTTTTAAAGAAAATGCCAACGTACTATAGACATTGCCATTTAGACATTACAACCGCACGTGTTCTAGAAAGACCGGCGGAGCGATGTTCAAAGGTCAGGCATTGAATAGAATCTTGCAGATGCTTTTTACACAATAGAGCACGGGAACAATAATTCAACATCACTTGCGTAAATCAGGAAGAGTCTGGACTATGAATGTGAAGATAGTCGTATAAACTTTACTACGCGGCGGTTACTTCTTACTTGTCTGTCAATATTGTCGTAATATTGAGCATGATTGTTGGCTCTATTGAATGCCTATCACATCCTGCCTATATACAAATGTGGTCCATTGTCTGCGGCTGCTGTAACATCGATAGCCTCTACCACAGAGTTCGTCATTGTTTATTGAAATATCTTCTTTTAGCTTTGTTTTCGTATAATAGAACCGAGTAAGTTATATCTCCCGAATTGCTTAATGTATGTTCTTGTTCTACATGAATATTCGATCATACATACATAATCAAATCTAATTTAAAATATTGAACAATAATTAAAAGAATAATTTTGTCCATTATTATATTGCTATTCGACGAAGATTTAAAATATTACAAATATGTATAACTGCTTAAAACAATTCTATGAAGTTTTGAAAGAGAGATTAATATATAAATAGAATACTAAAACATTATATTTTTATATAATATAAAAACTTAAAAAATAGATCAAAAAGTAAGTTCCTGAGCTACATACACATATGTATCATAAATGAAAGTATAATACATACTAAATTATAATAAATGTATACTTAAGATATGAACGGTTCGTATTACCTTTTTAGTGCACTATGCGTATAAGGTTGAACTAAACAAGAATACGAGTTGTTTGTTTACGTGTCCGTTGTAGTACGTCCGCGTGTAGGTAACGGGCCATTAAGATGCCGCGGGGCGCTCCTACCGCCGAGTCCGGCGACGATACGGCAAAACCAGCCAGCCAGTCGCGCGCGGCGTACGCGACCGCTAACACTGTAACGCCCGCTCCTGCCAGCTGATCGCATTTCTTCGCATATAAACAACAATTATCTAATAATAATTGGAAATTATACAAATATATTTAGCACACTGTTCTCTTCATTGAAATGTGACGCGGAGTTTGGTGCGGAACGACAGATCGATAAAGCGGTCCCGTTCTCCAGCGTGAGCTTAGCAATATTTCGGTGCAATATGTTTTACTTTGCAATCAATTGTAGAGTCATTAGATACTGACGCGCTATAGTTCTATCGAAGGGCAAGGACTGACCGCAAGAGTTCGCCTAACAAGTGCAGTGCTCGTGAGAATGGATTTCCTTGATTGGTTACGATATTAGCTTCAGCTTGTTATAATTCTTTAAACAGAGTAAGTACATATTTACAAATATAATGCACACCTGACGAAATGTTTATGTTTGTGCTTCTATCTCTATATATTTACATACATATTAGTGTTATCTACTTAAAATTTTTGTAGTTTATTTGATTTATTTCAGTCATTATGCAGTTGTTTCATATATTTTTCTAATATATACCTTTAAGTTTTATGTTTATTTAAGTGTTATGACGTTAATTATCACAATGTTATCTATATTTTTGCATGTCTTACACGACTAGAGTTTCCTCGTGCGACTGATATTGTTTGAATGTGTGAGAAAGTATTGTTGTAGTCGCTACCCTGGCTGACTGTGAACTTGAAGGGTGCGTTACCCTCTAAATTGTATGCCTAACAGACAGGATTTCGATGGGTCCAAAGTTCTTGAGTATACAGAATTTCGAGACGATTGTATAGGTTTTAGCATTCTTAGTAATAGAAAAATCTTGTGTTAAACATATTTTTGTGCTAAAATGGTACAAATCATGAATTTCATTTTTCTATTTAAAATATTATTCTTTAGCCAAGTTATATTTACACTGTAAAGCAGGTAGCCGCTTATATCCTTGAGTAGTAGATAATCTCTTGGACAACGTGGGTAAAAAAATATTATACCACAATATACATAAACAAAACAATTGGTAATTGATCATATAGAGAGAGCACTGAACAGTCGTAAAATCATCGTGTCTTATCTAATAATGGCACGCGACAACGTCTGGCAACTGTGCAACAAGGACTTTCACTATCGACATATTAAATCTGCTATAAGGAACGGTTACTCATTCATATACATTAGACAATAGGTCACTTTCTAGTATTCGTTACCTGTACATTATGTTTTCACGAGAAATTTCAAAGACAAGTAAATTAATCATTTCTAATATATTTTTTTGATCTTTACTATTTAAAGAATTTTATTTAATAAATAATATATCCAAATAAACCGTTTATTTTTGTTTATTAGATTTACTACAGTGTTATATTTTTGATTTGCTTGCCAAATGTACAATGCTGATACGTATTCAGTGCGTGATTTGCGGATCCACGGAAGGCGGTCAGATCTCGATTGCTGCGACTCGTGAGTTTCACTGCTTTCGTATTCCAGGAAGTCAGTGAGCTTTTCCTAGATATATGTATATCCGCACTAATACTAATAATTCTTATTATATGGCTTTTATATTCTACAATAATATATATGGCCATTAAACATAATTATTACAAGTTAGTTGAAAGTTTTACCGCTTATTTAAGACAATTACAGTTTAGCTAATATTAAATACAAGCCGCTACCTTTTAAAGCGTTTAAGTGATTAATTAATAAAGTGCATTTATCATAACTGTAGTAACTACCGCATTGCAGAATATCATAATTATAGCACAAGATGGATTAACTACTAATATTCATATTAGAGTAAGCATATTTGTTTGAAAATTTCACTATCATTTTATATTAGATTTAAATTTAACAAATTCGTCTGAATATTCCTATTTGTGGCTATTGCTGTCACAGATCCCTTTTCCATGATCATATGCTGTGAAGTGTGACTCGGGGTTTTTCGTCACCGGCGAACACACTTTTTAATGATAATAAAGAAAAATATTTCTTCAGAATTACAACAGCTTAATTATTTATATAATTATGATTATTATTGCAGTAAACAACTTTTTTTGTACACTATCCTCCACCTTAAAGTCCGGCAACGCCTGTATCACCTCTGATGTTACATGGGGTCTTAGGCGGCGGTGATCACTTACCATCAGATGACCCGAACGCTCGCTTGCCGTGTTTCCCAAATAAATAAAACGAGACTATTCTATAATAATGAAAACTATTCTAAAGCAGACTAATCCATTATTCAGGATGACTCTATAAATGATGTATATCTAGCACTATCCGTAGAGGCTCGGAGATTCTAACGTTTTGCCGACTGCACATTTTATTAAATTACAAAATGTAAATGAAACTGGTTGTGGTTCGGTTTCAGCGAAGTCATGTCCCAAGGCTGGATGGATGGTCACGTCTTGTAATTTGTTCAGCTAGCGTATACGTTTGTAATACATACCAATATGGTCTTTTTCTGTACACTTTGCAGGGAAACCTGGTGTAATAGTAAAGTAGCAGTTAATAGTCCCCCGCTCTTTGTTTTTTGGAAATTTTAGGCACACAATGTATTTAGGGGTGCAGTCCAACACCGTAATTTGTCTATCTGACGATATGTTATACAATATAAGTGTTCCTCCGATCGATAATGGACAAAATATATCCTATTATGAACTACTCTTCTACCTTATTGTAGAAAAAAATATATATTTATATTAACATCTAAATCAAGTATACTAAAATAACATGAATTGCTTAGAAACAGTATTTGAACATCATAGAACTATAGGTGTGTCCAAATTAAGCTCCTCTCGGTAATTAAACAACATACTGTTACTGGGGTTGTCTTCCGTGCCTATATTTAGTTTGTTGATTGACTTGTACTCAAAGCTGTCTGCCTATTTTAGATTTTGTGGCGGTGATTTCCGCTACACAGTGCTTTTGTTTTATGTGTATTATATTTTGACTCTACTTTAGTTAGAAATAATGAATTTCTTCATACATTCATGAAAATAAAGATAAAGAGAAAGAAGTACCAATAATAAACTATTGAAGTATTTGTACCTTTGATTTATAAGAAAATAAGGGACTACCAACACTTGCTTTATAAGACAAATTATATACATTTAGCATATAGAATGAATGTAATGTATAGAATGCTTCATTCTATAAGTTATATAAATTGTATATAAACAATACTTTTAGTGTAAACAGTACGAGGGTGAAATGTACAAATTAATAATAGTTACGTACAGGCATTTATATGTACTGACACACATGTTTTCTTTTCTAATCTTAGAAATCTTAGTTGTATAATTATTATGAAACGACTTTATCGCAACTCGATTTTTTGCTACCGACTACTTTATTTAATCACCATTGATCAATCATAGACTATGTAGTAACCAATGTGCAGTAAAATATATTAAAATTATAAAACCGAGACGTGACTTACATACGTGAATTACATATAAGGTCCATGTCAGCTAAAGACGTATATTCTATGATTTATTGAGTAATTTTGATTGAGTTTGCTTATAATTTTGCGGCTTTGAACTGATAACATTTAAGTGTGAAAAGAAATCATTATATTAGTTTCTAACATATATGCGACTGACGACAACTATTATTATGTTAAAATTTAACTAAATTTTACACTTTTTATTTTTGCTTTATGAATAGATTTATGAATTTTATTTTTAAAATAACTTAATAGATGTAGGTACTATAAATAATATAAAAATGGCTTAAATTACCTACATCCTAGCTATATTATTTCTTCGGTCTAAGTAAAAGGATCAATGTAGTTTTATTAGTAAAACATGTATAAAGCTTCGCCGTAGGGCTAAGCGTGCGTATCTCGTTGAAGTGCCACGCCCATTGGATATTGCGCGCATGCGGTCTCCGCAATCTACAAAACGCATTTACAACTAGTGATGGGCACGCTTCGAAAATAAAATCTTTATCGTTTATAAAAATGTCATGTTATGCTATATTAATATATTGCAATTAATTGCACAACACTTGTGCTCGTTATGACCAGTATAGTTTTTATAGATAAATTAAACACTTATAAAAAAGTTATTAGTTTCTTATATCAGGTGACATTTATTATATTCATAATTATATTGTAATGTTACATAATTAATGTAATTGCTTGTAAATTTAAATTATATAATGTTTTAGATAAGAGTAATTACGAATAACTATGCCTACCTACTTCATACAGTTAATAAAATACATAGATAAATACACAAATTGCCTTAATATTGAATCTGGGTAGAAAATGAACTCACAATTTGGATTATATGTCAGATTATCAAACAATTGTAATCGAAACTACCTGTCGCATGTTATTTAAGGCAACAGTTATAAAATATACAAATATTCTACTTATATTTTTTATCGTCTAAACCGATCTACACTATTTAGCGCCAATGCAGAATTCAGAAAACGCATTGCTATTTAAACTGTACAAGTAAAAAGCTCTTTTTAGCTTTATGAAGTGTAAGTTTATGAAGTTGGTATATTAATGTATATATATAATTTTTAACGTAAAATCTATTATAATCTAGTGTTTATTATATTAATTTATTTTATAATATTATTGCGACATAATGGAAAATATCAACAAAATAAACTGCTGCCTTGACATATAACTTAGTCGACTCGTGTCTAAATTAATTCATCAAAATCACTATGATTAGAGTCATGAAAAAGTATCAGGCAGACAAACGAATCACCTTTTAAATTAATAATATTAAGTGCCTAATTTAAAATATAAATATAAGTATATTTATATAAATATTAGTATTACTTTTTATTCAAAAGTAGATAGAAGTGGTTTTTGGATGACAGAGTCTTATATTTGGATGGCGCTTCATGAATGCATAGTACCATTTTTACCCTGCAGATTCTTTGGTTTCATTAAAACACATCTTCTCTCCGACATCTTTGGGAGTAATACTAAAAAACAAATTTTCCATTTCAATAATGTTACCCCTTAATTCAGTTTCTAAGGCTTCAGGTAGGTCTCCTTTTGACCTCACCATCTGAACTTCTTCGACAGCTTTTTGGTATTCCCCGTCCAATCTTATTCTTAAAGTGGCCTTTGGAACGCTATAAATTCGACTCGCTCCACTTAATTCAATAGTTTTTTTTCTTAAAGAGTTTTTTTTTTTTCGCGAGTTTCATACTACTTTCATTCCAAAATCATACTTCCTTTTCCTCTGCCGACAAAAAAGTTTGTTTATTTTATTAACTTTGACATTACATTTTCAATATTGCTGGAGTGTCCATTAACATATTTTATTTTTTATTACTTCAGAAAATTAGGAAATTTACACAGATAAAAACATTTCTTAGAATTATGCTAAGTGAAAATAAATAATTCGCTAAATTTCTTTGATTGGATCGGTCCAATATTGGCGTCACCTTAATGGTCCATTGATGGCAACTAGGCATATCAATTGAACGAAAGCAGATATTAAAAAATGTGCAAAATTAGGTAAAAAACTTCATAGTCTCTGTAAGCGCAGATAAATTTTTTATTCTGATCTAATAAGATCATCAAACATGGAGAAATACAATGCTACTTACATCACTTTGTTGATGGCTCGGTTTTTATATCACGGTCACCACTGATACAGATACACATATCACTACTTACCACGTGACGCGAGCGCGCTGAGGCTTGGCAGGTGGGTAACGAGCTCGGTACTGTTGCCTAGCAACGTATTGAACTTATTGTACCATCTATAGTTTTTGAAATATTATATATTATATATATAAATATATATATATATATAATATATATATATATATATATATATATATATATATATATATATATATATATATATATATATATATAAATATATATATATATATATATATATATATATATATATAAATATATATATATATATATATATATATATATATATATATATATATATATATATATATATATATATATATATATATATATATATATAAATATATATATATATAAATATGTATATAAATATATATATATAAATATATATATATATATATATATATATATATATATATATATATATATATATATATATATATATATATATATATATATATATATATATAAATATATATATATATATATATATATATATATATATATATATATATATATATATATATATATATATATATATATATATATATATATATATATATATATATATATATATATATATATATATATATATATATATATATATCATCCCGCACAAACCAGGGTAGGCAGAGGGAACCGTAGGTTGGAGGAACCTAGTGATAAGACACTGTTCCCCAATTTGCGTTTGCATTTGCGTGTTCAGTGGCGGAACTCAACGCTGAGCTTTGCCTTGTTCCAGAGCGAAGAAAATGAAATAATTCATTCTCCCCGAGAGGGAATCGAATCTACAAACCGTCGCGTTTACAGGCAGACGTTGTCCCTCTGCGCCACGACGGTTCTCGGTAAAATTGATAGTAAAATACCAATAAATCGTTTATAGTTATCGTAGTGCTTAGATATTTATTTTTAAACTCGTTCAGTATGCTTAAGACAATATAAAAACTTTTATCAATGGCTCTTTAGTGAGAAAAGATTCACCTTATTAAAACACTTGTTATTATTATTTCTTGCTATAAGTAATCGAAGACGTCCCATGTGTAAGTTGACAATGAAACGCAGCCTGCATACATGCTGTAAACAAAGCTACATGTTTATCAATATCGTTATATAAGCGTGTCGGATGAGTAGATGCTCGATGAAGTGCGGTAATCGTGTACACGATAGCTATGTTACTTATAGTATATTTACATATATATTACTATTTGGACTGCAAAAACTAATGTTTAAGCTTTTTGCACCATATATGAAAAATGTTAATAATAATAGGTACCTCGTTAAACTTTATTTATGACATTAATTCCTTTATATATAATATTAAGTAATTTTATAAATTTCTTATACATAAAAATAATATGTTTAAATTAATTTAAATTCATATTCTTTACGTGTATAATTTTTGGTATCGGACTGGTGTCATGATGTGTACCTAATTGTCGTGTACTGACAAAGCTGGCTAAATTGTCATAAACACAGCGGCCGTTTGAGTTATAACACTACTACTGTATACTGTAGAATATTTTATAAAATATATTTGTACTAAATATATTTAAGTAAACATAATTAAAACAATTTATTACCTAACATAGCTCATCTGATTTGAACGTAGCCCATGTAGAGACATTATATATGTCATTGGACGAGGGACTATATGTTGTACTCTGTTTGTTACACATCCATTCTCTATCACTCTTAGTTGACGTCATAACATATCGAAAACGGTGTTAAGTTAAAAAAACAGCAATTTAGCGGCGATAATGCGATATCTCTGAATGAAAACACGTCCTATATTGCTGTAAAGTGTTGTGGTCACGTAATGCATAATAGTTGAGTGGTATGTGTATCGGAGGGACCTGCGCTTGCAACCTTATAGTGCATTTAACCGCGAAATTATCGCCATTGATTTTGTTTGTATATGATATTGAAATGGTTTTTGTTTACCTTTAGGTATATGATTTTATATAATATAATTGGTTTAATTTTTTATTAAATAATTCTGTTATCTTCTATACGATTGCCGTTTCATTAGCTTCACGCTGTATCACGCTTATAGCGTTCTCACCTTTAGGAATTCGAGACATTGCGTGTTGAGTGGAGGAACTGATGCCGCGTAAATTTGAAACTACATATAAATTAAATTAAATTACGATTTCGTTATGAGTAAGCTTTCTTCGCTTTAAATATCCTATTCTCTTCCAGCATTCCAGACAAATTTCAAAATGTTTTAATTATGCGCTACCAGAAATAGATTTGTCCGAGGCGGACCAATTAATTGCTAGTAATAAAAAGTAAAAAAAAAAAAAAAGTGTAAAATGAGAAATGAATGAAACCTAAAAAAGTAATACTATACATGAAGCCGCAATTAAACATTATAGGTATGTATATAACCTACGTTCTGTGTACATAAAAATATAAAATCAACAAAAAACACCTGTTCCTACATGTTTGTATGTACGTGAATAGCACAGGAACATATGTAAGTCGGCTTTTATTAACATTTACACTAACGTGCGAAACGTTTGACCTTTTGTCGGCTTGAATTAAGTTTTCACGATCGTACACTGTTTGACATACCTATTGTTTTCAAATCTAAGTGTTTGGGAGAATGCATTTTTTTGTTTTAAATAAGCATATACATATAGTAAGCAGATATGTTAACTAATATAGTATGTGTTTTGTGACGCTGAAGGAACCCACGATTTTTCTATTTAGTACACGCTTTCTGTACACTATTAATAAAATTATTCTCATAATTTATTTCTTTCTCAATGTTACTTACTTTACTTTACTTACTACTGTTACTTTTCCGTTATTATAACATTGATAAATTGATTCAATTTTATCTCATTTTTTCCTTTTAAAACGACGACAATAATATTTTGTCAAGCACAAAATCATAGATTATTTATACAGTTAGGTCATTTACACTTTAGAATCGTCATGAAAGTGTAAGCCCCACAGGAAAAGCTACCACTGACTGGAATTATAGCATTGCCTACGCAGGTCAGTCATGAATGTTATTACTTTCTGAATAATTATAAAATACATTTTAATAGTAATCTTTCAATGGTTTAATAAACACCTCTGGTTGAATATGATTATAAGAACATAACAAAGCGAATTAGCCTTCGTAATCTATCCTTATTCGCAAAGGCCATTGAAATGGTTATTGTCTCTTGAGGCCATATCGCAGTCGTGTATAGTCACGTTTACTTTTAATACTGTAAACATTTACTATTCTTTCTCACATAATATTATTTAACTATTATTCCACGAACGATAAATAATATGACGACTCTCGTTCCATAAACTTAGACAGCCTTGAAAACTTGTGTGATAGACAGGTGCGTTTTGTTTTAAACAAAAGTATTCGTAAAAATTTTATTAAATTATTTTAATTAGTTGACAATGTACACATTTAGGTTTAATCTCACTAACTAATCTATAGTAAAAAATTGAATACTAGTACACGGACATCTTTGGAACTACTGGATGGATTTAAATATTTTTTACCATACAGGCTATATAGCCCGTGAAGGAATACTGAAAGAATGGTAAAAAAGATATATGAAGCGAAAGTGAATGGTAAGAGAGGTAAGGGGAGACCTCGATTGACCTTCGAACACACAGTGTCGAAGATACTGAAGGAAGGTCACGTAAAAAGCATAAGGACGCCCCGGAGAGCATGTATGAAGAGGACGAGGCGAAAGAGGTATGCGGCTACCCCGCTATGGATAAAGCGTGAAGCTATGTGTATGTGTATGTATATAATAATCGATAGTCCGGAACTTTCATGTGGAACTAGAGATTAGATGCTAAATGCGAAAGTCATAAAGTCCACACGGATGATGTCGCGGCTACCGACTGGTGTTTAAATAAAACACTACGTAAGCGTTGATATTGTCGCGATCTAAATTTCAATATGATTCCAATCGTATCTCTCTTATTTAAACTACTTACTGTTCATTCATTTTGATTACTATTCACAGCGCACCTCTTACGCAACGCCGAACTCATTATCATTTGACATAGATTTATAATCGCATAAACATTTGCATTGAAGTACTTTGAATGCAAATAGTACCGAAGTTATTATTTTTGAATATTAGAAATCTATATATTGCTTTCCATTTTTGTTACGTAAAAAGTTGACTGTTCTGTTTTAATATGCAAATAATTGAATAATATTCAATTAACTTGATATACTATTAGTATAATTTTACAAGACAAGTTAAATCGAGGGCATTTTTTAGAGAAACTACTTAGTTCATTAATGAAGTACCAGTATGTATGTAGTTCAGGTATCTAATATGACGTAATGTATGTAATTTGCTATTAGTATTTGCTAATAATTATCTATGTACTTTAGCCCTGGGACAAAAAGTTATTGTATTGCTTAACCATGCGTACTATTTACGTGGGAAAACTTAACTTAAGTTTGTTTATCTACTTGTATTTATGATATATATTTTTTAATTACGATTATTATTATTACGACGATTTATTAATAGTATGCAAATAATGAGAATATTAATATTAATTAAGTAAAATAAATAAACAAGAATATATTCTATATTAACGTATCAGTTGCTTTGTATATGTATTCTTATAAAAATAGCTTATTTTCAATACATGCCATCGGAAGGTATTGCTGGCATAGGTATATATTCAGAGATTCCTAAGAAATCATTCATATGCAAAGTAAAGGCATCGCAGATGTTACAAACTAAGGGCACTCCTTACATTCACCGAATCGCGAGGTACAGAGCCTAATGAAAAGTGGTCGTACTTGAGACGAAGTAAGAGGTAGCTTGTGGGAAGGTAGACGTCCTCTAATGTAACGGTGATTTTTAAGGGCTTCCTAAGCTTATGTAGC
Organism: Dione juno; assembly: GCA_037127375.1. Lineage (NCBI taxonomy): Eukaryota > Metazoa > Arthropoda > Insecta > Lepidoptera > Nymphalidae > Dione > Dione juno. The sequence goes on from JAXRJS010000052.1 coordinate 1,337,947, forward strand.
TTATAAGTTAACGCGAACCGGTATCTACGATTGCGTTTGATGTCCATATGATATAAGATTTTTTTATAAGGCACGTAAGTAATGTAGAAGTGTATCTAATTTATTATTTATGCAAAAGTGATATCTGAGTGTCTCTGAATAAGTGAATGAATTGGTTTAGTTGCACCAATGGGTCAAATTATTATATTTCTCTTTAATATGGTATATTGATATACTTTTTCATATTATTTTGAAAGTTTAACTCTTGCACAGATTGCAGATAGGTACCTGCTTAATGTAAGATTTATTAGTTTAGTAATTTAATATCAGTTCTTCCTTGAAACGTAAGTGCATAATAGCGAATGAGTCTCATCTGACGGTCATGGTACAAATGCTCACTAAGCTTTCTTAGACATATATAACGTATGTGTTGAAAATAAATGAGGTTACATATTATATTAGTATTAGTATGATTAAATTTTTTTATACAATAGTGTAGAGCATTTGTCATATAAAAAAATAAAAATATTTTAATTTATATGAAATGCTTACATACGTTTAAATAAAATTTGTTTAGAATTAAATTAACGAAGAACGCCATATTAGGTATTAGAATTTCTCCCTATGTGAGATTATATCACCACGTTTCATGGCTCTTGGTAATATAAAATTAAGCGCTTCCAATTTTGTCCTCCTCGAAAGCACATCAAAAATTTTGCCTCATTATGGACATATGACGGTTTTACGTACGTATTTAGGTGCGTGATTAGACAATGTAGAATAATTTAAACACGCGTGTATGGCAGATTAAATTAGCTATGCTAAAAATAAAGCGTATGTTTAATTTAAAACATGTGTTTAATTGTTTTTTTTTGCCTCTAACGCTTGTTCGGTATAATAAAAAATATCTGCTTCCATTTACATATAAAAAAATTATAAACACGAATCAGAAGAATTTAAGTCATACAGAAACTAAGGTAATAAAATTACATTTGTCGTTGTATAGCTATAAGTGGTGAGTCAAGTTCAGTCGCTTATATTGATTACAAGGTCTTGCAATCTTAGATGCATTATTACATCAGTGTTAAATTAGTATCGTTGTACTTGTGCCAGTTGCAAGAAATGAATCCTTTTGTTGCATGTTCAAATCAGGACTTAAACGTAAACATACTTTTTGAATTTTCAATACTAAATGTATTGAGAATCAACATTAATTTAACAATTTCCAATACAAGTGTATTGAAAATTTACATCATTTTAACATCATCTCGGCATAAATAAAATAACGCCAATAAAAAAGATATTAGAAACGCTCATGTGTATTACGAAAATGACTTCAGTACACACTCATAAATTTTACACGCTAGTTACAAATTATAGTAGTAATAAATTGTTAGCAAGTTGCCGATAATGATGAAACCAGTTGGAGATGACCACCTGCAGGGGACTATTAGGTGTACGATGATACGTATGTAAAATACCTAGTTGCAGTATCTCTTAGTGTTATCTGTTTGAAGCAATTACAAGAGCAAAGGAATTTAAAAGGAAAATATGACTTGGAGTTTGTTGATCTGGTGAATGAGTCATGTATTTTAGTTGTGATGGATGTTGCGAGTTCAGTTTTATTATACGACAAATATGTTATTTCTGCTTATAGCAAGCAAAAGCTATATATATATCTTTACATAATATTAAACAGTGATAGTATATATCTTCTAAAAAATAAACTTTCGAGCTAGTTTAGTTAGCTAGCAACGAGATTTTATGTTTTCTTACATACCTTTTCGCTAAGTTAAACATATTCGTTAATAGTTGAAAGGTGTTCAACCGTTTATGAAATCGCTTAAGAATTTGCAATCTTCTACGTAAGCAATTACCCGCCGCCCTTTCTCAGTTTAGCAGGATGTCGTTAGATTTCTATTAGTTCTCATATATGTCTGTCTGTAAAGTTATCTGTCTGTAAAACTATACTGTTAAATAGGATGCTTTCTTCATATTTTTACTTTTATTTTTGATGCTTGAAGAAGATAATTCACATCTTAAATTATCCCAGAAACTGTCACATTTCCTTGTCATAAACAAGCTAATATTTCTTTTATAATATTTATCGATAAACCAAATTCACATTTCATAAAAATACTTGTAAACTCGTCTCCAATTTATTTGAAAATTATGTTTTAAATTGTATAGCTTAGTATATTATTAAGTGGTCTACCCAAAATAAATGGAGGGCATACAGTTTATAATATAAGTAGAAAACATAAAGACAGGTGGTTCAAAGCTATCTATAAAAAGGTTTAATTTATATTTGCTTATTTTAATATTATGTAAATAAAAAATATATTTACATGACATAAATGATAGTGAGTCATCTTCGTTGTAGGTCAGCTTTCGATTTTAAATGAGCAAGATCTGGTCAAATATATAATATAGCTTACCTATGACTTCAAATGATTTGTAATGCTTGAAACGTATTGATTAATTATTCTTTATTATTAAATATTGAAAAAACTTCGTACGTACGTAAGTACGTAAGTACTATATTTCATTTTTCTTGTCGCTTTAAAGGCTTTGCAAGAGTTTATACAATTTTATAGTGTAAAAAGAAAAATGTATTTTATGGATTTACATTAATATTATAAGTTAAACTTAAACCTATATTTATACATATCTGAAATTTTATTGAAAATTTTACTAGCTAAAATTTTATAACCACATTATATATATACTCGTATATATATTAAATATAGTTGGAGTGATACATTTAAGCGTCAAGTTATTTTAACGACTAGAATCTAGGTCACATTTAACTTGAAAACTGCATTTTTTTCATATAAAATGAAGTATGAATAATCTACGAGAGTGTGCCTAGAGCGTGAATTACAGCGAGCCGCGATATAACCATTTTGTGTAGCATAAAATTAAAAAACGGTAGAAATGTTAAAATGATAAATATTTTGCTGTGGTTTTTATTTGTGTTAAACATAGTAAAAAAATCTTAGCGCAAGAAATGATAGACAATATTGATTTGGTTTTATTCTTATACATGTAATTCGTGTAAGTTTAAAAACTTCTCTCACAAACTGACAACTCTTAAAGTAATGCCTATAAGTCAAATTCGTATTAAACTAAATAACTTCTTAGAAATTCCATGATATAAAGAATATAATATAATAATCATATTTATTACGGTTAACATTACTAGGCAACATAATCTCTTATCAATAAATTTACAACTAAACGCGCGGTTTGTATACCTACATGGAGTGATATGAAACCACCGGGCAAATATGATTTAGTAACCACAACATGATTTTGTAAATGGTGCCATCATGGCTTTAGTCATAGCTAGAAAAGTACAATTTTCAGCGTATTGCTTTACTTTATTTCGCATGAGTGAGACAGCAGGGTAGATAGAGATCACCTTTTAGTAGCGGACTTTAACGTCACATTTTGTTTCAGACCAAAAAACTCCAGTAATGATAATAGAAATAAGATAACCAGAACAACAATGGCACGGACGCCAAATGTCTGTTTGAAAAAAAAGAGAAACAATAAAAAATACGTCACATTTTGTCTTGCCACAACGGATGCCCATGAATGGAGTCGAACCCTCAATCATCGCATTTTGCATTCAAATGTTGTCCCACTACGCTACGGAGGATTTAGCGTAAAGCTGTATAAATTTGTATGGACTTTCGCTATCCATAGAAACCGTATAGTTAAAAGTCCAACAGTGTGCTATTAACGCTTAATCCTGTGTAATTGATATGGAACGAAGCAAAAAGTGCAATTTCTCAAGACACTTCATGGGTTTCTCGTGTGAAACCTACAGCAGATGGTCTCCTTGTATTTCATACAAGGTTTGATCGCATAAGAGGTCCTTCAAATTTCAGTACGTAAATTTAATAAAAAAATAATGTACATATCGCTACTTGCATAGTCATAGACATAGATTTTTAGTATTCATACATAGTCTAGATTTTTATTATTGTATACGTAGTATCAAACAGTGTCAATTTTAAATTAAAAAATAAACTTCTTTCTTTAAAAGCTTTTGGTATACATATTTACGGAATAATTTTTGAAGACCCAAAAATACCGTATCCAAGTCTGTAGGACATTTCGTTCAGAATATAAATTGAGCGTTGACATAAAATAAAATATTATAAACGATGATACTGGCGACTACACTACTTTTAGTGTACTAAGTAAAGTTAGACTATAAATAGGCAGTTCCGGTATAAGGATTTCGGATAAGGATCGGATTTTACACCCCTTCATACATTATACTACTCAACACCGATAAACATATCTCCAAGTTAGACTGAATCTAAATAATTTTAAACTTTTATATTTAATTTGTGATGAATACGGAAATAAATGAATATCAAACAATCTTATTAAAATGTCATCCATTCAATTAATAATTGTTGATCAGCAGTACTTGAAGCTCTGATAAAATCTTTATTGCACCGATAAAAGGTTGTCGCAAAAATTCCAATTGCTTTCTCGACAATTAAGTTTCCAACCGGTGTAGAATTGGGTTAATGAAGTATGGTCCGTGTAGGCGGCGTAGGCGTTTAAATACTACGCCGATTGATATATTTATTATGTAACATATCTTCGTGCTTCATCTAATACTGGAAACAGTACGTACTAGTATATATTTATGTAATAAGTTTTATTATATTTCCCTATTATTCTTCGTTTACAGAATGAGAGTTTTATTTAAAATCTCATGGATTTTTTATGTCGCTTAGTTTTAATTAGGATATTATTATGATGGCACACTAGCCAACCCTCCTAAATGTTTGATAATAACGATTAAAGATTTGGACATCCACTTTTTACTATCTCAGTCTTGTGAATATAAAAGAAAAACATCTTGCATATGCAATTATAATATTAATTTAAAATACTTTATACATTTATCTTAAAACTCATAGTAAATGATTATATGTATCTCCTGTATGCAGTGTATGTAAATTAAATATATTACGCTTCCGTAAACTAAAATTATAAAACGATGATACAAGAAATTAATGTTCTTATTTAAGTCCAAGTTATGAGCGGGTATCATTACGTTAATGAGTTCCAGATTTGTTTTATGTTGCGCCGATGTTAAGTGTATACTAAGTGCGTAGTGCGGTGAAAATGTTCAGAAAAGTTAAAGCACTTCACAATTTTATTTTTACATACTAAGTATAAAGATATGAGATTGTGAAGATGTAATAAAGATAAACCACTAATTTGCTATTAACGAATCTGTAAGGATATTTTTTAACTCGTAAGTTAAGAATCACTGCGGATTCGTAGATGATTTTTGTTATATTCTACATACATTTGGTAATTTGAATTTAGATGTCAGGCTTATTTTTTCATTGTGCCAGGCTCTTTGTTCTTAGTTTAAGCAGAGAACTTCTATCCAACAGATGGTTAATTACAAGTGGTATATTCTATCATCAATAACACTGATACAGTATCATTTTGTACATTTATTTTTATAATTTTTTTTATTATATTGTTAGTTTACTTTATCTGTACTTTCAGAAAAAAGTCATAACTATTATATATCTTAGGATGTGTGCGTTTCCGCATAATATTATAGAACCTGTACGGAAGTAGATCGAATTACCAATAACCCAGAATAAGATTTTTTTTAAATATATTATTAAAAAAATATACATTTTACTTCCCTAATTAGAAAACAAAAATGTTCGTTACTACTTATCAGAATAACAGAATACCTGGTAATGGTTGTAAATATTAAGATAAAGTTTTTTTAAGTGAGATATTATTGTATTATTATTGTCATTCTATCACAAATATGTTCAAACATTATAATATCGTGTTTGTTTGTTGTGAATTTGTATCTAGATCTTGCAGGTTTTCTATTAGAAATATTTTGCATTAAACTTCCTCGTGAGCCTCCTAATTTACAAATAACCGAGATAAAAGGAAAAGAATCATATTTATTTAAATTTAATAATACCGAATGAAATGATGAATGAATGAAATTTTTATCTTATTATTCTATAAAATTACCTAAATAGAAATTAATTGGTATCTAGCAGGTCGCAAAGCCAAAAATGTAAAAGTTAAACATATAAGAAATCATCAACTAAATTGTATAAACAATTTAATGCCATTTTTCCTTATATTTATTATCCTTTTCTTCGTTTCAGGTACGTGTTATTAAATATAACATAGAACATTACAATTATTAAAATTGGGTAAGTTAGTAAATTACATAAATTATAAAACTTGGCATGAATTCTATATACAAAATACTCCACGTTTGCTTTAACCATAGACGCAAATCGATTACAATACATTTTGTTTGAGATACTGTTCTATTTTCGTGTTTCAAAGGAAATACAATTTAGTTGCATTTGAGTGCAACCACTTGGCGGATCGAAGCTTTGCTTGTTTTCGAAAAGGTTATTAACCGTAACGTTACTGCACTGGTTACCATAGTACATACTATGCATGCAAATGTGAAAGCCCCGAGATAATATTTTACCTTTATTGGTTTATTTAAGTTTTCAATACATAGTATTAATTTATTAAAACATTTTTTCATTCATATTTAATATTATAACTAATATAACCTAGGAAAATGTTTATAGTATTGTAATTATCCCTCTCGTCTAATCTTAAGCTGATGTAACCGTCACATGATCTTATTAGTTTCTTTCTTAGTAGGTATACTGTAGCAATAGAGGAGATTTAAAAAAAATGGTAAATAGTATTACTTATTACTCGCTTATTATATATTATATTTCATTAAAATCAGTAACTTTTTATTTATTTTAATATGTATTTAAATTGTTCATATACATCGTGTGAAGGCAATATCGATGAAGGTAATAAAGTCGAATGTAACGTCCGGAATCACAGGTCCTATCGCCATTTCCGCTCAATGGCGCCTCTCTGTATACATTTTATCTGTTCCCCCTATGAAAGCCCGTGAATAACTGGTTTTTCCATATAGGTTGGAATTTATAAGGATTTATTATTTTGCTGCACTTATTAAGCTTTACAGTTTATACACATTTCCTAAACTAATTACGGTTAGTTGTGAAAAAGTTTATATTAAATACATACCATTTTATAAACATTCATTTTTAAATAGTACTACTTACATTTGAAAAACTTATAAAAATAAATATATATTTAAAAATATATATTATGCATAAAGCTCTGAGTTGTATGTAGGCATCCTACCACCATAACGTTATTGAAATATCGAGGCGCATCCATCCATGCACTTCCGGTCTGCTAGCGGGAAATCCACTTACCGACCTGACAACACCGCTGACAATTGATCATTTATTTACTTTATAATATAAAATATGTGAAAGTTAAATTTGTATTAAATTTCATGTTGTTCCTTAAAAATATTTAAAAATGTTGTAATGGTTTCATTAATATAAGTATTACATTGCCAATTTTAATCATTGGTCATTTTCTCCCTGATTGTAATAATCTTTGTAATAATCTATTAAACATTAACTTTTATGAATATATAAGCTTATAAAAAATATAAAAATTAACCTTATGTATCTGGTAACAAACAAAAATCTATACAGGTCGTTTTATTTAGTAGCGTTTCACCAGTCAAGCGGGTCCATCCGCACACTTCTGGTCTCAGCGGAGAATCCTGGCGTTCGGAAATCTGGAAATCTTCCTGGCGTTCAAATGAACGCGACAGTTTGCCGCTGTCAATTTATGAAAGCTTTCAATAGCCTTCATAATACCCACCAAACACCGACACCATTGTGATATTGTACTGGAAAAGAAATATTTGTCAAATATTTTGGACTACACTAGGTACTGGGCTTATATTCAAATTTAAAGTATAAAGAATTAATATTGTATGACTCACAACGATTAAAACGAAACGAACGAACGAAAGACTCTTTCCGTCCGTCCGTCCGTCCGTCCGTCCGTCTTTAACCAAATAAATTAAATTTGTATCTATTGTAAACTTATTTCAGATTGGTTATTACATATTTTACTTAACTTAAAAAAATTAAAATAAATAAAACTTAAAATTCTCTCTTAGTGCTCCCCTACGCTCCCTGAGATAGTGCGACTAAGACTGTGCATTGTCTGTCAGTCACTCAGTAACGTGAGAGTTTTATATATACATATATAGATATTACAACAAAATAACAAAAAAAACATTATAACAATTACACACAATTAAAAGGTATCTTTTACCATATACATTAGAACACCATGCCGTATGGCGAGCGCTATCGTTGTTCATTCATAATTAATGAAGCCTCTAAGAAACTCTTATGTGATAAAATACATATAAGTTAGTTTGTCATTTTGTGAAGTAATTATTACAGTCCTATATCTCTTGAGTATTAATACATTTAAAAAATTGATTAATACTCGGACACATTAAGGTATTAAATACTCAGTCAGTGAGACCATCGTGGCACAGTGAGGCAGTGTTTAACTATATTCACGGTAGTTGTGAATTCGAATTCCTACTTGGAGAAATAAATTACTGTAATTTCTGACATTGGGTTATTCCTGCCTTACCTACTTATATGTGAAATAAAGCTTAAAGCAAAAAAAAAACTTTTTCAGTTGTTAGATTATTAAAAATGAGGACTCATCCAACAATTGATATAACTTGTCCACGGATTGCGGTAATTATCCCACAGTTGTTGAACCATGATGTTTACAATAAGCGTTTTAATTTAATGTGTTTTCCTGTAAATGGCTATTTTATGTCTAATTTACTCGACACATGATTCATTACTACACAGCTTAGCATAGATAACACGCAGGATGTAAATATTATTAACTGGGTTATTAATTATGACAAACTGTGGTAATCAATTCAAATGTGCGACTCAAATGAGTTTTAATTTACTGCAGTTCGGTCTTTGGTTCGGGTCTTTGAACTATTTGGGGCTAATAATGAATATTACATTTATGTGTTATCTTAATTGCAGTGTTTGTGGTCATTGATATAAATTTGATAATGTAGAAAAGGTAACCACATTTCTTTCTAAGGGTTCCGTATCTGAAAGGTAAGAACGGGACCCTATTACTAAGCCTCTGCTATCTGTCTGTCCGTTTGTCTGTCTGTCACTAGGCTGTATCTCTTAAACCGTTTTAGCTAGGAAGCTGAAATTTTCACAAATAATGTATTTCCATTGCCGTTATAATATTATAATTATAAAAAAAGTTTAAATATTTCGTCAGCGGAATACCTAAATCATGAAATATGTACGGGAACCCTCGGTGCGCGAGTACTACTCGCACTTGTTTATGATAACTAATAAATCTAATATTTTCTCTTTTTATAGAAATATGCAGTTTAAAGAATAGATTTTATGATTTAATCAATATATTTAAATATTTAATTTGCCGAGCGCCTGATGAGAAGAGAAGCAAAGATTATGTAACGGGCGTACACTATGTTGCTCTGTTTATTTTAATCCATTACAACAATGGAGACTGGCTATTGTTGTATGTTTTAATTATCACTATTTAGTATTTACACAACACTTGTTTGGGAAATAGGAGGTAATGAAAACCACCTAACTGGCTAACATGAGCTTTAGTTACAATTTTGTAATTTACCTCGAGTTTTACTTATTTTTATAGAAGTTATTAGCAGTGGAAATTCTACATTACACCTCACCAACATAAAGAACGTCAAGTTGAAGTTTTTTATTCAAGAGTCTAGACGGGGGTGTGGGGGACACGAGGGTTGTTCTTGCTGGCTTCGCTCTTTAGAAGGTCTTATTATTTTTCCCTTATAAGATGTTTTCTCACATTTCACGCTTTTTTGTTTACTTGTAGTTATTCTTTTGTCAGCATATTTATAGAAGAAAGCGTTTAAGTTTGTTTTTTTTTCTAGTTTCAGCTGATAATACTTTTCACTTGCAGTTAATTAAAAATTGTTAATACTTATAATTATTAATTATTTTCACTGCGACTTATTGTTTCTAGAAATTGCTCTTCCTAATTTATTTTTTGTTGCACGCTGTATTGTGAATGTAGCAGGGAAGCTACTCGTAGCTAGTGTTAAATTTCCAGCTTTCGTCTTTGAGACAATGCTTATCCAGTGGCGGAACTCAACGGCGCTTTGTCTTGTTACCAGAGCGAGTAATGAAAAAAATTCATTCTTCCTGATTGGGAATCGAACCTACAACCGTCGCGCTTACAGTCAGACACTGTATCCTGTATATAGAAACATACATGTTGTATTTTTATAACTTCTAGAAGCTTCATTTTGTTGTTACGAAACCCTCGTTTACTAACAGGAGTGAGCTATTTGGGGTATTGACATGGGGGACGTGAGTTAAACGTACGTTTCAATGGGAAAACGAGCAAGTGTGATGTATGATGCGATAATGGGTCCTCTAGAGCTCTTTTTCTACTTTCTATTACACTGCGAATTATATGTAGAAACTTTCCAAATTTTTGAAGTTATGTAGATATGTATTAAAATATATATTTTTATTCACATTTCTTTTACTTTTAATTTTTTATGTTTATTAAAAATATAAATAGATAAGCTATGTCACAGGCTTGTAAATAGCAATTTAAAATTATTTCTAGCAAAAAATAATTTCTAGAGGATAACAGTATTAATGCTACCTTAAAAACATCAGCTGTCATGGGATATTACGACATAAGGCAAAACATACGTTTATCGTGTTCACTGACGGGAGTAACGTACAATTCACAAGTCCGACGCACTGTCGCCCAGTCCTGCTTTCATTTCCGCTATCTGTCCGTACTGTACATGTTTCCGTGTTTGTTGATAAACCAGCTGTATGTCCATTGAAAAACGATCGTAGGAATAGTATTGAACCGTTTTATATTGCGACTAGTATTCTATCATATATAAGTAAGTAAATATATGAAACTATAAAAGATTTTCTTAAAGAGGCGTTTTTAAGCTTCCTTTACAAATTTGCATTTAGGTGCAAAAATTTACTTGTAAACACATAAGCTTATCTGTTCCCTTTACAAAGTAAGACATACATAAATATATATATATATATATATATATATATATATATATATATATATATATATATATATATATATATATATATATATATATGTATATATATTATATATATATATATATATATATATATATATATATATATATATATATATATATACATACATACATACATACATACATATATTACATACATATATTACTAGGTTTTGACAAGGAGGAGGACGCATACGCAAAGGAAGGCAATTTTCAACGTATTTCAATGCGTTCGACATGTAACATTCTATGAGAAATACAAGCAAGAAAACATAAAGCCTATCAGCGCCGTCGCATTCAGGAGACACCCTTGTCATGTTCACTATGACTGCTTTCATTGTTTCGTAGTACTCTAAATAAGCTGAGTTTTGGTCCTTTGATATTTTCAAAGAGCGTTGTTGAGCAAGGGAAGGTTCCTATGTAAGCACAACACTTACACGTGTGTTGTTTTTCCATTCATATATAAACATTATTTATTAACATGGTTTTTATTTATGTACTTCCCTGGAGGATTATACCCAAATTTAGTATTATAACAAATGTATGTATAGTAATTATAGATATTATTAATTGCGACAACCTTATGTTCTTTTTTTCCGGTTGCCATCCTATGCGCGTCAATGCTACAAGCCTAATACAGCGTTACAAACAATAAAACACGATTAACTTACAGCGACACACTAATTTATGTATTTTTGAACTGTCCGTCCAGTAACTTGTTAAATTATACTATTGACGGCTTAATGGTGCGCAAAGATAAGTGGATAAATTTGTTATTACGGGGGATCAAGATAAATAATTAATTGTAAAAAGTATGTTGGAAATAGATAAAATAAAAAGAAATTGGTTCCATATATAGTCTAATAATGAAATGTTAAAACATTTTGGCTCGAAGGAAAATGTATATTGCAAAATATGATAAATTCTAAAGGTCATTGTGGCCTTATGGGACCGTGTCTGACCGTGTCGAACGATTCCAATACACTGAATCAACTCGAAGAATGTATTCATTTTATTTCCACGTTATGGTAAAACGAACGGTCTAATTCGCAACATAAAGAAAATTGCGCTTATTGCAATTACTTTTTTTTTATAATAGAGTTGATTCATCATTTTAATATGATTTGTTTCAATAATTACTAATTGCGATACGAAAGTGGGTCTGCTCAAATTTATATACAAATATAATGCGTCATATTCTTTAATCAGATAATTTATCTTTGTTTATCAATTTACTATCCAGGTAATTTGTTACAGTGACGTTTGATGTACCGTTTAAAAGTGATGTGTTATTAATTTTTGGACTAAATATCCTATTTGTTTTTTTTTTATTTTAACCGTTATATGTTATACAACGTACTAGTTAGAATAGAACAAGTAAGACATAACTTCCTTCGGCTTATTGATAGTTAAAATTAATGTCTATTTTTGTGCTGAATCGTTAATAGTGGTAATATAGATAGTACTTCTGCGTGTGTTATAAAGAATACTTAATAATTTTGTGTCAATGTAGTCATTTTATTTATGTTCTCTACATAAACTTCAAAATAGTTATATTAAATAGTGACACTTTGAAGAGAGTCGTATCTAGGGATTGTAAGCTCTTTTGATTTTATTATCTTTAAGAGATTATCTTTTCGTTCTTAGCTTACCACCAGAACTGAAAATTAAAATTGGTTTGAACAAATTGCAATTGTTTATACTTAAGAAATAATTTTGCACTCGATAGAACCAATTAATGTAGGTACATTGCACTGTAGTTAATTTAAGCTTAGATTAGAATGGACGCAAGGTGATTTATGAGTGTTTACGATGACACTCACTTGCAATTAGAAGCTCGATTCAATTACATACACACTTGAATATGGCCATATATATATTTTTTAGTTTTAGACTGTCTTTATGTGAATTTAAATTATTATTTTTTAGTAGATGTTTTATGGGGAGATAAAGTATCGCGAATGTTTATTTATAAAAACTTAAAATCTTTTGGAAATTATATAAATAGAATAGAATAAATACATTATAAACCTATAAATAAAAGTTAACGACTTTTCCTAACAATATAAATCATATTGTACACAATATTTACAATGTTATTGTTATTATTGGTTATTAATTTTACTTTGAAATACTGGTTCGCTGAGTCGAAAGCAAACATTTTCATAAATGATCGTCTACGTTCCAACTAAATGCCTTTTCCGCCCACAGTCCGCATCGGTATCGCATTTTCCGTTGCTCTGAAACTCGGTATTTTCGCCTGTACATATTTCACTTTTATACCTATAGGGATGCTTGTAACGTAAGCAATGCGGTATTTTGTACGTGGGTGTACTTATTGTGAATTATTTAAATATTGCCGTATTATTCAGTTGTTAGGATATTTATACTTCACTTTAATATAGGTATTTTTATTTAAAAAAAATTTTATTATAATAAATAAAAACCAGTCAATAAAAATTTATTTTAATATTTTTTTATTATAAAAACATCTAATAAAAGAATATTACAAGCTCTACTAATAGATTGATAGTGCATTATAATTAACGTGTACCGCTCAGCTGCGGCTTAGTCTAGTCCAGACGGGCGATGTCCTGCAATTTGCAACGTGTGTTAAATATTACCGACGTGTTACACTGCATAAAGCAAAACATGACAGGTATATACACTGAAAATTGATATCTCCTACTATGGGAGAATAAAATAAAATAAATATTCTAAAGTCGTATATTGTCTTCGATAATTTCTACGTGACATCTCGGTAGTTGTAAATTAGTTCGTTCGCCACTAGATGTCGTGCAAGCTTGCCGCTTGAATAGTGTTATATTTTAATGAGCGCCGCACCATAGCCCTTTGTTTGCACACAATGCAGTCTGAGTACACAAATATAAGCGAGAAAAGTTTCATTGTCAGTATTCTATGTTAGTAGCTTGTTAAATGTCAGCCTCCTGTATCGAACACTAAGATGCTAATGTACGGGGATAATAGGCTGTAAATTAACTTAATACTTTGTTGTAGTTGTTTTAGGTACTTATTCTCGGTTGTGCTTTTGTTATTGTTGTAGATATTTCTTATTATTCCTGCGAAAATTTTATTGCGTATTTTTTTATTGTTGTAATTAGATTAAGTGGGTTCTTTTTGTAATGTTTGTATGCACATTTGACAAAATAATATACCTATAAAAGATTATTTTGTGCTCTTTGTATTTAAATGTAAATTGATACAATTTATACTCAAGGGTTATTTATGCTCAAATTAATAGTAATAAAATTATTCAACTGCAATCAGGATCATCCTCTCTAAAATGACCGGTCAACGAATACTAAAATAAATCCAGTTTTTCAAATAACTTGAAAAATAAATATTGTTTTAATTTTTATACATAAAAACTATTCTAACTCAGGTCAAAGCTACATACAAAGTAACATAAAAACTAAGCAATGAGTAACATCATATAAGCTGGTCTCAGACACATTAATACTAGCTTTAAGTCAGCACGAGACCTAAAAGGCTTTATTGATTGTAAACCTGTGAGTGCCAATTGCAATTAATTACGTTTGCAGTGTCATAAACAGGGAAGCCAATAAAAGCAGATCAAATAGAGTTCCTATAGGTATATGCTAAATGCAGATATAAGGCCGGTTTTATTTTTCGCTTTACGAGATAAGACGAAGCGATATTGAGTTCTGTTTCTAAAGTGAGCGGAAAGTTAAAAACTTAGTGTCCACTAGATTCGTTTAAATGAAACGATAAAAATCCTTTTCTCGTTTATAAAATAAAATGTATATTTATATCTGAATATATTTCTTCTATTAAGTAAACTGAAAAACATTACTATTACTGTCATTAGACATATTATTAAACATGTTACAGCAATTATTAACGTATCATTATTGAAAATTCAATAATTATTTTAAATATTTTTGCTAGTATGAAATAGTGCGATAAATCGTTTCCAGTTTTTGTAGTAACGGTGAAAGCTTATAAAGTCCGCCCGCCCAGTCGCGCTACGCTCTCGGTTGGGCGTGCTCGCATTTCATATACAGAGCTAAGCGTTGAGCTTTAAGTTACACGTGTTCTTTGTTACGGTAGGTGTTGTTGCATGATTTATGAAGGCTATTTATTGAATAGATGTATATTAAGGTTATAATTTAAGTTATTTTTCATTTATAAAAATAGTACTCTTGTTTTATAACTCTGGTTTCCAAATGTATGTTTACTTTTATTAATTAGCTTTTAGTTGTTATATTTTGATAATTAATTTAATACTTATAACTACAATTAACACTGAAATTATGTTTATTTCAAATACAAATTGTAAATGGATCGATCTTATCTTTTAATTACAAATTGAAATTATTCGAAGCATGTTTTTTAGACATGTTTGATCAAATTAATTACTATATTTAAAGAAAAAAATTAGCAAACGAAATCAAATTGATTACTTTGTAATTGGCACATTTATGCACCATTTCCCACTGGAGTAATGTTCTTTTTTATTCAGATGTGGGCTGCAGTAACGCAATATTTTTAATGAACGTCAGGTAAACTAGCTTTTTATTAATCACCGGTTATTAAATGCTTAATGAATACAACATTAACTATAAATTATTATTTATAAAAATTATATAACACATTTGGTACGTGAATTTAGAAATATTAGAAAAAGTAAACAAATATTTTCATCATCCGCGTTGTACATACACCATGAGTGAGTGAAGAGTTATAATCCAAACTGATTTATAATTTCTTTGCTGATGAAGTATTAGAAATCTTCGGCGTTTTATTAAGAAAATGATACATAAGCCGTTATATTCGAGAATCTCTGGAGATTTCAATTTTATTCCCTAATATGAATAAATTTCAAGTAATTTTTTAAGACCATCTTATTTTATTGTAGATTTATATATGCACAAGGTCTACGCCGTCAGTTAGAAACTGTATACGTTATGAACGTATTAACATTTCGTTTAATTGCATCAATTATGAACACTAATAAACTCAAAAAACATACGATAAAACACATGAGTTCTGAAAATTTAAAACAGCTACTTTACAGAAAAGTTTTTTTGTAACTTTAGCGTAATACTATGTGTGCACATGTTTAGTTTACTTAAATTATTTATCAATAGTCGGCAAGCAGTGTTACTGTCAATTCCAATTACATAGCGGGCGGCTTATCTGAACTTTCCTCTGTTTAACTGTAAACTAACGGGGTATTATCGTCGACCGAGTTGGTAATTACTGCATATACATACATATAAACATATGGTTGCCTGTATTTAAGTGACACTCATGGCTTGTATGGAAATATTTATATTGATAGTCTCTAATGAGGAAACAACATCGTAACTCGCGTCTTCATTTCGAGTTAAAATGTGGGTTTTTTGTATTTCCACATAGTTTTTCTATTCCTGTTGCTTTTAAAGTTTTAGTCAAATTAATTTATATTTTGAGAGCAAAGTAAAAACGCTTCTTAACATCTTAAATCAAATACATAAGAACACGTATATCTTATTGTGAATTACTTGATAATAATATACTACTCATAATCTTAATACAACATGTGTGCAATCGATATATAAATGGATTTTTACTATAGATATTTTTGTCGTATGCACTATATACACTTTATATTACTTTATTCTTGTAAAAAGAAGTGCACTATTAAACCGCTAAAAGCAGACAATGTCTTTAAACGCTTTAAATACAAAATTAATAATTTAAAGTAAATTTTATTATACTTAATTAATTATTATACAATTTACACAACGAGTAAACAAATATTGACAATAATCTATAATTATTTAATAATAATTAGATTACAAAATCCATTGTACAACATCGGACTTGCTAACGATGTTTGTCTACTTTGTTTACATTACTACTTTAATGGGCCAAAAGGATAACGGAGGCCTGTGACGTCGAAAGGGACGTATACAAACTTCATTTTACTTCAGTTATAATTTGAACGCGCTCGTTATCGTACCGATGACACTGTCACACTGACTCGAATTTATTTTTAATAGTTTTTTGTCTTTCAAATCCTTTTTATCCTGTTTTAGACATGTTAGCTTTATTTTTTGTATAGCTTTTTGTAATATTTGTTACCTATATTGTTTGCGTGAGCTATTTTAGTTAAGTGTAGTCAAGTTTTAAGTCAAAAATGTTATCAATGAGACCCGTGGACGACAGACTCTTCAGTTTTAAGAGTCTTAAAGAGCAATTCGAAAAGCCCAGGTAAATTCGGCATTGCAATGGTTATATTTACTGATTATTAATTGTTTTTATTACTAGTCGATTTTTGGCATTTGCCATAAAATATTTTGAATATATATATATATATATATATATATATATATATATATATATATATATATATATATATATATATATATATGTATGCTATATAAGTAAATGTTGATGTTGAGTATTTTACAAAATTATAATATTTAATATAGCATATATATATTTTTATAATTATGTCTAGAATCTTAATTCTGTCCTTAGTGTTAGGACATAATAATTGTTTTTTTATGTATTTTAGAGATTTTGACATAAATTTCATTGCTACAATTATGTTTAAATAATGCTTACTAAATATTAATATAAAAATGTTTGTTTTTCTGCAGGTTCGGCGGTGGCGTACAACGGAGCGCCACAAACGCCGATATGCCGAACCGCGGTGGCACCATTGCCGAAAGGTTACAAATTATAATTCAATTATATTTACTATTTATTTTTCCTTAAAAAGTATCCTAACCGTTAGTTTAAATGGTCAAATTTGTTAAATTGCTTATTATTAAAATATTTTATCAAAATAAGCTACTTTTTTTAAATCTCTAAAAGAATCATCAAACATTTGGGATAGTTTCAACAATTCCTTTTTACATATTTTATCCAAAATGGCATATCATATATTTAGTACGTATAGTGTCAAGTAATATGACGTTTACTTAGAACATTATTAACAGACAGACAATATAATTAGTATTAATCTGTATTTCCTCTAGTGCGAGCGCGCACTTGAGGCGATAATATTGAAGGGCGATGACATTGTGCATTCGTTTCGATTGCATCTATTTTCATTTTATCAAACATCTTTATATATATTTGATACTAACCAGGCAGTTGCTGTTTATTGTAAAATTAGAATGCTATTATTAATAATTCATAATTCTTTATTGTTATTTAATTTATGGACGTATATTCATTCGGCTTTGACCTATATTAAATTTGACCATTTCTACACATTTATTTTCAACATAGGACATATATATATATATATATATATATATATATATATATATATATATATATATATATATATATATATATATATATATATATATATATATATATATATATATATATATATATATATATATATATATATATATATATATATATGTAAATAAATATTTTGTTAACACTAACTATATTTTAGTTATTGTAAGGGTATCTAAATATATTACGTCGTGTTTAAGTATATATATTAAAATTTCTTATCAAAGATAAACTATATACATATAAATAGTACCTGTATATAACTTGATTGTCGAGATTAGTACCTATTGAATTTATTATGACGACCTACCGCAACGTCTTGAAATTTACCTCTATTCAAATATTGTATTGCGCTACTTTCATATCTTTGTCCATATACTGTTTACTATCTAATGTCTTGTATTATTACTAGTTTAAATAAATATGTCCTATATATAAGAAATAACAGTATAACAATGATAATATAACAATGGAAAAAAAGCTTTAGATTTCAAAGAAAACAATATGCGGCCGAGTATTAAAGGAATCATTAGTAGCTGTTGCACATAATACTATCTTATCTTATCTTATAATCGTGAACTACTTGGAAGTGGACGATATGATTTGTTTAAGTTTTGTTTCTCTTATTGATATCGCGTTACGATTTATAATGTTATAATTTTTTTATACTTTCTTTATCTTTCTTAGAATAACTTTTATTGCTTACAATATATTATTATTAATAATATATTTTATTTATGTAATATTTGGTTAAATAGTCATTATTACATATAATTATCTTGACAGACACGTCTTTATTGAATAATGAGAATTAACAGAAATATCGAAATTTTAGATGACATCTCCCAATATTGATAAGAACCCCACTGTGTTAGAATATTTAATAAATTTAATAATAAGGCGAAAATATAAAAGTGCTTTATCAACATCAACGTCAGCTTGTTAGACATAGGCGTATCTTTAGTGCCACTCTCACCCCCTTTCTCATCCCTCTCGAATAGAAAATATGCTTATCTCAACTTAGTCCAAAGTAAAACTTTATTAAATTGTGATGAAGTGGTCCAATATTATTATTTAAAAGCGAAAATTTGTATACATATGACAATATGTATGTTTAAGTAATTTACCACATAAATTAAAATTAATTTCTTCTAGATTTTTGATTGTTTGATTTAATATTTAACATTTATGTAGTTCATATCTAATTTTAACATTTGCAGCAATTTAAAAAAATCTTTTGCTTATATAACCCGTCATTATTTCAGACTAGCGGCTCTCCAGGCTGCGGGTGCTAACGACTGGCGCGCTAGAGTCTGTCGACTAAGTCCAGACAGGGAAGACTCGAAGGCTATTGAGCGAGTCAAAAACAGGATTAATGTTAGTATTTGCATGTTTTTTTATTTATTTCTAAGCGTAATTTTTGTGGAAAAATATTGCAAAGTTGTGATCTAGAAATAAATATTTAATTAGTCTTATAAACAACTGAAACAAGTGTTGTTGAGCAAGCTAGTAATAGTTGTAAAATTGATGTCCACACATACACAGTTCTCTATAAAATTTTGCAAATGTTTTATTAATAATATTTTGGAAAATTCATACATGCACCGGTTGTTCAAGAAATTAAATTTTTGACTTATATGATAAATAGTAAATAAATAATATCAAAATAGTAGAAATCATCAAATATAACGTAAAAGCAATTCTCTTTACGTTTAAAACTATTCAAAACTTCATCCACCGCTGCAAACAATACGCGCGAGCTCTATTCATAAATTACAATGTTCTTTGCAGAACAATGACATAATACAAATTTTCAATCCATATTAGATAAAGACAATGCTTTCATACAAGTCTTCTCTATACTAAAGAAGCCTACTTGTAAAACAATTACAAGAAATTTTTATAAGCGTATTAATAAAATATTTTATTGCCCATAGAAGTCAAATTGTATAGATTTTGTTGGGATTTTGTGAATTTACATAAACAATAATCTTTTAAGCCTACCGATTATGGTATTATTCTGAACGATAAGGTTTCTAAGAACATACCTTTTTTACATTTTTTTATTATACCTATTACGATATTGACTATATTTTTGTAGAGTTATAATTATTATTTTGTTTTGCAACTAAAGCAATCGCCGATTTTTTCAATGAAATAAAAGATAGTGTTATTTGAAATAAACTTTACTTCGATTACTCGTATTTTCTATTTTGTTTGATGACCTCGATGCCCTCTGAACACTTAAAATTGTAATGCCTAAACGTTGTTCGTCTTTCATCATTATTAGAGAAAAAATGTCCAAACCGGAATTTTTTAAACCAATTTTGGACATTGCCTTTCTTAAAAGGCTTTATCACCCACCATGTACTCTGTACTCGTATATCTTGTAACTTTTTGGCAGATTGTTTTGTTTTTTCTTATACGAAAATAATAAATACATAAATATATAATAATAATAATAATAAATATATAAGATTTTATTTTCTATTACCTCAAAAAAAAGAGGAAGATCAAAGCATTACCGGTATCATACAAATGGAGATGAAAGAGTGCACAACAAAACGGGCGATTACTTAGTTGCCAACCTAATAATAACCTATTATAAAGTTTTTCATGATCATCGTTTTCACTGACTCGTTAAGATGTTTATTTGTGTGTGGGTTTTTTACCACAAAATACTGTGTAAAAGTGAAATTAAAAAATATAAATATAATTTTACTAACGTTGATCGTATCAACGTTAGTTAGTTAGAAACAGCTAAGAAGTGTATGCAATGAAAAGGAATTTCAACCTACTACACATTGAAATTCCATTTTGAGAAATATTTATATTTCACGCGGTATCCCCTATAATTGCGTTAAGCGTTTATTATACATACAACATCTGGTTTATTATCCCAATTCTTACTTCATTTCGTGGAAGATATATAGTCTTCATATACCCATCATATTAGATTTGCGTCACTATTCGCAAACAAACGCATGGTTATTGTTAATGCGGAAATATCGTGTATCCCGTCATTAGGCACGACACGGAAATAGTTAAATACATTCATAAAGTAAGTATATAATCATATACGTATGTATAACTGGTAACTAATATATTGTGTTTGAATTTGAATTTTGCTCGAACCAAGGTTAAAAGTTATGTCGTTAGTAATACATTTAATTAGAAAGCTTCACGAGAGAGCTTAATGACCTCGTAATATTATTTATTAAATTTGTTTTTTCCGCTGATGATTATTTGTTGAGTCAAAAATAGTTAAAACAGATGAAATACAAAATAAAGTAGTGTTTTAACACTAGGGTTTTTTGTTATATGTGGATGTATTCGATGTATATTCATTAGGTATTTTAGTAAGCTATTATAAATATCTACCTTGAATAAACACGATGCATCAAATAGAGATATCGCTGACTAGTACATAAGCGGCCTTGATTATTATGTATTGACGTTTGGAGTAGCATTGTACTTTCTTTGAACATAATTTATGAAGGCCGAAAACAATTTATGAAAAATATCGTAGACGCCTGCCAATAGAAACGATCACAACTATCAACAATGAGCAGATAGCACAGAACACCGCCTTCTGCATATATGACAAAATCTGAAGGCTTTTGTTAATTTTTATATGTATTGTCGACCAATTATCACAATGTTACTCAATTTTGAACTAACTCAAAATGTAAATACAATACATTTATAAAATTTTCTTACTTACACGCTTGTATGATAGAAAGAAGAAAAGAAAATTATTATTTTACTAAAATGAATGAAATTTGGTATATATGAAACTCTGTTATTGTTAAGGCAAATTTAAATTATTAATTTCTTGCTCAATCAGCTACTTATGGTAGAGCAAATCCTTTATTGAATAAAACTGTAATTACTCAAGTCTAGACAAAGAGGAAAGTTTACGTAGCAAATGAAAATATGGCTAGGAATTTTGGCAAAGGCATCGTGTAATTAAATTTACAGATATTGCATTCTCGGCTTTATTTATTGACGGATAAGTATTGAAATCGGTTAGCTATATGAAAGTTTAAATTTTTCTGTTCGGAAAAACATTAACCTTAATAACCCTTTGGACCGATACTTATCAGTCACACGATATTAATGTGTTTTAGTTAGAATGTCAAGGAACTTTCACCCATGTTTTTTTAGTCTTGATTAGCTTTTAAAAAATACCTACCTTAAAGCCTACCACGGCTTCGGCAGCGTGGTCAAAAGGAAAATAACTGAAACTTATGTTTAATACCTATGATCTAAAATACTGACCGCAATTACACAAAGGGTACCATCCTATAGACTAACGTAATACACAACACTAAAATATTTTTTGGTTTGAACCAGTAGTTCTTGAGATAAGCGGCTTTAACCAAGCAAACTCCTCAATTTTATATTAGTATCGATATAGATATATAGATAGATATACCGACGAGAGGTGTTTATGTGAAATAAAGTTTAGTAATTAAATTAAATATTAAAGACATAGCTGAAATTGACACTATAACTTTACAAATTAAATTGATGTCCCCAATAATAAAATATATTGGTATAGCTATATTGCTTTTATAATGTTTAGTTCCTCATTACGTATTTTATATTTAATGCATCCCCTATACTTTAATAATATTACGCGGATATACATATTTAATAATCCATTTTCCTACTTAATAACTACCTACCTAACTTTTCCTACTAAATGATTAATTTTAATATAATTAAAATATTATTGTCTATTACAAGATGTAAATGTAATAAATGATTAAAAACATTATTAAGTACTTACGTGCTTTAAACTCTTCAATATTGATATATGAAAGTAATATAGGTTGCCTTGCCCTTAATCAAACACTGGCCTGGCCTATATAAACCCAAATGTCAATTTCTAACCTTTTACCTTATCGTGATATTAATGAGGTCTTCCTTACTTTGATTACACATCGCGGTCACGAAAAGTTTAGCTCGCTTTTCAGTGTTATTATTTATGTCATTATGACATATTGTTATATATCACACACTTGTGATATGTTATTTGTTGAAGCTTAATAAGCTAATGAATTATTGTAACTTTACGGTTTTCCCTCTTATCAATTTAAAAAAAAAACATGTGTCAAACATTTTATTATCTTTGTCTTGTTACTAGAAAGGTATAAAGCGGCGCCATCTTAAAGAAGTATGTCGAACTATTAAGTGTGATTCACAACGCCATCCAGTTGCAATAATAAGTACTTTGCGTAGTAGCTTTAGTACGAAGCGTAGTTGCGTAGTAGCTTAAGCACAAACATAAATACAAAGCTGTAAAAAAATATAAATTTCGCTATATTTTTTAGCTTTTATGAAAAAAATAATTGAATAATTAAACTTTTTTTGGTTGCATATAATACGCAATAAGCATTATTAGCATTACAAGTTTAAAAAATCATGTAACTTCTTCTATTTTTCTCTATTTAAATACAATCTTTATTATAATAACTTCATTGAATATTATTAAAATAATAAAATAAGCTTGCTTATCAAAAGTTATTTCTTCAGCAGTACAACTTTTCAAAATTCATATAAGTATTATAAATATAAATTTATATAAGGGGAACGGATAACACTAGGTTTCTACGGGGTTCCCTCTGCCTAAGCTGCCACGTGCGTGAAGCACTATTAGCAATTAATTAATATAAATACTATAACTAATATAAATACTATAACTATATAACATAAATGATTAAAGCAATTAATTAATATAAATACTATATCTATATAACATAAATGATTAAATAAATAAAAATTGGAATCGAATGTCATATAAGTAGCAATTATGGTCGTACTATAGTTGTAATAAAGCGGTGTAAATTTTCGCACAATTTAATAGTGGAAACTTATCTTATATAGTTACATTTATTAAACTTGTTTTCGTACAAAACCAAAGCAGCTATAGTCACATTTTAAAAGAAATGAAGTATGAAGTAAAGTTTAGTCAGGCCCTTAATCTGTGTTAATGAGGCAGAGTGCGCCTTTGTCTTAAAAGTATAAATAATGTCTTGCTATGCCGTATATGCTTAACCTTACTTTGAAGATCTCTTAACTCAACCGTGTTAAGAAGAATAAGGTCAGCACTACCAAACGCTTAATCGCATTATGATTTAAGGTCGTTTGTATATTTAAAACAATGGTTTTAACATAAGCCGAAGCTTTATATTAAGACCTTATAATTTAATTTTGAAACAAATCTGTTTAGCCGGATTAATTTCTTTAAAGATTTGCGGAACCCCGGCCTGTCGAATATTAGACTATCGTGTGACACAACTACCGCCAACTATTTCTTCATACGCTTGCTTATTGCCCAGAAGACGTTCCCTGTAGCTTGCCCTCGTATGGTTTTGTAATAAATAAGTAGGTACAATTAAAATAAATTGTTAAATTACAAAAATATATTTATCAATCTATCTGTAGTTCTTTGTATTTTTATAAATATAATAAAATAGTGACGAGACCATCGTATTGTAATGGATCAGTGTCTGTCTGTAAACGTGATCGGGACTGTGGATTTGACCCCTACTTAGAGAAATTATTATACATTATAAATTATTTTAATTATTCCTGTCTGGTGGCTAAAGCGCAGCTTTAATGTCTGCTGGTCAACACGAATTGTCTTGAAAAATTGAGTGGCAAGTGAGGAGCTGAGGATTTTGACACTATGTTCCTTCTTCTTTCCCTGCTATGCGAGAAGCGTGAAGCTACTTTTGCATTAATTATTTGCCTTATAGTTTATTTCCTTTTTTTAATTTTATCTTGGAAAATATAACTGTATAAAAGACAGAATTCTATATTTGAAAACTGCGTAAAGTTTTATGATTTCAAGTTTAAATTAAAAATGTCACGCTTTGTAAGCTAATAAGAATAGTATGTAATTATAATTGTAATGAACATTATTTATATTAATTTAACTACAGATATATATACAGTTTAAATTGATTACTCTAATCACAATCTAAAAATATGAATATTTATAGTTTAGTTGTATCTATATGTAACGACAGTGTCCTGATAAAATTTTGATATCCGAACAATGTTTTCAAATTTATAACTTATTTCATTATATACGGAGAGAACGTATAAGGGGGAGGAAAATGTACTCATGACACTATTGTCATTGATACTATTATCAATGTTACACAAAATTTGCCTTTTTTAATATTAATTCTTGGATTATGAGAAAGAGTACATTTTAATCTTTAAAAGGAGTTTAGGTATTGGAAGGAATTATTCACCTTTGAATAGGGCTGTCATCGTTAGTGTTTAAATTTCAAGTATAAATAAAAAATAAGTTTCTTAATTTTGTTATGAAATGAAATTAAAAAGTTTATATGCGTATATAAAATATATAAATAACCTATTATTAGAGTTGTCTTTTTTATGTAGTAAATAGAAATTCTTATTGTTTATTTATCTTCCGTTATCGCATTTATGTAGGCGAGAGCTAGTTATTGTACAAAGACTATTTAATAGAAAAAGACATACGAGTAGTTTTACGATAATATTCAACTTGTTTCAAGTGTCAGCCCTATATAAGATGTTAAACGCTAAGATAGCCTAGCGTCACGAACGCGAACTGGTTTCTGTCGAGCCTTGCCAAGCCTTGCATTTTGCATTCGTTTTTTAATGTATGCAAACCGCATTACTTTATTTGATTTATTTCCACAGCAAGATTTTACGTTTAAATGCCCAAGCGGCTTAAGTCTTAAAGATAAAGCATATGGCACTTATATTGTAAATATTATTATATTTAGTTCCTTCTTTAACTTTGTGAATACATTGTAATACGACATAAAAGAGCTTTTGAAAGCATGTACTTATTTTAATAGTACTGTACAACTAAACGAATGTATAATAAAAAATGTACTCAAGCTTATCTCGAATATATATTTATTTTGCCGCATTATTATATTTAATAGCGCGGAATAAAAATTATATATATAATAATACTTTATTGAGATATTTATTGCTCAAGAGGGCAAAGACTTTAGCATAGAGAACAGTGCCTTGTTGCACTGTGACAGATATGTACACTTCCATATAGGTAACATTTTGAGCAATTTTTGTATATTTAATAATTTAATAATACAAAATGTATTATTATAGACAAACTAAAACCGTCTTGGCGTACTGGAGACTTGCATATACTACTGTACGTTTCCCTAAAGAACTTAGAAAAAATGGTTTCAGTATGTTAGAACTAGGTACTTATTTTACATATACTAGTTATTTTGTAAAATTTTAATTTACTGAAAATTATGTATAACATTTGTGGAATCTCATTAGTACGAAAAGTGTGCCAACGAATCCGATACAGAAGTTTTACATTTGGCCGTAAGCGAATAACTAATTATAAATTTTGGCCACCGGCGTGCTCGTAAACATATTCATAGGAAAATTTATACTATCGTTGAATTTTTGCTACTGTCTAAACTATCTCTTATGAAAATTTTCAATAAAATAAAATAAAAAAAAATACACAGAACATCTTTTGTTTTATTATTTCATAAGTAAAACATATTTAATGGAATAATTACAACCGCTCTATAATTTATTCGAGAACGGAAAAATTCAAATAACGTTCCTAATTAATACACTTTTAAAAAAAGGATGCCAAAAAGGATTTCCATTTACAGTGCGGATTTATTTGCAGTCGATTCACGTAATGACCAAATAATAGTTGTTAATTTATAACCATATGTGGTATTCATATTGCGTATGTGATGACCCTCTCGATGTAGACTCGCCGGCGCACATCGCCAGTTGTTTTGGCGGCCTCGCTCGACGTGCGCGTGCGCAGCTTACTCGAATATATTGAATTCCGAAAATTTCGCTTTCTCCGATACATCGCAAAACTAAATTGAAAAGTGCCAAGTAATCTAATATCTCGTATATATTACATTTGGTGAAATTTCTTCTTCACTTTTACGATGCGGTTGTTAACTTAATGTGTGAAGTTTAAAATATATGATGTTTTGTTGATGGTTGTTACAAAATTATAGTATATTTTCTGAAGTTATATACAAATACTTAATAAGCATATACCTAATAGTGTAATATAAAACAGTTGTATAGGACTTCCACGGTTTAGCATCTGATCTCTACCTTACATTGTTATCTTCGTTATCATTATTTTATCTTGGCTATGTAACTCGTTTATCTTCGCTTCATATATATTTTGGCAAATTCCTTTGTGCGCCTGGTTTTTTATGTTATTACTGCATTTATTAATATTATATACCAAATATCGTATCTATTATTGATATAGGCACTTTCTATACTTAACATACATATCCTTTTATTTTTTATGTCACCTTAATATGTCTCGCCAATTATATTACACATAGGTACGTGATCATTAATTCGATATGGCGCGAACTACTAGTACGACTTAAAATAGTTTTAAGTATTGTATTTTATATTTAAATAATTAAGTAGCAACAATCGACTTAGCTTACTTGTAAACAATAACTCCTATATTCGATTTTTAAATGAACCTCCTATCTTTGTCGATAGAGGCAATAAAACCTTTATTAGTTTGTCATTGAACGCAATATTGTTTTGAATTAGGTACTTGTATTGGAAATTTGCAGTATAATAAAAGCTATTAAATTAAATCAAACATCATTTAGTGTAGGCATTTGTTTAAAAATCGAAGTAAAACATTCTCACAATACATTTGGTAAAGCCTAATTAGCTTCGTGCCCATTTTGTCGTACCGTTTTAGGCTTGATCAAGTTTACGTATATGGGAAGTTGCGGTGATCGTATATATTATTATAATGATGATGCTTTTATTTACATGAGTGTATGCAAATATATTATAGTTTAATTTTAGTTTATCCTTAATTATTATGGTTACTGCTAACTAATTTTGTATTATGATGCCTGAGTTATATCTTATCTAAAAGGTCGATGCATGTTCCGCTGCACTCTTATTTATCTGTAAACACTTATGAAGACCTCCTTGTTTGTATCCAACAAGCGATATTTATCTTTTAATATGAAATCTGCTTCATACATTATTTATTAAACGGCGATTAACAAATTACGTACTAGATTATTATTACAATAATAATGGCAGGTCTGTGATCTTAACAAAAAATCTAAGTACTTTGTGTAAGTGTGGTATGTTTTCACCAGTCAAGGTTGCTCTTAAACGATATACTTTGGCGCACCTTCAATATTTACTATGCTCGCATCACACGTTATGCGTCATTTATTACAACTACTGGTTCGATA
Source organism: Dione juno (assembly GCA_037127375.1). Lineage (NCBI taxonomy): Eukaryota > Metazoa > Arthropoda > Insecta > Lepidoptera > Nymphalidae > Dione > Dione juno. Next base: position 1,366,540 of record JAXRJS010000052.1, read on the forward strand.
ATGTTTACCAGCGTTCTAGGATCTGCGCCTGAGTCACAGACGCTCAGTGCCAGATAATAGCCACTGTTTGATCAGTTTGCGTTTGTCAACCTCTGAATACACTCGTATCGATAAAAATTCACACATTTAAAAAAAACTAAAGTTTTTTATTAAGATTTTTTAATATGTATCATAAATGTAACTTATTTCTCATTCAGTTTAGTTACTGAGATTATAATGGATGTAAACCATCTGTGATATATATGTGCATGGACAATTTATTACTTTATTATAGATGGACAACAATGTGTGTGTGTGTGTGTGTGTGTAGTACAATAAATGTATTCAAGTCAGTGATGTGATTGGATTCATAAAATGTTTTACGGAGTTATCATTGCATTCGGTGCATTTTTGTACCTAATATGGAAGTTTTTGTTTGCAAAGAATTCGCAACCAACCTTAAAATCAGCTGGACCTTCTACACTACAAAATGATTCGAGTATTGAATACAGTAAAGATATTATTGACCATAACACTGGAAATCAAAAAACTCAGAACGAAGAAAATTATCATGGTGTAATAATTAAATCATTACAGACTAAATATGACAATATTGCAAATGTTGCTATCTCACAAGACTTGAAGAGCGACATCATCAAGAATACACCTAAAGAAGACGTGACAACTAATATAGCGAAGAATGTAGAAGATATAGATTTAATTACTCCAAGCGTGCTTTTAAAACAAAGAAATCTAAACAATCATGACAAATTGTTCAAAAGACATAGTCCACCTAAGGAACGTTTTGCAGAATTTTTAGAAAAAACTGTTTTGAACGATGACAAATTACAATCTATAATACACAACTTATCCCTTAACGAATGCTCTTTAATAAAATCTAACGACGATGCTGAGATAGAACTGTCCAGAAAAGAAAGCCTTCTAAGTGAGAATGCGATTAGATTAAAAGATTCAATAGATGAAATTGGAAATCGTTTCAAAAATCTCAATGCATTTATCACAGAGAGTGCAACTGAAAACAAAACTGAAGTAAATAAAGAGGACATCAAGCCTTTGTTATTAAAACGTTTGGAAAAACAAACGGGTCGACCAGCAGGTTTAAACTTTGGTTCGGTTATAGGAGAATTGAAACTAAAAACCAAAAACGCAAGCAATGGCAATCTTAAACCTGTTTTTAAGAAATTCGATATCGACACGGTGGATAATAATCAGGCACGTCTCTTGTATAATTTTGTTACTCGCGTACATACATTTCCCTTTACACTGTCTTATACAATATTTAGGCTGCGAATGTGAAATAATTGTCATTCACACAGACGTACGTAATACCTTCTTACTGATGCTAGATAAAATGATTAAAATCGTTCACACTATCTTTTTAACATAATTTAATACAACCCAACATGTAATGTTATTATGAAGTAGAAACAAAAGTAAACTTATATAAAAAATATTTTTTATAGTTATTCTTTATTTTATTAAATTAAAACGTTACAAATACAAATCAGTTTACAATACATTCACTTTTTTTAAATTTATTAATTAAATTTATTAATATATTAATAAATATAAACAACTAAGCTATGTGTAATTATACGGTTCTAGAGAATTATATTTACTTATTATACATTTCATATTGTTACAGGAATCATTAAACACAGTTGTAGATGAAAAGAAGAAGGTGCATATCGATGAAAATGAATTAGGAAACAACATCTTAGCTGACAGAAGAAATAAATTAGAAACAGCGGCACAGGTAAAAACAACTCTTCTTACAGTAATATCTATATTAAATGTCATTGATAAAAACGTTTCCCATATAGACGTAGGTAAGGCTAGGTTTTGCTACCAATATCATGTATCACAATAGATACTTAGTAAGAATTATGAGTTTTGAGTAATTTAAATTTATTTATTTTATAAATAAGAAATATCATGATAACTAACATTTGTCTTGCTGTTCATTCAGTAATCATACTTGTTATATATAATCTTGTCGTAATAACATTATTCTTTCCATGAATTCAAAACAAACAAAATCGTATGTAATCCGCACTTTAGTATATCAAATATATTGCTTAGTGGATAAGTTTCTTCAATTTGCATGAAACTACCGACCGAGAAAGCGGTCAGACGGTCACGCTCCAAAACCATAAACACTGTGTACCTTGTAATGTATGTATGTACTTGCACTGTCTACTGTTTAATGCTAACGAAATAACGTTACTATAGTCGCTAGCGAGCCCGTAAAATTAGACTTGACGTACGTAGACCTGACGACTTGACTTAGAAATAACGTACTACCTAGTGTATCAAGCTTGCTAATTGATGAGAGTGCTATTGTTAGTAAACGATCTTCAATTGGATTCATTTGATTGATATTATTCTTGTTAATTATACATTAGTGGTTACATAGACGCTAATGGTTTAGTTCACACACTTGTACCCTTTTGTTATTAAGTTTGATTATATTATTTGTATTTTTAAATACCACCGTCGCTAAATATAAGTAAATAATTTCCTTTGTAGTTTGATATGACCATACGATTTTTAACTTATTTATCGATCTGTGCGCTAAAAAATTAAGCATTGGCCGTAAACACTTTGACGTTGAAATGTGCTAATAAATTTAAAGGATTTGTGGAAATATCAAGGCAGTTTTGCTTTGTATTGTTTCACTGATAATTGGCTCGACCTATGTTGCCAATAATGTTTCCGTCTTTCGAAATCCTCGAAATCCTTAACAAAGTCGGTCAAGTCTACTGATTCCGTGCTCTCGCTTTTAACACTATGTAACAATTCACGTTTTTTACGTTCTTATGGTTATATGCGTACATGGTAAAGGAGGAAAATAGGTTAACAGACAAAGGATTTTTAAACAAGGCTGGTTGTTTGTCATTTATGTATATATAATTTGCTATTTGCATTGAATATATTTTAATTCTTGTAATATTCATATTTTATAATAATTGTCTAAGTGGTTATATTAGGAAAGAATCTGATAATACAATTTATATTTATAAACAAACTTTTACTTTTGAAATATGTACTGTACTAAAATATTATAATATTAAAATTTAAACTCGCGCTACTCGGTTATTATGCAAGTACTATGACGAATTATCACATCATCCCAACTTATAATATTACAAAACAAGCTTTCATTAATTTATTAATTGATTGTTGGTGGTACTCAAATAAATAATATCAAAGCTGACACACGATATTTATAAATAAATCGTAAATGAATAAAATGGAGCCAGAGCTATTGCTAAAGCGCAGGCATTTTAAATTGTATGAGTAACTACAAACCATAGCCATAATGAGTCATTGACCGCATACTGATATAATGCAATTCGTGGAATGGCCAACATTCCCTTTGTAAGTCATTATTTATTTAATATTTGAAATTTTTATGATGTATGTACTAAGTTTCGCCCCGGTAGCTATTAACTACAGGACGGATTAATGAAGAATCGAATTTATATCAACAAAATATGTTATCTTTTTAATAAAAATAACAAAAAGGAAATCTCGAACTTTTATTATTCCTACAGGTGTGGGTTAACGTGTGACACAAAGCATGTTTTGATTTTAATGGTATTTCTGGAATATATGATTTAGTAGGAGATAACTATGAATGACATTTGTTATGTTAAACTAGATTAAAATGCATTCGTGATGACGTTCTCAATTGTGGATTAATACAAAAATATTTATATATATATATATATATAGATAATATATAATATTATATATATCTTATAGATATAATATTATTATAGTTCATCTACTGTACAGTCCTGCAACTACTAAAATATAATGTACAACGCTGTTATGTTATACTTAGACAATTCATTAGTATAAATTATATAATATACGTAACAGTTTAATTAATCACTGGATACTAACCTGCGTATTAGTAAACGTTTGTTTGGTATATATACCTAATATTGCACATTCATGTCGAAGGTTTATAGGCTGTCTAATATTGTAAAAAAGTGAATGAGTTGCGGACTAGTAATAAGATAATTCTATTTTTTTCTTACGTAAAACATCTTTTCAGGGATGGCGAAAACGTGTCCCACAAAGCGACGCATCGCTATTCACGGTCGCGGGGCGCTTAGAACGGGACAAGGTGAACCCGACCCCTCCTTTAACTCCGCCACCGATAGCCACGCCGCCCGCTTCATCCCCTGTTGTCACACCTGCTGTACCACCGCCTAATAGATTCAGGTGAGTTTTTAAAGTGATTTTTATATTTAATTTAAGTTATTATAATATATGAATATAAGTGTGATAAAATGACAATTTCATACAGAAATTTCAAATTTTACTATTTTACACTCTTTCCTATTTTAATTGAAGGTTTGATTTTAAGTTTCTATTAAATAAGCCTATACAATACAAAAATACCCAAAAGCCAGTCAATTGGAAAGCTATGAGTCCAATACTTCACGTTTTGCATAATACGTTGAAGAGAAATTCTTTTTTAAGACGCGAATACTCATGTCATCGTGATAATATAATTGGTGATTTGGACAGTAATAACATTAGATTAAGTGAACGTACCTGTAATTCAACAGGTGATATCAATTAAAATAATCTACATATTGCAAAATGATGTGAAAGTAAAATAATTCAAAAGAAATTTAAATGTAATTCTCAATCATACGTATGTTTCTTGTTGAGATATTATTACTAATATATCCATTTTATTATTATGACTTGATTAAAAAAAATAATATGAAGTATATAACATGATTTTCATAATTTACCCCATTTTATCTTAACACAAGAAAAATATATAGGCATATGGGTTAAGGCTATGATATCGAATAAATTTGTATCGATATTATCCTTCGCCACCGAGCAATTGATTAATTGAATTAAATTACAAGGCAATTCGGTCCACGTAATACGGTGCATCCGTCGACAATGCGACAGCGTGACCACACACTAAGTTTATATAACCAAATAAAGGTTTAATCACATTCTATCTGACCAACTAATGTTACCTTAAATGGTTCTAACCTCTTACTGTTAATTGTGCTCTATATAATAAACAACATCGGAAGAAATTAAATATAATATTTTATGTTGTATAAGATTTTTTTTATTTATTTCATGATTTAAACAGATCTAAATTTATTAAGTAAAACTACTATTTACTATTTAGTCAAAAGGCCTAAAGCTTTTTGTTAAAAATTATACGCCTAAATGTAATTTACGAATTCTTGCTATAAAAGCTTTGTAAAATGAATAATTTAGACATGCTTATATACAATAGATTTTCGTGTATCTTCATACTAAGTTCTCTCTACCTGCTTAAATATGGAATAAAGTGCGAACGAAAAATATTTTTTATTTTACAATACATTCTTAATTAAAATTGTAAATGTCATATTACATAATGTATAAATTAAGAACTTCATGTCATCTTTACTGCGCAGTAGATTAACTAGACTGACAAATATATTTACTTGGCTAACAGCCATGTTTTTACTATGACCTATATTTGTATCGAAAGGACCATGATATAAAGTTTCTCTATGCCTCTCATCTGATGAAAGGAACTTCTTAGTCTGTTACTGGATCTTTTAGTAGATATGTAATGATAATAAGAAAAGGTTTATCAAGTTGCCAAGTCCTAGCTATAACCCTTTCTCATTTATATCTGTATTATTTTTGTAAAAAATATTTTTTCTTTCTTTTTTCACAATAGATCACGTAAAGCCCCTACGTCCCCTACAAATGGGTTCGCCTCAGGACCTCTACGTTCTGCATCGTGCGCGGTTATGAGCGCAGTGGTGGACAACAAACCTAAAGAAACAACCAAAATCGATAGGGAATCGTTTAAACGAAGTCATTCTGTCAGTGAGAGCATCAGTCGAGTTGATGAGAGTGAGTATATCAATCTATACACAAATATATAAATGTTTTAACAGGAAATTATGTATTAAATGAAACAATTTAGTTGATTTATATACCAAAATTTTTAGCGGAAATGATAAAAAATATTACTTGTCATGTTAAAAATGATATATTCTTTATAATAAAAGTATATCCTTCGACTATTTTAGTAGTAGTATATCACAAGTCTTTTTTTATTGAGGCTCAAATAGTGAAGGGACATCATTTCCAATGATATTTTTGTAAAGATAAAGTATTTAAAAAGTAAAAATAATTACATCGTGGCATTAGTAGTCGTTCGTGCTCCAACATTGGTGTCATCAATTTTTGTGAGTCACCACAATGTTTTTAAAGTCATCCAAATTCATCCAATAGATTGCCAAAAATATTTGGATGAATTTAGTTGACTAGTGATTCAGAATGTTATAATTATAAATTCAGACATCTGATTTTTATCGCGATGGTATGATGGTGGATTCGATTCCCATTAGGGGAAAAAATACTTTTTTAAACCTGCTCTGGCAAGACTGTTGAATTCCGGCCGTCAATAAGCTATACCTCGATTTGGTGGGAAATCTGAGAACTAAGTGACTTAATATTATTTTTTTTCTGCTGCCCTGCTATAAGTGAGATAAGCGTATAAAATAAACAAATAAAAATAAAATAAAGCATATTATATGTATGTACAGTTGCGTGTAATGTCGAATTAAGGCAATTACCAACCAAACAGTATTTTTTAATGTATAATTATGATATATTTTATATAAAACGAATAGTATTTATTATAATAATATACATTTTCCACTTATATCGATTATTATTTTAATAATACTAAAATACCTACTTATATATATTTATTAGACTCGCAAAGAATATTCGGCTTCAATTCTGGAGATATTATATAATGTTTACTTGTTGCGATGTGTTTGAAGCACTTCTGTAACATAGATACAAAGGTAATAGTCGGGCAGGTTATTGTCGATTATTTGATATTCTCGTATGTACGAATTAACTACTCATTACAAGCCTAAAATTTATAAGCATTTTGATAATTTCAGAAGAAGAAATATCAGGTGTAGAGAAAACGGGTAGCCAAGTTCGGGTTCCGCGGGCGGACGACGAAACCTTCCATGCATTTTTCACACCCGCTCTACAACATGAGAAAACACAGGCAGATGATGTCGAAGTTGATTTGGACGCGATTGATAGCGGGTCGAGGCAATTGTAAGTGGTTCATGAGGATTTTTATAGGGAATATTAGTTTAGTAATTAATTATTTTGTACTTTGTAGTTAAAAATTCTTATAGTTAACCTTCTTACAACTAGAAGTCAGCATATAAAGAATTTTACACATTAATAATATGAAAATATGTCGTAGTGCAGCGGCATAGGATCTTTATTAAAACCCCCTTGATTTCAAACACAATGTATCTACAGATTAGCAAGCGAATGGACGCGTAGAGCCAAGCGAGAGCGACGTCATGTTGCCTCACGGAACCCGCTTAAAGCGCTCGCCGCGCGGACTGACCTCCGCCAGGAGTACTTGGCGCAACCGCTCACTGTACGCGATCAGATGTTGCGGGAGAAGAGTAAGTATTATTTATGTTACTTTGAGGGCTTTATATTTTATGTTCGCATATGTTCTGGGGCGAGCTACACTCGCATAACAATTTTCCCCCTATCTGGCAATTTATCTATACTTATAAAATACTGGCCTAACTGACTGATTGACTGACTGATTGATTCATCATTGCCGAGCGCAATTTATTAAGGCTACAAACATGAAATTCGGACTGTTTACTCATTTTGGACACTCACTAATAAAAGATTTTAAAAAATCCATTTCTAAGGGCTCAAAATAGGGGATTAAGTCTGTCATTTTAAAAGCAAAATACAACAATTTCAGTTATTGACGTACAACAAATGAATACGTGTTTCAGGAATTTCGAAAATTTTACTTATTAAGGGATGTAGGGGTTGAAAGTTTTCGTTGTTTAGAGGTTTTTAATTTACATAATATGTATTTTAAATTAATTTGTAAATACATATAATCAATTTCCACACAAGCAACGCCGCGGGCAACAGGAAGTCTGATTTAAAATAGCTTAATTTTAGCCAAAAAATGCGTAAAGATAATGAAACGGCAATTCTTAACACCTATTGTTCCTTCAACAGTAACCTCAAACTGCGGTTTAGCAGCCGAAGCGCTAGCAGCTCTAGCATCCAAAGAGGACTTCTCCAACGTAGCGTTGAAAAGTGCAACGAACGCGCCCACGCACGGAACTAAGCCGGTGATGCTGCTGCAGGTTAAGGGGAGACGACGGGTTCAGGTTAGTTAACTAGTTTAAAATGATTTTTATTCTAGCTTAAAGGTAGCAGGAGAAACCGCGCTCTGTCTACTTGAGAGGGGACAAATAAATAAAATAAATGAAAAATGATTCTTCCAAGTGGAAATCGAATCCACAATCGAGCCATCGTTAATAGTCAGACGATCTCCTTGACAAAAACATAAATAAAAAAAATTATAAGTTAAATATGTATTGTTATAAATCAATTATGTATATGTATTATATATGAAATACAAAATGCAATTACAAGTGTGACATTTAATACTTTCAGAATTACAAGGTTTTATAAAAATAATATAACGATAAATATTTGTATATTGTATTGTACGCATGAGGAAGTATTTAATTGCAGGTAACGTGCTTGTTACCTTACGTTATTTGCACGTGGGTGAGTTAATTATTACAAGTGTATAAATATATATTCAAATTTTATGTTTATATTAAAGTTCTAGCAATGAATCAAATCAAATTTGAATCCGGCGTTCCGCCATTTAATATGCAGGTCAAATTCGTATAGACCGGACAATAGCGTTTCGTAACACTAGGTTCTGCTTTATGCTTGGTAATCCTAAATCTCAATAATAAAACGCAAATATAATATTACATGCTACATAAAATCAGTCTGTCGCTTATTTTGATTAGTATATCATTTTAGTTTCGGATTTACTATAAGCTCTATTAATTTATATTTCATATGCTTCTGGTATTCTTTAATAGTAAAATTGTTATAATTTCAGACTCGGCTAGTGGAGCCCGTCCACTCGAGTGTGAACCGCGGCGATTGCTTCCTGTTAGTCACTCCTGAGCAGCTGTTCCTGTATATTGGTTTATATGCCAATGTTATTGAACGGTGAGTTGTTTTTATATTAGATTTTAGAGTTAAGATATTTTTCATTGTTTATATAATACCGAACAGAAATTTTAGCATGTACTTTTTGATATTTTAATTCAATTATTAGCTACAAAACTATTTTATGTGCTTATGTTGTTATATAATGGACCTCATTTTTAAATATTATTTAAGAATGAATTATAAATTAACTTTGTAAATGATTCTGATTCTCATATTATATAGAAAATTATTGTGTTCTAAATATTTTAAAGATGTTTTTCAATGTAATTGGTGTTCATCTATATTTTATATGAATTGTTCTTGTTCCAGAAACCGAAGCACAGACATCGCACAACATATACAAAACACAAAGGATCTCGGCTGTAAAAGCTCAAATGGTATCATTAAAATCGATGAGCAAACCAAAAACTTCTCGAATAAACATTGGAATCAATTCTGGTCTTTACTAGGAGTTACTGATGGCATCGAGAACTATAAGCCAGTAGAAACCGGTCAAGCTGACGAAGATGAAATTTTCGAAACCTGTATCGTCCAAACTAACATGTGTTACGAAGTTATAGATGACGAATTAGTACCGATAAAGGAATATTGGGGACAATTACCCAAAATAGCAATGTTGAACCAATCTAAGGTGATTGTCTTTGATTTCGGCTCAGAAATGTATATTTGGTACGGAAAGAATGTTCCGTTAGAGAGTAGAAGACGAGCAGCTCAACTAGCTCAAGAACTATTCGATGAAGGTTATAATTACGAAGAATGTCATATAAATCCATTAAATGCCGCCGAATTTCAAGGTGCTAGAGACGAAACCAATACTACTAATAAATCAGACACCCAACGGCCTGAATGGGCCATTTTGTCCAAAGTTACACAGCACATGGAAACTATCTTATTTAAAGAGAAATTCATCGATTGGCCCGATTATAGTCGAGTGATCAAAGTCAAGCCTCAAGAGAATAAATCGAATTCTATAGAAATAACACCCTGTGATGCAGAGGAAATGTGGTCCAATGATTATCAAGATCCAGATCTCGTGCTGGAAGGGTCTCACATAGGGCGCGGTACACACTACTACGACAAAGATTCCATGAGACATTACGATATTAAGACCAAATCCGTTTGCAAGTGGGTTATACAAGAATACGATTACCAAAAAGTTGATAATGAAGAAGAAATCTGTGAATTTTTCTCTGGTGATAGTTATATTATTAGATGGGAATACCAGATCACGGTGTCCGGCCGGGAATTGAATGGCAAACCGTCGAAACACAATTTGACTGGACGTGACCGATGCGCGTATTTCTGCTGGCAAGGTAAAGACGCATCGTCCAACGAAAAAGGCGCTGCAGCTTTATTAACCGTGGAATTAGATAAAGAGAAAGGGCCCCAGGTACGTGTGGCTCAAGGAAACGAACCCCCTGCCTTTTTGAACCTCTTCCAAGGGAAACTCGTCATACACCAAGGGAAGAAGGGCACGGATAAGAATAGATATAAATTATTCGTAACTCGTGGAAATATATCGAATGAAGCCTATTTACTTCAAGTGCCGTGTTCGGTCCGCCAGTTGAGAAGCCGCGGCTCCTTGATTCTAGTCGACACGGAAACTTCTTCTTTATACATTTGGCATGGATGTCGTAGTCTGAAACACACAAAGCAAATAGCCAACGAATTAGCTAACAAATTGATCTCGAAACAATCGAATTATTTACTCAATGATAATGTAAACATACAAGAACTCAAAGAAGGGGAGGAAAGTAAGGAGTTTCTGGACTGCTTGGGGGTTACAAATAAATATTATAATTCTGTTTTAAACGGTGGGAAGGATTGTGGGGATATGACGCCTAGATTGTTCCATTTCACGGATTTGGGCGGTCAGTTCGAAGCGAACGAGGTGTTGTCGCCATTGAGACATGAGCAGTTGGTGACACCCTTCCCTTTTGAACAAAAGGAGCTGTATTCGGCTTCGCAACCCGGTAAATATTTTTTTTTAATTTACATATTTCAATATATTATCTTTTTTTCTTCCACTTACATACAGTCTATTCAAGCCATATTTAGAATCATAAGTAGAATCAAGTGTCTAGTGTTTCTTAAATGACTGACTGAACTGTCAATAAAAAGAATGATATTCGCAGCGTTATTCCTGCTGGACGACGGCAAGCGCGTGTGGGTGTGGCAGGGCTGGTGGCCGCGCGACGCGCACGACCTCGACCCCGCGGAGAGGAATGGTACGATATACCAGTGTATATTTTTACTTTTCTGTCTTATATATCTATTGTAAAATGTATACTAAGGATCCCGATTTAGTTCTTGTAAAAAATTTTAAAAGCCTGCCTTAGTTAACATCGTCTCATCGTAAACACAACGGTTGTGGGTTCAATTACCACACGTTACAATATATTCTTCTGATTTCTTCGCTCTGATAAGAAGAAAAGCGCGCAGAAGAGTTCCATCAATCTACAAGCAGTATCTCCAAAATAAAACAAAGTGGGGAAGGGGTAATCATAGCAAGACATTAGTATATAGCATACAGCATAAACTAAAAAAAAAATGTATCTTTCTACAGGTGTAGGAGCATTCGCAGCTCGCTGGCAAGCAATGCGTGCGGCCGCATTACGTACGGCCGAAGCTTATTATCGCATCTCCAGGAGCTCGGGGGGTGTTGGGGGTGACCCGGATGTCCGGGTGGTGGCAGCCGGGTTGGAACCCCTTGACTTTACGCATCTGTTCGATGTGTGGCTGGAGCACGATGAGGCGGCTGATGCTAATATTGCTGTAAGTTGTTTTTATTTTTTATTTAGAATGTGTATATTTTGTACTTCAATTTGTATTTATTTCTTCAATACATGCTTATATATGAGTCGTGACCATACTGGCGCATGGGCATTGTACGACTGTTAAAATTATGATTTTGGGTTTCATCCCCACTCTGGGGAACGGTTATGTTTACATTGAGTTCAAGTCTTGTCTTATACCTACCTACCTCGCTATGCGGGATACAGTGTGAAACTGATAAAATAACATTTCTTTATTATTTAAAGCATTAAAAACAGCAGATCAGTAAGTATTCTTATTTTTAAATCAATTGGTGAAGGTAAACTGTATAAACGAAACTTTTGTAAATATATTTATAAAATGCTTAAAATGGATACTGGTGACGCATATATATTGTTCTTATCTTGTACTTATCTTTAATGCTACTATTACTGATTAATTGTTCAAATCAAATAAAGTAAATACAATTTTGCTTAAATAATTTCCATTACAAGTTTGTTGTATAGAAATATAAAAATACATCAATAATTATATATTTTTTATTATTTACAATATAATTTACTTTCTAAAATCAATTTTAGAATTGACAATAATTAATTTTATTAAATATCTTTATTAAATAATTTGACACAGTTAATATATATGAAGATTTTTATCTTAAACCCATATGGGGTACCAGATTGCTTGGTTTAAGGGCAAGTAGCCAGTTGTTAATTTTTCATTGATATGATAAGTGTATAGTAAAATAAGAATTGATAGTTTAGAAACACTATAAAAACAATCGTATTGGCGGATATTGTCAGGGTTAATGTTACTCAAGTAGATATTTATATCAACCATTTTCGTAAGGACTTTCACAGTACATTGAATTATTTTCATTCAGTTCAGCTCTTTAATTATGTCGTTCCGAACGTGCATTATTTTCATACCTAATATCTATAATTTTTATTCGTAATAAATTTTTACTATTTATTTGATTGTGTACTAAAAAAAATCTATAAAGTTTTTACTCTAAATTTAAGTTGGATTTTAAATTTAAAACGATCATTTTAACTGTGAGTTCTCATGTGGTTTACCATACTTTACAAGGTTCCTCTGCTGTACGCGGGAGATATCTAAACCTATGCACTATTATAAAATAATATATGTACAATACAAAGAAACCCGCTTAGAGCACGCATTTCCCCGAACACAGCACGGGTACAAGGCGGGCGAGGCGCTGGCGGGCGCGCTGGAGCTGTCGCGGCTCACCAGCTGCGACGCCGTGCTGCCGCTGGCCGCGCTGCAGCGCCGCCCGCTGCCCGACCACGTGGACGCGCACCACCTCGAGCGGCACCTCTCCGAGGCCGACTTCCTGGTATGGCACTCGTACGGCACTCGTACGGCACTCGTACGGCACTCGTACGGCACTCGTACGGCACTCGTACGGCACTCGTAGGGCATATTCGAGTATATCTCAGACAAGTAACTGGGAAACTGTATATAATATATCACCTCAATGTTAATCTGGATATATATTTTGTTGTTTTGTTTTGAAATATAAGTAGAACGCACCTGCACACTACGCACTTATAACTATTTGTAAATATATTTCTATAATATAAAATGAAAATGAATAAAAATAGTGTTTTGTATATATTTATTTATAATTGTTTTCATTGGGAGAATATTTATTTGTGTATCATTGCAGGAGGCGTTCGGCATGACCAAAGAAGAGTTCGAAGTTCTGCCCGCTTGGAAGCAAACCAACATGAAGAAAGATGTCGGCCTATTTTGACCCATCAGAGGAAAATATATGGCAAAAAAAATTACCGTAATCGCGGAATTTCCTACGAGAACCATCTAGAACATTCCTTCATACAAAATGGAGGACCTTTTGTACAACCGTTTCGTACTTTTTTACTGAACATGATTGAATTGAAATCACGCTTTAAATTTTACGATGGAACATATTTTGTACTAACTGAATGTATTCGTTGACGTGATATTTTTCATGTAACGTTAGATGTTAGCTCGTCGAGGATTTGATGTATGGGAATGTATGGAATTAATTTTACAGCGTTGTATGTCGCATCCATAGCATGAGTTCTTTTTTTTTTAATTATTTCATTGTTTATTTATGATTTATTTGTAATCTAGTTTATGTAATTTTTTTTCTTCATAACATTGTGACTAAACTTTCTTATTTGTTTTATTTATTATTATATACTGTAACATGTTTTTTAAATTAAATATTATATCTAACGCATGGATATGACAATACAATGAATGTTAAAGTGATATTTTTGTATTGCGCTCTAGTGTTTTTAAATGTGGCTGTTTTATTTAACACTAAGTAAGCAAATATATAGGAACGTATCTGGTCAATGTTTGAATATCGTTTGTAAATTGATAGATATTCGATTACTTGTACTATTATATTATATACGCTTTAGGGTAGGCTTTTGAAATCTGTGGCGTTTGGAAATATGAAAGAAATTGTGATATCTTTGAATACTTATTTATGTTACGAAATTAACTAGACCGAATTTGTTGGTAATTTTATTATTATATTATAATAACAATGGCCAGCCTTTCCGGTCGGTTGTTGTTCCGCGATGGTCGCGGGTTCGTATTTCCAGGTCGCAGAATGTTCTATACTTAACACATCACATATCTAATCTACTCATTAGCTACTTTTATACTGAGCTAGGACCAAGTTACAAACGACTAGCACATAATTACTATAGTGTTGAAATTTATACAATTTTTCTAACATCTGTAGTGACTTTATCCGATGTTTAAAATAGAATGTTTCAATGACTTCACTTTTATCTGACTAAAATATAAAATTGCGATTTTAATTCTTACACAGATCCGTAATAATTTAAATATCGATTATTAATCGATTTTTCTTGTTTTAATAATCGCAAACTAACCAACCAATCAAACTCCTAGTATGACGAAAATATTCTGTAATAATAATTAGTTTATTTAATGCTATTGCTGTTTACATATAGATAGATGTTTATTTTTGGAACTAAGCTTTAAATAATCGCTTCGTTCGCATCGATTCGGTGCCAGTATCGATAACTGCCAATGAGTAGAACTAACGAGTCATATTCTAGAATAAATAACTAAATAATCTGTATTGTGCATTTACTGTACGGCTACTGAAATATGTCGAACTTTCAGATCCAATGTCTAATGTTTTTGCTTTGGTTGTGTTACTTATACTATTATTATTGTATTTGAGATTTATTTTGTATAATAATGATGTAATAAATTGCTAAAATTTGATGATGGTTTTTGCTTTTATAATCCTAGATTTTTTAAAGGAGAGAGCTTATATTGCATTTGCCTTCCCAAATTTGGAAAAGCAAATTAGACGTTTTCGTTAAAGAAACATGATACAGAGTAAAAATATCACGATAGAGGTTTTCCGTACCTTATTATTCATATAATTAAAATAATAAAATAAAATAGATAAAGGAATAAAAAAAATTAATTGATATTATGTTATATGAAGGGATAGATAATGATTCGACCAGTTCTTTTATACGGAGCACTATCTCGGCACAATCAGTTGCTTCACGTCACGGAGATTAAGATGCTGATGATGCTGATGCTGTGATGCGTAACGTGGGTTGACTGTATACGCAACATACTCGTTCGAGATAGTCTTGGGGTCCGTGACGTAGCTTTTGGGTCCGCGGCATAGGAACTATGTCGGAAGAAAATGGTTTGATATGCCTGTTCCTGGATTTAGTCCCCCCAGACGTTCAAGGAAACGATGTCGTGATGAGACAGGACATGGGAGCCAATGGCTAGTAACTATTGAGGATGCTCAAAACCGTGCAAAGTGAACCAGGAAACTTTCGTAACTAAAACGTTATGGTATATGGTCATTATGGTATACAGGATGCTGCCCTTGATCAAATTGGATCGTTAAAGAACCCATTAAGTAGATACATACATATAAATAATGTAGCATTGTGTGAATCTGTGCTGAGAAAGGGAGTTCTACAAGGATTTGTTCTTGGTCTTAATGATGCTAAATACAATGTATTTCTCTGTTAAAGAAGAAACTCTTACCGTAAGGTAATCAACAATATTCTTATCTTCACTGGAAATTACACCAAGTAACAGTTGCAGATAAACTCTCCTCCAATATTCAAAAAGAAAACCTCTCTGTGGCGTTAAACCGTGTACGTGTCTATAAAAAAATACCTTAAAATATTTTAGATTTATCACTATTGAAATTTAAAATTACTTTAAAAACCTTCTTAATTAGTAAAACTAGAGTAGCTTAGTCCAAGAATATTCAAAGAATTTATATACACAGCACATAGTTTGTTCCTGTAGTACCTAATTAAAGTCTCGGTTAGGTTACCCATCTATGGAACAAATGGTAAATGATATATATATATATATATATATATATATATATATATATATATATATATATATATATATATATATATATATATATATATATATATATATATATATATATATATATATATATATATATTTATATATATATATATATATATATATATATATATATATATATATATATATATTTATATATAAATATTATAATTGTCTATTGCCCTCGTATAAGATATTAAAAAAAAACATCAGAAACACTGGTGTTAAGTTGTTATTTATTACACATTCACGTCAGATATTTACAAAATTGCACAAAGTGAAACATGTATTCGCAACACTTACGTCTAATTTTAAATATAAATTTAATTACATCTACGTACTACATTTCAAGTGGGCACTCCAGATGGAGGTACTTTTGAAATGAAACGGCCAAACGTCTTAAGACAATACTCTTAGCAGCCTTTGGAAAAACCTATCTGCTTCCGGTTCTTCTTCATCATCTTCATCTTCTTCGTCATCATCATTGCCATCTGAATTTTGTCTGACTGAACGACGTGAGCGTTTTAAAACTTCATCGTCGTCATCTTCATCATCGTTATCACCATTAACCTCATCTTCACCATCGTCTTCATTGTCATCTTCGTCTTCAATTTCTTCTTGCCTTTTCTTATTTTCTTCTTTATCGTCATCGTCATCATCGTCGTCGTCGTCGTCGTCGTCGTCGTCGTCGTCGTCGTCATCGTCATTGTCATCGTCCTCATCATCTTCAACTTCTTCTTGCCTCTTCTTCTTTTCCTCTTCTTCATCGTCATTGTCGTCGTCGTCATCATCATCTTCAACTTCTTCTTGCCTCTTCTTATTTCCCTCTTCTTCATCGTTATTGTCGTCGTCGTCATCATCATCTTCAACTTCTTCTTGCCTCTTCTTATTTTCCTCTTCTTCATCGTCATTGTCGTCGTCGTCATCATCATCTTCAACTTCTTCTTGCCTCTTCTTATTTTCCTCTTCTTCATCGTCATTGTCGTCGTCGTCATCATCGTCTTCAACTTCTTCTTGCCTCTTCTTATTTTTCTCTTCTTCATCGTCGTCTTCATCGTCATCGTCATCATCATCATCTTCTACTTGTCTTTTATTTCTTAATAAATCATCATCATAATCTTCGTCATCATCGTCATCATTATCATCTTCTATTTGTCTTTTATTTCTTAATAAATCATCATCATCAATATCATCATCATCATCATCTTCAATTTCTTCTTGTCGCTTTCTAATATTTACTTCATCTTCGTCGTCATTGTTATCATCAATATCTTCATCATCAATTTCTTCCTGCCTTTCATTTCTTCCTGCCTTTTTTCGAGTTCTTCATCATTTTCAACGCCGTCATTTTCATTATCATCATCTTCTTCAATCACTTGTCTTTTAGATTTTTTTAATTCATCTTCTAGTTCATCAATTTCTTGTTCTAAATCCTCTTGTTGTCTTAAATAATTAGTTTTGATGTATCCTACAACTGCATCAACCTTAATGTTTTCATCGCCAGAACCTTCAACATTTTCATTTTCTTCATTATTCGAACAGGGTTTGTTATTTCCATGTCCATGGTTATGACCGTGGCCATGATTATGACCCATATGCATGCGACGACCATGATCATGATCATGATCTTCATCGTGGTCATGGTCGTGGTCATGAGCGTGGTCGTGGTTGTGGCTGTGGTCGTGGTCACTATCGTGATCATGACCATGATCATGGTCGTGATCGTGATCATGGTCGTGCTCGTGATCGTGATCATGGTCGTGCTCGTGATCGTGATCATGGTCGTGATCGTGATCATGGTCGTGATCGTGATCATGTTCGTGATCGTGATCGTTATCATGGTCGTGGTCATGGTCGTCATCATGGTCGTGGTCATGGTCGTCATCATGATCGTGATCATGATCATGATCGTGGTCAAGATCTTCGCTATTTAATAAGCTACGTGCACGATACTCGAATTCATTATCATTATCTTCTTCTGATTCATCTACTTCTTCTTCTTCGTCCTGTTCTTCTCCTTCAACATCTTCTTGGCTTTCTAATTCATTTTCTTGGTTCTCAACTTCGGGCACACTTTCTGATTCCAAATCTTCGTTTTCATTTTCTGGAACGCCGTCACCTTCTACTTGCTCTGATTCTTCTTCAGACTCGACATTTTCTTCAGGTTCAACTTCTGATTCAGCTTCTTCAGGTTCAGGTTCCGGTTCAGATTCGGGTTCAGGTTCAGGTTCAGGTTCGGGTTCAAGTTCAGGTTCTGGCTCAGGTTCGGGTTCTAACTCACCTTCAACTCTGCAACCTTCTGGTGGAACAGAACGATCACAAATCTGTAAAGGTAAAATTGTCTGTTCAAATATGGAAAATAAAGTAAAACTAACTTTCTCTTCTAAGAAATTAAAACGTATGTTAACTAATATAATATTAAATTTATTTATTAACGTACATATTTTAAAATATTATAATCTTATTTAAATTATAGTTTTCCTTTGCTCGATATGAAAATATTCAATTGTTGTAGGATAAATCTTCATTCGACAAATATTTCTGATTGGTTTAGAAATATTAAAAGTAAGTGAAAAGCTCGCAATGGCTACATGGAAAGGTTATATTATAGCTCTGAGGTTTAGAGCTCTCCTTGTCCACAGTTTTAAGATCTCTAAACCGAGTAGAGAGTACAAAAATGAAGAAGGCCTTTGCCAAAGTTAAGTAAAAAGACGAAGTTGTCGATGTCATTGACTAACCAGAGTTAATAAATTAAGACACTGTTTTGCAAATATTTATTTTATGTCTGAATAATGGTTTAGTTATTATCAATATTCTAGCTCTTAAGTATTTGATTCTATCACACTGGTATCTTACTACATAGTTACTGCATTATGTGGTATATATGCATAAATTAAAAAAAAAACACTAGCTGAGTATAGAATATTTCTAACCTGCTCTTCTTCATTAAACCATGTGTCCATGGGACATTGCATGAGGTAGGAGCGACCAGAGTAGCATTGGTAGTAGTGCAGGCAGCTGTCGACGTTGGAAATACGTAGGAAGTTCTCCTGGCCGATGCACAGAGTCTCCGGATTTTGTCTCAAATTGATTGAGAGTGCGGAGGCGCAGGCCAGCGCCGCCACTACAAATAGCAGCTGTGTGGTCACTGTAAAATATTACTTTTGTAGTTGTTTATTCCAGAATATAATATAGCTAGATGATATTTCTTAAGTTCCGTCCTTACTTACTTCTTTTTGTTTTTTTTTAAAGTTATTTTATTGATTTTCACCATCGATAAATAAAAGAGTATCATTATGAATTAGCTATAAATTTATATAAGCCAATTCCAAAAGCTTGAAATATTTTCTAGAAAATAAATTTGAATGTTTCTTACAAAATAAATTTTTATTTAAATATTAATAAAACAAGATATACTCATATGTGTTATTTATGTACGATTAATGATGAGATGCATACATACTGTACGACAAATTCATATTACGTAACATTCCTATTCCAGACAATTTAATATGGAAATTGTAAATTAGACTATTTGACTGCACTGGCTTAGTTTCAATTCCATCAACTGCAGAGTTGCTCAATTCAAATACGTCGAAGTGTTGAGAAACTGAAATTGCTTTCCAAAATTTCTGCTTATATAATCGCGTGATATTCGTATGTATAATATAATATTCATCTTAGAACTGAGTTTATTAATCTAATAGATTTTTGACATATAGTAAATTAAAATTGCATGAAAACAAACGAATTATGTTTAAGTACAAATATTATGTAACAATTCTTATAGGTACAATAATATTAATATCATCATCCAGTAATCCAGTAATTTTTATTAATAAACAAAATAAACTATAAAAGGAATCATAGAAATCGATTAAACAAAAGAAATAACTTAATAAACTTAAACTACTTACCACCCATTTTGACCGCAAAAATACTCGTGCTGTGATGCGATCCGCGAACAAAGTAATTTATCCAGAAGTAAGGCACCAATTTTATCTAGACGTTAGTATCTAAAGAATCGAAGATAACGTCAGCTCCATTAGATACTGATGCTGACGATCGACAGCTTCTTATCTTGGGTTATCCTTTACATTTTATCTCATTCACCATTATTCTGTAATATTACGACTTAATTGTCGCATTGTGTTTGTCGCAACTTTAGTGAAGAGATGTATTTACTTTAATGATATAAGCTAAATAATAATTGTTTTATTTTTTTATTACATATACCAAAAAAATAAAAACTTTACACATAAAATTATCATAATAATATAATATTAAATAATTATTATGTAGTTCCGTAATATTATATACTTTTTTATTGACTGAGTTTCTGTTCTTCTTTTTGTAATTTTGCAAGGTTAGCTTTGACGTGTTGATATATATATATAGATATATATATAATATATATATATATATATATATAATATATATATATATATATATATATATATATATGTATATATATATATATATATATATATATATATATATATATATAATATATATATATATATATATATATATATTAATATATATATATATATATATATATATATATATATATATATATATATATATATATATATATATATATATATATATACTATATATATATTATATGTATTTATATATTGTTCTTTGTGGTTGTTATGGAGATCATTTTCTCAAATAGTTTCAATGCTTAATAAAAACACTTCTTTGGCACAAAAGCCTTTTTCCGCAGTGGAAAATATCATTACCGCTATAATTATTTAAAATTTTATCACATTAGAAACTTTCAAAATTTGCTTTACCTGAATAGTTTAACTATTTATATGAAATTACGTTTCACTGTAAAATGTATAAATTATACAACAAATATTATTAAAATAGCCGTCAGTGGCTTTTTGTTGTACAGGTAGGAAAGAGTCGGGGAAGCCAGAGACAACACTGAACAGCTGAACTACGGGAGGGGAGGCAACAGGTGACGCTTTGCGAAGTGAGGCTTCAATGCCAATTGTACACTCTGCCAGCTCATCTGGAGAGACCGTACAAGAACCACACATTAATAAAAGAAGATAATGGTCGGAAGAGGAGGAGAGGGAACTAATGTAGTCCTTTTATAAAACTCAAAGTCAGGGATATATCTGGGATATATCAATAGATTATTTGCGTTTCTTACAGATAGAAATCCTACTAATCCAAAGATACACAAATTTAACGGAAATACACTTTGCAACTCAGAATAATAAAACAAAATATTAAATCACATAAATTTTTGAACCGTTTAAAAGACGAAGCTGAAGGAAGGGTTGCAGTAGTTTTACATGCTTCATCTTCTATCCATTAACCACAGTAAATAAACGTGCATAGGGAAGGAGACAGTGATACGGAGACTATATATCCTTTTTCCAGAAGGTCTCAGGACGGTATATATATATAGACGGGAATTTGAGTCTCGGTATGCCGAAAACGAAGTAATAATAATATTATTATAATAACATGGAACGAAATAATACTCCACATATATCAAATTTAATTATTTATTCATCCATCCTATTTCATGGAAAGGAAAAAGCAATCAAAATATAACAATATTACTTTTAATTTAATTTTTGAATTAAGACAATAATGTCTTAGATATATATAAATAGATATAATAAAGCTTTACATTCACATAGAACCGTTGGCACGCCAATCTTGCATTCTTGTATTCCTCCACGTGACCTTGTACTTGGAGATTGATCAGGTTTGAATACTTATATAATAAAACTATTAAACGGATTGTTGCATTATATTGTACTAATATAATATTTTAAATACTCATGTGATGTCTAATAATAATAATAATAATATGTGTATTAGAATTATATTTGACTAAGCAGCTCAATTGACAATCTGATAAAGCATATAAGAATATAAATTAAGCTTTGTTAAGCACTTCCTCAAAAGCACTTTTTAATTATCTTTTAAGTTTAATTTCATATAACAACACAAAGGTTGACAAGATATCGCTATTGATTTACTGAATATTTGTGAAATCGTTATACCTATAAGATTATATAATATTTACCTGTTATAAAGAAAAAGAGTGTACGTGTAGAGAATGTGCTTAATTAAATTAAGTATCTAAAACAACGCAACTAGTATCATTTGGACGATTTGTTATTTTCAAGTATCCCATATAGTATCGAAAATATGAATCCTATCAACATTGTGATTCTTGATAGTGGAATTTTTAGTGAATCATAAGATGAATCAGTCCACAAAATTGTTATATCTCTAATATATATTAGGTATAAAGCAATGTTGTGAACTGATTCGCTATATCTACGGATAATGATTTGCTATATTTTTAATATCCGAGAAACATCGTATTAAATTGTATATTAAATAATGAATAGTATTATTGATATTTTCTAACGTGTTATTGTAAGACATAATTTACTGCCATAGAAGTGCTTTTTTATTTTATAGTGCCGACGGAGGTTTCCGTTGCCTGCTTTCAGCCCAATTTCGAGACATTGTCTTACCAAAACAAAGAAATGAAAATAATTCAGTCCACTGAACGAGAATCGATTCCGCAACTGTCGCATTTACAGTTACAGTACAGATCTTACAAATCTAGGTATGCCAAATAAAAAAAAAATGACATTGTTGTTTATATAATAATATTTATTATAATATTTATTTTACTTCACTTGCACATGTAAATAAATATGTGGGATACGTATCTTTGTACGTCAGAAGTCAAACTCGGACGTAAAATAAGGTGCAGATAGGCGTAATGACGTATCTACATGCAGTACATACATCTATGATCAACGTTCACTTGTCGATCTTTTATAATTTGATAAAATAGATGTTGTTAGCACAGTTTTATATGTAACTAAATACTAAGATATTTTTGTCTTCACGCTGTATCTCGTACATAGGGTAGCACGCAGGGTAGGCAGAGGAAATCGTTGGCCCAAGGAACCTAGTGTTAAGACTTTCGAGGCATTGCGTGTTGAGTTCAGAAACTCGAGCGAAAAAATTGCATTCTTCCGAAGTGGGAATCAAACCCACCAACCGTCATGTTTACAGGCAGAAGCTATGCCTCTGCACCACGGAGTTCCTCTACTTGGAATCTTTTTTTTTACTAAATGGCTGTCATATATATTACACCATCTCTCTCATAACATTTGGGAGGGATACAGTAAGAAAAATGTCATACTCAAAATATAATTTTAGCGACAATATCTCTTGATATTAAGGATTGGTAACTGTTTGCTTTAATTTTGATGCTTATTTTGTTGATAGAGTGGGATTTCTGTTTTCTTTTGCATCTCTAAGGATATTTTCCTTCTCATGTAGATTTTTATTCGATGTCTTCGTTGGTTTTCATTCCTTTTTGTTTGTTATCGAATTTAGCCATAGTTCCTGTATACATGCTGGCGATGCGCTGCAGTTTTCTTTTAACTTTAGCAATAGTCAAGGTTTTCTCTTGTTCTGTATGTTCCAAATAAACTTTTTTTTACATCCCATTTTTTACATATTGTGATACCTCATTAGAAAGCTTCAAAATCTTATGATCTTGATTATTAAGAAATTTTTTTACAGGTTTAATGGCACATTGAAATTGTATACTTTTATATTTTGATCTGTATAATAGAACTATAGTAAGCAAAAGCCTGCATTAGTAAGCCTTCATCTGTAGTTAAATTTGATATATTTATTTATTATGTAAATGTGTGATAGCAACAGAAGTAATCAATCATAATAATCGAAATCGTATCACATCGTCGTCGTGTAAAAATCTTAACTACTTTAGATGGCGGTGCAAATGTAGATTTTTGGATTAAGTTAGTACTAAACAGAGCTAGTGACTGGCCTTATCTTTTGATCATAGCCGCGATATGACATATATATATATATATATATATATATATATATATATATATATATATATATATATATATATATATATATAATATGAAATAATAATTATTAGACCATCAAAATTAAAAAAAAAAATACCATTTGAGAGTTTTGTTTTTAGTACAATCAACAGTTATTGAACTATCGGGTAGTTTATTTACATTCCAATTATTATTTCCAATTATACATGTGTAACGTAACGCCGTACCGCCTGTTGCCCAAAGTAAAGTGCTTTTTTTGTTTTTATAATTTAACTGTTCTTTTAGAGTTCCACCAGAAGTTCCAGATCATAAAATTCTTAAAAATCTCTTGTTTAAATTCATCACTCAACAGTTGTTGTTAACGAGTCTTTTCATAATTTCGTATAGTTTAGCTAGGTATATTTTAGAGTTTAGGTATATTATGGTATTATGGATTTTCATGATGTGTTGCAGTCTTCAAACTCAATACCCTATGTCTTTCCCAGGTGTAAAAAGTATTCAATAAAAAAAAACCTTTTATTTAAATCCGTCCACTAGTACCGTTGTTTGTATATATCGTTTGTTCTGGAAATTTTTGATTGTTTCATCGTGATAAAATTAATATTATCTCAGTTTCAATGAGATTGTTGCATGAGATAGCTACGAGTATTTCCACGTCCTATATAAACGATGTTTATGACACTTTTAAGAAAAAACGATATGTTATTGTCATAAAATTTTTATGTAGCAAAATTTTAAATAGTTTATTTAACTATTTCATTCATGAATTTTTGAACAAATTTTAATTTTTTTTTTTAAATATATGGGTTTAAAATTAAAAAGTAGATTTTTAAATCTTGATCTGAATCTTAATTACGTATAATAACAGCTTTTACTTCACCAAACTAAGCGTTGATTACGAAATAACAAATGGGGATGACGCACTCTTAGTGCCCCAAATTGAATCAATTTATAATATAGTCTATAGACTACCCCGTTAAATGGACTATCTAAAAGAAAAATATTCTTCCAAATACAACCAACTAGGTAGTTCCTGAAAGTAGCGCGTCAAACCAATAATATTCTCCAGCCTAATAATACCTGCACGGTCACGACAATGCAACTCATAGATTATTTTTAAGCAAATCTAGTTTTTTATATTATTATTGGCATTGTATAGATACGCAAAAAATATATAAAAATTATCTTATCCGTAATAAGGAAATTAATAATAACAAATAATTACTATATTAATAAATAAATTGAAACAGAAGAGAGAAGAAAACGAGAAGAGAAAAGGAGGGAACCTAGTTTTAAGACACTCTGTTCCTCACTTTCCGAACAATTGTCGAGTCTCTTTGGCTTTCTCTTTTTACCAGAGCGAGGAAATGAAATTATTCATTCCCACGAATGGGCACCAAACTTACAACTATCACGTTTACAGTCAAACTGTCCCACTGCGACCCGATGGCCTATATGAATAAACAAAGCTATAAAAAAATACTTATCATTATATACCTAAAACGGCAATCCGTAAGACGAGAGTACCTCAATATCAATAATTCCTACATCGTCGTATAAAATGGGAACATTTAAAAATTGCCTACATTACTTATTCATATTGTTTACGCCACACAACATTTTTCACGCTCATTGTAATCTCTTTTATCGCGAGATAGCGTTCTTAAGTGCATGAATGAATATCCTTCAATTTCTAATAAAATGTCATAGTCGAATTTATTTTACACATTTTACACATTTAAAACCTTTGGGCAAATGTATTACTACTACTTAATTACTTCACGCATTCATATATCCGTTGGATAATTAATATATTAAAATGAACTGAATTGAATTAAGATAGGAAAAACCTTTTTTGAAAATGATTTGTAATAAAATGTATAATTGTAGTAAATAGATAAAAAAAACTAGGGAACGGAGTGTTTCAACACAAGGTTCCTTCTACCTACGGTTCCCTCTACCTGCTATGTGCGGGATACAACGTGAAGCTAAAAAAAGGAAAAAAAATACTAAAAATGCTCCGATTTTTTTGTAGGATTAAATATAAATATCTAATAAATATCTAATATCAATTAATATTTTTATTCATGTACCCTTCAAATTTAAAGAACCTATATTTCCGAATTCCTTTCTCATTTACCGTCGCCTTCATGACACAGCGATACAGTGTCTGACTGTAAATGTGATGATTGTAAGTACGATTCTCACTTGGGAAATATTGATTATTGAACTTCCTCGCTCTGGTAACAATACAAAGCGCGATGTTGAGTTCCGCAACACGCAATTTATTTTAACATGATACTTCCTCGTGATTTTAAGGAAAATAAATATGCAGACAGACAACCAAGTGAAGTGAACAACAAGTGATGGACAACAAAGTGATCCTATAGGGGTCGTGTTTTTACCTTATGAGAGACGAAACCCTAAAAAGTGGTCATGGATTTATTTATATTTCAATATCTCCAAAATCGCTTACATTGTTTTTTAGAGAGAATAATTTTTGCAGGATCTCTTTTTTCCGCTTAAAGCATATAGTGACATTGGATTTGGTCATATAACAATCTAGGTATAATTTCATTTTAATTTCAAATTAATAAAATATGTACCTAACCCCGGTGAAAATAGTCAAAATTTGTTGAAATTGTTTAAAAGATTTTTGACGTGTGCATTGCGTCTATCATGTTGATACTACATACAGTGTCGTGGCTCTAAGAGCGCATCTTACAGGAGTTAAACAAGTCATGCCGTAGAGATATAGTCATATCAATGGGGAGCAATCATCAAAGCTCATCTACCAAATTAAGTGAATAACCACATTTTGAACCTTGAAGCCTACTCACTGTGATTTCTGTATTCTTTTAAATTTCAAATAATATAATTTTTATTGTCTTCTATTAAAAAAAACCACATAAGGTGTTATTTTTTCATATTTTTCAGCAAAAGTTTTACAATTTTCCTTGCCTTTTCGTTTTGTTTGTAGTTGCGTTACGTTTGCATTTCGCTGTAGTTTGTGTAGGTTGTGATAGCTCAATAGAAAGCTGGAGGATCTGTAGATATTTTTTGAAAACTTTACACTCAAAATTCACTAGTGATTTTTCAGACAAATTTTACATTTTTCACATAGGTCAAGTTTTTTTTTTACAATGTCTATATTATAGCGCAGGCTCCCATTTCTCAACTTTTGTAGTTAACTTAGGAGTTAACTAACTAACCTCATAGTTGCTAAATTACAGTTAGTATATACATATATAAATAATGATCTCAAACATGTGACATTTTGCTCAATACTTCTTTTAAAATTAAAGTTTAAATATAAACAAAAATGTAATGTCCAGGGTGTTAAATTACCAAATAAGTTCGCAAAGATCCCATTTATAACCCCTTTACGGAAATATGCCGAATCATCAAAAACCCTGTATATTTTTATTATATTTCAAAGTGATATAATGCTTATTAAATTTAATCTGATGGCCAAGTGGCGAATAAAATAATTACTCGCTCCATTAGTTTATTTCTATTTGAATAATTGGCTCCCGTAATATTTTCCAACAGAACAGTTCAAATATCATTTACACCACTTTGCAGGGTTCCACAAAGTGCATGATGGTGTATTAATTACAGCAATCATAAGATAAGCATCGTTTGTTATTCACGGCTACTTTCAAGGATTTCACTTGTGAAATTAGATTGAATATTGTACTTCAATTTGACTTGTGACTTTTACTATTCTTAAATTTGTATATTTTACTGAATTTTATTTTTATTGTTAGTAAAAATCTAAGTATGTACATAATGGTAATAAGGTATGCTCGTAAGTATATTTTTTAATATTTTATTTTCAGCTTTACACTTCACGGATAGCCAAGTAGGCAGAGGGTGAGAACCTAATGTCAAGATATTACTCTCTTCACTTTCCGCCAAAATTCGAGACGTTGAGTGTTCAATGGAACTCACTGCCTCAGTTTGTCTTACTTGAGTTGAGTGCAGTAATGTAAAGAGCCTAGCCTAGCCTACAGCTATCATACTTATAGTAAGACGCCATTTCATTGTGTCACAAGCCTTAAACTTAAGATAAAGCCTGACGACATATTGGAAAATCCAAGTAATATGTAAACGGTTAGACGTTATAATCCCATAGTAAAACCTCAAACGAGGTGTGTCCAACGTTGTAGTGTTTTATCTTTTGATATAATATAGTTTCTGTCACTTCGAGATGGTGGATTACCGGACAAGTGGGTTTTTCGAGAGATATTTTTGTAAATTTATTGTGTTTTATTCTTTTGGATATTTTTCTAAAGACTTTAGGTAACAGGATGGTCGTAAATACTAGTAATTAAATACTAGAAAGTAGTAGTAATACGTAGAGTGATTGAGCCTCATTTGGTCTCAAGTTATATTCCAATGGTTTGGTCAATGTATTGTAAGTTAACCAGCTGTTATATACATATATTCCCTGCATATAGCAAGGTAGACAGAACGACAGACGGAACCTAGTTAAGACACACCGTTCCCCACTTTCCTCCAAATTTTGAGACATTGTGTGTTGAGTGTGGAAACTCAGAGTCATGCTTTGTCTTGTTGCCAGATCGAGGAACTGCAACAAAACCACCGAGATGTGTTTAAAAAAATTTAATATAGTTCACAAATTAAAATTTCATATCATCGTAATATATTCTTGAACTTATTGAAAGATTTTTAATTCAAATGTTGTTCTGGATAACAAGGCAAGTACATGAAAGTATTTTTTATCTTTATCATCTACTGAACTGCTTATTAAGTTTTTGGTCTATATTATTATTACTATATAATATAAATACATATATCATATATATATATATATATATATATATATATATATATATATATATATATATATATATATATATATATATATATATATATATATATATATATATATATATATATATATATATATATATATATATCAACGATTCTAATATCCACCAGCATATTAGAATCGTCACGAAACAATACGGAACGTGCCTTCATGTATGTACCTAGTATATGTACTACGTATGAATGTGGTTTACTGCTTTGTATGAAGATCAATCAAAAAGTGTATGAAATCTATTATTTATGTATATATCTTCTTATTTACTTAAAATGTTATATTAAGTACGCTTAAAGTAGGCATAGATAACTACATGATGAGACGTCTTTCTTCGCTCTCTGCCATGTTACGAGAAATTGTGTATAGATAAGGATATCAGAATGGAAATTTATATATATCTTTTTCTAAAGGAAATAAATTTTGGAAAATATTAATGTCTAAACTAGATCTGCACCTAATTCGATATATCCAGAGTCCAGTACATAGAAGACAAGCCAGACAATACAATTCCATAATATTATTATACAATTAACACATTAATTATATATTATACAATCATTTTTTACTTGTGGCTTCACCCTTTATTCTAATTCTATGTGCCTCAGTAACTCTTAGCGCAAGGTCAGTGGTATACATAGAAACGACGATGAGATGTAATGCCTATAGTCTTGCTTGATAGATAAGATATCCAACTCTAAAAAAAATTCAATCGGAATCAAGTAAACGAACTCTTTAGTTTTATACTATACAACGTATATAAACAGATAGAGACATCAAATATATAATTAAATAAAAAGCCGTCGTGACGGCGGTTGTGGGTTCGATTACGACTTTGGGAAATAAATTATAGTTTTATTTCCTTGCACTGGTGCAAAGGCAGACACTATAAAATCTAGGCGAAAATCTAGGCACTATAAAATATAGGCGATACGTTGAATACGTATCCTTAGACATTTATATAGCAATCAGAATAACCTGGTTAATTTGAAAGCTTAGCGTTATTCCAATGGCTAGTATTATTCTAATCTCAATCGACGTGGGAGACACAATTACAGTCCATAAACGATCGGTAAATACTTTATAAATGAGCCCAATTAAATATTCTTGGCGCCGTTTTACTCTCTAGACATATAAGACTAATTGGATTGCGGTTATTGTTCGCCGTACGTTGTATTTAAATCTTTGTAATTGTTATTAAAGTACACTTAAGCGATATTAACTGTAAGCATAATCATTTTATTATTATTGCATCATAAATACCTACACTGTCGTGGAACATACGAGTTTAATATTTTATTCTCGACCTACCTCTTTATATTTATTAGTGACTTTTTTCACGCTAAAGGATAACTTTTAGGACAAAAAGAACAGAAGAGAAGAGATGGCTACTTAGCCATAAGATCGCCTTTTGTACTTTTTTTTCGTTTACTCATTCTTATGACTGTATAATATTTTGTAATGTGGTGTTCAAATAAATAATAATTTAAGTTGGGGCGTGTGTGTATATGTGATAGTTGCGGGTTAGAATAACACTCGAGTGATTATTTTTTTTTTCTCAGAATCTTTCTCTATACTAGTTAGTGGGTCACTTGCAAAACTTCGCGTTAATTTAACAATTTTTTATGTCGTAGTAGGTTCGCATGTTTTTCAATTTTATTATTTTATACAGCCGTAGCACCGCTCTCTAAACGGCCAGTAACATTTCTCCGCTCTTTAAAATTAATAAAAAATAACCTTCTTTATTTTTCAATGGCTAGACTTCTTCAAAATTATAATCGATTTTTTGTGTCGTCCCATAAACGCTAGGACAAAAAGCGGTTTACACTAATAATATAATAATGAGCTAATATTTAAGATATTTCACTAATAATGTATTTATGTAAACTACAATATATTATTACTAATTTATTCAATTACTTATAATTTATTTTAATATTATAAAGCTGAAGAGTTTGTAATTTCAAAGCATTAATTTCAAAAAAAATTATATATGAAAATCATCTGGATCTCTAGTGTCAAGTAGTCCCAAATCTATTGTGATGCAATCAGGGGAGTAACCGTTGGTAAAACGACAAGTGTAAAAAGTGTTTAAGATGGCGAAAACTCAAGAACGTGTAGTGACTTATCACTAAATTTTCAACTACTGTACCTGACATAGATATATGCGTGAAATTTAAAAAAAAAATAAAGTTTAATTTCATATATTTCGTAAAGTATTTACCCAGTGATTTCATATTCAACTCGTACGATGTCATACAATACCGTATTTTGGGCAACGGTACCTAATGAGGCACTCTGCCTTTACTAGACTGAATAAACATTCATATTTTCATCGCAAGCATTTTTACGTGTATTATTTAAGATTATAATTAACATGCGCTTCAATAGATGCACCTCAAGTCTCCCGCCATCTAGTGCCAGCCTAACAAGCAATTACTATAAAATAAAGAAATGTTTACTGACACTCAAATGTATATATGTATATAAATTAAATAAAATAAATTAGCTTCACGCTGTATCCTGCACATGACAGAGTAGGCAGAGGAAACCGTAGAAACCGTAGGTATATATGTATGTATTTATGTTATTTCTTAAAAGAGGTCATCTGAATGTGATTGTAGGGTAAAACGTAAAACGCTGCAAGAAGTTCTAACGCTAGACACGCAATAAATGAATTATAGAACGCATGAATTCATTTCATGAAAAAAAAAAGATACACAAGTAAAAGTGCGGATATTCATGCAACATCTTATTTTTATTAAGCTTAATACATCAATAGGAAAGTTTATATCGAGTTGTAAGCTGAACAATCTATCATTTAGTGTCAGGAACATGTGTTAATTCATCAAAATCACGAATAAACGCTGATATTGTTTGCTGCTTATACTTAAAATGTAGGGGTCATAAATATTAGAAAAATTTTCAGAGAAATAATATAATTGTGGTTATATAATTGGCTATATGCATGCGTAGACTAGGTAGTCCAACGTTATGATGTTATTTTCTTTATGGTGTATTCCACATATATTAGGGTGGACAGAGAAAGTTTAGTGTCAAGACGTAGTGATTTCTTCATTTTCCGCCTGATTTCAAGATGTTGGGCGGTAAAGGTCAAAAAAGTGCAACAACATCCAAGACGAAATAATTTACTTTCCCAAGTGGGAATCTTTTAATTTTTATTTAATATACAAGTGACGCTTTCATTTTTTTGGCTTCACGCCGTATATAGCAGGGTATCTCTGTTTCCCGCTTTCTGCATTTCGGGATATTGTGTGTTGAGTACTGATGGTCACCTCCACGCTTTGTTTTATCCAGAGCGAGGAAAATGAGGAGAGGAAATCAACCCCCCAACCAGCAGACGTCCTGTTAATGTTTCAAGCATTAAAGTTTTAAACAGACAATACAGTCAGTCTGAAAAGATGCCGTTGAGTTTTGCGCCAAGACAACTCAAAAGCTACTAGACAAAAAATTTGTGGCTTGTCGCCAAGTCCACCGTGTAAAAGCTATAGAAAATAAAACTGAAAAATTAAACAAAGAGGTAATAATGATAACACTTTATGGTGTGAATTACATGGAATATTTTAAATATGTAGATATAAATCAGTCGCTTTCATGAACATTATACCAACTGATTTGAATGCAAATTGTCAAGAAACCTCCTGCTTAGGATTTTCCATTTTTTATCAGGAGTATCGTGTTTCACATCCATTATGATAATATTTATTGAGGTATGTAGTCCTCAAATGTATTGTTATAGTTAAAAGTCTAGATGCATAACTATAAATTAAGTACATTTTCATATTTTGCTATCTAATTTAGATTTTACATTGAATCACTTTCTTGAAATATGTTAAACATACAATAATTGTTGAAATTAAAATATTATTGAAATATGTTAAAAATATAATAGTAGTTTATTTAGTCATGAATCATAGAATAATCGTATTTGCCATCACAAGGAGCCAAGATTGCTTACAGGTGAAAGTTACGAAAATGTAAAAATAATGCATACCTATTATAGGTATTAGGTATTTTTCTCTAAGAAATCTCTAAGAATTCAGATTCTTTTGAGCCATGAGTGTGGGGTGAATGGTATTTTTAATCTCTTTGAACCTTTTGTTTCTTAGCATAGATGTGATATATGATATCTTTAGGTTTTTTTTAAAACTAGACTGACTGACTATAGAATTGTGACATTCGTATGACCATAATCTCTATAAAGTGAAGGTAGGTAAAGTAATAAAAAATTGTTAAAAATAAGTATTCAAAATTTACTATCCTCATTGATGCTCACTCCAGTCTATTTCAAAGATATCATTGTCATTAAATAATTGTGAATTCGTAAATGACCAAATGGAAAATTGTAATGACCAAAAATATTGGTCAATTGCGAGTGGTAAATGTGTATAAATGTTTTGTTTTCTTCTTTGTTTGTAGTATAAGTTCTAACTCATTACCAATCATATCACTGTGATATCGAGAAGTACCCTAATATAGATTTTGATTACGTGGCGATTTTTTATACAAGTAAGGCTAAAACTAAACATCTAATTATTTGATTCCGTTGACTTAGAAGTTAGTTTTTATTTGAACTCTAAACCACTTGACACCTCCAGACGATTTTTAGAAAACGATCTTGACAGACAGACAGAAATACAGACAGACAGACATACGTGATCCTATAAGGGTCTCGGTTTTCCTTTTGAGATACGGAACTATAAAAGATGGAGAATGAGAAAAACAAGACGTGGAAAGGTGTATTGCTGGTAATTGACGATTCAAAAGTGATTGTACTAGCCTATTTGAATAAAGTATGTAATAATAAGAATAGAAGCAACGGTGTTTTGTCTGCATTGATGACACGATAAAAGTCGTAGTGATGGTACCTAGGCTGTTATACAATAGGAAGATGTAGATATTACAGGCGAAGAATGAAAGAAATCCGAATCTCCGCAGATCGTCAGTTTAACTGACCGAATCTGCAATAAAGATATACGCACAATGGAAATGAATACAAATAAAGAATAGAGTTGCTAAGTGATAGGGGAGCGGTACTGTAGTCAGACTTTTGAGAATACAGTATCTGTGACACTGGAAAAAAGTCACGGGAAAACCAAGAGGTTCCTAGGATGGCACGAATGAGGTCACGATTACAGTGAACAAGGCTAGGTATGCAGGATCTGTAGCGTTTGGCATTCAGTTCTCTCTAGCTACTCTGCTCGGTATGGAGCGTGAAGCTAAAAACAAGATCAAAATGCCATATTATTTCATTTTCATACAAAAATATCGGTTTTAGGTATAAAAACAATCAAAAATGATAACAAAAAATTCAATTGCTGTTTAAAATTTTTAAGGCAACAATATTTGTTACTCATCTGGAGGTTTC
Source organism: Dione juno (assembly GCA_037127375.1). Classification (NCBI taxonomy): domain Eukaryota; kingdom Metazoa; phylum Arthropoda; class Insecta; order Lepidoptera; family Nymphalidae; genus Dione; species Dione juno. The sequence continues at coordinate 1,400,969 of JAXRJS010000052.1, forward strand.
TTCTTTTTCATAAGAAAACTTTTGACTATGAGAAATGGATTTGTCTGTATAGTTATTTCCTCCAGAGCCCTCTTAAACTTTTAAGTACCTGAAGAGTTAAGTTCGTAACTTAGAAGAGTAAAAGAATTCATAAGGACATTTCCTTAAAATTTTAAAATTATATATATATTATTTGAATATCATATATATATATATATATATATATATATATAATATATATATATATATATATATATATATATATATATATATATATATATATATATATATATATATATATATATATATATATATATATATATATATATATATATATATATATATATATATATATATATATATATATATATATATATATATATATATATATATATATATATATATATATATATATATATATATATATATATATATATATATATATATATATATATATATATATATATATATATATATATATATATATATATATATATATATATATATATATATATATATATATATATATATATATATGATATTTCAAATTGTTTTCAATTTCATACTTGTGTCTAGTATGAAATATTAGGTAATTAAATTTTATTCACCAGAAAATTTTGCTTTATAAATAATGGTATATTTAAAAATAAGATGAATTAGATTAAAGGTTTTCAGAATATAAAGTTTATTGAAGAAAATTTCATAAAAGGCTTTGGGTTGATGGAAGAATAATGTAATTAGGCACGATGCGTTTATCTTTGTTGACGCAAACCTTGCCATTGTATTGTCTATATTGTATTAAAAATAAATTAAATTTAGAAAAAATAATTATATAATAAAATAGTAATAGAGTTATGTAAAAATACAAAAATTAATGATTTCTTAAATTTTAGTCAGTCTGCTTGTCTGTTTGTCATGCACTTTTTTGGGTCTATTAGATGGATTTGAATGGAACTTTTTTGTTGTACAGTCTGAGCAAGATCAAAGCTATTATAAGTATAAAAAATTGGCACACCTGATGTATGACCATATATATAAAATATATATAAAATATATGAAAAAAACCATATATGAAAAAAATCATGGCAAGAAAAACCTAAAAAGGTATATTTTTTAGGGTTCCCTACATCAAAATGAAAAACCATTATAGGATAATTTTGCTGTCCATCTGCGTGTCTGTCTGTACTTCTGTCAAGAGCATTTTATTGGAGATCGCATAGAGATATTAACTTAGTAACTGAGATAGTAACAGGTGTAATCAGAGGACACAGAAAATATCAAACCTTTAAGTCAACGCAATCAGATATCATAGTTTATGCAGCATTTATATAAAAATCGCCGCGTTATCGAAACTCATCGGGAACTTATCTTTAGAATTTTAAAAAGGAGTTAATTTTGTAGTTAAGGGAAAAATCTGAAAATTGGATATTTACGAATACATCGTAGAAAAAATCCATTAAAAACTCATGAGTATTTCATACAAAATGAATATATATGACCGCAAATTTAAGTTTATCAATTTTGATAAATTGTTCTTTACGCTGACCTACAATCATGAAATTAGTTAGTTAGATTGGTCATATAATTATATATATATATATATATATATATATATATATATATATATATATATATATATATATATATATATATATATATATATATATATATATATATATATATATATATATATATATATATATATATATATATATATATATATATATATATATATATATATATATATATATATATATATATATATAACCAAATCCATGGTAGAGGGACCTTAATGTCATATTCATTATTTAAAAGCTTATGAGGCCGTTTACCTGGAAATGTATTTTTGTAATTTCGTTGTTAAGAAGACAAAGCGCAGCGTTGACTTCCACTACTAAGCACGCAATATCTCAAAAATTGGTCGGAAAGTGAGGAAGTGTGTCTAGTAAAGTGTCTCTCTCTAGTTTCGAGTATGCACGGGCAAAGTAAAAAAAATTGTTTACTTAACGACTTCTTTATTCAAATGTACATATGACGTATACAAGGTATCCTATTTGCGAGATTGTAACACAAGTTCTATAATAAAAAAATGGTCATTTTATCTTGTTTTTTGTCCAAACGTATCTCAATCGTGATCTAAAAACGTTAATATATATACTTAATATTAAGTTTAAGAATTTTTAAAACCTCCAATATGAAATTTAAAAATTTAAGATTTTATATTAAATTATTGACTAAAAAATTTAATGAAAGCTAAAATAAAAAAAATATATTTGTGTTCTTTAATTTTTATTTAAAATTAAGTTAATTAAAATTTATCGGAATCTGTTCTAAGCTTACAAAATCAATATAAATGATGATAACATCAGATTGTCTTATACATTAATTAAAAGACAATTTATTAATATATATATATATATATAAATATTCACTAAGATCACCGGATACGACGATGGCTGTGCACTTTTCGTGAGTTCATCTTATGTTCCCTCAGTAGCTGAGGAAGACTTTGTAATTCGAGTCGCTTTGAGACGAGACACCAGTATTTTCATTTACTCCATTGTGCTAGAAAACCTAGTATAAATTGTAATTGGAAAATATTTTTTGCAAACCTCGTAGCCCATTATTGTTATTATTAGACAAGTAAATATTATTCACCTATATATATGGAGCTATATATGAAGTTCAATAAAACTTTATAGCTAGCTACCTACTAGCTTTATAACTAAGTGAAGTGAACCTTTTCCATTTTGATATTTTTATGCATAGATGCTTAGAAAATGTGTTGTGGATATGAAGAGTGATCTAACTATTTTATTTGTTTACTTTTTGTTATTAATTTGAAGAATTTATTAATTTGAAGCATTTATCTCAATAGAGTGATAATATACAATGGATCTTACAAGAAGTAAAATGCAGGCCATGGCAATGATAAAAACCCCATACTCATCCCTCGAGCAATGGCTCGAGATCACCCGAGAGGTATCAGTTTACATACAGGTATTGACAAAATAGAATATGTCAAATTTATATAACAAAACAATATATCAACATATCCAATACAAAGTTTCGCTTACCACGACGGAATAACCAATCAAAATGCCACTATGCTTAAGCTTCAAATATTTATAATAAATATAATTATCTTAATAAGAATAATTTATAATTCAGCAGCAAAGCTGTACGTTGCAACATCTTGTATTGCACAAGACATGTATATATATATATATATATATATATGTACATGTATATATATATATATATATATATATATATATATATATATATATATATATATATATATATATATATATATATATATATATATATATATATATATGTATAAATTTACTCAGAATATATTTATTTGAATGCTCTTTATAACATTAATGTCAGGTTCAAATGTCTTGTGAAATACAAGATGTTGCAACGTACAGCTTTGCTGCTGAATTATAAATTATTCTTATTAAGATAATTATATTTATTATAAATATTTGAAGCTTAAGCATAGTGGCATTTTGTATTGGTTATTCAGTCGTGGTAAGCGAAACTTTGTATTGGATATGTTCATTACTCCGTTTTGACTTTTTATTATTTATTTTCTTATAGTGAAAGTGCGTCCGTTTTATAGTGAAAGGGCCACCTCATGTTAAGTGGACACCCTCGCCCATAGACATCTACTACCTGAGAGGGTGTGGATGCGTTGCCAGTTATCGTGGCTAGACAAAACGCGGCGTTGAGTTCCGTATCTTACACACAATGTATCAAATTCGGGTCCAAAGCGGAGGATATAGCGTCGTGAGAACATAGAGTAGGTACTCTCTGCTTGCTCATATGCGGGATAAAAACAAAAATAATATACTGAGATTTTTGCCAAGCTTTTATTTCACACAAAACACAGTATAATGGCATAATAAAAATATAATTAATATAGGATTTCCTCAACAGAAAGTCTAATAGGTTCACGGAACCGGTGACGTTATCACTACTCTGCAGGAGCGTGGGTCTTAAAATTATTACATCAAAATATAGACAAATGAACAATATAATGTATAACAGCTATAATTTAAGATTTCTATAATGTCAAATAATAGTTATAATATATGTATGTATATGTATTTATATGTATGTATATGTATGTATATGTATGTATATGTATGTATATGTATGTATATGTATGTATATGTATGTATATGTATGTATGTGTACTTTTTTATCCCTATTACGTATGTTAAGTTACTAGTTATTTTGTTTTTAGCAATTGTTTATGTTTATGTAATTCTACTACATATTCATCAATGAGGACGAAAAGTCTGTGTTATATACAAATGCAATTCGTCTGTACGTTTGTCCTTAGTTCGTCCTTAATGGCTAGACCGATTTAAATTAATATTTGTTAATATATTTAGGTCTAACTTTCTGGATGGTTTGTGCCTCTGGTGAATGACTTCATTGCGAATTCAATTGACTGAGAAAGCTCAAATATTGTGTGTTTTATTTCTCGCGAAGTGACATTTAATTTGTCGACCAGAGCTACTGTTTAAGTATTCAAGTTTTTCTCTCTCTGTAGGACACTCTCAAGGATCTGTAGGACATCACAGGTATGACGCACGTGTCTTGCAGTCAAGACTCTAGACTTTAGGCACTACAGTACAAACGACTTCACTTTACCTTTCAAAGCTAACTAGTAGAGCTAGTAGAGCAAGCAGACGGTAAAGCCAGAAAAGGTAAAGCCACGTGGTATATCAAAAATAAATGCAGGAGAAACAAAATTGTATGTACTACGACGCAACGTATCTACAAATGTCAAAAGACATAAAGTGAAAGACTGGCCAATGGCTAATACTCGAATGGCACAGACTGTAATGGACGCCATCTATTGTTGTTAGACAATAACTTGTACTCATTGTTCATAACTTCTCTTATCTCATATGGGACCTAACTTCGTATTTATAGACTTTGAATTAGGTTAATGTGTTATTAAGTTTCTTTTGTTCGAGTGCATGTTATAATGTTATCTTTAAGTGACGTTTTACAACACCATGAAGTATCGGAGATTTAACAAAGAAAATGTCTTAAGCTGCAAATTTTTTCTGTATAAAATATGTACTTCAAGATCATACTTACACATATATATTCTAAGTTGTATAAGTAAAAGTAAAAGTTAGCAATAAGCTCATGGTGTCACATTAAAGCTCCTCCAGGCTCCATGCTGTAAATATTTTAGTTTTTATTTAATTAAATGGGTTAAATGACGTGTTGCTGGAGAAGGATTAATTTTCCCGGAAAGCAACACATAGACAAGAAAACCAACTGACATACACTCTTACACTCTGACATATACTCTTATAATTCAGTGCAGTAAGTAATTCAGTTAAAATAAATATATTATTTATGCAATATAACATAATATAATATTTAAGTAAAATATTATATTATGTTATATTGTATTATAGCGAAGGTTATATATTATTATTTTATATGCAAACACAGCGATCATTTATAAATAAAACTACATGCTATTCAATTTTATTTTAACGCTTTACTTAAATAAAGAAATAACTTGGACAAAAATCCGATTGGTGATTCAAGGAATCAAGGAATGTCGGTTCAAATTTTATTTTATGACCTTTGCTTCTTTTAGACCTTTTAGACCTTTTTTAATGTTCTGACGTCATTAAAGTGATAAGATGTGTTTCTTAGTCTGGCGATGGGCGGACGGAGCGTCAGGTTTGGTTCGTATCACATAACTATATATATATATACATTTCGAGCGTATTAGTTTAGCGCAATTCACTTCGCCAATGTAAATAATAGAGGACACACAAGAGAGATTGCATGATAAATAATAGATAAATGTGCTCTTATCTTGGTGCTAAGTGGAATAAAGTGATATTATACTATATTGAAAAATTGTCTATCTACACCACAAATTGAGAAAAAATGTTTAAGAGTTGCACAATTTAAAATAATAAATCCAGAAAAAAAACACTATTAAAATATTAAAAAGTACAGATTAATAAATAAATCTTTAATTTAATAGGAAATCTAAGTTAAAAATCACAACACATTTCATCCTCGCCATTATCATATTAGGAGTATGGCCATAAACAATAGAAGATAGTTATTAATCCATTAGCCATGCGCTATTGCTTCCACGACGAGTCGTAAACATCGCGCATGTATGTAATATTGATGTTTAAATCATATTAATGGTTTTAATTGTAAGTACGTGCTCTCTGGTACAGTATTTATTATTTCATAAATCAAGAGAGATAGAAATATGTAACTTGAAAGGTTGTCTTGACTTTGCTAATAAATATAATATTTTCTGTTGCACTCAATGACATAAACGCTTAACTTTTACGTTATATATATATATATATATATATATATATATATATATATATATATATATATATATATATTATATATATATATAGAGATATATATATATATATTTATATATAGCTATATTATATATATATTATATATAATATATATATATATATATATAGTAGAGTATATATATATCTATATACTATATTTATACTAATTAAAGAAATATTATATTTTAAACACATCGTTTTGTAACAAAAGGGTATAAAATCAAATATTATAAATAACACATTTGTTATTTTACGAAGCTTTAACAACTTCCGCTTTGCGAAAAGTGTTTTATAATTAAATGTAAGCTTACACTGTAAAATACCTCAATAGGAGCGCTGAATATACTAATTAACTTGAATCATTAACCTTTGAATACGTCTTAAACGATTTTACGTTGCTTACTTATTTATAAAATCGTGTACGCTTAAAATTAACTCTTCCCTCATTTTTTTTGGGTTAATTTAAAGTTAACTACAATATGATCTCTAGAGTGCTATAGTATTTATTACGGAAATTTCATTATAATTTGTTTAATAATAATAAGCTATGTTATTCAAAAAGTTATAATGAAAAATGAGTATGGGTTGTGACTGGTTTAGTAACAGAATTAAAAAAATATCGGTCAAGTGCGAGTAGTACTCGCGCACCCAGGGTTCCGTACTTATTTCAAGATTGTAGGTATTCCACTGAGGAAAATACTACTTATAAAAATTGACAAACTTAGTCGTACCGACACATTTTGTATGAAATTAACTAAATATATAAGTTTGTAATGGTTTCTTTCTGCGTTAAACTAATAAATGATCAAATTTGAGAATTTATCCTTATATATACTGTAAGTCTGTAAGTTTTTCTTCCGTCAAATTTAAGTTTTAAAGGATAAACATATAAAAATATGATTTTGTGCCTCAACATGTCAACATGTCATGTCACTTGGATATTTCAGCTTGATTATTTCACGTAATTTGGTGAAAATGGTCTTGACAAACGGACAACAAAGCGATCCTGTAAGGGTTACGGTACGATCCTATTGGGATACGAAACGCTAATAACAGATATGTAACTATGAAAATAGGCTAATAAAAATTACAGACTTGTCTAGATATATATTATACCCTACTATTTAAACCATTTTGCAAGAGTTTATAGATCAATGATTTAGAGTTAAGAAAGCCTGAGTATAACAAATAGTTTCACATTTTAAATATAAACTTTGACCACTGAGGAACTCATTCGTTAATAATCGTTTGCTCTCTTGCTTTGTACAATATAATTTTATGTACAAAGTGCACCGCCTGAGGCAAATCCATGCTTCACTTATGCTTATATAAAGATATATTTCAAGTTTAGGAGTTTACTCAAAGAGGTACTTCTTGATTTCTAGCAAATTTTCAATTTAACTTTACGAAATTAACCGTCTAGTAGAATTTTAAAAATCGAGTATTAATAGTTAGTTAGTTATTTTCTTAATATGTAATATTATCAATAATATTATCAATAAAAATAATATCAATAAATATAATATTATCAATAAAAATTTTTCGTTCAGCTTCATGCTGCAAGGAACGTAGTGTTAAGATACACCGCTCCCCGCTTTCTGCCTTCCGAGGCGGGACTCCACTCTTGGTGTAGAGGACCATGGCGGCGCAGATAAACGCGACTGCTTGTGGGTTCGATTTCCACTCGGGAAGCATAAAATATTTTCATTTTCTTCATCGATTGTGTTAATTAATTACATTTACTTTACTTTAATTACACAATTACAATGAAGGTTGTAATATTTAAAAAAGTATATTATAATTTATTATGTAACTAATCTAATCTAATCAGCGTTGCCGCAGCCTGATGGAATCAGCGTTGGGGGCTATTAAATATCGAATCTGGAGTATGCTGATGATATCACCTTATTTTCGACCAGCATAAAATGTATGGAAGTACTAGTACAAAGAATGCAGCAAGGAAGTCTGGATTTTGGTTTCAAAGTTAACAGCAGTAAAACACAACTTATTTCGAGTTATTACTTATTTTTAATTCGAGTCCATCTAGAACTAGGCATTAAACTAGCATATGTCCTCCATCGTTCAATCTCGCATTTTTTCTTTCTTCGGATATATTTCTCGCCAGCAAGATGCTTCCATGCAACGCCTTGTAGTTCAAGGGAGTATTGAACGCAGCAGGCCACGTGGAAAATGCGATGGACTTACCAGGTGAGGGCTGCCGTTGATAGACCGCTCTTCCAGCCTACCAAGCAGGCAGCCATCCATGATGAATAGTGTCGGTCCGTGAGGTGTATCACAAGTCCTTAAGCGACGACCACCACCGCTCATTCAAGAGTGAACCGACGAAGAAGAAGAAGAATGTAATTAAAGGATAAAGTGTGTGGAATTCAACACTATAATTTTATGCAAGTTAGCACCATTCTTACTAAATAATAGAATATAGCTTGTAATAATATGTTTTAATTGAATATATAAGTAATGGCATTCACATTACTCATTTCTGAATAAGTAAGATATTTCTGAAGCCCACAGAATACGACGTGATCGAATAGTATCGAAGAGTTTTACGACATGTAAAAGAGAATTATATTAGGGATCGTGACTAATGTGACATTGACACAGGTCCTGAGTTCGATAGTCCGATATATCTACTTTTAATAACCGCAGCCTGTATCGATTATTTAAACGGAAATATTTTTTTTACATACGCAAATCTTGCCGCCATTGACCAAATTTTTCTTTCTATGAAATATAAATAAGTTCTAGAAATTATTTGATTTTAACATGTCAATAAAAATTTAAATACATGTTACTTATTACATGTGATACAAATATTATTATTGATGTAATATATCTAAGAGGTAATATGATTTTTTTATTCATAATTCATAATTTATTATTATTTATGTATTTATTGTAACTCTAAATATATTGATTGTCATTTTTTCTTTGTAAATTATATTGTTTATTCTGAAAATAAAGATGAAAATAAAATAAATTAAAAAAAAAACAATAAATTTGTTTTGATATATTTTATTTTGTCATTAATTAGCATATTGCTATTTTATATCGGCATTGAATTTCTTTCTTTATTCTTCATTCAATTCAATACAAACAAAAAAAGAAAAAATATTAAAAGTAGATTAACCATGCACCTTTACCTTTTACAAAGTTGTGGAACAATAAACGTTTTTCCAGTAAACATTTTGTTGAAAGTTATAAATCGTAGTTAGCAAATACGTCCCACGTTTGCCGTTTGTTCCGTGTACAAACTTTGTGTATTTTCTATAGCAAATGCTTATTTATACTTTATTCCTATGTTACCTTAGTAAAATATATTTCATTTCTATACTCATATACGTTTGTAATAAAATTTTTGTGTCAGTCCTGAAACCGTCATGTTTACTACCTTCCAATTAATAGCAAAATAATAATACAGTAGTATATTATATAATATATTAATATTTCTAAGATATAATAAAAACACAGTCTGCCTTTCACGACGACGCGACGGCGTCACGACGGTTTGTGGGTTCAATTCTCACTCGGGGAGAATTAATTATTTTGATTATCCTCGCTATAGCAATAAGCCAAAGCGCGGGGTTGAACTCCACTACTAAACAGAGAATACCTCGAAAGGTGGAAAGTGGGAACGGAGTACATTAGGAGTACTTAACATTAGGTTCCTTCAGCCTACAGCCTATGGCCTCATAGGCTGTAGGCTGTAGGCTGAACACCCTTCATAGCACAGCTTATAAAAAAAACATTGGCGAAGTGAACTATGCTTAAGCGCGCTCGAAACGCCATAACAAAACACAAATATTAAATGGAAAAAATATATAGAAATAATGAAAAAAATATCTTAGCACAGTTTGCTTTAAGCCAAAGAAAATATAAGGAATATAACTCTTGGAATAAAAATTAAATTAAATATAGCGGTTATTATGTTAATGGGAACGAGTCGAATGAAATGCGTCGAGGAGGGTCGCTTGTAATAATAGTTCAAAGTTTTTAGAAGAGAATGAGGTTGGTTACTTTTCAATTATTTCTTCAAAGAAATCATAGCAGTGCGATAACTACATACATATATATGACCTTGGCCTTGTCTAGACTTACTTGGCTATATGGCAGCCACAAGCAAGAATTAAGTACCACAAGCAAGAAATTAAGCTTCTTGAATTTATATATACGCGAGCTCATCTTATAATGTATATTGTAAACAGGAATCACGTTTTTAAAAGGCATTACGCGTAAAGATTATAATAATTTTCACAACTTTTGTGTGAATATAAGGTGTTGGTACCATTTTTTGTTCGTGATCCCAAATTCATAAATAGCAGAGATTCTTAAGTATTCGGAGGATTCTAACCGCTAGTAATTCTACCGCTATACAAAGGAGAATGCTCCCAGGATTTGTTTGATTTGGTGCCACCATCTTTTGTACGTACTATTTGGACGCATGTTTTGCAATCAACGTGCGTGCATCGAAATCTTCTTTCCTCTTACTTACAAATTATTGAAATATCTACTTCCTGAAATTTTGCCTGAGCATTATAAGCTGGGGACATTCAAGCGTAGTATGCACAAGCATTTTTGTCGGCATCAAGGTCGGTAACTTATCCGCAATCCCCTGAGGTTGTAAATGTCCATAAGCGAGGGTATCAATTTAACATCAGGTGGTCCTTCTGCTCGTTGGTCCCTTTTAACAATAAAAAATTAACTATCTATAAGTTGTATATGTGAAGCAAGGGAACTAGGACTACTTTATATATAAAACTTGGTATATCTGGCTAATACCACCTTTACTCATACCCCCATACATTGAGGTAGTTGCAAGTGTACAAATTAATGTACTATAAAGGCTTGCTAGGCTACACGGTTTATTTTTTTCAAACAATACATTAAAAGATCATGTTATTCTACGTTTAGATATTCTATATAAAGCACATCTGTGTCACAAAGGCTGAGCCTACTTAATAATATATGTAGCCTACATAATATACACGCTAAATTAAGTATAATAAATGATTAAGTATATATATAGCCTACTTAATATACACGCTAAATAGTGGTCCAGTTAAACAGTGACAATGACAGTCGGACTGTAAACATAATGATTTTTGGTTCCTCATGTACCCCTTCGAAAGAGCGAAATATTTCCATTGTACGGCTCTGATAAGACAAAGTGCGTTGACTTTCGCTACTCAACACGCAATTTTTCGAATTTATTCAGGAAATTGACAATAGAGTGTCTTGACACTAGATAATGCTGAAAAAATAAGTAAGAAACAGTACGAAGTATTGTAAATATGATAAAAATATACTTAATTTCTTGATAATGAAATTAATCTACGAGAGATAATAACAAATTGAATTCTACAGAAGAATAATATATTTTTCGTAGAAAACGTGAACGTTAAAACGTGAAGTAAAGATATTCATCAGGCTTACTTTGCTTGAAGACAACTATATATGCCACTTGTTAAGTAAACACCGACACCTACTTCATTTCTATAGTACAATTTAAACAAACAGTGTTCGTCTAGCCACCGCTATTTCATTTGTTTTCCAATCCAATTATATTATTACCTACTAGCTTTCCGCTCGCGGCTTTGCCCGAGTAGTATTGAATTTTCCCATGTGATATTCTCTCATGTTAAATGTAACCTGCAATATCAATATATATATATATATATATATATATATATATATATATATATATATATATATATATATATATATATATATATATATACATATACATATATATATATATATATATTATATATATATATATATATATATATATATATATATATATATATATATATATATATATACTATGTAGATATATACACACATTTATATACACAATGCATAATATCGCCAATTCTTGCAACAAGTATAAGTGCCTACCTTGCTATGCGTAAAACTGATTTTTTGCAACACATATGTATCAGAGCAGACAGAGGGTGTTAAGACACTCCGATCCCCGCATTCTAACTCTCGAGACATTGCGTATTGAGCGGCGTCTTGGTAAAAGAGTGAGAAACATAATCCATTACCCCCGAATGAGAATCGAACTTACAACCATCGTGTTTATTGTAAGACGCTGTGCCGCTGCGCCACGACGAACCCGTAAAAATACATCATATTTAAATAAGCACAGCAAATGTCGCTATAAATAATTAAATAAGCTAGTAAATCTATCAACCTTATATCTCCTCTTGGTGTGACGACAAGAAATTTACCACGTAATTTTAGAATACCAGTATTTAACGAAATATTGATACAATCTATGTTATTTCTGTAAGTTAAATCCAATTACTTTCACATTTATTTGTTTATTTATGCGTGCTTAGGAATATTAATTAATATTACGCATAATTACGTACAAACGTTATTTGTGCACGTTATCATTGTTCTCTTTAGAGTACACGATTGTGTGTACTAACTTTGCCTTTTTTGAAAGCGTTCTTAACTTTTAGATAATTATAAAACATTTTTTTAATAACTTGCGTAGGGCAAGGCAAGATGTTTAATTTTTTTTAATGGTATCCATATCCTATAATTGGATATTTCATAAAATCATCGAATATTTCATGAAGAGGTCACATTGGGATGATCATCGACTTCTGATCGTACAAGTGCCCATATACAAGTATTCTTAATCACCTGTACTAGATTATACCTAATGACAAAGTCAAAATTACCTAAGCCATTCCGTTAGGTTCCTTCATATACAAGTTGGTTTGGAGTTCAATCTCCACTCGCAGTAATAAATAATTGTATTATCTGTTCAGGTAAATGATTGTCCGCTCTAATGAAACAAATGAGACGTTAAGTTACGCCACTTGACACACGATTAATAAATTAATTAATGAACTTTAGCGAACATTATACGTATGTTATTAACTATGTCGAGACGCAATAAAGATTGAGAGAGGTGTAATCCACTTGGAGTATGAAATAGATGTTATATAGAAGTTATATTAGAATAACTAATACAAAAGATATATTAGAATAACAGATGTTAAATCGCAATATGTGTAATAAATTGTACTATAATAGAGGCATTCGGTGGATTCGTTGAGGTCAGATGCATTACGATAATTGCATAAACAGTAGTGTGCAAAGATCTAAAAGTCAATTTACTATGTATGACGACAATATTCTTAAGTCTTATTGAATCTTGAATAAAATTTATGAGATTTCAAATGAGAGACAAGGATAGATTAATATGTTTTTCCAATACTAAGCTGATGCGTCTAACACATTAGCCTGTGGTCACAGTTCAAAAGTCAAAAGTGTAAAAATCAAAATTCTAAATATTATTTATTCTACTATGCCATTATAATCACTTTTGAATTATCAATTTACATTAAGGTGTCAGCAGCGTCAGTCCTGGAGGACGCTGTAACAAGCTCAAAGAAAGGTACTGTTGAGAAGAACTGGCAAAAAACTGAACAGTTATTTTTTTTTAATATAATTTAACAAAGAATATATTATAATCATAGGCTTCCCAAAGGGTCATTATAGTATTCTTGAAAACTAAAGTTTAATATTTTCAAATGGGCTTCTTCAAATTATTATACATATGTATTTCTTGTGCTATAAATGATTTATTAACCTTTTGAAGGTGATAATAAGGAGTTATCAGGTTATTTTTATTTCTTGTAATTATACCGTGAAGTAAAGATATTCATCTTGCTTGTTTGTTCGTAAAAATATTCAAAATTTAAAGAATAGCTTTAAGTTTTGAATATTTTTACGAACAAGCAAATTATGATTATATATACTGTGATGCAACCGTAAGAATACCTTTCTATTTAAATATTTCTCAGCTCTCTGATTTCGGATTCTCTAATACGTAGCTCTCATGCTGTAAATAGCACACACTGCTCTCTTTCGGATTATAAATATTGACTCAATATAAGCAACGTTGCCCGAAAGTAATATTCACTAGGACATAATGCCATGAAAATAACTAAAGTAAACGAGTCGAGCAATGTCAACATCCGTCAGCTGTCTCACTTTCCTAACGTAAGTAGCGAAGCTCAGTCTACTCGCAAGCGAAGATAGATGGGAGCCCCACTGGAGTTTTACATCTAGGGTTAATCCTAGAAAAACTGCGGAATCAGTAAAATTTAAACTTTCTCATTTACTTAATTACTTTAAAATGAAAGAAATATTAACAGCAAACAATATAGCATAAAGTTTTGAAATAAAAGAAAATATCACTAATTTACAACAAAAATAAGAAAAGCCTTAAAATTATATAAAATTTCTCTACTGCGGTATATCCCTTCAGTTGCCCAGTCACATAATTTTAATTTATAATTTTTAAGAAAGGCTTAAAGTTTAAAAATTGTATGGATCTCCTTTAAAAGTAAGTTAAATATATTATTATAGGTCTTAAAATTGACTGTTGGTATTGAAGGCATGAGTGTATATGGAATATGTATATGTATACTACACTATTATATTTTAGTACATATATCACTTGAACGTAAATTCCATTTGTAAAAAAAGAATTTTGATGATTGGATGGACACAGAAAATCGAACAATAAAAAGATTATTACATAAAACGTCCAAAAAAGATAAAGCAAAACATGAATATAAATTTATATTTGTGTTAAATTTTATCTAATTAAAGTATAATCTAATTTTTTATGAAAAAAACGGCCTAATTTGATACTTCATGCTTGTGTTTTTGGTGCAGCCATTTTTAAGATATTAGGCATTGAGTGACGGAGTTAAACGCAGAGCTAAACATATCTAATCTACACATGAACGCAGCTACAGACATTTTCCCACTGGGCCACTACAGTATAAAACAAAACAATAACTTTTCCATCAAAACACATGCCTTGGCTTATTATACGGATATTGTGGAATTAATATGTGACATATTATTTGTGACATGTATAGAAAATAAATTTTCCTGCTCGCTGAAACTAAACGTGATTGTGATTTTGTGACCTATGTAAATTCAGTTTTCAGTTGAAGCCATTGAAATCTGATAGAAACATAGAATTGACTTAGTGGAGTTACAGTCAGTACTATGAATGTGGTTTCCACAGTTTTTGTTTGACCCATATCCGATTCTTTTGAATTTGTAATATAATATTTTACGTTGTATTGTTGATTTTTTTTGCTTGCTTAAAATACAGTTTGTTGGTGTATAATTTACGTATGTATTCAGATTATTTAACAATATTATTTTGGTTAGCTTCGTTAATATTTCTATAATATATACTTATTCGAATCAGTACTTACTGGGATTAGCAGTAATAGCTGCTCAGAACGTTGAGCAATACGTCAAAAACCCTATAGGAATAACAATTTGCACTTTTTTTGATTATTTATATTTGTACTGTACTATACTACTATATATTATATAGACAGTACTAAATAGATATTTTACATGGCACCGTAAAACAAACTCATTGCCAAAATACCAACACGAATTAAAAAAAAACATTATAAATATGTCAATAATATAATATGATAATATTTGCAGTTATAGCGGCAACGGAAATACATAATTTGTGAAAATTTCAGCTTTCTAGCTATCACGGCTTATGGGACACAGACTGGTGACAGACAGCAGAGGCTGAGGCCCCTCTGCCGAGAAAAAAATCGTACAACATATTAAATTATACTGTTCAATCTATCTATCTAAACGAAATCTTTATCAAAACAAAAACCTTTAATGTTTAACCTTTAATGTAAACCAACGTCCAATTATACAACAAAAGAAAAAATGTCCAAATATTTACCCCGAATTCACTTAGTCATTCTATTCAACTTACTTTCATAACACTAAGATACTTCTATTACATTAAGGTATGTCCGACGAACATCGTCGGACATATTTTAATGTAATAGAGTATTGTATGTAATGGAGAATATAATAGAGTAGAGGTAGAGTTTTTTTTATTGAGCATTTTTTTTGTGCTTATTTTTGGGTTATTTTTAAGTAACCTTTTTTTTGTACTTATTTTCATTTAGAAATTGTCTTACTGGTAAATGAAAGCAAGTTATAATAAGAATTTGGATCTCTATCTTATGTAACATAAAGCATAGCAAGCAAGAATAAACAGAAAGAACTTAGTGTCCAGACACTCTGTCCTCGACTTTCCACATGAATTCCACACATTGCATGCTCGCTTATTTTCCAGCTTGGGAAAAAGATATCAATATATTCACAAGATTCTATCATACTACCCTCATCAAATCAGCCTATTACTGTCCACTGCTGGACATAGGCCTCCCCTAGGGTGCGCCAGAGAACCCGATCCTCCGCCTTCCGCATCCAGTCAGAGCCGGCTACCTTTTTAGGTCGTCGGTCCATCGAGCTGGAGGGCGCCCTACACTCCGTTTGCCAATTCGCGGTCTCCACTCTAGAACTCGTCTGCTCCAACGGCCATCGGTTCTTCGTCAGATGTGTCCAGCCCACTGCCACTTCAGCGTACTTATCCTGCAAGCGATGTCGGTAACTCTGGTTCTTTTCCGGATAACCTCGTTTCGGATTTTATCCTTTAAAGAGACTCCGAGCATAGCTCGCTCCATAGCACGTTGGGCCACTTTAAATTTGTGGACTAGACCGACTGTTAGTGTCCACGTTTCGGCACCGTAAGCCACCATATATTTTTATGACCATACAAATATATGGTTGAAATAAATGTGTATTGATTGTTGCTTTCATTATAATAACACAGGCCGACATGATTTTTGGTGTTTTGAATTTTATTAGTGTCCTAAGTTAATATGAGTACGTTTATTCCGAATATGAATATGGTTTGAGCCTATCACGTCAAGATTTTTCACAAAATTTAAAAAATCGTGAGAAATTTTGTACTAGAACAAAGAAGTACCTTTTTAATATTTCCTAAATCGCATTGAAAATATTTCTTTAAAATACTTGATACCTCGATAGAAAATATTTTATTATAATATTATGTTTATTTAATTTCAATGGCAACACTTTTTCCTTTGTGCAGCTGTCAAAGTCAACTAACTTGGCGGCATCGGCAGTTTTTTTTACGAAATAGTTCGTTAGCATCCGTTGTTTATAGCGTCGAGTTGTGTTTTGTTTTCTGAGTGTTTAGTGCGTCATAATGTCATCAAGAAAGTTTAAAAACAGTCCTAATATATTTTGTTACGTGTGTGGTGATTTAACGATAGCAAAGCATTAACGAAATATAACAGAGTTTATCAAAAAAGCTTATGTGTGTGTAAAGCTTGGTGATCAGGATAAGCCTTGGGCTCCACACAAAGTGTGCTTTCAGTGTGTCAAGCTACTGAGAAAATGGACAAAAGGTACACGTAGCTCTTTACCTTTTGGTATTCCTATGGTATGGAGGGAACTTGTGATGTAAAGGGTTTCAATTCGAAAAACAAACATACAATTCAGTATCCTAATTTACCGTCTGCTAAATGAACCTCAAGCTGTACCTCATGGACCAGGAATTCCGATTCCTCCAACTTTTCTTCCCACTATCCAACAGCAATCATCACATGAAAGTTCAAACGGTAGTACCGTGGAAGATGAATTCAAGCCTGATATAGGCCAACCTCAACAGTTTATCCAAGCTGAATTAAATGACTTAGTGAGAGATTTGGTTCTATTTAAGGATGCTGCACAAATCCTAGGATCACGGCTGAAAGACAAAAATCTATTGGCTCCTGGAACCACATTTTCGTGTTACAGGCATCATGAAAAAGAGTTCGCGGAATATTTCTCTCAAGAGGGTTCACTGGTGTCTTGTAATAATATTCCTGAAGTAGTCATGAAAGTGGGAGCTGATAATCACGATTTCACATCATGGAGGTTATTTATTGATTCTTCTAAGAGAAGTCTGAAGGGTATCTTGTTGCACAATGGTAATACCTATGGCTCGGTACCTATTGTTCACTCTGTGCATCTCAAAGAAACGTACGAGAATCTTAAGCTGTTGCTAAATAAAATGAAGTATAGCGAATATTGTTGGCAACTCTGTGGAGGCCTCAAATGCTATGCTTTTGGGTTAGCAGTCTGAATTTATAAAGTATCCAGGTCTTTTGTGCGAGTGGGATAGCGGAGCACAAAATTCGAAATTTCAAATCGGACAGATCGTTCCAGATGCTTCAGATTCATCCTGGGTATTCCCCAGGATGAATCTGAAGCATGGAGTTCATTCGTAGATGTCATAAATGATTTCCTTGGAAATAACAAGTCTCCAAATTACAAAGAAATTGTAGCTAAGATGGTCCAAAATTATAAAAAACTGGGATGCAATATGAGCGTTAAACATTATTTTCTGGATTTCCATGTTGACTATTTTCCCGAAAATCTTCGATTCGAAAGTTGTCAGCGAGGAACAGGGAGAGAAGATCCATCAAGACATAAAGGAGATGGAGAGACATTACCAAGAAAGATTGGATATTAGAATGATGGCTGATTACTGCTGGACCTTGAAGAGGGGCTCAGTCACAAAAATTCACTAAAAGAAAACCACAAATCGCAGTTTTCAGGGAAAAAGAGAACGTTTCATTAAAAAAAAACCAACGTCGGCTTAACGTAGGTTATTTTTATTATGACCAGGTCAATTTTACAGTGTAATTTTCTTTTAAATATATCTTCAATAAATATTTTCTAAGTATTTTTTGGCAGTTTCTATGAAAAATTTGAAACACATTTTTCCTAAAAACCTGACGTGCTAGAAAAAAACTAAGCTCATATTCGTGATCAGCACACCCCATTTACTATAGGACACCTATTAAACTTGAAACACTATTTCGTGAAAAAGAAAATGTAGGCCTGTGTAATTTAATTTTGACCTTATATACTTTAAGGCGATTGATATCATGATAATGCTGTCAAATGTATCGTAGTCATATATATATTATGTACATAGGTTACTTGTTTAGTTTGCTAGTAAGAACACCTGCCTGCTAATCGACTGTAAATTTCAAGTGTCTGATACCATTAACAGGGTATCCGGACCTTTTGATATATGCTTTCGCCTTCATATTTTATTTACATATAGTACTAAGTTTGTCCTGAAGTTTCGTATAGAAGTTATAAACTTTAAGTTGGACGTCACTATATAAAATATAAGTATGTAATATCCTAAAGTCTATATATAAAGATGTGAAGTGTAAATATGTATGTCAGGACTTTTTTTAATAAACAATACTTACTATATACCTCCATCCACTTGGCCTACACATATACTTAGTCTGGACATAAACACTGTTATAATTACAACAACAAACAAAAATATTACTTTTGAATTTAGAATGTGTAAATCTTTATACGAATTTATACGATTTGTTTATTGTTTTTTCGTTTTTCGCGCCAATATGTTGTAAAATATTTTGTGATATTAAAAAACCGAATCGCTTTGATTGCATTACATAAAGTGAGTTTGGAGCCAAATACAATTTTTTACAGAAAAATTTACGGATGAGAATGAGATTTTTTACAATTGAGCTATATTTTAACCAACAAAATTACCGTATTTATGCTGAAAGCTCTAAATAAGCTTCCCAATTAGTCAACAGAGTACAAAGTGGGCATTATCCGACATCAGTGTAGGTTTGGTGGGGTGTAAGTTATGAAGGAATAACTGAGCCATGTTTTTGTGCAAAAGGTATCAAAATATCGGCAAAAGTGTATCAAGATGCCATTATTAAGAAGGTAATTAAGCCCCTTAAAACTATGTTCAATATCTAAGAATGGTCCTTACAGCAAGACTCGACGCCGGATTATAAAGCTCGATCCATCTAATCTTGGTTAGAAACGAACGTTCCGTATATCAGAGCTGAAGACTCGTCATCCTCTAGTCCTAATTTTCATCTACTGTATCATGATTTATGGTTATTTTTAGAGATTAAGGCTTGCTCTAAACGCCATGATAGTTTGGACTCCCTAAATCAATCCATACGGTTCGCAGTGAAGAATTTTCCCATAGAAAGTGTGCGTGCTGCTATTGGTAACTGGCCTCTACGTTTAAAGGACTGTATTGCAGCCAATGGAGACCACTTTGAACAAGCTTTATTTATATATTTTGAATGGTTTTATGTTAATGTTTTAAACTAACACATTGTAAAAGTAATAAATGTTATTGTATTTAACAAACTAAAACATGCTTTTCATTGGAAAAATATTTATAGCAAGACTAAGTATATATACATGTACAGTAAATGATATGACATAAACCTCTTGAATCACATTGTTTTATAGTAAGTGCAATAAAAATATTTTAAAAACAGCCATGCCAATTAAAATAATAGGTTTGAATAATTAATATTCAAATATTTTACTTTTTTTATAAACTTATATTATCATGACTATTAAAGACCTTTAAAGGCAGTCTGTATTAAATGTATTTAATTTTTAAAAAGTGTGAATTTGTTTATTCTTTATATTAAAAAACAATTTTGATACAACTGTAATTATTTTACGTATCTATAGATATCCTAATATACTAGATAACTTTAACGTTGTCAAGGTGTATAATCTTGGTTTACTGCATCAAGTATTTAGGCTTAGCAAGATCAGACTAAAAGCTTTCAGCTGGCCTAATATTATCATTATTACTTGTTCTATCATGTATCATTCTCATAAATTTCTAACTACTTTCCATTCATGAGTCATTAAAAATACATTATTTTTGTTATTTCATAAATTTTCTTGTTGTTATGTACTTTCCATAAAAAAATAAAACATATAAAGCTTAACATTTAAAAATGTTGTATATTGTGTAATCTAAAACCAAAACAACAATATTATAAAACGCAATCAGAATCGTGTTTAATACGCGTAATTACATATAATCCTTTGACACCGTAAAAGCGGTTATTCACGCTTATAATTCTCATAACTGTGAATATTACTTGCCTTATGAGATCGTAAAGGTAACTTATAAATTTAGGGACTTTCATCGAAAAGCTTCCATTATTAATATATTAGGAAATATATGTACACACATTTACGTGCCAATTATTTTCAATTAAAGTTATATTAAAACATTGTTGGGTACAGAATAGGAGAAAGCATAATTGAACATTATAGAACTAAATATTCAATACTACGTGCTTAAAGTTTAGGTTTCATATTATAATATATACACTACAGAAACTCCATTAATTTTGATTTTTATTTTCAGTAGCAGAATGGGCAGAGGCAACCTAGTATTGAGACACTCCGTTCCCAACATTCTGCGGAACTTACTGTTATTGAATTTATTTAATGTTAATAATTAATCCGGTAAAATTGTTTCACATAAAAATTAAGCATTTTGTCATAATAACAATCATGAAAATCAAAGATCTTATTATGTTAAAAATCCCCTCGAGTGAGGGATCAAACGCAAAACCGTTTACAGTCTCACTGAACTCTATATGTTAAAATGTAATAAAGGCATTATGAGTTGTGATAGTTTGAACAAATCTTCCTGCATAGTTACTAACAGCAAATAAAGTATCCACCGTATAAAAGTTTCTACGTATAACAGTGAGATTGTATAGGTTAATTGGCTACAGTTAACTTTTAACCAGTGGATCGCTAAATTTTTTTGTTACTCTAATGTGCACGTGGAGTCTTTGAGACCCTTGTACTTAATGGCCATACTATACTTGTTTTTTTAAAGGAAGGTGATAATTTTTATGTTAGTTATCATGGATAGGCTTAAATCAATCCAAATCAGTACAAATCCAGTAAACTTTTATTGATTTTTACTTATCATTATGAAATAAAGAACTTCAGATCACATTTTCACTCGCTGGAAACATGACATGACTTACATCAAAATAATTATATAAAATAGGATAGAATTTTTTTGAAATATAATATAATACATATAGAACCAACGACTTATAATAAAAAAATTGACAAAACTTCAACATAAGGCAATAATTATTATTGGCAATTGTTACACAATTGATTTGAACATTGTAATCGAAACAAAAGTATATGCATAGAAAGACATTTTATATCGCCTTTCGACAATATGGAACATTTTTTCAAGTCCATGTTCAGTATATTGTATATCAGTTGTATATAAAATTCTTAATGAATTATTGCTGAAAGGCTTGAGGACGTGGTTGGTTTGAGAGGTTCATGGAATAGGAGGGGCCTCTGAGACTCTACGTCTATACTTAAAGGTTAAACTTGTATCTCACAGTTTACCAGGCATAAATGCTAAAATCCTGTCACGCTCATATACGAAAATTTAAGTCAATTTTTTCATGTAGATAGTTCGTAAACATTGCAATGAGTGACATTACTATAAATGTATATTGAATGAACGTAATGAAATAATGTATTGAAAATAACAATAAATTCGAAAACATAATTTGAAAAATGTAAAATAATTACTAAAATAAAACTGTGTCAAGAATTTAAACGCAGCTGAGTGTTAAAGCCTTTTCAGAATTCTTACACTAGAAATGAACTTTAATTCAGGTTTAATTTTACAATACATCAAAATTAATAAATTAATGTAAATCAAATTAATATTTCCCAAAATATTAGTTAAAAGTACTAAATGCAATCAGTACAATATTTGACGCTTACATAACAAAACAATTCAATTTAATTTCATTGTCCAGCTTCAATGATTAGTCAGCCATCTTGTTTTTCAGATATTTAAAAAAAAAAAAATGTTGTAACTTTTGCAGACATACTTTAAAAGGTGATTTTTATTTATTTTTTATTTTATTTATTTTATCTCATAACAGAGTGAGCAGAGGGGAATCTAATGTTAAGGCACTCCGTTCATCAATTTCTACAGAATTTCCGTGACATCGCGTATGGAGCGGTAGAACCCAATGCCACGCTTTGTCTTCTTATCTTGAGTGGGAAATGAATCCACAACCGTCGCGTTTCCAGTCGCTTTGCAAATGCGTCACAAAGAGACGGCCGCCTCTTAATATAATTTGTCAAAATCACAGCTCAACTATATGTAAAAGCTTAAAAGTGTCAAGATCAAACTAACAACCTTGTTCCCTTGAACCCAAGTCCTCTATTGAGTTATTGAGACTTTATTGTCATCGACTATACAAAGTGACCCCTTGACAAGGGGACGCGAATAGAATTTCTTTATAATATTATACTATATATGTTTCATACCCACATATTTTGAATAGACAAAAATATCTGAATATATAATACATACGTAAACTAGAGTCTGAAATTAAAATATCATATATGTACATATATTTATATACCCAAGAATGTGACAAGAAGACTTACCTTCATATTTATTATCTCCAATAAAAAATGTTTCAATATTTTTTTAATAATGTATATTTTTATGAATACAAATTCATATAAAACCTATTTCTCGTTTTGTTATGTCTCACTGGACGTTCCAACAGGTTTTATATAGTTTTAGAGATGAAACAGGACGAAGATTTCTGCATAGTTCAAGCTTTATTCAAAACTCCTACAGTAAAAAGTTTTATTTTTATTTCAAAAACAATTAGAATAGCACTGCTCAGATTTCAGAACGGGAATGCTTTAGTTCATCTATACTATTATACTTCTACGACTAGCCTCATTGAGAGAGTGCCCATATCTATAGTCGGGTAATAGAAAGTAGCATCGCACTTTGTATGACATTTCACGAAGTAAAATTTCAAAGTACATTTATGGTAACATGCAGACATATCAACTGCGCCACGACTGCGACAAATTGTATTCGATCGTATTTTCTCAAAACTACTCGATACAAAACAAAATAAAAGCAATTTCTTTTAACATTTTAACTGTGGCTTATATTTTTTTCTTTGTAATTTCTATGACCATAGCCACCGGTTCAAGTAAGCAGTAATTTATCAAAGGGTGTCAATGGCGTTGAGGTGTCAAGCTTAATTTCCGGGCTGCATTGTTGTATACTGTGAACTGATTTAGCTTTCTATGCCGTGATATTTTTAGAATAATTTATTTCTAAAATTAGAATATATTAAAGACGTTTTTTGCAATCAAATGGATATTATACTATATAGATATAGTATATAGATATAGCCCTAGTTCTAATTAACAATTGAGAAAAAAAATCTGTAAGGAAGAAAAAAGATAGGGGTAACAAATTCTTCTATATAATTAATATTGATGATAAGTAAATAAAATATTTGTAAGTCACAAAGAGTACGGACCAAGTCTCTAGTGTTGCAATATTAAAATAAAATAAATATAAGCGTAATATACCTTTGTAATAATTTTTCATTTAACATCAAGCTGTGCTATAAAATATATATAAACGAAAAAATGATTGAAGATTACTCTACATTCAAGCACAGCTGACTACATATATTTTAATCAACTTTTTATGAAATAAAAGATACATACGAGTATATCACCAATATCTATATTAAAAACATTTTTTTTAAATACTATATCATTATTATTATTTTTTAGCTTCACTCTTTATTGCGTATATAGTAGGGTAGGCAGAGAGAACCTAGTGTCAAGACATTCTCCGCTTTTCGCCCTAATTCGAGGCATTGCATGTTGCATGCATTGCGAGTGAGGTTTATAGTTAGGCGCTGTTCCTGCACCACGGTGACCTCACAATTTCTTCAAAATATTTTTATTTTATATTCAAATATCATAAATAATATTAATTATCGTTAAATTAGGTTTTGTGAGGGGCGATGTCGGATAACCTCCTCGTGTGCACGTATGCTGCTGGCCTGCCATGTGTGCTTGCCATTCGGGGAGACAGAAGTATAGCGTGCCGGTGCACCCTGGGCGGCGGGTAATTATTGCCCAGAGGATTTTCCTTGGGTAATAATTGCTCGCCGGCGTATAATCCGACGCGACGGCTTTCCTCCGTGTGTTCCTCTGATTAGCAGAGGACGCAGTGTGAGGAATTAGGGTGGGCGAGCGTGGCATGTTCTAACACTACTACCACGTAGGTGCAGCGATATGCCAGCGCCGAGAATATCGGAACTCTATTTGTGGTTGTGGTCATGTCTCGTAACCATGAGTGGAACCGAGGGTCTTGCTTTCACCGGCCGGACTGCGAGGAAGAAAACTTCTATAAAAAATACCCCAACCCAAGCGGCGAAGCAGCGCGAGGGGTGATGGGCTGATCAGTCACTACTGCTGGTCCCGCCAGGGTACCGGCTGAAACCCGTGACGTATTAGGCTTATCCAAGTACAGGGGGCACTGCTTGGACGGACTTTTTTCCCCCATACTCGTGGAAACTTTATGGATATTCAAAAATTAAGCCCAGCAAATGAAGTAAACGTGGGAGTTTTAGAGTCCGCTTCGGACTCAGGAGCTGTGCAGAGTATGCAGCGCAAGCGCAAGAATGCGAAAGTTGATTCTGGCTCGGAAGCCGAGGCAGTGCCAGGCTTAAAATGTCAGACAGCGAGGAGGGAGGCCACCTAAAATACGTGGTGCTGGACCGACTCGCGCACGAAAAGAACAGAGGCAGCGTGTGGAAAAAGATTTCGAATTTGAGAGATGCCTGTCAGACTGGGCATCACAAAAAGATAAGTCAGACCAGACGACAGATGCGGAGAGCGGCTCAGCAGTGGAAAGTAAAAGAGATACCTCCCTACGTTAAGAGTTAAGCTGAAGAGCTGCGTACCGACGCACGTCAACGTGCGGCTTCTATACTGAAAGTAGCGACGAAGTCCGGCCACCTTAAGGGCACTTATGTGCGCAAACTTAAGGAAGCTGCAGCAGCTCTCACTGATATTATTGAGGTACTCGCCTCTCGTATAGTGAGCGACAAAGTACGCCGGATGCGATGAGATAAAGCTCGTCCAGGGCTCCAATCTGGGATTGTCGTCACCGAAAAGGTGGGGGAAGAAGGTGCACCTTGGTTAACTGTGGTTAAGAGGGGTAAAAAAGGGAAGAAATCGTCTTCTACTAACTCCTCTGCTGTTAAACTAACTGCAAAATCAGATATGAAGAGGCAGCCAGCGAGACCAAAAGTAGCAAAACAACCTCGCACCAAAGCAGTTATGGTTACTTTAACATCGGAGGCTATAGGGAAAGGAATTTCTTACGCCCAAGCCCTGGAATGAGCGCAGCAGGGCGTTAACCTAGTGCAGATGGGCATCACGGTACAGAGGGCCTAACGGTACGCCAGGCAATGTCAGGAGCTCGTTTGTTGAAGCTATCTCCAATACACTCTTCAGAGCAGGCGGATATGCTCACTGAGCGACTTAGCATAGTCCTTGTGGGAGTGGCTGTAGTCACTAGGCCTCAAAAAAACGCTTCGTTGAGAATAGTGGGTCTGGATGACGCAGTCACTAAGGAAAAGGTAATGGATGCCGTTGCATCTACCGGTGGCTGCCCAGTTAATGCCATTACAGTCTCGGAATTACTCATAGGCTCTGATTTTCGAGGCTGTCAAGGCCAAGACGAAAGTGCTATTGTATAATGGACAGTCAACGAGCACATTTCCTACAGACGAACGCCAATTACTCTGCTGGAGCGCAAGACAGGTGGCGCTCTCTCCAAATCGAAGACTGGCGGATTTGAAACTTTTCTTGGCTCTGTCAGAGCTGCAGTGTGCCGGCAATCACCAAGTAAAGTATTAGTCCTCGGTGATTTCAACGCCAAGTCTCGGGCATGGGGGAACCCCCCTGGGCTTTACTTTCCGGACTGTCACTTCGCAATGTAGGGACAGAGTTTACTTGTGTGCGACGGCGGGTTCGTGGTGGATTCCATATTTGCCACTCCAGCTGTCGCACGTAACGTAACAAACTGGAAAGTTGAAAATGACATAGAAACTTTGTCAGCCCATCGCTACATTAGGTTCGACATCTGCACTCAGACAGTGTTGGCCCAGACTGAAGGTCAAATTCAAAGATTTCCTAGATGGGCTCTTAGTGTCGACTCAACATAGAACTGGTCAAAGAAGTGGCTATTGTTGCGAATTGGTGCTCTCGGGGGACTATGGAAGGCTCTAGTGTCAACGTAGTAGCGGGTCGGATGTGTAACATCATGACGTCGGTGTGCAATGTGGCCATGCCTAGAGCCCGGCGAGGTCCAATCCATCGCCAAGTATATTGGTGGACGCTCGAAATTACGGATCTGCGGTCGGCATGTAATCGCGCCCGGCGAGCATACTTAAGGTGTAGGAGGAGGAATGATTTTGACCATGCGCTCGAGGATCAGCTAGAAACGTGTACAGATAGAAAAAGAAGTCTCTGCAACTTGCCATTCGCCTAGCAAAGCGCCAAACCGTCAAGAGATTCTAGCGGGTCTTAATAGGGATCCTTGGGGACGTCCTTAACTCGCTGCACGAAAAAAGATTTGTAGCCCCAGTGACGGACATCCTACCTGCAGCCCTCTTCCAACATATTGTTGCAGAGTTATTATCGGAGCTAACTGAATTCTTTCCTCCCACGATGGCCCCTTCTGCAGTACACTGGTGGCCTCTATTGCCGAAGAGGAAATGGAATTGGCTCTTATTAGGCTCAAGGCCAAAAAGACGGCCCCAGGGCCTGATGGTATACCAGGAAAAGTATTGTGAAGAATATCAGTGGGCCAGACTCTCCATGCCGATTGCTTTATGTCGGCGTGTTGAGATTCATGGCATTATACGGTGCTCCTGTGTGGGCTGACTCTCTCACCGCTCGAAACAGGACCCAACTGCGGAAAGCACAACGGGGTCATAGCAGTGAGAGTATCCGAGGCTGTGACAAAAAAAAGTGTCCATTTTGTACAGTCACGACAAAATTGTATAAAATATTAAATTTGTATTTCAATTTTTTGTTTTTAAAACAAGAGTTTTAAGTAAGGCTACGGAAAGGGATCTTCTTTTGTTTAACTTAACAACAACACCTAAACTATTTTATTTGGACAGCAAGAAATTTATTTAACTCCATTGGAACAATCATTAACTCAGTTATAATATAAAACAAAAAAATCTGTGTAAAATGAATAATTTTGTTGTTTATAAATATTTTTACCTTCATAGTAAAATTCTTTAATAATATTCACTAAGCAAAATGTGTTTTTCGATTCACTTCGACTTTAGTTACATTAATTTTAAGCCACTTTAAAAACATTGTATATTTGGTAGAACTCTAGCACTTTGTCCTACTGAAAAGTAGAACTTGTACTCATATCAATAACTACTAAATCAATAACTACTAAACTAAATTATCAGAAATATGCGAATGTAGTGCATATTTCAACATTTTTGTATTTCCATAAAAACGAATATGTATATTTTACCATTGTGAATCTATGAGGAACAAGTTGTATTATATACTCTAAAACAAAGGGTACCTAGTTAAAATACTCCGTTGTCAAGTTTCCGCTCAATTCGAGACATTGTGTGTTGAGTGCTGAAGCTTAATTAAAAAAATATAAAAAAATTTGTACGTTTACAACCGTTTACAGTCAGACGTTGTCTCACTGCGCAATGGTAAATTTAATAATTTTTTTTTATATTAAAAAACTGATTGGTTAACATCGCGTAACTTTTTCATAAAGCGTAAAAAAAATGCTTCGTAAAGCATTTCAAATCCATTTCATTAAGTCTCAACAAGCACTCGCCAAATTGAAATATAAAAGGTGAACTTATATTGAGAGCCAAGAAGTTCCATCATCTTATAAAATATACAAAGTAATATTTAAAATTATTTCATGACTCCCTAATTATTTTAAGTGAGGAAGTTGTCCTTATTTTGCAATGCTCGGTAGTTTTCTCTGTATTTCAATATTATATGAAACAAACATATGAATATTATAAAAACGTTAGCCTTTAGTTACTTAAGCTTTCAAGTATCAAATTACCATTGTACATTATTGTATTCATATTAGTAGTCCTAGTAACTTCTTTTAAACTGATTTCGCCGTCTACTACGTCTACGGCGTATCGCTGATACTGGAGGTAGAGGCGTCATTATATTCAAACATCTCCTTTGTATAGTTTCGCTTATCGTTGCTATACGTGACTCTGACTTCTCACGATGAATTTGTATTATTAACTCTTTCTATTAAATAGTCTCTTATATTTGTATCCTATTTGGAGGCCATATAATCCTGTCATGCATTCTTCTTTCTTTCTACGACATATTTAATTTCATCAGCCCACCATTTTCGTGCTCTCTACTTCAATTATACTATTCCTATGGTTTTGCGAACTGTCTAGCTTCTTCTAAGCTCATTCTTTAAATTTTTCCTTTCTGATTAGTGAATTTTGAATTTACCAGGTTATACCAAGTATGGATACTACATGCGGCTTCGCCAGCCTCCAAACATCTTCCTCTTCACGTTCTTAAATTCTATGTTGCTAAACCTCTTTATAACAGATCATAGTTTGAAAAATAAGAAAGTGGCACGCATAGTGATGCCCTAATAGAGCATTACAAATAATATTATATTTTAGTATCAAAATCTAAATTACAGAACGCTTACACAAAATATTATAAAACATATTCATAGTAACGTATATATTGTTCAAAATATTGGACAAGGAAATAGAAAGAAATATCGATATACAATATAACATCTAACAGTTTCAAAGTAGACGTACCAATTGATAGATAATGTCACTGATAAAAGAATCTTGAACCTTGACCTTAAAACTTTGACCCTTCGAGCTTACTATCGGGACATGCAACATTTAAAAAAATATGGTGAAAACGATATGTTAAAAAGCTTTTTTGTTAAAAGTGTATGTAAGTGTGTGTGGTAAGATTTTAAATAATTAGAGTATCTCTAGGTCGTATCTATATACGCTTACATTTTAAAATGTTCTAACAATTTCAGTTGCGTTGCAGTTTATATGTTAAAGAGAAATAATTCGTTAAAAAAAACTTATTTATTGGTTAGAAAAATTTAAGACTCTCATTAACTACTAACTATTGTTTTAAGTTTTTGGTAAGATTTGGTAGGTAAATGTACTGAAAATTATATGTTTTATCTATTAAAATGTATTGTGAATTAGCGAGCTGATGTTAGGTAAATATCTTATCGCCATCCACGCTCTCGAGAAGCGCCTCGTAGAGACCCTCTAGACGCCTCTAGTCTAGAGGAGGATGCAGGAGTGCTAACCATCCACACCCTCTTCCATCCAATTTCAACCATCCACAGTCTTGTAAGAAAACATATTAAAACTATCGTCCAAGCACTCTAAGCAGTCAGCCATACGTTCAAGAAGCGTGTGCTCAAATAATGCTACGTTTAATTTTATACGTTTTCTTCCCTTTGTATGAAATAATACTTTAAACGTAATAAAAAAGAGTAACACCAAAATTATATAATTTTATATAAAATTAAATTAACAATTATTGGAATAACATTTATCACTTTATCTGTTTGATATATTAATAATTATCAGATGATATTATTATGCACTTGTATGAATAGAAATTCATACATGTGTATAATATTATATAGTATTTACTCATATCTTGTATATATAAAAGAAGAAAGATTTTTTATAATATTACATGTAATTGAAATATAAATGAAAAGAATTATGATATCATTTACTCGAGTATTTTCTTTACACAATATCTCAAACCTTTCATTTAATATTCTTGTTGAAATGAACAAATCTAATATTTGAAGGAGATCATTTTTCTTTCTATTTATATGAGCGTGTAACATCATTGAAGTGAGCTATCGAGCCAAGTTCTTTATATATATTTGTAGCCAATATTATACGTTCTGACGTGATGTAGTATCTATGTATCTGATTACATGTGATAGTTTGTTCTCAGAACTTATTTAATAGAGTGGTTATATTCATACAAAAATCGCGATATGGACAAATATATGTGGTTAGTTAGATAGGTATAAAAAACCAAGTGTCCGGACATTCCTTTCTCCGCTTACCTCTTCTATTCTTAACTTAATTAAAGATATTGTGTGTCAAGTGGCGGAACTCAATGCAGCACTTAGTCTACCAAAGCTTGAAAATTAATATTATCCATTTTCCCGGGGTCGAGCCCATATACGCTGTCTCTTTATTACACTATATTGCGCCATGATTGCCAAAATATATCAATAAAGGAATAATTAATAAGTAATATACACATTTTTTTGAATCACTGATGAGGAACGAAAGTTATTAGGTAGCTGTTTGTTACAATTGACAGGAAGAGCTAGTAGTGACAAAAGTTCATGTACAACATAAAGATGATTTATTGTTTTATACTTTCACATTTAGTTCATGAACTAGAACTGAAAGTATATAATATAGAAACATTACTAAAAAATACTTTTGAAATATTATCCTTCAGTGTTGCTTATTAAAAAGAATTTCTAACTGACAATTGTAGTCCAACTGTATAATAGCTAACTCTGTACGAAAAGCACTCTTTGTACTTTGAACTGCTAACCAAAAAGTTCGGTTCATAAAATACAGAAGTTTTGTTTTATTTTCTTATGCAAAATGAAAGTGACTGTGAAATATGTGTATTGTATTTTCATCTCACGTGTACTGAAAATTTTAATGAAAATTTTATATGAATTCAGCAAATCCTCCAGTTTTTCCTTTTATTTTTGTTTGGAAAAATATCCAATAGCTCATAATTTATTATTTCTTAAAATGTGACAGAAATCATGACTCCAAAAATGTCGTATACGACACAGTATTTTAAATAGATATAGTTAAGTTCTAACAAAAAATGTATACCGTATGTATATATATATATAAATTTATTTTTACATTCAAAAATTGCCGCACAATATTGTAAAGGACATTAACAGGATTTTGGGGATATAATAAAAAATTCATATTACGATACCCAATTTATTGAATCATTTAGTAACATCCACATGATAATAACAACGAACTAATTATAGCGGGCATCTTCATACACTTAGTATATGAATATTTAACAAATTTCCTATAGTAGACATAAATACATGTATGTATGTAGAGCTTTTAGTGAAACTATGCTAATAGCCAATTGACTCAAAACATTAAACCCAGCCTATAACAAAATTGAAACAGTACTTTTAAATTAAGCCTTTCCCCTTTAAAGTGTCATAAACTAAAACTATAAATGAAAAAAAAAATACCGAAATAAATAACATTAATTAAGTCTTTAATCTCATACATCATCGATTCTTAATAGGTTTAGAACAATTAATTCTACACAAGAAAATGATTATACGATAATACATTTAGGAAATAACAGATATTATTTAATCTATAATTAGAAATACAATTAGTTTCTATGGACATGTACGGCGCGGTCAGACACTCGATAAGGTTGCAGAAATAATTAAAGATTAAAGGGAATACAAAGCTTACAGATAGTCTCGTCGAGGATTCACCGCACCATGCCATTACTCGACATCAATAGTTTTATTTACATAATTGTTTTAAAATAAACTTAGCGGAGAACAACTAACAATCGTAATGTTTATTTCCAAGCCAGAGGACATATCAATATTATGCATATCACAGTACCGTACATAAGTCAGTAAATAAATGATCTATATAAAAATATTCAAAGAGTAAAATCATTTGAAACGTTCGTGTATTAACTAAACGAGATAAAACCTAGAATTTTAGACGTTTCTAAGAAGTTCGTCGGATGATAGCATTCCGTCCTGTAACAAAAATATATTATACATATGGAATACATTTGGACACAGCTTAAAGCAGGTTTTAATGAACATTTTTTCATTTAATGTAAGTTAAGTTAAAGAAAATATATGTATGTGGTGAGCCTGAGCTTATAATTATCTATTAGTCTTATTGAGTAGATAGTATTTTGAATGAGATTTCTAAAATATCTACAATTAAAAACTTTAAATAAAAAAATACGTATGGTTAGCCTATTCAGTTAAGGTACTCGTATCTTATTACACATTCCTTCAGTAAAGGAATAAAGAAACAGTGCAAATATTTATTTTATATATTACTCTCTCAGCTTTTCAACGTTTTTCTCAATTTCTCAACTTTTTCGAAAACAGCACCATATGTATATCTCATTTATATTTATACTTTGAATATATCCAATTACTGTCTTACATGATATTTTTTTTTAAAAACTCTACGGTGAAAATATTTTTTGTGTGTAAAGTACAGTATAGAACTTAAAATTTAAGGAAAATAGAAGATTTTGGGGAATTGTACAAAAAACGTGGACGTTAAAGCCAATGTCGTTTCTATCTTCGAGCGATTCGCTTGTTTAGTTTAAAAGCAATTACTAAATTAAGACTGGACTTCTAAAACTTCAAGTAACCATAGCATGCAGTTTTCCGTCACGTCTTATATTATGATGAGCTTACATACCAATGTTAAAGTTTAACTTTCTACAACAAACATTTAGTTAGTGAGTTAGTACAGCTGTACATTGTGTGTCAATTACTCAGCAATGGAAGATAGTTTTCGACTGATAATAAAATATATTTCGACTGATAATAAATATAATACATAATTTAAATACATTTTTAGCTATTTTAAAGATTTTTTTACCTATTTTAGTGTTTTTGCTAAATCTAATGACTATGCCTTAAAATTGTTTTCAAAATCTTCCATATGGTTATTGCAAAAAAATCTAAGGTATTTAAGAAATTGATCAATATTTTGAAGCTATATTGATAAACTGTAATTCAGATAACTCGTAACTGAAATCTGATAACAGTGATGCTTCTGCGTTTATCAAGTGACAAATTTGAAATTATTTATAAAATATTTTTGTACTATTGAATGATTTTGAAAATATATATATATAAAATTCTACGAATATATAAAAAATAGGGTATTTTTTTCACCGCATACACAGTACTAAAACAATTATTAATAGATAATGCTATTACCTGATTGAGGTCGATGAACTTGCGTACGACAGAGCGGGCGAAGTCGGGGTTGTTGATCATTTCGTTGACAAACCAGTCCAAGGGAATACTAGGTCAATAAAGGATAAGGTTTAGTTTTTCCTATTAATATAATTACTAGTCAATCTCATATAGAAATTACCATGTATAGTAAGTAGCTCCTAGAATGTTGTTAGCCCATTGTACCTACCTATTATAAATGAGTGGAATTTGCCTGTATTTCTAAATTGTATTTGTAATTAAAAACAAAATTGGATCTTAAAGTTCGTTTTAGTTTTTAGTAAACTTATAATGTGGTAAAGCAAGCTATAAGCTTAATTTTCTAATCAAAATTAAGCTTAAATATTTTAGTTAATCTTTGGTTAATTAGGCATTAGAAAAAAATTAAGTACAGTAAAAATGTTAATGTAAATATGAAAAATATTTAAAATTGATAATACTTTCGTAAGACCTACACGTAATCAATGTCTAATTAAAGAAAATAAACAAAAATAATAGTCATGTCTTCCAATCCTTGCAAGAGTTCAGTTCAGTTCAGTTCAGGTCTTTAAATATGGCGCTTCGAGCGTGTCATCCTCGCTAGTGTATTTCTTAATAGATTGACATATAAACTGTCAACTGTCATATGTAAGTGTCACACATTTGATACGAAAGCTATTGTATTAAAACATTAAAAAAAAACTTATCTTTTATTATATAAAGATGACTATGACGTAATTAAAAAAGTTAGATAATTTTTTTTATACAAAAAATATATTTAATAGAAAAAGATAATTTGTTCTCGGACAATATTACGAAAATAGCAAGTGAAAATGAAATGTGTGTCTTATCTCAATCTTATTCTCTTCACCAAATTGTTATTTGATTTGTCATAACTCCCATAACAATACTGTATTAACTTGAAATTACCTTTTTGCTTGTAATGATACACTCAACTTCGTGTGATCTTTTTCGAAATGTATCCACAAGAAATCCCGCCTTTTAATAATTTTATTATGAATATTATTATTAATCATTCTATGATTTATATATATATATATTTCATACAATAATCGACAAATTTAAAAATTAACCTGACCTCAATTGCAACGTCGACATGGTAAATTACAATTTTTCTGAAAGAACTTTCGTATATTTGAATTTAACTTCGCTGTAAACGGAATCTTTATAAAATGTGAAAACAGATGAGTCCACTTTAAATAACTTTGAAATGTATGCGGAGACTTCTCATTGAATATGTATTGATATAGGGCTAGGTCATTGGAATTAGTTAAACATTTTTCCAGTAGTAGTTCAGGCATATGATCAACCAAAGTATCATTACACAATCTCAGACACATTACACGTTGCGGGTTCTAGGACACAGGGGAAATTTATATGTTAATGTACCTAAGTGTTTCCATATATGTATGTATGGTTGTCTATATATTTTTATTTCAAATGCCGGATATACGTAAAAAAAAAGAAGTTCAAAAGTTAGTAAATATTAAAAGTTTTAGAAGCCGGTGTACGTGGGATTGCATCTGATTGCTAACGCGATGGGTGTCGCTTCAACCTCCAATTGGGGAAATAATTTTCATTTTTCGTTCTTATTAGAACAAGTGAAGAAAAAGTTTTTAAATATTTAATCACGTTATTGTTTAAGGATACTTCAAAACTTAAGTAAACTTGAGATAAGTATCTAATGGACCTACTAAATAAATAATCAAATATTCTGTATGTTTTTAAACAAACTTTGATGTTCTTCGAAGCTATTACAAAATAAAATACTATTTAATGTAACTTTTATTTGTTAAGCTAAAAGCTTTTTTCTGGATAAGTATAAATAATACACATGGATATATTTTATCACTATTTCTATTTGGTTAACCAAATAAAAAATACAGCCACATCTTAGTCTTCAATACGTAATTCATATACGTACTTCATAATTCTTTCTTCCTTTGACCATTATTCATATTGAGAGAATTATAAATGAGCCGTACTCATACAAAGATTACGTAAATTAAACATTTAGTATCGCTAAAATTCAGGAGTACTTGCTTTTCATTAACCATATGTATTATATTTATTTATTTAATAAAATTTACAATGATATTGTCTTCACTTTATGTTTTTAAACTGAAATTTTAACTATACATCACAAAAGTCCATTTCAAATTTGTTTAATATTTCTCGAGCACATGTCAGAGTTGTTATCATTATTTATGTTAGTTTATTACGTTTGAAATACAATGCGTTCTGTATACTATATCCGGGGACACGTCTTAGAATAAGTTATAGTTAATCTCAAAAATATATTTAAAAAATTTCGCCCATTCGTGTTTCGATTATGTAAGAAAACAAACTATGTAATTATGTAAGAAAAGAAAACAAACCAAAAATAGAAAGAAACTATTTTTGTAAATTCAACAAACAAAAATTTTACCATGTAATGTTGTTATTGAAGAGAATCAAACTAAACAAATTAGGTAGGTTTAGTTAGATACTCGTATATGTATAGAAATTTTATTTAATTTTATTACATTTAATTAAGTTTTTTTAATGGATGATGTACTTAAATCATAAACTACTCTAATCTAATATAAAATCTTAAATATATTGTTGAATAAATTCGAATGTCACATATTTTTACCTTTCAAGTGCCTTTTCCTCATTACCGTCAAGTCCATCCTTTTCTTGCGATGCTTCAAGGTTCTCCCAGAAATTGTCCAAGCCGTACACTGCAAAAATACACGTAGATAAAATTCTGGAAATATTTAGATTTATATATAGGAAAGTGTTGTAATACTTCATCAAATACGCACAAATAGCACTCTCAGAACCTTTTTAATTATTGAAATTATTTTTGAAGAGCTTAGGAAAGTAATGAGTCATCAAAAGCTCTTATTTCTTTCATAGCATAAAAAACATATGTATCATAAAAATATTACAACACCGTACGTAATATAAATGTCGACACAAAAGGTAAAAACACAATAGTTACATCAAACCATAGTAATTTGGTAACATTTGCCCTTATCTATAACAATAGTGGGCCACGTTTAGCGATAATACATAGTAATATTATGTCGCTTAAGCTACAATTCTCATATTCTCTCATACACTGATAAAGCTTATAAAGCAATATGTTTTTTGGTCCATTGTCTTAGTCAATTGGAACTTACGAATATTAGTCGTAAGTTCCATAGCAAAAGCTCACATATAAGCGACAGTAGTATCTATCTTATATAGATCTACTCGTATCTATATATAGTTATGTTAAACCTTTGTGTAAAGCCATTTTCACATACACGATCCTGTTTGTACGTCGATCGACCCGCTATAGACCTGTCACACGTTTACGGTTGGCGCATACCATGCATTCATTTGCATATCAAGCAAATGACATGAACACATTGTGTCGAAGCGAGAGTGTTAAAAATTCGAATCTATATGAAAGGTGTATATCTAAATGTTTAAAGTATGATAACAGCTAGCTTAATTATAAAAAAATCCGTATCATTAAGCAATCGTGGCCAGTTTATAGAAACCGTATATGTGAAAATGTTGATACTCTATCCAAAAGCATTACATGAATACTATTTAGTATACTTTTTAGGACCCTCCGTGAAGTATTAGTCCAATTAGTCGTTATTGGATGCAAGTTATATGAAGCGTGTAATATCTGCCTATACCTCCGTTTTCTTGTCTCTTGCCATATCCCCTAGCGATAAGAATCTTAGAGTTTGGCTTGAAGCTCCCCTTGATCATCCTAACTTCGCGTTCTGGAAAGTCTGGTTGATTGTCGGCAAATATTTTTAAACTCTCATTATATTAGACACTTTTTGTGTAAGCATTTGTTTTTGTAAAAGTAATTTACAAAAGTTATGAAATAACATTATGCTCAAATAAATTTAATGTTTTTTTTTTTTTTTAATAATATTATTTAAATTAGGCAAGCTAATATTCTCATAAGAAATAGACCGTCCGTCAACTTTTCGACCCATTTCGTGTTGCTTTTAAAGTATATTTCATGTTTTACCTTCGTTATTTTGCATTCTTTTCCCGTATCCCCTAGCGATAAGTACATTAGATTTGGGCTTGAATGATCCCCTGGTCACTCTTATTTCCTCCTCTGTTAGAATGTCAAAGCAATTATTGAAAAAGCTTTAACTAACTTGGACGCAATCTAAGAGTGGTTTCAATAAGCCACAATAGGCAAACGATAATTTACTCTACACTAAAATGTATGGTAACAAAGAGCATGGTAATATATGGTAATTGGAAAGCTTTAATTTTTGATATTGTTTTTATTTAATCGTAAGCTTCTTAAGCATTTGAAGCCTTAAATATTCCCGACTTAGTATTACCTTCGTCGTTTACTTCGTTATTACCACTTCTTTTGCCAAACTCGTAAGCCACCATCAATGGGCATGTAGGGCTAAACTTCTTGCGGTTTGGCTCATCTGTCGAAGAGTGTAAAGTGTTGTGTGTACAAATGTATGTAGTGTACATAGTGCGGGAAAAATTTCTGTAATAATGACTTACCTAATAAAGGATACTAAAAAAATTAAAACATATAAACATAATAAAAGCTTTCATAGTAATTATTGTATAGTATTATTATTTTTATATTTTATTTGTGTTATTACTTTGTAATTGTAAGCACGTCTCTTTTAGAGTCGTTTTTCCTTAATACTAAACTCAAAGTTGATTACGTTTTTTGCTAATTATAATTTCTTTTGAAGTTTAATTAAAACTTTCATTTTTAGTTTCAAAACGTAACCAAGTTATAAACATGCCATTAAAATAACAAAAACATTATCTAACAGCGGACACGACACGAAGCCTTAGATCGTAATAGTTTTTAATTTGAAACTTTCTTCTTTAGCCTTAAGATCTTTGTTAAATTATATTAAAAATATATATATATATATAAAAGCAGATCAGTTTTGAGGAAAGTTTCAATCTAGGTCTCATCTTGTAGTAAATTACATTTCATTTGACCCACGGACACACAAGCGCCACAAAGAGCTCATCAGAAGACTCTTTAACCAGTTGAAATGGATTTTCTTTCCAAGCTACATATACTGTCTTGCGTAGGTTGCCACAGTATTATTACTTATTGCAATTTCTTGGTCATTCATTGACCGGAATACCGATTAGTTCCTTTATTGTACCTTCCGATTCCAATTCAGATGTTCTTTTGCCGAAATCTCTAGCGATTCCGACGGAAGGGCTCTTAAATGTGGGTGTACCTCGGTTTGTACGTTCCGACTGCGATTGTTGTTCGACGTCTCCTTGATCGTGATAAAATATTTTTTACACGTAACATAAAAATAATTCAAATACCTAAATAGAACTCGCCCATTCGAGTGTTAAATATTGTAGTCATATTGTTTTAAAGAAAAAGCAACGATTTTTTTTAAAATACGCAATATTTAGAAAAAAAAGTTAAAAACAAGTAGAAATTGTTATAATAAATATTCTTATATATTATCCCCATGGCTTTAGTAAGTTAGTAAGAACTAATTCTTAGTCAATATTAATTATATTCTAACTCATATGTCATACTTACGTATAATCTGCGAAACTTATATTGCATTTGAGGAAAAATGTATAAATAGCAGATAAAAAAATATTTCACAAAGATATATATAGCATAAAAAATAATTACAATTTACAAACAAAACCTGAAGCAATTTTATAACTTAATTTGTTACAAAATATCAGATATTATAAATTACTTGCGTTAACAATCTCTTTGAAGCAGTTGTAGGCATCTCTTTGTAGCGATTCTTTATTAGAATTCAATGTACTATAACATTTTAATGTTTATTATCTGCATATAACAATATAAGTAATTATGTAAATTACTTTCAAGTTATTCTAAAGATTATTATGACGATTGATAATTCGATCGTTACACAAACGAATTATTTAAATAAAATAACAAAAACTTCTTAACTTTAGAATCTACGAGCAAACGCATAAATTTACTAAAATGAGCTCTCAATTATTGTCCGAAAAAGTGGCTTTAAATGAATAAATATGTAGTATATACAATGTACATACATGTACTACACTTACGTTCAGTTCGGGCGCGTTTTCCGAAACCTCTAGCAGTCATCATTTCAACGTTCTTAAAGCCTCGGGTGGGGCGTTGTTGCTTTCTTGTCATTCTTCCGTCGGGAGCGCCTTCAGTGACACAGAGGCATACCGCCACTATTACTGCTAACACTGTGATGTTCATGGCTAAGAAAAGGAATATATATATATATATATATATATATATATATATATATATATATATATATATATATATATATATATATATATATATATATATATAAATAATGGATTAGATTGACTATTATTTTTACATTCTTTTTTTTAGTTTAATATAAATATATGTAAATAAAAAATAACAATAATTATATTAAAAGTATAAATTCCAGTATACTACAAACAGTACTTAGTTCATGGCTTAATACTATTATTGCTTGAATTCCTTATGCAATTTTTAAAAATAATGGACCATTTAAATATACCTGACGTGTATAAGTCATGAAATACGACCAGATATTGAATGGCGCTATGAACAAATACTTGGACCTCGAGACATTTTGATAATAAATTGTAGAGTTTCGTCAACGAACGTCTGTCTTGGAATTTCACACGACTTTGCACTTAGTCAAGAAAACGAAACATAATGGATCCACTCGGACACCATTTACGAGGCTTACCTTAAACTAAACTAATGTACTGGCGGAATTCAGTCCAGAAGAAACAAAATAAATGACGATCAAATTTATAGGAAAGCTCTTAAAAATTTCGCTCCTCTAACGACACTCACTCTGTAGTACCACTAACGTTATTTTTAGCGCCTGAATAGGTTGTTTCTCTACCTTTTATATTATACTTACATACGTTACCCATTACATTGTAGCAAATGAAATTGTAGAATGTAAAAGTTAGGTCAACTTAATTAATAATCATTATTTTATTCAGATTAACTTAGTTACTTTCTTAAATTATCAATAATTATATATACAAAGACAAGCTTACAAGATACCTATGTATCTTGTTTGAGCAATTAACGACGTTCCGGGTTTGAATCCTTATCAGGGGACTGATTCTCTAATAACTTGACAAATCGCGGCGTTCAGTTCTACCACACAACACGAAAAATAGCATGAAGCTATTATTATATAGTGTATATTACTATAAACTATATACCACTTGACTTTCCGATGGAAACTTAATCATAAGTGACGTGTATTTTCTTATTTTCTCTTTTAGTATATTCGTGTCGTATTTAGCTAACAAGCTCTAACATAAGCTTTATGGATCATTATAGGCATACTAACTCTATACTCAAGCTTTTATAGCTGTCACATAGAGAGCCCCTGTTAGTAGGTTTTTATGTGGACAGACTTCATGCATTATGCCTATAAAGTGACTGGACGTAAAATATGACAACAATATTTTTGCGCAAATGACGGCGATGAATATTGTGTACCTTTTTCTGAATAGTCTATTCGAATCCTAATAATTTTGAATATAAATCGTAAAATAGTACTTATTAAGTGGTAAAATCGTCGGCAATTATTAACCTCCTTGAAGGTATATATACAAAAAAATGGAAACTGTTAGGCACGTTATTAATAATTATAATTATATGTATTTTTTAAGAAGTATTAATTTGAATCACAAGTAGGGATAGTAGTAACGAGAATATTTTTTTATAATGTATAATATTTTTTTGTCTAAAATACGAATTTATACATTCAATCAAAATTCAAACATTACTGGCAACGAATAAACATAAATACTGCATAGATCGATCAACAGGTGTTTTTCAGTTGTACAAAAAGAGAAGATACTAAAATTATATATAATTCAATTATATATGGAAATTTTATGAAGTTGTAGTAAAAATTTATATATTTATTTGGTACAGAAATATATTACCAATGTTTACGCTACGTCGCTAGTTGGTGGAGTTAAATAGCCCGGAAGCCTTATTAGTCGTCTAATCCTATATCTAATGCTAAATCCAACTGTCATCAGTTTGCGCTATTATTATACAATTAGAGATAACAATTGTTTTTATTTATTTACACAGTTATTTATAATTAATTTATATACAAATGTATATGTCTATGTATATACATGTATGTGTGTGTTTAAGATAATAATTTGCTGAACTTCTACCGAAACTACTTTCCTTAACGAAATTTTGTGAAGTTCCAACTTCACAAATATACTTGCATACTATATTTATAGATTAACTTTCAACAACAATCTCACTAAAACCTCACCTGATTGTATATATCATGAAATAGATATCAATTTTCTTAGAAGCTGTGTCAAGCTTTGATCTCAAGCTTGAAACTTTATACTATAAAGTTGTCGATGACTTCACAATAAGACCATTAAAGTAATGTATATAGTATCATAGTAGATTCCTACGAGCGTTAATTATAGATAATAATTTATAACCATAGTATAGCCTTCTTTCCGGTCCTTCGCTAAAAAGCTTAGCTTAACTTAATTTTTCAAGCTTTTCATTTCTCATTACATTCTCTATGCTGACTTTATCAGGCTAATAACTAATATTAACGATAAGTCGCTTGGGCTCTAATCATGGAGTTTGTTATACAAGAGATAAAAAAATATTAGTAATTTGTTTTCACCAATTATTCTAATTAGCTTCATTGGTACCATTTCTAATAATACATCAAGGGACGTGTGTTTGACATGCATACCGTCCTGACAGTATCCCCATACAGAGAATAATGACAAAACGCAAATGTTTTGTTTATTGTAGACCATTTATATGACAATATGAAAGGCTAACCACTTTGACGAGGGCATTTGATGGATATTCACAATTGCATAATGTATATATATATATATATATATATATATATATATATATATATATATATATATATATATATATATATATATATATATATATATATATATATATATATTATATATATATATATATATATATATATATATATATATATATATATATATATATATATATCTATATATATATATATATATATATATATATATATATATATATATATATATATATATATCTATATATACATGTATATATATATATATATATATATAAATATATATATATATATATATATATATATTATATAAATATATATATATATATATATATATATATATATATATTATATATATATATATATATATATATATTTCAAATGCATGTAGTAAAAAGCGATTATTTTAATATTACAAGCAGAGACTCCAATTTAATTTATTTAGTATAGATATAGATTAAGTTTTTAGTTGATATAGTAAATTTTAATTTCTTAAATAATTATCTGTATACGACCGTTATACGTTAAGTGACTACCTAATAAATAACAAAAAATACAATCTTTTTAAATTTATTGTGAGCAAATTGTCATTACAGGATAATCTTATTATTTTGACTCTTATACCGTCCCTGAGTTTATATTACAACTGTTTATGCCAATATTAGAGAAAATTAAAAGATTTTTTTGATGTTTAAGC
The DNA here is from genome assembly GCA_037127375.1 of Dione juno. Lineage (NCBI taxonomy): Eukaryota > Metazoa > Arthropoda > Insecta > Lepidoptera > Nymphalidae > Dione > Dione juno. The sequence continues at coordinate 1,444,670 of JAXRJS010000052.1, forward strand.
CGAATTGGACAGCCTAATTTAATCAAATTTTGTGTTTATTAAAGAATAACTAAAAAAGACATTATGCAAATATTTTTTATGAGGAATATACGGTGTTATTTAATATTCAAAATATTAAATAATACAATATAGAAATAGAAAAATCATCGTGGCAAGTGGGACTCTATCCCCATTTGGTCCGGCAAGACAAGCCTCAACGTTAAGATACTCCTTGTTTAAACACTAGCTTCTCTTTGACTACACATTTTTATTCGGAATAAAACATGACAACCAAAAAAAAGGTAACCAAAAATAATAATAATCTTAGATATATCAATGTAGGATATAATACTTTTACTTTGAAATTTAGTTATATTTTACACAATTTTTTTATACCCTTAGGTTAACAGTGTCCCTCTGCTTACCTTGCAAGGAGTGATTCATTTTCGGCATTCCACTCAATTTTCGAAATATTGCTTTACACAATTTACACAATTTTATATATACAATACATGGTATGTTATTTTTTTTTTGGATATCAATTTTCAAGTTAAGCTTATAATCACAAATATACCGTATATTTATAAAAATGTAAATTTTATTTAGGTTAATTGATATAATTTCCTATAAAGAGCGACAAATCCTGAATAAATATTCATAATATCGTCATTTAGCACGTTCTTTCCGCAGACAATCCCTCCTGGCTTATGCTATGCTAATTCCTAATTGTAATCATATTTTATTTCAAAGGCATTATTCATATTTTGCTCTAAGAATTGTATCAATTTTCTTGCTAATATATCAGTTTAGAATTCTATATAGCAAGTAGCCATTTTTATTCAAATTTCCATTTTTACTATTTCAATGTAGGAGATGCACTCATTATGTATCTACGCTTATACCTACATATGCGATACATTTTATTCTTTTTGTATGATATTTTTATTTTGTATGATGGAAGCCTGATATTTATGAACCTAATGTGACATGTTGATATCGTTATTGCAGCCAGATATCTTAAATGGAAAATTTTGAAATAGGATTTTTGCTGCCATTTTTATTCAAACATTTAATTATAGTGTCCTTCCAATAACATGATTTGTTATTGTAGTAGTGAAAATGTTCACTTCGCTGTTATAGAAGCATAATTTTATTACAAATTAATTAAATTACGGATTCCCAGCGGAAATGTGTAAAGTGGTTTGAAGGTAATTAAAATGGTCGCTAAGTACAGGCACGCCTACAAGACAGGTACATGGTAATTTACTTTTAAATTAAAGGGTTTCATTGTACACATGTATATACACTTGTTGAAATTTTGACCAATAAATGTTTAATTATAAGTTTAGTAAAATAGTAATGATGTGTGTAAATTATTTATATTTTAAACAATGTTACATAAACATTTGTTATATCTTTACCTAGACCTTAATTCCTCCGAGTAGGTAGAGAACCCACAAGCATCGTGTTTACGTGAAACGCTGTTCCTACGCCACGATGACCTCATAATATTTTATGGATTATAACACAATATACAGTAATAATCAATTTTTTTATTTAATATTTTTTTATAATTAGAAAAGTTATACGATACTAGTTTCATTTCAACTAACAAATAAATGATTTATAATTTTTTTTCGAAACAGCTATAATCAATGAAGATTAGAGGTCAATTAAAAAAAAAACTTTAAGTACCAATATATATATATATATATATATATATATATATATATATATATATATATATATATATATATATATATATATATATATATATATATATATATATATATATATATATATATATATATATATATATATATATATATATATATCTTCTTCTTCTTCCTGGCATTAGTCCCGGCTTTTTGCCAGGGTCTGCCTTCCGACTAAGACCAATCGGTCCATATGAGTGGCGAAGTGGTTTTTTGTGGAGCGATTGCCATCTGACCTCCAAACCCATTACTGGGAGAAACCAGGAAAGGAAAGGGAATAAGAGGCAGAAAGACTTGGAATATAGGGGAGGGACACCACTTACATGGATTGGATCGGGTTATGAAAGTGGTGGCTCGAGGTCCCGGGGTCGCGTACCCGTATGCCGGAAACCAAATATCGGACAGATAATTGGCTAGACACCCTCTGAGATGCCAACGCCACGCGGTGTTCCCAGGCGGTCACCCATCCAAGTACTGAACGCGCCCGACGTTGCTTAACTTCGGTGATCGGACGAGAACCGGTGTGTTCAACGTGGCATGGACGTTGGCAATTAGTACATATATATATATATATATATATATATATATATTATATATATATATATATATATATATATATATATATATATATATATATATATATATATAGATGTCTTATCAACTATTATTGTATTTATATTAATATATTAACGTCAGAATCTGTAAATTTTAACAATCTTTCTCAAATATCTACTACTTTGCTCTATTGACCTTAGAACTGCTACGTAGTAACGTAGAATAAATGTCACCTAAACGTCTGTGTGACCCTTCGATCTGAACTGACGTTTGATTACTAAAATCACTGACATATAACGGAGATGCATACCACTCTGCTATTTTGGACACGTCCAACTAGCTTTTATTTATTGAGTAGACCCAAGTATGTCTTTCTGTACATTTTGTAGACAGACATAAGGAAATACAATATATTATATATCATTTGCGATTTACAACTAGTCTTTATAGAGTCATTTTTTAGAGTGAATATTTCTAATTTTTTAATCTTTATGCTTTCTATTGAATACGTATAGGTAGAGTAGGCAGCGATTGAATCTGAGACATTGCATGTTGAGTGACGGGGAAATAAAATAATTATATTTATTGTCTAGTAAGCTATAATTAGTATACCATATAAGAACACATCAGATTTTATATTTATATATTACATAATAATACTGCCTAAGAGCAATTAGTATTTCAAATTTAAATTATTTTTTTGATTTTTTTAGGCAAGCAGTAGTAAGAAACAACAACCAAGTGTTTTGTATTATACACTGTTAGCATTTTGTAAATGTAAAAAAATATATTTTGTGTTTATATTGTAAAAGAATTACTTTGAAATTGGCTTTAACGATAGAAGTATAAAATAAATTACATGCCCTTTAGCCCTATGAACTATACTAATTATAATTACAATATATAAAATAAAGGAAACGAGAAGGTCACTAATTAAATATCATAACATTTTTATAAGGATTCATCCGACCCCATGACATTTGATAGGTCAGAGCAAATTAAATTCCTTTAAAATAGTTTCATTACGGAAGTAGAATAAATTTACGATACAAATGTAGTATACATGTGCCCATCCACTATGTAAGATTTCATGAGACTATAGATCCTTATTAAATGTTAACCTTCTAGGCCTAATAGAAAACGTGATACCGCCACTTTAAGTAATTCAGATTCGAATTTTCAAATAATTTTAGCGATGAGCTATTTTCTCATTTAGTTATATAAAATGTGAGAATAGAGAGAAATGTCGACATGTATATTCAATTCCTAACTTTATTTTAACTATTTTTTTCTCCGTCTATTTTGGATCGACTTTGCAATCATTGCGTTTAACGCCAGACGCTGACGCTCTGCACCAATACGGTCTTAACCTAATTCTATATTTATTTATTTTTCGTGTATAAATTATAAATTCAATATTAATAATAATTTATCTATATTAATATTATAAAAGCAAAGAGTTCTTATTGGTAGAACGCGCCAATTTCAAAGGTACTGGCTCCAATTCAAAGAAAAAACTTAGTGAGGAAGAGGGTCTGCAGTCAAATTAACCTCAGCCATTTCAAAATATAATATTTTAAGCTACCTGTATACCTGTTACATAGTGGTTCTTGCCAAATTTGTTGTGAGGCAGTAGTTTATTGTCCTAGATAAATCGAATTTCCTTTGAGTAATTACAGTATTGCTTTGGTGGTTACGTTTAATTGTTTCAGCAATTTACTTTTGCCTCAAGTTTGTTTTATTTAGAGATAATTTTAAGCTATCAATTAAGAGATTCGGAGCAAAAGTATTAGACGAAACTACTTTTGTTATTATTTACTTAATATTGTTTTAAGGTGTCTTGTTTTTTTTTTAATAATTTACATACTCGAAAGGCAAACTCTATCAATTATTTATTTGCTCGTGTGATAGAAGCTGTTGTCATTTAATATAACAAAATCAAATGTAGAATAACCTTAATCACAGTTATACACCTTTAGTTTTAAACTTAACACGTTTTAAAGATTAGAAAATACTTATAAATACGCATGACTCCATTATATGTTACTGAAATATTATACTACATATAACCTAAAGACGGTATCCAAAAAAAGGCGCGGGTCCGACTCCCACTACTTTAAAATATTTATATGAATATTCGAAATAATTTACAAATATATTTTGTAAAATTCTCAATCCATCCGTTCATTATACCTATGTATGTATATATATATATATATATATATATATATATATATATATATATATATATATATATATATATATATATATATATATATATATATACGTACACGTACAACCTATTACAAAGCTAACATAGGTCAGATATCGATATCATGGGTTAATCAATTACACTAATCCTACCCTGTACTATTTACATTTAATAATTTATAGAGGGTGAGTTTTAGAAGCATCTATTTACAATATTAGTTTACAAGATACATATGTGATTCTTACTTTAACATATGCTTAGGTCTTATGGGATCTATTTGTATTGATATTTTGATATACAAATAATATAGTTTTAGTAAAGGAGGTTTATTATGTATAAAGAGGATTGTTCTATAAGTTTATTATTTTACTAGTGTTTCACCCGCAGCTTTGGCCGCACATAGCCTATTTCGTTATTTTATACCTACATATAATATGTTTTTGGAAATGTTATATTACAAATTTTAGTTTTTCTATACCTACTAAAATTATAAACCAACATTTAGCTTGGATGACGCGCTAATCTCAGGAATTATGGGTTCCATTTCAAATATTCTCTTTGTATTGTATATCGATAATCGAGGAAATCTATATTATTATGTCACGTTAATCGTTTCAATGTAACTCATTATATAGTCTCTCAGTTATTTCAATTTGTCCACGCGGGTGAAGTCGCTTGTAAAAGCTAGTGTGTTGAAGATAGACAGCTTAATTTCAATGTCATTCCTTTAATATTTTTTAATATTTTATATATAAATACACATTAATAAAGCTACAATTAAAAAAAAAGTAACTAATATTTATTCAAATCTCTCATAAAATGTAAATGTATAAAGTGGAAAAATGTTAACATTATAAATAATTCATTGGAAATCCATAGTTTCAAAAATGAAATTTAATTTATCTTAGTAACTTTGACGTCTAGCAATACTGGAATCGAATGCATAGGAAAATTTTTCAACGACTGTTTGAATAGTCATTTTTCAAGAAGTCCATTCATCATATGAGGTGAAATTTATTCTATTTAAAAAAATATTGGTAGCAAATATGAGAATATTATTTGTCCCTGTACTTTTAGTAATATATAAAAATTTTAAGCTGTAGCAATCCCGAAATATGCAAGCGCCTTAATATGTTCATTTAAAACTTAGTGTTTTGTGAACGTGATTCAGACGCTACAGTCAGCAAAATAAGAAAGCACTAACTACAAGATGGCCATAAAGACGCCAACGTAAAAGCGCACAAGTTATAATCACTATCCTAGTTGATAAATATAATCTATTTGCCCATGTTTAAAGCACAAAGTATAAATAATGATAACAAAATATCATAATCTAGACTAGAAAAGATTCAAAATCCCAAAATCAAAATGAAAATATTCTTTATTCAATTAGGACATTATAAACACCTTTGAATTGTCGATTTACATTGAAATGTCAGTATTGTCAGTCCTTCAGAAAGCTACTAATTAAATTACAATTATCGCTTTCTGTCTGACGTATTTTAACTGGTATGATGATAAAATAGCAACTCACTCCGATTATAACAGAAACTTAAAAACGTCTCTAAGCTATTCTTAGATTACAATAAATATAATACTTATGTGTACATATATACATTAAATTGTTTTACAGTAAATAAAGTGCACTTAATATGCGTACCAAAATGACGCGTTTATATTTGAAACTTGTAAGAAAATATTCGATTTTAAAACGAATTTTATCAAAATTTTATGTAACGATAATAATTAAGTTTCAAATTATAAAGGTAATTTTATACATATTAGTATATTTACTGTTAGTTAAGTTAAGCTTGAATCATCTTTAATATATCTTAAGCGAATAAAACCTTAACAAAAGAGCCTCCGTAGCTAAGCTACGTGTCTATCAGAAAAATGTTATAGAAATTGAAAATAGTATTACAGTGAAGCACCAAAGCTAGAGCTGGAGCTAGTACTAGTGCAAGATAAACTACAACTAAATTGCATAGACAACCGTGAGCCACCCACTCAACAAGTAATACTAAATAAACGAACAGATGTGATTACGTTCAATCCGGCTATTTCAAAATCTCGAACGCTCCAGCATTGTTTACAGCTATCGATGACACTTTCAATGTAGAATACCTGTATGTGTACTAATCAAAAACATCGGACTTGTTAAGGAAATATATTGTTTTGTGTATGCCAGATCTTAAATTTTCACGAATATTAACTTTAGGATTCAGTTCTGACAACCTAAATCAATGTAAATGAAATAACGATTTGGAAGATATCTTGAACATTTTTTATTTATGATTAATTTCATATATGAATCGTTTTAAAAGCTCGTAATATTATTAATAATTCTTTAATACTTGTAAAGAACTTATAAAAATGACTATATATTATTTGGACTATAAAAATGTTAATACTCTGGATGTTTTAATAAATCTCGACTCATAACTTAGGTCAAGTTCGTAGATTTTTATAACTAACAGGATAATCCTAAACTAACTTACATTAAAATTATACTGTTAACTTTAGAAGATTGTGAATAGTATTTCTTAGATTTATTAATTAAAGTCAAATAAAACTTAAAGTAAAGGACCATCAGAATAAAAGTTAAAGTGCCACCTGTAGCGTTGTAACGAGCTTACATAAGGATTTATATTTCAAAAAAGGAAAGTCTTCAAATTAAGTTTTTCAAGACACCTGTATTAAATATTTTATGTCACCGAGTACAATAATGAAAAATTTTAATAATAGTTGAAAATTGTTAGCATCACTTGAAATAACGCTAGGAAAAAATATGGAACATGTGTCCATGGCGGACAATGGAGGAAGAAAAAATGAGAATAGCAGAGTGTCGCTTGTGAAAGGCAAATCACAAATGTATAACATAATATATTAACAGACATCCTTATATCAACAGAATTAAAGGCTAGAATAACGATAAATTACGGCTATATTATAACATATCAATCAAGATTTCATCATTCTTAAGTTTTTTAAATATCATGGATAATGCATTTAAATATCGTTTAATAATGCGTATGATTATATGTTACTTTATACTAAATAAAACAAATAATTTATTTTGTCCTCATTTTTTATTGCAAAACGAATACTTGGGATTTCTATATAAACAGTTATATACATTTTTTAAGTGTATGGAACATAACTTTATGTACTCTATCTCTCCCTCTCCCCCTCCCCTCTCTCCCACCTCCCTCTCTCACTCTCTGTCTAATAATACGAAAATGAAAACTGAAAACGTTTACTGGAAAGAATTTCACTCATTTTAATTCCAACAAGCTGTTAAAATCATTAACTCCAAGAACATTTGTGCGTATGATTGATTTAAAATTCTACGAAGCATCTATAAATCACTTTTCTTTACTAAAATTTTTGAACGAATATATACTATATTAAAATATTTTACACCAAATTATAATAAGCGCTCAGCAGTTAAATTAGTTGCCTCATAATGTAATGAAGGCGCGCTCATTTATTACCTTTTCATGCCAACGCGGTATCATTTCGTTTTTAATTGAAACACCTCAGCGTCCATTATGAGTTAGAGTTAAGACGGTATATTAATCTACTTATTTAAGCTACTTGCTCAGCAATCCACAGCACTCGATACCTTTTTTGACATTACCCGAATTTATATTAAGTTTAATATTGTGTTATAAAATTGTACTTTTTTTTTCACTGGTTCTATAAATTTAATTAGATCTAGGAAACACAAAAGGGATATTGTCAAAAGGATAATCATTTATAACTCGTGAAACCGTCGTCATTTTATATAAAACGTTAAATTAAAAACGAGAATTATTGTGTAAAAAATTATATTTAGTAAATAATTTCCTCAAGAAGGCTGGAGTTAATAATAAATATAAATACCACTATGACAAACCAAGTAAGGAAAAGAAATAACAAAACCGTGTTATGATGTTAAAGGCAGGTTAGTTTTCATATGACTATGTGAAAATGTCGAACTTTGAATTTTGATGACACCTTTGTCATGTATATGACTCTCAGATCGGAAAACATATTTTTATTTATGTTTTGGAAACTTTCATATATAGCTTGTATAAAGCTTATGTGTCCTAAATAAGATGTTGTAGCAGATATTGCAATAATAATTATTATGAAATTAAATATATATATATATATATATATATATATATATATATATATATATATATATATATATATATATATATATATATATATATATATATATATATATATATATATATATATATATATATATATACATATATATTGAATACTAAATATTTTATTTTATCAATGAAGAGCAATTAGGATTTATAGTTCAATGAGTGGTTGTAAATAATCTATGCCATTTTTTCGTATATCTTTTGGACAGTTACCATATTGAATATTAATAGATTTTTTTTGAAGGGAGAGTCTTTTTATACCCTCTACCTAGCATTATCCCGGCTTGTTGCCAGGGTCTGCTTTCCTACTTAATCGACTCCATTTTGTAAGGGTGAGCAGGAGCAGGTGTATCACGTGTGGATAGACATGAACGGAAATTTACAATATAAAGATAAATATATTCGTAAACAAATTTGTATTTATCGAAATATCAAAAAATGTATAATCTATTTAATTTTTTTTCTCAATGAGATTAAATTGGAATAAGATTATTTATAAATATTTGTACAGAATTAAGTTAGACGGTAAACTTAATGAATTTAATATGTCTATACATATTCAATAATATATAAACATTTATTTATCGAGGAAAGAAGGCATGACGGATTCGAATATTTAAAATGTGACATATTTGACCATGAGTCCGAAACTGAAACCGAAAAAATCATTTAAAAGCTACTTATAAATTATAAGTACAGGAACAAACTGAAATATATAAAATAATTGAGATGAGAGATACGTCTTAGAAGCATGCGGCTTCCTATTCACTTTGTGAAAAATAAAACTGTTATACGATTAGCTTTCTTTGATAAACTTTTAAACTATCTCGCATGAAAGAAAAATTTTCTTGCGCTATTCTTATGTTGGCGTAACTTTGAAACCCTTTATGCTGCTAATACAGGTTTTCTTTATACGCTTAATAAAGTTTACTCTTCAATAAGCAATAGCTTATTGGTTAAGTTTTTATAACTTATATAGTTATATTATATAGCAAAAAGTAAGAAAAACAAAGCTATAATATTACAAAATGCACATGAGACAAACACTTTGTAAAAGTTTTATTGAAGGTTAAAATTGAATGGACTGCGACAAATCATTTGTAAAAATATTATTTTCGACTAGAGAAATTTGTAAAAGTTTGAACCATATAAAAATTATATTTCTTAAAGTAACAACCTATCAAGGCAAATGACAAACTCATGTATACCAAGTAACCATGTAAAATATACCCTTTGCTGCGCTGTCTTTTTGTTGGATAACAAAAAGCTAAATAAGTATTAAAAAATTGTAATATTTTGAAAATCTGGAAATATTTCCGCTACTGTGTATTCAATTATTTTAATCCTAGCGATTTAAAACTCAAATTACTTATTTTAAGCGTTTGACGTAATCTGAAAGATAAAAAGGGTTTTCCCCGATTGTGGTTTATCCTTTTTTAATGTCAACTTCTTGCTGTCGTCACTTTTTTTTGTCAACAACAAAAAGTTAAGTATCTTAGCGTATCAAAAAGTAAATATTTAAAAAAGTAACTATTTCTAGCGCTGCTGAGAATACATAAGAAATATATAAATTATCTATAGGTTTTTGTTTTCCTTCATACTCATATATATATATATATATATATATATATATATATATATATATATATATATATATATATATATATATATATATATATATATATATATATATATATATATGTGATGTCGACATATATACATACTCTTACTTGTTGCCTCTATATACGTCACATAATACACATTATAAGCACTCATGAAGCGAAATAACCTGAAGCAAATAGTTATTAAAAGAACAATAGTAAATTGGCTTTACCTTTAATATATATCAAGTTATATTTCTATTATTTGCTATATAAAGGCAGGCAACTATTATTATAATTAGAGCCATTGCGGCGTCATACCTTACTGAACGTGAATTTGAGTTCTAATTTTAGTCAAAGTAATAATAATTATTAACGTTACTTAGTTTGAATTAAACAGGACGTGGAATACAACCATAAACTTGAACACGATGTCTCTAAATAAGTGAAAGAATACGAGATAAACTTTTCTATGATCATCTATGAGCAATTTTCAACATTTTAAGATATCAGATAAGTATATTATTACTCTACTGGTGCCGACTTAAAAGTAATAACTGAATTAAAACTCAAAAATATAAGTAGTACATATACTGGTACGTACACATACGTATTAGTATTAAATGAATATATTGAAAAAAATGTGTACACAGATTATTGTATTCACAGAAATCTAAATATTACTATCAAAAACTTGTTGATGGGACAAAAAAATATGAAAAACATTTGATTGAAACATAATAAATGTACATAAGCAATTTATTTGTATATTAACAAAATTATGTACATATTATACCAATAGCTTCGTTTCTACCTAAAAAGTTATTTATTTTTCATATGTTGTAGAGTCGTAAAAAAAATATAAAACATAAAAATAAAATGTAAGATGATAGAGGTATATTAGGTACTTCAATTTCAACTGAATTAGAAATTAATATTATTCTTTAACACCCACACTCAGTTTCAATCTCACTTAATAAGCTACGTCACGGAAAGACAAACGTTTATTTTATTAGATCTATCACACTGATGTAGATAATATATTTTATTATTTTGTTAGCAGTGTAGGTACAGAGGAGAACCCAATACACTCCATTTTTCCTTTCTACGTGTATTTCCCTAATTTTGAGATATTGCTTGTTGAGTGGCGTAACTCAACTCCTCGCTTTGTCTTACTAATGACTAAATAAAATAAATAATGATATTCCAATTAATATCCTGAAGGTCAATATTTCTCTTATCCTAAAATCATTTTGTGTATTCTATTTATTAAGTGTACAAATGAATTCTTATGATTTTTAAGAGTGAAGGCAAAAAATAGATAATATTTTAACTTGTATGGGTATACAAGAATCTCAAACGATATTCTACTATAAAATTTACAAGTTTTGCGTAAATATTAAAAACACAGTGTGTCGGAAATTACACACACTGTGGATAGGATTGTTTTTTTATCAACTAATTTACCATGTATTGATAGTATTTTAGTTTATCAGTATACGTATATGAAAATTTATTAAACTTTTTTCATGTGATACATTGGATATCGAAGGAGAGAACTGAGAGACGATTTTTCGAAATTCCTACCTATAATAGCGAGATTTTACGTTTCATAATCCACTCAAACGAAATAGCGGGCTACAACTTATATTAGTGTTTAATATTTTACTCAACTGAAGACGTCATCGTTAGCAATTACGATGTATGTAACTGAACGTGAACATCAAAATCCACTAATAAAGCTATATGATTATAAAATCTTTTGTGTTTTTTATATTTCTTCATATTTTTCTACGTTTTCTTATTCTGAAAAAACAAAACCGTGATACTCAACTCAACGTACTCTCTTTTATGTTAAGATATATCAAGAAAACGGAAAATGATGAGAGAAAAATAATTAAGCACTAATATATACGCTGAGAATTGTGGATTTTAGTATAACCTCTTTAATCTAAGCTTAGGATTTTAGGAAATTCAATACTGTCGTATTTATCTGTTGTATAGAAAGCGGCTTAGTAATTTGACACATGGTTACAATTGTTTAGAAATATTTAATTTTAAAATGAGTACTCGTATTTATTTGTTTTATAACGTAAATTAATATAATATTATTTTACACATAATATGTGTAAAATTAGATAGTTAATTAATACAAAGCAATATTATCAAAATATTTTTTATCTTTTAATTACAAGATTTGTTACCTCAAGTGCGTTTTAGCAAAACTATAATATAGGTATATTATAATTTATTTAGGCTAAAAGAATAGGCTAAAAAGCATCATAAAAATGTTATAGAATACTAATTATGTGACTTTAGAACATCAAAAAAGAATTCTTGAAATTACAAAACAAAATACTTAAGATTTTCATTATACTTTTCTTATTTTATACATTAATATTGTAACCTACTTCGGACTTATATGAAACCTTCGGTTTTAATTTTGAAATGAAATTTGTTTATGGCAATAAAAAAAATATATGAAACCTTCGGTTTTAATTTTGAAATGAAATTTGTGCAAGCGTTTACTGGAAATAAAAAAAAAATATTTATAAAAACAATCTGATAATAAAAATACATTGTGTTACATGTGGCTTAATAGAACTAACTTTATTTTTTCATTGGTTATATCCGTATATTATTTGCTTTCCATGCAAGGGAGTAAATGTAAAGTTTATCGTAACTTTGTTTTAAATATATTGAAATTTTATTTATTGTATTTAATTTTACGGAAAAAATATTTTTCTAATCAGATTTAAGCAATACTTTAATGAGATTATGCATGTGATTATGATTTTGATATTTAACAACCATATTTTAAGAATAATTTTCTTTTTACCGAGCAATTTACTAGTACCTATGTAGGCCGTGGTCTCGGGCCGAGATAAAGTAGTGCAAGTTTTTATATTTATTATACCGTTTAATTCTTATCCGCCACAATTAAATGTAACTTTGGAAGGATGTAATACATTATTTTCAAATTAAAATATTCTCTGCAGGATAAATATGTGTATCACATCACATAGGTCAGCAAGCACCCTCATGTATACCTACACCTAGCGATGAATAAACTAAAAATAACTTTGGAATTGATCTCAACTAATACCGCTGGTCAAGAATTTTATTAAGTATTAAAAAATAAAAAAAAACAATAGCTTTTAAAACATTTTAGATTATTAGTTTTAACCTATTTTATTATTTAATATTGAAAATGATGACTTAATAAAGTTACCGCCTACTTTATGAATTGACGTCATTTAATTTATTTAAATTATGGAACTCACTGGACTTCCATTTCCATTGTAAATATTTTGTTAATTCGTAAACATATAAAAACCTACCTATAATATATCAAACTCTCTGATTTGACCGTCCTGCCCCTTTTAGTGTATTTTATCATAACCTGCATTTTTTTAAGGAACTTTTAACTTACCTGTAAGTTTCGTAACGTGTCACAGAACTCAGACTGACGCGAGGTACGCGTAGAGGCTCAACCCGGAATGGCCAAGCGGGCCACCGTGCCCCGTTATATAGTACCGTCAGTTCGTAGCGGTTGGTCTGCTACGCCGCGCCCAGCGTAGGCGTGTGTAGGCCCTAGCCTACGGCGTGCTACGAAAGTGCTACGTTTGAGATAGACGTTGAAAAATCTCAAATATTTTATGCATACCATTAGTAAATATAAGTTATATTAATATTATAATAATATTATTTTTATTGTTTACCTTATATTTATTTGATATGTAAAAATGTGAGATTGCATTTTTTGTTTAACTCTCAAAATTTACCGAAAATATAAAAGGGCTCGAAAGGGATCATTCATCACATATACTTATGGTCTAAAATGAATCGATAAGATAATAACCAAAAAAATCATCCCTTGGATACGCTCCAAATAGTAGATATATCTAAGTCTAACTTTCTTCATTCATATCAACAATTATTTTTTATCAAAATAATTTCAACTTAGTCAACATATAATAATTAAATTCTAGTTATTTTCGAGATCCCCAATCGAGCAAATAAATTATTTTTACTTATCTGCTCTGGTAATAACAAAAAGTGGTGTTGAGAGCCACTCAACACCGAATGTCTCGAATTAGAACGAAGAATAAGTTGCTTTGACTCTAGGATTTCACTTTCTACCCCTACTAAATGAGAGTTACAACAAGAGGCGAAACAAACATTATAATTATACTTAACCTTCCATACTATAGTATCTTGCCATTCTCATCATATATGACTATTTTATTTGATTTTATTTATAAAATACTTAGATTAATTAACTTCAAATAAATAAAAGTAGTTAAAGTTAAACGTAGAATATTTAATTATTTTTTTTACTTTCAAGCTTCTTCCTGCTATCAATAAATCAGAGCACTACGTTTAATAATTTCTGAAAATAATTATTTACCCCAACTTGAAATCAAACTCACACTACTACGTCTGCAGTCACACGCTGTCCCACTGTGCCACGATATATATATATATATATATATATATATATATATATATATATATATATATATATATATATATATATATATATATATATATATATATATATATATATATATATATCATTTTTATACTTGGGTTGATTATTATACGTTTCCAATGGTTAGCTTTTTCTTTGTTAGAAGACGTGCATAGAATATGTCTAATTGTATAATATAAATCTCAAATTGTATAATTTGAGATAGACATTTAAGAAGTTTTCTGTCATTATATTGCAGATAAACACACACATATATATATTTTATATGTACGAAACATTTATTGATACTAAAGTGTGTGTTAGCTTAATAAATTAATATATAAGGCTTAATCGAAGTGATATTTGGCTGCAATACAGTCCTTACAAAATCAGAGAAGAACGGTCCTTGAAGCCAGTTATCAATAACAGCACGCACTCTTTCTATGGGAAAATACTTCACTGCTGACACTGATCATAAATCAAAATTCAGTAAATTAATAATCACTAATTGACGGCTAGTCTTCATCTCTGATGAAATACGTACGGAACGTTCGTTTCTACAAAGATTGGGTGGATTGAGCTTTATGACGCGACGCTGAGTCTTGCTCAACCATTCCTTGTTACTGAATATGATGATGTTAAGGGGTTTAACTAAATTGTCTGACAAGGACAATAAGTATTTTTTAAATAATTATTTAAATAAGTATTTTTTTGAATAACTTACGACGATATTTCTGAAACCTTTTTCACTAAATGTGGCTCATTTGTTCATAGCTAACACCACATCAAATCATCACTGAAGTCGGATAATTCCCAGGAGATATGTACTCTGTTGATTAATTGGGAAGCTTCTTTGGAGCTTTCGGCATAAATACGGTCATTATATTTGTTAAAATAATGTTCAGTTGTAAAAAATCTTCTCGTTCGTAAACATTTTTTTTTGTGTTGAATTTACCACCATATTCTATTTAAATTATCAGTTAAAAAATTACCAATAAGAGACATCTTATAGGCTGAAGTCCTAAATTATCTTTTTAAATATGGTTCTCTTCTTTCCCCCTAGGTAAAGTATTTTGTGTTCGATAGCATTTCCACGATATTTTTCCCTTAATATTTTGATTGCTAGAGGAACACTACGTGGACGGCCAGATATGTTCTGTTATAGAATAATTCAGCAATTTTTATTTTATTTATTCTTTATGAACATTATTCCGTATACAGACTACAATATGGTAAACTACTACCGATTTTTCGACATTAGTTTGAATGGAGGGACTCAAACGCTGCGCTTTGTCCTGTAAGAGTACCTTACTCTTGAAAATGAAAATAATTCCCTCTTCAGAATGGCGTCGAACCCACAACTTACAACAAGCGTTTACAGTCAGGCGCTGTTCTACTCCATCATGATGGCGTCAGATTATATTTTGCCAAAAAAAATAACAATTAGAGTACAATTCTATATGAATACTTTAAAGAAAGTCGTGGTCACGGATACACTTTATTTTACTAATGAATCCACTTATAAACCGCTTCGTATAAGATTTGAATTTTACATTCAAGTATTGACAATTCAGCTTAATTACAGGCGAAAAATCATATCGAAGTTAAAAAGACGTCGCAATAAAGGTAAGTACTAGTAACAGTAGAAAATATAATGGTTTGACTGAAAGTTTAAACTTACATTGAATATTTTTACGAAAAAAATTATGTAAATACTAATTAAATATGAATAAGATTCGTAATTTTTTTGGTTGTCTGTTCTGTTTGTCTGTTTGTGTGAAGCACCACAATAGACCAGCTAAACTATAGAAAATAAGAAAATTACTATTAATGAAATTGATGCGCGTGTAGATAATTTTTCATTGACATTCATAGATAAATATTAAGACTATTTATATTATTCCTGTAAAAAGATAAAGATATAGTGATGGAAATAGTCATCAGTATACAAATATGGCAAAATCTATGTAGATTTTGCCATATTTGTATACTGATGTTTCAAAGACTGTATTGACGTCAAATAATTGTTTATTATTGTAATTTAAAAAATACCCATTATGTTTATTTATTATACATACCAAGATATTTCAGTGAGAACAAAATTATGATTGAAGGTATAAATAAGAAAAAATCAAGGCTGCCATGTGTAACACTCTAAGGAATAAGCAATTTTCACACTAACATATGTAATATGTACTGTAAGTTAAATTTTACAGTTTAAGTTTTGTCTATAAATATTAAATATAATGTTGCTTGAAGTAAAAAAATTGTTTAAAAATGTTCTTTATTTTTTAATAATATATTAACTAATTTTATAAACGCACGCACGCATAATACAATTATGTGTCGTATCGATTTTCTTCTGTTATTTACATGTTTATGTAATTGTTATTTGTATTGTAGACCAATAAATAAAATACAAAAAAATATAAGAATAAATAAATATTTAATAATTGGATATAAGAAGGAGAGGTAGTCAATTTAAATATTGTTTACTAATTAGTTTTTGTACTATTATTTCATTTGCAGCAACAATTTTTTTTTCTGCCGCCCAAAATGTACTTCCCAATTTAAAATTGAATCCTCTATCTTACACCTTTTTACGTCATAACATTTGCTCCAGTAGTTTTTGAACAAATTGACTTTGACAGAGGGACGGACACATAAGCGATACTATAAGTTTTGATTTTGATGTTACGGAACTATAAAACGCCCTGTAGTCTAGATATCTATACATGTAAGTGTATATTTATACCTATATATCTACAATAAAAAAGCAATTTATTGAAAATTGCTGTTATTTTTCTCTCTGACTAGAATTTCGTCAATAATGACAACATTCTCACAGAAAAGAGATGAATCTGACAATTAATAAAGTTTATAACACTTTTAACACTGAGCTTAAATGTTTGTTGAAGGGCTTTATGTATTTTTTCGTAACCCTTTTTCATCTTGGTATGACCGTGACAGATTATATCTTGTTTCAAAATACAAAATACATAAATATGTTGTATTTGTGAGTATATTTTGTTTTATTTGATAAATTAATAAATTAAATGACAATCGATGAAGTAAGAGTATATGTTATTGAAAATAATATTGTTATGAGAATTACACATCAAATATCATAATACAATTATTTTCGTCTTTAATTAGTGATATTTTTGATTTGATTTGTTATAGAAATGCCATGAAAATGGCAATCTGTCATAGAGACAAAAAAGCGCATACTATCGACGACACTACAACCAACCTACGCATTATTGATAAAAATCACTTAAAGACATTACTAGAGTGGTGCGTTTTATTAGTGGATAAAACATAATATAATGTTTATATTATGTTTCTATTACTACAAAATTATTATTATCATAATATGTTACATATGTTCTAAGTTCTAGTTCAAGTAATCAATTATGAATATAAGCGAATATGACCTATACGTGCATATAAAATTCATTACGATTATGTAGAATTTTGCTTTGAATTAAGTACATATTTGTGGCTCTATTTGTGCTGTATGCATTTTATTATTTAATATTTATATTTAGTTTACAATTAGATACCTAGCTATGGGCTCGACGTCCACTCGAACAGGATAAATTAAGTTTTATTTACTTTATTTTATACTCTTGTAACAAGACACATCGTGGCGTTGTGTTCGTCACTTGGAAGGCGGAAAGCGGATAGCGGAGTGTTTAATCACTAGGCTCACTCTGCCTGCCTTGCATATGCTTGATACAGCATGAAGCTAAAAGAAATATATCTAGTAAAATATTTAGAAACGTATTTTAACGTAGCGGGACTTGAACTTGAACCTCTTAAAGCCTCTTTTTTGTAAATAGTCTTATATGAACAACAAAATTAAGTTGTGACTAGCGTTTAAAATTTCGCTTATTTGGCTTGCAACTGTTTCCAAAAGAAACTAGTTCGAGTAAATTAAAGATTAAATATAAAAAAGTTAATTATAGGTTATACAGAAATTTATAATAATAAATTTA
Organism: Dione juno; assembly: GCA_037127375.1. NCBI lineage: Eukaryota > Metazoa > Arthropoda > Insecta > Lepidoptera > Nymphalidae > Dione > Dione juno. The sequence continues at coordinate 1,463,373 of JAXRJS010000052.1, forward strand.
AAAAAAAATCACGTGTAATTGGCATAGGAAGCATGAGTAATTATGTTTTCCACTTTTTAAATTTATAAATGGAAACGTGTACAGAAAATTATTTATATTTTAAACGTCGACATAAAAACAGTTGCTTCGAGCCACCGTTAAGCTTGAAGCCTACGCGGTAATGGTAATGCTTGCGGCGTTGTAGCTTTTAACAGGTGGACTGATTTAAATACAGTTGCTTACATATGTCTAAAGTATTTTTTACTGTGGTGATTATTTTTAATTAAATAAAATAAAACCTTTTTACAAACAATTTTATATACATACATACATTTATAAAAATAATCAGAGAGTGTATCTAAACACTTTATTAGTCCAATTCAGTTATCGAATGAAAATATTTCACTTTATAAATATTATTTTGCTACTATTTCCATATATTAAAAGATATAACACGCTTGGTAGAAATGCTCAATGCTGCACATCTCTATTTATAAACCAGACCGGGAAAATGTATTATTTGTATAAATGTTCCTCTGTCTTGAATTTGAAGTTATGAACCTCTCTCACGGTTAAAGTTTTCATATTTTTCTAAAATTCTAAAATTTTTGAAATATATATATATATATATATATATATATATATATATATATATATATATATATATATATATATATATATATATATATATATATATATTAAACCTCTGTCTGCCTGCAAACGATGGTAAGTTCAAATTAATTATTGTCATTTCCTGTTCCGCCAAGCAACAAGGAGTGTCTCGAATCCGGGTAGAAAGGGGAGTCTCGGAGGACGGAGTAACTTAATATTGGGTTCTCATCTTGCCGTATGTGGAACAAAGTTAAATTACATAACAGACAACATTTCATATTTTATATTGCATATTACAAAGTTCTTTTAATAGTTCATGTTTTCCAATCAGCAAAAAAACGCGATCCTCTGCCGTTCATTCATAAACGTAGAATCATACTCAGCCATCAAGTATTAATAAATCTTTAAAGTACAAAGGAATAGAAATCTCACAAGTTTTGATACCAAAATAGGTCAACCGACAACTTACCAGCTGCAAATCAAAGAAAAACTTGCTCTCGTAATTACTGCTTTCGAATTTTCTTTGGATTCTTCGATAAATATTGATGAATAAAACTGCCATGTACTAGTATTCTTATAAGTGTATATCTTGCCAGATTTCAAATTTAGATGATACAGTTAAAAATCTAACAAATTTGTATTTTCACATTGTATTTTAATTTTGCTTGAGATGTAAATTTCGGAACCACTATTATAACATAACTAGTATATTATTGGCCTATAAAAAAGTATAGAATTTATATATCCAAAATATGTTGAATAAAAATTTTTAGTACAGACTATGTTATGTTTGACATTTTTAAAAAGTACCAAAAATAACAAGCCGTTTTTATTTTCTGTTTCTGTCTATTATTAATAGATACTGTAAAATTGGTTTCGCAATTGGAGGTTGTTTTTTATCTAACAGACTATAAATTCGTATATGTTAAATGATCAGAACAATCCATCATACAACGTTAAACATGCCCGAACTACTCCACAACGGCGCCATTTTAATCAATTTATTGAATATTGTTTATATACAAACATAGACCATGTGTAAATGTATGTACATATTCAAGTATAGCAAAATATATTTAATATAACATGAGTAATGTACAGAAAACCAATTGCGCCACGTAAAATGGGTACCCGACGGTTTCAGCACTAATTATGCCAACCAACTATAAACTAAATGTTAAGGTTTGAAATTCATAGCATTTTTTTCTCGAAACATATTAATATGCTAAAATTGGAAATGTAACAATTTAAGTATATTTGTTTAATTGAAGCGCTTCAACGCTGGCAGCGTTTGTATATAAAATTAACGCTGTGAAAATAATAATTAATTAAAATTATGTGAAACGAATGCCTCATGTAAAATTATCTACGCAGGTGAATAACAACCATAAAATCATCTAAAGGGTCTTCGGAAATTGTATACTAAAAGATATTGAGTATAGTAGAAGAACCGACAAGTAATCGTAGAGTTATGAAAGCTAAATAATTCTTAACCTATTTTTTAAACTAAGTTTTAAGTTTCATAAAATATTATTATATATACAAAAAAAATTGGGTCAAATATAAAAAGCTTTATGGTATATTCAACAAATCATTTCAAAATCAAAATATTCCTTATTCAAATAGGCTATTACAAGCACTTTCGATTCGATTTCGATTTGCATGTGCTACTTCCAGTTCCTTTATATTTACATATACCGCGTTTTATTCTGTGTATGGTGCTATTTTCCTTTACTCTCTTACATTATTATACTTAATTATAAAGTTGATATAATTGATACAGAGGCCGTCGTGGCACAGCAGCACAGCGTTTTATATAATTGAGACGGTTGTGGGTTCCATTCCTACCGAGGCGAGTGGATTATTTAAATTCTTACTGCCTGGACTGATTGACTGCTATGCGGGAAATAGCTTGAAGCTATTTTTTTTTAGTACATATAATATTAGTAGATAGAAGTTTATTTTATAAAAAACACACATCACATTTAAATACCAAAACGCAAAGATATTTTTAATATTCAATACCTTTTAATAAAATAAATTTATTCTACGCTTAAATTAAACGAGATTCGTAGTAATTACAAAGAGGAAATCTTATCGTAAATCTTGATAAATGCCAGAACAAAATCCCATTGGTGATCTTCGATACTTATCAGTGTATCGCTGGTTGCGATGAATAAGTAACCAAGTCGAATTAATGTCCACTATATTAAAGATATTTTTACAAAAAATGATTTAATAACGGTGCTGTCTCTACTGAAATCACCTTTTTAATGTTAAATTATAATATAAATATTTTCTTTCAATCTTCAAGTTACATAAAATAAAGCGCAAATAATGTCTGAATTACGCAAAAGTCCAGTTATTTTTTAGCATTTTAGTTCCTGGGTAACCAACCTAATTGATGTTCATATAAAAATGAAGCGAATGTTCTTCTAGTTTGATTATTCAATTTATTTTATTACTAGATAAACTAACTAAATAAAATACTTGAAAATTAAGAGAACAAGGTATTGAGAGTAGTTTCTACCTCTACCCTGCATTCAAAGCTGAAAGATATAATATATTATCTACTTGTAAAAACATCAACACATAATCTTAAAAGTAGGTAATGTAACATTTATATGACATTTTAATACCTAAAAAAAATGTCCTTATATACTGTAATTTCCTCATATATAAATAATATTTAATGTATATATTTTTCCTTTCTGTCGTCATGTCATACTTGTTAAGCGTACGTTTGTAAATTATGTTTAAAATTAAAAGCAATACTTATTTATGTAAATGCCCTCTTATTTTTATTTTTATTTTGGATTAATATCAAAGTTATCTTTGCATATTTAATGCTGTTCGTGTAATAGAGTTGTTAAAACGTGGTGAATTTGTATAGTCAATATTAAATAGACAATTTGTATTTAGTGACTGTTACGCTAAAATCGTGCTACGAGTATAATAAAATGTATACAAATGTTCTGTGTCAGTTAAAGATATTCTGGATCCTTGTTTATGTTTACTTTACCATTTCTAGAATACTTCCTAGAATGTAATACTGACATATTATTATATTTTTTATCTTCATGTACATATCTCAGGTGTCATATGGAGAACTCTCTTCGCTTCACAACATAAAAGTAAGATTTTTTTAAATATATAGTTTAAATACGAGCGGGAATCCAACTCACGATCATTACGGATCTTGCCAAATATTTCTCAAATGCATCATTATATGTACGATTATTTACTTTTACGATGTTTTCTCTTAACTTTAGTTATTTATATTAAAAAATACTTAATAAACAATATATAATATGCTACAAATAATTAGGAATATTTTACACATAACATTATACTATTTGAACATTTTTTCATGTTCACGCTCTAGACATTTTGTCAAAGATTGACCAAAAATCCAATAAAGGGTTTGCAAATCGAATAATTCTGACAAAATTGGATGTTGAAGGCTACTCCTTTACTTAAATACGGTTGCGTCATTCAACTTTGTATGTATGAAAGATTGAAAAACGTTTGTTTAGCTTATTTTAAAGCTACCGTCCACCAACACTCAACACTCAACACACAAGAGTAAGTACTTATTGCGTTGGTTAAAAATACCATAGTGGTCCCTTTGCAAGCGCTTACGACGAACTTTTAAATGCACTATCAATGAACACAACCATGAAAAGTTCGCAAACTTAATATTTGTGAACAAAGAACCAGCTTTTGATACATTAAAAATGAAAAGATTAGCTAAAATACTTTGAGCGAATTAATTAATTATAAAATAATCAGCGTCAAAATACCGTCCGTAATTAATGCGTTGATTTAAAACATAGTTAGGTGGGAAAGCTTAAGTGGGATCGGATTTAGAGTTGTTTAAAATATGATCACAAAACGATGGTGTTCTTCTTCTTCTTCTCTTTATATATGGCTTTTCGAGACTATGGTGTTAACATTCACAATGAAGTTTGTGATTGTTGTTTTTTTCCTAACAATACTAGAAAGTAATAAATTATAATTTTAATAATAAAATATGTATGCCAATATATATAAATAGTATATTTAATTATATTATTTATTTATCTTAGGTACTTATATACTTTGTTAATGAAACTGTTTTTTTTACTAAACTTTATTGCAATTTGGAACTAATTGACTGTCTACAGGTTGATTTGAAAATTTGAAATTATCGACTAAAAAAGAATAACTCATTTTATTATTTATTCTTTTTTAGTCGATTATATCTGAACATTATTTATTAATAAAAATCTGTACAAGAAGATCTACAAACGATATTGTAATTTAGTATTTATTTGTACAATTATATTTTATTTGCTCCGAAAAAATACGAATAAATCTTATGGAATATTACAATTACATGAAAACATTCTAAACATACTATTTATACAATCAACTCAAGCATATTTGGCAAAACTATTGAATATTTAATGATCATTGTCAAGTATACGAGTATATTAGGTACTACTAGCGACCGCCCGCTTGAACTACAGCATTATTTATTTAGCACGGTAAATATATTTAAGATATTGATATGTTCTATAATACTGTAGAACATTTTTTTTATCTATTATCAATAGGTACCGCAGCGCACACGATGGCATATTTTTTATCGCAATTTTTTTCACACCTTTGGTTATATTATTGGATTTTTATTACTTTTACATACATGCAAAAACTCAAATATATCCGCTTTTTATTATTAGTATAGCCGCCAAATATTTCGACCGCTTTTACTAAACGATTTAACTAGACGAACTAAACGTTTTTATAATAGGATCCCAGAAAACGTCCGAGAATTTCTACATCACAATTTTAAAAAAATGTGAAAAGACGTTTGTATGTTAAAGGTGAATTTGAATTTGATTACTTATTTCGATATATTATACGAATCGTGTTTGTTTTGTAATTTTTACATCATCGATTATCTCGGATTTACTGTAATGTATAATATACATATGATACACATATAAATATTAAATGCATATAATGTAAGGGTGATTTTAAAAGTGATGTGACACTTTTGGGTTGTTGTGTTGTAACGAGACAATGTCTCGAAAAGCGGGGAATAGTGTTTCAATGCCAGGTTCCCTCTGCCTATCCTGTTATATGCGGGACACAGTCTAAAACAAGAATAGAGAATTAAGGATAGAAAAATATTTATAATGGCAACTTAAAAAAAGGATTTTTACATATTTCCGCTACCCAAAGATCATTGCGAACAATAATAACCTTTCCTTATTGTGGATAATAGCATTCTTTCTTGCTAAAGGATTATTCTGTGGAGACTCTAAGCTCTAACACAATATCAAGATTATTTTTGTAAGATTATTTTTGTGTGATTCACGTATAAATTAACAGGCAGACAAAATGTATGTATATAATATAAATAAGGTGAAAGCTTTTACTCAATATACAAAAAATATTTAAGGAATGATATTATGTAAATGTCTATTAACAATTTAAATAAGATCATATCAAGTTAATGTATAGGTAATGTGCAAGGTAGAAAGTTTTAATCCATTCTTGAACATTTTTGATACTATTAAATTACTTTTCTTACACCAGTAAGCTCTTCTACTAAAAGCTCGTTTATAATCTTAACACCCACCTCCACTCGGAGCGTGCCAAGATGAATTAAATTAAATTTAACTTAAACACAAAATAGTATATACTAAACTCATTTTTATTAAATAAATGATCGTAAAACCGTTATTGTATATTTATTGAGTGACTAGTGCTATTCCTACGTGAATCTAGAACATTCTATGATAATGAAGATATTTATATTAGCAGTTCGTCTTCGTCACTCACTATGTAATGGAAACTCATAAACATGGAAAGTGAAAAATGGAGTATTTTGATACTAAGTTTCTACTCTCTGTATAGGTATTCTGCGATTGGCGGAAAGCCTTTACTTTTATTTATTATATTATAACTTAATATACATACATAGTTAATTTTACTATTCAGCGCAATAGAAGGTACTAAACTACTACATACATATCTCGATATATCAATACACAACTTTCATCTAAGCTAAGACGTAGACTAAAAGCTCTTAGGAAATTTGTGTCATCATGTTTTCCATCTACATTGCTCTTAGCTTTCAAATACTAGTAAAATTTGCATGAATGGTTTGTACTTACTCTAATATATGCAATCTAGGCTAGATGGCACCGCAAGACATCTTTTTTTATTTTTTTTTTTATTCTCATTTTAAGAGCTGAGTCACTGGGTGACTATGTTGCTCTGGTGAAGAGTTAAGGTTTATACAAATAAATAAAAGTGAAATAAAGCCAACCAGCTATTCGTAAATATATAATTATGTCTGCACGTATTTGTTTCAGGGTACGCAAAGTAAAGCCTAGCCTAGTAGTCTCCGCTTTTTGCTAGTATATACACAAAGTGCGGCGTTAAATTCCGGCATTCAATACGCTACGGAGTCATAACACAAATTTATATATGCCTACCTGCCTGCTATATGTATGTATACAGAGGGAAAGTAAAAAAGGAATAAAAAGAAAAAAAAACAGATGTCGAGACTAGACAACGAAGGCCAATGTGGCGCATTCAAATAGTGTCTTAAACTATTTGAAAATATAAAATTCAATAGTGACTTCAATAGTGTCAATTCAAATAGTGTCTTAAACTATTTTGAATAAACGCTCCCACTTCAGATAGATAAAGCTCGGTATTGAGTTATTGAAGAACAAAAAAAAGTAAATAAATATTTTTTAGAGTAGTACATAAGTCATATAAAATTATTGTTTTCTGAAAATAATATTAAGTTTGAGGCGCGTAAGTCTAGTCATTGACTGTATTATCTGGAAAAAAAAGAAACATAATTTTGCTAGATATTCATGTTTTATTCCATCGAAACCAATATTATAATTTATAACGTATAGATTCCAATAACGGTTGAGTCTCCCTTATTTCGAAGATACCTCGTTCGTGTATTTGTTTGGTTCGCAAATAGAATGCTCATATTATGAATATCATAGCATCGAATGTTTATTTTAGTTTCGATCTTTGGTATCGTAAGTTGAATAGGCGTTATAGCAAAAAGGTATGGGAATATAAATTTTGAATATATTATAATATCTAGATATTTATATTTTATTGAATTATATTTTTACGTTTTTTTTTCAGTATATCAGACAAGGTAGAGAGAACCTAGGGCCAAGACACTGCGTTCTACGCTTTCTACTCGAATTGGAGCCGTTGTGTTGTGTGTTGACTGGCGGAAGAAAGTAAAATATCAGACAACGCCCCCCTCTCTGCGCTACAATAGCCTTGCAATGGTTAACTTCACATAAATAAATTATTTCATGCAAATATGTATGTTTAAAACAAAAATGATAAAAACGATTTACCTTGACATTGTTTTTATATGAATATTGAATAATTTATTCCTGAGTGGGAATCGAATCTACAACCGTCGCGTTTACAGTCAGACGCTGTTCCCTTGTTCTGTTACGGTCTCAACAGCCTTAAACTTACTTCAAACAAATTTTATTATTATTTTATTTTTTACTAAAAATACATTAAATCCTAAATAGTTCGTGATAATATTATAAGTCAGACAAAATATAATTCAGCACCTCACGTAGCAGCTGAATTAGGCGACTGAGCAAACAGGACAATATTTGTTAAGATAAGAGGCTCTCTCATAGTCGTGGGTAGGTAAGGTGACGCACGTATTCTGAATCCATATTCAATCTACGAAATAATAGAATGACGGAGCAAATAAAAATAATTAAAATACTTATGACAATGAATTGTCAGTGAATGTGTTTTGTATGTGTTATGTATATGTGTTAAATTTAAGTAAATATAATATTACTTGTCTAATATAATGGGAATCTGGATTTCGCTTTAACTAAGGTCCATTGTAGATATGCCTCTCTACGAGTGTATGAGACAGGAAGCCATCTGTGATGAATGGCGTCAGATCGTGAAATGTCACCACGACCGCTCTGTCAAGAGTGAACAGACGAAGAAAAAGAAGAAGATCAAGTCTTATAGATTTAAAAGAAGCATAGAAATATAACGTACAATTTATATACAAATATTGTAAATATATTGTATTTTTATATTCTTTGCATACTCAGTAATCATATGAGAGCGATGTATGATGCTAATTGTATACAACAACTTAGGTGAATCCAATTCGGAGTAAAGTTTCTACTTTGTGTATTTAAATGAGATTACGCCACTTATTTAATTATTGTTTAGTACTTAAATAATTAATTAGTGTAATCGAAAGCTGTAGAAAATATTGTAATACATAAAGAAATATAAAAACAAAACTTCTGTGAAGTTCACAGACGTTTTAAAAATTAACTTCATTCAATTTTGGCTATAATTATAATCTATATAAAAGTGATGAAATTTAATTATTTACCTTCTAAATAAACGTTTTACATTTTATTTCTCAAATAGCTCGTAGATAGTGGTGCCACCTGTGGATGGACGTGATAAGCGTGACTATAATGTCCAGCTAAACCATATGAAATAAGATGATGGAGCTTTAACATCAGTTGTTCAGCTTGATGATGTTGTTTTTTCGGCATTAAGGACATAACGTCAATCCTCTTAATCTTTTTTGAACTTTATTGTACACTTGTAGTACAATAAAGTTTGAAATAATATTCAATTAAATATATTTTTATTATTTTTTTATTTTTTGTAGTTCAGCTTAGCCTATTAGTGGTTCCGTATCAGGTGATTTTGATTTTTATACATCAAAATATCAATCAAAAACATCCATCGAGCTAAACAATTTTTGTTAAGGCTGTTAACTGGGCATTATTGTTCTTCATGAGATTTTACTAGCTCTTGAATTTTCATATTCAACGATAAATGTTCATCACGCCCAAACTGATATTAAAGAGCCGTTTTCTTATTTCTACATCAGGTGGTAGGGATCCTGGATTATTATGTGTCAATGAAAAAAGCTTACCGTGTTCTATCATTTTTGTTATGGTAGCATTCCATTATTTCTTACTAGTCAGATGAACTGCTTTGGTTCTGTATCAAAATCAAAACAAATCAAATCAAATCAAACCAAAAGCAAAATATTCTTTATTCAAATAGTCTATTACAAGCTCTTTCGAATGGTCAATTTTTTTCACTGTTTGATTATAGTATAGATATGATCCAAAATAATTTATTTAGCGGTAAGCTATGAACAAACTTTAAACTTTATGCTTTATAAGTCACGTTTTCTCTTTATTATATGAAAATCGGGCCTAACTATTGTACTAACAAGAAAACACTTGTCTGGTCTGCCCTGCCCTGCCTCTCGGAAAAGATCCACAGCAATATTTAACAGGAACATATTCACAATTAGCGACCCGTCTGTGGATTCGTCCGCTTGTTCGATGTTCTCGAACTCGAAATTCAAATAATTTTATTCAAAGTAAGAATACATGATTCATTTCTTGAACGTCAAAAACATTCCCACCAGTTCACTAAAGTTAATGCTTCAAACCTGAGAAGAACCAGCTCAAGAAACTCAGCGGGACTTTTTTTTATATATAGTCATTCACAATTATATAATTATTCATTGTCGACAATGAAACGCTTGAGATAAACTGGAGTGAGCATTTCATCCCCAAGGTGTCTTGTGTCTACTTATATAATATGCATAACATGTATATATCTTTTTTTTATTTATGAACCCTTTGAAATAAAATCAACACTAAATGTTAAGGAAACTTAAGAAAAAACAACAGCGAAATTTCTGAGATTAGAGTACATTATCGACAAACAAACACACAGACAAACAGACAAAAACTAAAAAAGTCATGTTTTATCGTCTCTTTTCTGATGAATATGCTAAAATGCACCGCTAGTACTTCTTTTTTTACCAAGAATTTTAGTTATTCAATTAAACAAACTTAACTTGTCACTAAGAACAAGAAACCTTTGGACGACAATCTGTATAAAACATAAATTGTAATTGAATGTTTTATTGCAATAAATTTATTTAAATGGATTAGTTTTATTTTTTATAGACAGTAGCCTTTTTGCTTGTACCTGTTAAAAGGTGACGGCGGATCAGTCAAGTTAGAATGCAAAATGGAAAGACGTTCCCTACTACATTCAAAGAGAGGTATTTGAAATTTATAAGAAATTTCACTGTACTATTTTCAAATAATTTGCTATGGTTAAAATGGGTTACTGTAACCATTTGGATTTTTTTTAGTTCATTTTTGTTAGACGGGTCCCGAGGGCCTAAGCTATCATAAGCTTGAGGGCCCCGATGTATAGCAGCATCTAGCCCAATAGCTACACCACTATTATAAGGTCTGTCCTGAGACTGGGAGGCAACAGTTCATCAAAATTACAATCTCACAATAATGCATCTCGTATAAGAAGGTTTTCTCTCGGAGGGTTCCCTCATGTCCAACGCTCTCCATATGTCCATTACATTGCTAAAAAATGTTTTGCCTGTCCTCTTATTCATCCTCCCTCCGACCTCAACAAGATATAGCTTCAGTCACTCCTTACAAATCTTACCGAAAAAAAGTTGTGCAGTCTCCCCGTTCCCGTACTCCGTTAGCAAAGGGACACGGCAGACAATCCCATCAGGCTATAATTACGAATTGTTCCGTATCCCTTCCCAATGGATGTGTCCTGGATCAAGATGTTGACAGTCCAACAGATTCTAGAAAAGATTTCTAACTTGCATTAACTAAAGCTTTTTTAAGCATCATCTCAACTGCTGATGAACTTTCTTTACCGTCCAACGCTTCCCAAAAGTTATTGACAATCTTTAAAATACTTAACAGTGCCACTGAGCTTCCTACAATAAAATAGTAAAAGTATTCGTGCTAAAAATCACTGTCGTAATAATAACACCCTCGCAAAGTGTGATGAACAGAACTAGCACAGAATCAGGAACCAAATAGATGATAGAATTCAGCTCAAGGAAAAGAGGAGAGGAAGGATGAGAGATCTTAACAGAGAGGAAGGAAATATTGGCTCTCACAGCAATAGAATTTAACTATTGGCTATGAGATGGGAGAGGGATACGAGAATAAGAAGAGGAGTGCTGGAGGATAGCACTAACTCCTTATTCGTCATTCCTATCCTGTCCTTTCTCAAACAGGAGAAACCCAACGCCCTAAAATGTAAACCAGGTTCAGTCATGTTTCCAACACTACAGGAAGTTCAAGTGGAGCCATTATTAAGGATCTTGAAAACTGTTAATAGATTTTGCGCAACGTTGGATGGTAAAGGAAGTTCATCACAGGTGCAAATGATACTCACAAAGGTTTCTGTTAAGACAACTAACAGATCTTTTCTACCAACTGTAGGATACCCATCTCGACCGAGAGCACAACCATCAGTAGGGAAGAGTAATTAGGGTGATGAAACTTGCAATAACGCCAACCATACCTTGGTTGGCGTTATTGCAAAAAGTTCTTTATAATGTTACAACATTCTAAAGGTATGGTTTACCATGTATTGTAATGTTATAGTATAAGTTAAAGCTGGTTAATTTTAATTATTTTTTAAATTTTCAGTAAAATACTTCGCAAATGTCACAAAAATTAACATTAAATGACTATATAAGAAAATAAATCATAAAAAATATGCTTATTTTATTTTATATATGACTAATGTGAGTATTATAATTCTAAAATAACTATTAATAAAAGCGCCATCTAGCGAAGGTGTGGCGTAAGGAGGGGAGGTGGTGGGAAAGACATTTATCCATAAGAAAAATGCGCGCCACCTCTGTGGTTGGGTACACGTAATTTATAAAACTCGAGTTACACAACTATCTGAGATATATCTGTGCTATCCATAAATACGTATCATAGATAGGCACTTATATATATATATATATATATATATATATATATATATATATATATATATATATATATATATATATATATATATATATATATATATATATATATATATATATATATATATATATATATATATATTACTTATTTTGTTAAGTTGGTGTTAAATTAATGTTTGAACATTGCCATATATAAAATAAATAAATAAATACTCGATTAAAATATTTGTCCATGAACTGCGTAATTTCCGAGCAAGCATGCCAACATTGACATTAGACTTCAATATCTAATGTCTATGGTCAAAAGACAGTAATTCTATTGGCTAAAATAAATGAAATTGAAAATGGCGCGGGTTCTGTCACATCCTGTTATGTGTTGGTGAGTGCATGGCCTCGACGTTGATCCCGTTCCAAGATTTTTATTCCTCAACGCCGCAGTCCTTTTACATATGTAATATTCACGCAATATTATTCGTAATGGTGTTCTGTAAAAGGCCATGGATTTGATGAAAACGGTAAGGATGCCATAGTTGCAACAATATTATAAAATTATTGTTTGGCTTTTGTTTCTTGTTTTGGTGATATTGAAACTAGCCATTACATTAGAAAAAATATCTCTTTCCAGAATGTGTGTGCACGTGGGAGGTAAGTGATAATAATTTTCATAGGATAGGTGTTTATTTATGTAAGTTTTCGTAATAAAGTTATAGTTTGTTGATTTGTCAATACATGGCACCCGGCAACCGAGCGTTGTTACGCCATCTTATAGTCCTCCAAATGTTACGCACATTTGTTGGCTTTGAGTTTTAACAAGAAATAATTAGAACCAGTTATTTATAACTTTAAAGGATTATGATGGAAGCGATTCATTAAACATTGATTCTAGGTATGTCATTTTCATTTTTGCATTGCATCGTATTACATGACTTGACAAACCACATGTGCATTGATGGTTTTGTTGTTGTTATTTAGTCGGTATCGACCCAAATTTATATTTATGTTCAATAGAGTAGAGCTTTTCATTTAATACATTTATTATCTAATTAAATATGCTTCTTATGTAGTTGTATTTGTAAATTAAGTATTTATAACCTAAAAATTTGACAAGTGTAATGAGGTCCAATGTTCATATCATCCCTTTGGTTGGGTTGTCGTCCCTGAACTTTTGCATCTCATTTTAATGTTTCTTTTCCAATTTAGTTTCGTAAACGCAGCGGTGAATATTTTTGCTACTTATTCAATTACTTAATTTGAGTATATTAATTGACTTAATTGTATTAAAAAGAAAGTAGCGCAGCTCTGAATCAATGTTAATTTATACTTTAGAACTTTTTTTTATTTAGGCTAGATTAATATTATTTCGTGAACTAAGCTTTGTTACCATTTTACTGTAGGACAAATTCTAGAATTGATACAATTTGACAATATGATTTTTTTAAAAATGTATGTATTGCTTATTGTCTGTAGTTGATACTTAAAAATTACTACAATACTACAAATTATAAAACAAATCACTTTTAAATAAAAAGTCGAAAAATAGGTTTAATATCCAAAGACCTATCTTTTTCAGAACTATAAAACCTTTACACAATTATATTTTGTAAAGTAAACTTTCTTAAACTTAGATTATAGATATAAAAGCATTTCAAAAATGTAATTAATTTCATTCTTGATGATGAAATTTTGTTTTTTGTTGATACAGATAAAAAAGTACAAGTATTGCCTGAAGTAACATTTGAACTCATAACCATAATCCCCATTGTCAATACATTGTATAAGATAATTCATTGACACTGAAGTAAGAAATTAAATAAAAATAAACCTTAAAATGAGTTGTACACTCCTAAGAATGACTATTTCTTATTTATCATGCCATCTTTTAGAAATTACTTGCAATTTCTTATCTCAAATGCTTATTACTCATAATTATGATTATAAAAATGCTTAACTCTCTTTAAGTTTAATTTATAGGTTTATGTTTGCCTTTTTTTAAATGTATTTCTTTTATATACTAAAGGAAATAATAATGATGCTACAGTTTATGCCTAGGCAGATGTTACTTAGTGGTACTTTCTGTAAATTGAATAATAAAAATATATAAAAATGCATGAAGTAAAATATTTAATTGCTTGACAATAATTCTTGGTTTTTTTGTATTAGTAGTATGGGTGGCAAAGCTTTTGTGCTTGAAGTATGGTTTAATTGTTTTAGAAAAATATAATTTAAGCACATTATTTTTACAGTTCATGTTACTATATCATTGTATGCTTGACTATTATGGTTATTTATTTAAACATTTTTGCTAAATCTAATCTTTGATATTGTTATTGATTTTAAAAATATGTCTACATCTGAAAATGAAAGTAGAATAGACATTAAATATAAAGGGAATAATATATTAAACATTAGGATAAATGAATTTTCCTACATTTAAATGTTATAGACCCTCCACAACGAACAATTGTTTTATTTTAGAACTATTAATGATAGTTGAAAATTTATACAAATATTAATATTACCTTAAATAATGGGGAAAATTGAGTGATTCACTATATAAGTCGCTACACCACAATATTAGAGGAAATCTTTAAAGGAAAAAACAAAATTAACATGTAGTAGAAAAATAATATTAATTTAATATTTTTATTAGAATTCCTCTAAAAGAGGTTTTGTATTATAAAGGTGGAATGGTAAAGGGGTACATTAGCTATAAGATCAC
The DNA here is from genome assembly GCA_037127375.1 of Dione juno. Lineage (NCBI taxonomy): Eukaryota > Metazoa > Arthropoda > Insecta > Lepidoptera > Nymphalidae > Dione > Dione juno. The sequence goes on from JAXRJS010000052.1 coordinate 1,478,528, forward strand.
TGTTGAATATCTGTGGCGTGTTGCAGGAATATGAGTTCCTAGACTTGTCAGATGTGAAAGAAGCAGAACTGAGCAGTTTGCAGTGTGCACTCTTTGAAAAAAATCCAGCTACAAAGTCCACTGTAAGCACGGGCTGGACAGATCCTGGTGTAGGTAAGTAGTATTAAACTAAGCATTACAATAATATATACAGAAATACAAACAAGTAAATTGAATGAATATTATAAATATTTTCCGTAAGCACATTTTAAAAAGAAATAATTTTCAAAGTATTTATTTATATTGAATAATCTTTCAATTTCTATGGCATTAAAACATGTTCTAATCCATGAGTGTCAGTAAGATATCATATAATTAATTATTGTATAAATTACTTTGTTCATAGATATTTCATCTTGTTCATCAAGCACGGTAGGGCCACCGACCGTGTCGAGCAGCCTGGACAGCCTGTCGGGCGGCGAGTGCGACATGGCGCCCCACTCGCCGCAGCGGAGCGCTGGCGCTCCGCCACACGCGCCGCCGCCCTATGTTCAGCCCCCTACATATCCCCCGCCTCCGCCCCACCAATGGCCAGTCGCACCCCCTAATGTATATGTCAGCCAAGTAACGGCTAATGTTAATGTACATGGATACATGGGCCAGTACTATCAACCACCACAAGCACAATATGTTCCTCCGCCCCCACAACAAATAGAACGAAACTCTAGAAACCACAGAAGAGACCGACGCAGCAAACGGCCTCCATCCCCTCCTCCACCCCAACCCCCACCATATTATGTCCCCTATTCACAGTACTATCCTGCTGCCCAAGCACAAGGTGCCCCTTTGTACCATCTTCCCATGTACCAGCCCTTAGTATATGGGCCATATGCATACCCACCATATTACCCAGAATACCCAATACCAGTAGAAGGTGATGCCGAAAAGGGTCCCGATGAATATCAACAAGAAGTTGTGATGGAACAAGAAGCCGTAGATGCGTATTATGCGACGGCACACTATGGACCGCCTTACGGGCCACCAGTTGAGAGCGGCGTTGAGTATATGCCGCCCATGTACCTCCCGCCACCTCACCATCCGGCACCGATGCCGATCCCACAACAACAACAACATCAGTCCACACCTCATCAGTTTAATGTACATGCCAAAAATTTTGTACAAGGTCAAAACCACAACAAAAGTTACACTCCTGACAAGATACAGGAACAAAAACCTCTTGTAACTGCAACGACATCAACATCAGCAAACATAGCTGAAGCAGTCCCCATAAAAGACCTCAAAATAAGTAAGGGGCCAGGTAGCCCAAAGCTAGAGCAAAGGATAGATGCATCTGTAAAGCCTACATTGCCTGAAAAAAGTTCACCAACTATTAAAACAGATCCCACTAAACCAGCTTGGATACCTGATAATAAACCACTAGAAAATAATCAGCCTCAAAATGGATCGAAAACGTTTGCACCTGCAGCTGCAGTACCCCTTATTCAACCAACGAGCACAAAGGTCCAACCAGTATCTGTAAAGACAACAAAAGGGCCAACTGCTCCGTTTTCAACAGGAAAGCAACTACCAAAAGCACCTGTACCTACAGCTGTGCCAGTTCAGCAATCGGCGTCAACACCAAAAGCACCATTCGGGAATCGACAAAAACGGGAAGGTAATTCCAATCGTTCACCCTCAAATGATAATGCTGACAATGATAAAACTGCTCAAGTTGAACATTCTAAACGAGAACCACCGTTGCCTCCCAGCAAAGCGCCAATGCCGATTTCTATAACTCTACATGCTCAAGGTCCACCAGTTATTGTGACAAATAAATCGCCGTTCGCTCATTCAAGGAAGGCAACTGTAGCTCCAGAACCGCCACCAGTTCCTCAGCCACCACCACCGGCACCAACTGCTTCAGATTTCCCACCTCCACCTACCCCAAGGATCAGGGGAGAACCTGTACCTCCTCCAGTGGTGCAGCCTCAACCGCAACCAGCCCCAGGGAAATCGTGGGCTAGTCTCTTTTCCAATAAACCTAATAATTTGTCAGCCACTTCTCCTACTGCGCCGATAGATGAACCTTCCAGCCCTACAACTTTAATTCCACCAGTAGCCACGAATATCCAGAAACCTGTGGCAAAAGTGCCACCTTTTGATGCGTCACCTTTATTAACTAATGTAGACAAATCTTCGACACCTAGAGTAGCGTCAGGACAACCCACAATATCTTATTCCGAGAAGACATCAGTGAATGCTGTCAGCAATGTCAGCTCACCAACTCTACCCGCTAAACCTATGCCAGCTTCTGAAGTCCGTGAAGTACCAATACAAAAGGAAAGTTCGCCAGCAGTACCAATACAGCCATCGCCCTTCAGTGATGATCCCAATTCATATAGGATGGGAGGTAATTATAATTAGTAAACTATAAATTAATTATAAACAATTATTATATATTTAATGAAAAAACCTCTTAATAAAACTGGAAAAACTAAATCTAACTCTGCTAATGCTGAACTTGTCGAACATAATAGAAGCTACATTTTTTATATTTATGACTGAAGTATATATTTTTTTCAGAATTCCTGTCTAAATATCAACTGGACCATCGTCCAGTGTCGCTTTTACCCCGTGGTCTCACAAATCGCTCAAATTACTGCTACGTGAATGCGATTTTACAGGCATTGATAGCTTGTCCTCCCTTCTACAACATGCTAAAGGCTCTTCCCTATCAGACTCGACGTGGGAAGTCTAGCACACCTGTTATTGACTCTATGTAAGTATAAATAGCTTTTAACATATCATAAGTTACTTACTTCATCATAACTACTGAGATATTATTGATTACATTGTTGCATAGTGGAACAGCATCTGACTGTAAAAGTTCTTTGTAGTTTCAAAAACCACTCAAGAAAACTAATTATTTCATTTCCCTGCTGTGGTAAGATCAAAATGCGATGTTGAATTCTACCACTCAATATGCAACTGGTTTTCAGGTGGAATTCTTTGCTCTGCTTCCGAACAAAGTGATTTAACACTGCATTCTCTCTCTCTGCCACCAAAACAAAGCATGACATGACACTAATATAAAAACATTGTTTGCTTGTAATGAATTTATGTTTATATATGAAGAGTAAATGATTTTAGAGCATTAAACTATGTTGCGGAATGGTTACTTAATAGAAAGATTAATAAGGGGACATAAGTCCTGAATTTTATGACTATAAGATGTTCCATAGTGCAAAAAACTTAAATAAACCAATACACAAACTAATTCTAGGGTGGAACTATGCTACGAGTTTAGCCCACTAGCCACTACTACACGTCGAGGTCGTAACGACCCGGCTTCTGGTGCCGCCCCAGCTGTTCCTGCTGGCCCTCCCCTTGACGGGTCCGCAGGACTCCGTGTGTTGCGAGCGCTTCGCCCGTTCCCTGGCAGTCAAGAGGGCAAACAGGAAGATGCAGAAGAGTTTCTCGGTTGTCTGCTTAATTCGATGAATGATGAAATGCTTGAGGTGAGATATGTAAATATATTATTTGCTCTTTAGCCATCCCAGCTCAGCATTTGACAACTTAGCTTGAACTCCGCGTGTTGCCGATGCTTCGCCTCTTTTCCGGCTGTTAGGAGTGTAGGCAAGAGGATGCAGAGCAAATTCTCAGATATGTGCTTGATGCATTGATTAAATGATAAAATGCTTGAAAAATTGTTTTTGCTGAGAATATACAAAGGCTTATTGGTTAAACATACTCAATGACTAAATTTGGCTAAAAGCAGTTAGTGAGTTATATTTCTACTTGGAAAATACAGGTGCTGACAATATTTTCAATTAAACATTTATTTAAAGAAAACCTATTTTGTTGGTTTTCTAGAATATGAAATACATGTAAAATAATAAATATTGTTATTAATGTTTTCAGTTGATAAAGCTGGTGGAGCCAGAAGAGCCAAAAGATACAAATGGAAAACCAAATGGCATTGTTGCCCAAGAACAACAACCTATCGAGGAAGATGATGATGATGATGAATGGAAGGTAGGCATATTATAAGTTTACAACATAAAATATGTAGTAGATATATATACACACTATTGGTAATAGAGCTTAAATTTAAATTATCATATAAGTGTATTTGTTAGGAAGTAGACCAAGTATTTTTTATAAAGATAATATAGACATATTTGCTATAGCAGTTCCACTATAGTGTGAATGATACATAAAAAGCTAATCTGGATCAGACTGCAAAATCCAAATAAGCATTTATACATTACTTAAATTCATAATTTTCTTTATTCAAATGCTATGTAAATCTCAATACACAACAATTGTGTAATATTTATTAAACATTTCAAAAAATTATTTTAATTTAAACAATCTTTTAAAATATAGTAAAGAAAAAAAAATAATCCATAGGTAATGGGCCCCCGTAACCGCGGAGCTGTCGAACGCCGCTGGGCCGCCCGTCGCACGCCCGTAGCTGATATATTCCGCGGCCGCACTCGCCTCCGGCTGCACAGGGCGCCACATCACGACGTCACTGATGCTGTACAACCCTTTTTTACACTGCAGTTAGATATTGAGGTAGGTTTTGTCTCTTTAGATATATTGTGTTTGATGTTTGGAATCAAAAATCATGGATATCATCATGGATCAAAAATCTAGTTGATTGATTTCAAACATCACTAAAATAATTTACGATCACTAAAATAATACTATGCGAGTGATTTTAAAGAAAGAAGATGTTTATTTATTGTCACCTATATTCACCACTATAAAACTTATATCTACACTTGAAAGATAGAATGCAGTAAATGCGACACATGCATTCATTATTCGTTATTGCACGAAATATACAAAAGAAAAGTCAATCATACATTTATTTCACAATGGTGGGAAAAAATATTTATAAACATAATTAAATCATGTTTCAATGTAATGATTATCTTTATTTTAGGACATAATGACCCATAAGTACAGTATCTGATTGTAAATGTGGTAATTCTGGGTGCAATGCCCACTTACACTTACGTGAATTATATTGTATAAAGTATTATATAAAAAGCAATGTCTTAATTGGGTGGAAAGAAGAGAATAATAGTGTTATGATAAATTACATTTTCAGCGCTCAGCCACAGTTAAAGATGCCCTAGAACTTCTAGCGGGCAAAGACACTTTAGAAGGAGTTTCTGATGCCTGGCAACAACTTTCACTAGAGCAGCTGCCAGTAGTGTTGCTGTTACATCTAAAGTGCTTCCAGCTAGACTCAGAGGGCCACACTGCCAAAATTGTCAAAAATATTGACTTCCCTATTGACCTCAAAATCGATCAGAGTACGTATATTTTATTAAATATAGGTATTTTGATAAGTTTCATGCTTCTAAAACTTGATTTATTAACCAGGATTTTCAGCCTGGTGACATTTCAAAAGTTTATGAATTTTTTTTAAAATCAAGTAATTTTCATGAATCAAAGTAAATATTGAAATTCTAGAAGTATATTATAAAATAATTTGAAATTTTTTGGTTTTACTATGATGCTAAATATTTTTCGTCTCTGAAAGCGATAAAAAATGCAAATTGTGGACATCTTGAACTGAGTTATTAAATAAAGACACTATAATTTTAGAGACACACTATTTTTTTTAAAATGCTAAATAAAATATCCACAGAAATAATGTCAACAAAGCACTCAACAAAACAGCGGAACTACAAACTGTTTGCTGTAGTATACCACGAGGGAGTGGAAGCTGTGAAGGGCCACTACCTCACTGACACTTTCCATGGCCAAGCTGGTTGGATCAGGTATATATTTTATAAATTTAGAAATATTTAATTCTGTTCTTATACTTTTAAGTCCAAAGACTAGACTAGAGTACACTCTTTACAAAAATACTTACATATTCATTAATTATTATTCAATAACAAACAAACATTTTAAATTTAACTTATGGAATTTTGCTTTGACGAAAATACCGAATTCTAATATTTTATATTATATATTAGTTACAAAAATTATTAGGTTATAATGATGCTACTTATTTTTCGTCTCTGAATGTGATAAAACACTTCAATGTGGACAAACTTTACTGAATTTGCAATCTATTTCATCATATAATTTCCAAAACCAAACAAATATTAAAATAACTTATATTTTGTATTTTCAAGGTATGACGATTCCACTGTAAACCAAGTGACAGATGCCCAAGTATTAAAACCAAAATCTCCAAGAATGCCATACTTGCTCATGTATCGTAGACACGATACTTTACTGCCCCATCGCACGCCTGGCAAAGAGTAAGGCCTATAAACTAAAATAAATAATATTATGTGAACAGTGAGTGACTGTGAAAGTGTATAGTGTAAGTTATGTGCCTCGAAATGCACAACGAAACTAATGTAAGTATGTTGTAGATGTACCTTACCGTACCTTATAAGTTGCAAAATTGATTAATTTTTTAATTTTCTAGTTAAAAAAAAATATATGTAAAATTATATTTTTATTAAAAATTTTGCACTGTCTAATTGATTGGCAACTTATTAGATTTTTTTAACACAAATGTGTTGGAACTGTCCAATTTTGCTTTCCACACTGGATGTTTCTAGAAATGTTCAACTGTTATTTAATGTATATAGCACTAATTGTAAATAACCTGTTATGTATAAAATACAAAATGTCCTAATTTTGTTTTTCTTTTTAAATTTATTTTGTATAATTCAATAAAATTATATCTTGTAACTTTACAATTTAAAGTGGTCTAACCTATGTAAATATAAGTATGGAGTTGCTCTTTAAGTTCTCAATTGTAAATGGACAACATTTTTTATCCACAGTGTAGATATTGTATATTAACACATCGTATGCTTCTTGTCACTCCTCCATTAGTGCTTAAGATCATGACAATATGGAATTGTGCTATATTATAAAAAAAATGTAAAAAAGATAGTTTTACTGTTAAATTTCTTACATGATTCTGTATTGGTCATATTTCTTTTACATAAACATCAATAAATCAGTGAATTGATGGAAAGTACAAAAGAATTGTAAAAAAATTGTATTGTTGTGATAACAAAAAAGTGTGAAGGTTTTGTTTTTATTCTATATTTGTCATATACCTACTATATGACTAATGACTATTATAATTATTATATTATACTAAAAAAAACTATATTATTCTGTCAGTACTAGGTGCATGCCGATAAAAACAATGTGCATTGATGCCAGAATGCATTTTAGTAAAAATACAAGAGATGACTTCAAATTTCGTCCTACATTTTTTTATATATATAAGGGTTTGAAAGGCAAGCTTTTGTAGGATTTCATGAAACGGTGCTGCAACGGACTGATCATAGGTGGTGTGTGCCCTTGTATTGTGATATGGGAAGTGAAGGACAATTGCTATGACTTGTTTATAATTGTTATAAGTGTTAAATTAAATATATAGATTATATATGGTGCTTCCAAATATACTAAGGTATCTTTGAGTGGTTTTATGGAACATCATGTGACAAAGATCATTTTAAATAATATATCTGTAATATCATGTCATAAAACATACCATACATAAAATTAAAAATAATATTATTTTTACTAAAAAAACAACTCACGAGTCCTTAGAATACTTGAAGCACCAAATATGTTAACTTGCTGGCCTGTGTCTGTTTTTAATATTATTCAAAATCAAACTGAAATAAGTATATTATTTCTGTTGAAATTTTTGGTATTGTGTATGAGTGTCTGATCTATTTGTATTGAAAAATTTATATGAATTTAACCATCGCATGTTTTTTTTAAGTGACTAGTTCTATCATAACTATGTAAGAATCAGTTATACATGATCTCAAATGTAATATAATATTGTAATTACACCTTTTAAGTGGATGTAAATTTACTCTATTAGAGTTACAAAGGCAATATATCAAGGCCTTTTTGAAAGATATGAAACATATGGATATATTGGCCCACAGGGGCCAAAGTGAGCAGAGATCAATCTCTCAGTAAGTAAGTCATTGGCCCTGGCCATATAATATTTTGCTAGAAAAAAAAGTAATATAATGTTTGAGTTTGCTACTAAATAGAGCTTTTCTACTTAAGTGTTATAAAAATTATCTAAAAAAACAATTTGGTTGGAGTCCAATTGTAATAAAAAATATTTTAGTCTTTAAATTAGTCAATTTAACTATTATTATAATGACGATTGATATAGATATAGTTTTATCATTTCTGGTACAGAGTTATTTACGAGTAATGTTCTAAGTTTTATATGTATAACTTGGTTGTTGTTCATTTTTTCGGAATTTGGGTAGCTCATAGTATAATTAGATTTATTGGCATAAGTATATTTAATCATACACTCCACACCACATACTGTGGAATACATGCCTCTGATTAATTTGTGTTTTGCCAATATGTTCCAAAAAATAATTAGAATGACCAATTTCTTTTAAGCATTTCAGTCATTCGCAAATTGGTAAGAGCCGAAGTATAGTATATTATGTATTTTAAAGCATATCTTGCACTTTAGCTATATTTTTAAGTTTACACAGTCAATTAAGTTGTTAAATAAAATGGATTAGCTCTTCTTAAGAAATATTAGCTTTTATTTGTTATTTCATAAATATACTTTGGCTCATTCTTCAAATATTACATATGAAATTTCCCTAGACTGTGGGCAGAACTGAAACGAATTTAATAATAGAAATATAAAATGTCAAGATCTTTTATTAACTGTATTTGCACAAATTGTTTTAAGTTGTAATATTGTTCCTTATAGTGACTTGATTGTTTAAGTAAAACAGTGGAGCGTACACTTTTCATATGTTATATGATGAAAATGTATTCTATACTTCTTTCTATACTAGAAGAATAATAAGATTTCTTTCAAATACAATATGATATTAATTTAATCTTACCGCTGGTAATATTAGGTGATAATATTTTAAAATAAAATAATTTGAATACAATGTATTTCATATTTGTGCATACTCCTAATATATGAACAAACGAGGCTTGTTTATGTAACATATAACAGCTATATATAATATTAAATAGGAAGTTTACAAGAAAAATAAAGCATTTATACTTGACTTCATAATATTTTTAAATATTTATTTGTGTGTATGCTCCTCTTGTGAGACTGAACACAGGGTCCCAATGCAGATTTGTAATTTATGAGCACATTAGAATAAGATTTTCATATAATTGCTGCCTTTTAGTTAAGTATGTGTTGCACATTATATGTACTGAAGTTAGAAACTTCTGACCAATTTAAGCTTCTATATCTAATAATCGTTTGATTTATTAATGATAAAGAGGTAATATATAAATGAATTTATAATAATTTTCTTTGATTAGGATACATGTAGTATATTGAGAGACAACCGCACTCCTATTTACTAAACAAGCAATCCTATCCATCAGCTGTTGGCTGTGACGTCACTTAGGATTAAATGAAAACAGTAAAAGGCCAGATCCATCTTGGAATATTATAATTGTAGGGAAAAGTTATTATAAAAATAAAAGTTTTAATATTTACGTCTCATATAATAATAATAGTTTTGTAAATGTGAAGTTGGCATTTGTTTTATTAACATCATCACGATGTTTTCATTGAGCAACTTTTTAATTTTGAATTTTAACACCACAGCTCATATCATTTAAGTCTTAACATGATTTTTTTATGTGCTAAGCTTCTTCAAATAGGTATTTTCACTACTACCCTTATAAAATATTTGTTTCACACTTGTTTGGATTTATATGTAGATATAATTAAATGTTGTTTTAGTTTGTCGTATTTATAGTGATTGTTCCTGATGTAGCTTATATCGATCAAAAACTGAGTGAGCATTTTAATTATTATTTTTAAGCTGTTTGTTGTACTTGAGTGCTCTAGTGCCAATAATGGATCGTATGAAATCTAAAATTAACACAATTCAGTCAATTTTATCTACTTTTATATTAAATACTTGTATAAACATTTTGGCTGTAGTGGAAGTGGTCCTAAGTTATAATTCAATAAAAAAATAAATTTTATAAAATCTTACCATTGTATTACTTATTGTAAATTTATTGGATTTTTTTCGTTACGAGTGTTTTTTCTAATATATTTAAATAATTAAACAAAATCAGCTTAATTTACATTTTCTAAAGAATTCTCTTAAGAATATCTTCTTAATTTGGCCACTTTCACTAACGGTCTAAATTATATTTATAAAATAAATACGTTTTAATCCTATACAATATACGTGTTTTAGATAGAATATTTAATTTTCATCAGTTTTAAAGCAAATCTGATAGTATTTAAATTACGTGGATGTGGAATCTTGAGTTTTACATGACAAAGCTACGCTGGCGTCTAACCGTTTCACATGCTGATTATACAATATAAGGCTTCAGTCACATGAGCTATTTAACAGCGGCTTTTCAATACCTAAAATTAATGTATAAACATCTTATTTAAAAAATCAAGAAATGGTATAGAAATTAGTCGCACTTAAATTTTTCAGGAAATAAGTGTGACTGCAGCCTAACACTTTGTATTTCTAGTCCCAAATCGAAATTTAAATTCGTTACAATGAAGAATATCGAAAAACAATACTAAATTTATCGAAATAGCTGTACAATAGTATTATAGCTAATAATAGTACTATAGCTGGATGTTACAATGTACGGTTGCGGTCTATATACTTAGATTTTAAATGCATCATTATTTTTATATGAGAGGATCATTATTTAAGTTATGTTTAATTATAGTTTTAAGATCCAAGGCTGTATTAAAGTGTGTCCCAATGACACACACAAAACGGTTTGTATTGAAACTGTAACTTAAAAGGCCTTCTCGAATATTCTAAAATGTTTCATATTAAGATAATCATTGAACGAACAAAACTTTGAAATTTACGAATATATGTACTGTTGTACGACATTCTTTTATATATTTATGAATTAACATGATATTCTAATTTTAAAAAGCTCGAAGGTTACAGTTTTAATATGAAATATTTAATTTTTGTTCACTTTATTATTTAAAATGTAAATAATAATATACTCTACTTGGTGTAATGGGCGAGGCCAGTCTAAGATCAAAGCTTGTGTAAGCATTGTCCATTATGACCAAAACCCTAAGTTGTTAAAGTGGATGTGTGTATGACTAATTATAAAATAATCCTTTATTTTGGTAACAAATTGGTGTTATGAAAAATTTTGTGAATAAAATATGGTGTCATTCTGAGTTACTTTGTTTTATTCTTACTGGATTCTGATAGAAGAGGCCGATCACACTCGAAATAATGATTTTGTATTTCTCCGCTGTGGCAAGGCAAAACGGCGTTGAGATTCTTCACTCAACTCAACTTTTTTTCAAATTTGGACGGAAAACGGTGAACGCAATGTTTCGACACTATCTTCCCTCTGTCTAGCTGCCTCGGCTGTATGCGCCGTATATAAGATTTGTCGTATTTACCAAAAAGTTAGTAAAAAATTCAAATTATGAAATAGATACAGGCAAGAATATATAAAGCTATCGTACGATTATAGGTTAAATAATAAAACATCATTTTTATGCTCGTTTTATATTGATCATGAAATTATAAAACATCATTTTTCATTTCCAACCATATTCTGTAACAAACCAAGAAATATTAGTAACAAACAAAAAATGAATTAATTTATGTTATCTTAAAGTAGATGAAATAGTTTGGAAAGTGAAACTCTTTTTATATAATATATAAAAGAGATGTTACTGTAAAATCTCGTATGTCTTAGGTTAAGGTACTAATAAATTTTAATATTTACAATAATTCAGGTTTTATAAAAAAAAAACAAATAACTATTTAGGCTTTTACCATTATATTTGGGACGTCATTACCATAAGGTATATATTTTCTTATATACTTGAACATTTCTAGTTAATTATGGATTTTATGAAAATGAAAGATTTTACAAAACACCGTCTTGACGCAGTTGCACAGCGTCTGACTGTTGTGTTGACAAAGGTTATGGGTTCAATCCGACTCGTGAAAAATGGATTATTTTCATTTTACTAGCTTTGACACAAAAGACAAAACGTGACGTTGAGTTTCCTACTCGACACGCAATGTCTCGAAAAGTGGAAAGCGGGGTACGGAGTGTCCACAGTAGGTAATTTTTTTTTTCAGTTTTGTGGTTAATTCTGTTAGCCCTATTGGCTCTGACAGCAACACCGGGTGGGGAGGGAAGAGTACTATATCCTCGAGAAGTAGTAAGTATACGTGGTTGCTTGAGAAGAGTTGACGGCGGCAAGGGCGTCCCTACCGGACTCGGCTTCCGGTTACTAACTCATGTTGTTAAAGATCAATTAATGTTAGGACATGAATAAAATCTAGAATTCACTTAGGTACGGGGTTTTACAGTAACTTATTTAACATTATTATATAGGGGTAACCTTCAAATAGAAATTATTCATTATTAGGGGACTGTAAATCTACTGGGTACAGGTTTAAATATTTATTTATTTAAAAGTCATTTCCTTGGACCAAATCCTGTAATCTTAAGAAAAATAATTATTTCAGCCATAAGCCATAACTCTCCACTTAATTTTTATAATCTATTTAAAAATACTGTGTAAGTACTGATATGTAAAGTAAACAAAAAATAGTTTATACCCGAACACGAAATTTAAAAATGAGATATAACGTCATATAAACGATTGTAGGCAGCAACGTGACCACGGTTAGTATCCATCCAGCTGTATCCGATTCCAGAGAAAACAAGGAGGATAAAAAGTTTACCTAATAAAATAATGATTAATTATTACTGACGTAGTGCTTATACAGTCTCTCTGTTCACCTATCAAGTTATATAATTACTTTGTCTAGACTTCTTCGTCGATTGTAAAGATAATAATATTGTAAATATCTACAGCCAGCTATTTTGTAGCTACTGCACAATTAACATTCACGTCATATAAAATGGTATCTACTATATATTTTTATGGAATTGTTTAAAAAGTGTTGATTAAAAATGTAGAAATTTGTGCCAAGGATAAATATTCAAATTCTTAGTCAAAAATAACAAATGAAATTCAGGATCAGATCTAAGTTTAATTTGTCCATAAACAGTAATTTTTAAATTTCAAGTAACATTGATTTCTCTAGTACTATTTAAAATTTAATAATAAAATACATTATATACTTAGTACTAACCAAAAGCATAATAGGCGTCAACGCCCAACAAATTCTTAAGAAAACACACGGGTATTCCCCCACAGCGAAATAAATATCTTCACAAAAACTTGTCTGGCCGTAGAGATATGTGATTATTACAGATATAGCCGCCGCTATGGGGATACGGGGTTTTGTTACCGGCCATGTCATAAGAAAGTTAAGAATATACATTCCGCCCTGTGTGTGAATTTGATTTTTTAATAAATTTAGCAATAAAAGAGTCGTTACATAATAGTAAATTGTGTATTATAATGTATATACGTTTTTGCAAGAGGTAGCTTAAAAAATATTATGAAAGTTTTTAATTTTTTAACCTGTATTTTTAAATACGTGAAACTATGGAGTGAAGAAGGATCATCTTGCCCCCACTTTTCTTTTTAGGTACTCAGTAACTTCCGCTACCACTATATCGAATATATTTATTAATACAACTTATAACAGTGAAAATGATTTTACCTGAGTACAAAGGGTTATTATTCCAATGAAACAAAACATGACGCAGGCCAAAATAAGAAACGCCCATGTAATTTTTCTTATTGAACGTCCAGTAAACGTTGACATAATCGTTTGTAGAAGCAATGCCTGTTGGTTAATAAAAAAGGAATCTTATAAATTAAAAACTTCAGCTGATTTTTGACATGTGCAGAAAAATAAAGATTCTTGATTGTAATTTATTAAATTGTTACGATTTTAGAAATAATACATTTTAAAGAGCGGGAATAGTTACTGGCCGGTGAGAGAGCGGCGCTACGGCTGTATAAATATAAAGTAATAAAAAACGTACGAACATACTACTATATAAAAATCTGTTGAATAAACGCAAAGCTTTGTGGGCGGTCCACTGTATTACCTATTATGTGATAGCCATTTAGTTCAAGAAAAGACCATGTAAATATTGATCCAGGTTTATGGGTTAGGCCATAATCCACTAAAACACAGCAAAACAGCGTCTGAATGTTAACTAGATGAGTGTGGGTTCGATTCTCACTTAAAAGAATGAATTATTATATTTCTCCGCTCTGAAGACAAAGTTTGGAAGTGAGTTCCGCCATTCGTTACGCAATATCTGTAAAATTGGGCTCAACTTTCTGCTATTTACGGGATACAGCGTGAAGCCGATAAAACTTATACTTTACTATTATTTTAATACTATTATTTATTATATTATTATTTTTTTCATTTAAATATCATCTAACAATTACTTACCGTGTACGAAACAGAAAGGGCAAACAGTGTGAAGAACACTATAGTCGACCAGAATTGGCTACCCGGTATTCTCGATACGTAGTCTGCCCACAATATAATAGACGATGAAGATCCTGTAACAGTATAATATACAATATCGTAGACAATTCTAACACTACAATGATCTGGGCGGCGTGGTGGCAATCAAATAATATATCGAAAATTAGGCGGAGAGTGGGGAACGGAGTGTCTTAACACTAGGTTCCCTCTGGCTATCCTTCTATAGGTGGGATATACCGTAAAGCGACAGTCCAAAAGACTGGAAAACGTCAACCGCTCTGACCACTAAACCACTCAAAAAATGTTAAAACCTATATTTTTATTATTACTATTATAAAATGATTTAAAACCAAAAAAATTAATGCTAAATTACCTAAAACATTAATAATATTACAAAATCTCTTAAGCAGCATACATATAATTAAAATTGCAGTGTCTGTTTGTAATTCACAAAAAAAATGTGTTTTTTATAATTATTTACACTTCGGTACTAAAAAAAATCAACATGCCTGTCTGTCTGTCTTATCGTATATCCAGGTGAATCTCTGGAACTATTGAAATGATTTTGTAAAAGTTTCACAGGAATATAGGGGTTATGGATTAACATATAGGCTATTTTTATTACCGCCGAATTCCCACGGGATAAAGATTAATTAAAAACTTATATGTACAACACATGCAAATTATACTAAAGTAAATCGATCAAGTGGGCGTAGTCACGAACGCGTCGCTAGTAAAATAAGATAAATTAAGAACTAAAATAACGACAACAAAAAAATTCACAATCTAACCTTTCCAAATATTTGTATTATTATCATAGTCGCTATACAATGCGCCGTGACAACCTCCAAGCGTTAACGCAGTCACAGTACAACAAAGTTTGGACATCGCGAACGCAAACATGGACGTGTTGCCTAAAGTATGCTTCCCTTTTGGACAGTAGGAGCCGAGCATGATTAACGTGCCTTGAGATATAACCATCTGGAGAAATGAATATTCCAATGCTTCTTGCCAAATCTAGAATTATATTATTATTGATTTCAAAAATGTTTGACGTCGAAATATTCTCTTAAAAATTCTCTTCACATTTAGGTATGTATTTACTTTTACGACAACATTTTTTGTATGTGTTCATTATTTATTTGGTATTTATTAAGAAATCTTAATGTTATTCACAAAGTAGTGTAGTAGCGCAATGGCCAGCGTCTGATTGTAAAACGCAATGATTCCGGGCTCAATCTCCACTCAAGAGAATTAATTCCGTTTCCCAGCTCTGGCAGTTCAGGGACCGGAGTTGAGGATGTAATATGTATTGTCTTGAATATAAAAAGAAAATGGATGACAGAGTGTCTTCACAATTGAATAGTGTTTTACTGGCTAGCCTGGTAAATGGAGAATAATATAAATGAAGCTGAAAAAAACATAAGTAAGTAATGTAGACTCAAATAATGGAATCAAATTTTAGCATAGATATTTTTTACTCAATAAAATTAGAAAAAGTAATAAAACATAAACCTGAAAATTATTAAATATAACACTCCAGTCACATTCATAGAACATGCGCGATGCGCCCTTCAGTCTAACAACACCGACTGCGCTGGTTATCAACACGAAGAATGCTAAAATATCCTTGAAAAGTACCATCTAGAAAACAATTTGTTTTTTTAAATAAACGTTGTGTAAGGTAAATAAAAATTGCAAAAGAATGGTAAAATAGAGAAATTCAAAAAAATACGTACTATATGCCATTTTTTTATATGCCATTTTTTTTCGAGCTAGTTATACCTATATATGTAATTAGGTATTTACTGATTAAAATTATATATTAGGTACCTTCGAATAACTGTAGACTCTCTTGCAAGATATAAAATAGACCAGTATCCACGATATAACATAATAAACAGTTAGCTCACTGACCACATTACCAAACCCGCCTTGTAAGCCATCTCGCTTTAGATTTAGCACAAAATTACTATAAAGTATAACAAAAAAAGGTTGTTTCAATTGAAAACACAGTTATAAATAAATTTAAGCAGTTTTCTTATAGTAGAGACCAAGTAGAGAGATCCTAATTGTAGGTCGTTCTGTCTCCACATTATATTATTTATATAGGTTGGATAAAGGGACCAAATTTTGCACTTAGTTTGACTGCTCTGAAGAAACAAAGTTATATATTTTAAACATAAATGTGTCCCAAAACAGGGAAACTAACTTGTTATTACAATTTAGAATAAGAAATAAAAACGCCACGCACACGCTCACGTACGCCGTTTCCTGCATATAGCAGGGTAGGTAGGGATACATCCTAGTGTTAAGATACTCAGTTCCCCACTTTCCGCTCTATTGTGGGACATTGCATGTGGAGTGGCGGAACTCAACGCAGCGCTTTGTCTGTTTTCAATAAGATGGTAAAATAAGCAGCTTTATACTTATTTCCACACAAAAAAGTATAGAGGGAAGTCAGTTTACTAAGAATCAAGACAACCCGACGTTCACTTCCGTCTGAATTTGAATTACTGGGTGTTGTATTTAGCTGAGTGGAACTTATAAAATGGCTTGATACTAACAAAAAGAACGACTGAGCCGGTGTTTCACTCCCTTTAGGCAACGGTCGATGTCTGGCAGCACAAGGAGGATGCGCAGACGCAGCACAATGCAGCCACGGTAGGAACGAATGTATGGAATGCACTACTAAAGCCAAGCTCCATGCGCTTATAGCACTCAACGATAATATTGTGAACATGCAGGATATAAGCATTGATATGCCGATACCTTGAGTAAAAAAAATAGTATAAAAAATTGTGATTAAGTACACACTTTTAAAAAAAAACATATAGGCTGTACTTTGATTTCTGACATCTTATTTAAATGGTTATTGATTAAAAAGTGTATCTGAAAGTCAAATATTTTATGTTTTTTGAAAGTTGCCGACTCCCGTTGACAGAAAATCAACCTCTTGTCATATGAAGTGCTTTTGCCGGTTATTTAGCATTTTATTTGGAAACCAGACGTGTCTTGAAACACTTTGCGGGAGTCCGTGGTCACGGGTAGATTTAGACGAATGACACAAGTTTCCAAAAAAAAAATACAATATAAAATATGAAAATCAAAGATCCCATAAACTGACCTCTTGCTATAGGTGCCATATCCCAACAATTAAGCACACCTTTCTTAGTAATAACTCCGAGAGCCAATTCCAAGTAAAATGATGGGTAAGCAAATATTATACTGAACACATTATATAGGAAAAGGAAAGGAATTAATCTTTTGAAATCATGGATATATGGATGCCACCATAGTTGAACTATACTGATACAAGCAGACATTACCAGTTCTCTGTAACTTATGTTATTAGTCCATCGGTCTTGGATCTAGAGATAAAAAAAAATAAAAAGATTATCTGTCTTGGAATGTTTCTTAAAAAAAATTTAATTGTTTTTAAATCTTATTAATTTATATGTATATATTTTTTAAATTTTAGCTGACTTGTCAATTGAAACTGTTAACGCAACCATGAATTAGTTTAAATCTTATAAGGCTTTAATTTTTATTATATAGAACGGTAAAGTAAAAAATAATGTATGTAGGGTATACATTGGGGTATCTATCTGGGTTAGGTACATAGTTTAAAAAGCAAAAGATTAAAATGATTTTTAATTAAGATTAAAAATACCGTACCGCCGGTAACCGACACCTTAAGGGAATTGCATATTGTTATCAAAGGTATCAATAAAAATACACAGCTAATCTCATAACGTAAAAAAAATATAATATAACCTTAATGAGCTATTTACCTAAAATATGTTTTAAAGACAAAATTAGAACAAACTCCAGTAGGTAATCGAAATGGAAACTTCAATAACTAATAAAAGCTCAGTAATCGACATAAATCAGTACAAGACACCTAATAATCGGCTTGTATAGACTATATATAGAGTTGTAGAAAGAAAATTGTGTAAGTACTTCTCGCTGATGTAAATGATAAAAAAATAACCGACACCTTTATAAAAAAAAATGCTGTACTTATTTTCGTCACAAAAAGTGTTGATCACTGGTGCTTATTAAGTACTGGTGCGATACATACATAAATTTAAAATAAAATATGTAGCAAATATATTTTAATAGTTTTTAACTAAATATATCCTCGGTTAATTGTTATAATTGAAATGCATAGAATAAAATATTTAATTACCAAAGGCTCATCCGTCAACTCTGTATGTACACTTTCTGTAGTGCTTTTTGTATGACTACTCTGCAATTTTTTATTTGGATGAACAGTAAATTATGGTTTTCATAAACAAATATTATATACAATATAAAACATATACATATTTCTTACCGAAGTTTCGCTCATTTTAGCGTAGCAATAGTTAGCTATTAAAATAAATATTTATGTTTTCTTTTTCAATATGCAAAAATGATATCCAATAGACTTGTAACCATTAATATAATGTCAAGTGTCATTCATTACTTTTAATATCTATGACAATAAATACAATAAAAAAATATTTAATTACTTCTTTAAATATAATTTTATATTATAATTATTACATTTTAAAAATCGATATACTGTTTTAATAATTTGTCATCTCGATTGCATATAAAAATTTATTTGGGTCCCCGTGACGTCGAGGTCCTTGGGGTACAATTAAAGTAGAGTACAAATGAAAGTGACTATATCTGTATGCATTAATAGGAATTTAATTACGTCGTGGTGCAGCGGCGTGGCGTCTAACTGCTAACGCGACGGTTGTGGGTTCAACACATCATGTAATGTACCAAAAGGCAGCGGAAAGCGGGGTATGAGGTGTGTTAACACAAGGTTCCCTACCCTGGTACTTGGCAACATGAAGCTATCTGATTTTTCTTATTACCACTTATTACCATATTTATTTACCATGTACTTTTCCAACTGTGACAAGCAAATTGTTAGTTATGATTATTGAATTTACCATTCATTGAAAACGTAACGTAAGTATTCCTAATATTTTGTTATTAGAATTTTATTTCAAATTAATAATTGTTTACAATTTGTTTTACTCCTTGCTTTTTTATCTTTAAATGTATACAGATGACAATTTTTCACACTGTCAAATATCCTATTACAATTATCTAAGAAGTGTGTATGACACATTCTATGGGTCCGATTAGAGTTAGCCACTTTAGCGGTTGTAAGTATAACTCTAAAGTATATATTTATAGCAGCTCGTACAATGACTAACGTGATGCACCTTCCTCAATGGACTATCCAGTCTGAAAGGAATGTTTCAATTTGAATAAGTAGTTCCTGAGGTTATTGCACTCAACCAGACGAACTCTTCCAGTTTTAAATAGTACCATCTTGTATAGAGGACAAATAGATAAAATGTCCACCTGTAAACACACTTTATTTATGTAAACAAAGCAGAAGAGTTTCTTTCTTTTTTCGTTTAGTATTCTATTTATTCTAATTATTTAGGCGCTATTTTTAAAATTTTGCCACTTACTATTGTGGCGCCATCTTAATTTATAAATTCATTTGGTACACCATAAAACTGCATTCCATAATTATTTACAAGTTAAAGAAAAAAAGAAGTTACAAGGGTATATAGAAACAAAGTCTGTTAATATAACAAAATTTATTACGCTAAGCTATAACAATTCACTTTACACTAAGTATAAACTAAACTAATATAACGATACACTTCAAACCAAAACCTTTGGCTCAACTAAATCATAAGTGAAATTTTCAAAACGAAAAAATAATACCTTATTACATAATTCACACGAAAATTATTATAAGGAAAATCAACCTAAATAAAAAGCCAAATATCCGATGGAAATAATAGATATGCTCTATGCTCACAATATATGGACAAAAAAACAAAAAATGAATCGGTGCTCAAAATACAGAATAAAATAACAGATTAAATAATAATATAAATAACTAAGAATTTTGTGTTTATTTCTATTAAATATTATGTAGATACTATCTAATTTGCAATATAGAGACTATACATAAGCTTTAAGGCAACAAATTTCGTTACATGATCATTAAGTATGCAGTATATATGCATTCAGATATGGGGCTTTACTGCTAGTAATAAATTATTTTATTTATTTGAGGTGTTGTGGGACATCGTCCTGGATTCGATCCACGCTCTGCCGCTCTGGAAAGACTAAGCGCGGCGTTGAGTTCCGCGACTCAATATGCAACGTCTGTCTTGACACTAGATTCTCTATGCCTACCTTAATGTACTAATATGGAGAAAATTTTATATATAAATATATTCACTGTAATGCCTTAGAAATATTAACCGTATTTTAAATATCTCAATTTTTATATAAGTATATCATATTCTATATAATGTTGCGTTTACAATCGTATAATACGAAAGCATATTAAAAAAATTAGGCTGAAAAAGATTATATTAAGTAATGGCTCAGAAAGTAAACTTCAATAAAAATTGTACTAATTTCAATTTAGATTTCAGGTTTGCTTTCACTAGTAGTATTTCCTAATTTACATTTTACAGAATTCAATCTACAAGCAATAGAGTTCATTGACCTCACTTTTTTTCGCATATGAAAATAAGTAAAATAACCAGTAACAAATAATTGTAATCGATCTCTCACAAAATTCCACGTAATGCTTAGATAATGTAAATTTATTTCTTTCGTTTGGTAGTATTTGTACACAGCACGGAAATATAATATATATTTCAAAAAAATTGATTGTAACCATTAACAAGCTTCTTTACAGAATATGCCAATCTGCTTATCCATTTTTATTGCGTAATAATGAAAACGTAATGTCATAGCCTTTTTTTTAATTTTTGGTATCAAATATAACTAAGCTGATATATCACACTCTAGGAATAGGTGACGTTACTCAAAATATGTTAATTACATTTTTTTTTGATATTTTTAAATTGTTTTGGCAAATGACACATTTGGGCTAGATCACTTTTTTATCCTACTGGAAATAAAATATTATTATTTATTCTAATCCGTCGAAACATTTCTAGTTCCATTTTTTAGCATTTTTATAAAAATATATCAATTGTGAAATTATACATGTGACAACGAAATTATTTAATCTTTTAATCTACCAACATAGTAAAAAAGATATTATTAAGTCAATTTTAAGTTATATTTTGTAATCATTTCTTATAGCGAATTAGAAGTGAAGTTCATTTTGAAGACCTTAAATATATGGAACATCACAATGGTTGTTATTTTATTGATCTGAATGAGATAAATTACAACTAATCTTAGATGAAATTAATATAAAATAAAAAAGAAACAAATTCTAACGGGGAAGAGATATTACAAATAATAATAATAATATATGTTTAAGACTATGGATGGAAATATACATGACATTATATATATTATATTTTAATATAGTTAACAAAAAATATGAGAGATTATTTTTTATGACATCTCTACGCAAATATCGATCAATAACAGCGACACATGTTCAATTATATTACACAAGCTATCATATTGTGCTTGTGTCGGTCGCTTTAAGAGTCAAATTAAATAAATCAGAATTGTAGGTACATGATATATTATTATAGTCACGTGACATTGGCGAAGTGATTTATGTTCAACTGACACGCTCGAAACGTCTATCGTCACACGTACCTTCAGCTATGACGTATGTCGATTGACGATAGACCACGTAAGTGACAAGACTGAACTGAACGGTATCAAACTGTAATCACATTCCAATATTATTTCCTTCATATGTAGCACCTCACGTCAGTATGTCGACTTTTATTTAGCCAAATGGTGAGTTCTAATTCTAATACTTTTAAAATATACGCACGCAAATATCTTTATAATATAAGTCAAAGAATCATTGTACTAAAGTGCAGTGTTAATCATAAATCCTATTTAAACTATCTTACAATTCAATGTCTTTATTTGAATAACTTAGTTTTATTGTAATATTGCATATTTATTGATGAATGTCATGAATGAATCCATCCATGTTTCACACTTGTATTAAATATAGTCAAAGTCAAATTAATCATGTATTTTCATAGACTGAAGAGGTCACCAGCGGAAGGTAAAGGAGCTAATCCTCCTGTAACATCTGGAAGCCGGGAAACATCCGGCAAGTTTTCAATGTGGGATTTTACTTCAGCTTTCACTTCATATATCTTTTGTAATTTTATATTATATTCCTGTAAAGAAAAAGAACAAAAAATATTATGGTTATTGAATTTTGTTATTAATTTTTGTTGTTTAAGCATCCTTTAAAAATATATTTAAAATGCCTTAAAAATGCCCCTAATATATAGAATGATTATGACAATATTCAAAATATAAATAATAATTTGAATATTTTAAATTTAAGCCTGTCTAATAATTTGAATTCTCAATACATTTTTAATACAACTCTTCCTCAACTTTTGATGGTTTCAATTTAAAATTTTTATTATATAATAATAATAGTTTATTTTTGTTTTGATTATTCAAATTAAAATTTTTATACTACCTCAAGTTTAGCTTCAGCACGCTTAGCGAGTTCTCTTTGTGCTTGCTCAAAATCTCTCAACATGGCTGCCACTTTTCTCCTCTTTTCCAACTCTTCAGAGAGCCTTAAGTTATATTCAGCTAATAATTCCACAGCAGAGTTAACCACCGCACTTAGACTTTCAGCTGATTCCTTATCTATAATGAAAATATTGTATAAAATATTGACATTATTTTATGTTTAATAGCACATAAAATATACGGCAAAACCAAGAAAGCATACAAATGAAAAGGAAATTGAGTATTGCACAAATGGTATTTTACAGTGTTACAATTTCATTACTAAAATTGATTAATATTATTTTACTAGATGTATAATAATTATTTATAAAAATGTAGTAGGCAAGGTAATGAACTTTTTAAATAGAAAAAGTTTGTTATTGTCTATAAACAGTATTGGTATTATTAATAATTAATTACAAGTATTATCAACAACCTATAAATAATTATAAACATGAAACAAACGAGAAATGAAAATAAGTACAGCTAAATATATATGTATTTAATAAAAAAAAAAAATTCGCAAAAATATTGGTATTACAACAATAACATTAAAATTCAATACAAAAAAATTTAGATCAATAACAGGTAAAATGGAGAATGAGGTATGACATTTTTTATTCCAAATGAAACAAAAAGGTCTGATCAATCTTTATTTTTATGTTTATAACAATTTTTGTTTGGATAAATCCACAGATGTTGTATGTCACTTTTTTAGGAAATTTACCTTCTAACTTAGACAATAATTGCACTTCAGAAACTTCTGGTGGTAATGAAGCTATTCTTTCCCTTACTGCTTCATCACTTGATGCACTTGATTCTAGCTCAAGCAATGCCTAGAATAAAAAGTATAAATATTACTTAATTAGAAATAAATAAATAAATATGAATCAATATTTAAAAACATGATCAGCATCAGTAGTAGTCATTTTTATAACAAAAGAATTGGACTGACTGAAATTTTATATTTTTATAAATTTTATTAGAAAATTGCAGAAACATTTCAGTTTAGTTATTTTTCATAGTTAAATACCTAATGAAAAAATATTAGCCTATATTAAATTTGACTGTAACAATCAATCTAATCCAGTTTGAACACATACAGTACCATAATTTAAGGTCAACATATGTTTTTAAAAATCATGTATATTCCTGTGATTTGGCCTTTCTGGGCTTGGGTTGTATTTTTATATGTGAGAATATGATTGTATTACAAATATATTAAATAAAAGCCAATTTTATATTACTATATACCTTGACAAGTTCTTCAGGTTCAGGAGGTTCACCTGGTGGAGTATTTGGACTAACTGTAGAATTAGAGTCATTATGTAATTCAGAGTTTGATTTTGACTCACTCTTTCTTCTTTCCTTTTTCTCTTTAATCTTTTCTTCCAATCTTGGTTTCTTTTCAGATTCTTTTGGTTCTGATTCAATTGTTTTTCTTTTACTTACATTTTTTGGTTCTGCATCACTTGGATCAACTGTGAAATAGTATAAATTTTTCACTACATAGTTACATACATTGTATAGAAGGCAGCATAATTATTTAATTGTATACTAAAAACTTACCAGCTACTTTAAAGTCTTGTATTTTCTGTGGTTCATATACCCCTCTTTCTTCCCAAATATTAAGTATTCTATGCAAGGAGTGCTTAGTTTTTGCATTGATTCCAGTTTTGGCCATATGCTTAAACGCATCCACAAGAACATTGCCAAATTCTTTACCATATTCAGGACCTTTCTTCTTGCTGTTTTGTATAACATCATTCGCCAAGTACATAAATGTCAATTGTTTGCTATCTTTAGCTAGAATGTAAACCAAAAATATATTTTAGGTTATATTATATAAAAACAAGAACAAACCTGAGAGTTCTAAGTTATATTTTGTGTACATAACGGCTATTTTGCTAATGCATGGACACGATGAAGTATTAATATATGTGCATAATAAATATTTGATTAGGTGTGTGTGTGTGTGATCTTAATAGAAATTAAGATTATTGCCTTATCGCCATATTTTTGTAAATACAATTAATAATATAAGCATTATATTGATTACCTTTTAGAAGTTCTTTATACCACGTTTTAACGATAGCGGCATGATGTTTTCTATGATGTATTAGCCATAATGACAATGTTTGTATACTTTGTTGGCTAGAATTTAACTCTTGAAGTTTACGAATTAAAGCGTTTTCTGTAAACCCAGCCATAACCACATCAAAATATCTGTGTTAAGGTTCAGTATCAAAGAGCACCACAACACACACGATTCACTATTATATCGCTTTTACATAAACAGTTTAAACTAAAACAGTAATCATACGAGCGGTAAATGACTTTGACGTAAAATATGGCTTATCGCCATCTTTTGGAAATGGGCAGAGACTACAGAGTAAGTAACCTAATACTATAGAGTAAGAGTTATTGTATATAGGTACATAGATTAAAAAAGAGCTATACATAGATTAAAAAGACATTTTAATTGAAAATTACATAGATATTATTAGATTAGGGATTTTTTAGAAAAGCAGGTAGAGGATATAGGCTTCACTCTTTAATTATCCCTCACTAGAAAGTTGTCCTATAGGTAATAAATTAATATTTATCAGCACAAACAAATAAACGATTGTCTTTTAATGTTTAATCTAGAATTAACTTTATAATGCAATATTCGTATTGAAAAGTTTAATTTTTAGTGTGCCATCAATAGAAATTGAACCATTTTCTAAAGCCTTTTGTCTAAAGCTATTAAAACAGTGATTTCGGCTGTATTGTAGTATTTTACAAGTGCGCATCAGAGTTTTTTTTACTTATTTGTAAATACTTTACTTCTTTACTTTATTTGTTTTTGTTTGAAGTTGAATTACTGATTATGACATCAACGTTATGGTTATTGAACAAGTGAATGAAATTACTACTTTACAAGTGAATCAGTATGTAACGTATGTTAATCTTAAGATACAAAATGGAGACGAATAGGCGTATTGTCGTACCAGAATAACCAGTTACCCGTAACAGAATTATCGGAAGTTTAGGTGCATGGATGATACGACGAAACGTCAGCATAGATGAACGTTTAACCGTACACAATGCAGCTTGCACCGACGCTGTTGTATTGTAAAGAAACGTGGGTATTACAGAATGAAAAAAAGAAGAATGCTGCGGAGACGATCTCTCGGAGGATATGCGAACCGAATCCGCAATGAATACACAGAGAGAAGTAGGGGGAGACCTCGTTTGATCTTCGAAAACACAGCATTTGTAATACTGAACAGACAGAAAGGCATGTATGACAGGCGGAGGGTAAATAGGGACCGCAGCGTTTAGCGCTATTTCTGGCGTTATAGAGTAACTAACTAACTTAACTTCAAGAAGAGAAAAATAATATTAGAAATTATACAAAATATATTTTATTTAAAACAATTTGTATTGCGAAATTGTATCATCAATAATGTGATAATATATTATTAATCTTAAAAATAATAATTTACATAACGTTTTTATAAATAGGTATTTGTACTTACAGCACAAAGCTTGTTTATAATCAGATTCTTACTTAATGCTTAATTATTTTTTTACTTGAATACATAACTCGTTTTATAGAACTTTTAAACTTGTTATTATTTAAAATATAATCTTATACAAAAAAACGGAAGAAAACAGAATGTAAAACTAATTTAAAATTTTAAGAAGTTGTGTTATAATCTATACTAATATGGTAAAGAGGAAAAATTTGCACGTTTGTTTGTTTGTATTTAATAAACTCAAAAACTTCTAGACCGACTTTTACGAAATTTAAATTTAAAAAAACATTGGCAAACAGTAACATAGGCTGCTTCTTATTGTCAAAATGGGAGAAAAAGAGAGGGAGGAAGAGGGGTCAAATGGACCCTGATATTTTGTATATAGAGAAATTCTTAAAATCAGTTCATAAATAAAATTAAATAAAAATGCAATTATTTTAATTGGCTGAAACTTTAATCGTCTAAAAGAGATAGATTATGAGAAATAAGGCTTGAAATTATGATAATGTACCTTAAAATGTTAAAAGGTTCATATTAGGGGTCACGAAAGTAATCAAGTTAGATCGAAATTTAATTTGTTAATTGAATATTTCGTAAATTCTAGCGGACAAAGCCGCGAGCAGATTGTTAGTATGTAATAAATAAGGTAGATAAGTTATTCTCTACTTAGACTCTCGATTTTTTTAATGTAATGCGTGATTGTAGTACTACTTGTAGTTTAATATAGAAACGAGAATCCAAATTAATTATGAAATAATTGTTCTTTGACACTATGATGTAAAAAATAACTTTCATTTTTTAAAATAAAACTGTTGCCGAAACCCGGGATTGAACCAGGGACCTTTAGATCTTCAGTCTAACGCTCTCCCAACTGAGCTATTTCGGCTTCTTCGCAAACATCATAAGTAAAAATTGATCAGAATGTTGCATTTCCCGTGCAAAGCACCTTACGACGACCTTAAGACAAATTTCATGTATTTTATTAATTACAATTTCTATTATTTATAAGGCCTTGATAAAGATGAAATATTAAATATATTATAATATAATGAAATATGAAACGTATCGTATCTTATAATTATCCAAAATTGGCGCTAGGGTCAGTTATAAAGCTCGG
This sequence comes from Dione juno, assembly GCA_037127375.1. Taxonomy (NCBI): domain Eukaryota; kingdom Metazoa; phylum Arthropoda; class Insecta; order Lepidoptera; family Nymphalidae; genus Dione; species Dione juno. Next base: position 1,506,118 of record JAXRJS010000052.1, read on the forward strand.
CGCGGCGTTGTTACATTCTGCTGCCCAACAGGTATTTCGGCGGACTGTGGGTAATGACCTACCTTAATACAAAGTAAATAACCCTAATTGATATAATAAAGGCAACCAAGCTGTTTTGTAATTCTTAGTGATTATTAATTCTAAGCCTAGTTAAGTAATAATAAAATGGTAAGAAATAATAGAAGTCCACGAAGAAGTAATCGGGATATTAAAAATTCCAATACTAAAATTGTACCGCCTACTTAGTTCCATATTAAAAATAAAAAAAACGAATAAAAAGAACAGATCACGTATCCGAATGATCAGATAAATTCATAACAAAGATTCAAATCAGAACATTTTTGTACAACCTCCAGTTGTATCAAAATCACTATCATGTAAATAAATAGTTATTTTCATTATTTTCTTATTTTTATTCAATGATGATCTCACTTTTTTATTAGAATGTGTAGTTATCATAATTAATGCTAAGAGGTATAGGCCAAAAGGAACGGGAGCTTTGTATGACATGGTGCAATGCTTATACCATATGTTATCTAAATATGCTTCTGATACTGTGTTTTTCCGTTGAGAATTGTCTTCCAATATCCCCATAGCTTTGCACGTTTCTTGATAAGTATTGTAAATAAAACCTTGTACCCTGTAGGTACAGGTATAGATATATCAGGTCATCCTTAGGTGCTTTTACATTCGCTGTTGTTGGAATGAATCACGTAAGCTCTGCAAAGAGGAAATCTACGACGTAGTACCTAGTTTTTGCAGTTGAAAGGTTTTAAAACTCTGGTCAATCTGTCAGATCTGGTCTGTCAGTGTTTTCGCGAAAACATTTTAGTCACATAACTTGAAGAATGCTGTGTCCCGCGGAATATTAACAACATTTAATACACTTTAAATATACTCTTTGTCCATTTACTAAATTAACTGCAAGGTGGACAATTATGGGAGCCCGGTCGTGCACTTCGAATGATAAAATCCTTTGAATTTTAGATAATCACTAAAAATAGAGAGTGAAGTGTTTCAAGTGGAGGAAATTTTTTTTCTAATTATTAGTTTTCCTTATGAGCAATACAGCGGAGTTTTTGTAGACCTTTTTAAAGTGTATAATACTGTAGTACATTATTTAGATCTATCTCGTAGGGTTCAGCCAGCGTTTGCAATGTAAGCCCAAAAAATGTGTTTATTAACGTCATGACATAAGAAACTTCTAAAATAATCAGTGTTCCTCTATTATATTGCACACATGTGTTATACATATAAACCTTCCTCTAAAATTATTAATTATATCTATTAAAAAAAAATCGCAGCAAAATCCGTTGCGTAGTTTTAAACATCTAAGCATACATAGGGACAGAGCGGTAAGCGACTTTATTTTATCATATGTAGTGATTTGACAATTCTTATTTGTAGGTTTGGGTAATCTTTTGTAGGTACTACGTCTTTTGTACGATGTCAAAGATAATATCATTCAGGATATTTATTGTGACTACTGAATAAAATATTATTAAGTAATTTATACTGTACTAGCTTTTGCCCGCGACTTTTTTCACGTATACTCAACCAATATTTATCCCTGTACTTTACCCTTTTTGGGGATAATTTGATCCATTTGACTTAAACAGATCATTTTTATTTCTTATGTCAATGATCCTGTATATCAATTTTTATACTGTAAGTCCAGAAATGAGAAATTTTCCATATAAATTTTACCCCTCCATTAATCCCCTTTAGGGAAGAATTTGTCAATTTCGTCGACACGGATCGTTTATAATTGTAATACAAAACTTTTATACCTATTTTCACGATTCTAAGTCCAAAAATAAGGAAATTCCCTTTAAAATTTACACTCCTATTCGGTTTTTCGGTTAGGTTAGGTAAGGGTTACCCACCCTTAGAGTTTCAATGTCTAAAAATATTTTCTTAGTACAGTAGTTACGGCTGTGTGTTGATATATAAGTCAGTCAGTCAGTCAGGTTTGCCTTTTATAGGTATATATAGATAGATTATATTATTATTTTATAGGTATATATAGATAAGCAAGCAGTTATTTTACTTACAGTTTAATAAAATCAATAACCTATTGTATATAAATAAAATTATAATTGCTTTACTGTTTTCTTTTTACTTTCTTTACGTAGTTGTTCTAGAAAAATGTTTAAATCGTAAAACATTTGAAGACCTCTTGCTTCCTTTACATTAATTAATAACACCAAAGTATGAGGAAGAATCATTCCCCTCAAATGCCCTATGCATTTCAAAGGACCAGAATAGTCGTTAGATTTAAAATTAGTATAGTTAGTAAATTGTACAGTGGCCCCAGCTGAGTTACACTACTTATTTTCAGTAATAGGAATGTTGTGTTCTATGTATAAACTTAGGATTTATATCTTTAGGATTCATACCCTATAAATTAAAATATAGTTAAAATAAACATATTTAATATAATAATTATAATTTATATTTAATGATTGATATGAATAAGTGATAAATAAATACATAGAAATAAATTTATTTCAATATGCAATTGTTAAAAAAATGTGCCATAAGTTTATCATTTTTTTCCTTTCATTTTAACGCTATAAAATAGCAATACAAAAAATGTTGTGATTTAATACAACTATACAATAATAATTAGCTAATAATATATATATATATATATATATATATATATATATATATATATATATATATATATATATATATATATATATATATATATATATATATATATATATATATATATATATATATATATATATATATATATATATATATATGTATAAATATATAGAAAAGATGATATAAATTACCATATTAATATTCGTGAGTGAATCTTATAAAAAAGGTACGACGAGCGACATCTTTCTCTGATCACGCACCTGCGCCGGCGCAGCTTCTCTCAGTAACTATAGTTTTCAAAGGCCGCATCGGACGCGCCCCACGACCGCGGCAGCTTGCACGTGAAAAATGAAATTGGGTTTCTAAATTAGAAAAATTTTAAAATACTTAATTTTATAAATTAAATATCTCCTCGAAAATTATTCATTTAATTTTTTCTTTTTATTTTAATTTATTGTGAACGTAATACATAATGTTTTTAGTAAACAAAGTACCGAGTGTTTTTGTCGTCGTATCGCTGGTTTTGCTGGCCAACGCACAAAAAACATCCAACAGTCTACGAGACGTCGGTAAGTTTAATAACAAATAAATATTATAAAGTAAACTTTTGATAGTGTACTATAAATGTATAATAAATATATAAGAAATTTCCCTCCTGGATAAAATGTACATATCATAGGTATCATTTTGACCAAAATAGAATTCATATAGTATATTCAGCCACAGTATATTTGAAGATGCAAGGTTCTATGGTAATTTAATATTTAAACGACTTGCACAAGAGATTGACCTGAACTTAACTACCAATATAGCCTACATACTCGGAGGATAGATAAAAATCTTGACAAAAATAAAACGTTTATTTTTTTATAATATTTAAGCTATATATTTAAAGTTAACTAAAGTGTAAACTTGGAATTAAATAAACTTTAAAATACCAATAGGTATATGAAATACATCCTTATTTGCTTATGCGATGTCGTAACTAATAATCCTTTGTAATTTCAAATATTACATGCTTATTTATATTAATTTTGTGACTAGTTAAATTATCACGAAAGTATATATAATTTATAAAGATTTGCTTCTGTTTAGTACTTCACTAATTATATGTTTAGCGCTTCTTCTTGGATATGAAGCTTTTAGTCAACACTAAATATAAACGAAAAGACAGGCTTCATAAAATTTTTAATAACTATAAAGACACCTTAATTATAGTGAAAATAATTTATATATATATATATTTTAGTAGCGGTTGGAGGCCATGTAATTAAAAGGAAAGAAAAAACCATTATTTATTATTTTTTTAATCTATGAAACAGATGTTAACTTTATCTATAATAATCATACAATTATATAATTTATTGCCGTTATTATGCACATGAACGCATATTATTATTATTATGTTTCGGATCGCCGCTGACACGCCGGTGCCACTTTTACTTTTAGTGACACAACTGAGTGATTTCTCTCTCGAAAACAAGTTAATGATCTGTACAAATATAATACAGCTATATACATTTGTACATATTGAAAAAATAAACACAGATAATAAAAAAAAATGAAAGTTCGTGCGTAGTAATGATAAAATAGTGCGTAGTAAAATATATTCTGTATTTTATGTATATAAATATGTGCATGTAGATATAATAGATGTAAATAAATAATAACGTTATAAATAATTTTATATGTTTACATACAGGCCCTATACTAGACTTTATTATAAAATTATACTAATCTATATCTGCCGTAGTCTAAATAGGTTCCGAAGACTTATTTCAAGTACCTATATAGCAAACATATGTAAATCAACTTATTATATATTTATTTTAAATGAAAAGTAAGGATTGTTAAGGGAAATATTAGACGATCAAATATTAGTGCAAGTTATGAATTTTATAATAAAATTAACTTAATGTATTCTTATTTGAAAATAACCAGCTTGACCTGTTAAGAAAAACAGTCATGTGAAAAGATATATAAAAATGCATAATATATTTAAATTGTAAAAGAGTACCTAAAATATCGAACTATGTAATCGTTAAACTTGTTTCGTTACATCATTTAAGCAAAACCAAAAACAACAATTTTTGACAAAAAATAACGTAGCCTCGCAGTCACCTCAATAGAAATCGGCTATCAATTTTCTTTTTTTGCTAACAATTTTGTGCCATAAAAGACGAAAATGTAACTTGTTTATTGTATAAACATTTTGAACTTTACACTTAACTTTACACTTATTACAAATAAACAAAAGTACATAAAAGGTAGATATCAAATGTATTATATGTTCTTCAATTCATTATCTTATATTATCAAATGTATTATATATTCTTCAATAGAATAAGTGAAAATAAGTGAAGCGACAAATTTAAAATAATGTTGCAATATTGGCCCTATATTGTGGTTGTGATTTCAAGTTGGAATCAGAGTCATGATTATATTTATAATGTAGATATTTCATGGTTCAATTTGCGTACAGTTATGTTATGAAGGTGTCAAATAGCACATCACTAAAGCTTTAATTTAACTTAGTAGGCTTGTCTTTTGTTTGAACTTGTAAACGGATATATCTTAATTTCTATAAAGACATCTCTTTAAATAAGAATATACACGTATATATGCTTTTATAGAAATCAACTGAAGTAAGTAAGTACTAAGTTGTAGTGACGAGCGAGTATGTGTTTATAATAAAACAAATATTATTTTAAATGTATGAATACAAAAGAAAATTAAAATATTATAAAGGGTGTATGTTAGTTTATAGATTCGTGTATTAATTACAAATTAGCTAACGCTTGTTATGTTAGGTATTCGTTGTTTTGTAAAGAATTCCACCTATATAACTCATCTACCAAATCATTTCCTTCATTAAATTGAACAAAATGAGAGCAACAAACAGACTATTTGAAAGAAAAATTTACTAGTTATACAGAAACCTGATCTAATCTTATAGTAATATATATAATATTATATGTAAGAAAATCTTCGAGAAAATTCGACTTTTAAAATTCTATGACATAAATAGCCACTGTGGTAAATATATTTGATGGCATGAAACCATGTTATTCTGGTAACGTCGCTTAAATTATTGATTTATGCGATTTATATATTCTACAGATAATTAATAATCTACAAATTGTAGCGAAAAAATTTTTGTGTTACATAACATATTTAACTATTACTATAGAATTAATATATTTACATAACAAGCTTACACCTATGTTTCTTCGTACTTTTTTAATTTATGTGAATATATACACAGTTTATTCGAGTTTGTCATATAAAAGTTGAATCTTCTCTATTTGTACGAAATTAGCTGTTAAAATTTTTTATGAACTCATGTTCACCAATTTCATCTGTTCTTTTCAAGGTCAAATTAATAAATTAAGCGCAACGAAAAACGAAATTTATATGTCTTCTGTATAATACATATATTTTAAGTATAACAGGTTTATTAAAATAAAGTGACATGTATCTTTAAAACGCAATCGCAATTAGCAAACGAATCACTAGAAAAAATTATTATTATTGGTATATTTTTTTACTTTACTTTAATTCTTGAGATAGAATTAGAAAGGCTTAAAAAAATTCAATAAATTTAGATACTATCTATACATCATTTCTTATCAACAATCTTATTGTTCATTTACAATAGTACGATAATAGTAGAGGAAATAGTAGTAGATACAATCGAATAATATAGAAAATTGACGATAGAGCTCACTGAATGAAATAATAATTGGTCATATTTATTGTTGCGTAGATATCGATATGATAATCGATTATTTTCATTGTCAATTTTAAAAAAATAGAAGCTACTGTAATATTTATAGAATTTTATACGAATTACTACATAGTAGTTTATTGTAAATATAATGGGTTCCATAATTTGTATTGGATAGTGTCTTTCCAAAAAGAAATGCAAGCACACATCAGCAATAGTTAGTTAATTAGTTGATTTAATATTACTTTAATATTTTTTCATTTACAAACAAGAGACGAACCTAACCTAAGAGACGATCTTTAGGAGCGGCTTTATGTTAATATTCGTAATTACTTATTCGAAAGAATGTTAGCCTCACTCTTTTTCCCACATATAGTAGGCTGGGCAGAGGCAAAATAATGACAATGACCTGTTGTCGTTTTTAATATATATATCTCTTTTATTTTCAGTCCGATTTTCTTAATTTCAGAAGAGGTCATAATAAATACACGTATAAATAAACAATCAAATTTTTATTCCAAGATTAACTAAGTTAAAGTTTTCAAAGCAGTTAATAATGATCGATAAATAAAATTATCGCTTAAAATATTACAAGTAAGAAACAATTACATTTAATATATAACCTCATCAGTATACATGTAATTCTTATTTTTAGCAATCTGTAGCATAGCATCATAACATATTAAAAAAAGTTTCCTAACTGGTTAATCAGTGCATTTAATGCTTTGTAAATAAGAGCTAATTAAAAGACAATCATTGCTCAAGTAAAGTGTTTATTGCGTAATACGTTTAAAATTTGACTCTCGTGGAGGACTCTTCCAAACAGACCGTAAAACTAGATATACTTTGACTGATATGTAGCGCTAGTTGCAGCTATAAATTTACACATAGTAAATTATATTTATAACTGACTTTGTAAACAAAGAAATGAGTATTTAAGTGCATGCTACATACCTATTAAGCTTGATAAATGTTAATTGCGATGTGAGTTGTGAGATTTCGTGGCACAACGAGACGGCGTCTGACTATAAACGCAACGGTCGTGGGTTTAATTCCCCTTATAGATAACAAGTATTTTTTATATTTTCGCTATCATAACAAGATAAAGCGTAATGCCTCGGATACTGAGCAGAAACGTACTATATTATCACTACGTTTCCTCGAAAATGAAGACTCATGTTAAGTTCCGTCACTCGCCATACAATGTCTTGCCTTGAATTCACGCGCAATACGGAGATCGGAATGTTATCTCTGCTTACCTTGCTAAATGCGTACAGCTGAAAAAAAATCAAAGAACATCTCTAAAATTGAGTAGAAAGTACTGCTTTCTTTCTTTTAAAATAATATTTAATTTAACACATATAAAAGTAAAGTAAAAAAAACCAGAGAAATACAACAAAATTACTTCTTACATAGCGTTATATATTATCTATATGTGATAGAAAGTAAGCCTAAGCACACGTGGGTGAATTGAGATGAACATATCAGGTCACGGTCATTGTTAAGTAAGTGGTAAGATGCTGCGATTGACCATTGTAAAGGCCATGTTCGATATACATTCTATTAGCAATGCTTGCATTGTTTACCTTCCGCTGTTGATATGTTTTTATAATGATATTTTATTTACTAGCAGTGAACAAGACAGCGAGGAGTTTATTTTTAGCAAAGATTTAGCTTTAACTTTTGAAATTTTTAGCTTTCAAAAACCTTTTAGTGCTTATTTATAAGCTTATCCTTATCCTTATCCTTTTAGGGTTCCGTACCCAAAATAAAAATCCTATTACTAAGACTTCGCTGACCGTCTGTCACCAGGCTGTATCTCATGAACCGAATAGATCGTTAAAATTTTCACAGATCATTTATTTCTGTTGACGTCTATAACAACTTATACTAAAAACAGAATAAAATAAATATTTAAGTGGAGTTCTTTGTATACCACAGACATAATTTTTTTGCCATTTCTATAAATAATGGTATGGAACCCTTCGTGCACGAATCCGACTCGCACTTGGCTGTATTTTTAATAAAGAATATACATTCATGACTTCACGCTTATTACAAGAGCCAATTTGTATTATCAATAAGTAGTATTGAAATTTTGTGTCAGAATTATATAATCATTACAAGCGCCAAACATCATTGTTACAGTAGAGAAAGTAAAATGAAAGAAATTGACATCATAAATACATAATATACGCCTCGATTTAAAGTTGATAAACGATATCACCAATTAATTAATCTTATGTTAGTTTGTCATATTACCTAAAATTCCTATATACATTTTGTATTGGCTATAAAAAATTTAAGTGAAGGATGTAACGCCAGACATCCATTCTCTTCATGAATTGATTCCTAACAGTAACTCGCTTTCACTTAAAAAAGTGGACGTAAAAAATCCTTCGCTAGAACCAATCAAACGATCTTTTTCTTCATATAAAAAATGATATGTTTAAAATTTCAGATACTAAAACTCTAAAATATATTATAAATTTATATTGAACTGTTTATATTAAAGTTTCAAAATATATAATATTATAATAATAATAATAGCATCCCGCACATGGCAGGGTAGGCACAGGGAACCGTAGGAACTGTAGGAACCTAGTGTTAAGACACTCCGTTCCCCGCTTTCCGCCTTTCGAGGCATTGCGTTTTGAGTGGGGAAACTCAACGTCGCACTTTGCCTTGTTACCAGAGCGAAGAAAATAAAAATTATTCATTCTCCCCGAGTCCTCATAGAATATTAATAATTAATTTATAAGTACGTACGTATATACTTGTCACTATGAAGTCATATAAATCGGTCGAGTCACCGCATATGCGTATCACTGTTTCACTCGGTGTCGCATGTCAAGGCCGTCACAATGACATTATACTAACGCGGCTTATATTGCAATATTAATTAACCTTCGCATAAGTTATTCATATTAAAAAATAATCGATCTTATTTATATTAAAAATAGAGCTGAAATTTGTAATGTCGCCACTGTAAATAAATAAGCAATAAGGTTCCTATCATGTGCGGAGAATGTCTAGAAGTCTAAGAATGTCTAAGACGATTTTAATTAGGTACAAAGTATAGTACAGCATTCCTAAATGTTGCTCAAGATGTCGACCAAACAATTTAAATTGTACAAGTATAGTACATATAATATTATATAAGGTACTGAAATAAGTATTCAAAAAAGTAATAAAAGATAAATAAAATTACTAATCAAATTTATTTTTTATTAAATTGTATAACGTGAGAACGATATATCGAAAGTAAGCAGAAAAAATTATAAAAACCAGACACGTGGTGTCAAATTGTCAGTAAAATCATCAATAGACACTTAAGACAATTTTGGGATGGTGAGAGTGAAAGTTGTCTTGCTACATTTTAAATGTGTTCTTGCTTCTTGTAAGCAATCTTAATAGATTGCTTACAATACGAGATTTAATATATCTTTAACATTTGAATTTTTTATATTGTATTTTATACATTATTCCTTATTATTATATATTTTTAAATTAAAAACTAAACTATAAAGCATAGGATAAGCGCGGCAATTAACGCCCACTATACTCAGCATCTTGATAATTTAGCGCAAATTGGGGAAAGCGATGTTTCACCAGTAGGTTCTCTCTGCTATATGGGAAAAATATATAGCAGAGGGCTGCTTTTTTATAAAGGTAATCGGACAAATTTACAAGAGCACATAAATTTTTGCCATTCCAAAATAAATTAAAAGTAAAAAAATATTTACAAAATTAATTACACTAAATTCACATGATGGCATATGCTCGTTAGTGATTTACTTTCACTGTAAGCGGTTGTAGTTAATACATAAATGATCATGTATAAAAAATATAGCCACGTCTTGGCTCTGTCTTAATCAGAATGGTAAAGTCTAGAAATCTACTTTTTTGACAGTCTTTAAAAATATAGATTAGGAACCAAAGATAGATAAATAGATGTGGAAGTTAAAAAAAAGCAATAGATACATGCATTGAAGACCATACTGATGCTGAGTACAAGGTCGTATACATAACCTCCACTACAAGATTATCTGACAGTGATACATAAATGAAGCAACTACTAATGTGTTCAAATGATATTTCCTTAATTAAGAAATAAAGTAGCCGTAATGAAGATTCGTTTCCGTAGAGTAGCCTTCAGCTTGGGTCCGTAAACGTATGAAAAGTTATGTTTAACGTGTTACTGGGAGACGGTGTTTTAAGTACGTCCTTAACATTTTGTTTCATTCGTTATGAAATCTAATCGTCATGAGATGAGTATAATATTAGGTTGTCTTGTAAATAACGAACATTATGAACTACAATTCTTTAAAATCTATTTCCACATTTTTCCTATATCTACATATATCATAGGTGATAAAAAATGTTATAAATCAAATTTATATTGTTCAATAAGATTTATCAAAGTTAACTTTTTATTAATTAATATTTAGCTTTATTAGTAATAAAGCGCATCAATTAATTTTATTATACAGTTTATTGCATTTTAGACGTTTATTTTTATGTCTCACAATATGGAATGATTGATTGCGAATTTCTGTAGAAACAAAATATGAAATTAACACTTTTGGTAAACTATAGAGTAAATATTTTAAAAACGATCCACGTTTGAGCTAGTTTTAACTTTGTAGTTCAAAGCTGCAAAAATAGTTAGTAAAATGACTGCTTCATTTAGTACACGTCGATATATATAAAATTAATATATACTAGGTATATATATTAGTATCAGTTAAGTATATATATATATATAATATATATATATATATATATATATATATATATATATATATATATATAATATATTATATATATATATATATATATATATATATATATATATATATATATATATATATATATATATATATATACCACATTTTGTAACGTGACATTAGACAAGTGATAAAAAAAAGACGATTCGTTCGATCAGGTTGATGATTTTTTAATATAGACGTTTATGTATTGCCTAATATCTGTATTCTACTCTTGAACGTAACATATCAATTATGACGCTTCAGTTTCCTAATTACATTTTAATAAAGCGTGCATTGTAACCGCATAGTATAAAATTGTAGGACCTATTACCTCGTCAATGTCTAGCACTGACTTTTAGGTTTTACAATGTTTTATAATTAATTAACTTTAACATTTTCAATGCAATGCTGAACCATGTAATCAGATAGTTTGTGGTATTATGATTTTATAATTTAGTGTATTGAGTTTATATATGTAGGTATAAGACATGTAAAAAAATATGAACAATATTACACACAACTAGCGTACCGCCCGCTGCTTTGCCCGTTTGAACTGTACTATTATTTAAAGTGAATTCCATTCGTTCCATTTTATCTATCTGCTTTAGCTTTCTAGTATTCTGATGTATAAGCTGTAATATTACAGCAAAGTTTCATATGAATTTGTTAAGTAGTTTCTGCTTGAAACCGGAACAAACAATCCATTTTTAGAAACTTTCACATTTATAATATTCACTAAAATAATATTAAATTGAAATTCAAATTACTCATTATTAAAATTGATTTTAAATCCTTGAATGAATATACATTGAGCAGCTCAGAGAGCAGAGTTGAGTTATTGGACTTCTTAATATTATAAGCATTAGTTAAAGATTCAGTGTCTTGTAAAGTGTCTTCATTAATTTACAGAGTGCAGTTATAAAACTTTTTCAATTATAGATTATATGAGGATGTAGGTAATGTTTAATAGTATATTAACACGTAGAAAGAAGTATTTTACATAAATTGTTTCAAAAAGCTATAATTACTTTAACTCTATTATCTAATCTCCATGAGATGTTTACGCGGATGCTAAAATTAAATATATTAACTATCTAGATTTCACCAGCATCTTTGCCCCCGTGACCAAATGGAATATAACTTCACAATTCTAACCATTAATCCCTGAGAATAGCCCAGATTCAGCTTTACAATATTAGCATAGATGAAAATAGTTTGTAAAGGAATTTGTTATCTTAATAATCAGATTGTCATCTGTAAAAATATATATTTTTAATCTGTATTTTCAATTCAATATTACTTATCTGTACTCTATATATTCCAACACTATTTTATAACCTATTATTGCTGAATCTATCTAATAATTAAGCTAACTTATTTTCTTTTTTTTTACCAAACCTAACATTAACAATCAATCGTGTAAGTGAAGTGTTTCCAGCCTAGACGAATAACGCGTTGAAAACTCCAAAGAAACTAGGCAAGCACGTTCGCGCCAAAATAATATTATAATTTAAAAGTTACGTTATAAGTAGGCTGCTAATTTAATCTCGGAATAGCAATATGAGCACAAAATTATATACTTAACAACATGACAGGCAGGCATGCGAGTAATATTAGATATTAATAGTAATAATTATACGCAGTAATTCAGGTAATTTAAATTTGATTATTGCTACTGTTAAGTTGAAATGAAATTTTAAACAACAAAATATGTAATAGTCCTCAGTTTTGTTTATTAAAGTTATTTTATTAGAATGAGTTTAGGACGAAACGTCCGTCCATGTTATATACAAATGGTTGTAATTCTTGAAGTTGTGAAATTATATATAATATTATTGATAAACACATTATATAAAATAGTAATAGACTATTTTGATTATTTTTCAATTGTAAATTTTAAAATTTGTTCATAAATCATAAATTAAAAAAAAATGATAAAAATAATTTAATCGTAAAATCCTGTACCGTAATTTTGGTATCTAAATATATGTATTTAGATACCAAAATTACGGTACAGGATTTTACGATTAAATTAGTACGATTAAATTAGTAGCTTATTATTACGATTAAATTATTATTACGATTAAATTATAATTACGATTAAATTAGTAGCTTATTAGAAATATGTAACAATACATTCTAAACGGTACTGTAACTGGCAGCATCTACCGCAAGCTAGAGTTTGCGGAATAATCCAAAGTAGAGCACATTTATGTATGGTATTGGTATAAGGCTTTTTTGTTTATACGAAAACATATATGATGTATTCTTGCTGAAAATTATATTGACTTATTATGTAACATGTAAATCGGTTTAACGTAGATGGATTTTTATTAGGTACTATTATAGCCAAAAAGCTGAAGCATTACTTCATTCAATTATGATATAATAAAAATATACATCTTCCACTTTAGTATAACCTTATGTGAGTGTAGAAACATATTAAAAAAGTCATTACAATTTACTTACGAAATGTTTGAAACAGCAGAGCGACTAGATGCCTGGTTAATTGCGAGTGATTTGCGATTAATTGCGATATTTTATATTTGTAAGTTACGGAATTCCTTTTTTCATTCGATGAAATTATGTTTCAAATTGGATGAACTCAATATTTTTATAATATATTAGTGATATAATTAGATATATAATTATAAATATTTTTAACTTTTTGCTATTTATTCAGCTGTAGCTGTCTTATGACTAAGCCATTGTTTGGAAGTTTACACTCATGTAAGCTATACTATACATACATCATATGTATGAAGCATATATGAAGTATGGGCCATGTATGAAGCAGTGGAGGACATTGGAAGTGCTTTAAGAGATATAACGAAATACGCTGTTGGTTTGTCGTTCCGTTCTCTCTAACTATCCTGGTAGAGACAAATCATGAAGTTAAAACTATCTGCGGCTTCGTTTTGATATTAAAACATCACATGAATTGTTAACTGTTATGTGCTTTTACATTGATTGGCTGTTTTAAAAGCTTTAACACTTTAATTAAAAACTATTAATATTTACAACTATTTTTGCATACCTCTTTTATGAGGTCGTGATTGTTAATGCTTTATTATCAATATTTATATACATTGCCAAATTTTGTGTTATAACACAATAGTAATATATATTTTTTAAATTGCATTCTTGCATCTCGATGAGCAATCTAATTTAGGTCAAGACTATGTCATGAAGATCTATAATTTACACAAAACCTTATAAAACACTATATTTTATGAAGTTTAATTTATATCAAAATACATAAATAATGGATACTTTGAATGCCTTAATATTGTCCTTTAATAAGAACTGCAATATTACGCTCTTGTTATCAAGCAGTAAATGTTAACGCTATTAACATATAATATATGATTGAAAAATAATTTGTATAGAGTTAATGTTTGTATGATCTGAGCAACGTCTGTCGTTTGTTATTAATTTTTATCAGGTATTAGGTTTATATCACTTGCAAAATCTATATAACACGATTCCTATCGGATTACCTAATGTTAATCTTATTAATTATTTATAAATAGAAAATAACCAACCAAAATCCGACGGCTTACCTTTATAAAATTAAATTCTTCGCCACTGGTTTATATAGATAGAACTATTCGAATGCAACATAGCTTGCAATAGTTTAAGTTATAGTTAGATGACAGCAAATAATAGTAACTTTCAATCTATTTCGCAATATATGAATTGTACATCGTGCGTTTAGTTATTGTTTTGCTTATCATTATTGACTAAATTATATTTTATATCTTACAAATATATATCTAAATTTGTAATAATGGCTACTAGTTAGTAGTTATATATTTTATACTATAGTCGTTTTAATAATAATGATAAAGTTGCATATGTAAATACATTGAAAATGCACTATTTGCTCTTAATTGAATGAAATAAAACACGCTAATTAGGATAATTTAAAACAATGATGATGAGATGTCACTTTAGTCAAAGTTAAAGTATAAGTTAAGTTATATTACGTAAAGTTCATGACATTTTCTAGAAAAAAAGCCAAAGTGCCGTTAGCTTTTAGATTCGCTATATGAATTTGATATTTATGTTCAAAATATAAATTAAACAAGCTTACTTATGTAAGATAAATACTATCAAATTAGTACCAACTGAATCGAGAACACTTTCACAGTCTTGGCTAAAGCTCTAGTTTCTACCCGCTATCAATTTCCCGTCTTGATCACACCAATTTAATATAGAACTAATATAATTTATATTGAAACATATAATATATTATAACATTAATTTCTATTCTATCTAGAGCTTCGTATTTTAATACTATATTTTCATTAGATTAAAATAACTATCTATTCAATATATCTCTATAAAATGTAAGTATTATAAAAGAAATGCGTTATAACTAGATTATGGAATTGTCTAATCAACAATTTCAAAAGAGTTTCTATTTAAATATCGTCATACTTTATATGCCTTTAGGCTTATATCATACCAGATAGAAATAGATTGTGGCTTTGTAACGTAAGGTGTTTTTATACAAACGTATATAAAAAACTGTGCACATGTTTATGACTGGTGTGTATATTTGTAGTGAACGTAATATTAAAATTAGTTTTCAACGAATAATATATTTGCATAAGGTCTCACTAGGCTAGAAGTTTCAGGGGTGAGCCGGACTCCACTCTATTCACCTGGTGACACGAGGTGGGTAGAGTGAAGTGGTCCAGAATATTTCAGATCAACAGAGTTTTATCCATTCGAAAAGAAAGAACTAGAAGTAGATTGTAAAACCTTTCGCCTTATTGGCGCTATGTGCTGAATAGTGAAATCTGTTGGATTGAGCCGCTGCCTAATAAAAATCAGATCTTTAAATTAACCAATGAAAATTATTTACATAAAATTGATACTTCATCACTATTTATTTATACGAGTATTTTGAATAACAGTTATTTTTTCAGAAATAAAAGCCTAAGTCATAGTTTACAAAGTATGACTAAATACTTTGTAAACTATGACTTAGGTTTTTATTTCTGACTCGTAACTGTCGATATAGCTGATACAATACATATAACATATAATACAATTCTGTATTAAATTACGAGTATATTCTTTAAACAAAAGCTTGTAGTATGCATTTTCTATTTTAAATTCATTTAGAACAATTTTCTGTTTACGCTTAGATACGACATTAAGTAAAAATGTTTTATTAATCAATTAAAGTTGTCAAAAATCTAAATGACTGTAAATATATATGTTAACTTTATTTTCTGATAACTACTGAGTAGAAGTATTAAGTCGATTACTCGACGATTTGCAATGTGATGTCGTATAAAATTATAAAACGGATGGTATTCAGTTTAAGAAGAAACAAGCCTTGAGCGAGTCGCTAATATAAAGTGGATTCAGTGGCTCTCGACTTATATATGCAAATATATAAACAGAACAGTGTGCTATGCGTATAGGTACATATGTGGTTCATACATCCCGTTTAAATGCTTACTTGCTTTGTTTGATGGCATAAATGAGGTATGCCTGATAGGAAGGTCTCTCGTTACTCAATGATTCCTCGCTTACAGTGTAGCGTTGAGTTGTGTATAATTAAGTATATCTAAGTAGGAAAATGAAGAATAGTTATCGGCTACCATTCATTCTCGGTCGACTCTGCAAAATAGGTATGACGTTCAAAAAAAAATTGTTTTTCACGTTTGACGAATAAACGTAATAAAAATAAGCCCAAATGCTAATTCTCACAAGTGTTAGTTCAATATATATATATCACAAAATTGATGGCAATGAAACTAAAGAATATTATATATTTTAAATAAATAATTCAACTAATTTACAATTTAATTTATTTAGACAATTATTTTTTTAAAATATAATTGAATTAATATAGGAAAAGACATTTGCTTCAACATTTAAAAAAAATGTAAAATGTAAATGTAAAAAAAATGTAAGATTCAAGTTCACTGAGTTCATGATCACTTGTTGTATTAACTCTATAGCCTACACCAGTAAATACAACAAGCCTTAGCTGAAGCATGATGCAATCTTAGAGCTATTTCCTATAAGCCTTAATATATATATATATATATATATATATATATATATATATATATATATATATATATATATATATATATAAAACCAAATAGAGTATAGCAGCAGCAGTTGATATAATAATAAACAAACATAGATCAGCAAAATTGGATTAAAATGATTAACATCGTCATCAAAAAGTTATGCTATTTTTTCTGCTTTCTTTTTGCAAGCTTCTTTAGTCATTTTTGTGCTCATTAATCATTTTTAATGTTGCTTAGTTACCAATATTGGGTTATAATGCCAGTCATTAAGACAAAGTTACGAACGCTCTTACACAATTATATGTATAAATTATTTAAAGTTTTCATAATAAAATTACAAAAACGAAGTCTATAAATCCCCTTACTATAATTGTGCAATAAAGATGTCATGTTAAAGATGGAGTAGGTATTGTGCTATAATATAATAATTTACATATTAAGTCAGATACAAGCGTAATATTATACGATTTAATTACGTGAAAGACACTGCTATCTATTGATTTCCAAAATGGCCTAGCTCCTGTGAGAAACAAACAATGTAGCTACAATAATTCCTAAGCATATTGGCATGCGGTATTTTGCCTAATATTTAAGTAGATACATACAAATTGTATGGCGACCACTGTTTATAGACCAATGTGACCAAAGATAGCCTGTTACGTTTCTTAGCTATCGTTTTACCAAAAATATATTATTTCATGCAATCTATAGGTATAAGGTTGAAAATCACAATACAGTAAAATTTCTGAAAGTTGCGTGAAGATGCCATGGCGTTTATGTTGCGTTCGTGCATTGGATTCTTGTTATGTGTTTGATATCGATTTTATATAGCACTGTTAGCACGAATACTCGTACTATAGAGGTAATATTTTCTTTTTAATACTTTCCATCACATTTCTGTTCTTTTATAAGAGGGCATTGGCATTGTTTATACGCGTAAGACACTTTCAAATAAGGCTTGAATATTTCATAGACAGTGGACCAAAAGGCAAGCGAGACATGACAAAGCACAAAATTAATATCACATTTAAATAAAATATAAATAATTTATCAAATTTAAAAATTTGGTACTGCAAATGAAAACATACAACTATTAAAAGGGAAATATTTTAGTAATTTTCTTTTTCTATAGTAGTCTGTGTAGAAATGGGCACAACGTGTGATACATTTTTGATGTGCCTGAATTTATGCGATAGCTGTGACTTCAAATTCCACTTCGAGATATGTTATACTAAGGAATATTTATAAAAACACTGTGCAAGTGTTTGGTACTGCCATTAGATATACATACAACTTTATTGCCAAGAAGGCGAAGAACGAAAAAGTTTTATTTATTTATTTATAATTAAGATATAGGTTTCTCACCATAATGTATATTTGCTTAATGTTGATTTGATAATATCGTTAATGGAATTAGTAATTAGTCATTGGTGCATCATTAAAACTGCCAACATTACAAAATATATAATATATTAAATGTACATATTATTCATATTAACGCTAAGAAAATAACATTAGTAATGTTGGCAATAGGAAACAGTGCTGTCAAAACACCATTTGCAAAATGTAAGCGTTCGAAATAGTAGGAGTTTGCAATCCTCTCACCGCTGAGTTTCTGCTATGTTTAGTCCTTGTTGCAAACTATACGCTAGTCTTGAAACTTCTTAGACTATAAATATAACAGTATCCAGCGTATGTGTGTTGTAATAATAATAATAATAATATAATATTTTAGTTTTAACGTTAATATTTGTATGGGGGCTTAATTTTAATTTTCATAAAGTTAGTGCTTGACTTTACAAACCATACATGTATGTCAAATACACAAAATTTACACCTACTTAAAGTAAAAACAATGGATGTCGTGAAATCTCAAGTCATTTAAAATCCACATAAATATATAAGGGACAAAGGCCCGATACCATAAAGAACCATAGTTGACACACAATGCATCATTTCTATGTCAGGCGCGGCCACCGCAATTACTTGAAATCTCACGCTATATAGAGCTTTTATAGATCATCATTCTTCTATTGTGTTCAAGATAATATGCAAATACTTTGGCCCGGGGAAATGTATTTTGTTGTTTTTGCCTTCGATCACTGTAATGTTGGGGGTTACATTGTATGTTTCAGTTACAAAGGGGAAAAACGATTGTGCTATTTAATTATTAACTTTATTTTGCATATAAAATAAAACGTATAATGTAATGAAATTGTATATAATAATGTAATATGTATATGTTATAAAATGGATACAATTTTGTAACAGTTCTACGTATATTTAACAAGTTTGCTTGCTAACTCTACAATACTTTATAATATGCTACTTATAGTATACATTTCGAATTACTTTTTTTTATGAAAAATAATGAAAACAGCATGCATCCAAATGAAAATGATAATTTTATATTCGCTGAAGGTACTCGCTCGCAGTAAACGTGTATTTTCCCGCGTAAATTACGGTCTCCCGGGACTTCTGGGTTAAAAAGTAGCCTAAAAGTTGCTCCATAGCATTCTCTATCTTTCAGTGAAAGTTCCATAAAAATCGGTTCAGCTGTTCCAGAGATTTGCCTGGAAAAACGGAAAGACAGATAGACAGGGAACAATTTAAACGTATTATTTTATATTTTAGTACGTACGTAAGGATATCCACTTGAAAAATCGCATTATTTTGAAATCACAAGGAGAAATTTCAATTTTATTTGAAGATAATAAATTGTGGATACAGATTATTAAATAACATTAATGTTGTATATATTTCACATTATACATACACATTTATTTTGTTAGCTTTATAACGAGTTTGCAGTATAATAAGTAATTAATTTAGTGGATCGGTATTTGTTGTTGACTTGTAAATATATTTAATCTATCCTAAGTATATTGAAAACTATTATTGGGTCAAATTATAGCTTGATGTTTCGTAAATCATGTGTCAGTAGAGTTTCGTAGTTTAGCTTTGGATTTTGATAGGTGTTCTAAAATAAGTACTAAGTGCTCTGATGCCATAGTGGCTCAAAGCAGACTCACCTAGCTGCAAGGAATGCATATACCTGTTTAAGAAATAAGTTTTGTGTATTAAAACTTTTTCTCTGTATTTGTTAGACATATTATAGCTTTTGTATCCGTTTGTTGACATGCTATGTCTTAATATTGTGGAAGTTAGAGTGGTTCAAATCTCTATCTCTATAAGTTACTGTAATTCAATACACACTGCGTCTCACAAAATGTGAAGGAGAGTGAAGAACGGAGAAACCTAACACTATTTACCTTCACTTGCTATATGCGAAAGAGATAAACTTAAATAAATACAGCTATTTTTTTATATAACAATTTTAAAATTTAAAGAATTCTAGCAATATTTATATAGGTTACAAGACTAACCTTACAAGTATGTCACCTACTGAGTGAAAATGTCACCGCAAGACTCTTACTAGAACTAAGAATATGATAAACTAAGAAAACTGAAAAGATAATTTTTATATTGTACAATTTATCATCTTAAAGAAAATATCGATAAAACTGGTTTACATCACGTTAAGTTACTTTAATAGCAAATATACGAACTCATTATAAACTCGAAGTAGTTTTGACAAAACCAGCTATGATAATTACATTATGATAAAAAGAATCGGGAAAAATATATTTAAATTAACGCAAAGATTAAAAGTCACAAGTCAAAAGTTATTTCACTAATTATTACTACCATTATCGCGTTAACAGTGTTTTTTAAATACCCCACTGCATACATTAACATGTTTTTGCTTTCAATTTTAAGCTGAGATTATATTTGAACCAGACGTTCTGCATAATGCACAACGTTACGTGACATGATATAGAAACAATTGTGTTTCATGTACCTTACCTACATAGAAGAGTCCGCAAGAATATAATACATATATTACCATAATTACCTATCCAGTCTACTATCTACACGCTCTACTTTCTAACAAGACACACTATGGCGATACTTCATGCACACAAAATTTTTGTGTTGGTAAATCATGAAAAAATATAAAAAATGTTAGAGAAATAAATAATTGAGCGTGTATAATATGAGTGCACATGTATTATGTGTACAGACAGCTTTTGTAATGACGAGTTTAGTTTGAAAATTTCAACATCCACACAGTTTCCACAGAACACGTCGCTCGTCTCTTTTTGATGTGGAAAAGCTAACGTAATCAAAATTAACCATTCATGACTACATCCATTCGCGAAAATATTCTTGAAAATTGGACTTGAAAAGCAGGGAACACTGCTCTGCTATATGTACTGTGTAAAGGCTTGACGCACGCTTCTTTGATTGTAATGTGAAAAAAAAATTGGTTTTGTGAATTCATATCCAATATGAAGCGTTCCTTATTATTACTAGAAAATTATAATATAACAATAAAGTTGCTTAAGCCAATATGGTAAAGGAAAGTACTACACTGGACTTTTCTTGTTATCCGTTATAAAATTCCCATTCGTGTGTAATAAAATAAAGAATGCATACACTATTGTTGATAATAACTTATTAAATAAAAAAATAAAGTAAACATGGCGTATGTAAGGCGTAAGCAAACGCGATGGTTGTGCGTTCAATTCTCACTCGAGGGATAAATTAATTATTTTCATTTTCTTTGATAAGGAGATAAAGTGTGGCGTAGAGTTTCGGCACTCAGCAGACAATGTCTAGAAAATTGGATAGAAAAATGGTAAAATTGTGAATGGAGTGTCTCAGCTACCCTGTTGTATGCGGGAAATACAGCGTGAAGTTATGGTTGTGGTGCCCTTGCCTGATGTACCACACATGAACCTGATTGTACGATATTCATAGTTTCGATTCTTACCTTTAGTAACTTCTATGCTTTATTTTTTTTAATTTTTAGGAATGTTTTAAACTTTTAAAATGGACTAGAAAGTGGAATGGAAACTATTAGTATCTGGACTTTTTCTAAAAAGTTAAATAAAAAACAACGAGCACAAATTATGTATGAGTAACACATATACGAGTAGCTTTCTGGAAGCAATACCAGTTAGACATGTCTCATCTCAGTCATATGTTTATCAATTAATTATTCCACAAACAAACCAATTTTCATAATACATATTTAAGGAAAATACCTGTTTTAATCATTAGACTGGTAAAATTGGAAATATATACGATGACCATATATTCAGACATAGGAATGTGGCTTTTAAACGCTGCCAGTCGTGTGAGCGAAACGATCGAGTAATTCTGGAAAAACTGGGGTCCAGAAACGTATCAAGGGCAAAGTAAAAGTTGATCGCTACATTTAACCCACATACATTTGCACTGCATGCTTCATTATAAAACCGACGCGATTCCGTTTATTATGAAAGTAATAATAAAAACATTGAAACAGCTCTTTAAAGTATAAATACGTAATCAAAGTTGCAAATTGCATAAATATTGTTTGCTTTAGCCCCATTTCGATTTTGGTATGTTTAAATTTATACCTACATGTATGGGAGCATGTGGATTCGATTCCCACTCGGGGAGAATTTATTATTTTCATTTTCTTCGCTGAAGCGAAGCGCGGCGTTGAGTTCCGTGACTCAACGCCCAATGCCTCATAAGGCGGAAAGCGGGGAACGGAGAGTCTTAACACTAGGTTCCTTCCCACTACGGTTCCCTGTGCCTTCCATGTGCGGGATATAGCGTGAAGTTAAATAAATAAATATGTGTTTTTACTTATATTATTAAAATATAAGTAAAAAACACACATTTATTTATTTATATAATATTTTATTTTATATTATTATTGGTATACGTGCTTCGTATCCGGTTGTGCATTAGTTGGTAGAAGTAAAGCTTTAACAAGCTTTATGTCGATTTCGTAGTGTCCATGAAAGGTATTTTTTAAAATTGCCACATCTGCCAAATTAAATAATGAATAAGAAAGAATATTGATATTGGTATTGAGATATTGCGGAACCGAATATCTCACTTTGTCTAACCACAACGGCTAGCGTAAAACATCTTGCAGCTATCGTGCATCACTTACGCACCTCCCAGCTGTGCCACGTTTAGGTCAAGTTAAATGTTTCTCTAAATAGTTTATGATTGAAAAATATATTATAAGGCGATATCTTGAATATTTGAGATACTACCTTACATACCTTATAACAAATTTGATATTAAGATGACTTTACGTCGCCTAAGACGTGGAAAAGTTTGCAAAAATCGATATTACATATTGCATATGGGCTTAGGTATTTATTTCGATTTACTTTAGAAAAATTTCTAACTCTCTCTTAGTTTTATTACGTACATACTTATGTATACATATGTGCTATACACATATGTAAAAGTGAGCTTAACTTTTTTTATGAGTCAACTAGTAGTGAGGGCAATTTTAGTGTAATAATGGCCTGCATTTTACTGCTCCAGTCTTAACCACTTTCTCCATATAAAACCGGACTCAATTTCAATAGAATGTAACGTTGTCAGAAATAAATGAGGTAGTTATATTTAAATGTGTTCATATTTTGACTACGAGCTATTTGTTCGATTACTTGTTAATGTACTTCCATTGTGTGGTGTTTTATAAATATGTACATACATATATGTATATGTATTTGTGTTCGCCATCAAGAAAGTCAAGATATTACTAACGAATGGTCCAATTTAGACATTATTTTAATAAAAAAACTATTTAACTTCACTATTAAATTTCTGTGTTTCTAGATACGGACGTGATATATCACTATGTTTTTTCTAACACATCGTTGATAAGAAAATTATTTAAATGTAATATAATTTCTTTTCGTATAAATTATGTATATCAAAGATTTAAAAGGATACTTCCATAATGTCACTGTAATTCAGCAAGCCACTTTAAAATGCACACCATTTTGCATATATTTGTAATATGTTATTAACGATAATTTATACTGAGCTCAATGGACGATATATCGATTGAGTTGTAAACTGATCATATATTTTAATAATGTAATATTTTTTGACCTGGCGAATAAAATATATAAATTAATATGTGCGAAATCACGTGTACGATATTGAACATTTTTTAAAAGCTTTTCTGTTTAAAAACAAATAGAAAAGCATGAAAAGAAAAGTTTACTTTTTGTAAACAAATCAATATAATGTTATCCACCCATAATATATTATATACCCTGCAAATATGTATATATGTCTATGTCGTATCCATATGATAGAATTGACGAATTATTTGATGTATAAACTTAAAATAAAATAAAAATAAAATGACTTCTACCTAAACTCTACACATACTATTTTGTTTAACAAACAATTTTTCTTATATATAAATAAACTAATAATTTCTTTATAATATATAAGTTTTCACTATATTACGAATGGCTGCCTAGCTATTACAAGAACAGCGCTTCTAGCGCCTCTATCGGTAAATGATGTAAATTATTTTACAATTTGGTCAAATTAGGTCGTAAAGAGTAAAATATATATTGCCAGAACGACAATAACATGAAGTAGACGCACGTTTAGTTGATTATAACATAAATTGATAAGTTATCATTGATCTGGTCAACGCAAATCATGATATGCCCAATAGAAAATTGAGCATATCATACCATTAGCTTATCATTATATTTAAAAGATGAAATGTAAAATATATTAAAATTTATTTATTATATTAAAATTTATTTATATTAAAATATATTATTTATTATATTAAAATTTATTATATTAAAATATATTGTCAATTATATAATGTGGTTACGACATCTACAATACAATATTATATTGAAAAAAAAACCTTAACTGTGCCAACGATGATATTGACATCCGTGTCATTAATAAGTTAAGAAGGTATTTAAAACTTTCTAGCTTCCTTAATTTTAAAGATGTAACTCAACTACTAGTATGCGCTTTCACTTGTTAAAACATATGAAAACGTCATTTTTATTTACTATGCAATTAATATTCTAAAGGCATTATTGTTTTTATAATTTAACTTCTTCATAAGTATATATAAACATCTCTATATCTTTAAGGACCTCCTACGTTTTTGGTAGTGGACATATCCATATGGACATAGCCTGATGACATCCTTTTTCGTTCTTTACTAAACAATTAGTAAAAAGTGGTTAATATATAAACTGAACTCCTTTTTGAGCCAGCCAGACAGTAGTGCTAGTTGTGTTGTGCCTCTTTAAATAAATAACACTTCCAATTTTTATTTTAAAATAATTATTCATTCATATTATAATATATTCATATTATGTTTAATAGCTCATGATATTTTTTAGCTATAGTGTGAAGCTGGAAAAACATTTTATTAACCAAAATACGAAAGCCTAAGCACAGCTGACAAATTAATTTCGATTTTATATAGACTATACTAGTCTATATAAAATAATAGAAGAAAATTGAGGAACGAACAAACAGGCAGACATGGCTAAAACATCAAATGTATATATTAATAAAATGAACGTTAAAATAGATATTAAAGTGGATTATATTAATAAAGATTTTAAAATATACTCTATACTATTACTATAAGTAGTAGACTTAATAATGTCACTATGAAATATATAAAAATAAACTGCCCGCATTTCCGCATAATAATTTAAATTAATGATTTCTATTGGAGTAAATCAGCAATAATTTAATTTAATTGCAACGTTTTGTGACATCAAATTTAATATTAAAATATTTAAGCATTAACTTTTTTATATATAAAATAGCTTTTTATTTCAATTTTAATACATCTTCCGTAAGTAAGTAGGTAGATAGGTTTTCGGGAAAATACTGCGTTTACTGTGCCTCTATCAAAAGATTTTCGTGAGTTTCAGACCTTATCCTGCATATAGCGATGTGCCTGGTGTTGGTACCATTCTCCGTTTTCACTGAACAGGTTATGTTAAGTGGCGGCGCACTTTATTTACCAGAGAGAATATAATTCATACTTAGAGAAGATATTGAACCCACTACATTACGATTGCAGTCAGACGCTAACAAAGCACCACTATGGCCTATTATTATGGGCACATGGCTACTTATTACTTTATCAATGTACAATAAAAAACATGTTTGAGTACGATGTGATATTTAACATTACTAACAAAATCTTTAAATTACTATTTACTACATTTGTTGTGGTCACAAGTTAAAGTAATTAAGAAAAATAACCTAAGTGGTTTATATATTTATTTTACTATAAATTTTTGATGTATAAGAATGTAGCACAGATTATGTAGAAATAAAATTAAAATTATTGATTTTGTGTATTTGTAAAAGACTTTATTTTTTCTTGATACAAACGATGTTTTTCTTCTAAAAATTTCAAAGCGCTTGAAGGTCTAACCTCTCCAACGTCTACTAAGAAATTAATGTGTACGGGAGGCGCGTCAGTTTTTGGGTCCAAATCAGTCTGTCTACTTTTAGTACTAGATTTGGCCCTTGAATCGCGATTCTTTGTATTTTTACTTACTTCTGAATATTTGGCCGATAGTGCTTTGTGTTTAGTGTTATCTTCTTTTTGTTTATAAATGCAGTTGTTATATTTATTTTGTGTGTTGTCCTTCTCTCGTTTATCCTTTTCTCGATTTTTCATAATATTAGATGATTTTGATTTCTCATTGCAACGATTTTTATAAATATTCTCTTGTAATATTTTGTTAATCAGATAAGAATTCTGACTACTATCCTGATTATTTTTATTATTACTTGAAACTTTTCTTTTTTTAACATTCAAATTCAAATCATTATTGTCGTAAGTCTTTTTATAAATTTTGACTCTATTTTCCATTCTCACTTTTTCCGAGTACCTTTGGAGACTTCTAGCTCTTTCTAACCTAGGTTTTATGTTTTCCATATCTGGACCTAAGCCGCCCAAGCGTACATTTTGTATTTGCGGTTCTATTGTTCGTCGTACATTACGTCGTGGTTGTGAAACTTCAGAAACGCTTTTTAAGTTGTTATACGCGTCATCTGTGTTTAAATCTTCTTCGAACGATTCGTTGAGGTATTGTTCAAGCTCACCGTTTAAAAGCTTATCATAATAAATTTCATTATATGACTCTGTATTATAAAAGTCATTTATTTGGTTACTGGACTCACCACCGATACTTATTTTTGAAGTATCACCTACTTGTGGTGATATTGAGCGTATTTCATCATTTTCGTTATCGTTGGTCCCTTTAATATGGATAGAAGAAAATTGCTTGCGAAACATTTCCAAGTAGGATGATTTCTTATTTTTTTGCAAATCTTTATTTACTAAATAACTTCTAGATTCTTGTAATTTGCCTTCTTTCTTATTGTGCTTGTTGGTATTCTCTTTTAGTTTTTTATTTAATTTTGGAACTTTTATAAGCACATCCTTTTCATAAAAAGGTACAAGTATCGTGTCAATATTATCTTCAGCATTTTGAACTATTATCGAGGATTTTCTTTTTTTGTCTTCTTCTAAACTATCAATAGAAATACTAGTTCTTGAACTCGAGTTATCCATTTTTTTTTATTAAACACCTCACAAATACTCTATAAGCTGTATACGAAAATAAAAAATCCCATATACATAAGTGATTTTTTATACACACTTGCTTTTGACGTTTTGAATATAATTAAAAAATATATACAAAGAGGTTTAAAGACGGAAATATAATATTGTAATATAACATTACGTCGTTACTAAACACTATTAAAAAGCGATGTGGTCATATCCACATTTAATACTTATTTACATAGATTTTCTGGTCGTGCAAAAAATTGACGCCTACTATTACTATATTTGGAAGCCAGCTTTTGCTCTTCTATAAACTAGACCAATTTATTATAGAGCGCCTGCCATTATGCAAATTACTGTTTAATAATGCTTCCGAGCAATAAATTCAATTCGCAATATTTCTTTTCTGTAAGTGATAATAAAAAAATCAAATATAATTAATTACTATGTTATAATCTAAATTTGAATTTTATTTTACAATCTACTAGTGAGGTTTCATTTTTACAAAACAATGTTTTATTTAGTTTACTAGGGTAGTATATAATTTTATCTGTTTATTCCTGGAAATTGTTCATTTCTTATGTTGTAAACTTTTTTATAAGTGACTCTTCTGTGTATCGTATTATGTTCGGAAATGTACGGCGCTTTTATTTATTAAAAAAAAATACAAATACTGGCTTGCTGGTTCGAATCCATGGCACATGGCATTCAAAGTTAATGAATGTATTAATTAAACTTATTAAAAAAATTGCTAACATTTTAGCAAAATGTATCTATATATTAAATTATTCTTTAATATTGTAAGGCCAAAGAGTCTCTTTGGTCGAACGTGTGTTTGTTCGAAAAATTAAGTTTGTGTAGACTTGTCCATATTTGAAGGAGGAGAACATATTACTTGACAAATTTATACAAAATAAACAAAATGAGAGCTATAATATAATATTTTTATTATAATAAAATTAATATTGATCTAAATTTCAAACATTAATCAACATTTGACCTTGATAAATTAGCATATTTAATGCATGTTTAAAAAGAATATAAAAATAATAAAATATCTGGGTCAGACGTTTGTTTTAGTAGTCTTATTATATAATCTCATAGTCATAGAGAACCATCGTGGCGCAGAGGCACAGCGTCTGCCTGTAAAAGCGACGATTTCTGGGTTTGATTCCCACTCGGAGAGAATGAATTATTTTCATTTTCTTCGCTCTGGCAACAAGGCAAAGCGCGGCGTTGAGTTCCGCCACTCAACACGCAATGCCATAGCAAGCGGAAAGTAGGGAACAGAGTGTCTTAATACTAGGTTCCTTCAACCTACAGTTCCCACTGCCTACCCTGCTGTGTGCGTGGAGCTAAATAAATAATAAGTAAATAATAGTTATATATAAACGAATTAATAACTGGTAATTTCATAAACGAAAATCTTTTATTAATTTAAGTGTGTGTTCCATTTCATATAAAAACAGGTGTTATTAAATAATGAGGCCCTGGTGGCGTAAACAACGTCTGCAAAGTGATGGCGCTGGGTTAGATAGCTATTGTCATTTCTCTGCTCTGAAAAGACAAAATGTGGTTTTGAGTACTGCCATTTAATAACGAATGTCTAAACTTGCGAAAAACGAAGTGGCTTAAATTCCCTATACACGTGATAAAGCGTGTAAGCGTGATAAACGAATTATATACATATACAAAAAAACCTAATAACGAAAACCTAACGTGGAATTTGAACCTTCATCAGACGTTTCAAAGCAACTGATATATATAACTGATTATAACATAGTTTCTTTTAAAAAAGATTTCATGTTAAGTAACAAAAATTACATAGATTTATGTAAACCAGCCGTTTTATGAATTCCGTCGAAACAATGTTTTGTTAGTGGAGCAGTAGGTATTAAGGGAATCACTTAGAATGTAATCACATCGTTACGGTTCTCCGCGTTGCTTCACGGACTGATTACTGCGGCTCAGATCGGTACAGATCTACCATATAACATGGTTAATGGACTTTAAATGTCAATATTTTGTCAGCACGTTTGACTGTTAGTTATTTTAAATTATAATCTTAATTTAGATCTAGAATAAAAATTAAATATAGTGTAAACTCTATATAACCACCCTGAACTACGTGTGAAATAAATTAATAACTTAATAAATTTTATTTATATGAAATAAAGTGTTGGGTAGTCTATTGTTAATATAATAAGCATTTATATGGTCTTTTATAAATTAGCTTCACACTGTATTCCGCATATAGCATGGTAGGCACAGGGAACCTAGTGTGAAAACACTCTGTTCTCCGCTTTCCGCTTTTCAAGACATTGCATTTGAGTGGCGGAACTCTACGCCGTGTATACAGTACCTATTATTTTTAATTTAAATATTTCTTAAAATCAAGCCTCTTCTTAATAGAAGTAGCTTTTAAAAAGTTCAGATGATGTAGTAGTGATATTATGTATATTCTATGTAAGGCAATTCCTGGTAATGACCAGTACCTAACATCATTTA
Source organism: Dione juno (assembly GCA_037127375.1). Classification (NCBI taxonomy): domain Eukaryota; kingdom Metazoa; phylum Arthropoda; class Insecta; order Lepidoptera; family Nymphalidae; genus Dione; species Dione juno. The sequence goes on from JAXRJS010000052.1 coordinate 1,536,262, forward strand.
TCATTTTTTGTGATATTTAATTACATATATCCGCGTTAATAATTTATTCCTATTAAACTTGTTTGGTTAATATTAGATAAATGTAGATGTACCTACACATTGAAAGTGTCAAAAGTTCACAACTGTTTTTTTAATATTTATTACGAAAACTGATTTATAATCAAAGTTATTGATAATATATCTTATAACAAGTGCGTATATAAACAATTAAATTAACAAGAATATTAAAGGGTGAAATGCACAGCAGTACTACATATATCATACTTAATGTGGACGAACCAACACGACCAGCAATAAAATAACTCTTAATATATCAAAATGGCGTAACTTTAAACGACAAGAGCACGACGTATCGTCCGATTAAGGAATTTACAAGGACCATTTAAATATATATCTGATTTAATCTTACTTGTAAATAATAGCAATTGGCCAATTTTGAGAACATACACTTTATTTTTTATATAACCAAAAATAAGAAATAGTTTTAGTTATTAACGAGATATACATAGATACATATCTCTGAGCGCGAATCTTACCCATGAAATGTAAAAATATTTTAATTGTTGGCGAAAGTTTGTAAAGTAACATTGAACTTACGAGAATGTATATTTAAAAAAAATATGACAAATTTATATATATTTAACCAAAGTTAAATGGAGTTACACAGTGCAGTTAAACGTGTAAGAAAATAAATAAAAATATAATAGGTATCAAGTAATAATTAAAATGAAGCTTTTGTAGGATATATTCTATAAAAATTGTCTGTATAAACCAAGACAAAGCGTGATATTTTTATAATATTCACCCATATAAGGATACCAGGATAAAGTGGCATTATAATTCGATGTAAATTAGTAAGGTCGAATTGTACAAGTAAATATCCAGATTATTGATATTGTACCAAAAGCGACATATTGCTTATCAATCTCTATAAGGACCTGATTGCTAAAATGATAATGTCATATATTTCGTCATAGATTTTCTGCCTTTTTTCTTAAAGAAATAATTGACCATACGTATTTGCTGTGGATTGCAGAAATTTTTAAGCGTATCAGTCGAGCACAATTTAAATCATGTTTAAAGATTCAAAATATGAATTTTGAAACTGACATTTTTCTTTATTTTATTGATCTAGACTATATAAAATAATTTTAATAATTATGATTATAATAATTTTTTTATTTCGATTGAAATTATATCTAATTTTGTTATGTTTACTAATTTCATTCTAGCTTTAGTATAACAAGGTAAAAATTTAAAGTGGATCATAAACAACCCATTTGTCATTAATAAGGTTACTAGTTCACCTTATTTCATTAAATTAAAATGATGCTACAACAATCTGTCATTTAAAATACAAAAGATGCTGATTTGTAAATATCGACATTTGACATGAGAATTATTAGATTTCCAATTAATATGGAAATTTTGAAGGTCTTTTTAAAGATTTATATTGCTTTATAAATGCTCAAAATAGAATTAAATTTAGGTGACAGCACTAATTGGACGAGTATAAACTTTTGATTGGTAGGTCTTCCAGTACTCTGAAATTCATACCCCAAGGAAACAAATGGTGAATCCTTTACGTTACTTTGCAGTACACAACAATCAATATTAATTTTGCATCAACAATCAATATTAATGGTGAATCCTTTACGTTACTTTGCAGTACACAACAATCAATATTAATTTTGCAGTGTTTAAAAATATAGTGTAAATAGTCTTAGTAAATTTCTAAAAGACAGATGAAACAGCCGAACATATTTCTTTTGTGCATTTTGCTACGATTTTATTAAATACACATTGAATATTTGTTTAAGAATGTTGCTAACATTCTTAATTTCACATGTAATAGTAGAGAACCTCGTGTTAAGATACTCCGTTCTCGCGTTTTCACCCAAATGACAATAATATTAAAAGTTGATGACATTATTAAAAAACGTGAATTTGCCCTCAAACAAACTGAAGCGATCCTCCACTTGGCTGCATTAACATAAAAGTTTCCACTAGTTCATCAAATTATTCCAAATAATGCAATATATATTAATATATTAATAGTATATATAAATATAGACATATGCATATATTACAATGATCTAGATTACCTTGTGACAAGTCTATGTTTTTAGCTTTTGTTGTGACGTCTAAACATTTCGATCTGCTCTTTGACCTGTGAATTATATATATATATATATATATATATATATATATATATATATATATATATATATATATATATATATATATATATATATATATATATATATATATATATATATATATATATATAATATTATATTATTTAAAGTGGATTTTGATAACTTACATTGTAAAAGAGTTATAATAACATAATAAAAAATAATTATTATTCGCGTCTCATACGTACGTGACTTCATAAAATATTAAAATACAAAATGATAATTGTGTAGAAATTAAAAAAAAATTTATAAATATGATTTTATTTAATTTAAACCAGTTACGTTTTTTTCTTAATATGCGTGGAAAATCAAGCAATGTACTTTAAGTATATCAAATTTCGAAGTGGTAAATATAATTTTGGTATTGAATGTTATAAAAAAATTACGCTGTCTCGTCCGCTGAGAGACCAACAGCAAATACGGGAGTAGGGCGGAGAGTTTCGACACTAAATTTCTTGCTACCCTTCTTTGTGGATATTAGGCTTGTAAGAAAATTTTTAAATGTGTATGTAACTAGTGGGCACCAGCAATTTCGTAAACGTGGTCTTTGTGATCTTTGCCAATCAATTTCCATCTCCTCCTCTCATTTCCATTTATCGATATACCGATTTTTTGTATTGTGGTCGCCATCACGCTGAACAACTTTCACTAAAAAGCCATTTTCTTATTTTTATAATTCAGCTAGTCTTAAAATAAATTATAACCTAGATCCTGCCCAGACTTAACAGACTTAACAGCTATACAATAAATAAGTTTCATTCAAATCCATAGACTAAATCCAAAGATGTGCGTGTCAGTCAGTGACGGACAGACAACAATCTTTGTTTTAATATAAAATTTACTTGTCTTTAGTTTGTCTAATGATGTAATTCTTTCACTGTTTTATTATTGTATATATAATGTAATACAATACTATAATATATAAGACTTTTGCGATTTATACTTATAATTTAGAATTTTATTTCATTTATATTTTGGTATTCGGAAATACCTTTTTTGTAATCGTATCGAACACTTTGTAGTAGTTTTAGCTATACGTGGCGTACCTGTTACGACTGATCCGGTTAAAGATTTCTTTTAAAATATGATACCTAAATTGTACTTTTTTATTTAATACTTCCAATTATTTGCCAATTAAAAAAATATTGATGAAGTCTGTTTTTTTTTTATTAATAAACAATTCCATGATTCTCTTCTACTAAAGGAGATATCTAAATAAAAAATATAGATATTGATATCTAAATAAAAAATACAGATATCAAAAATTTAATTAGGCGTAATAGTCGTTGTTTGCTAACGACTTAATTTTGCTGTTTCATTTTGCGGTTACCGCTTATAAGTTTATATATGCATTCATGCAGCAGAGTATGTTGATAATTTTTTAAGAACTTAATTTCGCCAAAACGACACTATGATGAAGTGGAATTATTGTAAATAAAAACAGGAATTATTGTAAATAAAAAAAAAATCATTTAAATTTATTTGTTTATGTCCCTAGCAATGATATGCATATATGTATCTAAGCAAGGTGACTTAAATTAGGATGTAGTCAACACGTACAAGTTGAGCAATCTATGTAGGTCAGGGTTACGATAGATGTCAATTTGGCGACAATGCCCATTGTTGACGATGACAAATTTAGATAGCAAGATCGACACATATAAGCTTGAATAAAGCTTTATATGTTTGTTTTAAATATTCTATAGAATTTTGCACTTTAATTTTTCACTACACCTAAATTACTACCGAAATATAAGGTTAGAGTTTTATAGTTATAGTTTTGATTTATACATACAAGTAGCGATGTTCTTAGTTTTTAATTATTACGTGAACGTACGTTATGAAATTTTATAATGTAATAAAATAGCAATTAGTTTTATAACATATTTTAATGCCTTTACTGTTAATGCACTGTACACATTACACATATATAACACATTTTTTATCATTAATATAGTTCAACGCATTAGCACTTGATTCATATTAAATTAAAAAAAACGTTATTTATTATTTGCTACAATTATAAAGTATCTTTGTTTTTTGAATATCCTATGACATAAGGATAGGATATTATATAGAAAACTTGAATTAAGATACAATATCTAATGGTATATTTAAAAATAAAAAATATTTACAGTATGCAAATAAAAATAATTGACAATCAATCAGTTTTTTTTTAATTATTACCCTTAGCTAATCTTTGGTCCAGATAAAATTACAACGATTAAATAAATTTAATATGTGAGAAATATTAATATGACTGATATAGTTTACACTTTGTCCCGCAGCTATAGTTGCTAGAACCCAGTGTCAGCTTTCGTATTTCCAGACAGACGTTGTCCCACAAAGCCACAATGGCCTAACTAGTGACATACTTCGAGTTAAACTAATATAAATAAGTATGCGCATGATTTAAAAATTTATCATCATAGTCTTAGTTAACTATTAATATAAAAATAATGTAAAGATGGAGAGGAGAATTCGTTATAATTAATATGAATTGTAATTTAAATAATTGTATGTTGTATTGTAATATAGTTAATATTTATGATAAGAATACAAAATAATTATAAGTTAAAAAGGGCACGGACCATGTGGCTGTAATGTTAAATATATTTCAATAAAAATAAAAAAAAAAATAGTGACATACTAATTATAGTAGTGTAGTGACATATAGTTAATTATTTATATAATACTATTTATTTAACTGAAAAAATAAGTTTTGTTTTAAAATTATGACAGACACATATTGGAATATAAACGATTTTGTTTGTTCATTAAGCTGTGATTTATTGTTATTAGCTTAAATTTAACTTAATCAATCCAAATCAACGGAGAGTAGACACTGTCATACTGACGTCACTTCTCTGTGACGTCAACGTCGCTTTTTCTAGTTTGTTTTGTGTTATCGACTATTTTTAAATAGATATCTGGATTTTGCGGCTCCATAGGATGAAAGAAATAAATTCAAGACCTTATTGTCATTCTCCATATTATAAATTTGTATAAAATATATTATATATTTTTCTTTACGTATATTTGTAAACTTATATATATATATATATATATATATATATATATATATATATATATATATATATATATATATATATATATATATATATATATATATATATATATATATATATATATATATATATATATATATATATATATATATATATATATATATATATATATATATATATATATATATATATATATATATATTGTTTTGTGTCATACTTATTGTTTGGAAGTCTCATATTAGTGTTAATTATTCTATTGCCATGCATATCAAATTGTAATAAATGCACTTGACCCACTTTTTATATATCATTTAATCTGTAGAACAAAGACTGCAATATATTAGATACTCAATGATATGAGAATGTCAACTTTTTCTTGGAGAACTATGATATTAAAATAATTATAAGTGAAATTTACATGATAATGAACTTGTCAGTAATTAAACGAAAAGATTATGCGGTATATTTATAATGTATATATATTACGTTACGTTGCATGAATTTAACTCATTTATATTAACTTTTTATTTTTATTTTTTTTTATTTTTTTTTGCCGTTTTGCCGTTTTTGCGAGCCCAACTTTGAAAGTCAAGTCAAAGTATCTCAAAAGTAAATTTAGTCAAGTTAATCTATTTTAAATATTTTTATTCTTTTTTTGTTTTTTATTTATATGTGTTCATTTTTTTTATTTATTTCTGCGATACGATCAGTTATTGTACTGAATTGTTAAGTATAACATTAATATATTTTGAAAAATTAAACTTGCATATTATCCTTCCGTTTTCCAATAGTGTAATATCAATTACTTATGACTTTTAAAGCCGCAATATACACGTAAACTTTTGCTCGGTGGCATTGATAGGCGCTCGATACGACAGTCGCTTATTGAACTCTTATTCTTGTTATATATAAATAAAATTTTATTAAATTACTTAATTTTTTTAATAAATTACTTAATTAAAAAGAAATCTTTCTTCGATCTGAAATACCCTGTACCCTTTTTTTTATAAATTGTCGACCCATCAAACAAATAATTATGATAAAGATTTAAACATTCTCATACCTGACTCATATTATTTCAAACCGATTTTTGTGCTTTTCATCAAATATTGTCGTCATTGGGTAACATCGTGAGATGAATCCTTTGGCAATTTACTTTTTATATTTGCTTATAGTATTCTGGAATGCGGTCAAGTAGCCTGGGTCATGATTACAGTAAAACACATATATTTAGTATATAATTTTTTGTGTTCGCAAAGAATTCTATAAAAAATAAAATACACGAGTAACTTTTCAAAATTATTTTTTGCTCTGTGATTAAAACAAACGTCATTTTTACTTATATACATTCTACTAATATCTATAAATATGTCAACACTCATTGCGAATCTTTTTATGATTGCAAAACCAATTATTTTTTTAATCCTACAAATGACACTGACAGCGAGTTAAAGCTTCATAAATAAATGAAGTGATAAATTAAAAAGTAAATGGAAAACATAATATTTACTATCAATATATTTGTATTATGGCAAGTGATGACCTTTGCTTGACAAGTTTATGGTAAAATTATAATAATATTCTATATATTACTTGCAATTGTAATTATTCCGTATGATAGGAAATAAACTTTCGAATAATACATTTTTTAATTTATTTTGTATATGGCAAGTTTCATGGCTGGGCGTGGTTTGTGTTTTATATTTTCTGATTTTTATTGTTATTTTCGGTAATAAGTCCTTTTTTAGATATAATTTATTGCTTAATATTATTGTTTTAATGAACTTTAAATTCGATCTGTTTATTCAACTGTCAATGCTTGATTTATATATGAAGATATTGAAACATTGTTGATAACTTAATTTAAATTTTCCTTTAAGAAGTTTTAATTATTTTGGTAACTTACACCGGAAGGCATATAAATATATATAAAGTAATAAAGAAAATAATCATATATTTTTAATTGTTTACGCATGCCTACAATATTATGCCTTATTGTTGTTGACCGTACCCACACGATGGCGTTCTCAGAGCGTTCATCTGATACTTATGCTACATGGTACAAAAACCAAGGTCATCAACAATTTACAATTTTCATTGATTTATTATTTCATGATATTTTACGTAGGCTTTAAATTCAAAGTTGTAATTCTATTACAATGGAACATTTCATACACAAATGTAACATTCAGATCTTATATTGCTATTATTAGTGTATAATTCAAAAATATATATTGAATTCCTAAAATATAAATCTTAAAATTCAAATTTATTACCTGGTTGCACCTAATATGAAAATATTAATAAATTTAACCTTTACAGCTTGCATTAATTTCAAAATATATTCCATATATAACCTTATTTAGTCCACTATAAAAATACTTCATGACTATTAAATAAAAATTAATAATGAATTTAGCGAGGACTTAAATACAAGTGGTATTTAAGTCCTTATTGAGTTTGTGAAAGATTGGAGAAGATTTTTATGTGGCATCATCTGCATTATTTGAATTGTCAATAACGCTATAAATTTAAGGCGCGTGTAGGAGCTTTAAGTTTAGGGTATTATTGATGCAATTTTATTATTATCATCCCATTATCGTTCCAAATATGAAACGTGGCTGACTTTATGCAATTGTTACAGGTTCAAATACAAAGATATAGAATGAAACAAACAAAACCAAAAAAATAGAACGTAATGGGACTAGAACTTAACGCATAGCTAGAACGCATCTTGGAAACCGTATAGTTCCAAGATGCATCAGTACCTACTTGTCGCCAATTGTTATCGAGCTTCTTAGTTTTGTTGATAATATACTCTACCCAAAGACTATACTCTATACTAAATATCGACGAGTTAAAAATAATATGCGAGCATATATTCGGTGAAATGATCTGATTAAATTTATTAGTGGAAAACAAAGTTAGTCTTGTTCTACCTGTCCTCGAGCTACCCCTACATAGTTTAGCTATTCCGTGGCCTCGACAAATCCAAAAGCTAATACGGCTAATATAAACTGTGTGGAGGCAGAAAAATCTTGAACTTTTGCTATAGGTACATATATATTCATATTAATATATGAAAATCATATTCCACGGTCCTAATTTAAGCTGCATTAAATATGTTGGGAAAAGCGAAACATATCCGTTAATATGTTTAAATTTAATTGATTGTAGGTACTGTGGATAGCTATAAACCAAGGAATAGAAAGGCTAATTCTTATTAAAACACAAACATATAAACTTGTTTTGTCATATTATATATATATATATATATATATATATATATATATATATATATATATATATATATATATATATATATATATATATATATATATATATATACATATATATATATATATATATATATATATATATATATAATTATTAGTATATCTTTCATACAATTGTTTAAAAACTCTAAAACTCTAAATATGGCGAACGTGACTGTTTCGAATACCGAGCATGACTTTCTTATTTATCTCTTTAGCTTATCAGATTAACACTTATGGCTTCAAGTATGATGATAAGCATATGAGAGGAATTTAATACATTTTTATTAAAAAATATATAAAAACCATATTTTATATGTACTCGATGTCATCTTGCGAGGACTCATAATTATATTTAACACAAAATTATTGTACGAATATGAAACTCCCATTATTCATTTTTTATAGTTGCATCTTCTTCCAAAACGAGTTGAGTTGGGAAATTTCATATCGGCTCATAAAATACATTAATTTAATACTGTTACATTCGCAGTAGGTATATTGCAATGCTAAAAATGTTTTTACTTAACATAACAGTAGATCATATCAATAAATTTACATAAAACTGAGCTAATGTCTTTATTGTTGTGAATTTAATCAAAATAGAAAATGGCAGCTTGTAAATGACTTCATTATGTAACTTTAACCAAAAATCTTTTTATATCACCGTAAAATATGTATATATATATATATATATATATATATATATATATATATATATATATATATATATATATATATATATATATATATATATATATATATATATATATATATATATATATATATATATATATATATATATTTAAAACATTTCTTAAATTTATATCGATTATTTACCGAAAAGCCCTTGAAGGGCCAAGCATGTATAATAAGCCCTGAACCTTACAAAAACATTCATACACGAGCTTAAACAATGTGAGGTTATATTACCAGTCATTATTTGTACTTCACACTTCCTTACATCCCTATCATTACTTAAGCACGAGGCTTCCTTACATTCAGTAAGCCATAACGAGAGATCTGATAACTCTCCATTGTGATTGTTATGCTGTCTTAACAATGGCATTGTGGCGAGAATCTTACTGGAGCAATAGTGTCTGCGTATGACAGAGCAAGATTAATGTTCGTGGTCATCATTGAAAAATATCCTATTTACTTTTAGTTGACCTGATTTATAAAACTCATGGAAATATTACTTTCATTTCTTTTTATTTCAATACTCATTATGTATTGCATGTTGCCATAGTACGGAGGTAAAATTTAGCGAACATTTAAGTAGTAAATAAATAAGTAAATAAAAATTAATAAATATCTTATGAAAAAAAGCTTTGATTCTTTAAAGCTTTAGTCAATCAGGGGATGCAGATAAAAATGACGTCAAGCTCGTATTCAAATTTAACCTCCGGACAAATATTTGATTGGTTTTCGCGCAGTCATTTTTATCTGTTATTCCTCTCCCCACAGAGCTCGCGAGGCAGAACGGTATCACGAAGCAGATTTTGGAAGCATTCATACAAAAGAAGTTGGGTCTTGCCAGTACTAACCTAAGAGCACCTTCAATATTTGATATCCTACCAATGAAAAAGACTGAAGACAGAACGACTAGACAGTCTTCGGAACGGAGCTTAAACTTTTCTTCGGAATCATCACAGGATCAGGGCATGATGGATGATCCAGAAATGTTGGATGATTCAGAGGATTCTGAAATATCAGATGAGTTAGAAAGTCCAAGAGCACGAGATACGCATTACGGGGAAGATGACAGCTTACAGAGCGTCGAGAGTGAGCAAATAGCCTCCATATACTCTGAAGGTATAATTTGATTGAATACATACTTTTCTCAATATCTTTCTATAAAACTGAGTCTACTCTTTTTTCCCAACTTTGGCTTGATTATTTAAGCCCCTGTACTAGCTTCTCTGTATATTTTGTAATTTTTTTTCAACGAAATGTTCTTTTACCCGCCCCCTAAACTTTATCTGGTATGATAATTTTACTAAAAACATTTAACATTTATGGATTTTATATTTATATTCATTAATACTCAAGCACCTTAGCATCGTGATAAAAATGATGTAGTGTTCCTTGTATTTTTGCCAATTACGAATTGGAATCTTTCGAAACATAATATTTAGACGTTTATAATACCTACCTATATCTTATAAATCGGTTATTAATGTAATTTTCACTATATTATTAAAAATATTAGAAATATTTCACTTAGTTCTTTGATAATTATTTTAATATTTTAAATAGAAAAAAAAATTAGACGCCAAAACTACATTTTCTTAGGTAGCGCTATATGTATTTGCAAACTTTTTACTCATAGGATTTTTTTTTCTTCAGCTTCAAGCTGTATTCCACATTGCACGGTAGGCAAAGATAACCTACTGTCAAGACACTCACAAGTTTTCAGCTTTCTGTCATAAATCGTAGCGATCGGATATTAAGCCCCAATTTTCAATTACCACTCGGAGAAATTAAAATAATTCCTTCCTACAAGTTAATATAGAACTGTGTTTCATCCGGTTACGGTTACTCCTTTAGGAGAAAATAAATAAACTGAATGAAAATACTCTAAGGACAATCTACTTCTTTCGTTAGTTTGGTTTATATAAACACATTTAATATATAAAAATCGGCCTTATCCTAAAATTTAAGCTACTCACTTAGTTAATTGTGAAACGAGCCTAATTTAAGATACTTTACAGAAACATCACACCGCACGCATGTCTATAAAAACGAATCGTAAATCCGTTAAATATTAGCTTTCCTTAAATATTTACAGAAACAAAACAATGTCAAGTGTGCCAATTGATTGTATAACCTCAAAGTTTATCTAATTACGTCGAGTTTACGCTAGTTTCCGAATGATCCACACACATGTTGGTAAATGCAAACAAGGTGTGAAAATATTGCACACAGTCCAAGAAGTTGCGAGAAATCCGTACGGGGCGAGTCACGTTCAAACATAATTTATCACGAGACGCTAACTTTAAATATTTCACATTTGTTTATCTGTTACAGTAGTTGTATAATTTTTTGAATGGACGGTACTGTATTAGAAACTATTGGTATTAAATGAATTGTTTTACAGGTTAGTAGTTTGTCATTGAGTTAAGTACTGTTGATTCTCATTCTAGAGGCTAACCACAGGTGTAAAATTACATTAAATAAGAGCAACTGTTGAGTTTGACTTCTCAGCAGAACTGTCCTCCGAGCTGGTGCTGCAGCTGGTGGAGGCTTCTAGTGGGAGTGATAATACTGACACTTATGTTAATTGACGACTCGAAAGTGTTTGTAATAGCCTATTTGAATGAATATTTTTTTGATTTTGACCAAGTATGTTGTCTCTTAACTCAAATTTAACTAAACTTTTGAACTGGATTAATCAAGTGTATTTATGTACGATTTATGTATTAAACATATAAAACTATACATTAATACAAATAATAAGCACAAGTTTAAATAAATGACGGTAAAATTTACGTGTGGCAAAAAAATATACAATAAATACAAAAATCACGTCATTGCATTTTTGCATCTTATATATGTATATTAAGTATATGAATCGTAAATATTTAATAAAAAATATTCACTAAACCTAAAGTGAAAATAGTGAAATTCTGGTATATGAAAAAATCTAATTCATTGTAAATATATATGATGCTAAATGAGTAAGAAGTTCAATAAACTATCGCTTTGACATAAAGTTATCGGCGTTGGCGTACGCCACTCACCTCATAATATAGCGTTTCAGAAATTGGGCGTAATGCGTAGTAACGGAGTGTTTTTAAATTAAGTTCTCTGCTTACGGGATATAACGTGAAGTTGTTATTATTATTTAAAGTTCTAATTGTACCCTTTAGCACTTTGTTTCCCACACCCAGCTAATATTCTTCAACATAGGGTTATATTATATAGGTAACATATTCACTGGGTCAGTTTATAATCTCTTATTATATATCCTGATGGAGAGGATCCTCGAACACAGTAATGCTCCCTTTGGACATTCTACAAAGAGCGGTCCTGAAAGTCACCACTTTTTATTATATACAACGCAGCTATATAAATATTGCAAAGTTCTTATCGTCAGATGGCTATTTATAATGCATACAATCTAATTAAAACAATGAAACACTCCTAACGTTAATATTGCTAAGCGGCGTAAAGATATAGTTTGCACCCTCCCTGTCACACACTGCTTTTTCGCTAAAATAGTTCTTTTATCTGGGTCCTTTTTTGTACAATAAAATTAACGATAGAAATCCAATTTACAATTTATCTAGCTATGAATGTAAAGCAACTGTTCGTTTGTTCTTACAAGATGAAACGTATGATGAAACAGAATCGTTTTAGGAAACATCACATTGAACGTTAATTATAAAACTTTACACTTACCTGCACAATGACGCGCGGGTTCAAATCCCGCTATGTTCAAATTTTTATGTTTTCAGTAAGTATGTTACTACTTGTTAACCGTATAATAAAAAAACAAACCCGTGGGATACGGCACTGCTTCTCTTTATTGCAGGTTAGTCTGTAGCCTATCTAAGAGGACAGTACCTCAACCAATTATTGTACCTAGTGTTTTTTTTTCTATTTGCATTGTAATATCTATCATATTGTACTACAGCGCTTTTATGAAATAAAACATTTTTATTATTACTATAGTGATTATGTTTATAGTTATTATATGTAAAAAAAGTAGAAAATAAATTATTTTTTACTATATTTCCAATTTTATCACATTATATAATCTTTGGTAGCTATAAAAGTATTAGCGACAAGTTTTTATATGTTTCGACTAAATAAAATTTCTCGTAATTTAGTTGCTTTATCGCCGCCTTCAAGAGGTTATTCCACTAGTATAAACGACATTTAATAGACCTTGGCAAGGTCGATGGTACATAGACGCTTCAGTCTGTCCGGTTTTTCATAGATACATATGGTATATGTATGTTTGTTTAAACATATGCGTGATAAATACATGTCTAAAAAGTATAACCTGATCCAATGAAATTGAATATTGTAATGTTGTATAAAGAAGAACGTTTACAACTTTTATCTAACTTATGATTATTTATATTACTATAATATATATATATATATATATATATATATATATATATATATATATATATATATATATATATATATATATATATATATATATATATATATATATATATATATATATATAAATGGGTATATTAATTTTACATCTTTCGCTTGGTTATATATATATATATATATATATATATATATATATATATATATATATATATATATATATATAAGGGTAGAATTAATAAATTCATTTTCTCGGTTTGATGCGGCGTGCGGACGAAGAGCGGCGTTTAGTTCCCCTCCTCAACACGCAATGTTTCAGAATTGTGCTGAAAGTGGAGAACGAAGTGTCTTCACGCCAGGTTTTACCGTAAGTCCAATCTGACTAAAATCCAGCGGAAACTGTCTTCTTCTATAAAAGACAGCGCAATATCACTTGTGTATGCAACTACGACGTCTTGATGGAAGCCAGCCTGTCGCACGCCACCGTCGCTTTAAGGATGCCCTAGAGCTCCTGCAGCCTTGATGAATTGCAAAAGGGTCAAAATTATCCTTCTGCAGTAGTTCTTCTAGGGAAAAGTTCAGAGTAGTCTTCTTCTGCTCCCTGGTCTACAGCGGCTACAGTTCTGCATTTGTCGCGTACTCGCGCACGGTAGTTTTCTTTAAATCTTGACGTTGTGACGCCAAAGTGGGGCATTCAGCCAAACTAGAACCTGCCGAATTGACAAAGACATCGCACTCGTGTCAAGCCGTTAACATGTCCCGACGCGCTTTCTGATGCAAATACTTGCCTAAGCAGGCGCGCCCCGTCAGTTCCTGCACCTGACTGAATGACAAGACTACAAATTCCCTTTTTACGCAAGCCGCCGGGGAATCTTAGAATAACCTAAAATAATTATATTGTCATTTATTTCCAAGCAGTAATTTAGACATGCCTTTACACAAAAAAAAACCGATTTCTAGTTAATGATTTTAAAGCACAGATAAAAAAATATATATGTGAATTTAACTAATTAACTTTAAAAATAAATATTTTATAGTGATATTTTGCATATCATACATATAATATTTTTAAGAAAGTAATTATGCAAAATTATGGTTATTTTTTAAACAGAGATCGAATAGCCAATTATAATTTCTAAAATAAGTTAGTTTATGGAATTAACGTGCAGGAACAAGTCAAACAGGTGACATTTGATGCTTGTTATAGGTTGGTAGGTTGATATGTTGATTGGTTAAAGCTATGTTAATACAAAAAATACTTTTCTTTAAAATTTTAATATTTACATGACGTTGACGTTGTTATGAAACAATATTTGTGTGGTTTTATCGTCTGTTTACGTAATATGATAGTTACATTTTAATAATATATTTTAATTCAATATATTATTAGAAAAAATATAACACTATTTATATAAAAATATTCTGCACTGGTGACTGGTACTTCTATAGACAAAAATGGAAGCATAGATTTTAATTTCTTATGTCCTTTGATCCATATAGCGCTATCCGAATTTCACCGCTCTCGAATATATAATTTTAGGTCTACTACTGTAAGAATGTACTAAAGTTATAAAAATCGTTATAAATGTTAAACAATTAAACCATTGAAATAATATAATAATCAAACCAATCATTTTTTTTTGCATAATAAAAGGATTAACAGCCTCGACCCATTTAGATTTTACTCTTGCTAGAAGGGCTCTTTGGAAATAATTAATTGGTTGATGAATTCCTATTCTAACTCTCCTTTGTGTCGCTCAGCTGAGCAAAACAACGATAGTTGGTGAAATAATACAAATTTTCTCGAGCATTTTATCGTCTAATATTTAAAAGAAAGTCTATAAATCGCCAATGTCTCAATAACGGTAAAATATATTTTTTACAACGTGTATATTAATTTCTACCTGCTTTCATAATCTATAACAAGTACCGACTACGGATTTCAAAAATTGATGACAAAGTATATATATATATATATATATATATATATATATATATATATATATATATATATATATATATATATATATATATATATATATATATATATATATATATATATATATATATGGCTTTTGCCAGGGTCTGCCTTCCGACTAAGCTTACTCCACTTTGCACGGTCACGACATCCAGCCATCGCTTCCTTGGGCATACGGGTGGTCCAACTCCAGGGACAGACATGTCATGGCACTTCCTTCCGACATTGTTCTCAGATCGGCGCATAACATGGCCATACCATCTCAGGCGACGCTCTTGGAGCTTATCCGCTACGTCACGGACCCCAGGACTACCGCGAATGAATGTGTTGCGTATGCAGTCGAACCGCGTAACGGCACACATCCATCTCAGCATCTTCATCTCCGTGACGTGAAGCTCCTGAGTGTGCCGAGATAATGTTGGCCAACATTCGCTGCCGTATAAAAGAACCGGTCGGATAATGCTCTTGTATATCAGTCCCTTGAGGTTGGGCGGTATTCTGCTATCGCAGACTACACCATTGACCTCCCGCTATTTGGCCCAGGCAGCGTTTATACGGGCATGGATGTCGTGGTCGATGCCTCCAGACTCATGCATAACGGATCCAAGGTACCTGAACTTCTCCGACTTAACGGCTGGCTCAGGCCCGATATGGATGGTGGTCGAATCCGGGTTCCCGCAAGCCATGTACTCTGTCTTCGACACATTCAGTTTGAGACCACCGTTCTCAAGCGCACCCTTCCAGGCGTTCACTTTACGCTCCAGCATCAGTCGGTTCTCGTCGATGAGTACTATGTCATCGGCATACATCATCAGCCACGGAGGCTGGCATTGGATGTGAGCCAAGACAGTATCCAGCACTATATTGAATAAGAACGGACTAAGAGCTGAGCCCTGGTGAACCCCTACTGTAATCGGGTAAGGGCTTGGTGTCGCCAACAGCGGTCCTAACCACTGAAGCGGAGTCGTTGTACATATCTCTGATAACCTCAATATAGGCTTCAGGGATCCCCTTGGATCGCAATGCCCACCAGATACACTGACATGGCACACAGTAAAAGGCCTTCTGCAGGTCCAAAAAGGCCACATGCAGAGCTCTCCTTTTTTCCCTGTAAGCCTCCATCAATGTTCTGAACGCTCAAAATGGCGTCCATAATGCTGCCATACTGAGACTCAGAGACAGTACATTCTCGGCGGAGTCTGAAGCCGATCATGCGCTCGAAGAGCTTCATGGTGTGGCTCATCTTAATGCCCCTATAACTACTGCAATCTTGAACACTGCCCCTACCTTTGTAAATAGGGATAATAAAGCTCTGCCGCCACTGATGTGGCATCTTTCCAGTATTGAAGATACGGTTAAACAGGTCAGTAAGTATAAGCACACCAAGAGCGCCCAACGATTTCCACACCTCGATCGGGATGTCGTCAGTTCCTATCGCTTTTCCGTTCTTCATGCGTCGAAGACAATTACGAGCTTCGTCGAAGGTTATTGGAGCAACAAGTCCGAGGTTAGGAGGTAATTCAAGAGGAAGACTACAACAGTGTTGAGTGTTCAGCAGCTCCTTAAAGTAGCTTCTCCATCTCTCCTTCACAGAGGCATGACTACAAAACAACGTGCCCCAAGAATCTCTGACGCAAAGACATTTTGTAATATCCTGCGTCGCTTTATCTCGGGCACGAGCCAGTTTGTATATGAGCTTCTGCCCCTCCACAGTTTCAAGTTTATCGTACAATGGCGACAAATTTCTCTGCGGGCTCTGGCTACAGCTCTTTTGCTGGCCCGTTTCGCTTCTATGTACTCCAGTCTGTCTTCAGGAGAGTTGGAATGCTGCCACTCTTTAAACGCCTTCTTTTCCTGAATCACCCCCTGCACCTGGTCATTCCACCACCATGTCTCCCTGTCGATGACACGGTGGGCGTGTCATGTCTTAGTAATACCAAGAACTCGCTTGCCCGCTGCAATGATTGCTGAATGAGCTCGATCCCATGCAGTCTGAGCGGTCTCGGTGTTAGTCAGTAGATTTTGACTCTCCACCTCCGCCAAGAAGTCGGTCTGCATCGGCCCATTCAACAACCACCACTTATATATATCCAAAACCCCCGTGAACACGTTCATACATCTCAGCGACCCTACCCACGTGACCGTTCAAGTCCCCCCCAACTAAGATTGCTTCGGTAGACGGTATAGCGAGTAGGACCTCTTCATACTGCTCCCAGAAAGTCTCCTTTTCAGCCGTGTTACAACCCGCCTGGGGAGCATAAGCACTGATTAAGTTTGTATCACAAACTTAATCAGTGCTTATGCTCCCCATGTGATAACGCCCTCGATCAGTACCTTTATCCGCATCAAGCGGTCGCAGCGACGGTCAACTTCAAGAAGCCCATTCTGAAGCTCTTCAGAAAGCGCTACCGCCACACCGTTTTTGCCTGTAGGTGACCCAGTATACCCCGGTAGTATAAGGCGGTAACCCTGCCCGATGTTACGAGACTTATTGCCCTTCCAGCGAGTTTCCTGAAGGAAAGCACACTGGACTCGACGTCTCATGAGTACATCTGCGAGTTCTCTGCATCGTTCGGTTAGAGAGCCAATATTCCATGTTGCAAAGCGGAGTTTCCGTCTGGGTACTGACGTCGTTAGCCGTGCCCGTACTTGCTATATATGTATATATATATATATATATATATATATATATATATATATATATATATATATATATATATATATATAACGCCAACGTCCATACCACGTTGAACACACCGGTTCTCGTCCGATCACCGAAGTTAAGCAACGTCGGGCGCGTCCAGTACTTGGATGGGTGACCGCCTGGGAACACCGTGTGGCGTTGGCATCTCAGAGGGTGTCCAGCCAATTATCTGTCCGATATTTGGTTTCCGGCATACGGGTACGCGACCCCGGGACCTCGAGCCACCACTTTCATAACCCGATCCAATCCATGTAAGTGGTGTCCCTCCCCTATATTCCAAGTCTTTCTGCCTCTTATTCCCTTTCCTTTCTTGGTTTCTCCCAGTAATGGGTTTGGAGGTCAGATGGCAATCGCTCCACAAAAAACCACTTCGCCACTCATATGGACCGATTGGTCTTAGTCGGAAGGCAGACCCTGGCAAAAAGCCGGGACTAATGCCAGGAAGAAGAAGATATATATATATATATATATATATATATATATATATATATATATATATATATATATATATATATATATATATATATATATACTCTGCATCGTTCGGTTAGAGAGCCAATATTCCATGTTGCAAAGCGGAGTTTCCGTCTGGGTACTGACGTCGTTAGCCGTGCCCGTACTTGCTATATATGTATATATATATATATATATATATATATATATATATATATATATATATATATATATATATATATATATATATGTATATATTATAGCAGTTGTACCAAGATCTATATATAGTATAGGTCTCTCTGCATATCCGTCTCTGCATGTTTTTTTTTAGCTCGTCAGTGTAGTATAGAATGGTAACGTAGTTATTTATAAATAAAAACCTTAATAAAATCTAATTTGTCTCTTGAGTAATTTTCACAATAGAGGTACGAGTACAATGAGACTTTATGGTTTTTTATTCACTAACCATGAAGTATGGACTTAACTACATTAATATTATGTAATACACACATTGAACACTTAGAATTTTTAAAAACGAATTAATGATCAAAATTAAAAATCAATTTATATGTATAATTTAAATTAAGTTTGCCAATAATCTTATTCAAGCTAATGTGTAAAACATAATACATCAAATTTTAATTCGAAACACCTCAGAACATATTTAATTATAGTTCTTCGATTCCATTTTCATTTTGATTCAACCTTGACACGGTGTCAGAATGGCTATAAATCAAGATTTTTGTTATATTATAGTGACATTTATATCACATGTGGGCAATGCGTTACACTATGGTGATGATATCCTTATGTTAAAATTTTTAATTAAATTATTTTAATCAACAAGTAGATTGGTTAATATGACCAGTTTTGTTGGTAATTTATGAGAATAAATCCAAAATTTCATCACTATAATAAATCGTATCTTTTTACGATATTATAAGGATGCTTAACAAGAAACGTTGCATTTTAATAAAATATTATTCAATATTATTAGTAGTTGTATACAATATTATTAGTAGTTGTATTTGAATTATATTACAAAAACATTAAACGAAGCAGAGAGAGAGAGAGAGAGAGTTTATCAAAATATAATAAAATTATTATTAAATACTTGCTATATAATAAATTTTAAATATTACATTGATTAATAATACAAATCTATATTTATTAATAATAACGACTTTAAACCTACAATAATCTAGCCGTTCTTTCTACGTTACTTACAATGATTTCCCGACGGGTTAAAATATCTCGTAATAACGGCAGCTTTCAACAAACCCAACTTGCGGCGTGGATGCGAAAAATTGTAAAAAAGGAACATCGTTAGAGCTCTGACCCATTTTTAAGCTCGACGACTTCTGTATGAAAAATTTTCTCAAAGATATCTTTCAATTTGTCGTAACAATATAATAGCTTAATTTCATCATTTTAGAATGAATAGACTAGAAATAAAGTGAAAAAACGTTTTTACATCTACTGAAATGATATTTTAATGAATACAGTTCATGGCAAAAGTTTTGATAATATTTTAATAATAAATAATTTAAAGAAAAATAACTTCAATCTTATATTATTCCGTCAAAGTGTCTTTTTAGTGAATTTGTAGAATACTACCAAACATTTCTCGTCTCTAACATTTTTCTTTTTTTTTAGCTTCACGCTGTACACTTAATATGTCGTATTAATATCGTAGAAATGATAATATCAGAGATAATATGAGAACTTAGTGCCAATACACTCCGCTCTCTACTCGGTCTTCTTTCAAGTGCATTAAAAAAAATAAATACATTTATTTTTTTTTGTTTCAGGTAGGAGTAAAAAGTATACAAGCCAGTCTTATGAAGGCGAGTTGGAACCTAGTTTTAGTAAGCAATTAATTAAAAACATTACTCAGTCATCTATCCCACCACCAGTTTGTATTTCCATCAATGTGTATATATGTACTTATATATTATGCGCACCTGTTATTCTATACTTGTAGATATTTTAAAAAGTTTTGTATCTGTCTTAAAACCGATATATACTAAAAAATAATGATTTTTTTTACTTTTTCTACATCCATATATGTATATGACTATAAATTCTATAAAATTACACCAGTTATAAAAACGCGTTTTTCATACAGGTATCATTTTCGGAGTTATAATTTTTTCTTCAATGTTATTTCTTTAAATAAGTGTTGAATATGTGTATAAAAAGCATAAAATAATAATTTGAATTTGCTATTAATTGATTTCAACAGAATTAATACGATGAATTGATGCTAAATAAATAACACATTTGCTTGTTTAATTCAAAAGGAAAAATACGTTAACACGTTAAATGCTAAGCCAGTTCGTTTCGATCTTGTGTCATCGTGCCAGATCGTGTGCTAAAATCTTTGTCGTCGATGCGGGAGTTGTAATTTCAATTGTTTTCAACATATCTTATCAATATAGTAGGACAACACTTTAAAAAAATTAACCGTATCTATCCATCCTGGGTCGCACTAAAGCTGAAATAAATGAATTCATTTGGTGCTACACCAGATTATCATAACACAACCCGGTTACTACACTGAAACAATTGAAATGGGGGTCGGCGCTAGTGCGGTGCACAGTGCTATTAGTTATCGAAAAAGCTTTTGCATTTTAAGTACGAACAATGTTTATTGCAGCATTGATTGTGTGGTTATTTGATTTATTAAATTGAATTAAAAACTCAAATAATGTCAAAGCTTATTAGATTTACGACCACTCATATCGAGTACAATAGGTGCAAGTTTTTAAAAAAAATAACAGGACAAATTTAAAAAAAGTTTAAGAAAGAAATAAAAATATTTGTGAATTTAATGAAACGTATAAATAGTATTAGCCACTTAATAGTGATAAAAATTCAAAATATTTCGTATGAGCAAAGTTCATAAGTAACTTTTAAAGTGAAACAATGTTTATGTGACTCGAAGCACTGGCCATCAATTTTAAAGTTTGCGTTGCCTTTAGTAGTAGAAATAATAATAAGAATAGAAAACTGACTACTACTTTCATTTGATGAGTAAATAATTTATAAAAGTTAAATCCCATTGCAACAAATGGAACAAAACGGATTATTCACCATGTTTTATGAATTGAATTTTAAATTAACATAAAGCTACCTAATTAATTAAGTAGGTAGGCAATCAGTGGTACCGCGTGCAATCAAAATACCTATATGAAATTCAGTCTCGCAGCGAACGTGTTAAGTATGGTATACATAAAATTAATATATATTTTATTATTGCATTTTTTTGTTTGTAGGTAACCTGTATATGAAGTCAATTTTCGATTAATAGTCGTACATAGAACATTTTCTGTTTATTTATTCTTAGTTAGTTTTTACTAGCATTCAAAATTCAAGTGGAAAACTGTGACCGGAGTGTCCTCTGCCTGTTTTGCTGCAGGATAAAGTGTGAAGCACAAAAAATACGAACCACACCAAAATAAAATATTATGTATGACCTTTTGTGTTTATATTAACATGTACCTACAATGCCACTTTAATTAATCATAATTAAGAAACAAAATAATAAAAGTTTCCATTTATTGAGCGACACATAATATTGGATGATTTAATATGACATATTAAATATACAGCTACATTTCCGTGATCTACATATAATCACGTGACAATTAAGGAGCATCTTCGCTAGAAATAAATTTTAAAAAATGATAATATTTTATGCAGATCCATATTTTAATGTGATATGTGATCTGATTGAACTGTTTATGATGGCCACTTGGAGCTCATAAAAGATTAATTGCTCTGACATATTATATTTTACAAGTATGGATGGGTCACTTCCTGGTTCATTTCATTTGAATTTGTTATATTATTCATATCTTTTTTTTTTGTATAAATTTAAATAACACATAATACATATATAATAAATGTATATAATATAAATATAAATATATATAATATATATAATATAATAAGCGCAATATAATAAGCGGCGTTGAGTTCCACCACTCAACACGCAGTGCCTCAAAAAGGCGGAAAGCAACGGAGTGTCTTAACACTAGGATCCTACGTGAAGCTAATTTTTCAATTTATAATAAAAAAATATTATTGGCCTACTTTTTTATGAAATAATAAAACGAGTTAGATTTTTCAAATAACGAGTTAGATTTTCAAATAACATAAAATTGCATATATATAATATTATTAAAAGACCTTTAACCAAGAAGCGAGTTTAGAGATGCGACATTTGAACTGGCCGATTTACCCAAGGCTAGAGACTCGTGCGTTCTGCAATTCTTTGACAGAACTGCACTATATATGTATACACATATAGTATATATATATAATATAGTATATATATATATATATATATATATATATATATATATATATATATATATATATATATATATATATATATATATATATATATGAACTGAATGACTTTATTATATTATATGCTATATTATAACAATGCAATGCAATGCAATGCAACTTATATACCTATTCATTTATATCGACGATCGATTAAATTTTCAGTTTCATTTATATCGACATCCTTCTATTCACAACTCGTTTTCCAATCTGAATATAAGATTCGGTAGAGAACACAGAACGGAGTGTCTTAACACTATTGAAATTAGTAACAAAACGTGAAATTGAAAGATATATATAATATATAACGAAAAAAATATATGTTTATAATATGTTTTTCTTTATATGCATATTATATGCATGCAATTTTGACGGTCTCAAATGGTTGGAAAGTAGAGTGCCTTCTGCTGTTTCTCTTGTTTTCCAGGATAAGGCGTGAAGATGTAAAAAATTCCTTAAAATCATACTCTTATAAGCATCTCATGAAAAATCTATTTAAGCGTTTTTATTACTTGTAATTTTTTTGTTATTATTGTACAAATCTATACAAATTATTTTATCTTTTTATTTTCTTACTTTAGCTTGTGAAACTTGGTGCTTAATTTAAAATTAATATCGCTTCTTTGATTAGAGAAAGGACGGAATAAAAGTAGTATTAAGGAAGTGCATATCTCACTCATTAAATGCTTGAATGGTTTTGGTGAAATATTTAACCAATATGAAGTTTAGTATTAAATTGGAATATTTTAAACTTTTGACTTAATACATTTTTAAAAATTTAGATGAAACTTATTCAGTTTCATCTAATGTATAAAATAAAATACATTTTAGATATTTTATTAATAAAGCTCATATTCGGCATGTCGTCTATATCAATGAAATATTTAAAATGTATTTTAGAATACGAAATTTCTAAAATAAATCTATCTATTTCATGCCGTTAATCTTATTCGCGGAAAAGAAAGAAATATATATGCAATAAATAAATAAATATTTATTTTAATATTGAACTCGTTGATGTCTATTGTTCTAAAATCATTGTGAAGCTCTCAAACGTTCATCATACTTTTAATATACAAATTACAAAAGCAAGCAACTTTAATACACTATATAAAGGACGGAAACAAAAACCACTTATAATTTCATTTAAACTTCAGTCTAGTAGTTTTATTTACCACAGCAATTAGGTATAATCCCAGCGATCCAGTTGAGATGCACAAAAAAAGTATAAATAATATATTGTATCGAGGGCCCTAGAATTAAGACCTTGCCCTTTACCGATGGCTAGCAGAACATTGCTCTATCACTTAAGAGCATAAAGTTGAACAGTGGGATATACGAGGATATTTTGCTTTAGTTGGTCGTATAATATAATATATGATCAGGTAATATCAACATTGATGTCAATGGAAATTATTCTTTTATAGTATTTTCTTCACATTCATCTCCTTTATCAAAATAGGCAGAGAGAACCAAGTATCAAGATACTACATTTGCCACTGGCCTTCAGGCCTTTCCAAAAATTTGAAACTGTTGAGGAAATCAACGCGGAATTATCCACAACTATTGCGTTTACTGTCATGCTATCCCACTGCGCCACGACGGCCATTTTACTTAGTAAATAACTTTTTATTATTTATTTACTTTTTACCAATAAACTTGTTTAAGTTAACTTACCATCTTCGCACGACTGGGAAGACTCACAATTCGTTAGAAATATTATGAATTCCAGTGTCTGACTAGCCAAAGTTCAGTTCGTTTGTTTCAATCATTCCTCAATATTTTAATCAGTAGGTTTTCTCTGTCAGTTTTATATGATGCTGGATATAAAAAAATACATGCATTTGTTTTTTTTTTCATTTCTCTCGCGGTCTGGTAGACAAAGTGCGGCGTTGAGTTCCGTCACGCTATTGAGACTCGGTTGAGTCGTAATGTCTCAAATAAGGGCAGAAAGCTTCTTTTGTCAACCTTGCTGTATGTGGGATAAAATGTGATATAAAATAAAACATGTTTTTTATATTTATATCGTTTTAATTAAATATTTCATAGCTATATAAAATAAATAATAGTGATTGTTGTCTACGTGGTGTTCTTTATACAAATAGAGGACTGCAAATCTATTAATAAGGCTATCGTGCTATTGACCTTGAAGTTATTGTTACTGCTTATTTAATAATAGCAACTGAAATTCTAAGTCAATACCCTATTACATTACAAATACTAGAGCTATAAATAAGATTATAAAAATGTACATAGGTGCAATAAAACTTTTATGAAATATTATAAATTATTATTAATATATTATAATGATGTGTAATTTTATTTGATAAAATTAAATATCTCAATTTTATGTAGTGTAAAGACATATTTTCTTATTTATCAATATAAAAATCTAAATCTTTGTCGTAAGCGATATTTTATTGTACAAAAATATTTACAATACAGCTGTAATATATGAAGGCATTCCGTAGCATAAGTTTTTATTAGTTCATAATTTGAATTCAATGGTAATTAAATAGGGACGCGACATCATTAAAAAATGTAAAATTATATTTATGAATTTTTATTAAAAATATTAGAGTGATTTTATATATATTTTATACATTGCCCTTTTAATGTAGAAGTAGTAGTTTTACATAGTAAAAGTCCGACGTTGTGTTACGTACATCAACAGGCAGAATTTTGAATTTGGGCGAAAAGTGGAGAATGAAGCGTCTTTGACCCTAGGCTAATCCTGCTTACCCTGATGTAAAACTCTGTACGTTCTGATTCATGTAAAACATTTGTCATTAACCTCGTAACTGTAATAGCGATAACAATGTCTAAAGAATTTGAACCAGTCACACCGGAAATTAATAAGCCATACAAATACCACCATAAATACCACAAACATTATTATTATGTATACGTGTGTGACCTTCCCATTTATTTAAGTTATGCTAGGTGCAGAACAAAGGTGAAAAATTACCTTTAAATGTAAGTAAACAACAAAATTCTTACTTATTATTTATACAATAAAATATATTTCAATATAATTTCCTGGATTAATATGGTTATAATACAGCTTTTACCTTAATAAGATAAGATTGATATATTCACTTACGTATTGTGATATGAAATTTATTTAATGTTATTTTATATTTATTTCGATTTTGCCCTTTTACTGTAAGATATATATTAGTAATTTTATGAGCTTTATAAATGATTTATTATTTATTTATTCATAACTAAATATAATTTTTAATGAATAATAAAGTTTAAATCTTTCTATTCTTGTCAAATTAGTTTTTAAATTTTCAACTACGTAAATATACCTCAATGCATTTAAATTACATCCCATAAAGTAGCAGTTGGCAAGCGTAAGCCTTGTGGCATCTGGGGACAACGTATCCAGTTTACACCTACATACACGAAACATTCTTTAGACAGTAATTAAATTAAGCTGCACAGGAAATCTCACATTATAGATATTTGACTGTAAGCAGTTTAACATTTAAAAAGAGATATTTTGAAACATTGAACCAAAAAATAGTTGGGTAAAATCGAAGATGATTGAAAAAAAGAGTATAGTAAGATATAGAGTTATACAATGATTGGGATGTGCGCATGAAGCGCACGTAGGCACCCGGCGCATACGCAGCTAACATCTATTAAACCTTGTAAAGGTCAATTCAATGTATAGTTTATTAGGAGAATTAGGTTTGCGACATCTTCACTACACCACGCTTGACCGCAAAGAATGCGGCTTTCAAACTGAAGGTTACATAAAAGCTTTGCTTATTTTATCATTGTTAATACTTAGTATAACCGCAACCAACGCGGCGACCGCGCGTATCCCCGCGCGTATTTGCTTTTTATTTTTTTTATTTTTTATCTGTGTTACAATTTCGCCGTCAGTGACTAATGAAGTTGAACGTGGTTGTCCAATCTCATTTATAATCTTTTTTTTTTCAAATTTGTAAGTTGCCAGATATTTTTTTATTTTTGACGATAAGGGAATTGATACATAAAAGAGTTGTAAAATTAAAGCTTTCATTTAACCTTGACATTTGAGGACAGTGTTATATATTTTAAATATATAACAATGAAACAATTCAAATTTTATTAAAATTGAACACTTACATAAATTAAATTTATTACGTTAATCATATTCTTAATATAAAATATGCAATCATCAGTAACACAAAAAATCACAGGAATAGGAGTCATCTTAGAAGGAGGAATCATAGGAGTTATTATATTAATGAATTTATAATTTCAATGTATTTAAATAAGAATTACTAATAAATTTGCCGACCAGTCAGGAAATTACGTAACTTGTTGAAGTATTGCAACAACTTGTATATAGAAAATGTTAACACTGAGAGAATTTAATAGGGAGTTTAAAGAATCCAATTTTAAGTTGTGTTTAGGAAAACCTAATTCGATATTCAAAAAAAAATATTATTACAATTTTATATAAAATGAGTTAAATTTGCGATATACCTATATATTTTGCCTGTTTCGATCATCTTAAAATATTATAACCATTTTTATAATTTTTAAAGTATTAATCCACACTATGGATAGAAAAAATACTTAAAGAAAACATAAAAATTTTTAACGCAGCGGGATTTGAGCCTGCGCCATGGCGAGCTTTCAACGTACCTTGGACGGTTTCCTTTTTTAAGTATAAAATAACCAGTTATTAAACAGTAAATATACTAAACTTTAAAATATATTATATTTATGTATTAACATAAATATTTTCTAGACTTTTTTGACTTCTTTTACAGATAGCTTTTATTAAGCAATAAATTGTATTCTAAACTGATTCAAATGAGATTGAATTTTTAATGCTTATGACCTAAAGACGTTGACTTTTAAAATAACTTATGTAAATGTCAATGATATTAGTGTTTATGATGATTTTGCCGTAAGTTTATTATAATATATATTTGTTTATACATATATGTATATACCTATATGTATACATATTTAGTAGCTTGGCAACACTTTGTTTTATTTTTTATTTTTAACGCTGTGTATAGGTAGGTATCCGTTGTTATACTTCATAAAAATTGAAAGTATTGAACATCCTAAGGTCAACTTGGAATTGATTCCAATAACATTGCAACACTGAATCCGTGATGAGTCATTTACATATTTTAAATAAAAAATACCTACACTCATCTAGCTAAAAGATTGTTTGACTAACACACGTTGTTTAATGTAGCTTTGTTCTTGTTCAATTAACAAATATGATTATGCGCCTGCCTACATTAAATAATAATATTATTAGCAAATCACACCTGTACTACGATGACATGTAGTATTTGACATATACTAGGTTAGGAGGACATAATCTAGTGTAAAGATACACTGTTATCAGCTTTCCGCCTAAATTTAAGACAGTGTTGAGTGGAGGAACTCAACGCTACCAGTGTGGTTAAGCGAAAATAATTCATTACTTTGAGTGTTAAACGAGTTCATAGCCATCTCGTTTGCACTCAGACACTATCCCACTATGCTACGATAGCCTGGATATTATTCATCACTTACAAAAGATTTTTTTCTAGACAATCTAGTTGAAGCAGTCAGAATCTAGAACCACAACATGGCACCGGTAGATTCTAAGATTTGTTGTAGATATTATAGTGACAAACATTTTTTTTTTAACTTGTATTAATGCTCGACCGTTTCCCAACTAATACTACTACCGGTAATACTAAATTGACCATACCATTATCGGTATCGACCATCTTCGATACTTGAGTGTCAGTGTGCCACAAACTTATGACGTTTGGGACAATTTGATTTTTAATTTGTCTTGCTATATTACAAATTTACAAAACATACATACATTATGCAATTTTAATTAGCTAATTTAAATTAAAATATTGCATGTATATTTATGAGACAAAAGCTCTACAGGATATTTAAAATAAAAAGCAACCTTGAATATAGTCTACAGATAAAAAAAATCTATATATCAGTGTGATGAAGTTGTCACTTTGTTTTTATTTTAAATTTCAAACTAGTAGATGCCTACAACTTCGGTAACATAGGCTTTATGGATTCTTGCCACCTGTGACTTTTTACACGTTCACGTCACCAATTAACTGATATTTTTCTATTTTTTTATAGTTTAGCATATTTAGTTAGGTGCCATATCAAGTGTTCAACATACTTGATTTTTATATATCAAAATGTCAGTGAAAAATGTTAATCACGCTGAACAACTTTTGTTAAGACACCATTTCCTCCTTTCATATAGTTTAGCTACACAATGTCATCATGAGATGTTCCAGGTCTTAGATTTCATATGTCAATGAATTGGTCAACACTCGAATCAACTTTAACTAAAGAGCTGTTTCCTTATTTCTTAAAGTTAAGCTCATCAATGGTAGTACATCAAGTATTCCAGATCCTTCATACTTGATGTATTTACTGAATACATCAAGTATTCCAGATCCTTGATTTAATATATGTTACGGAAAGTGCCTATCATGTACGAGAATTTTTGTGATGGCATAATTTCATTATTTCGTATAATTCAGCTGGACTATTGTGTCAGTATTCAAAATAAATTATAGGGTAGGTCTGCCCAGACCTATCAGCAATACAACAAAAAATTTCATTGAAATACGTCCAGTCAATCCAAAGATGTGCGTGTACAAACAGACAAACAAATGGAAAAAAAATTAAAAAATGTTTTAGTTAAAATATACAGACACAATTTTTTACTGTTTTGTTATAGTATAGATAACCATTAAAGGTTCATAGCTGTTTTGTATGTAGGCGGTGATACTGATAAATAAGGCTTTATTATGTTTTTTTTAAATTACGTAATCTATAAATAAATAAAGCACCCATCTAAATTTTGATTTATATATTTATTGATGCAAATATATTACTTGTTTCAATCAATTATAAAATCTAGATAGATATATACACATTATATTATTACACGTTAAAATTGCATATAGTAGCAAAATTCAAATAATAAAATTTATTATATATTTTTTTATTTTATTATAATACCTATATGACAGATTTATTTATACTGAGGAATAGTGAATTTTGGTATGACATGTTGAGATCAGTCGCAACTTAACCTCGTCACGTCACCATATCAAAATCGTCCGGTCACATTTATGATACAATTAATAGACTTTAAGAAATATTTTGATAATCAATATACAGGTTCCTTTTTTTTATTTTACTAAAAGATAGCGTTGTGATATCTCGTAGGTTACTATTGTTGTTCCTTTATTTCTGAACTATTTATTAAGTCACCTTTTAGTCAGCTAAAATTTAATCTTCATTGTAATTAAATATACTTCGTCTAGATAGAGGAGATTTGAAAATTGATAAATTAATATATCTTTTGCTATTTCACTTTTTAATAATCGAACCTAGTGATATAAATATATAATACATACATACATAGGTATATATGCGAAATATTAACTTGCAAGTTCCGCGTGCTGTAGGCGATGCTAATGAATGTTAATATATTTTAAGTTAACCACAATATACCATAGACATGGGTTTCGTAACACTCATAACAATCATAACTTGGCAAGTAAATTTGCAATTCATAGATTACGCACTTGTGTCATAAGGACGTGCAATATGGCTTCTTCCCCGCTGTACTAAGGAAGGTATTCCATCATTTATCATGTCTAAGCGCAATCTTGTCTTGTTGCAAATATCTCATGATCGATGGTAGGCTGATTTTAAAACAGCAACAAAGGTCATATCGTAATGTTAAAAATATAAAAAGACGATTTGTATATGGATTTATGCAGCTTGTTACATCTTCATCGAGTCCTATATTAAAAGTTCAATTGTTTGATAAATTCAATATTTTTAACAGAAATATATTATTATATTTAAACTTTGGTTATTTTGTTATATTATAAACATGGAAATAAGTTACAAGTCCCTGCTCCCTACTTTGTGCTTATAAAATTCATGTTTTGTGTGGCGAGATCTTTTATACCAAACTCTCGATGAAAATTAACAATAAAGAATGTCTGTCTGACAAAGACTTTAGAATTATTATATGGCTTAAATTCTTATATTAAGCATGACTTTATGCATTTAACAATTAGTACATATATGTACATAAACGCTGCATAATATTTTTTTACTAATATGTGACTAATTAGCCCTCGTATTCGTACATATCAAGTAAAGGTAATTATTTATAAACGAAAAAAAAGGACAAAAATGCACTAACTACTCCATAAATATACTTTGCAACTTTTTATTAAAGTCTAGTTAACTTTGAATACTATTTGAGCAAATTCAATTTTAAACGCGATTTTAAACCAGTTTATGTACTGAAAGCAAGTTATCCAGTAGTAGATCTATTTAGTTTTTTTGCTTACTTATATAATAATTACTTATACCCCAGTTTCCTATGGACAGAAGCTGACATGGCGACATGACAATCAAATAATGTCAAAATCTAATAGTATTTTTATAAGTTAACGATAGATTTCCTCCAAAACCAATTAAAACCACGTTTCAAAACGTATTATACGAGTCTTTATTATAAAAAGTAAAAAGAAAGCATCCACATCTTATATTGATTAGATTCTTCTACAAGTAACAAAACCACTTGCAGGAAATGGATTCCTTATTGCATGTCTTTGGTAGACACGTGTCTATGTTTTTATGAAATAAGACTATAACTACGAGTATATATAGTTATCTAATATGGAATATAGAGAAAGTGGAGGTTTACCCTTAAATCATAAAAATTTGTAACATATTTTTCAAAATTAAAACACAAACAGTATGTCCTAGCAAGTTTTGTTGTTGTAATTGGTGTTAAGCTTACGTAACAATCTCGTTTGATGTCCGCATCGTGATTCTATATATAGAATGTAACCTTATATAAGGTGTCTAATTATTTAATTATATCTATGTATATTACAATTAATAGTAAATTACTATTGTTAAAATTTTACATTTACCATGGTAAAATAAATTTAGAAATTTTAAATATTTGTCATACTTCTGTATACTATTCGATACATGTATAAATTTTCTAGCCACAGCAATTAAAACTATTTCTAGTCTGGAACTTACGTACTAAATCTATAGGAAATAGCAATTTCCTTTGAAACCGATCCAAATACCACATCGACGGTTCAATTTGAAAATTTTACACTACATACATTTAATAAGTAAACATATATATTTTTTTACCTAGTTATAAAAATTTTAATCTATTTCAAGTCACGGTAACATTTATTCCAATGCAAATGTTCAGGACCTACATATGTAGTGCGTTACACTTTACATTTAAAATAAATTTATTTCTGTAGGTAAGCATCATTAAAAAACGACCTTGTTCTTTTTAAGCATTACTTGCAAAGAGTTTGTAAAGTAAAAGTGCTCAAAGATATTTATATTTCACGTAGAATGCAAGTATTTCCGTATCTCAGAGCTACCGCCCAAATGTCATTTCCATTGATATGGCATTATTCTTATCTGTAAGCGATTCATTTTAAGTTCAGTAATTTAGCCGAGATATTTTAATGGGCCAAGTTACAAAAAACTTTACAGAAAAAATCTAATTTCATCCAGATATTAAACGTTTTTAGTGCATCTGATTTTTTGCTGCCATTTAACTAATAAAGAATAATAATTTCTAAATTGGATATCATCATTACGCTATTTCCCGCATATAGCAGGGTAGACAGGGTACCTAGTGTTAAGACACTCCGTACCCCGCTTTCCACTTTTCTAGACATTGCGTGGTGAGTGGCGGAACTCAACGCTACATTTACGGAATGACATTAGAATGTTGAGTTCTTTAAGTTTTAAATGTCAATATTGACATTTAAAGAATATTTGATGATCAAATATAATACACCAGTTAATGTATAAATAATAAAGGAATTGTGCTTTAGCAATAATTGTCGTATGGATTATGATATCACTGATACTTATATTTAATTTAAAACATATATTACGTTTCTAATACTCTGTAACGTCGCTATGCCTCACCTGCTCACCTGCCTCACAGGCTCAATGGAATAGATTAAAAGGTACATAAATTGATTGAGCTAAAAATGGGGGACGTAGTGTCTTAACAGGGTTCCCAGGTTCCCTCTGTATAACCTGCTATATGCGAGAAAAGGCCTGAGGCAATTTATTAATTTAATAATTTTTGTATAGTTGTTGATTGACGGCATTAAAGGTGCTCTTAAATAATTGTAAGGTCACCATTCAAGTTCGATATGAAAAGGCAGATTATTATCTATATTAAATGAAATATGACGGCTATCGATCGATTCGTACTTAATCACACCTCAACATAAGATTTCTCACTTTCAATGTATAAATATTCTGATGAATTGCTTACCTTTTACAATGATTAATTATAATTATAGCGTATAAATGCTTATTGAAAAATGACATCTTGAAACGAAGTAACAATTTATTTTTTAATATATATAAACCAACATTATCATCATATTTATAACATTTCGTGTATTATGTCTGAGGATATTTATCTTTATTAACTATATAATTGCTTACGTGTGTCACAATTTTCTTGCTTAGTTAGACCTGGATGATTAAAAATCCACCATGATGTTATTAATAATATCAATTTCCTAATGAGATTCAAGCTTTTATAAAAAAATACTAGAAAATTCTTGTCTTTAACATTTATAAAGCACTTATACTTATCTTAAAATAATGTCTTCAGAATTTCCTTTAAATATTCAATATGTTAAAACTG
Source organism: Dione juno (assembly GCA_037127375.1). Classification (NCBI taxonomy): domain Eukaryota; kingdom Metazoa; phylum Arthropoda; class Insecta; order Lepidoptera; family Nymphalidae; genus Dione; species Dione juno. Next base: position 1,570,078 of record JAXRJS010000052.1, read on the forward strand.
AAAGTGTTACTTATGGTCAATCTTGAAACACAAGCGCAAATACCTGTCATAGTAATTGCATAAGACATTTCTAATTTGATACTACGATTGCAATCGTAGTACGAGACCATGTATGATACAATATATTAAATACGTACAATATATTAATATGTTTAAATTGCATGGACGCCATTTACTTAATACAATTTTTAACACTTTTAGCCATTATTAGATAAAAAAAAAACCATTACTTAAGTAAACATTCTCTTAATAAAAAGTTGTTTGTTAATAAATTTGGCGTTGTTTTGTTTGGAATTGTTATTTGTATGTAACTTTCTAGAGAATCTAATTTTTTTTTCATATTATAATGTTATTATTCTTTCTTAATCCTTGTATTGCGTGTCTCAATTGCAGAACATAATTCTATACTCGTCGTGTTGTAAATTGTACGCAACTATATACGAAATTGTAATTTTATGGCAAACGCCAAAACAATTTAAGACGTAATGAAGTTATGGAAATGTAATCTTTAAGAATTATTCCGTAATATGCACATATGTAAATTACTACTTACATATTATATTATTTTGTTGCAAAACAATCAAATTGGAATAGTTATTTGTTAATCTAACTACAATCAATTTCTATGTTTCATCTTGATCAAATTGTACTTTGTTTAGAAAATTACAATTACAGAATTGACTCGATAATTGTGGGTTCTCCCCCACTCATGATATGAATTATAGTCATTTTACCGATCTGGTAAAAACATCTGTTTGAGTTCCACCTTTAAATACGGAAAACGGAGTGTCTTAACACTACGTCGATTTACCTATTCTGTCATATGCGGTAAAGCAGCAGTACCTACTATACTGTATAGTAACAACAATAATTGCATTATTGCTTTTATTATAAATATTCCATATATTAATGAAATATTAAAAAAAAAAAATTCAAAGATATTTATTATGTTATTAGAATACGTGTAATGTAATTATATAATTATAATCACTTATACAAATTATACAATAAGCTAATGTGAATAATTAGATATCTGGCAACTTGGAATTAATGCTCTGAGCCATTAGAAAACTATTTGCGAAATTTATTATAAGACCGAAGTTTTATAATATATTCAGTTAGTGTAACGTGTAGTGTAGTGACAAAATACCAAAATGTTCCTCGTTCAATATTTATCTGCGCTTCTGCTAGTGATGGGCTGCGTCGCTGACACTAAAACCGTCAATTATCAATCTCCGATCAACGGCTTTGGAGGAAAACCAGGTAAAAAATTATATTATAATTAACTTATATCATTTTTTTAAATATATAAATAAGTAAGAAATGTGTATGACACAAAGCACATGCTAAGTACAAGTAAGATAACTTTGGCCGCAAGTACAGTACACGAACATATTTTTCAATTCGAACCAGTAGTTCCTGAGATTACCGCGTTGAATTAAATAAGCCATTTAGCATATAACATAAACATAGATACTAAGTAGTGATAACGTTTTATAAACGTTGCGCTTACATTTTTTTATTATAACTAAATTAAAAGTAAAATTTGATAATAAAATAATTAAATTAACACGACAAAACTAAAACTATACGTTCTTGCTATGTAGTTTTCAAATTCTCAATATGTTTACCAACTGTCATTGATGCTATCGATTTGTTTAAAATGTAACAGAATAATTTTAACTTAAAATATGTAAAATTAATAAAATATCACTTTAATTAATGTCATCGACTAAGTAGTTCCTTTTAGTCAATTGATTAGTCAGCTACTGTCAAGGATAAATAATGTAGGCAGTTCAAAAGTCATCTTCAATCAGATGTCTCACAAAATATATTGTAATTTTTTTTATTTTTGTAATATTGATTAATGTAAAAAAGACATCATGCAATTTATTATTCTCTCCTGTCTACCCATTAGAGGAAATATCATAATATACTATTTCTGACAAAACCGCAGAAACAAAATGGACTAAGTAGAAACATTCTATTACTGGGATTCGAACTCACAAACTTGGAATATATGATGGAGATGAATGATGAATATATGATGAAGATTGGAGATGAATCTTTCGAACTACACGATACATACATAATATATTATATATTATATATATATATATATATATATATATATATATATATATATATATATATATATATATATATATATATATATATATATATATATATATATATATATATATATATATATATATAATTTTATTTAATTTTAATTTATAGTATATAGAAAACGATTATTAAGTTAATTTCGATGAAATATGAATGTTTATTTATTAAAATAAGCAATTTATTTTTTCGTACTCTTTGTGGCATAATACCATCAATATTTACAATATCGCTACAGTTGTATAATTAAGATCTTTCCCCTTGTATGACGGGTTCCAATCCCGCTCGAGTGATGTTTTACATATAAATAAAAATATTATAGTCTAACAATATTCAAGTATATGGTGCATGTATGTAGATAAAACTTATATTTTTTTAAACTACTTCTTTTAGATTAATTCTTTATACGCTACGAAGCTACTAAGCCACTCTGATTTGGTGGAACTCAACGCCATGCTTTTGCCACGATGGCGTAACTTTATTTAATTTTCCATAAATGTTTGAACAGAATATAATGAACTTTTGAATAGGTATAGAAGTTAAGGCTACGCCACTCGGAATTAAACTAGATTAATGTGTTCGTGACTAGCGTGAACTTCGACTACTGTTAAAATAATAACTCCGTTTGCATTAATTTCTTTAACTAAGTCATGACTTAACTATGTTTTTTTATATTTTAAAACTACAAAAAAGACAACATTTATATATCGACACCAAGAAATTATGAATTTCTTTAATTTTAGGTTATGTATTTTCGTGGCCCAATTTAGAGTAAGCAATCGTCTGACTTTGTATGTACTTATACGTATATGAAATTGTATATTATATTTAAAACAGCCTCGAATTTCTACTAATACAACAATTAATAATCAATTATAATAGAATATTTATTTAAGGTGCCTAACAACCTGTTTGACAAAGAAAGCTGCGAACGTAGTTTGATTGTGCTACTAAACTCTTGCCAAGTCTGCACACTGTACGCTTAACCTTCATAAGCAATTGTATTCTTTAAATCAGTTTTTTTTGTTATTACATTCATTAATCAATACTTTAATACAAAGCATAAACTTCTTATACAGCTGTCCAATCAAGGTCAATGTAAGATATTTCGAAAGCTTGTACTATACTTTAGTATTAAACAAGAGATATAGAAAAATGTACAACTGAATATGCATGTTCATCATCACAATGTTTTACATCTATAGTAATATTATAAGACTGAAGAGTTTGTTTGGTTAAACACGTTTCCTCTGGACCGAGTAATACGGTTTTCTATAAATGGACTATCTGATATTAGCACGTAAAACTAAAGCTGAGCTTTATAATATTAGTATAGATGAACTGATGATGTTTTATACATGCATATAATATTAAGTATAGAATTAGAACCTAATTATAATATTTTTTTCATTGATTACAAAAAGAAAAATTAAAATATAAGTGCGTGTAAAAGATGCATTCATATTTGGTTGACCTTTAAAACGAAACTGGACCATTCCAAAGGTCAGGGTGGGCTAAGCGGTTAGCGGTCACTTCTTTAATGTTTTCCGTATTTCCATGATCATTGATATTGAGTTCATATTAAATATCTTCTTCATGTTTAATATAAAAATAGTATATGATGTTATTTTTTAATCAAAAATAATTTAATTTTAAGTTGAGCTTCCGCTGTCTTCTTTTCTTAATTTTTTTTTAAAGTAGAATTTTGGATTGGTGTCCTTCCTTAATCATTGCTAATAATAATGGTGTGCATGGGACACCAAAATAGTGTCAAATTATTTAAAAGTCAAAAAATATTAGTTACTCTATACAGGAAAATTTGTGGAAACCGAATATTTATAACTTCAATCTTAAAATTTGTCAATACAACAACAAGTACAGGTAATATTGTATAAGTACAGGTGAAAGCCCAATATAATTACAATATCGATCACACATACAATGTATATTAAATTCAGAACTAGGCGACTAACTTGACCCAAGGTAGCGAACGCAGTGCAACGTGAGCTGTAAGTGATATTGTATTACAATATTATGAACGTTATTACATATATTTCTGGCAGAAACACAGCCTCTGACTAAGCGCGATGGTTGTAAGTTTGATTCCCACTTGGGATGTGAATCATTTTTTTTTCTCTGAATATTGTTTATCTTCGCTCGTTACGATAATCAGTTCCCACGTCTGTACAGTAGCCAACAGGGGAGGATATATATGTATATATTCTTCGAAGAATTCTTACAACAATAAGCTATATTACAATATTTTAATGAAAATTTCAAATAACAGATAATTCAAAGTTTCTATGTTATGTATGCTAAAAAACAGTTTATATGTTGTTAAGAGGTGATTTTTTTAACTTTTCTGTTAAGACATACATACACATTAGTACAGACGTATATGTATGAACCCATTCAAATTTTATAGCCATTTCAATAATTACATTTACATTCATCACCCAAAAGTTACTTAATAACATTCTTATTATATACATTATTCTTTGACCTTTAGTAACCAAAACTTGGTTTCTCAACGTTTGGACAATCATCGATTGGTCACACTTACAGGTATACCCAAGTATAGAAAATATTTTTTTCCTCTTTGACATCTTCAAAAACATGTTGCAACATTGATTATATAGGAACCAACACTTAATAAGAAACGAAAAATATATATATATATATATATATAAATATATCTAAAAATATGATAAAAAAGAACTCTTAATAATTTAGGTAATACAAAATCTGACTCAACATAAACAGTTTAATATTAAAAAAAATATATTTGTATAGCTAAAACAAATTTTTAGGTTTTTTTACAATGTATTCAGATATAAACGGAAGTAATGAAAATATTTAAATGTGTTGTAACCTTATTTATTAAAAATAAAATATTATAAAAATAAAGTATAATAAATGTACGCGAATACTACGTGAGGTGCTGTGGACACTACCAAGTGTGGACACTACCAGACACCACCGAGTGTCTATTTACAGTACAACATACAAATACATAATGAAAATATGATATTTCTCATACACCATCTATACATTTTTAGTCCTTTTACTTTGATATAATTAGGATAAAGCGTGACGCTAGAGAAGAAACATTATATTATTTATTCTTCATTTGGTATTATTATTTATTTGATTGTAACTTTCAATAACATTTTTGTATACTGTATATATACATACATATATATATATATATATATATATATATATATATATATATATATATATATATATATATATATATATATATATATATATATATATATATGTTTTATTATTACTACGACAATATGGTTCCAACATCTGATTAAAAATGTATTCAGTTTATTAAAAATATACTCCAGACAATTTATATTAATCAAATTAATATATATTTTTTTTCTTTACAGAATGCTCGAGCTGTAGCGACGACGAGTTAGGTGTGACTCGGTGGACGATGCCTCTGCTTAAATCTGGAGAGAAGAGATATTACTTAGGAATATTCTTTAAGGTAATTAATACTGTTTTGTAGTTTTTATAATAAATGTATAAATAATGATCACTTATAAAACCACAGACGTTACAAAGTTATACATACATATTTTTATTATACATAAAATTAAATAATAATAAAAATATTATACATAAAATTAATATAATAAAAAATTATCATTATCATATTAAAAAAATTATGAACTCGTGAAATAGGCGTCACTTGTTGGATACTAGACCCAGCAATTATTTTGTTATTTAACGAATTGTTATTACTAAATATTTCGTAACAAGGTATTATGTCAAATTTAAGCCACATCCGTAATTTGGTAGAGCAAATCAAAAGGCGATCATCCTTCTACCTATTGTCCAAAAGTTCCCACATTTTATGTGAGAAAGTAGTCTGACCTCGTTTTCCTAGAGATAATAAAAATATCGGCTAAAAGATAATATTGCTGTAGAATTTGACTTTTAAAACAATGTTACTTTACACTGAGTGTATGCAAAAGTTTTCTAATATTAAATTAAATATTAGTGAAAGTGATATAAGGAATATACGTTATAAAAGAATGTTAAGTTTGTTCGTGACATACCAAATGTAAAGCAACAACACATCGTTTTTTTTAACTATTATCCATTTTAAATGTTATTATATCAGATTAAAAGAGAACCAATTCCCCAATTTGTAGAATCAGGCCAATTAAATTTCTATGTAGATTGCGTGGCATTAAAATCTTTTTCTTCATACTTAGCATAGTAGCCCAAGAGATGAGACAGCATTAAAATTTTCCTCATATTTCAATATCATTATGAAAATATTTAAATGCATATCCAAACTGTTGATGCAAAAGCACATGTTAAGATCCGTTAATTGACGTCACGATTGCGCAACGCGTACGCATCTCGTCGCGTGGTGTGATCGATACAGCTTTCTCCTCTACACGATACTTATAACTAACCATACCTACCAGGTACTACAGTGCCATTCATGTGTGTTAAATTATATTATACTTACAAGCTGCCTCGTTGATTTATGCATTCAAGCTTAGTATAATACTAATTAGTATAATACTAAATTTAGGTAATAGCAGAAATCTAGACTATCTTAAAGAAATAATCAATAGTATTATTAATTATTTCTTTAGTGTATAGTGTGTTCATACATTATAGTTACTTACATACTATCATTCTTTATAGTTTTGGTGAATTACTTAATATATTAAGAATACATCAAAATTGAAGTTACAAAATAAATTTAATATAAAGTAGTATAGCTAGAGGATTTGCTATTTTTCAAATATCTATTCAAATCATGATTTTCCATGCTTTTCTCTACTACGAAATTAGCTCCACCCATTGAACCGGAACTAATATGGCACTGCAAATGTCGCGGAAACTGTAAAATGGCCTACACATTCAGGACAGGGGCTTTTCACTTGTATAGAAATTACTTAATTTTAGAATCTTACTTTTTAAAATGTTTTTATTTTATGGTAGCAATATTTTACAATGTTTCTGTTGAATTAAAGATCGAATATTTTATATAATATTTAAAATCCTATATTCATCTTTCATGACCCATCAAACCCTTGTGACCTGTGGACCTTCGAGACCTTTCGAGACATGAAAATGTATACGTAATAATTTAATGATAAAAATGACGCACATATGTACTAACGTAATTTGAACCCAGGTCTGCCAAGAATGCAAGTGTTTCATAATCCTTACTCCTCTAATAAGTATACTTGTCAGTTAACGTTTACTTTATCGTATATTTTAAAAAGAACCATTTGTTATTTACTAAAAACACCAGATAGTATACAAAAAGTACTTGATCTGTTAGGCGTTGGAGTATTTTAAGCCAGTGTTCTATTTATTTTAATATAACAAAAAGTATTACTTGTATAATTTTCCTAGTTCGATATTGCGATACTCGCTAAACAAATAACTTTTAAATAAATTGAATCTATCACGACCATAAAGATATCTATATAATCTTGAGATTTGAAATTGCGAGTACTTTCACGATTGTTAGATACTATAAGTACACAGTAGATCATGAATATCTACTCGCGCTTCCTATATAACACATATGTACATAACAAAAGGACCTTTTAAATAATGTAATTTTTTTAAATTTTGTAAACATTCAAGGGAATTTTATAATTGCTGATGATAATTTAACAAAATAATTGTTATAACCGACAGTTGAATGCCATAGCCTTCTACACGTGACCACGAATGATAAATTAAAGATTCAAAATTTTATAACGCACGGATATGCTTAAAATATTTTTATTTGTCATCAGCTGTACGATGATTAATTCATAGAAATATGCGGATGTACAAACAACGAGTAACTGTGTGTTTTTTAAATACATTATATATTGAAAGAAAAAAAATTGTATTACATATTCCAAAAGTAGGTTTTCTTTTGCTAATTCTACTCTAGTTTTACACATTCTGTAACCTTGCCATTATCGCACCACCCATCTGTTTATTTTGAAATAAATGTAAATTACAGTGCAATTAGCTTTATTCTCGTTAAGATTGCCACTCTTACGAAATATTTTCAGATAATGATTGTATATTTTTGTGCGCAATTATAGTTTTCTCAGTTTTAGAACAAACAACATAAATATATTTTAGCTGTCGATTTTTATATTTCTGTCATCTCAAAGCATATTGGATATTTCACGATGAAGTGACTGAAAACTTATTAACCTTAGCGAATGGCGGAAATAAATCTGTTGCCCGCTGAACACTTGTGATGCAAACGTGTGATTACAAATAATGAATAATTATAGTATTCAATATTAGCTTTATTTAAGCCTTCTTTTTATTTTAACTTTCACCACCTCCACTTTGCCGAATAGCAGAGTAGTCAGAACGTAATTAGTGTGAGGAAATTTCACTACTTTTGCTCCGAAATAGTAGCGTTGTGTATTGAGTGGCAGACCTCATAGCCATGTTTACAAGAAAATAAATATATTTAAGACTATTTCAATTTTCTTGCACTAGTAAGAGCATTGAAAGCTATTTTCTTTTTAGTTTTAATTCCTAATGCCCCATGATGGCCTCATATTTGACTATTTGTGTATTCTAAATAAAGTTGACATGTTAATAAATGTTGTATGGTCAATCGTTATTGTAACTTGCACCTATTAAAATATCATTAAATTCAGCCACCAAAAAAAATGTAACCGGCTCTGACATTATATATATATATATATATATATATATATATATATATATATATATATATATATATATATATATATATATATATATATATATATATATATATATATATATATATATATATATATATATATATATATATAAAACAATTAATAAACAATTTTTTTATTCGTTAATTAATGCATTTTTCAAATGCTCATGTAATACTATTAAGTGGCGACTATAATTTTAATTAGTATTCAATTGAACAAAGTTAAATTTGTACAGTGTAGACATATATATAAAATTAGCAGTACCGTATACAGATACCGTATAATATTAGTGAAAAATTTTTTTGTCGCTCCCCTTGTTTGAAACAACCAGCGGAGAGAATCTAGTAAGTGACTCCCATTTTCATTATGGACAAAACTAAAGCAAACAAATCAGCGTGGGCGATCAACCACTGATATTTACAAATAATTTAATTATACCCCTAGGATATTGCGGCGTCAGAAATATATCAAAATTTGAAAAGACTTTTCCATTGCAAGTTTCGTAAATGGTTTCATGGATATTTAATTTCATACATATAATAAAAATATAACTAATTGCTGTCTGTACATCGGAGATATGTAAAATCTATCTATTAGAGACATTGATTAATGTGATGATCCCAAAACAATGATTTTTAAAATGTTCACCTGATTTAAATGCATTATGATAAATTTCTTTTAAAATTTCGTTTTTTTTTATTATATACGGTTTATGAATACATAAGTTATGATACAACTGTTTTATTGATAAATTTTAATGATTTTGTTTGAACGGAAAAATTGTTACAAAAAAAATTTCTGTCTAATTTATGAAAATTCTAAATTACTTTTCCCCGGACGATAATAGTAAAGATTAACTGAACAGTAAGCATACTATATTAACTATTAACTTTGCTAAATATAGTAATATAAAAATTAAAAAGTCTTTTGTGATCTTATAGTAAAATTTTTAAGCGCCTTAGTTTTACCTACATATGATTAGTGTACTTTGAATGGTAATGACGCAATTTGACAAAAAAGTTGAATGCAAAAACTAAGCATGACTTTTGACACACAAATAAGTTTCAACCATTATGCGTCAAAAAACTGGTATTTTAATTGCCGAAAGCGGATGTCGTATTACCTATTGTACAAATACTTTCATTTTTACACCACGTTAAAATTATATAACTTACTTATTAATTAACTGGATAAAAATTAAATAACTGAGAATCTTAAAAGTATTACTTGAATGATAATCTTGAGAATCTAGAGAAATTCAAATTAAAGGGGGGTTCTAAGTAATCAAAACTAAAAAAATATGTTTCGTTTATTTTATTTGCATATTTTCTTATTTATTTCCTGTTGTACAAATTGAAAAAAGGCCATAGTCCGTATCTATATAGTCCTAAACCATTAGATGGATATCTAGGTGCACCTGATGTTTACAATAGCACTAATAATATGTCAATATAAAATTTATATTTGATTTGTAAAGCAAAAACTTACAAATTCATGACTTTATCTTTAACATTTAAATGGTTAGTTTCAGCGTGATGTAACTCAGGGTCAGACTTACCTCTACCTTGAATTGTATTATACAATGTTTGACCTATGTGTATATATATATATATATATATATATATATATATATATATATATATATATATATATATATATTACATACATATTATATACATACATATTATATATATATATATATATATATATTATATATATATATATATATATATATATATATATATATAATATATATATATATATATATATATATATATATATATATATATATATATTACATATATGATTACTGCGACTTAACAGAACAAAATATTAGTAATATTAGACACATGAATCATGATATTAAAATTTCCATAAATTGTCATCGATATTATTGCGAATCCGTTTGGGGAATAACTGTGAAATGACGCAATACTTGTCTAAAACTGTAGGTCAAAGGTAATAATAGCACTGCACTAAAGATGAAGCATTTTATCTGTTCCATACAATAAGGTACAAATTAAGTAGTTAATGTTTAGATATCAAATGATTTAGGACTTTATGGTCGACTGGTATTTACTAATTGTTTAATTAAATAATTACTTAAATATATTTAATGTATATTACATTACCTATCAGTTAACGCGCATAACTTTAATGAAATTCTATAATCTTCGAACAATACGTTCAACATGTTACATGCTAAACATGATATGGTTTACGATAATATTGCTATTAATTATGAAGTAATAAGGCATATTACGGTATGATATAATTATGTCGCTACACTAGTCGCGCATGTAATAGATGAATGACGAAACCTACTTTCACTTCTTCTTCTTCCACTTAGCATTATCCCGGCCTATTGCCAGGGTCTGCTTTCCTACTTAGTCTACTCCACTTTGCACGGCCTTGAGCATCCTCAGTGGTTAGTCCATTGGATCTCATGTCCTGCGTCACGATGTCCAGCCATCGCTTCCTTGGGCGTCCGGGGGGTCTTACTCCAGGGACAGACATATCAAGGCATTTTCTTCCGACGTAGTTCTTAGGCCGGCGCAAAACGTGGCCATACCATCTCAGACGACGCTCTTGGAGCTTATCAGCTACGTCACGGACCCCAAGACTACCTCGAATGAATGTGTTGCGTATGCAGTCAGCCCGAGTAACGCCACACATCCACCTCAGCATCTTCATCTCCGTTACGTGAAGCTCCTGAGTGTGCCGAGATAATGCTGGCCAACATTCGCTGCCGTATAGAAGAACTGGTCGGATCATGCTCTTGTATATCAGCCCCTTGAGTTTGGGCGGCCTACTATTTTTTTAAGTTTATATGTATATAAACTTAAAAAAATAGTAGGATTTCGTAAATAAAAAAAGAAAACATAAATTCAATTGGATATATAAGTGTAATTTTTGTTTTAACATATGAAATTACTTAATAAATATTTGTATATTAGTCCGTTTCAAATTTGGGCAATCTTTAATAAATAAGAAAGAGGTGAGATGTCCGAAATAACCAATCATCTCGCTCTCTTTTTGATATTCTTTTAAAGAAGGAGTTAACCATCCTTTTAGTGGAAAATCTGGGAATTTATATTCGGCTTCATTCTTTATTCCGCATATAGTAGGATAGGTCAAAGAAACCTGATATCAAGACACCCCGTAACCCCTTTTCGTCCTGTGATTCTTTTTTTTCTGTGTTTTCGTCGTGATGAGTCTCTTCGGTGATCTTCCCAGAGTGGGAAAATGAAAATAATTAATTTTACACTGACGTACAGTTAGATAAAAATAGTAGTATTGATATAATAAAATATACATATATGTACATTTTTGAAATGGTTTTGTTTTCAGGCGAACTGGTTCAAAGCACAACAATACTGCAGGTTCCATGGTATGCATCTCGCCTCCATCTCGTCGCAAGAAGAAAATGATAGGCTAGAAAAATACGTTAGAGAATCAGGTATGAATTTCATTTTAGAATAACTTTACATAAAGAGAAATCTATTGAAGAAGTCTCAAATTTAACGAAATGGGGTGACGTTTGTGCCTACTCAGTGCGAGGAAGGAGTTAAATTTGTAAGAAATATAACACTGTAAATTAAAAAATAAATGAATAAATAGCTTCATTGTATCCTTATGCACGGTAGACAGAGGGAACCTAGTATTCTCCTTTGCCCACTTTCCATCCAATTTTTCGAAATATTGCTTGACCGCAGGTCTTTGTCTTGTTAACAGACCGAAAATCATTAATATCCGCGAGCGGGAATTGAAGCCACACATTTTACAACCAGACGCTATGCCACTGTAAATGTATATAAATTAAAAGCAGCTTTTTATTTGCATAAAAAATTATAGAGTTATAGGCGAGTAAAAGCGCACGTCCGATAACAAAATTATGTATGAGCCCTCGAGCGATTTCGCACAAGTACGGGCATGAGAGTAGAGAATGTTGAACGTACACCGTAATTGGTATCCAGGACGTGATTTTTCAGAACTTTACATACGGAATTTGGAATCAAATTTGTTATGAAATATAAAATATAAAATATTTTAAAGTTAAAGTATTTTTGATTTTTTACTAGGAAATCGAAATTTTGTCTGTATTACGTAAAAAAATATCAGTGCAGTTATATTTGTCCGTACATTTTGATTATGATAGAATAGAATTTATATTCATTTGAGTTCTCGATACTTACAAAGTTAAAGGTTTTTAAAGGTTAACAGATTTTTAAGGGAATCCGGCTAATACAATATTATACTAATAAAATTTTAAAACTTATATATAATGTCTATTACAGGTTACGGGCGCGAGCACTTTTGGACTTCAGGCACGGATTTAGCTGAAGAAGGCAATTTCTTCTGGATGGCAAATGGCAGACCTTTGACTTTCGTGAACTGGAACGCAGGAGAGCCAAACAACTTCCGATATGAAAATGGCGAAGAAGAAAACTGCTTAGAACTCTGGAACAGAGACGACAAAGGCCTTAAATGGAATGATTCACCGTGCTCCTTTGAAACATTCTTCATTTGCGAAGTCCGATCCGATTAATGATGTACTCCGACATTACATTTCATTAGTTTTTTTTTTAATTATCTGTTATGCCTTGATTGTTTAAGGTCACAACATACATGTATTTATTGTCTATTGTTCTGCATTGTACATATTTAGAGGTGTGCTTCCGTTATTCAAGGTGCTTTTTCATCATTGGAATAATAGAAATACCTTATTAGTATGTTATACTTCTTACATACAAATATACTTTATAGCACAAAAAATATATAAATTACATATGAACTGAAAAATACATATATACATATTTAGCTTTCTGAAGGCATCATTTATGTAGCTAAACTTTTAATAATTTTGAATTCTAAAATTTCATATTTCATTTTTAAAAAATGCAGTTGAACAAGATAATAAATCAATTTAAACAAACTAATTTAAGGAACTTTTTATGTTTAGTTTGGAATAACTTAATCAAATTATAAATTATTAATTACAATTGGCAATTGGCATGGCAATTTTTTTTTAATCGTTATATTGTAAATTACAAATTTAGTGCATCCAATACAATGTAATGTCAGTGTTATTATATAATTTTGTGATAAGGTAGTGTGCTAGATAACGAATTTTCACCTATCGAATTTTGATCTTTTTTTATTACATTTGTGTAAAAAACGGTCAGTAAATATTTTATAATTGCAATAAATCACTTTGAACTAATTTAAAACACATTATGAATGTGTTTGTTAAATTAACACGAGGTATAGAATATTTATCATTTTTATGTAAATTGATCAAAAAAGGATTGAAACGTTATTGTGTATTTTATTATAAAAAATAAAGGGGAATCAAAAAAACATATTTTATAAGAAACGATCACTGCCTAATGATCTTATAATAAATCTGACCCTCGGGTTCAATGGGACGCGTACGTGTCCATAGTCAAACGTAGTGGGTAAATATGATAGTTACCTTAGTATATCTGTAAAAATAGACATAAGTATCAACACAAATAAAAAAATATTTCTAAAATATATTTTTTTTTAACTCCTCCCTCATACATATAAAAAATTATGTATTATTGGTATAAGTAAATCATTATTAAAGACTATAGCAATGAAGTATATAATCTTACATTTGAATTTATAATTTATTTCACTATTTAGAAATAAGCAAATAAAATAGCTAACAGAACACTTATTTAATACAACTAAACGAAACACAAACCTGACAAGGATATGCTAATTTTTTATTTGGAATTTAATCTTTATCTGAAAGCAAATTTTTCTGAGAAGAAGTACTCCAAAAGGATTTGTAAATAGCCGAGGTGTACGCCTCAAGGAACACTCAGGATATGAAGCAAACATAATATACCGCTTGCAAGAGGCGCGAATAATACACCGTGCAGTTGCTTTGACCTTTATTCTTACTTAAGGATACGATAAGCTAGAGTACGTATCCTGAGAAAAGCACAGTCGCATAATAAATTCACTATTTTTATAATCTTAAGATACAGATGTGATTTTTATTGAAATATTGCAGAATAATAGATTTTAGTTCCCAATAGATTCTTTTTGAACGACGAAAAAATATATTAAAAAATATGTTTTACATATAAAACAATAAGTAGTTACTAAATTTATCATTAATGGAAGTAATAACGAAAAAAAAAATAACTTAATTAATCAATTAACTGAAATTGAAAAGAATTAAATGCAGTATTCGGTGGTCATTGACTACTGCAAAGTATTTAAAACGTCGAGATTCCACAATATGTAAAATTCAATATACGCGAATATTGTTTTATACTAATATTGTTTCATACCGATCACAACAGTTAAAGATCTTAGAAATAACCAGCGATGACATAAAAATTCAGTAAATATAGACTATTTTTTTTGTATTTTCTCAAAAAAAAAGACTTTGGAGAAAAAAGCAATATACATATAAAATGTATGTAATGGCGGTCTTACAGTTGCAAGCAAGCTCTTAAGACAAGACAACCTTTGGTAAATAAAATAAAAAATAGTACTAGTAGTAGACTAGTAGTAAAAAAAGAGAGAAGCAAAGTAGATATTTTTATAGATAGATTTATTATTTCTTTTATTTTGGGTGAACAAATAAAAAGTTTTAATATAATATATAAGTTGGTGTATTTATGCACATACCTGAATACACGTATTGTAGGTAGCAGATACGTAAATATATATATAAGACGATTTAAAGAAGGTGGCTGGCAAAAGATGGATGCGAGCTGCCCAAGACCGGGATGGTTGGCGCTCTATGAAGGAGGCCTACGTACAGCAGTGGACGGCAATAGGCTCAAAACAAAGGAAATTATGTTCTTATTCTTCTTCTCTTTAGTTATGGCGTTTCGAGCGTGCCAGTTGAGAATATATTATGTGAAATTTTACACAAAAATATTTTTTGATTTTTTTTTAAATTGATACTCAAATTGTACACTATCTTATGAATTTGAGAATGGATGATAAAAAATATTAATATTTTCTCGAACAACATCATGTCTATTTTAAAAAGTCTATAGATAGAAAAATATTGAATATCCAATATAAAAATATTTGTAGATGTTCTTAGTACAATATCATTTTCGTTTCTATAAACGCGACGCCCACTACAGCCCGACCTTTACTCTTCCAGGTTTGCCAAGAACCACTTAACATTATCAAGAGAGCTCTCGACCTATCTAATCTTTACAAGTTAGTCTTAATATCTTCTCGGAGAGCATCTTGGTTTTAATAACTGTTATTCTTAACACATTTCACCTTATGATCTTTAGAATTTTAAACACTTTAATTAAATAAATGTATCAGAATTTAGATATAATATGTATATTTATATAAGTATTTATGAAACTATACAGGTTAATAAAAAGAAAAATGAGATGTCTAATTTCCAATATATATATTATTATTTAAGTCAAAATAAACTAATGATAAAATATTTTACTAAGCAAGTCAATTCGCAATCGTTGCGTTTATTATGCGTCGCAACTACTGCATACTAATTAGATAGCTACAAATCCTTATATAATTACTGTGCCATTTAAAAATCTAGGAAAATTTTAATTTAAATTCGTTGTCAGAAACAGAACGGTTGTAAGCTGTAGAGACTGACAGTTGAATAATCCTATTGTGAATATTCTCATCGCCTTTGCTGTAACACCAATTTTCGGAATAATAACCGACTATCATCTAATTTTTAGTGTACTGTATAGTAAAATTTTAAATGGAATACTTATTACCCTCATTGATACCCTTCAATATGATATGACAAATAGTGCGGCGTTGAGTTCCGCCACTCACGCAACACGCAATGCCTCAAGAAGCGAAACACGGAGAGCGGAGTGTCTTAACACTAGGTTCCTACGGTTCTTACGGTTCCCTTTGCCTACCCTGCCATGTGCGGGATACATCGTGAAGCTATTATTATCATTATCATATTTACCTTATATTCGTACAAATCCACTACGATCTAAAAGTCCACTTTGTTGCAAGCATTACAACAATGTACCTACGTCTACACATTAAAGTGCACTCAAGAATACACTTAGATCGAAATGTTATAGTAGAATTAGTGTTCATACACCATCAAGTTTTATAGTTTAATAATAGTGAAGGAGCAAGTAAGACCAACTATACTCAATATACTACGATACGGATTGCTAACTGCTGAGCTAATGATCATGGTGGAAAATAATTATTCTCTATATATATATATAATATATATATATATATAGATATATATATATATATATATATATATATTATATATATATATATATTATATAGATATATATATATAATATTATATATATATATATATATATATATATATATATATATATCGTATGATATTATATATATATATATATTATATATATATAATATATATATATATATATATATATATATATAATATATATATATATATATATAATATATATATATATATATATATTATATATATATATATGTATATACATATATAATCATTGTAATAAGTTGTTAAATCACAATAACATGTCTAATCGACCAATGTTATTTTGGAATATAGGTGCCTAAGGTTGCTTTTTCAAATATATTTATTTTTTCTATAGGTACCCAACTCTCACATTATGCACGATGGTCAGAGAAAATCCAATTATTTTTATGTTTACAACATTTCTCCATTTTGCACTTCAATGCATTTAACGTGATGTGCCTTGATGTAATGTATAATGAAAGATTCTCTTTTTTTATTTTTAAAGTGTTCAAAATGCACACCAAGGATAGAAAATTTATCTTTCTTCTCATATTTGATGAATTCGAATCTACTGCAGTTAAACGTAAAATACTTTCATTACTACTACTACATACTATAATAAAATATAAATAAACTTAATTTGACGATTCATTGACATTATAAAGAATTTATTCATTAATCATGGTTCAACTTGAAAATAAAAAATTACTTCATGCTATTATAAAAATATTGAAAACCAAAAAAATCTTTTTTTTTTGTTGAAACATGAACCTTTTTTTTTTGCTTTCATCGTAACTGTGTTCTCAATTTTTTTATTGATGTGATGAGATTAATATACAAGTTATTTTGTTGCTTGAACATTACACTTGCATTTTAGTCAAAATGACAACAATTATCCTTAATTTTTTTATTATATTAATAATATATAATATTATGTTAAACCTCTAAAATCGTGTTAAACCAATGAGCTTAGATATCAGTCATGTAAAACTAAATATTAGATATCTATTATACAGTTAGTGCTTTTAACGTCTATGAAACTGATATGACTGCACAAAGTTATTAAAGCTCACCTACCTAGATAATATTAAGGGAGCTTCAGACTCTCGCCCAACCCAGTCGGATTGTTGGAGCGTGAAATCTGACTGGCACTGCACTAATTTAGCGTTGTAGTTTGTATTACCATGCTCATATTATATCTTCTTTGTAAAATTTTAATATGAAAAGCATTATGTTTTGTTTCTGTGTGTGTGTATAATATATGTATATATTATGAGTAACTTAATAAAATTATTAATACTTATAAAACTTAATAATTATTTTGCACTAAAAATATCAAATCTCACACTCAGGGAAATGAATTATTGTGACTGACACTATGGTTATGGTAACAAGTTCCGCCCCTCTATTCGAAATATCTCAAAATTATGCAAAAAGTGGGGAACGCGAGAAGGTTCCCTCTACCTACCCTGCTATATGGTCCACCAGCATGAAGCTATTTATTACGTCCTCTTACTTGATAGAGTATTCAAAAAGTAATAAAATTATCAAAATATTATAAAATATGAATACTAGCATTGCCCAGAAAAGCATCAGCATAGACATGATACAACACTATACTTACAACATAACTGATCTTATACTGTACACAATGATTACAGCGTTTCCATTGTATTTTCATATCGTCTCAGAGAGTATATATATATATATATATATATATATATTATATATATATATATATATATATATATATATATATATATATATATATATATATATATATATATATATATATATATATATATAAATTGTGTTATATATATATATATATATATATATATATATATATATATACACAAATTTATATATACACGAATTTAAGAAAGATAACAGTTTATAATTAACACAATTTGACTAAATGAAGACAAGATGAAAACATGACCTGATTCAGTTTCATCTTCATATGAAAAATGCAAACCCAATTTGGGAGCCACGGCAACGTTGCACTTTCACGGTCTATTTAGCATTCGGTTATCATTTTTATTTTGCGCTTACGCTATAATAAACATTGAATTTCTATGAATTTATATCGCATGTTCTTATATATATTTCTGAAAACATGAGTAGGGATATATTTGTTTAATTTCCTTGCTTATTTTATTGTTAAAGCTTTTATTATTAATATATTCCTCAGTTATATAGCAAACTAAATATTAAAATAATTTAAATTCAACTTATATTCTTTACAAGGTGGTTTTCTTGACAATGTAATGCTATATTTATTCTTTCGCTACTTAAATATCTAACAAATTTATTTACTTGTATTCTTTATTATATGATGTTTTTATAAATTTCTTAACAGTTTGCGAAAACTATTAATAAAATGGCATACATTTTATTAATAGTTTACACCTAGTGTATTAGGTGTAGGCATTACTAGGTGTAGGCATTACACCTAGTGTAGTAAAACTTTTGAAGAGAAAGTCAATCTATTTCTATCCAAGGATTAATAGCACCTATTTTACCTCAAAGGGAGATCAAAGTGACAAACACTGTTAATATCCGGAGTTCAATCAGATCTATTTAATACCGCCTACAACCCACAGGCATTCACAAGCAAGCAAGCATATAAAGCCTCAGCTAAAGCTTTAAATATCTCACTTTAATAAAAACTTAATGTATAGGAAAGTTAATATCTACAACTCCATATGAAGGGTTGCCTCCCCTCTAAAGCCATGATATTGATGTTAGATCGAAGTTAGAACTGTATTGTATCAAGTCTACTTATTTTCGAGGCGCGAGTTCTAATCCCGCTGCGTTCAAATTCTTAAATGTTCTTCATATTATAATCGACTTCTTACGAACCGTAAATATACAATATTTAAAATAAAAGAAAGAATTAGAAGCTACGACTGTATTTTATCGATTAACAATACCTGATCAACCAATTTAACGTATAACACTCTAGTCTGTTACATGAAATATATCCATATGAAGACTACCACCTGCATTCATACAAAATAAAATAACGAATAAGAGGCAGATCAACTATACGTACAAATTGTACTTGCATTCAATTTCACAAGCAATCCAATAGTACCACAAATTCCGCCGTCGGCACGGCTAAGTTAGCGTTTAAATTAAGTTGCCTCGAGTTTGCAAAATTGACAATTTCTAGATGTAAAATGCATAGCAGTGGTTCGAATATTCCCTCTACATTTTGAAATTCATCCATCACGTAATTGATATTTTATGAGATGTTCATTTTTAGGTTATACCTAACACAAATTTGACATTTGGAAATGAATTACCTTTCTGTAAAATGAAAAAGTTATTTCAAGTCAATGGTTTTAACATTTAACATTTACATTCTTAATCCACACTTTCATTTGAGTGGACTAAAAACATAAAATCCCATTTTTCCCGTTTTTTATGGAATTTTTGGCTATCCTTTCTTAGTGCTTCCCATGAACCCACATGCAAAATTTTAAGGTTTTTCTCGTAATTTCGGCTGTTTGTTGTATAGGCATTTGTTCCTTGTGCGAAATCTATTGTAGCTTCTTATATCATTAAGTGTATGATAAGCACAGTACTTGCTTGTTTTTTTTTACTTTTTATATTTTTTCCTCATCATTTTTCTTCGAAACTAATACCATACTACAGAGAAATAAACAAAAATTTTGCTGAGAAGGTTTTTAATTTATTTCGATACATTTCATTTAATATTCTTTGAAATTGTGCATATACAGAATAGATATTGCTATATATAAATAGTAGATTATATCGATATACATTTGTAGATACTGGTAGCACATGAGTACATACCATACCATCAGCTAATAAAGTTTCCACTTATACATTAAATATGGAGTGAATTTACAAAAAGAAAAAAATAATTTACATGATTTTCTTTTTAATATTGCCATAAAATATATCTATTACTCCAAAATAGCTGTTGAATGTACTACAAGATTTTAGAATAAATAATACTTGGCGTAATCAATATATCGAATAGGAATGCAGAAAGTGTCTCTGCATCGGACATTCAAAGTTAACTTATATGATAAATAACAGTTCTAAATACCCTGAGGCGTGCAAACCGTAGATATATATATGTATGTATATATATAATTTCCTCTTAGTGCTCCCCTACATTTCTCAAATGTGGATTGAATAAATGTGGAAATTTACATTAAATTTCACATTCTGTACACGAAAAACTGAAACGATTGCATATAAAATTATTACTATTTATATAGTTACTTAGATATTCCATATTAGGAAGAAACAACGTATTTGTAATTGTGGTAGAAAAGTAAATTCGAGACCTATAAGTTTGTGATTAGCTAATATTCTAAATTTCTAATGTTCTATAAAAGTTAGTAACGACGAAGTCGCCGACGGGTCGCTTGTATTAAATAAATTCTTGTAGTACTATTAGTTATCTGGTTTAATATATTATTCATATACTTAGGAATGTATTACGAATGAACTGACTGAATATCAATATGTTAATCGATACGTACGTTTGTATTTTAACCAGTTAACGATCAAAGTTGTAACGCTCATACGGCATTTGCTTGAACTTGTCAAAAAGCCTAGATTCAAATGATTTTTTAACATAATAATTAATTCTATAAATGGTTTTTACATTTATCTTTCTCTTTTTAAACATTATTTGTTTAGTATAACTTCAGTACAGCTATAGATTTTATCTAGCGGAAGTTAAAACATCAAGGACTAGACCTACTTAACAAGTAATTATAAAATAACAGTACTTTGACCAGTGGCTTGTATTTTTTTAGGTCATCGATTTTAACAATATTTAGTTACTCGAACAATGTTTGTTTAACACAACTATGTACTGCCCTGTGGTACTATGACCACCAATTAGCTATACTACATTCTATCATAAATAATGATAATATTAATTTAAGAAGTAATAAAATCGATAATTTTATCATTATACATATAAATGTAGTTATGATAAAAATATAAAAAAAAAAAAAATGAACGTTGATTTTCCGGCCGTTGACTCCTGTGATTATCACGTTGATAAAAATCTCATCAACACGTAGCCGTGCTACATAATTCGTTCTGTCGACATCCAGATTTTAACTAAAGTGCTTTTATATAATAAATAAATATTTCAGTTTTTATTTTGTGTGTTAATTTTCTTTTTCATTATACACATTATTATGAGTTTTAATATATGAATTGATTTAATTACATTTAAATTTTTGCTTTATTGTTACTTGTTAGTGTACTTCCAACTTAAAAATAAATGTCAACTATAATTTTCTGCACTGTAAACATTTCCTTTTTCCAAAACAATCTATAACAAGCAGATCAGTATTTCTATTTACGTATTATGTGTTACATACTAATATTATTACAAAATAGAAACAAAAAAATAAACTTCAACTGCCCTAAATAATAATACAAAGCTTAATGTAGGGCAAAAAAATACAATAAATTTATAGCTGCAGCGTCATACAATCGTGGTTGTTAAAATCAAGCATCTGCATAGTAATTTTAATAAAGCTCCGTACTCGTGAATAACTTCAAAACTGAAATGACGCAGTAACACGCTGTTCCCAATTCCGTAGCTTTCAAGAGCGAACTTAATTTTTCACTTGTGATTTTTCCTTTACATTTACTTTCACAGAGAGGTAAAGTAATGTGCTACTGTATCGATTTCCTTTATAAAACAGTTAATTTAAAACAGAATTTATTTTGATTATGGCAAAGTTTGAATATAGGAGTTCAATTAGTTTTTCCTATGAAAAATAGTTGTACCCACGGGAAGTAATATGTTCCCAAATGAAACTTGAACAAATATTCCGCGAGTGTTTTTTGTTTATCTAAAACAAATTCTTAATGTACATTAATAGTCTTATTTTGAATGTACAGTTCAAAAGTGTAAAAATAATTTTACATCCCATCTTACTATTTAATTAGTTATTTCTACCTTTTGTAAACTTCCTAGACGATGATGTACTCAAAAGCTGTTTCAATTTTAACGTGCATTTTTGTTCTCGTATCCTTTTTAGTTCTCCACGAACGCAATGCAAGCTCTCAGTGCGCTTAAAGGTGCATTGTGTAAGTCAGGTTGTATGACCTAGTAGCGAACTGTGGGTGGAAATTGTTTCGCCTATATATTGAAATGTTCCTTGGTAATCTTTGAATTTATATACATCCTGTATTTTTAGAGCTACATATCTCAAAAGAGAAATAAGAATCTCTTATGGAATCATTTTGTTGTTTGTACATATTAGGTAAGTATCAGTGTAGATATCAGGCATACCTGTAGGTATGAAATAAATATCAATACTCAGATTTGCAGCCTCTTACAACAGAGAAAAAATCAAGGTGCTCCCAATGTTATAAAAATCTAAAGAGGCCTACTTGTGTTATAGAGCACTTCTCATTCCTTTCCGTCTCGTACTTGACAAGTTTTTATCTAGAAAATATACAAGCTATTGTCTATGACTTCGCTCATGTGGAATTTACCCTCCTTGTTTAAATTAATATGAAGTTATGAAGTTTAAGTTGATTTTGATTTTTTTTGTATACCACATTTGTGATTTTGATTTTGTACGCTAGACCCACCAGACTGCTCGCAGAGCTCACTCTTCTACACAAAATTGACCATACGAAAAAAAAATACAGTCCGATCTACTATAGACATTTTAAGGGTTTCTCCTTGTTTTTTTCTAAGCGTTTTCAATTGATTATTATAACCATGATTTTTGGTGAGAGGAGATCACTACTCTCACCCATCGGAACTATTTTTAAATTTACACAATCACTATAATACTTATTTATTCTACTAAACTATGGAATACTGAAGTAAGCAGTCCGACCTCAGTATATTAAAACGTATTCACTCAAATAGAGTAAATTAAGGTAAATTAATTAATTATTTGTGTTTTAGTAAATGTCAAAATAAATGAAATATACAAGTGATTACATGATTGATGAGTGTATAGACGATGCAAAACAGATATGCAGAAACCGTTGCAACTGGCGTTCCATTTTTTTAACTTTCTCGCTAGGATTACACCGTAAAGCAAGACTTAAATATTCAATAAATTTACTTTTTAAAGTTAGTAAATGTTTTAACAGTACGACGCTAAAGAAACGAGAGACACATGTTACAGTTCGTGTATCTACTTTCAGAATCTATTCTAATCTCTGTATATTAATTAAAACATGTCAAACTGACTAGTTTAACTTCGTTTGCGTCAGTGCCTTATATTGTCTTACAGTGCCTTATATTGCCGTACAGTGTCTTATATTTGCATTATTTTTTACAGCGTCATGCTTTATCCCGCAGTGTAGGCCGAGGGAGGCCTGTTAAGATATTGTGTTCGTCAATTTTCTGAACATTGCATATTGAACGAGACCTAGACAATGGAATTATGTACAATAATTTAGAAATCGTTAAATAGATGTCTTACTATATCCAATAAAACAAGTCCAAGCACACTGGGCAAAGGAAAATAACGTAAACATAATTATTGCACCTATGAGTAGTTAGATAGGAACCTAATACGACATGACATAATAATGTAATGTAATGTAATCTTACATAATATAAAATAATATTAAAAAGAAAAAATAATATAAAATCTATAAATTTAATTTTAGTTAGGTACTTCGTCTAGGACCTAGGAGCGTCTAGGAGCTTAGCGGACCCGATACAGCCATATCGGGACTATACATATAAGTATAAGATGATTAAAATACGATGAAATGCAAGTTGTCACATAAAGGAAAATGCTAAAACGTCATATAAATAAGTGTAAAACGCCTCTTCCGCAAGGCTTACGACGATAAGAGGATTCAACGGTAAGCGGTCATGTCACTGCTGTAAATAGAGCTAATTTATTCAACTTAGAGTTCAGTTTTGTTGTATTTAAGCCTCTATGCCACTTATAATAAAAGCTATGATTTAACAAGGTAAGCCTGTATAATACCCACCATGCTTGCTAGTCCAGCGCCATAATAAGTTCAAATAGCTGTTGACTTATAACTATCTGTAATTTCATGTTCGTTACAGTTAAAATAAAAACCTTTCTTTGTACTGTATAAATACTATAAGAACTTCGATGAATCAAGGGGTACCTATTTCATTATTTTAGGATCAACAATTTTACTGTGGAAAACTCTACAAATTTTAATTAAATCAGTAATTCACCACGTTCAAAATATAATATTTCCGTAGAACAGCGAACACTAAAACTTACGTTCGGAACATGTCTTAATAATGAAACGTGATCAATGTAAAAATAAAAATACCGCTAAAAGGCTGATATTTATAATAGTAATTTATGTCACATTCTGAATTGGCTTCCAGCCAACATCCAGCGGAACATGTCTTTATATTAAAACTGCATACAACATTTGGTCAAGAATTGAAATGTGAAACCTATTTTACAGACAATTGTATTTATTATCTGTAATTTTTATCAACACTACTTTTATTATCAAACTTTGACGTTTAACTGTTAATTAAACGTCAATTTCTTTTGATTATACTATAGGGGGCAAATCTAATCAAACCTATAATCATAATCTTCATACACACAGTATAAAGACTTCTAATATAGAATAATAACAATTAAATAAGGGGTCAAATTTGTATATAATTAATATATGAACAATAAAATTGTAAATACGTTTGCAGAACAGTTTCTCTCGAGCTTAAAATATTTACTCTATTATGGGGAGCGCATTAAATCGGATTATATGAACGCTTGGACGGCGAACTTATATCCGTGCAAGTTTTGTATAGCACAACAAATGCTTTATCTTCTGACGCCATATTGTTTCTAACCATAACTGTAAAATGCATATAGTTAACTAAAATTTATTAAAAAAATCTATGACATATTTCATACAAACATATTCTGTTCCGTTGTTCGAGAATTCAAAACAGTAGGTATTACGACAATTTGAGCTCTTAAGAAGGAGGAGTATATAACAGTACGCTCTATCGCCGAGAAAGGGAAGAGAAATCAGAGAAATCAGTCAAAATAAGAACAAGAAAAAGACACGTCAAGTCAACAAGGCTCTCTAAATAAAAATATCATCAATTTTGTTACAAATACCAGTAAAGTTATACACTAAAACATCTTATGCATTATCATGCATACATATGCATATTTGCATTATCTTTAAACATGCATACATATTTGCATTACCTTTAAACATCTTTTGATTTAATTTTTATGATCCATTTTTTACCTGTAGTAATAAATTATAATTGTTAGCTACTGAAGCGATCAGCGTACACAATAAAATAGATCAAATATAAACAAAATGCACACATACACACACACACACACACACACACACACACACACACACACACACACACACATACACACATATGTGTCTTGATATCCACACATGAAATTACACACTCACACATGTACACACTTTTAACATTCACATGATCCACATTTATATATGTGAATAGAACACATATTCACACATGAGATCACACATCTACACAAATGATTTTTTCTCTTACCATAAAGAACGAGAGACTTATATTTCCTGAATGTTAATCAAACCCACAACCGCTGCATTTACAGTCGGACGCTGTGCCGATGCGCCATGACGGTCGTATTTAATATGATTAATATATATAGTTTTGGTCATTACAAAAAGATCTTATATGCATACATTTATATGCATACATGTTAGCAAAATATACTCAATTTTATGATGTAAAATATAATTGAGCAAGTTTTGGAGATATTAGTTCTATCATACAATGGCCACGGCACAAGAGGCGTTTGTTCTGTGCAATACCAATATGCTGAGTGGTAGTTTCTACTCCCATTCACCAACGAGCGGCATTGTCGCGTCTTGGAAACACATACTTTGTACTCAATAGTCGCCACATATAGCGGTCTTACTAACTTACTCGTTGTGACGCCTTTTTACGTTTCCTATTCTCTATGACCGGTCGGAGGATTGTGTTAAAAGTAAAAAGTAAAAATGTTAAAAGTATTACATAGAGTTATTGTTAAGTATTACATAGAGTTGTTGTTGTTGTATTCATTTTTTAAAAGGGACGTATTTGTTAGAAATCAATACTTTTATATATATATATATAAATATAAATAAAAAAAAATATATATATATATATATATATATATATATAGAAATCAATACTTTTATATATATATATATAAATATAAATAAAAAAAAATCTTTTACTTATTTTTTTTATAATGCAAGCATGCTTAACTAAAGAAAAACATAGTGAACTAAATAAATAACACGCATACATATAACTTATCATATTTCAATTGAATTAAAGTAATATTTCAAGCACATTGCTGTTTGGCAGCAAAATATCTGACAATGCAGTGGTATCGACTTAAACGAGCTCTTCCGTAAAAGATAAGCTGCCTTCGCAAAAGAGCTTAACATTTTGAAAAATGTTATTCAATTATGTTATTATTTATATTATACGTGTTTGATTCATTTAATTCTATTATAGATCATATCATTATTATTTAGAACCTTATTGACAAATAAATGTATAAATTAAAGTATAAGAAGTAAAGAGACATATAGTATAATTATTACAAAAAAATATACATGTTTGGCCTAGAAATGTATATTATTTTAAAACAGCTTATTATATGCCGAAATAATTTTGAAATTTGCTCGTCCTTACTCTTACATTCATTCTCATTACATCTTTACTTTTACGACTTTCATGCCTAAGTTTTCACGGTGCTATTGTTGGGATTACTTGTAATCTAAATACATAGTATCGATATACAGTCCAATCCACTATTAACCAACGTTAGTAGTTAGTTAAGTATTCCCCATATAGCAGTGAGGGTTATCCGGGGATACCGTATAGTATCATGGACGGCAGCTACGGTCTTGGCGGGCAACCTGTCTTGGGAATTGCAGGCGGAAGTGCTTGCATGCACTCTAGTATGCATTCCGGGCAAACGAGCGGTCCCTATGCGAACGACCATCGAGGGAGGATACCGCGCGGATCAGAAAAAGGGCGGACGAAGCCCTAATCCTGCGAGGAGCTACAGTCCCCAGCGGCAGACCTAGTATCGGTAGACGCCGACCGCGCCTAGAACGCTGGGTAAGGAGCAAGTTCGGTATCCTGACGTTGGATGTGCAGGTGCTAGAGGGGCATGGTGGCTTCGGTAAATACCTGCATCAGATTGCACGTCGGGAGCCGTCACTGGTGTGTCAAGAATGTAACGCGCCGGTCGACTCGGCACAACACACTCTGGCTGAATGCCCCGCATGGGCCCCACAACGCCACGCTTAGATGGCTGTAGTGGGTGTAGTGGGTGGGGACCTCTCTCTTTCTAATATGGAAGGGGCCATTCTGGATTGTGAGACTGTAGATGTATTCTCTCTCTCGACCCCTGAGGGGGGAGAGGAAAACGGCTTCAGGGCAGTGCCCTCTTGCCGTTAGGCTCTTCCGCCGCCCATGAATATGGGCGGGTCCTTGGGTTGGGCGTTTGGCCCGACGTAAAATGTCCTTAAGAGGGACAAGATTTAGAAGGACTGGATGAAAGGAGTGAGCTATGCGCTACCCGGGCGGTCAGCCCGGCCGAATGAGACCCTCGGGTGATCCCGGGGAGGCTCAGCCTAGGCGACCAGCGACCATGGTAGCAGCTCAGGAATCAGAAGGAGGGGGAAGGATGTCTCGAGGTAGTCTTCGGACGTCCGGCGGACGGGAGTGCCACGGAGCGATGTCTCGGATGTGAGGGTGATCCGAGGCGTCGGCTCCGTGGTAGACGCGGGCAGCTAGCTGGGTGATGTGACTCTCTAGGCTTTCGATACGGAGGTCGCGCTGAATGGTAGCGTTCCTCACGTATCTAGGAGCCTGGACGACTCGTCGGAGAGCCACATTTTGCACCGTCTCAAGGACCTTCCGAAGACTAGGTCTCGTGAGGGAGTACCAAGCTGGGGACGCGTACATCAGATGGGGTCTGACGTACGTTTTGTACAACCCCAGCCTGGTGCGGAGGGGAAGGCGGGATCGGAATAAGGAACGCAGCAGGGCCAGTGCAGCTCACGCTGCGTTCCTGGCTTTGGCTATCTGGGCCGACATAGAAAGTTTCCTTTCTATGGAGACGCCCAGGTAGGTGGCGGGACCACTTGACCTGTTCACCCTGGAGAACAAGCGGAGGAGGCAGCTTGTGGAGCCCAAACGCAATCGCTTGGGTCTTGGCCACGTTAATCGTGAGCCTCCACTCCGCAAACCAGTCCGGTAGCAGGTCGAGGGCACGCTGGAGTTTGAGAGCCGCGTGGGTGAGGTTCAGGGACTTAGCCAGGAACGCAATGTCATCGGCATAGAGGGTCTCCTTCTGCGAATCTGTTATCGCATTGAAGGAGGCCGCGGAGTGGGCGTGTGAGACCAGTGCAAATGTAGACCCTGGACCACCGCCGAAGGTGGAGGAGATGGAGAAGGCAATATTAAGAAGTCCAACTTTTCCTACCCTAAAGTGACTAGTACTATACTACAAAGGGATCATTGTGATCCTCTTGCAAGTCATATTGGAGTACTCAACCGATCTTTCGCCGTATCACAGAGGTGAAGAGGGTTCCGCTGGATTTTGGTGTAGTGATTTTAGTTTAGTTTTAGTACCGATGAGTCCCACAGTACCACACAACCCATCACATGGGTGGGAGACATTTCCCAGCAAAAAGAAAGAAAAAGAAGGTAATATTCCTTACCATTGGACAGAGGGCACTCATCCGAACAATGCCAGAACAAGCAAGATGCAAATCACCGTTTATTGGTATTGGTATAATTTTAGAAAATATATTCACAACGGTACAATATAATCATGACGAACTATAAATTTGCTATATCTTCAAAAGACGAGCATACCAAATTTTTTAACAACAATGTAAGTTTATTTCAGTTCTAATAAATTTACTTAATCACGAGATCGTGTTAGTTATTGTGATTAACCTCACCTCGGTCTAGTGCAATTGGTACCCACGCACCCGAACCCTCTCCGTACTAAATTCATAATTGTAGGCTAACGAAAAACAACTTATAAAAGTTGGCAAACTTTAATTTTCGGTCGTATACGCTCATTTTGTATGAAAAGAACTACACAAATAAGTTTGTAATGGTTTTTGTCCTGTGACATACTTATACATATCTATTTTATTTTGATACCTTTATTTGTACTCTAATTCCTCACTCATTACCATATTTCATAAGTCTAGGTCAATGCGAAGTACTAGGAATAGGTTTTGAAGAACGAAGTATAAACGTTCGAATCTTTTGATTACGTTGATTTAGAAGCTTCTTTTTTCTGTGCTC
Organism: Dione juno; assembly: GCA_037127375.1. Classification (NCBI taxonomy): domain Eukaryota; kingdom Metazoa; phylum Arthropoda; class Insecta; order Lepidoptera; family Nymphalidae; genus Dione; species Dione juno. The sequence continues at coordinate 1,600,535 of JAXRJS010000052.1, forward strand.
CGAAACACTATATACCTGGATATTTGAAATTCAATTAAACTTGACGCTTCCACGCGATTTTGAGAAAATAATCTTGACTGACGATTTCATAGACACAGTCTGTCTGGACGAATGGTCCATTAACGGTTTCATTTATTCCGTTCGAGGTAAGGAATCCTTTTACCTTCAAAAGTAAAAAAGCGACATATGTCCAAGAAGCTGAAGAAACAAACATACCTCAAACGAACCCGGTCTTATAATTGGTCGCCAAAGTTTTTTACAATTTCCAACGTGGCATATTGAAATTTCTGATAACATTAAAATAACTTTGATCTAATAGCTAGCTTAAAAATGGCTCAATCTATAAATACGATAATATGAAAGGTAAGACTTACGATAAAAACCCCCCTGGTAAAGTTACATACAAGCAATATACAAAGATAAAAATTTTAACAGTCAGTTTTTAAAAACTAAAACAGTTTTGAGTTGACATTAAAGAAAGTCGGCAAAGGGACATATTCTCGGAAAATCACAAAACTATATGAATAGATCGCTAATAAATGAAAGCTGGATTCAAAAAATTTTATGCAATTTATGATAGAAGCACATAGAGTACAATAAGCTCCTTTATCGGCAAAACGAGATTGATTCATGTAAATTGCAAATATAGAGCTTATAAATGCAAAACTAGTTGTAAACCATAGGAGAATAAAATTTCTATGGAGCTGTAAGTTTCACCAATATTACACACTATAATTTTTTAAAGAAAAGGAATGTAAATGTCAAAATATGAACACCCCAAGGAATTAAGAAAGAAATCTGAATTTGAAATTTCAAATTACGAATTTTCATACCTGGATTAGGTAGGAAAGACCAAAATTTTATATCTGAATTATAGGAATATAAGTCCTCAGAAAGCCACGAGCCAAATTGTACGACTTATGTATTTTTCAGCAATTTACTTTAGAAACTTTATAAGTAAATACATTATAAGTATTCTGTGTACTTCTTATTTGAAAAAAAATTGTATAAGCAGATAAATACCATCATAGATATAACGAAACATAAAAATATTATAAAGTACTCTACAACTCAATAACAAACACTCAATAAAAAGTTAATTTGGCGCAACGAGAGTACCATACCAATATCATAACTGTAGTTTCAATTAGAATTTAGAAGTTGATTTTTTTCCTGTGATAGACCGCCAATCTGGATATTTGTTATTAAATTCAGCTCGATAACTGCACGCGGTCTTGACGGATAATAAACAGACAAATAGACGGACAATAAAGTGAGTCCTATAAAGTTTCCATTTTTTTTTCCATTTGTGGTACGGAATCCTAAAAACGAGAATATGTCGATATACATACATCCTGCAAAGAATCAGTTAAAATAAAAAGTCTAACCTAACCAAAAAACTCATATTCGGTTATTTTGATTTATTCCGCTTGAAATAGTGTTAGCCGATCAAAATAGGTTACATTAGTTTTGACGTTTTACATTTCATTGTAGCTTTTGTAACTTAAAAAATATTTTTACACCAAAAGTAAACCTAAACTTAGTACCTTCTATGTATGTGTAATTAAGTAAGTATATACAGTATAACACGTAATTACGAAAAACTCGTTTAGAGAATCGCCCTAATTCTTAGTAACAATTAAAAAATATATATATGTAAAAAAATAATATAAAGGTATTAGTATTATGACCAGTATTTATTCTATATATCAAAAGTCGTATAATTAATATTGATGATAATAAAATAAAATAATTATAAGTTAAAAAGCAAAAGCGAAGTTAATAAGCAAATTGTAATAAAGAAAATTTATAAGTAATATTATTTTATAGAATATTTCGTATTTTTGCATGTAATACATAACGACTTATTTTGCGAGCTTACCCAGATCTCCTTTGTTAAACATATAAATATGAAGTGAAATCAAAACTAAGGTGTATTTTTAAAATATTTTGATTGGCATACGACTCTTGCTTCAGATATACTAATAATTTCTTCCTCCTTTAGTAACAATTTAGATACTAGAGTTTTAACTTTCCTACTTACGGGGGCCATGTTCTCGTGAAAGTAAGGCAATTCTTTCGCCTCTATAGGTAGATAATTAGATTATTTAACGATTTTATTCGATAACTTCATAAGTAGTCGCGTGTTTAGTTGATCATATGATTAAACTATATGTTAACATTGATCTTATTAGGCACATCATGATCTGACCAATAGATAAATGAGTAAATAAAATGTGACCATGCTCAATGAGAGCTTTAAATCGTTAATACCACGATGTGGGCCTGACATAAATATGATGAATACGACTTTTGGACTAAGTCAATACGATCAAATTTGAGTAGAGAAGAAGAATTGACTACATAGTCTTGCTATAAACATTGTCACAAAGAAAAACAAAATGTTTTTATTGTATGTAACATTTATAGTGTGTTAGTGTAATATTAATATTAAACCATTAAAAATATAAAAAGCTTATTCGAAGTGGTTTTAATTGGCTGCAAAAAAAGTCCTTTAAGTTGAGGCCAATTATTAATAGCAACACGCACTCTCTCTATAGTCAAATTCCTCGCTGCTAATTGTATGGATTGTTTTAGGGACTTTAATTTGTCATGATATTTAGAGCAAGCCTTAGTCTCGAAAACGAACCTTAAATCAAACTCCAGTGGATAAAGATCAGGACTCGATGAGCTCTGATGAAGTCCGAAACATTCGTCGTTACTCACCAAGATTGGGTGAATCCAGCTTTATGACCCGGCGTCGAGTCGTGCTAAAAATACCCTATAGGAAACCATTCTTGGTTGTCAAACATGGTGGTGTTAATGGGCTTAACTACCTTCTCAAGAATGTCAGTCACTCCATTATAGCTAACACCCCACCAAATCATCACTGAAGTCCGATAATGTCCACAGTGTACTCTGTTGACTGGGAAGCTAGAGTTTTCAGCATAAATACGGTCATTTTGTTAGTTAAAATATTGCTCAATTGTAAAAATTTTATTCTTCCATAAACGAAAAATTTCTGTGACCTCCTTTTGTGTGCCGCTTAAGTACTTGTTTTGATTGTACCAACATATTCTGTTTTTTAAATTTCAGTTATATAATGAACAGTGTGACCCTTATAGGCTGCAAGCTGCCGTCTTTTAAAATACGCAACATTTTTCTAATTCTAGGTGCTATCTTATTCTCTAGAGATAAAATCTTTTGCTTTTGGACAGGATATCTTCGAATTCTTTCCCTTACTGTTTTTACGCCTTTTTCGTACGAACACTAAGAGGACGACCAGATTTTTTTCTGTCACAAACAATTTTAATTGTACCTAGGTTTAATTGTACCTATCAATAGCCCGGTACACAAATATTTACTTATATCCAGAGTATATGTATATCCATTAATAAAAATAACATTCTCTCTTGCTAAATGATTGATTTTTGCAATAATCTTTGGATAGCGGAAATTTGTAAAAATCTCCCTACAGAGATGCTAACAAAGTAATAAGTTGTATAAAGCATATAAGAATTTCGATGCAGCGTGAGGAAAAACGTATGGCGTAGTGGTCAGAGCACTTGCACGGTTTCCATGATGCGCGGGTTCAAATTCCGCTGTGTTCAATTTTTTTATGTTTTCTTTAAGTATTATTATTAGTTAAGTACTTGATACTTATAGTGCATTATATGTTAAATATTATAGGGTACCTAGGTATCCATTTTATAGGTTTTGTTAATCAGTTCAATATTAAATACCTACTTATAACAATTGTGATATTAGTTAACAACTTAAAAAAGTATTTCAGTTGTTATTTAACGCATTTTTAAAACTACGTGATTTAAAGAAAAATATTAAAACTGACTCAAAACATGATACTTCTAAGGAAGTTTCGGTTTCGGTTTCGGCCGAAACTGAGACCGTTGCTGAAATCCATTTTTGGTTTTGGTTTCGGTCGTGAAAATCAGTTTCGGTCGGACACTACAAAAAAGATTTAAATCTACATTTATTTTAATTTTAATATTCGCTAGTACAGAACTGTGACACACACTATACTGACAATAGAAGACAAATATATAGGTATGTTACGTTTTGATACGAAATCCTTTCGTCTCTTGGACCTGATGTATATCGATCAACTAAATGTTGACCTACGACCTTTAGTACAGACGATTGAAACCTCTGCTCCTGGAAATCTGTCTATATCGCATGACCTTCAGGTAATAATATACAAAAAACAGGTAAGAGTAAAAATTATATCAGATATCTACTTAGTTCAAAGCTATTTTGATCAGATTAATTTAACATTCGAGTATTAATAACCACTTCAAAAAATAAAATATTACCACTAATAAAATGAAGTTCTAGTCCAGCCGTTAGGACATGTAATGACAATAATAATCTCTAAAGTTACTTTGTGAGTTTATGAAATATTGTTTGAGTTAAGTCGTTTTAAATTGCACCCCGTTACAAGTACACACCTATTCATAAAATGGCGTCATCAGTTTATATCGTAGTACTGTGATCGCAAAGGTTGTCGTCGCGAGGGCCGGCGGCACTCGGCCACCCCCTGACCTTTAAAGCCTCCCGCGGGAGGTAATCCCGCATTAGAACGCGTCGGATCTGAAAATGTCTCATGGCATAGCAGGCTCACGGGTGCCGGGCGCACCTGCACTGTCACAGTAGCGGCGGCGGGCGCCCGCCGGCCCCGGCACGCAGCGCGGCTGACGGCGACGGCGCCGCGCGCATGCGCACTGACGCACTCAAAATGAATTCCCGTTTCCCGCACTGTGGGTCGCACGCTCGTCGCAACCGCGTGTCGTGTGTCGCGTCGCGTGTGGCGTGTGGCGTGTCGGACCGCGCCCGGGCGGGAGTGTTGCGGGGTGTGGTCTCGGTAGTGTCCGTGCAGTGGGTGCATGTGAGCAGCGATGTGCTCCACCAGGCCCACAGGGCCCCGGCCGGCGCCGGCCTGCTAGCGGCCGCGGCATGGCGCGCCGCGCCGCCCGCGCCCGCGCCGACCCTCTCCAACCATGACCGACCTGCAGGCCACCTTCGAGTTTTCCGTCGAACTTTACAAGTTCTATAATGTCGATCTCTTTCAGAGAGGGTGAGTTACATATGTCGCTCACTTGTCACTATCAGCTGTACGATGTACGCTGTACTATATGTAGCTTTGCGGTATGACGTACGTGCCCTACACGTTGCAGTGATATTAAATATTTAATATACTCGTGTATAAATAACATATTAAAGTATAATATAATTTTATGCTATACATTTTTTTCAACAATATATTCTTTTCTTACACAAATACCGTAACAAGATAGTGTTATTATGGCCTTATATTTTTTTTCAAAATAAACCAATATATTTATCAAAATGTATACATGTGAGCATATGTAAATAGTAATTACCATTATATCTGTAGATATATACAAAATAATTTATATACAATTAATATTTTTTTATAATATGTGTGTTCTTTAATAAATTATTAAAAAGAGATGCTCTACAATACAAAATGAAGGCGACAGCTTTAGAATATCTACATGTAAAAAACATAAATCGAATGATCGCTGAAAAATGCGAACCAACTAGTGACAGATAAGACATATTAACCTAGTTAGAAGTTACATAATGAAACGCAAAGCACAAACAACTTCTGTAGTAGTAAATAAAATGAAAAAAAAATTGCAGTACTCGTAATATATGATAAATCTAAATCTAGGATCAACTATATAGGTTTTTAATACTATATAGGTATGTACAATATATCTTTTTCTAATGTTCAGTACAATCTTTTCATAAAATAGAAAATGGATAAGGAAAAAGTGGCACGTTTCTGCAGAATATAAATTACTGAAAATGTGTCAAAAAAAAATTGACTTCAGAAAGTTAAATAGAGACGTCTAATGTAATTAGATGTTTCTTATTGAAAATAAGATGCAGTTGCTCCTTTTTAATACTTATCTATAATATTAAAACGCATGTATTAAATTACAGCACCTATACTACGAATATCGATTGAATTTAATAATTAATTATTTTATTCTTTATATCCCTTTCTTCTTTTATTCTTTATATTTACTCAATATGTAGAGAATGGAGTTTTTGTTATAAAATAACATCGTTCTATACAATTTAGTAAAGGCTAATTAATTCATGTATAACTAGCTCTTTGACTTAGCCGGACTAGTTTTTGTGCTTTAGCATTCGAATAAACGATCCTTTCTGGATAATTTGTTGAATGAAGAATTATTATTAAAAGAACACTCGGGGAGAATTAAATATTTTTATTTTCTTCGCTCTGGCAACAAGGCATAAAACACGGTTTTGAGAAATGCCTCGATAAGCGTAGGTACCTTGAGCGGTTCGTTCTGCCTGCGATACAGCGTAAAGCTAAAATACTGAGATATAGTCACGATACAAAATCGATACACGTGCGTACGTTTGTGTATTTATATATTTTATAAAACTTTTGTAATATTCCTGACTCTTAAAATTTGTCTTAAAATCAAAGGTCACGCGTCAACATATTCGGGAACCCGGTTGGTATAAAGCGTGAAGCCATGTATTATCCTTATACTTGTATTGTAAACTAGCCTCTACATGCGGTTTCGTCCGGGTAATTAAATGGAAATAACTTAGAATTGTGTATTCAGCAGGTACATTTGGTATCATCGTAACTTGATATAACATAGCCTAAAAGCTTCTCGATAAATGGACTATCTGACTCAAAAATACTTGTTCAGTTCGATCTTATAAAAGCAACAGCTTCACACGTTTCCCCCACATAGAAGGAACCTAGTGACAAGACACTTTGTTCTCTTTTATCCGCACAATTTTCAAAATATTGCATAATCAGTGGCGGAACTCAACGCCGTACGTTGTCGTCTTACCAGAGCGATTACATTAAAATGATTCATAGTCCCGAGTGGGAATCGAACCCACAACCGTCGCGTTCGAATAAGCAAGCTCATCAGCTTTATAACATTATCAGTGTAAAGTGTAGAAAATAAGATTTTGGATGAAAATCATATGAATTAAAATTCTTTACTATATACAACGCTTAACCACATTTGCTCCAAGTTGCAATGTTCTCAACAGCTAGAACGTTATGACATCAACTGCCATAACTAGTTAGACGTACCCACCGGGGAACGTTCAACTTGTAGAAGATTAGTTTTAAGAGAACTCGCTTAGATCTTTAACATAATTGGTATTATTATAGTTTATATAACCCTGTAGTTAAGTTCGTTTTAAGCTATATCTGTATAACAATTGAATGCTTTTTTTTATGTAGTATTGGCAATTATTATAAATAATTTGAACCATTTTTTATGTTCTCTCTTTGGTACGTCAATGTGTAAATCTCATGGTAGCATAATAGTGTAATTTCTCATATATTTTGTTAGCACATACATATGAAATATAAATACACTGTCTTTCTGTAGGTAGCAGTACATAGTAGGTTTATATTTTTTCACATTTTTTTATAGAAAATACGCATGTTGCTTTTATGCAAAGAAACCAAAGAACTTGAAACCTGTCACCCGCCACCAATAACCTATATAACAAAAAAATATCATATTTCATATGGATTTTTTGGTACAACTATCACTGGAAGAAAATTAATGAAATGTGTTTTAATAAACAATTATTCCCACTCGATTCTTCGGACATTCTTCGGAAATAAAATATATATATATATATATATATATATATATATATATATATATATATATATATATATATATATATATATATACCATCAGACAGTACCATAATAATAGCATACCTAGATACTTACAGCGTCGATTATATCATTTTGTTAGCTGAAATAAATTATTCATGTCAATGAATGGAATTACCGATGGTAGCTGACAAGCCTTCATGTTTCCCTTTTATGGAGCTACGGGAAGAATATTAGGGAGGAGAATAATAATGTGTTTTACGAGCAATAGCTTGCCAATTTGCAGTTCTTCAATTTGAGAAATGATTTTGTTTTGGTACACATTAACAGATTAGATTAGAGTTGTTTTTTAGGGAAATAAGAGTTGTAAACGTCCTTATAGCCTTCGACTTTCATGTAATATCTATAATCAATTAAACAGTTTAATTAAGATATTTTATTTAGATAGGTTTATATAGGTATTATACCTACCTAAATAATAATATTAAATTTAAGTCCTTTGGAATAATCTTTATTATTTAAACACGTTAAATAATTAATTTAATTTAATAACGCACGTAATAGTAAAAATTTATTCCACACAAGATATTATATTTATAAAATAATATTTTGTTTGCTTCATACAAATTGTGAATTAAACACTTATGTGTATGTGAAATATCTACTGAAGAACTTTATGTGCAGGAAAAACACCTTGTAAATATTTATTTCACAAATTTTTGGTATAGTGTATAAAGCTTTGTAGCTGAAATGTGGTTTCTTAATTTTTTAGAACATTCAAATGGATGTTAATCAATTGCATATTAATCTGCGTAAGGTTGTAATATTGATTCAAACGACCTTGATCTTACATTTTTGTATGATTAAATATCTACAACGTTTTATCTAATCTTGCCTTTATATCATCGGCTTTCTTAATAAATAAAGGACTGTTTTAAGTATAAATAAAAAGTAAAATAAATAAAAAATAAGTAAAGTATAAATAAATAAAATGTGCCGACTAGCCGATTAGTCGGTTGTCGACTAGTTGTAATGTGGGAATAATTGAAAAATTCCATGAGTGATGACGAAAGTGATAAAAACGCAAATGGTCAAAGAGCACTAACATCGATAAAGACGTCTATATATTGGAAATTTTTGGTATTACTAAAAAAAATTTGCATCAAGACATGACAAGTCATGACATGATGAGATGACAAGTCTGATTCTAGCTTTGTTTATAGTGAGCGGTCGTTCTTAGAGAACACTACATGTTATACAAAATAAAAATCATTGTTGACGTCAATATGTTTTCAAGTTTTCCTTTCAAGTAATTTTAGAAAGTGATTGCTAAACGGAGTTGCTTTGTTTAAAATTTTAAAATGTGAACATATTTTAATAAAATAAAAATAATAAAATGCAAGTAAAGTTTGTAAATACTTAAATAAGTAATACATTGTATTGAGAAATACAAAAAAAGAAAGAAGCCGGATAGTTGGCGCTCTTGGCCGACTATTCGCCGACTACTATAGTGGCCGTATAGTTTGGCTTTACCGACTCGTCGGTAGATCTCCAAAACCACGTATCATCAAAAATCATAAATATCGTATAGTTTAAATAAAATTTCTTGTAGTGTATTACATATAAGCTTAATATTTATAACAATATTTATTGATTATTTTATAGAGAAGTAATGAAAAACAAAAATATTAATTAAGAATCCCTTAATTAAGATTTCCTACATGTCCTAATTAATCTTAACCCCAATTTACAACAAATTCATAAAATTCGGCTGTATATTGAGGATTTACTGCTTCACTTGCATCACAATATCATCTCATATTGAAACTTGTATTGACATAATTGGATATAGTTACAATACAGACAATCTTTTAAATAAATAAAGCTGGTGTCATATACATTTCTATTACTAGCCCATATCATATATTAGTCAAAAAAGATTTATATAAAAATTGATTCATTTCAACTTTTCAAGCTAGACGTGATATTGTCACCGTTATAATGAGACAAAAATATTAGGTTAGCTATAATAGCTTGCAAATACATTATTTATATCAATTTATAGGCAGAGAGAACCTAGTGTAGAACCGAGCTCGAGACTATACTGAAGGGGAATGAAGATACCTCATACCCCCGGGTGGGGTCGAACCTGCAACCATCGTGTTTACAGCGTTTGAGTAGTTCCACTATGAGATAAGGTCAAGCGGCAATGAGAAGCTTTTAAATTTTGAAACGTAACTTAGAATCAAGCCTTTTTATTTAAACACGTTAAATAATTAATTTAATTTAATAACGCACGTAATAGTAAAAATTTATTCCACACAAGATATTATATTTATAAAATAATATTTTGTTTGCTTCATACAAATTGTGAATTAAACACTTATGTGTATGTGAAATATCTACTGAAGAACTTTATGTGCAGGAAAAACACCTTGTAAATATTTATTTCACAAATTTTTGGTATAGTGTATAAAGCTTTGTAGCTGAAATGTGGTGTCTTAATTTTTTAGAACATTCAAATGGATGTTAATCAATTGCATATTAATCTGCGTAAGGTTGTAATATTGATTCAAACGACCTTGATCTTACATTTTTGTATGATTAAATATCTACAACGTTTTATCTAATCTTGCCTTTATATCATCGGCTTTCTTAATAAATAAAGGACTGTTTTAAGTATAAATAAAAAGTAAAATAAATAAAAATAAGTAAAGTATAAATAAATAAAATGTGCCGACTAGCCGATTAGTCGGTTGTCGACTAGTTGTAATGTGGGAATAATTGAAAAATTCCATGAGTGATGACGAAAGTGATAAAAACGCAAATGGTCAAAGAGCACTAACATCGATAAAGACGTCTATATATTGGAAATTTTTGGTATTACTAAAAAAAATTTGCATCAAGACATGACAAGTCATGACATGATGAGATGACAAGTCTGATTCTAGCTTTGTTTATAGTGAGCGGTCGTTCTTAGAGAACACTACATGTTATACAAAATAAAAATCATTGTTGACGTCAATATGTTTTCAAGTTTTCCTTTCAAGTAATTTTAGAAAGTGATTGCTAAACGGAGTTGCTTTGTTTAAAATTTTAAAATGTGAACATATTTTAATAAAATAAAAATAATAAAATGCAAGTAAAGTTTGTAAATACTTAAATAAGTAATACATTGTATTGAGAAATACAAAAAAAGAAAGAAGCCGGATAGTTGGCGCTCTTGGCCGACTATTCGCCGACTACTATAGTGGCCGTATAGTTTGGCTTTACCGACTCGTCGGTAGATCTCCAAAACCACGTATCATCAAAAATCATAAATTTCGTATACTTTAAATAAAATTTCTTGTAGTGTATTACATATAAGCTTAATATTTATAACAATATTTATTGATTATTTTATAGAGAAGTAATGAAAAACAAAAATATTAATTAAGAATCCCTTAATTAAGATTTCCTACATGTCCTAATTAATCTTAACCCCAATTTACAACAAATTCATAAAATTCGGCTGTATATTGAGGATTTACTGCTTCACTTGCATCACAATATCATCTCATATTGAAACTTGTATTGACATAATTGGATATAGTTACAATACAGACAATCTTTTAAATAAATAAAGCTGGTGTCATATACATTTCTATTACTAGCCCATATCATATATTAGTCAAAAAAGATTTATATAAAAATTGATTCATTTCAACTTTTCAAGCTAGACGTAATATTGTCACCGTTATAATGAGACAAAAATATTAGTTTAGCTATAATAGCTTGCAAATACATTATTTATATCAATTTATAGGCAGAGAGAACCTAGTGTAGAACCGAGCTCGAGACTATACTGAAGGGGAATGAAGATACCTCATACCCCCGGGTGGGGTCGAACCTGCAACCATCGTGTTTACAGCGTTTGAGTAGTTCCACTATGAGATAAGGTCAAGCGGCAATGAGAAGCTTTTAAATTTTGAAACGTAACTTAGAATCAAGCCTTTGTCTTTGGCTTTATACTATCTTGGCTTTGGCTTTATAGAAATGAAGACGATGATATGACTGTTCTCAAGATCTATCGACAATAAATATTATTCAAGATATTATTTATTAACTCTTATTGAGAACTTCATTGTCAAAATTTATACCTATGTGTAAAGCTGTTTTATTATTTAGCAACAAACAAACAAACAGACAAACATTTTGGCAATCTACTAATAACGTACTACGAAGAATGTGGATCACTTCTATTTTATTTTTTCCATATCCACGCTGTAGAACAAAGTTAGCCAAAGTATTATGTATTATTATACCTTCTGCCATCATTTATTCGAATAAAATACTTCACAACTGCGCCTCGAAATTTTTATGTGTGAATATAGATTTCACGTTATCCAGTAATATATTTGCAGTAATTTAATTAGGCAATATAAAACAAGATGTTTCCGCACTGGTTACAACGACGAGCTATTAGTGAAATGGCTCCATTGACGGTGACTCACTTTGAACGTGGCCCGGAAACTGGGAATAGATTGGCCTGCGGGGGTGAACAGGGCTGACTAACACAATATTTTTGAGTTTTTTTTTTTATATTGCGACATATTATATATTAAGGATACATACATATATACTTATGTATACATATATATAAATATATATCGACTAAACATTATATGATTAATCAATTTCTTATAAAGCATGTTTTCAATCAAGTTAGATGATTAATAAATTTATGATGCATTATTATATATTATAATTTTTGTCCATTTAAAGGCATGTCGTGTTCTGTAGCGGGCTTTCGTTACCTGGCTGGCGCAACCCCCTTCGTTTGCGTAGACTTTATGACCCTTGCATTATTTCAATGTATTTTATTTGTCAACAAAACTGCCCATCATAACATTATGTTAATTTTATATATATATATATATATATATATATATATATATATATATATATATATATATATATATATATATATATATATATATATATATGTATATATATATATATATATATATATATATATATATATATATATATATATATATATATAGATATATATATATATATAAATAATCATTACTGGAAATTACATTAAAGCATGATATTCTAGCGCGGCAACAAATCATTTAATTGGAATGGCGACTGACGCCTGAGCTAGGACTCCTTATATTGTAGGTCGCCATAACGAACTATAAAGTTACTTTTATTATATCTTATTTTGTATATTTTTATCCGACTTTCAAAATGGAGGAGGTTTTAAGCTCGACTTAATATATTTTATATATATGTCCAACGATTTCTAAGTAATTTGTGATTCGATTTGAATAATATTATTTATATATATATATATATATATATATATATATATATATATATATATATATATATATATATATATATATATATAATTGTAATTGTAATTATTAATTATATTTAATTAAACTTAAATTATATATATAATAATTAAATTAATACGCCCTGTACTTCCGAGGTGGTCCCATTATCATGTCAGGATCTGATGATGATCGGATGATCTAATAAAAAACATATATTTGATTCTTGAAGTCAATCACCTATGATAGTGTTAATAAGCTGTTGAGGACAGGACATTCAACTCTTCAAAAGTTACGAGAATTCCTCAACTCAATTAACAAAGAAAAATGAAATTTAAAAATTCACTATAGATACTAAATTTTAACCGACTTCAAGAAAGAGGAAATTTTTAACTAGAGAGATTTTGTATTGATTACTCCACCAACTACGAATGGATTTTGATAATACCTTTCTTTGGTAGGTTATATTTTAGAGCAAGTCTTATATAGGTAAATATTACGTATATGGGATGGTTTGGTTTGGTCAAGTGGCATAATTTTTTAATTTCTGTTTTATATAAGATTGTACGTATTATAATATTTAAAAGTATTATAATATCGGATTTGATAAGAACACAGTTAAATAATAATAAAAAATGAGAATATAAAATGAATTTTATATTTACTATTTACTTGCAGTACAATCAGTACAGATATAAGTATTCCTCTAAATGGGAAAGCTAAGTTAGCTTATCAGCTACGCCACGATAGCTTCTGTTATATAAAGGCAAAAATGGTATAAATTGAATTGGATTTGTGTATATTTATATTAATTAATTAGCACATAAAAGCAGGAGTCAGGTGGCTTACCAAAAAGGCTAAAATGAGAAAGACTCTTGTTGTTCCGTAACTAAACTAAACTAAAAAGGAAAAACTATACTCTAACAGGATCACTTTATTATTCGTCTGTCTGTCTATCCGTCAGTCATGAACATTTTTTCAGAATCACGTAAAAGAATCAAGCTGAAATTTATGTCAAATACCCCAACAAGAAATAATTCGAAAATTGGATTTTTTTGGTATATCTCAGAAACAAACCATTACAAGCTTATACTGTTGTTTTTTTCGTGCAAAATGAGTGCATACGACCGCCAATTTATGTTTATAGACTCTTATTAGTTGTACTTAATGGACCTAGACTTATGAAATTTGACGAGAACAGAGATCTGACAGTAAATATAAAGAAAAAAAATCAAAATTAATAATTTATAAACTTAACATTGAAATAAACCATTATAAACTAATATTTGTAGTTAATTTTATACAAAATTATTGGAGACGACCGTTCCCGTTCGCTTCCCGTTGAAACCCTCGGGACGCGAATACGACTCCCACTTGACCAATAGTTCTTGAACCTATTTTTGAAATTACAATTTAGTGGTTGGTATAAAAACTTATAAAATATTTTTGACATCATTTTAAAGATCGAATAGACCCAAATTCAATTTGCACGTGGCTTCCGTCGATCCTCAACCACTTTATTTATTAAATATAATTGCATCGCCACCGCCTCTAGCGTTATATACGCATAAACCCTTAAAATAAAAATATATAAATATTTTATAGAAAAAAGTCGTATATAAACATTAGATTAGTATGTTTTTTCTTCTACATTAATGGAATTCTACATTAAAATATTACGTCACGTTATGATACTAATAATTCATAAGGAAAAAGACACTAACAGTCAGACAGACTCTGGCCCGCTGCGTCACAATGACTTGAACATAATTTAGAATCATTACTGAAACTTTCATTTATTATTGGCTATGAAATGATATTTATTTCTATATCTTTTTTACCAATCTTTAATCACTCATTCTCTCGACGTGCCCAAACTACCTGCGTTCTTTTTCATTCTTAGTGTGCCATCTTCACTGGTCCTTGTATCCTCGAGAGCGAAGAGATCGCATCTACACAGCATTTATTCTTCTTCTGCAACACCCACGTTTCACTGCCATATAACAGCATCGGCACCAGAACTGCTTTGTGTACCACCAACCGTGCAGCTACACTGACGTTCGCCATCTCAACAATGCAGCTAAGGCACCGTTCATCCTGTTACTGGCTGCAATACACCTTTCAACATTCATTTCGTATCTTCCACCTCTACCTAACATACTTACCAGGTATACCTGGGAAGATACATACCTTAATAGAACAAGTGAAAGTAAGAAGGAGTTCACTACTTCTTACATTCACTTGTTCTATTAAGTTTCCATTCACAAAAATCTTACGTTCCGTCCTTTCTTTGTCTCTTTCAAATACCAGAAGCATACTTTTAAAAGAGACGAAGACTATATACATTACTCTAAATTTGGAGCTGGTAAATATATACCTGTCGCCCTAGTAGTTTTTCATATTGAGAGACAGTGGACAAACAGACAAAAAATTAAGCAAACAAACAAAAGATGTTGAAATATATACATTACAAGAATACACAAATACATAAAGTTTATTTAAATACTTATATTAAACGGAACGTAGGTGTTACGGTATATATACATATATAGAGACAAAAATATGGATAAAAAAATAATAATGCAAGTCTTCGTAGAGTGCATTCGTAGCTGTCGTACTATAAAACTGAAACTGTAAGTGCGTTACGTTACACGTGCCTAAGTTTTAATTACTGTAAGTCGCTACGACATCGTGGTGGCGATAAGATCAGAGATTTTATTAAAATTATAATCACTAACTTTCACGAGCTTACATAGAAACTTACTTAATATTATCCTGTGGAATAATTTCTGTTCATGGATTGGATCAAGATTTTTGTTTCGACTTAAATTATTTCAAATTTAGG
Organism: Dione juno; assembly: GCA_037127375.1. NCBI lineage: Eukaryota > Metazoa > Arthropoda > Insecta > Lepidoptera > Nymphalidae > Dione > Dione juno. The sequence goes on from JAXRJS010000052.1 coordinate 1,616,385, forward strand.
TAATATATAAATATTGTATACTCACTGAAAAATACAAGGTAATTTATATTTTTAATATAGGACATGACGATTCACGTCATGTTAATTTTTCATATGATGCACAACCCTTATTAATTTCATATCCTAATTTATATGACAAATAAGGGGAGCGGAACATATTGTTACTAACTAGGTACTTTTGTTAAGTCACGCAGAACTCGTTTATTGATTTAGCACCGTTTCACGTCAAAATTTGTAATTCGATTGGTGGAAAATGATGCGTAGGTTTTATATTTCTGTTTACGCTTATTTACTCTTTTGTTTTTGTATGAAGGCATAATTAAGGTAGAGAAAAATAACTCTTCTTTTCTCTAGCCATTTGGAGAGAAAATAAACTAAACAGATAAAGACAAAATTCTCGCTAGGTTTCTATCAGATACGATTTTAAAAAAAGAAAAGATGCCTATAGATGAATAAAGAGTTAGTGATTATTATTAGATGCGACCAACAATAATTTTCATATGTATCAAATTTATAAAACAAGTTCTTTTTCTTCAGAAAATAATTTCCTTGGTAAATTTTCTTCGGGCAAAAATATTTTTAATCTAGTTGGGGTTTAGCTTTCAGCTTAAAATATATATAAATATTCTCATATTTTTACACGTGGCTGTGTTTTATGTTGCCAGGAGTTTCAACACTATCTATGTCTATACTGACTTATAATTATTTTTATTAACCTCACACTTTATCTCACATAATTATAGCAAGGAAGACAGAGTAAGTCACCAATTTTTGCATTTCATCCAAATGTAAGACTTTCCGTGTTCAGTCCGCGGAGCTCAACGCCGCGCTCTACGGGCATATAAATATAATTTATTCTGCAGAGTGAGAATCGAACTAACAACTATTTTGTTAATAGTCAGAAGCGGTCTCATTGCGCCAATATGATCTTCTGCAAACCTAACAGTGCAGATTTTTTCGAAATGGCTTAACCGATTACTGTAGAAAAAACAATTACAAAAATAACCTTTTACTATAGAAATAGTGCGAATCGCACCGTGCACGGAGAGTTCCGTACCAATTTCATGAGGTGATCAACGTTAAGTACAACTTATAAATTTTGACAAACTTAAATTTGCAGTTTTTTACACACATTTTATATGAAATGAACTATACATATAAGTCTGTAATGAGTTTGGTCTATTTTTCGGATCTTTACCTATGTTTGAACTTTAAGTATTGACTTCTTGCTAAATTTAACAACTCTAGGTTAAATGGTTTGATTACGTATTTCATTCAAAATGCAAAAATTAAGTTTAAACGCTGCTATCTTTAGATTGCGCTGACTTGTGTGATATTTTACTATATACTTGACTGTGATATTTTAAGGTTTACGCTTTCTACTTTTCGGTTTAGAGTCCTAAAAATGTTTCCTTTGTATGTATGTCTGGCAACACTTAAAACATTAATAGCATATAATAGATACTAGCATATTATTTTTACAATTGGCGTTGCTTAAGAAGTGATTAGAGGCTAAACAACTCTATTCTTTAGTTCAAATATACAAATAGAAATCATTAAACAACGAGTTCAATCTGAAATAAATATTTCAACATGTTCATAATAAATATATGAAACCATACCATGTATTACTAGAGTTGTGTAATAATAGCGCTCATTCAGAACTTTTATGTTAACAATGTACGTGAACGTGAACTATAATACAAGTAAACGTTCTCGTGCTTCATAAAATATTTCAAATTGATCACGTACAAGTATTAGCAATCCAGCTAGACCTTTCCTATGTTGCGAACTTGTAGCTCCTTTTAAAAAGAAACTTTTTAAAACGTAACAGAATCTCAAATAGCACCTCTATAATAACTTAAAAAGCAATTTAATTATTAATCGGTAAATTGGTTTTACATGCTCCATTACCATACGTTATTACTTCCGACTAAGCTTACTCCACTTTGCTTGGTCTTTAACATCAATCAGGCATTGGGCATACAATCTCATTAATCTTAATGAAAAAGGATAGCAGTCCGTATGATGGTAACAAAATTGTGGGCGTGCACTAGTCATATATATGTCATAATATAGTCATAATTGTGTACGCACCTAGTATGCAGTTAAACGTAATCTCAACAAATGTCAGCTACTTAAAAAATATAACAAGCAAGCAATAGATTATTGACGTACACACAATGCGCTACCCCTCAAACATCTATTCCCGGAAGTAATTCACCTGTGATTGTATCGTAGCTAAAACTATATGGTGCCATGAATTTTTAGTACATAGTACATAGTACAGTATAGATACAGTTTTAAAACTTTGTCATTGTTTTACTTTTTATCACGTATAGTATAGTTTCTTGCCAACTGTAGGCTAAATATATTATAAATATTTTATTTCTCTGCATAATTGTTGTGATCAGTGAAATTGTACATATAATAAATACAACATACTAATTATATGTTAAGCTATAAAATGTACAATTTATATACTAAATTTCTTATTGTTTAAGGGCATTTTCTATTCATCATCGTTTTCAAATAAAGAATTACACGAAGTAATCCAAAAAATATTCTCGCACTACCGTTATTTAGGCTTTGTTTAAAAATTAATCAGTACGTATATATTTTTCCATTTGGAATAGAAAGAGGGTTGGTTAAATACTGAACAGAACAGCCTATAATTTATTTATATAGGTTACATGAAAAAAAAATTAAGTATATTCTTACAAAACCAACATACATACATGTTGCCATTGCTATTTTTCAATACGTTAAACTGTTACAGATTATTAATAAAGCTTTCTTATTAGTAGATAATATATGTATATTATTTTTTTTATACTTTTATTCGTTTATTATCTGATTTCTTATATAATAATAATATGATGGTAATTATACGAGTATACGGTTTGATTTGAGCACTGATGTACTTAAATGACAAACCGCGTGTGGTCTAGACATACTATATATTTAGAACGCTGCAATGGTCGCATATTACTTGACTTATTTTGATAATACTCGTAGTAAAAATATTAACAAGTGCAATTTACAAGTACTTGTGAAATTTCAAGTAGTATTGAATATATACATCATTAACATAACTTAACTAGTAACTTTAATATTAAAATGAAGCGATGGTTTTGTTCTTAAAAATTAATACAATATGTCAAGAATTAATTCTAATAATAAAAAAAAATACCCATCAATCTTAGAGTACGCAATACGATATATCCCAGTTCAACATACCAACTTTCATTTCAGATTCTGGTCAATCTAGAGAGTGATTGCTCGTAAACTAAATATACTGCGTGAATATAACAAAATACATTAAGCGTCTTTTAATATATCCTGAACTTATAAAGTTATAAATAATTTTTATGACTTTTAAAGTGTTAATCTATACTAACAATTTTTTTATGGTTACACGCTGTATCCCGCACATAGCAGGGTCCGGTTTACAGTCAGACTACGCGCCATGACGGTCCTTTAAAATAAATTTTCCATTGCCTATATTTACGTAAAATAAATAATGTTTCAATTCAACAATTTGTAATTCGATAGTGCACAATATTAGTAACTGACCCTTATAATAAAATTAGCCGCTGTTCGTTTGGCAGCTTTACAAGGTTACAATATAGCTCTAAGCAGGTGCTCTGAGTTTTTATGATGTCAGTATTTGTTGATTATTGTAATAGAATAATCTGGAATTTAATATATAGATACTAAGTCTCAATTTTATAATCCACAGACTATATCAGGTGCGCGTGGGTTTACGCGTGTCACCCAAGGTGCCAGTTCACATCGAGGCGACGGTGTCAAGCGGCAATGGCGCCGCGAGGACCGGCAGGCCTGCCGCTAACGCTTCCCTCATCGGAGGCCTTGCTGCTTCAAGAGCCTTCCAAATTATGTATAGAAATGAGGAGGTCACGTTGCGAGACATCGTGCATTTTAGAGCACATCTGCTAGGTGAGAAAAATGAAGATTCGCAATGCCATATAATATTAGATACAAACAAAATAAATAAATATGAGCTTCAAAAATATCATCGTTATCTATTTTTCGCCCAAGTTTCTGCCCACATTGCGTGTTGAGTGGCCGATGCGGTTCGTTGACCAGAGCAGGAAAATTAATATGTTTTAAAAATAATCATTCGCTATGCCACTGCGCCACAACGGCTTTCTTGTGACACAAGATTATCCCTGGTATGCGGCAAAAAGTGAGTGAGCTTAAATAAAGATACTGCCTACTTACAAACAACTCTTTCAACAGTTAAAGATTGCTCATTGAGTGTTGTGGCTCAGATTGCAAAATTACGGTTTTCTTGCTTGTTACATGACTTTCCTCCAGTATCTTCGAGACTGTGTTCTCGAAGGTCAACCTACTCTATATATATTTTTACCATTCTTTCAACGTACGCGAACCACCTGAGCATGTTCTTCTTCATTAATTCTGTTACCAGCAATACGCCTTTCCATATGCATTTCGTATTTTCCATCTCTACTTCACTTTATCTCATACAAATATCAAAATCTTTTCTTAGGCCTTTATTTTGACACCAATCTTTCAGAATAGTGATCAATGCCTGCAACTCGCATTCTAATGATACAATAAGCACTGCATCGTCTTTATACAACAGACAGTTTAGCTTCAAGTCACCTAATTTCACTCCCATGTCGCATGTTGGAGACAGAGTTGGCTACCAATTTGCCACAAAATAAAATACTCAACATGTAGAATTGAAATCTTGTTATAATTTCTTACAATAACATGTGAAATGTTATTATTATAAGAGAAAGAAACTTATTTAGGCTGATGCCTACTATGACGTCTAACTTGTTTATATTTCCTCTAAAACTAAGGCCAAGTGATTTTGGTCCTAGAGATAGAGGAAATATTAAAATGGAAATGATAAACAAACTAGATTAAAATCTGTTCGCCCGTTTCGATTTCCGATGCCACTGACACATATACATATGTATCTGTACATTTGTCAATAACATTGCTTTATGTTTGTGTCAGAGGCTAAAATTAGAAGAATGTGTGTAGAATTATTTCACTTGTCATAATTAAATGTTATTAAATACTGAAATCAATCAATTTACAGTGTGATTAACATATAACTAAATTCAAAATAACTTGTTTTATGGATAACAGTAATAACGTATAGTTATGGGCACTATGAAAACAATTTATGTTATTGTAGGTGATTTACACCAGCATAAGATAACCACTACAAAAACAAGCCAACAAGCGAGAATACACAGTATTTTCCAAAATGAAAGATAAAACCAGGACGACTTATGGCTTCGTTGGGAATCTGCCAAGAGGTTGACCTAATATGCAGTAAACGTCCTAATTCCTAAGTTGAAAAAAAATCTCAATAGTAGGCGCATTTTCTACTTCGTGCATAAGGATGATACTTTTGTAACATGAGTTTTAGTTAGACAGGACTTAAATGCATTTCTATTTGAGATTATTCAAGATAAAATAAGGGCATCACTCTGTAATATGCAACTAAAATCAAAAAATATTGTAATTATGGAGGACCGTCGTAGCGCAGCGGCACACCGTTTGCCTGTAAACACAACAGTTTGTGAGTTCGATCTCCACTCGGGGATGACTAATGACATTGATATTATTATACTGTAAATCTATTTTATAATTCACAGTTGATAGCCGAAACCTTAAAGAATCCTTAGAGAGGGCAGAATGGAGCCTTGGCATAGAACTATGGTGCAGCGAAGGCGCCCAATCCAGCACCCTATCACCAGTGTCATGTCGCGTGTTGAAACTGCATTTTCAACCGTCGCAGGGTCTACACTACCACCTGCCTGTGCTCTTCGACTATTTCCATCTATCAGCAGTCTCCGTGACTATACACGCCAGCTTAGTCGCCCTACACCAGCCCTATATCAAGTAAGTTACATCAAATTTTATAACGTATAATAATTTATTGAATGGAAATTTAAAAAATCTTAAAGCAAATATCTATAAATGCTGTTTTTTTATTTACATTATATCAAATTATAAAAAATAAGTAAAAATTGTTAAAAACAACAAAGGAAAGAGGACCTACCTCTTTTCTGTTTTGCTCACGAATGGTACTGACTATAAATTATAATAATTTTTTATATATATAGTAAAAAAATGTATGTACACTTGAAGCATAAAATCACGTAAAACGTATCTTCATAGTGTTATGAACTTGGCGCGTGATATAAGAGTCTCATATTGCAGTAGCGAACAATGCTAAGTGGATTTCTACTACAATAACTTCCCTGCCTTGAAGTATTCTTTTGACACATATTTTTGTAACCTTTGACGTATACTCTTCTCAGATAAAACAAAATTCGTTTGTTACATGTCTTTATTTAGGAAGAGCATCATGCATTATGTACAGAGCTGGTAAGTAGTAGACTTTTGGGTTTACGCACTTCGAGCTATGAATTGCACTTATTTTTCAATCTAAATCTTTTACAGATACTTTTTATTTATGGTATTTTAATAGTTAACTTTTCTAGTTTGACTTGTTCGTAGTTACTACAATCCGCCTTAAACCATATGCATAGAAGTACAAAAATTTATCGAGAATGTTGGTCATGTTTTAGTCTTTCTAATAGAAATATGTACATAGCATCGGTCATTAAAATACAAGAACATTCAGATCTCATTAGTACAAAATGATGAATATTATGCTAGACATCGCATGTCTCATAGAGAATTAACTTTATATACAAATACAATAATACTCTATGCTATACTTACAATTAATCTATAATAATTCCAATATGTACGTGATTACAGGCGGCTAATATTTATGGAACAGTAAGGGATCAAAATAATTTTAATATAACAACCTTGTCTTAATATGAGAACAATGTATTATTTCGATTCCAGTACACCCCGCTCTAGCAAACAGTGGGGCAAACTGATGAAAAGTGCAGGGTCAAACTTTAACGCTTCAGGAAGCTTAGAGAACATTTTGTTTGGATCGAGTGGGAAATGTGCCGGCGGCAACTCGAGCAAAATAGCGCATGCCAGGTACTGTTATTAATTATATAACCATTACTTTCTTAAATATCTTCTTTTTAACTTAATTGTATTTTACTGATCCCTGTATTTTACATAGTTTTAGGTAATTTTTTTTTATTTTTAGGTAAGGTAAATATTAGGCGTATTCTATACTATTTAAATTAACAAAATGAAAAATAGAGGATAGTTGTAATTTGTACACTTAATATATCAATGTCATAAAACGTGGCAGAAAAGAATTTTCTAGGTGTATATAAATAATCTTTTAGTATAGTAATATTTCACACTGATAATTTCAGGCAAGTTCATGCTGAAGTTTGTGGAATTCTTCTTGGATCATTAGAGGGATTACAAAGTGCATTAACAGTATGCGGATCGACTGGAGTGTTACTCACTCCCGAAGAAACATCTTCTAATTCTATAGTAGGCGAAGTTGCACAGCGAATAAAAGATTTAAGTGATCTTGGAAAGGCGAGTTGTCAAATAATTTAAATATTTGTTTATTTTCAAGTAAAAATTTGCTAATTTTGGCATATTGAATTTGCTAACTTCGTAAATATAAATACATCTAGAGTGTATCTGTATCACATATTTTTACTGAAATAAAATTTATTTATTATTATTTATTATTTAAAAAAAAATATACGATAAGACACCAGAAGTGGCAAATATTAAAAAGCAATGAAAGATATCCTCTTTTATAGCTATATTCTCTCGTCTCGTACGAAATAGATTAATAACAAAAAACAATTAATTTGTAAATACACAGCACTTTTGATAGCCTATATTTTCAAGCGTCAGCCGATCAAAGAGGCTAAACAACCGCCGAAAATACCTAGATAAATAGGTGCGATATATATTTTGTATAGAAATCGGAAGCAGGAGAAGAAGAAGAATGGGCAATGGGGGCAGCACATGATATAGCAAGATTATGTGCTGAGGTAACGCTTCGTTGGCGCGCTTTTCTCCATCATACGTCAGATCGTCCGCATGTACACCACGCCCTCGCTGCAAGACATCACGCTTTACGGTTTGTAAAATTACTTTATCTAAAATTCTTGATTGTGATTTAAGAATTTCCTCATTCTGCTAATCTCGAAAATTGAGTGGAAAACAGAGGGCGGAGAAAAATATTAAGTTCCCACTGCCCATCGCGCTACTATCGGGTAAAAAGCCATATTTACCATACCATAAAGAGATGATCCGTATATGAAGTACTGTGCGACATGTTAGATGTGCATTAGATCTTTTTTTGCAATTGTATATATACATTCTAAACATCATTATAAATTCACTTACATAAAATTACAAGAAGGTTAGAATGAAGGATAGAATCAATTCAAATAATTGTATGTAAATTAATTTCAGAATTAAACGTTTTTCCGAATGTTTCTTCGTGCTGGACAATCCGAGACATTCACTGGCGGGTTGCTACGACAGTAACTACCAGTCGTATCAAAGCGTTGGAGAAACGGCAAGGCGATCGCGTTATCTGGCGCTATTGCCACCTTTACCAGTGCACTGTATAGCACTAGATGGCGACCCGCACATAATGCCAATTATATTTGAAGACAGGTAAAACTTGTTGTTTGTCAATTTTCATAATAATTTATAAGTTAATTAATTATAAAATTCAACATATTTTTTAGATATCAAGACACCGCTGAATTCGCGAGAAGACGTTCATTTTTGAATTCAAACTCTAACAAAGCTGGGAGTGGTATGTTTGATTTTTTGGTTATAATTTTACTATAAAGTTAGATATATTATACGATTTAATTTCACATTTTATTTCAGATCCATTTTTGTGTTCGGAACCCGTTGGAGAAGATTGTGCTTGTAGCATTACATCAATAATAGATTCCAGAAGGCCTTCTTCTGAAGCGTCAAGGGTTACTCTGTCATTGCCTAAAGCAATGATAGATGTTCTTGAACCACAATTTAACACTCCAAAAGCAGGTGCAGGTGTAGTGCAAGCAACCTTAACACTTGCACCACAGAAATCTGCTCGAGGTTCTCCTAAAAGAACGATTGTAAAACAAAGCGTGGTTGAAATGAACAAGCCCCATAATAAACAACTAGAACTAACAGGCAGAAATCGATATATTGTTCAAAATAATCAAATTAGTGAAATCCAATTACCACCAAATAACGTATTTTCTTCGTGCCCTATACAACAGGGGCAACAATTATCTAGATATTCAGCTTCAACATTGTTGGATATAAATGCTACTAAAAGTAGCATAAATGTTTCTCAAGTAGGAAAGGATAAATCAGAATCTGATCAAGTTTTTAACCAAAAGCATGAAATCACTAGTGGTGTAAGTACTCTACCAGCTAGACATAGCAAATCTTTAGACCAACTGAGAGTTTCACAAATGACACCTTTAAGTATTCAAACTCTATTGAAAACTACTAAGAATAGTTCAAATACGTCAGTCAATTGTCAGAAAACGTTTATATCATCTCAACCAACTAAACCAACAACTCTACCAAGAAGTGTCACAACTACAGCTTATCCAACTAACACTACAGCACGATGTGGATCAAAAGGTGAGGATTATAGGAGAAATATCAATGAATTTAGGGAAAAATATAAAAATCCTTGCAATTCTAGCACCCATGGAATAAATAATGAAGTATTTCACAACGTAGGGTATAAGTATGACAGTACAATGAAAGGGAATACTAACCAAATATATGGTTACGCTTTCGGTAATCAGGGTAACATACCAGCGAATAATGTTATTCGTAATCCATTAGAATTTCAAAGAGGCTATAGTGTAAATTTACCCCGTCCTATGTTGCCTCCTCGTAATTCTTATCCACCCGTTAGTGGGAAAAATCAAGTGACTGATCAGAGTAATTTAGTTTCTAATAAGCATGTTCATAGATCCAATTCCACTCACGTATTTCAACAAAATATTGATAGTCAGCAAATGGACATAGAGGCAGCCCGAAATCAATTGAGGCATGAATTAAATTATTATCTTCAAAAGGGTGATTGGAGTTACGACTTTAACACCGGAAGTTTAATTCAAAATTATCAAAAGAAATCTAGTAAAAGTAGTGATGATAGTGGCTTTGTTATGACATTAGATAGGAGTAGCGACGGAACGTCCAAGTCGACATATTCTAAAACACCCCCGTCTACGCCACATTCTACTCTACCTTCAGTGAGGCATAAGAAAAGCCGATCTAAAGAATCTAAGCTAAATATGAATGGCAAAGAAGGTATTAAAATGAATTCAAGTCGCGATTCTTTAAGTAGCCATCATTCTATCAAATCTAGAGATAGTAGGTCTGATAGACATACACCAAAATCTGATAGAAGCACACCAAAATCAGGGAGAGTTACTCCAAAGTCCGGTAAAGCAACTCCGAAATCTGGTGTTATAACACCGAGATCAGGTTTAGCTACTCCTAAATCTGGCAGAACTACTCCGAAATCGGGGGGAGCCACTCCAAAAAGCGGCAGATCTAGTGGTAGACCAGAAAAACGTACAAAATACAAAGCATCGGATAAAATGACACAACTTATGTCAGAAGCAGCATCTTCTTCTAGTAATGAAAGTATACCTTTTGAATTAAGAAGACTTGAATCATCAACAAGTGTTCCATACAGCTTAGATCACGGATCAGAATTACGGCATTGCAGAAGTGCTGCATCAATTATTGATGAGCCTAACTTAAACAGTGCATTTGGCTCAGAATCTTTGCCTAACTTAGCCCCACCGCCAGCGTTTGAGTCTCCTCCTTTGGATATTGGCGATAAAGACTTTAAAATTTTACCACCTGAAAATTTTCTTAATAAAGAAGAAAAGCGAAGTAGAAGTTCAACATCGAGTTTAAGTGAACAAAGTGGTTGGGTTTCAAGCGGGCGAAGTTCAGGACCTTCCTCTCCTGATAACGGCAGTTGCCAATTAAATCCAAATTATCCTGCACCGAGCACTAGTACGGTTTCAAAAATACCTAATAAAAAATATGATGAAAATGCTGAGACTAGAAAAAGGGAAGGCGATAAAGTAAGCGAATTCAAAAGAACTGTTCTCAACGGTGAGCAACTACGTGAACGTTTACTTAAACTAGCTGTAAAAGCTGCTCAAAGTAGCTCAACTGAAAAAATAGAATGTTGTGATAAAGAAATTTGTGAAGAATGTACCATTTGTAGCGACTCTATCTGTACTGACAGTCAATGTGAATATAATAAAATGATGCACAATAATGGAATTGATGCTGGTTGTAATTCAGATACTTGTACAGCGAGCTGTTTTCAGCAATATACAGAGCCAAACATGACAAAAGCAAATCAGAGACATAATTCTTTTAGTGCTGTACAAGGAAAGGCTTACAGTTCTGTCAATAAATCACCGAATGAAGGAACAGTAAAAAAATCTCAAACAGTTAGCGATAACTTACATCCATATATTAGAAAAGAAATAACACTTAAACCCCAATCTCAACAGCCAATTCCAGCTAAATCAAACACTTTAAATAAAACTAAATTAAGAGATAGAATAGAATATACTGAAAAGTTAATAGCTGCAGAAATCCGAAGTCTTGCTGTTGACCGATCATGTAAAAGTCACAAATCTGGAGAAGCTGCTGCATCTGCTCAAAAATACAAAGGGAAGGCAAAATCAGAAATAGATTTAAGTCACTTCAGCGGTGACAATGATTATGAACATCTACCACCCCCACAACAATTTAGAGATGCACCCCCTCCACCTGACGAATTTAAGGTATATTATGATCATTATTTAAATTATGAAAAATAATCTTTATAAAGATAACCATGTGCTTTCAATTTTAAGGATCCTCCTATGAAGTCACCGCATCTAAGCCGCCAAAGTAGTAAATCGTCTACGCCATCTAAAAGTAAAAAATCTACGCAACCTGCTACGTTACAACTGGATAATCCACTTTATCATGTATGTGAAGGTATGTATACTATTTTTTTAAGTTTATCTTTATTTACTAACGCTTATGCTTGGAAAAACTAACCATCAAATATTGGTTCAGGAATATTAGAAAGACGAAAATTACGACCTCATCAGTCCATGAATACCAATACAGGAACATCGGCCAGCACGCTTAATAAAAGCCAAAGCACAGGAGAACTAGCTAGCAGAAACGACAATGGTAATATAGGAAGATCATTGACATGCTTTACAACAAATTGCCAGTAATTTATTTTATTTTTAAATTTATAACTTCCCGTATAATATATTTGTGTGATTTCAGAACAACGACAAAGTAATCTGGTTAGCATATTTGGATTGGCAGAGTCAGAACGACTGTTTGTGAAATGTAGAGAAGAGTTTAGGCAAAGTGTTAAATATCCAGGAGCTATATATTCTGACTTTCCACCTGTAGAAAACTCTTTGCCATATTTTCATATAAGCGATGAATACAGAATGTTTAATCCAGAAGGTACATATCAAATTTTGTACTATAATTAGGTATACTTATATATAAGAACATTCGCTAATGAAATTAAATTCTTATGTTTATTTATTTTAGGATTACACCTCATCATATGCGTTCATGGCTTAGATGGCAACGCAGCGGACTTAAGATTAGTAAAAACTTATTTAGAGTTAGGTTTACCCGGAGCTCGATTAGATTTTCTCATGTCAGAAAGAAATCAAGGAGATACTTTTTCCGATTTTGATACTATGACCGATCGGTGGGTACTTTTTTTATGATAAATTCATTTCTTTTTTTTATTTTTATCATATATTACTAATATTTTTCCGATATTATTTCAGGTTGGTTCAAGAAATTATGACGCACATACAAAATTCAAGTGAACCAGCTAGAATTAGTTTTGTAGGACACTCTCTGGGCACTATTATTATTAGATCTGCTTTAGCTAGACCACAAATGAAGCCGTTCTTAGGAAAAATGCACACATTCTTGTCCCTTAGTGGACCACATTTAGGAACACTTTATAACTCCAGCGGTCTTGTAAATGCAGGTAAGACAATCTTCAAATCCAATCATATTAAGGTATAGAATTTTTAGAAGATGTCATAACTATTTATTTATTTAGTTACCACAAATCATTAGTACAAATTACAAGAATATGATATGCTAATATTTTATATAAAATATATTTAAATGTTATTTACAGGAATGTGGTTTATGCAAAAGTGGAAAAAGTCCGGCTCCTTGTTACAACTATCTCTTCGCGACGCATCTGATCCACGAAGATCGTTTCTCTATCGGTTAAGTGAACGAAGTCAGCTGCATCAATTCAAGCATATCTTGCTATGCGGTTCCGGACAAGACCGATACGTTCCTTTGCATTCTGCAAGATTAGAGCTTTGTAAAGCTGCTGCTAAAGATACATCGTTATTAGGACAAGCTTATAGAGAAATGGTAATATAATAATTACATGCATGATACTGCTCACAACCTATCTCTCTACAACACCTTCAAACATACAATAATGTATACTTATATTGTAAAATTAAAGAACTTGGTTGAACGCGTTAAGCTCAAGAATCTGTGATTCGAATAAAAAAAAAATATTAGAACGTTTATCGACGAAAGCTGCACATTATGGTAATCATTTCCAGACAACCCACTCTATCTACCTGGGTCACAGTTACCTCGGACATGTCCATATGTCATGTGTTCTAAAAAAATTTAGTTATATCCATTCGATCATGTGGACAATGCTATAGGTAAAAGGTTCTAGATATATTCTGATGGCATATTAAAATAAAAATTTAAAATTTCGATGTCGATTTGATTACAGGTGCATAATATGGTATCACCACTGGCGGCTCGAGCTTCTTCAGTATCAGTAGTCCGGTACGATGTGCAACACGCTCTACCACACACTGCAAGCGCATTAGTTGGCCGAGCAGCGCATATTGCAGCTTTGGACTCTGATCTGTTCATAGAGAAATTCCTGCTCGTTTCAGCGCTAAAATATTTCCGATAAAACTAATTATAAACTATATTGACATTTTACATGCACCCGTATTAAAACAGTACATCCTATGTTTGTGGACCGTGCAATACATTACATGTTGTAGTTTCTTTTAATTTGGCGCTTCATTACCAACAATGAATTTTGCATTTGTTATATTCTCTATAAATAAGCAAACGATTGCTCGTGTGATGTCTAGTGCCCTCATATGTCTTAAGCTTTCATAAAAGACGTTTTTTATGTGTATAATTTTTTAAAGAATACTTAGATCTTCGTGAATTATTATTCCAGATACACTTGCGCATAATGTTATAGATTAGAAGTTACAACTAAACAATACCGGACTACATTCGGATGTGCCTATTACTTTCCCTTTTTTTTAATATTTACTCCAAAAGACTTTAGTTTCATACTGAAACTCGCAGAAACTCGTGTGATTATATATATATTTTTTTTGTAATATAGATAAAATATATTGGAAAAATGTATGTGATTAAATAAATAAGATTAAAATAAATAAATAATAGGTTTTCATTAAATGGAATGCTCTTACCTAGTTAAAATGAATTATATCAAAAATATAGCTTTCGCATTTCACTGGCATTTATTGTAAGGTAAACAAATAGTACAAGCTTACACAATTTTTTCGGAATATAGCACCTTATCTGATCATCGTTCGTTATTTCTCTTATACTGTCTGAAATATTCACATTAATATAACAATGCACATTATAAGCTATCACAATTTTTTAATAATGTCGGCAATGATTGAACTAAAATTCATCTCCTATACTGAAAAACACTTATGTACGGTTAATTTTTCATGAAAAGGTGTGATAAAAATTGCAGCGTATAGGTTTCGTAAAAAAATCAATTTTAATTATACTAGGTTAAGATGGATCTTTACACCAAATTATTAAGACTTTCGAATTAGCAAGTGTAGAGTATGTAGATGTTATTTGTATTAGGATTTTATTGATTGTTGTAAATTATCACTGATACAAACACACGAATTTTATGTATGCTTCTTAAGCCCATAGTTTTTTTTTGCAATTTCAAGTCATGGTAAATCGAGTAAGAACATTCAAATTAAGACCTACAGTCTATTAATTTGAATCTTACGAAAAAATTGTAATTTTATTTTATTTTTATTATATTTTTTATTATTCATTTAAATATTGAAAATGTATCAATTTACATCATAGACGCATTTAAATGTATCTTCTAATTATAAGGTACATAACGGTGCAATCATATTAGATACCAATTCATGAAGAGCCGTGATCCTTCGCTAAATATCGCACTTATTACTATTACTATGTATAAAAAGGTTTTAAAGCAAAATGGTGACATTTATACTTATAGAGTTTTTTTCTATAAATTTTATACTTTTTTTAAACATATATTTTATGTATGAGTATTATAACACAGCCAGTCAACTAGATATGCAAAGGCTATAAAATGATAAATAACCCTAAAATCGCAATTAATTCGCAAGTGGACACTGAGTTTGATATGATTGGATTAAGTTTTTAAATTTTTTTGAATTTTTATGCACTTTTATAAATTAATTTTCTGATATAATAATATACTTTGAATTTTAATTAAGTGATAGATCTGACAGGGCCTTATTACAATATAAGGACAGGCCACAGCCTTAAAGCAGTAATTAAAAATTAGATTAAAAGTTGTAAATTATCGAATGTTAGACTGATCTTTAAAAATATATGGTATTAATAAGTTTAATAGATTCATTTATAGTCATGATTTGATAAAACTGTTATTAATGTCTTGCTCTGTCCACTTTTCTCTATTTATTAATCTATAGGAGACGTTTTATACAGGGGCTTAGAGAATCTAGTCTTGATTTTACCTTTGTTTTAGAATAGTATGACAACAACGTGGTCAAAAAAGAATTTTAATTAACAAAAATTACTAATACATGTACATCAACAATATTTATTTTTGATGATGTTGTTGTTATACGATATATTACTACATATAATATTATATTATAGAGTAATACCCAAACTGGTTGCTCACGGGCATTGCTTTTAAAAATAAAGTAATCTAATATACCTAGTAGACGTATCAAAAACAATATGACATTGTAAATAATAGAATGAAATTTTATTTGTAAAAACATTCGTATGTTAAATGGATATGTGTCGATGTTATACACTTATAATAAAATAAATAAAGCCCGAAATCTATAAAAAAAGAACCTTATTTATAATATTAAACCCAACACTCTAAAACTGAACAAATATAAGCTATGTAGTTCGTCAGTCATACAGTTAGTAATACAGCTTACCTTATATTTATATTTAAACAAATGAGATCAATGTCACACACTGCAATACAAGATTTTAAATGTACTATGTTACATATTTGTGTACACAGTTATTTAAATGTTCTCTTGCGATTTGGTAGAATTTGTATATTGTAATAGCTAGCTTCTGTTGTAATTAAAGACACAAAATGCATAAACTGTTTTAAATAAATACATAAACTGTTTTACCTCAACGTAAATAGCTTTTTACGGCTATGGTATTATAAATCAGTACTCAATTACCGTTTTGATTCGTCTAAATAATAGTTGTTACTAGTGAGCTGAACTTTATAAATTATTTAGTTGACTTTTAACTAACTACAAAATATATTGTACAATATATTTTCAACATAGCTTGTAGTAAAAGAAATAATATTTTTGACCTTAACAAAACGTTTAGAATTCTTTTATTACATTCAAACTCTTTTTAAAAATAGATCTTGATACTCCTTTATAACTTTTAGTGATATACGGTTTATAGGCATACATTTTTTCAAAAAGGCCCGGAAATTTCACAGTTCCTGCCAAAAATTAAACAATTTATTTTTGCTCTATTTATCTAATTGGAAAAGATTTTATATAGTTTATTTCACACTGGCTTGTGATAATCTTCTAGAACAAACCAAAAAATAATTCTATAAAGATTGTTTAAAGTCATATATTTTCGTGCTTTAGTTAATCTGTACCTATGCACAATTAAAGCAGAAAGGTTATAAATGTTCAAACCTCCATATTTATTTATTTCTCCTCCTTAATTTTTACGTCTTAACTTTCATATTTCGACAAGAAACCACATTGTGAAGAAACCTCATAATTTCAGACTTAAATAAGAAAGTCGAACTTTGATTTCAGACGGGGAAGGTCTTTAAAAATTTTGATACGATCATTAGTCGCAATATTTTTGGTAATTGGGTTCATTAGGTTATGGGTTCATTTTTTTAATATATAAGTATTTTCTTATAATTACCCATTTGTTAGAAAACTAGTCAAATATTTTCTCTTTCTGTTATTTTTTTTTTACATTACATATTATGTAAGTCAACTCATCGCTGCACTTTATCTAAACACACCTAATGAATGAGAATAAGCTAATTCTAATCGGCTTATCCAAATTGCTAACCGCACAATATTTTTTTTGAATATTGAAGATTATTGTTAGATTTATTATTTATTTATGAATTAAATTGAAGCAGTGCTTCAATTTAATTCAACAAGTTGGTAAAAGCTGTACAATTCAAATCAAAAAAAAGTTATGTGAGAATAAAACTAAAAGAAATATCTTCTTGGAGACATTTTAAAAATATTTTTTATGCAAAATATTTAAGCGTTCCAAAACTTAAAACAATATGGGTCAAATATGTTCAAGCAATTGATAGGATATAACAATATATACTGAAATCGGTTCTCTTTATTTAAAATTGTTGTTTTCTCGTAAATCTCACTATCGTTAGAAATGAGTAGGATGATAGCGGAGCATAATTTACTCCAGCAGATTAATGGTCTATGTAATGCTGTCAAGATTTTTTATAATTATGATAGTAGAGAGAAAAGTAATCATGTAAAAAAATAATATAACACTAAGTGTCAATTTTACTATCCATTATTTAATTTAATATATGTTCAAGTATTATATTATTATTCTTCCACAAAACAGTACAAAACTTTTATTATAGTTGCTAGCAACCCCGATTAGAAGCGAACTAGCAATACTTTTGAAGGTGGGTGGTAATCGTATTTCTCCCAACTTGTCAATGTCAATTTAGTTGGTGAGATATTTCCCGAGGTGTACGCTTGTATCTTATAGAAAGCGCTTATTTTACTTAAGAACAATAAAAATAAAATGATTTAAATTGTGGATGTGAAACTTTACTATTTGAACGGTGAAAATTTTAAATATACTTAAAAAAGCAGGTGCCTTATACATAAATATATATTATTGGGCGATGCAGTCGATGCTATCCAGGAGATATTTGTTGTAAATTCAATAATAACTTGCTTTAACTTTGCAATCAAAATGGGTAAATTGTTGAGTCTATTAGCTCGAGACGATTCAAACTGTTGTTCCTCGCCACGCTATGATATTTTCTTAGATTTTGAAAATGCTGCACCTACTGAGACAGAACGCGATGTTTACGAAGAAGTACAAAGGGTTTTATTAGAATCAGACAAGATTTTAGAGGAAATACAATGCTACAAAGGAGCTGGCAAAGAAATTCGGGAAGCTATCGCTGACCCATCAACAATAACGCAAGAAAGGGCTTGGCGCGCCGTTAAGCCATTGGTGGACAAATTGCTCAGATTTTATAACCACTCCTTGGAGTTAAAACGCGTAAGTTAATGTTCATGTTTATATATTTTTACACTTTTTTATGTGTAGAATACCCACATACACAGTATAATTATGATGTTTTCCTGTTTTGGTTAGCATTAAAATTGTCATACTTATGTAATATAATTTAATTACAAATTTACCACACAATAAATTAGGAAATTAAATTTTTAATAATATGCAAAGTAAAGAAAGAGTTTTATTTTATCACTGAGGATATATAAGTCACAAAATGATACACTTTCATAAGATAATTGGGACTATCATGTTTATAGTACATACTATGTTAACTTCCTGGATCATTACTGAATATAATCATAAATAAAAAATTAAATCACATTTTATGTTTATTAAATAAGGATAGTGATTATTGTAATGTTTATGCATATGTCGCTGTCAACAGTTGTCATAAAAAATTACATAAAATTAATAACATTAAGTATTTCCAATAATTATCTATACTTATGAAAATCTATTTAAAAAATATACTTTATACATTTATACGTTAAAAGTATAAAGTAACATTTTACTCGATTTATAAATACATTATAAATGAGGCAAAGGGTGTTAAATCACCCATTAAAATGCGTGTCTATAATGTAACATTAGAAGTATGTTAAAGGTTAAACCTACAATTATTATACATGATGACATTTTATACTGTTCTACATTATCTTCTACATATACCTACTTCTTTTCATTGATTGTTTAAAAAGATGCCGATGCCGATGTGAAATTAATTTTCTACTGTAAATAAAATTGAAATAAAAATCTGTAACTGATGATACATTCACAAAAACCAAAGTCATGCTTAAATTTTGGTGAGGTTACAAAGTAGAATTTTTTTTAAATAAATAGATATACAAAATGATGTGTAAAAAGTCTTTATATATCAATGAACATTAAAAGCTAACAAGTAAAACTCATAGCTGCACTTTATGTAAACACATCTGATGTATGATGAACGAGAATATTAAGATCGTAAATATGCCCTAAACGAGAATCAAAGCAGTAACCAATGTTTATTAATAACCTGAAATTTTCAATTCACGAAGTTACTTTTTACAACATATTTTCCAAAATTGACTCGCCACCGCAACCATGGTCGCAATGCAGATACAATCAACTAGGGATCTATCGTAATGAAACTATTCCGTTGTTTATACGTTTATTACAAAAGATGCCCTTTTTGTAATATTTACTTTACTTGCAAATGCGTAATGTTTATTATTCACTTTAATATTTAAAAGTATGAGAAGTATTTTAATTATCCTATACACAAGTAAAGACTTGCGTTTTGTAGTTAATAACTATGTAAGCTATAAAACGACTGCTTTGACCACTCAACATGCATACAATAATTTAAACAAGTGACAATTATTCGCAAGATTAGTAAATAAAATTTATATTTATATTTGGTATATGCTGAATGATTTAGCTTTCCGCTGCATATAGTCGTGTTTATGATTTAAATCACATCGTCGACGATTAAAGCCATCTGTATCCTATGTTTGGTTGAAATGGTTGAATGTAGCAATCATTCAATCAAGCGAATATGGGAGTCGCGTGAGAATTTAAATAATATTTAATGCTTCCTCTTCAGTGTGATAAAACTGATTTAGTTAAATATATGTCTGTCGTGTTTACGACTTTGTAACATTGTATTTAAATTAAAAACTTATAGATTATCTATTTAAGGCGTAACCCTAAAGCAAATTATTTAGGGTTTAGTTGTTAAATATTTTAATAATACGTGATTAATTTGATTTATATTTAACAAATAAAATCTTGCTCGCTATATAATATTTTAGCAAGAAATGTGATTGGTTCTGTCTTTTGTATTTTGTCAGATTTTTCATATCTTTTATATATCGTTTTGCCGTTTCAAGTACGCACACTCATAATCTTATCTGTTACATGCTCGTATGCATTCTACAATTGTATAATATATACATATTTATATATCTTAAATAGCAAATACAGTAATTAAAAGTAATAACACATTTAAGTCAAAGAGTCTTGTATCATTATGAATGCCTTGAAATAAAAAAGTTAAAAGAACTTATGTACTCTTATCTAATGTTTTCTATCATGTTTTAGCATACAATGTTCCGAAAGCTTATTTATTATTGACATCTTTATCTGATTAAGGTTTAAAAAACAATCAAAGTATAAAAATAATACCAGTATCATTTTCTTTTTATACGTGTAAGTTTGCGTTTATACGGTGAATCGTCTTAATATATCTACGACTTATTACGTCGATAATCCACATGTATCTTTACTGTATTAATATATAACTATTTTGTTTTTCGGTTTAGTTATACCATATATTAGACATTATTAAAAATAAAGTTATTTTTATTCATACATAAGTACGTACCATATGCATAATTATTTGTTTTACTTTCAATCAAATTTAATACAACATTTTGAATATTAACAGAATAAAGACATCTCTGAAAATGTTATCAACAAATGATAAAATCACAGATTGTAACTTTCATAAATATAAGGATATAAATTCTTTTGCACGTAAGACACTACTACGTACAACAGTTATTGCTAAGATTTATTTATTTTCCTTATTTGTGTAGTTGCTATTATCATTTTCCATTAATTATTATCGCCTGACTAAGCGGCATATAATCCTACCGCATGAATAAACCAAGCAAACAAATACAGCTTCAAGTCAGTACAGTAAACAAAACACTCAATCAATAGAAATCATAAAAAAATCATATATTTTCTCCATTTGTATAAAATTAATAACTATACTAAAATATTGCTATTACTATTTGCCTTTGCACCGTAAAAAATTTGAACTGCATTATTTAGTATCAACTAAGCAATTTAATGAATATTTCATGTATCTATGCATATAGCATAAGAAATGTGTACAAAGAGGGATTTGAACCTAGAAAATTAACATAATATGTTCAAATAGTTACTCAAACAGTCAAAAAAGCTAAAAAAAATTTAATAAAGATCACAGCGATGGTTTAGTAGAATATTTAAGTTCGCAGGTATTGGAAAATTGATTATATTCGCCCAGACAAAATTATACTCACGCATTTTAATGTTTTTGATACTAAACGTCAAGAATATTGATGTTAGTAAACTGTAATTTGATTTGATTTCAACACCAGCTGTCTCAGTCCAAAGTAGTAGTAAGAAAGAGAGGACAATTTCCGAGTATGACGTGAACAATACCTTGCATGAGCAATGAATAGAGTTACCTTATTAGGAGCTGTGAGACTGCACGTGACGTGCGGTTTCGCAATAACGAGTCAAATTATTTATCAAAAATATTGTCATATAATTTGATTTGAATAAAGATATTAGTTGTGTATTTTGATTATTTTTTGCATAAAATTGAAAAGAAATAGGCTATATATTATTAAATTATAATTGTATTAATGGACTATATTATATTAAATACGTATTATTATATATTGTTTCTAATAACAACGGGATTGAAATTTCATTTACAATCTGGTGTGACGGAAATGTCTGCATAATTTTTTTTATAAACAGACGCCTATTTGCCTAAGTATCGAAAGAGCAACACTATTCGGAATAGTTTTTATATCAATAATGAAAAATTAACTCTTTTACAATAATTTATTTAAATTTATGATTATTTGTACGACAATTTGGAGACGAACAAATGTAAGAAAACGTCTTATGTAACCCTGCCAACGTTAGGGCGGGTCGTAATTCAAGATAACCATTGATTTGACTGGATGCTTTGATTTGAAAGCGAAGGACCGGGATCTCTGCGCACCCTGGGAGATGCCGACGTCCAGCAGCGGATAAAAATAGGTGGAATTTATACATTGATTTCAAGTTTTGTCAACTTTTATTCATATGCATCAATATTTATATAGTACATATATATAAATCAATTACATATGATCTTACATCTAACAGTATCAGTACAATATTAAGAATATTATGATTATAAATACATAAGTAATATGTATAACTATTTACAATTTAGGTTAAACTGTAACCAGTTATATCGTGTATTCCACGTTAACAACCAGGTGGGTCAAACGACTTGATCTAAAGAGCAGCTGGTTTCATTCATCCCGTTTAGATAGCATGGTATGCACCTGCATTCAAAAACACCTTGAATGATAATAACTCAGAATAAAGTTATATGAATGTAACATCTGCGGTACTGTCTTTCTTATAATAACTTGTAACTTTGTAACTTTTCGCATAAAATTAATATTAACGTTTCTTATTAAAAGTCATATCAAAAGAGTAGTGTCTCGAATTCAACATCAAATTATATATTAAATAAATCTACTTTGTATACGTGCGGGATATTGCCTGAAGTAATAAAATATAAATCGATTTTAGTTAATAAACGTTAGCAAAGAAAATTTTATATTTTTATATCACTTCGTTACTTTTTGTTCTTTTTTCATTTAAAACTTTGAAAATCTCACGTAACTTGACATTAATTATTTAATATAATATCTCTCTACAAGTTGTCAAATGCAGCAAGTAACTAAACGATGAAGTACATTTAACCACAACAGAATCTATGGATATTAAATTCCAACTCGCTTCTATTATGAAATGTGACCTTTCAAAGTTGTCATATGAAGTTGCAGAACAGCTCGGAATTACTACGCATTTTCTCTAAATGGGATTCAGGTCACTGATTTCATTCTTGTATCTGTACATAAAGATTTTTTGCGAAATGTTTTTGTAATATTTTTAATTATCCAATACAATGGATATAATCATAAAAGTTTTGAAATTATAAATTATATTATATATTGTCAATCTCAAATGATAAGTGCCGCACTTATATTTTATAAATATCATTTTATGTTGTTCTGTGGGCCTGTTGTTTCATTTTTTTTTACTGTTCTATCCTTATCTTGTAGTCGGTAATAGTGACATCTGCACTGCTACTGCAGTACTATCTTTACGGCTATTTTTGTTCTTAACCTGCAAGTTATACCTAAGTGGAAGATAAAAAGAATATTGCCGCAAAAAATATATATATTTCTTACCGATTGTCTGAGCGGTGGATCGTGAGGTGGAACCAAATTAATGGTGCATGCGGGACGTTGCACTCAGAAAATGCTCACTTTCCGCTCGTCCGACAATTGCATTAAATTGCAATCCTCATATGTGCTGATATTATGTAAATAGTATCAAGGACTATATCGTTAAATGGTCTTATGTAATTGTTCGTACGTAGTTAATTAGCTTTAAGTTTATTTCAGAAAAATATGATTTAGTTGTAAAAATTTTTCTTTATTGTTATTGCGTATATACGAGTAGGCGGTAGAGTCATTGTTAAACGACCACGTTTATTACATAATATTTTTAACATATTCACATAATATGTGAAAGACACATGTCACTTTATTTTTTATACCCGTAAATCATGAAACCTTTTTCACATTAATATATTAATCTGTATCCTAAACTGGTATTTCAAAATACGATATAAAGGATATAATCGAACCTCAAGGTACCCCAAGGAAACCAAACTACGGGCACTTCGAATACGAAGTTGTCTGGCATTAGGCAAGCTTTATTTCAAGATGTCGACGAAGAGATGAGCGATTATGCAGCTACTTCTTGAACGCCGCTAGGGATTCCGTTTAATTTAACTTGATTAATATATACTGGTGAAATCCAGTATAACCCACTTGCCAGGTAGTGAGTGTTCTGTCAGGCCAAAAGGAAAACTACTTTAAAGTCATTGCTCAGCATTAAAAAACAACAACTAGAGGCTTTGGATCGTAATTATTACAATTTATTTCAGCAAATTTACTGTTATCATATTTATGTACATCATAATATCATACCTAATTATTTTATTTTATTTATTGTTTATTGTTGATACAAAAAGAAATAGCAGTAGACCAGCAATTTGTGGTTAATAATGTCTTTATTAAAGAGAATAATAACATGTTATGTTACCAATAAAACATTTTGCACACAGAAATCTATACAGTATAGATGAAAACATTAGATAGTTCCACGACCTGAATAGATTTATCACTGCAATTGAGATAGTAGATAATAATCTACACGTCATCTCGAGAAGTGTCTTCATTATCAGCGTACTCTACGAATTCCTAATTGTACGGCAACTAGTGTTAATTTAATAAGTCGCATTAATTCAAGATAAGAACTTTTAACAAGGCAATAGTTTTTGTTTTTTTATTGCATTGTAGTAATATGTGTGTATGTGTATGTGCAGCGAACAATTGTGCTTAAATTCTTTTTATAATTAATTTAACTTCACAACTTCTTTCACTTATTAGATATGAGAAATTCTATATTATAATTAATATATGTATATAGAATACATATATGATTAGCAAAAAGCGTAAATATTTCCAATTAACGTTATTCTTTTACTCTATAAACGCTAGAATAGTTCCAATGAATAAGGGCCATACTCTTGTCTATTCAATTATACATGCGAACTGTACTGTTTTTGTAGCACCGTTAATTTATTGCAATGTTTATTTAACAGTATGTCGATTAACATGATGCACATGGTTGATTTGCTTAATGGTCTTTGTAATTCGATATAAACTAATGCCTAGGGGCATTTGTCTTAAAAAGTTAAAGCTGAAAGTCGTAGCTTCAAATCTCGGTTTATCCAGATCGGTTCGGAGTATACATGGACACCTTTCTTTGTTCGGGTGATAATTCTTAATTCTTCAAAGATACTACTTATTAGAATGTTATTTTTGATTGGATATGTAATATTATATATATTATTAAAATGTTAAAAAAAAATTATACGAGTATAAATGAAAATAAGTTAATATTTTTTGCATATTCATAATATTTCTTTTAGCTTTACAAAGATCATTTCATGAATAATATTTTGTTTGCTCGCAGATTGTCGTCTAAATAACATAAAATCAAAATAATAATAAGATAAAACGTCTTTTCAGTGCTAAAATAAATACATATACCTAAATAATAAAAACGTGAAGGTACGTGCAGTTACCTAATAATTTTAACATAATTATCACAGAACATCTTTCATATCATTTATCTTCATACCAAGCGTGCCATCTTGTCTGGTTTACTAATTTGACCTACATTACTGCTAAATATTTTTTTATATGTTATGAAAATATAACTTGTCAATGAAGTCATGTCAGTAATGAAGAATGTCAGAGGGTGTCTAGCCAATTATCTGTCCGATATTTGGTTTTCGGCATACGGGTACGCGACCCCGGGACCTCGAGCCACCACTTTCATAACCCTATCCAATCCATGTAAGTGGCGTCGCTCCCCTATACTCCAAGTCTTTCTGCCTCTTATTCCCTTTCCTTTCTTGGTTTCTCCCAGTAATGGGTTTGGAGGTCAGATGGCAATCGCTCCACTAAAATCCACTTCGCCACTAGTATGGACCGATTTGGAAAAAAGCTGGGTATGGCTAGGGCGTCGCCGTTAAACGACGCGCAGGCACATCGCCCTACACCTGCGATAAGTGGGCAAGGGCTACCGTGTCAAGTACGGGCACGGCTAACGACGTCAGTACCCAGACGGAAACTCCGCTTTGCAACATGGAATATTGGCTCTCTAACCGGACGATGCAGAGAACTCGCAGATGTACTCATGAGACGTCGGGTCCAGTGTGCTTTCCTTCAGGAAACTCGCTGGAAGGGCAATAAGTCTCGTAACATCGGGCAGGGTTACCGCCTTATATACACTGGGTCACCTACAGGCAAAAACGGTGTGGCGGTAGCGCTTTCTGAAGAGCTTCAGAATGGGCTTCTTGAAGTTGACCGTCGCTGCGACCACTTGATGCGGATAAAGGTACTGATCGAGGTCGTTATCACAAACTTAATCAGTGCTTATACTCCCCAGGCAGGTTGTAGCGCGGCTGAAAAGGAGACCTTCTGGGAGCAGTATGAAGAGGTACTACTCGCTATACCGTCTACCGAATTAGTCTTAGTTGGGGGGGACTTGAACGGCCACGTGGGTAGGGTCGCTGAGGTGTATGAACGTGTTCACGGGGGTTTTGGATATGGTCTTCGCAATGCAGAGGGAGAAAATATTCTAAGAACCTGCATTGCATCTGATCTGGCTATCGTGAACACTTTCTTCCAGAAGAAACCTCAGCACCTTATAACGTATAAGAACGGGTCCCACTTAACTCAAATTGATTATTTGCTGACTAGACGGTGTCATATAGGCAGGGTGACCAACTGTAAGGTCATTCCCGGCGAAAGCCTGACGGCCCAACATCGCCTCCTTGTCATGGACTATAATGTTACTCCGAAAAAGAAAGTAGCTGAGAAACGCAAGCCTAGGATTAAGTGGTGGTTGTTGAATGGGCCGATGCAGACCGACTTCTTGGCGGAGGTGGAGAGTCAAAATCTACTGACTAACACCGAGACCGCTCAGACTGCATGGGATCGAGCTCATTCAGCAATCATTGCAGCGGGCAAGCGAGTTCTTGGTGTTACTAAGACATGACACGCCTACCGTGTCATCGACAGGGAGACATGGTGGTGGAATGTGGGTGGGTGATTTAGGAAAAGAAGGCGTTTAAAGAGTTGCCACACAGACTGGAGTACATAGAAGCGAAACGGGCCAGCAAAAGAGCTGTAGCCAGAGCCCGCAGAGAAAGTTTGTCACCATTGTACGATAAACTTGAAACTGTGAAGGGGCAGAAGCTCATATACAAACTGGCTCGTGCCCGAGATAAAGCGACGCAGGATATTACAAAATGTCTTTGCGTCAGAGATTCTCGGGGCACGTTGCTTTGTAGTCATGCCTCTGTGAAGGAGAGATGGAGAAGCTACTTTAAGGAGCTGCTGAACACTCAGCAGTCTTGTAGTCTTCCTCCTGAATTATTTCCTAACCTCGTACTTGTTGCTCCAATAACCCGTGACGAAACTCGTAATTGTCTTCGACGCATGAAGAACGGAAAAGCGGTAGGACCTGACGACATCCCTATCGAGGCGTGGAAATCGTTGGGCTCTCTTGGTGTGCTTATACTTACTGACCTGTTTAACCGTATCTTGAATACTGGAAAGATGCCACATCAGTGGCGGCAAAGCTTTATTATCCCTATTTACAAAGGAAGGGGCAGTGTTCAAGATTGCGGTAGTTATAGGCATTAAGATTATGAGCCACACCATGAAGCTCTTCGAGCGCATGATCGGCCTCAGGCTCCGCCAAGAATGTACTGTCTCTGAGTCTCAGTATGGGTTTCAACCAGGATCAGGCACTATGGATGCCATTTTTGCCCTCAGAACTTTGATGGAGGCTTACAAGGAAAAAAGGAGAGCTCTGCATGTGGCCTTTTTGGACCTGCAGAAGGCCTTTGACTGTGTGCCACGTCAGTGTATCTGGTGGGCATTGCGATCCAAGGGGATCCCTGAAGCCTATATTGAGGTTATCAGAGATATGTACAACGACTCCGCTTCAGCGGTTAGGACCGCTGTTGGCGACACCAAGCCCTTCCCGATTACAGTAGGGGTTCACCAGGGCTCAGCTCTTAGTCCGTTCTTATTCAATGTAGTGCTGGATACTGTATCGGCTCACATCCAATGCCAGCCTCCGTGGCTGATGATGTATGCCGATGACATAGTACTCCTCGATGAGAACCGACTGATGCTGGAGCGTAAAGTGAACGCCTGGAAGGGTGCGCTTGAGAACGGTGGTCTCAAACTGAATGTGTCGAAGACCGAGTACATGGCTTGCGGGAACCCGGACTCGAGCACCATCCATATCGGGCCTGAGCCAGCCGTTAAGTCGGAGAAGTTCAGGTACCTTGGAGCCGTTATGCATGAGTCTGGAGGCATCGACCACGACATCCATGCCCGTATAAACGCTGCCTGGGCCAAATGGCGGGAGGTCACTGGTGTGGTCTGCGATAGCAGAATACCGCCCAAGCTCAAGGGACTGATATACAAGAGCATTATCCGACCTGTTCTTATATACGGCAGCGAATGTTGGCCAACATTATCTCGGCACTCTCAGGAGCTTCACGTCACGGAGATGAAGATGCTCAGATGGATGTGTGGCGTGACGCGGTCCGACCGCATACGCAACACATTCATTCGAGGTAGTCTTGGGGTCCGTGACGTAGTGGATAAGCTCCAAGAGCGTCGCCTGAGATGGTATGGCCATGTTATGCGCCGATCTGAGAACTATGTCGGAAGGAAGTGCCTTGACATGTCTGTCCCTGGAGTTAGACCACCCGGACGCCCAAGGAAGCGATGGCTGGATGTCGTGACACAAGACATGAGAGCCAATAAATTGTCCACTGAGGATGTTAAAGACCGTGCACAGTGGAGTAGGCTCAGTCGGAAGGCAGACCCTGGCAAAAGCCGGGACTAATGCCAAGAAGAAGAAGAATGAAATATATTTATGTAAATTATAAAGTATTTGATTGATTTAGTAAAAAAATCTGCTTAAGATTAACAACTAATCTTATATGAACCCATATTAGACAATGATTCAGATTCTTGTCCCGAGAAGTACGCAACCTACCAATAAATATATTATTACTTAATTTCGAACACGTGTTCACTTTGTCTTGGTACCATTTACAGAATATTACGTCATTGGAAACAAATCCCGCTTCATCCTGTACTATGTTTACGAACAAGTGTTTCATAAAAAAACTTATGATTCAAATGACATCTGTCATATATGTATATGTATATATATATATATATATATACTATATATATATATATATATATATATATATATTATATATATATATATATATATATATATATATCGAAATAATCTTTTGTGTCATTATAAATTTACATGGAATATTCCACAAAACTATTTTGTAGAAAACTATTACGTATTTCCACAAATAAAAACAGTGCCAGTTCAAAGTAAGAATTTAAGTCAGAAATACACAATTGCAAAATATATCTCCGATTGAGGTTAAATCCGTTAAATGCGTCATGAAGAGGCAAAATCTCACTAATTTGCAAACCCATCGGGATGCGAAGTCGAAAACGACCACAGCCACGTGACTCATATCTTGTGATTCACCACATTTTATATAAAGCACACAATCGCGGGAGCTATTGTACTCATAAATACATGCCAACTACAGGTACATAGATGTCGAAGTTAGTTTGCGTTTACAAATATATTATTGAGGGATAAAAACAATTAGATCGAATGCTTATATTTTATAATTATTATCTATGCGTAAAGGCACAGCGTCTGCTCGTAAACGGGACGGTTTTGGGTTCGATTGCCAATCGAGGAGTTGTCACAATGAATTATTTTCATTTTCTTCGCTGTGGTAACAAGGCAAAAAGGCGGCGTTGAGTTTCGCCGCTCAACCAGCAATGTCTCGAAAGGCAAAAAGCGGGGAACAGAGTGTCTTAACACTGCCTACCCTGCTATGTGCGAGATACAGCGTGAAGTTAAATATATATTTTTTTTTATATCTAACCAAGCCATTTTTGTAGGAGCACAAAGAAAAAGCCGCTTTGTAAATTATAAAGGCATATTAACACCAAACGTAATATTCCCTTTCGACCATTCCCTTTTCTGAACATAGATTACAAGTTTCTTTTGTTTTTTATACCAACGCTTGTAATGAGTTACGTCTGGTACTGCCAAGATTAAAATCTTTTTAATTAAGCTGACTTCTTTATTTTGTATATTAGCTAAGCAAAATATATTTTTGTAGTAGAAAAAAATACTAATAGTATTTTTTCCAATTTCTTTTTACATTCATTTATAAATAAAGTTATATTCACAATATTCTATCTATAAAAATAAATAAATTGTTTTGCAAAATTCTATTTTCAAGTATCATTTTTATTCTATAGAGGTAATTAAAATTATGTTTAATAAATTTACTTTCTCTAATGCAGAGCGTTTGTAAATTTCATTTATCAGTATCTACATATATTGCGATTACAATCCGAGTCAGTACACGGAAGACGCCTAATAGAAATAATTGCTTACCCGCGCTCCCGATGCAGTTGCAATGTACTCGACTAAACAACAACCGCATCCTGTGAATAGATTATGCAATCAACTCTGATTCGTCTAACATTTCACATTAACGGCCTATTTAATTCCTGATATCGCCTATCAGTAGTTTGTTAATTTAAAATTTTACTTTTCAACAATCGTGATTTAAATGTATAACGGCAAATATATATGTATAACAGCAATTATTACCGCAACAACACTTTGTTTTGCTTACAATAAATACTTATAATGAAAATGCTTGCAGCGGTAGATTTGGCAATGGACCAAAATAAATCTTTACTGTTCCAAGTTGTTTAAAGTTGCTTGCTGCGATCCATACACGCTTCCTGAAGCTTAACTAGTTTGTAACATACAAACAAAAAATCAAAGCAATTGTTAAAGTGTCTTTGCAAATAGTAAATGTTTCTACAGTTACTTCCGCACGTTTAACAGTCTTGGTAGGTGTTGTTGATAACTTGACTGCTATAAAGAGGTCCTATAGAGAGGAGACTCATTTAGAACAATTGTTTTGTGATGACCATTAATTAATATCTGTTTTCAAAATTACAAATTCAATAACGTAAACATTTTCTAAGGCTGTCCAAATGTCTTACAGAAAATATTCATGCTATTTCAGTTTTATTTAATATCTTTGTAAAACAGACCTGGGAATATTAAAAACCAGATATTTATACTGTACTATATCATTGACCGTTGAAAACTTTTAAGAGTATTGATATATTGATTAAATAGTAGGTACTTTTGTATCGTTTCGTGCGTGCTAGTAATAGACATTATACATACGTAAGTAAGTTTGTAGTGTAAGCAATCTCATGCTCATCTATCCATCTCTCTCTGCTGTCTCATACATATTTAAAGTTTACAATGTTGTTCCAAACACAGACATTTTTTTATTATATGTAAACTAAGACTCCGTCTGGATCATGAATTCTGAAATTATTTCCCCTCTTGTTGTGTCGCTTTGATATAAGTTATTATAAGTTTACGTGCCAAATTTTCCGATAACACAGTCGCGACATAGTTTAAAATACCTTAGTATATTATTTGATACTCCGTTTCCGTTTCTAAGTTCATTCAACCGATGCCAGAAAATACTGAACTGCCTCACGTCACGTTACAGTCCACATACTTCTACTGTAGTACTCGTCGAACAATGTGCTATTTAGCAAACCGTCGAATATGAATTGAGCTCCTACAGAAGCAATGAATATGGGTCATAAGGTTCAGTGGGCAGAACAGATCGAATTTACTTTTCTTCCATGCTATAGCATTTTCAGTTTTTAACATTAGAAAATCTAGACAAGTAAAGTTAACTTTTTAAACAAATTGATCTATATGTAGTATAAAGTATTACTCAATATTTTCGGCACGATTACCTAACCTAAACATTACCTGAAAGACATTGCTAATTTTCAAGGGCATTAGCATATAATTTAATTTTAGTTAGGTGATAATATTTTTATTTACCCCATAGGTAAACTGAACTTCTAAGCTTAAAGCTTTTAAGTGCATATTTATTAAATGTTATCAAAAGGCACGGACTCCCAACAGTCTGTGGTGAAGAAACAAAAGAAAAAGTATTTATCAATATACATACGTGTATCAATGTACATCTGTCATAGCAATTTGTGGAGAGACCACAACACATCCTAGTTGATTGTTATCTGGATGGCCGGATGTCGTATATGAATATTCAAATTTTCTCGTCTATGAAGCGCTCGTTAGACTGTCTATGTCTATGTCGATTGCCGCCTGATGACAATCGTTAACCCCTTTGATAGTTTATTAGTATTAATTGACTTTGTTCTTCATTATAATGCGACTGCCAATTTAAAATGTATCAATAGAAACTTATAGGAAGTTAATTTAAAAAGGCCTCCTCTAATAAGCAAAGAGGAAAATAAAAAATATTAATTATCGAACTCATATTATTATTGTTATTGTTTTGTAAAGTTAGTAATGGTGGAAATAATTTTAACGTTTTTAAATAATAAATAAACACTGTTATTAAATAGACATATATTTCTTTTAAGTATATTTTTTTTTTATTTTCAGGTTGTACCGCGACTTCTAGGCTCACTTGTGGGAGGATCCATGAGTCCAACACAGCATTTAGAGCAACAGCAAGCACTGGTGAAGCAATTTGCAGAAATACTAGAATTTGTTTTAAAATTCGATGAACATAAGGCAAGTTGTATCATAAATTATGTTTTTTTTAATTATTGAAAATTATGATTTTATATAGCTTTATAAAGTATGATATGAAGTGTTCTTGTTTACATGAACGCCTTTATCTCAGAAGTGTTGCAACCAAATAGTTGACCTATTTGGCCAAAGTCACAAGTCCTCAAACTGAAGGGTCTATCAACTAGGAAACAATCTAGGCCTACATTCAACGGATCATTATAAATAGACCCATCCGACTCGTTATTATTTATTGTTAAATATTATTATATTGTATCAATGTGTGAAGTAAATATTAAGTTCTTTGGCTCTTTTTAGCATAACTTTTTTGAACTTTTTGTAGCTTCTGGTAGTATCTTCAATAAATAGACGTAAACGGGTAAGTGTTTATAATACAAAAAAATATATATTTTCACAATATGTGGATTGCACGCAAGTAACGCAGAAATTACAGTTCAAATTAATATAACACTAAGGTAAAATTACGCGGATCCTTGGCAATGAATCGATTTAAACTTTTATTTAAGTTTAAAGTTGCGTGATCATGACATTGTTTTACCACCCCTACACTTTACCCTTTCATAATAATAAACTAATCAATAAGCTATTTTCGCTACGAAGAGCAACGTTCACCTTATATGGTTATGAAAGAGACTAGAATTTCAACATTCATATATATATCGGTAATAGTATTAGCGCAGTCAATTTTATCTTTGATGCTTACAATAGCTCCTTGTCTATCTAATTTCATAATGATTTATAGAAATATCTACGGTATGCGTAATCTAAATAATCCGTCATAGATAGAAGATTTGTATATATATATAGTTAATCTATGGTAACGTATTTTGACACGTCTATGGATACTTTCAATATAAATATTTAATTTAAATTGTCCAATGTTAAGCTTTTAATAATTTTATACACTCGTGAAACTCAAAATCCAGTTATCCTTCAACTAAAACTTATAGATAAGATAAAAATGATGAAACATAAGACAACCGCCGTAATATGGGACATTTCATATTTGCCTTCGCTTTGGGAATCTGTAGATTCGATTAACTTGCCGCAATTTCTTTTATTTTTCTCAAAATTCTTAAAAAAGAGGAATTTGTACATGGCTAGTTATCCATTTCCATTTGTATATGTAATCCATTTGTATATGTATGTATACATTCCATTTGTATATGTAATCCATTGTCTTCAAATGGATTACTTAAGCTAAAATAATATTCTGCATATGGTTGTTGAGACACTCTATTCTTCACATTCCGCCCAGTTTTGCGTGTTGAGTGGCGAGATTAAACGCTCCGCTTGGTCTTCTTATCCGAGTGAGAAAATAAAGACAGTTCATTTCACCGAGCTGGAATCGAACTCATGCCCGTTGCATTAATTAATTAGTCGGACACAGTATCGCTGCACCACAATGGGGGTCATCGTGGTGCAGCATCCGTTAATTTTATTGGGTAGAAAAGTCAACGTGAAACTGGGTTACACAAAATACATTAATAACACATGTAAAAAAGTTAATATTGTTCAGTTTTTAATCTACCCTACTTGTTTACAAACTATGTGTATACTTACTTACTTGTACGTAAAAATCAAGAAGTTCTAATGGAAAATGATGTAAAAATATAAATTCATAATATTTACTATACTTTATATAGTACCGTCTGTAATTGGTATGTACGATAAGCAAATAGCAATCACTGACTTCAATAAAGTATCGCTAAACTATCCAACTGCTAACAGTTAGTATGTAAACAAAGCAATGCCTAACATGACCCTTAGCTAGAATTGAATAAGTGCTCGTTATTCAGACAATCGAGGGCCATTTTGACCCCAACCTTGCAGTGTCGTTGCCTCCGATGTGATATACCCATAGTACATAGTTTATTTCTAAAGTTAAATTATATAATATGTTATCTGAGCTCTTCTGCTTTTAAATTTTCCTTATATAATAAATTGCTAGGAAAAAGTAAACCCATATCGGTTCTCGAGGAAATGAGGAGATATACAGTTTGTTTGTATTCACTTTATGCAAAAACACTTAAGGAGCTGAAGGAAACTGAAGTGTACTTATCTTGGCAATCGAATATACACTTTTAGTATATTTTTAACTGAAAATTGGGACGAGTGGTGAAATCTAAAACCATGGCCAATATAGCGAAGCGATTTAACCAGCCGTGTGATTTTTTTATACAATTTTGGCACAGATGAAATCGATTCAGCGTGGCAAAGATTAACGAAAAACAGGTTTTGATGTCACGGTACCATGCGAACATAGTTATGACTTTGCTATTTCTAAGCTTAGTGCCTATACTGTAGAATTTAGCGTCTGTAGATATTCTCATTGTCAAAGCAAGAAGAATTTATATTCACATTCTTGTAATTTTCCTATGTTATTTTTAATGAAACAAATTTTACTATATCTTGCTATGCCAACGACGTTCCTTCTATAAACAATAATTATAATTAATCCTTAACACTTCAATCATGTCCGTCCACGTTCTCTATTGTATATTGTTTATAATTACTCATTAGTTATCATTAGTCATCCATCAACTGCTAAGGTAGCGAATTTGACAAATTAACATTGCAATAGAAAGCACGCCTGACCTCGGCATAGTGAGCTGACTCATTCTCCGTGGGTTTGTTTATTTACTTCAATTAAGTGGGTCTACTAAGAATATTTACATAATAGTATTTTACCGGGTGTTCTCAATTGCCTAGGTGTATTCAATTAGAAATTATTGGTTAATAATTGTCGATTGTATACAGTCCTTAATATTCACCATATTATATATGTAACGATATACGGATATATATATATATATATATATATATATATATATATATATATATATATATATATATATATATATATATAACACTAACTAACATTAACTAACATATTATATATATATATATATATATATATATATATATATATATATATATATATATATATGTTAACATTTTTTGTTTAGATGAAAACACCAGCTATACAAAACGACTTCAGCTACTATAGAAGAATTGTATCGCGAAGTGGGCTTATTAATGCGGAACTTCCACCAGGGGAAGAACCTCACATAGGTGCCGAAGTGGCTAACCGAATGTCGCTGTTTTATGCTCAAGCAACGTCGATGCTGAAAGTGTTATCGGAAGCCACAAGTCAGTTTGTAAACGACAATCAACAAGATTTAGAAAATACAACAGAAACTCTTAGCACTATGGCCAAAGTGTGTTTGAGAATGTTGGAAAATCCGTAAGTATTTTATATATATCTACTTTTTCTTTTTTGCAGAGGTAATAAAAAAGTAGTGTAGTAAAGTTTCTTTTTTTTTTAATAATCTAGCTTGTTCTTTAATAGATAGCAATTTTAATTTGAATTCTTAATTATACATATACGTATGTACATGAATATATGTACTAGTACTAGTACTATTTATTTAATAATAATATATGTATGTGTATGTATGTACTGTTTATCTATACTGTAAAAAAATGTTTCTGAATTTATTACACTATGAACTCTCAGACGACAACTCAGTATAGTTTTTTTTCAAACTGATGAAAGCGGCTTGACATTCTTTAAGCGAGTGTAACATTTAGGCTGAATAAAATTTTGAACTTTATATATTACTGAAGAAACCATGAATTTTGTGTTTAAAACTGTACTCATTACAAAGTGAATTATAACACATAATTCGATTATTCTTTAGGAATCCTGAGACAGGTATAATAAAATAGTTATGAAATTTAATGTAAATATTTTCTTTTTTAAATACATTTTTCTTTTGCATTTTGTGTGTCAATAAAATCAATACGTGTGATAGCAGATAGTTAATTTAAAACCAAACCTATAAAGTAAAGCAAAAAAATCTATATCCTCTTAATTTTCTGATATTGTATAGTTTACTTTAACTAACTTGGGACCATTGAACTCAGCGTCTAGGATACATTAACTACAATACACAATTACACATAAATATTGTAGTACGCTTTATTTTATAACCTCTCTGGCGCACGAAGAAGTACCTAAACAAGCAAAATGCATTATAAAATTTATCTACATATAAGATTCTCTTATGAAATGTATTTCAAATGTGCTTACCCATGATTAAGCAATTATTTTTTATACGTAAAATAATATTTTTATTTATAAAGCAATTAAAAAATATACTGCAAATATATCTATAATTTTAGCTTAAAAGTTACTGTTTTTACGTTGACAATATTCTACGTTATAAATGATAATTTTGTCCGCCCATATCCGGCTGAAAGTGCGTAAAATCCGGTTAATTATAATGAGAAGAACTTTTGTAAAATTTACATTACATATTTGATTATCTAAATATAGAATTTCTTTAAATCGTGATGACATAGTTAGTACGTGTCTGTCCTTTTATGGTAGTTAGGGTTAAAGTTTAAAATCTAGAATTTCTCTATTGGAATATAATCTTCGTTCAATAGAAAAATTCCGTAGAATGGTCTCAACTATGACAAGTCTCCTACGTCCTCTTTGTCTATACCGCAAGAATCGCCTGATATGTGAAATACAAACAATTACTCATATACATATTTTAGAACATAACTGTTTTTTAAAACATGATAAATAAACAAGATAATATTAGTTATTTGATACATTAATAAAATGGCATTGTAGTTATCATTAATAATAGTTTTGTTTTTAAATGATAACAGCAATGCACGTGGATGTTACACTCATCCTGATTGCGACAAGAGCGAATTTATGATAGCACTCAATATATTTACTGGAGTCAAGTCCTCACTCGATGTTAACTATCGCTAATGAAATAATGATAAATCAAATGTCAGTCACACAATTCCCCTTTCGATTTACGTCTATATACTTCCTTATTATTATAATTATTTGTGATAATAATATTTCAATATACGAGTAGCTTCACATCCTCTATACGATTGTATTGCATACATGATACCGGTGTATTGTAAAGTGAAACTTTAAGAATTCTGCACGATGTCATTGGGAATAGATAAGAACTATCCTACAATAGCAGATGTACATTTATATATATAAAAATAATGCAATTTTCCATCTTCCTAATGTTTTTATTTGGAAAGTCAAAATTTTAATATCTATTTAATTAATTTCAATATCAATCTTAGATCAACAGCTGTAGGCTGTAGCTGTAGACACGAACATTCACCCCCATAATGTATAATATATATGCACTGTGACATAATAGCCAAATTTAAACGAAACAGCAAATTTAAATAAAACTGCTTTGAACATTAACAGATACTCTTATCGATGATAACAACTAACATTTTTGTGTTTTTCTATGATAACGTTATCAGTTTTGTGAAATTTTTGTCGCCTCTTTTTATACAATTTTCGTCCTAGCGGATGTCCGTGAAATCGACATCCATCCATAAATTAACGCCTGGCATTAATAACGCCTGCCAATTGTGGATAGGAAATATTGTAAATCTAATAACCGAACATACGTGCAGTCTAAGGCGTTACACCGGCCATCCTCTGACGTATGAACTTCCTTATCAAACGATTTGGTGGATATGCGAACTTCGTTCGTGTGTAGGTGCACACGAATGGTGTATCTAACCAAACTCGTTATGGCTTACAATCGCTTGTACAACTCCACTCACTTAACCCGTTCAGTCCAATATACCTTATCGACCGCGCCATTGAAAGTGACAATGGCACCGTGCCTTGAATGATAATATATCTTCGGGATTTTAATAACCGATTGATGACACACAGTAATAAGGTTCTAAATTTATTAAATCTCAATCTATATACATACTTCGTAATGTTAAATGTATAGTTTTAAATTTAAATATTTATTATATTTTTGCATTACAATAGGTACGCCTAAATTTCATTTATTATTGCCGTGAATCTTATATAGCATATTGTGTACGATGCTATGATCGACATAAACTGGTCACATATCACTGTGTTACCAAAATGAGGTTATCGGTACCACATTTCTTGTAAAGCCGGGAGCTATATTTTAACCATATTTTTTCCCGTGGTGAACCCATGTATTAGCTAGGTAATCAATGACATTGAATTGTGACATAGCTGTACCTAAGCAGTACTTATTATTCTTATAAATGTTAACGGCCTCTCAAAGACCCCGAATGACTTGTAAACATTTAAAACGTTAACTATTAAATATATAATTTCACATACTAAGTAAAGAATTAATAGAATTATTTTATAATATATAATATGTATATGATAGAGGTCGACTTAACATATGTCACATTAGCTTTCCACTAAACTGTAAATACCAAATTACTACACTTAAATGAGAAAGACCACCGGAAATATAGTTCATTTTTGTTATACATTTTACCTTATTATTAATTTGAATATATTTACATATAGTTAGATAATATGTAATTGTGTTAATGCCCTTTTTATTTTGTACTTTTGTGTAAATTATTATTAAAATTTAATGCACTAAACTAATTCATGGCACAAAATGAGTTTAAAAAAGTAACATAATTAGCATTTTGTTCGAAACATACAAAATATGCATAAACATGTCTGCTATGAACATCAAAGACGTGGTTTATGCATTTATGCCGGGGACGGTCTCCAGCGACCCGAATAGCGATTCCTACATACGTTTATTGTGCTGTAAATCCCCATAGGCAAAATGTGTTGTTTACACAGCGCCATGAGCCCGACATGTATCTATTTATTTATTCAAGCAGGTAACTAGGCTTGTTATAATTAGGCCAGGAAGTGGAATAACAGTTAACGCGGAATATTAGGTTAGTAGCAGAGTAGCAGATTGGCGGTTTGTGCCAAGTTCTGTTAATAATATGGGTTACAGAGATAAGCTGTTGATATATGTTTTTATTTGGATATGAGCGGAAGTTTCTTGCTATGTTTAGGTTATAGAGAGATAATACAATAATGTCTCCAAACTGTTTGATATTAACGTACTCTTTTTTTTATTGGATCTATGGCTCCTTATACAAAATATTTAAATTTGTTTTATATTTATTTTTATTTCTCTTTTAATATGATTTGTGTTTACTATATTCAGAATTATTTTATTAAATTCATACTATTTACTGACTTTACTTTCAGAAAACTGGTAGCACAATTCAGCCGCGAGGAAACTTCCTTATTGGTACTTCGAGTGATGGTTGGTTTAATTATACTTTACGACTGGGTTCACCCTTCTGGAGCATTCTGTCGTTCTTCCTCAGTTGATGTCAAAGGTTGTGTTAAATTCCTTCAACAGCAGCCCCCACAAAAGGCTGAACCTCTACTTAACGCTCTTCGATACACGACAAAGCATTTAAACAGTCAATCTACTCCGAAAAATATAAGGGCTTTATTGGCCGCGTGAGGACACCACTCAAGCCTTGCATGTTGCTGTGGGGAATGATGTGACAATAAAATAATGGGGATTTCTCGTCGGCATTTACTTTGCTCTTACATTGTACAGTTGTAACTTGATTTTCGTAACACGACGATGTTTATATTTTTGATTGTCTATTCTATTAATGTTTCTAATTTGGACATAAGTGAAAAATACTCAATATATTGACAAAATTATCTTTCTTCAGATATTGAATTGTCAAATAAAAAATAGTATTATAATATATATTATTTTTTTATTGGAATTTCAATATTAAACCAGTTTAGTCGAAGCAAACAATAGACGATGCCAGAGTTAGTGTTATTAGAGCAAGACGAATTATTAATACCGATTTATAATGTGTTTCTCAACTATTGATGTCTTTTCTTAACACACAGTAAAAAAAAGTTCAATATGACTTGAAATACTGTTAGCTATGCCGAAATCTTTTTTTAATAGAAATCAAGTTACAACCAACCAGAAGTAGTTATATTGGCTAGATATTAAATGTTCGTAGTTAAAGTAATAATTATCATTTAATTAAGAGATATTATATTCGAACGTTTTAATATAACTTTCTTGAATATGTAAGACTCAAAAATATATCAATATGTGTGATGTACATAGATTACCTCAAAATAGTGAAAACAGTATATACATTTTCTGAAATATTTAACTGTACTATGATATACTTCTTAAAAGTGATGCGTATATTATTGTATATACCTACATGGTAAATAGTCGCACTGTTAGATAAATCCTTTTAGATAATGCTTATAAAGCAAACTGCAAACCAATTATTTTTGAGAAATCGTTCCCTTACCCCCACACGACTGCAAGGTTCGTCTAGGTGTAGATATGTCACAACTAATGTTGCCAGAACAGAGTTTGGGAAATTTTCTGTGACAGCTCAGATTTTTCAATTCTTTATTTAATTTCTCCCTTTTATGTGAGTAACAACACACACTGGACCTGGCAACACTAGTCACAACAATCAACAGAATTTATTGAAGTCAGTTATAAGATAGATTTTAATCTTTATATAAGAAGCTGTAGAGTTTTAATAAACAAAGTATTACCTAAATATAAAGAAAACTGCCTTGAAATTATAATAATAATGAATTGGTTACCACAACAAATTGTGCAATATTTCGCCCAGTGAAGTTTTAATAAAATTTTTGTAATTCCAAAATATATTAGCTGATAAGCCTCGGGAGTAATATTTTTAAAATATCAAATTGTCATCGCATTTATTTGGTTTAGTCTAAAAATTTATAAGTCTTGTAATAAACACAAAGACTGACATACAAAATTATACCAAACTATTGACAGGCTACCATTACTATTTACTAATTAATAAAATGTAAAAGAAAATATTAACGTAAGTTAGTTAAGTTAACTTTATATCTGAGGCTAAATGATAACGAAAAAATATTGTTAAATAATAAAATAATGCAAGTACCCTGTACCACTGCCAGTGATGGATGGATATCAAAGTAATAATAAAAAAGTTTTTATATATGATTTAATATACTAATTAGTAATCGATAAATTGAAAATAGCTTATATATATTGTGGTTATATTGCACTATTCTTGTTAATTAAGAGATTTTAGAAACTGATATTTTCTTTAAGTCACTCAGTATATACCAGTGTACTAAAAAATCTTACAATAATTAGTTATTAATCCAGTTTATTTTAAAGTAATACATATGCAAGAAAATATACAATAAAAATTATACACTACTAATTAATAAATGAATAATAATATATATCAATTAAATACATTTATAATCTGTCAGATCAAAGTACACTAAAGTTATATTTAAACTGTAATTGAAAATTATTTTGACTATATCTGTCTTCCTTTGCTTGTTTCCTAATTTAGATTGCACAAACTACTATATACAATTAAATATGCAATAATAATGAAACATATTACTTGTGTTTGACAAAAGTTAGGTAAAAGCTTTAAAATTTAATTGAGTTCATGTAAAATGAGAATGTTTAAATAAATAATTGTTATTTTTAGCTACACATTAATTGACATAATTGAATTATTAAGCTATTATAATATACTATGTAGTTTGTATATATGCACTTGGCTATATACTAGCTTAATTGAAAGTTTAAATTTTCCATGTTTTAACATAATCTTGAAATTACATGGTATTTTTATTCTCACATAGATAATAATCGATTTCATCGAAATTGTGTTAACTGTTCATTGAGTTGCATATAGCCAAGTATACAAAATCAGGAATGTGTAACCTGCAACAAAACTTTTAAAATTTAAATAAATCTAATTTACAATTTAGGATACAGCACAAATATATAAGTAGATTAGAAAATATTAAGTATTGAATATCTATAAATTAGGTAAAATTAGTTAACACTTATATTTCTTGCACAGTTAGCACAATATTGTTATTTATGTAGTTAATATTGTTGAGATATATGTGTGTGGTTATTTAATTGATATTATAATTATATATATCTACCCACATTGCATTTACAAGGAATTGACCATTTAGAAACTTCTACGGCCCCAAAAATTGCATACTTTGAGTTTTATTTATATTTTTTAATGTTGGTAACATATATTTAAGTTACATGTCAAATACAAATCTTATTTAATCATTTTAATAAGACATTTTGATATGTAATTTATATAAAATAAGCTTTTACTACAATATGACTATTTGTTAAATATCTACTATAATATAGATTAGATGTCAAAATAGTGCTTAGAAAGAGAAGAGAAGAGAAATAAAATTATTATTTGTAAAGGTCCACAAATGAATGGTGTTCACAAATATACTGTGTACTTGATGAATGTAAGAGTTTCTCATTTGTAAATATGCATCTATTTTGCATCTAATTCATATTCTGTTCAAAAACTATACAATCTGTGTTAAATAAATTTATTAAATAATCTTCTACTTCTAGCATACTGTTTACTATATTCAATTAGAATACTTACTTTATATTGTGATCTGTTGAGATTTGAATTCCTTTATTATATCTTAGCAGAATATAGATAAAGTATATTGCATATTGTAGTTTAACTGTTGTTTATTGGATGATTTAAGTCAATTGTGTTTAACTAATAATTGTTTAAGATGTACTATGAACCTATTTTCTTAGTTGTCATTTATTTATTATATATAATAAACACACCAAAGTTATAAATAAACAAATAGTCTCTCTTATATTCTTTTATTTATATCTTAGATTGTGAACACAAAGGAAAATCATTCTTAATTAATATTTACAATAATTAAATCTATGTATTTGCTGGTCTTGGTTTTAAGATTAACTTCCCACTTTCATCACAGGACATGTTGAAGTCATTGAGCACAGAGCGAGTACGCGCTGTTATGATACTTGGAGCTATAACTTTTCTATGTACTCCCATCATGAATAGTAATACTGAAAATTAAGGAAAAGCTATTTTTAATTTTATGAATATTAATAATGACATTAGTTACATTAGACTTTAAAGTCTACTTTATGGTAGTACGGTATCACTGACAATCAGCTCGTAAAAACAAGTTTAGACTTATCGTACAGGAAATGCACTTATAATCAATTACTTGCTACTTTTCATGTAAAGGGAACATACGGTCATTAATTCCTTTTTGTGCATCATTTTAAGTTAAGCAACTCTACCCTTATTAATCTTAACATATTTGTTGACTGCCCCTAGTGCCGATTAACTAATATCATTAACTCGGACTTCGACTTTGGTTCCATTAAAACCACCTTCGTAACATGCATAGCTTAAAGAACCTACTATTTAAATGTGATATTCCAATACAATATTATTTAAATAATTCGAAACTTAATTCTATAAAAACCACCATATTAAACCACATAAGAATCATTTTGATATAATATTATATACATACATGTGATATATTATTATAATTAGCCAATTTGTAAATAGATATATTTTTAAGAATATATAATAAATCTACATACGCTGATATTGTTTACCTAAGAAAGTAGAAGTAAAAGCGAAGAAGGGATGATTCCACAGTGATTGTGTTAAAGATACTACTGGTGTAAGTGGATCAGTAAGCCAATGCCACGCTGCCATTGCCGTGCACACAGATACAACTGCTAGCAGGACTGAAACAGAAAAAAAATTGTATTATTTTGTATTACATGTTGATATATTAATAAA
The DNA here is from genome assembly GCA_037127375.1 of Dione juno. NCBI lineage: Eukaryota > Metazoa > Arthropoda > Insecta > Lepidoptera > Nymphalidae > Dione > Dione juno. Next base: position 1,660,782 of record JAXRJS010000052.1, read on the forward strand.
TTTATATATAGAATAATGTAAAATTTATAATTTCTTTAAATTTACCTCAAGTATCTGATTATAAAAATATTTTTATTAGTCACCTGAGTGTAATTTATTAGTTAGGCAGAAGGAACCTAGTGTTAAGTTTAAATAGTGTCTTATTTGAAAATAATATATTTTAAAATATTATATTTTTAAATAAGCTCTGAATTTATGTCCTGCCACAACACAATGGACAAATATACATTTACATTTATAATATACATTTTGCTAAAAGGTAAAATATTTATAAATTTGGCCTAACAAGACATGGGCAGGGGTAATTTTAAATTCTATTAAGAAATGAATAAATGTTAAGATAAAAAACATGTAGTATTTTTGTTTTGAGTATAAATATTAGTCTAACTCTAGACCTAACTTTAATCTATCAGTATCATTATTTTATTAAAATGTTTATGAAGTTCATAAGAACCAAGCAACCTGTTGTATTTTGGTTTAAGAAAACTTACTTCTCCATCTCATAGTAGCTGGTTGAAGGCATGCTATAACTTCTGTCAAACGCCTTTCGAAAGCCTTCAAGTCTGTAAGAACCGCTTGTAAACATTAGAAAATAGACATTTTAGTAAGTGTTACAGCTTCCATAAAACAGCAGCTTATAAAGAATGAGTTTTTTTACATTTTGCTCAGATTTAATTAAATATTATAAAGTTATTAGACTATGACAGTTAAACTAGGGTAGGTAATATATTATTACTTAAACAATATACGTAATAATCTTTAATGTTACATAGTCCACTTACGATTAGCGTTTTTTAGTCACTGATTATAAATCCTTTAAATTTTCGTTAGCAACAACAAATATTGACCATTTGCTTACCATCACAAGCAGTTTGTTCCAAAGACATTATTATTCAATAACACAATTTTACATTATTGATAACACAGTTTAAATGTTTTAAGTGTAATTTGTAATAAATATATCTATAAAAAACAATCGGTCCAACAGTTCTACCGTAAACTTGACATTCGTAATCGCAACGACTGACGTTTGACATTTCATATTTTATTATGTTGCTCTGTTTCTCTGTTATGAAAATGCTCGATCGATTTATCGATTATTTAATTAATCCAAACATTTATATAATATGCGTTATAAGTTCATTTATTTTCCACATGTTTGAATGCTAATATTATACGATCATATCGTTCACACTTTCGATTAATTGTGTTTTAACGCAAATTTACACAATTTTTATTTATTTATTACAAGACTTAAACATTTACTCGTGTTTAGACATTACGGTACGCGGAAGATTAATTTCAAAAAAATGTTTAAGCTTATTAAAAAGTTTTGAAGTTATTATATCAGTTATATAGTTAAGTATATCTATTTACAGTATTATATAGTTAAGTATATCTATAACAAGGAGTATGCACTGAAACTTTGCCGAGTCAGTGTTCTTCAAAGTAATGTATAGTATCTTTCTTCGGCTTCGTCCTTTTCAACAGTGTTTTTAAATATTAGGCGAATGGAAACTTTCCTGGATAGATTACCCAAATCTACAAATTTATTTACTTTTACATATAAATTTCCGTATTTAAATACCTATAAATTTTCCGTCATAGTAGTGAGGTAGTTTGACCAAGCTCGATAAAACTAAGCCTGGCTAGGTAGGCCTGTTACGTTGTCGTAAATATTGTATCACATTCTTTTTTAGAGCATCGTATCATATTAATTTCGAGTATGACTATGTAATCTTACTGTGAACGAGTTAAAAATATTAAGCAGGGAACAAATGTTGTTGCATGCAAAACAAGGCGAAGGCGTCCATGAAGGGAAATATCAGCTACTTCAACAAATTATCTATCCTCTATTTATAGAATAAGCCCGTTAAATGTTAATTTAATTAGTTATTACCTATATAGATTTTGTCAATAAATCATGACATTCAAGAAAATAACACATCCCATTCTTCTTCTTCTTGGTATTAGTCCCGGCTTTTGCCAGGGTCTGCCTTCCGACTAAGCCTACTCCACTTTGCACGGTCTTTAACATCCTCAGTGGACAATCTATTGGCTCTCATGTCTTGTGTCACGACATCCAGCCATCGCTTCCTTGGGCGTCCGGGTGGTTTAACTCTAGGGACAGACATGTCAAGGCCATTCCTTCCATAGTTCTCAGATCGACGCATAAAATGGCCATACCATCTCAGGCGACGCTCTTGGAGCTTATCCGCTACGTCACGGACCCCAAGACTACCTCGAATGAATGTGTTGCGTATGCGGTCGGACCGCGTCACGCCACACATCCATCTCAGCATCTTCATCTCCGTGACATGAAGCTCCCGAGTGCGCCGAGATAATATTGGCCAACATTCGCTGCCGTATAAAAGAACCGGTCGGATAATGCTCTTGTATATCAGTCCCTGGAGCTTGGGCGGTATTCTGCTATCGCAGACTACACCAGTGACCACTCGCCATTTGGCCCAGGCAGCGTTTATACGGGCATGGATGTCGTGGTCGATGCCTCCAGACTCATGCATAACGGCTCCAAGGTACCTGAACTTCTCTGACTTAACGGCTGGCTCAGGCCCGATATGGATGGTGCTCGAGTCCGGGTTCCCGCAAGCCATGTACTCGGTCTTCGACACATTCAGTTTGAGACCACCGTTCTCAAGCACACCCTTCCAGGCGTTCACTTTACGCTCCAGCATCAGTCGGTTCTCGTCGATGAGTACTATGTCATCGGCATACATCATCAGCCACGGAGGCTGGCATTGGATGTGAGCCGAGACAGTATCCAGCACTATATTGAATAAGAACGGACTAAGAGCTGAGCCCTGGTGAACCCCTACTGTAATCGGGAAGGGCTTGGTGTCGCCAACAGCGGTCCTAACCACTGAAGCGGAGTCGTTGTACATATCTCTGATAACCTCAATATAGGCTTCAGGGATCCGCTTGGATCGCAATGCCCACCAGATACACTGACGTGGCACACAGTCAAAGGCCTTCTGCAGGTCCAAAAAGGCCACATGCAGAGCTCTCCTTTTTTCCTTGTAAGCCTCCATCAAAGTTCTGAGGGCAAAAATGGCGTCCAAATGGTAGTGCCTGATCCTGGTTGAAACCCATACTGAGACTCAGAGACAGTACATTCTTGGCGGAGCCTGAGGCCGATCATGCGCTCGAAGAGCTTCATGGTGTGGCTCATAATCTTAATGCCCCTATAACTACCGCAACCTTGAACACTGCCCCTTCCTTTGTAAATAGGGATAATAAAGCTCTGCCGCCACTGATGTGGCATCTTTCCAGTATTCAAGATACGATTAAACAGGTCAGTATGTATAAGCACACCGAGAGAGCCCAACGATTTCCACGCCTCGATCGGGATGTCGTCAGGTCCTACCGCTTTTCCGTTCTTCATGCGTCGAAGACAATTACGAGTTTCGTCACGGGTTATTGGAGCAACAAGTCCGAGGTTAGGAGATAATTCAGGAGGAAGACTACAAGACTGCTGAGTGTTCAGCAGCTCCTTAAAGTAGCTTCTCCATCTCTCCTTCACAGAGGCATGACTACAAAGCAACGTGCCCCGAGAATCTCTGACGCAAAGACATTTTGTAATATCCTGCGTCACTTTATCTCGGGCACGAGCCAGTTTGTATATGAGCTTCTGCCCCTCCACAGTTTCAAGTTTATCGTACAATGGCGACAAACTTTCTCTGCGGGCTCGGCTCTTTTGCTGGCCCGTTTCGCTTCTATGTACTCCTGTCTGTCTTCAGGAGAGTTGGAATGCTGCCACTCTTGAAACTCCTTCTTTTCCTGAATCACCCCCTGCACCTGGTCATTCCACCACCATGTCTCCCTGTCGATGACACGGTGGGCGTGTCATGTCTTAGTAACACCAAGAACTCGCTTGCCCGCTGCAATGATTGCTGAATGAGCTCGATTCCATGCAGTCTGAGCGGTCTCGGTGTTAGTCAGTAGATTTTGACTCTCCACCTCCGCCAAGAAGTCGGTCTGCATCGGCCCATTCAACAACCACCACTTAATCCTAGGCTTGCGTTTCTCAGCTACTTTCTTTTTCGGAGTAACATTATAGTCCATGACAAGGAGGCGATGTTGGGCCATCAGGCTTTTGCCAGGAATGACCTTACAGTTGGTCACCCTGCCTATATGACACCGTCTAGTCAGCAAATAATCAATTTGAGTTGAGTGGGACCCGTTCTTATACGTTATAAGGTGCTGAGGTTTCTTCTGGAAGAAAGTGTTTACGATGGCCAGATCAGACGCAATGCAGGTTCTTAGAATATTTTCTCCCTCTGCATTGCGAAGACCATATCCAAAACCCCCGTGAACACGTTCATACACCTCAGCGACCCTACCCACGTGACCGTTCAAGTCCCCCCCAACTAAGATTGCTTCGGTAGGCGGTATAGCGAGTAGGATCTCTTCATACTGCTCCTAGAAGGTCTCCTTTTCAGCCGCGCTACAACCCACCTGGGGAGCATAAGCACTGATTAAGTTTGTGATAACGCCCTCGATCAGTACCTTTATCTGCATCAAGCGGTCGCAGCGACGGTCAACTTCAACAATCCCATTCTGAAGCTCTTCAGAAAGCGCTACCGCCACACTGTTTTTGCTTGTAGGTGACCCAGTGTATATAAGGCGGTAACCCTGCCCGATGTTACGAGACTTATTGCCCTTCCAGCGAGTTTCCTGAAGGAAAGCACACTGGACCCGACGTCTCATGAGTACATCTGCGAGTTCTTTGCATCGTCCGGTTAGAAAGCCAATATTCCATTGTCCATAAGTTTCCGTCTGGGTACTGATGTTAGCCGTGCCCGTACTTGACACGGTAGCCCTTGCCCACTTATCGCAGGTGTAGGGCGATGTGCCTGCGCGTCGTTTAGCGGCGACGCCCTAGCCATACCCAGCTTTTTTCTAAATCGGTCCATACGAGTGGCGAAGTGGTTTTTAGTGGAGCGATTGCCATCTGACCTCCAAACCCATTACTGGGAGAAACCAAGAAAGGAAAGGGAATAAGAGGCAGAAAGACTTGGAATATAGAGGAGGGACACCACTTACATGGATTGGATCGGGTTATGAAAGTGGTGGCTCGAGGTCCCGGGGTCGCGTACCCGTATGCCAAAAACCAAATATCGGACAGATAATTGGCTATACACCCTCTGAATAATGTAACACATCCCATTAACCTTCAAAATTAATGTTTTTATAAAGTTTTTTAATTAATTTTAAAAATGATATTTTATATTTTTTTTTGTGAGTTTAATGCTGTTAGCCCTATTGGCCTTGACAGCCACACCGGTTGGGAATAATTTATATTTATATTGGTAAACGAATCTAGTGTACCTACTTAAAGTTCCATTTTCAATCTTATGTACAGTCATGTATAGATTTTACTTTTGAGACCAGGGTGTCAGGTAATGTGTAGCTTGGCTGATTCGTTACTACAAAGAGAATAAAAATGAAATAGAAAATAGAATTATATTAAAAATAACAAATACAGAATTAATTGCACAACAAACAGTGGTAATTAGGTATTTTTTAAGCACATATAGGTACATATAGGTACATAGATTGTTGAGATAGACGTATGGACGGACGAGAATGAATCAGATTCAAAATATATACTATCAGGGGAAGTACGGAAGTAGCACTAGTAAGTGATTAATAACACGAAGTCAAGAAAAGAAGATTAGCCCGCCAATCTAATGGGCATGTGATAAGAAGGGATGAAATACATTGAACTAAGACCATCACCAAAATAAAATTATTCTGTTAATTACCACATGATTATTATTAGATATGTCGTATTTAACTACTAAAATACTTTTTAGAAAACATAAAAAAATAGAATTAAACTGGGATTGACCCGCGCCATTCATTAAGCGCGCCATTATGCTACGTCATATTTCTGTTAATGAGTATTACAACTTATTTATGTTGTTAGCATCTCAATAATGATTTAACAAGAGAATATGCTTTTTATTAAATATTTCTAGTTAGGTTTAAAGTGTTATCCCAAGCTAAGGAAAGAAATATAATTTTAGAAAATATATATATTTCTAATATATTTCTTTCCTTAGTATGGAACAATTAACACAAATATTTAAGCAACTAATTTGAATTAATAATAAACTTATATATAGATATATATTATAGATATATATATATATATATATATATATATATATATATATATATATATATATATATATATATATATATATTATATATAGATATATATATATATATATATATATATATATATAGATATATATATATATATATATATATATATATATATATATATATATATACATATATAGATGATATATATATATATATATATATATATTTATATACTATATATATATATATATATATATATATATACAAATATATTATATGTGAGATTCGCAGCGCAACTACTACCATCTTGATGCTATACACGGTGCCTTTGCCTAGATCTTCGACGAGTCAAGCAAGTCATTGTCACTCATCTCATCTACCAAATGGGTGAAAATTCACATTTTGAACTTTGACTCTACTCACTGCGATTCTTCTTTCTTTGCATCAAGAATATTTTTAATAAAAGAATAGAATACGTATAAATATCAATAACGGGTTATTATTATAGTAATTAAAAACAAATGAAGAAATATAACAAATAAATTTTGTCAATAGAAATACTAAGTAGCTATACTACGTAGGTACCAGGAAGGCTGCGTCGCGTGTTCGTCTTGGCGGCGTCTTGGTGGCGAGACTAGTCGATGTTTCAAAAAATTAGGTAGCTATACGTACTCGTATATAATATACGTATACGTATATAAATAGATATAGTGTAAGGTAAATATAAAAAAATATATCTTTCAATGTCAAATAGTGTGTTACATGTCTAGAATTCTCTGGAAGCAAATTAAAATTTACAAAAAATTAACAATCCCCATTTAGTTTTAAACCTTCGTGGTTCCGAAGCTTAATATAATAAAAACATAATATAAAATGTAATTTTATTCATACGTAATAACATTCTAATTTGCCACATTACTTAGATTGACCACATTAATAAAAGTCACAACGTTCTTTGCTTTTTTTGTATCCAATACCGAATATAATTTTTAGTTCTGACAAACACTGCAGTGTCTCATCAACAGGCCTCGAGTGAGTGCGTGTATGTAGTTAGCTCAAGTTATCGCTGTTATAATAGAATATAGAAGGTAAACAATTTTATTTTACTTCAATATCGATTCAATTTTCATAGGAAAAACAAATATCAAAATCTCGAGCAGTAGTTTTTAAAATGTAATCTAAAGCACGAATAAACGTTGGTATTATTGACCTTAACTATATCATAAAAATGAAAATCTGTGATAAATTAACTCAACAGATTTGGAAATGAACTCTTGTGATAACTTTCATTTCAATTTAATATAAAAAAAACAAAGAAAAATATAATTGTGCTATAAATTATATTTCTATGGAAGCAAAATTTAATGGATGTAATTTTTATGCCTGTACAGATAACATATAATAATACTCATTATCATAATATATGAATTTCAGTACGAATAATAATTCGTAATTTCGATAATTAAAATTTCTTAAATGTGATCTTTACAACGTAATTTGTGACGCCTTGAATGCTGTTATATTACTAAAAGCTATTAAAATATAAATTACCGTCAGCTAATGTACACTTGCATACTTAACGATTATTTTAATAATAGTTCCCACGTAATATTCATATGAAATAAAACTTTTTTATAGTTGATTTATAATATATTTTTATTGGCAAGTAAGTGAATTGTGCTTAACTGGCACGATTGAAAGGCCAAAACTAAAAAAGAAGAAGAAGAAGATTATATTTTTATATCTGCAGACGACAATCTCTTAAGTACCTATTTCTCAATATTTGTATAAAGTATATTTATGCAAAAATATTATAATTTGATAATCGATTGCAATTTAGTTAAAGTTACTATTACGTTAAAAAATATTACTTCGGTTTAATGATGTCAAGTCCTGCATCATAAGTTACGTTAAAAAATATTACTTCGGTTTAATGATGTCAAGTCCTGCATCATACCTACTGTTTAAAATTCTTAGAATGTATTTTATTTATAAAATGTATTAATTCGCGAAAATCATTTTTTTTTATTAATATTCTATAAAACATTTGAATAAAAACTTTTATTTAAATACTTAAGCATTAATAAAATCTAATACTTAGGTCTAATCTAAGCCAATATGTTCATTTAACACAATTTCAAACGGAATAAATGAAAGTCAGCGATTAGGAGTTTAAGTTACATTTTTAGAGTGGTATAAAATATGATTTAATATGCCAAATTCAATAATATATTAAAGTAAATCGTTAGTCTACCCCGTTTATGAATTGAAATATCTTTACGGGTAAACGAAAAGATTTTTATTTTCATTTTCAGAGGACATTCAAAAAAAATAAATCGTATCATAAGGAGAATTATTCGTTGGTACATTATTTATGTATATTTATTGTTATAGTTCGCCAGCATGGTGAAACTGGAAATAACTAAGAGTTATGTTTGACAAATAGTAGATACGTGAGGTAGCTTCGACCTCAGGTACACTGGGTAAAATCTTAACGGTTGTCGTAATTGATTATAGCCTATAGATAGATAAATAGACTATAATTTTTTTTAAATAACATTGTGCCTGTGCAGTGCCTGAGATTACCGCCTTCAACCACACAAACTATTTAGCTTTATTATATTAGACAAATATAAAAATTGTCTCACGAAACAGACACAGCCCCATTCAGGTTCAGGTAGTGCATACCCATGTTAACATTTATATTTTTATGTAAATTTCAGACAAGATGTTTCTACGAAAAATATTAATCAACGCCAAACGGTTATACTGTAGGACTATATCTGATAAAGGTCGCTTAGTAAACCTGGCAGTTGCCAACGATGGAATATCCATATTAACGCTGCAAAGACCTCCTGTTAATAGCATTAATCTCGATATGCTTCAAGACATGAACGAGGCTCTTGATGAAATTGAAAAAAGGGGAAGCAGAGGTCTAATAATAACTTCAGTAAGTTATTATTGTTATGTCATGCTGTATTTAATCAGGTCTTACTTATATCCAAGATAATACAATATATATGTGACGTATCCTCTCTTCTATCCCAAGGTTGCCTAGAAGAAATCACTTATTTAGCAACAAGGCCGCTTATTATGCTACTTACTCACCTAATATATAAAATTCTATGTGACTGTATATTGAATTTAGTGTACAATAAAGAGTATTTTATTTTTACTTTAATTTAAAAACGATTCTCCCGAACTTAAGTTATTTTAGCTTAGTGATTTGCCCTACATATAGCAGGGTAGACAGAGAAATTCTAGTGTCAAGATACTCCGTTCTCCGCTTTGCCTTAAACATCGATACATAGCATACTGAGTAGCGGAATTGAAAGTCGCGCTTAATTTTGCAGGGTGTGAATGCTACTACTATACTACACTGCATCGTGTTAACATTTATACAGTACCCCACTGCGCTACAACACATTAAAAAATACATAATAATAATTATTATTACATGTTTGTTATTTTTATTTACAGTCGTCGCCAACAGTCTTTTCGGGGGGTTTAGATATTATGGAAATGTACAGACCTGACATGAAAAGAACAGAGACATTTTGGCGAACTTTACAAGATGTGTACCTGCGATTGTTTACCTCCAATTTGATCACTGCAACAGCTATTAATGTAAGTATATTTTAAAATTGAAATGTGTCACATTCACTTACTGTGAGTATGATTGAGGTAAGTTCGATTCCTAATCGAAACAACGATTATATTTATAGTGTATAAGAGAAAGCGGTACACAATATCTCAAATTCGGGCGGTAGGCGATTATATATATCTCAGGTTCGTCCTGTCCTTCTTTCTATGCGGGGAAAAGTGTGAAGCCGCATTAAAAGTTAGTTATGTTTAACATTTAATATTGATGTTGACTTTATTTGACCTAGGGTCATGCACCCGCCGGTGGTTGTCTCATTTCAATATCGACAGAATATAGAGTGATGGTGAAAGGACAGTCCGGGATTGGTTTTAATGAAACAGCTTTGGGAATCATAGCACCACGTTGGTTCATAGATGGACTATGCCATACCATACCCGTCCGACAAGTTGAACTCGCTCTTACAACTGGAAAGCTATTTAAACCTGAAGAAGCTTTAAAGGTAACATTTTTATTTTATTTACCGAATAAACATAGTCTAGTCCGAACAAAGTCCATATGTCTGCAATTTATTGGAAAAGAGTAGAGATTAAAAATTAAAACGATTTTACTTCGGATTATGTATGAAAATTGCTTATAAATGTAAATATAAACAGCGGGCTTTCTAACAGTAATCTTTTGTTCTGTTCTGATCTTAAGTAATGGCGTTTCCCGCGTGCCATTTGGGCACAATTCACTTCACCAATGTCACGTTGAATGGAGAACACATGAAGGAGATAGTACGGTATAAAAGATTACACAACTATAGAGTACATGTAAGAGAGAGATTAACAATAATCTTTTATAATTATAATAAATGACTTTAAATTTACCTTCTTTAATCCTGAAAATGATGTCATCACAATAAAAATAACTATTACGTAGATTTATCTACTTTGTATTGCGTTGTTTAAAACTATCTTGTGATTTGACATAGGTTTTCATTTTTTATAAATAATTAAGGGATTATCACTAGGTATATTTTATATCTACTAGTATCTGCCTGTTCGTGCGTGGGCTTTATGACTTTTGCTACTAATATAATACATTCCAATGATAGTCAAACCCTACCAACCAACTGGGATGCGATAGTTACAATTTCCTTATTTTGTATAGCTTACTTGGATATATAGATTTTAATTTTTATTTATTTTATTTATAAGCCATGCGATTACAAAAATATTGTTTATTTAAATACATGAGCTAGACAATCAAAAAAATATTACTGCCGGTGCTTAAATTAGATTTAGCCTGTGCTATAATATTAGATTTAAGAGCTGTACGTTAAGTAATAACTAAAATACAAAAAAAAATCATACCGACCGAATTGAGGACGTCCTCCTTTTTGTAGTCGTTTACAAAATGAGTAAAAATATTTTAAAATACTAAAACCATGACTTACAGGTGGGTCTTATAGATGAAATTGCAAATGATAAAGATGAAGCCATTACTAAATGTAAAAACTTTATAAAAAAATTCGATGACATTTCACCAATTTGTCGATCACTTAGTAAACAAAGAATAAGAGAAGGAGTTGTGAAGAAATTTGAAGATAGACGAGAGTTAGATGTAGTAGAATACTTGGAATTCGTCAGAAACCCTGATTTGCAAAACAACCTGGAAATATATATGGAAATGTTGAAAAAGAAAAATGTAATGAAGGACTAAATATTACAAGCTTTATATAAAAAGTAGGTATAGTTTAATGTATACTAATAATTAATTGTAATTTAAATAGTCAATATACAAACTTTTTAACTTATAAAGAAGAATATCGGTCAAATGTAAGTAGTTCTCGCGCACCTAGGGTTTTGTACCAACACAGATATATGGTGATGTGCACTCATTTTGTGTGAAATCGACAATAGACATAAGTTTGCAATGGTATTTTTCTAGGATATATAAATATCCTATATATTTCCAAGTTTCGGATTTTTTCCTTTATTTAAACTAAGATCTTACTCATAGCCACATTTCAAAGTTGTAGGTCAATAGGAAGTACCATAAACTATATTTGATAATGCAGCTATTTTATATATCTTTTGATTGTGTTGACTTAGTCTTTTGATTTTTAATATTATTATAATATTTAATATTAATGCTGGATATTTAATATTAATTTAACTAATTGTTTGATACTTACACGCGATCTCGATAGAAATGGTCTTGACAGACAGACTGGTAGAAAACAAAGCGATCCTCGATCGATAATGGAATTCTAAATATACAAACAAACTCTCCATTGAAATATTATAATTTTTTAATTAACCCATTTAGACCCATACCTTAACTAGCAGTAAATAAAATGTTATTTAAGTAATAAATGGTAGATACCGATGTAATAAAATAAATAACGTAAATTTTTTAAATTTTTTTTTTTTTCATATAAAAAAAATGCCGTCCTCAAATGGGGCCACTGGGATCAAGTGGTATGAAAAGTTATAAAACAATTCTTTTCCACGCAAAGTGTTTTACAATACTTTTTACATTGCCAACGCGCCTTTTTATGGCACACTGCACATCTCAGTAGTAGTGGTAGCGGTAGGGCTTCCGAGTGAAGCTCATGGACCCATAGATACGCTGCATTGTCCGTCTCTCAAATAGTGACGAGCGATGGAAAGGCGAAAATCATGCTGATCCATCATGTTTGTATTGGTTAGTAGGTGTAGGCGCCATTAATTTACGCTCTTCATTATCCTTATTAGTAAACACTTCCACTCTTCCTGATATGTCTCGCGGAATAGCAGTGCTTTGTCATCCTCCCCTTCTTCGTCATAGGTTAGGTTAGGTTAACTACGTTTGGTTCCGGAGAGAGCGCAACTAAATCTACCTCGTCGACGTCTTCTTCTTCAATAATTACAGCTCCAATTACTTCTTGAAGACCCTGGTGTTTATTTCGATTGCTAACTGTCCTGCGTGTCATTTTGGACGTAGGGTGGATCTGCGTATAATATATTATTACATAGTATATGTAATTGAGTATAATTAGTTCCAAAACAAATGTGTCTAGAAGAAAAAGTTAAAATTAAAAATACTTACATTTTACTTTCACTGATTTTTGAAACAGCTCCACAAAACGCACGAATTGATCTATTGTAAATGTTTTTTAATCGACTCTTACGGCTACAACATAAAAATATATTATTTAACGTCACAATTCTAAACATGAGCTGTTTAGAAATACAAATATTAAAAAAACAAGGGTACTTTTATTAGGTGTCCCCATTTGGGCATGGCGGGTCTATGGGTTAAGTAGTCAAACATGAACGCAGTGTTGCTAGCTTTATAATATAAATCTATAAATTCTATAAATGTTAATACGAGTGGCAAAATGTCATATGATGCATGACTTTTCCCTATTTGTACCGTAAATCAATTCATAAATTATAATTTAATTTAAAGTATATTATAACTAATCTTAACACAAAATAAGTAATTTATTTAGATATTTTTAGATTGGGGCCACATTATGACGGCAGAACTACTTGGAGAACAGAAGGGCGACAGAACATCCTATCCAGACGTATTACATATTGTGTACTATGACATGTCGCTGTCTAAACGAAATATACGCAACATCTATTCTCTTCACAATCTGTATTTAATTCTATTAAAATAATAGTGATGAACCCACCCTCCGGTACCTACTCCAATACGGCTATTCCATATTCTATGTTTTGTTGTTCATATCGATTATTATTTATAATCTGATTTTATTTAAATAAGCGATAATAAGCTTATTTGTTTTATAAGCTATTTACTAACTTTTTATAAATATTTTGCTAAAGAAATGTATTGTTGTAATGTAATGTATTTTTTATAAAAAACCACACTTAATTGTCCTTATGGTCAACAATCAACATTAAGGTAAGATTTTACATAGAAAGGCATTTAGGAGAAGTATATGAATTTAACTACGAAATTCTCGTTAAGAACAATATACTAGAACAATATAAATAATGGATAAAAAAATTGCGAACATATTTAACATATTTAACTATATTTAAAACTAATAGTTACTTTACATCGAAACCCCCTTCGAATTTACTAAATTGAATGAATTAATGAATTTATTAAAATTATTAATCTTCAATTGCTTTTGACAATTGACATTCAGTCAGCTTGAAATACCAATCTATTTTATTTACTCTACGCTAAGGAGTTACAGTCAAAATACAAAGTCCACGACGCGATCAAGTTGTACCGTCGACTACTGGTATTTCAGTATTTATAATATTATTAATATATGTAAGTTAAATAATATACAAATCAATTCATATTTAATAAGTATTTGATATTAGCACAAGTGGTAGAAATGAAAATTTAATACAACAATTATTTAGAAATTATTTCGTATCTGATAAATAAATTTATTATTTAATTGTAAAGAAATTTTAAAACATAATATTAGTACTTTGAATAGTACTTTGGTATAAAATGTTTTGACAACTTAAACAATATTTTTTCAATATTTCAGAAATATAAGTCAAGATGCTTTTTCGTCGATTGATACATAAGACTAAACGTCTGGTTCCAAATTTAAGAGCCATGTCTAGTCAGAGATCCTTAGTAGATTTATCTATTGACAATGATGGAGTATCAATTATGACATTACAAAGACCTCCAGTAAACAGCTTAAATCTTGAATTAATCAAGGAAATGGGTGAAAAATTAGATGAAGTTGCTAAAAACAAAAGTAAAGGATTAGTTATTACTTCAGTATGTATTCCCAGTTTGTTTTAGTTTGTAGTATAAGTATTTTGGTTTTAATATATATTTGATTTTATGATATTTATTATTTAATTGGAATAATTTTTTTTCAGTCATCCCCTACAGTATTTTCAGCAGGCCTTGATATTTTGGAAATGTACAAACCAGACCTTAAAAGAGCAGAGGAATTTTGGAGAACACTTCAAGATATGTACCTTAAATTATTTGGATCAAGTTTTATTACTGCAGCTGCTATAAATGTAAGAATATAATGTATACTTAAACATATACATGCTCATGTATTATGATATGCTTACTTTTTAAATTAACTTGCTTTTTTTATATTTTTGTTTTTATAACACATGATCTTGTCATTTGAGATATTTTCTTTTATCACTTATACATAATGTTTTAATAAAAAAATGTAATTAGCACTTGACTGATAGTTTATTTATTGCATTTGGTTTTTATGTATGTTAATATTTCCTGTCTCAATATTGTACTATGTAAGTAATTATTCTTGTCTAGCTAGCATTTATTTTTGCTCACCATATAATAAAATAGAAAAAGGAGTGGTGGTAAAATATAGTATTCTCTGTGTTGTGATGGACTAAAATAAAATAATTAATTCCCTCAGTAAAGCCAGAGCCAGAGATTCCTCAAGATCATTTCAACAATATTTAAGAACAATTTTATATATTTTAGGGCCATGCTCCCGCTGGAGGCTGTTTGATAAGTATATCAACTGAGTATAGAGTTATGGTTGAAGGAAAATTTTCAATTGGTCTCAATGAAACAGCTTTAGGTATAGTTGCACCAAATTGGTTCATCGATACATATAACCATACTATTTCCGCAAGACAAGCAGAACTTGCTCTTACATCAGGAAGAATGTTCTCAGTTGATGAAGCTTTAAAGGTAACTTATATATTTATATTTTAAGCTGCATAAACTAGGTTAGAGAGAGAGGATCTAGTGTCATCTAAGTATTTTCTCCACTTATAAATAATATGTAACCCTAAGTGGGAATAGAACCAACAATCACTGCAACCCAATATTCTCAATTGGACAGTGTTATATTAGAATAGATTGTGTTATATTAAAGAAGTCAACAGTAGAGATAATTTGAGAAAAAGAGCTCCAAAGATTTTAAAGTTAAAATTATGGGTTTGTGCTTACTATTTATTCTATATGCATGCAAAAATTTTGATTTATTTAACAGATTTTTATATCGTAGTAGGGTTGCATTTCTTTCCTGAATCTTTAATATGATTTGTTTCGGTTAAGGTAAAGTGCAGTGGATGGTTAAAATCAAATATTTTAATGCAAAACTCTCATTAAGAAAAATAAACCATATGTCTAATGTTAGCTTGTGTTATTGCTGATTACATTACATTATATTTTTTTTCATAATTACACACAATAACTTAATACACACAATACAATAATAAAAAATGTAATGTACTCAATTATCAATTTTCTAATATTCTTCTTCACAGAAATTAGTGCTTAGTTTCTAATCAAAAGAATAATCGCGTAGGCAGTAGTAATATACATTTACTAGTTAGTTGCCATTTTGGGCGGTTAATTCGATAGCATTATGAACAAATTAAACGGATTATTAAACAGCCTTTTTTGGATATGTTTACTTTATGCATTTTGAAATCTTTTTTGTGTATTTTGTAATATATACGTAAATAAGTCATATTATACCTAATTCTTTATTTCGGAACGAATTAGTGCAGAAGTACCAACGAAATTTGACCTGACACTTGATTTACCCCTTATTTATAAAAATGCTACTGCTAATAGCTGAATACTTAGTATATAATGTCTGTAATCGATTTGCATTAAAAACTCGCTTTTTTTCGATTGTCGCTTAATTAATTCTTGTATAATATTTTGTGCACTTATATTTCATTGTAACAAAAAAGATATATTTATTGTGGTGGTAAACATTATTTTATAAAATATGGTACTCTTTAATTTAATTTATATTTATTATTATATTTTATGTTATTATATCTTAATAAAAATGCAAATTAAAGACTTCGTCAATTTTTTAATTATATCATCACTTTTTTTAAATAATATAATAAATAAAATATAATAAAAGTTTCTACAAATTGATTTTAAGATTATATTTAACTAGCGCGTCGTTGGGTTCCCTCACTCAACACGCAATGCCTGGAAAAGCGGAGAAGGGAGTGTCTTAACACTAGGCTCCTTGAGCCTATGTTTCCACCAGCCTACCCTGCTGTGTGAGGGATATAGATTAAAGTTTAAAAAAATCCATCTTGAGGCCTGAATATAAAACCTAATTTCCTAATATATAAGACTACCTTTTACCTGCTTCTTAACAGGATCAATTATTCTAAGTACCAAATATGACTAACAGCAGGTACATTAAAACGATTATCGTGATATAGTCTATACCCTACCTTCGCACGTCACACTGTCGAACACAAAAAGATTTTTTCAAAAGTTTTTACCAGTTAGGTAAAAACTTTTTATCCGTTATCTACTGAAGAAAGATATTACATGCATCTCATATTTTTGTAACAAAATTTCAGGGCAATATATTGTCTATAGACAAAAATATATAAAACGTTTTTGTTCTAGGTGGGTCTCATTGATGAAGTAGCAACGGACAAAGCTGATGCCATCACTAAATGCAAAGCGTTCATAGGAAAATTCAACAAAATACCGCCACTTGCTCGCACGATTACAAAACAGAAAATGCGTGGAACTATATTGAAAAGTTTTAATGACAGAAGAGAAAAAGATGTACAAGAATTCTTAGGTTTCATCAAAAACCCTCAAGTACAGCAAAGTCTTGAAATGTATATTCAATCATTGAAAAAGAAAGCCGCAAACTAGAATATTTTAAATTTAAATTTTGCTTTGTGGTAACGTTTAGTGCCTTAGGTGGTTTATATATATTATATAAAATTCCGTATGACATCTAATATTTTATAAATGTACTTTTTTTATAAACCAAAATAAAAATACACACTGTATATAAGATTTTATATTCTTATTCAATGTTAATAAAAATATATGAATGAAAAAACATTTTTTTTAATAATTAAGAATTCATAGAATGAACGTAAGTTTATTTAATTACTTATTATGACCAGCGACGGATATATACATGTTCAAAGTATATGCTGAAGTACCTTAACGACCTTGCCGTCAATATCTTCTCAATGATCACTTCCTAGTTTACTGCTTGTTTCTAACAAATTAATATTTAAATCGTTTGAACATATTTTTTTTGTATTTTGAAATAATTAGTGAGATAGATCTAGATGTCATGGGAAAAAAATTTGCCACTAAAGCCTCAAGCCTATTCAATACGCTAGTAAATCAACCACTGGTTATGATTAGGTAATTGTAAGCATGCAGTTAAAATTATAAAATTATTAAATGAAATAAGTAAATACCTACCTACCTACCTATCCAAACTTTTCTCTATCTATTAAGTCAAAATACAAAAATCAAAATTTTAAGAACAAAGATACTTATAATTAAAAAAACATTCCACAGTACAAAATGTAAATACAATTCAAAGATAAAAAAAAGTTATGTATAGTTTCTACCACGTACTGGGAAATATTGTCGTAAGTGCCATATAAAAAAATATATTTTCTTTCTTTGCAATTTTTTATTTTTCGATTATTATAACGAGCAAAGCGACCCGGGAACAGCCCCATAGTATAATAATTATATCTATTACTTTCACATTATCATATCAATAAAACACATTCACAACAATGAGAAATGTATATTTAAATAATATTGAAAAAAAACTATTAGGCAGAATTATCAAAAGTCATCGCCTAAAAGTGCCGCAGTCTCTGGATCGACGGTCTCTGTCATACTCATCTGCATGTCCGTCCATTCTTCCCGCTGGTTGTCTATAAAGTAATATATCTCGAGAATCCTGTCTCTGTTTCTCTTTATTTCGTTACTGAAAGGAAATAAAGGTATCATTAATCTACTCATGGCGATAGAAAAAGGTAGAGGTAGTAGTTTTTGTAACAAAACTCAAAGATGATTTAATTTTAGAATTACGCTACCGTATATAATATTTAAAATTCTCGTTTTAAAAGTTCCATACCTCAACTCTAATATCAGTAATCGATTTAAGTTTGTCAACTTTTATAAATTGAGTTACGATCATTAAATTGCTACGGAAATTCTCCAACGTGCGTTTGATGAAACAATTCTAGTTAAGCCCATGCTAGCTATTAATGAAGAATTTAAAATTAAATGAATAATTAAGATTATTAAAATATGATTTTATTCATATAAGCTTAACTTTACTATACCACCGCGGCAGTGTAACAGAGAGCGACACACACAGCGGTATAATTTTCAGTAAGGAGGTTTAAATTAAAATTTTAACTTGTTTTTCTTTTTAATTATTTTCCGGAGTTTCCGGGTAGAATGAGTCATAACACTAGTATTTTTCACCCACAGCTTATAATAATTACTTATCTACTTATATTATTTGTAATTGTAGTTACTTTAATTGCACATTATATTTCACAATAGCATATAATTATTATAAAAAGTTAACAGTACTTATTCATATAAATAACTATGCGCTGGTACTATCTCATTTTATACAAATATAATATATAGTTTTTATACCATCGCGACTCTAGGAAGTTATGTAACTGCACATAATGAGTGTGAGTTCATACTTCATATACTTTTTAAGGTTCCGTATCTCAAGGGGTACGGAACTCAAATATATATATCAAACATCCAGGTCTACCTTGGAGCTACAGTAAAAATAAAACTCCTAAGCTAACGGAATCAAAAAATACGAGCGTTTATCGGGGAAGGTTGCGATCATTGGACCGGCTCTTTGATTGGACCACCTAATTATTTCAAAAACTATAGATGGTACAATAAGTTCAATACATTGCCAGGCAAAAGTACCGTGCCCGTTGCCTCCCCGACAACCTCAGCGTGCTCGCGTCACGTAGTAAGTAGTGATATGTGTACCTGTGTCAGTGGTGTCTGTTATATAAAGACGGAGCCATCAACAAACTGATGTACCTAAGTAGCATTGTATTTATCCATGTTTGAAGATTGTACAATAAGAAGAATAAATAAGAATAGCAAATTTATCTGCGCTTACAGATATTATGAAGTCTTTACCTAATTTTGCACATTTTTAAAACCTGCTTTCATTCTGTTGATATGCCTAGTTGCCATCAATGGACCATTAAGGTGACGCTATTATCGGACCGGTCCAATCAAAGAAATTTAGCGACTTTTTCTAAGAAATGTTTTTATCTGTGTGAAGCTGCTATTGCAATAGTTACAAATATAAATTTTCTAAAGTACCCACGTTTATCTTTACTTCATTTTTTATTATAATAAAAATTAAAATATCTTAACGGACACTTCAGCAATATTGAAAATGTAATGTCAAAGTTAACTAAATAAACAAAGATTTTTGTCGAAAAGGAAATATTATGTTGGAACGAAACTAGTATGAAACTCACTATAGACTGAAACTAGTATGAAACTCACTTTCGTATTCTCCCTGAAGCTTTAGAAACTGAATTAAGGGATCACATTGTTGAAATAGAAAATTCTTTTTTTGGTATTACTCCCAAAGATGTCGGAGAACTGAGAAAAATAAAAATAAGCGTCGGTTTAATATAACCAAAGAAACTCTACAGGGAAAAAAGGGTACTGTGCATTCATGAAGTGCCATCCAGATATAAGACTCTGTCATCCAAAAGCTATCTATCTACTTTTGAATAAAAAGTATTACTTATTTTGTGTTTCATTTGAGTAATAATAATTTCATTTCATTTTTCGGTGATATTTCATGAGATATCATGTCATTAAGTACATAACTTCACACTTTATCATCATGTAGTCAGAGAGAACGGAGCGCCAAACCCTGCATACCTTTTTCGTCTCGTTCACTGTCATTAACCTCTTTATACATGCTCTCCGGGTCCTCGTGCTTTTTACGTCATCTTCCTCCAGTATCTTCGACGTTGTGTTTTCAAAGGTCAACCGAGGTCTCCCCCTTTCCTCTCATAGCATTCACTTTTGCTTCATATATCTTTTTACCATTCTTTCATCACTCATTCTCTCGACGTGCCCAAACCACCTGAGCACGTTCTTTTTCATCCTTACTCTGACATCCTCGCTGGTACCTACCATCATATGTATCTCTTCCTTGCGGATTCGGTCAGTTAAGCTGACTCCGCATATCCTCCGAAGAGATCTCATGCACCCACAGCATTCATCTTTTTTTCATTCTTCTTCTGCAATGCCCACGTTTCACTGCCATACTTCCCAGATAAACTACTTTGTTTACTTGTTCTATTAAGTTTTCATTTACAAAAATCTTGCATTCTGTCCTTTCTTCGTCTCTTTCAAATTCGAGAACCTGTGTCTTACTTGCATTCAGGCGTGCACCATTATTTTCACATGGTGACCAATGCCTGCAACTTGCATTCTGATGATGCAATAAGCACTGCATCATCTGCAAATTTTGCATACACTTTACCACCTAAGCTAATCAAACTGATAGCCCTAACTATAGCTTGCACAGTCTATCTGTAAACCTTTGCTTTAAGACAAAGGCACGATGACTGCACCTTGCCAATAATCAATGACCTCCCCCTATTTCCAGCACAAAGTCCAAGATGCGAGGCCCACCATATTTGATCATCTCAGTAGTAACTCCATCTGCTTCGGCTGACTTACCACATTTCAGACTTCCTATAGCACTCTCAATTTCTTTTATACCGAAGGTTCTGCTAACATATTCAATATTGTAATTTCCTATTTCACGACTGGTTTCTATATATTCCACTCTAATCGGTGGATCTTAAGCTTCTAGCTTCTTATGCGATAATTCGATTCCAACCTACGAACAGACCCCTTGTCCTAGCAACTAACAGGTAATGGTCCGTTCCCAAATCGGCACCCCTAAACACGCGTGTGTCCATCACTTGACTTCGAATCCGCTGATCCACTAGGAATAGGCCAATCATACTATCATATGAATTGTTTGTGATCAAACATCGTGTTTGCCGCAAAACAAATTAGTTTCCTTACAAAGTTCCAATATGAGATTTCCAGCCCAATTCACTCTTCTGTCACAATACTGAGCTAACAAACCCTCGTAACCACTACGCGTGGTTCTGACCCATCCATTCAAGTCACCACATAATATCACTTTTTTATTTCCTCTTACACTACCTAGGACATCCCTGACACTCTCCCAAAACCCCTCAAGCTCGCTCAATGAAGCTGAGTATATGCGGCGCATACGCCACTAACAAGAATATTCTTGTTATCCCCAGCTTCAAGCGAATCCAAAGCAGTTTCGGGTTGATCACCTCGTACTCTACTACTCCACTAACTAATCGAGAGGACAATAACAAACCACACCTTGACACCCACGTTCGAGAATACCGGCCCAGAGAGCTGAGGCTGCTCGACAAATCGGTTGTGTCACTGCCCTTTCGCTTGGTCTCAGTCACACAGATTACATCCAAATCTCTCATCCATCACATCTAATACTTCATTCATCTTTTGTTCCATCCCTCCTCTTACATTCCACGCAGCTATTTGTAGGTTCGTGAGTTCGTCTCCACTTCCCGCCGTTTTGGACATCGTGTGTTGGGTAGCGGTCCCCAACGCCGCATTCGTCGCCACTTCTCACACCAGAGGGGACACCCTAGCATTGTACGCCCGCATAGTGCTAGTGGTAGATGGATCCCTGCCAGCCCAATACCTATCTTATATATCTTCGACCTCCATTTTGTATGAAATACGTGTATTTAACACATATAGGTACTTCTTCCCGTTGGCGTAGAATAATAAAATTTGATCAAGACTTAGGACTTAACAAATAAAGGAAAATATCTGAAAATTGGAAATTGATAGATGTATCACAGAACTACAAGTAAAAAATTAAAAACGAAAATTAAGTTTGGAAACTTTTATAAGTTATACTTCGTTGACGTAGAATTATTAGTTTCACTATCCATTCCACATTTAGCAAGGTATTATTGTTAATTAAGATATTATCCACTTTATGCCCGAATTCGAGACACTGCGTGTTGTGTGTGAGTGGCAACACTCTCTCTGTCTATCAGGGCGGGGAAATTAATCGTACATACAGCCATCTGTAGTCACCGCATCTGCAGTCACGTATTGAATAAGTAGTCTGCGATTTTAATATATTTAGAATATTTTTTTGATCTGATTAGTCATGTTCCGCCACCGACTTATTCGGTTTAGTTCTTTGGATAGAAAGCGGTAATAAAAATAAAATATATGAGAAAAATACGCATGTGTACGCACTGTAATGACAATGTTTCTACCTACCTATATTTTATTCTTTTATTAAATTGTGAACAAATAGAAATGTGCCATAATGATTTTTAAATTTAAGTTTAAGAATTTAATGAATGTTGTATTACTTTTTAAATGTGCAAGAAATAAACGGCTTATTATTATTATTATGTTCCTCTTGGTAATTCTCGGGTTCAAACGAACCCGGTCCTTTGGAAGGCTTGCGTGGGGACACAGGTCCAACACATAGAGGCCCCTTAGAGAATATAAAACATTTTACTGTGACGCATCACCCGTGATCCATCTCTGCGTAACCATAGGTAATTGCCCAGAGATGGTCGCCGGATAATGCGTAGGAACTATGGAAAATATGAAAATCTAAACTGGGACTATGGAATGGAGTTTGGATAGTCTGAGTACTGGGCTATTGGATGAGACTAACGGACAGTCTCAACTTTCAACAGTCTCAAATTGAAAGGTTGACAGACGGTGACTCGCCTCCCACTAGATGGGCCCCCACAAAGCGGCGTAATGCCTCGAGCGCAACATCAGTGTGGTGGGCTAAATGTGTCGAGAGGTGTGCACCGGTTTCACCACCACGAGTAGCTCATGAGCGGGTTTCCCCATTATTACGCAGATTGAGCACTTCCACCCTTTGGAGCATATTGCTCTTGCGCTCCACTCTGCCGGCCAATGAAGGCAAGCCAGAGGTGGGGGATAAATTACAATACCCCTCTGGAGGTCTCAGGTCCGTGGGGTCGCCACTCTCCAACAGCTCGCCCTGCGGGCTTATTATTATTATTCTTTCGAATCTCAGCAAGATAATGGTTGTGTGAACCTATCACGAGCCAAGCCAAGTGGGTCGGTTCCTTGTGTATCGTTATGGGTGTTTGAGTAGTAGAAGTGAGGAATCGCCGAACTATGGAGCAAGTGTCGATGATTACTGATTTTTGTAAGGGGATGTAAGTGTTTTTGTGTAAACCTAGTTCATTGAGGGATGTATGTAATGATTTCGGAATGAGTCCTGTGGATGACAAAATGATGGGTATGATTTTAACTGTATGCTGATGCCACATTTGACGGATTTCATCTGCGTGTGGGATGTACTTTTGTATTTTTCCCATATATTTCTTTCTTATGTTTTCGGAATTGGGTATGGCTATATCTATTATATAAGTTATAATATTGTTATGTCTGAATTAATATTATTAATAATGTTATGTCTGGTCTATTGTTTGTTGTAGTTTTATCAGTTATAATATCCCGATCCCAGTAAAGTTTAGCATGTTGACTATCTAGTACATTTTTAGGTTTATATTTATAGTGTGGCTCTGCTTTATCTATTAGTTTATATTTGAATGCAATGCAATTATGTATTTGTTTCGCTACGTTATTATGCCTTTCTGTGCAGTGCTTATTTGCTAAAAATGGACATCCTCCGGTTATATGTTCTATTGTCTCTTGGTTTGTGTTACATAGTCTGCACTTATCAGAAACTACAGTTGGGTCCTTAATTATGTATTTTTGGTTATTTTTAGTGTTTATAATTTTGTCTTGGATGGCGACCATAAATCCTTCTGTTTCTTTATATATATATATATCCTCTGGTAAGCCACGCATTTGATGCTTCTGTATCTATATATTCTTGTTGTAAGTGATTTTGATATTTTCCGATCAGTGATTTTTGTTTCCAACTATTTATTTTTTGCTGATCTGTTGCTATTTCTTCGGTAATACTATTATCATCGTTTAATTTTAGAGGTGTGCCTGATGTAGAAAGTAATGTAAGAGCTTTATGTATGGGACTGTCATTGGTTTTGCTGTGGATGTATGTGTGAATGTTGAATACCTGTTTATTGTGTAGATTTTTCAAATCGATTACTCCTCTACCCCCTAAGTTTCTTTTGAGGTTGAATCTTTCTGTTGATGAGTGAATATGGTGTATGTTGTGCTTGTTAAATGTTGTTCGGGTCAGTCTGTTGAGTCTTTCTAGATCTGTAACTGTCCATTTACTTATCCCGAAGGAATATGTTAAAATTGGCACGGCGTACGTATTAATTGCTTTGATTCTATTTCTTCTTGATAATTCTGTGTTTATTATTCTATTTAATCTGTCTATATATTTTCTCGTTAATTCTTCTTTTATCCCAGTGTGATCAATTCCTATACTTTGTGAATAACATAAATATTTGTATGTATCTGCTGCTTCCATTGTACTTATACGTAAGTTTTGTTGTGTTTGTAATATGTATGGACCAGTTTTATGATGTTTCCCTTTGATAATACTATTTATTTTGCATTTATTCAAACCGAATTCCATTTTTATATCTGTACTAAACTTTTCTGTTGCTTCTAGAAGATTATAAATTTGCTGTTTAGTTGCTGAGTACAATTTTAAGTCGTCCATATATAGTAGATGAGATATTTTTGTGTTACTTTCCCCATGTAGCATATATCCCTGATTAGTCCTATTTAGTATACGCGAGAGTGGATTAAGTGATATGCAAAACCATAATCGACTTAAGGCGTCACCTTGAAACATTCCGCGTGCTATTTTTATAGAGTTAGACTTAATAGTTCTTGCGCCTGTATTAATACTAAGTACAGTTGTCCAGTGCTGCATGATGTAATGAAAAAATGTATGATTATATTATTTATTTTGTATATTTCTAGAACCTGTATCAACCATGAGTGGGGAACGTTATCAAATGCTTTTTGATAATCTATATATGCAAAGTGGAGATTTCTGTGTGTTTGTTTAACCTGAGTATGTATTTCTGTATCTATTACTAATTGCTCCTTGCATCCTCTTGATCCTTTTCTGCAACCTTTCTGTTCTTCTGCAATGATGTTATTATGTGTTAAGTGTGAGTTGATTTTGTGTGAGATGATGGATTTAAGTAGTTTGTATAGTGTTGGAAGGCATGTTAGGAGTGCTGTGTGGATCAAGAATGAGATAATTAAAGGCGTCAGCTATTGGTTCATGTGTGGCTGTGAAATATTTAAGCCAGTAATTATGAATTTTATCTGGGCCGGGAGTTTTCCAATTAAGTGTTTTTTTTACTGATACTTCTATGTCTTTTTTGTCTATTATTACTTCTGGCATTGATTGTACTTGTTCTGTTTCTTCAAATTCATCTCTTATCCAATCTGCCTCCGTGTTATGTTGTGATGGCTGTGACCAAATATTTTCCCAAAATGTTTGAACATCTGTTATGTTGGGTGGCTCTTTTATAATCGATGATTCCTTATTGAGATTTCTGTAAAATATTTTTTGTTTATTATTAAATGTTATATTATCTATGTGCCTTTGATTCGATATCTGCGTAGTCTTTTTGATAATGCCTGCAATTTTTGTGTTTTAAGGTCTAGTGCTTCTGTTGCTTCTTTTCTGTGTATTTGGTACTGCGATATCTATAATGTAAACTATTTTGTTTTCTTTATCAATTAAAGTTATATCTGGTCTATTATTATGTATTGTCTTATCTGTTAATATAGCTCTATCAAAGTACATCTTGTGATTGGTGCTCTCCAATACAGGTGAATGTGTATTCATAATAAGGAAGTGGCTTTTTTTCTGTTAATTTATGTTTAAGAGCTAATTTTTGGTGAATTATGTTGCATACTTGATTATGACGGTGACTGTAATCGGACTCAATCGGAGTCAATGACGAACAAGCACCTGTAATGTGCTGTATGGTTTCGGATTGCTTAAAACATTTTCTACATCGATCAGTCTTTAAGTTTGGGTCTTTAGGTATATATTTTTTATAATTTTTGGTTTTAATTACTTGATCTTGAATAGCTATGGCAAATCCTTCAGTTTCTGGAAAGAGTGAACCTAATTTTAACCACTTATTTGAAGCCTCTGAGTCTATATTTGAGTTTTCGAGATCATGCAAATGGCGTCCATGTAATTCTTTTTTCCTCTAAGAATCTATTTTTCTATTTTGACTGTCAGCTTTACTATCAAATTGGATATTTTTATCTTTTAGTTTAAGAAGGGTGAAGTTGTTATCCGTTTCAGTTACTGCTTTATGTATATGACTACTATTGGCTTTGTCAAAAAAGAATAAACGTAAGTTGTGAATTTGTCCCTGCCATAAACTATTTAAATCTATAAGACCCCTTCTTCCTTTTTGTCTCTGAAGCGTCATCCTTTCTATTGCCGATTTACGGTGTAAGTAATTATGTTTTGTTAAAATTGTTCTAGTCTTTATTTCAATTTGATATCTGTTTTAGACCATATTCAAATTGATATCTGTTTTAGACCATTTTATTATCCCAAAAGAGTATGTCAATACTGGAATAGCTTATGTATTAATAGCTTTAATAAGGTTCTTTGAATATAATTACTTTTTGCAAATTCTATTGACACGTTTGAAATATTCTTGTTTTAAATCTGTTTTAATTTGTGTATGAGCAACTCCTTTAGCCTCTTGAATCCCTAGATATTTATAAGTTCCTTCGTCCATTAAATCAAATTGAAGAACATCACCTGAAATATTACGAGCGTTACTTAATTTTCCTCTCTTTAAATGTAATTCTCGGCATTTATCTAATCCAAAAGTCATACATATGTCATTTGCTAATTGGCTGCAAATAACTGGCATTTATCTAATCCAAAAGTCATACAAATGTCCTTACTAAAAGATGCAGTTATACTTAATAATTTCTTCATATCCTGTTCCGATTTAGCAAAAAGTTTTATGTCACCCACGTACATTAAGTGAGTAATGATAGTGCTAGGTGTCAATTTGTAGCCCGCTTGAGACAAAACCATAGGGGACTCAGTGAATCTCCCTGAAAAATACCGTTTTCAATTGCAATTTCATCAGTTTTAATTATGGTTTGGTTATTATTGATATACAAATTAGTTTTCCATGTTTTCATTATGTTTTGTAAGAAGTTTATAATTACAGGGTTGATTTTATAAATTTGCAAAATTTTAATAAGCCAGGAATGAGGTACACTATCAAAAGCTTTTTTATACATAACATATGCTAAATTTAAGTTTCTATGGCGCTTAGTTGCATGTTTCAAAATTACACTGTCTATAACAAGTTGTTCCTTGCACCCTCTATGATTCTGTCTGCATCCCTTTTGCTCTTTAGATAGGATATTGTTATGTGTTACGTGGTTATTTATCTTTAATGTTAAGCATGAAGTTATTATCTTGTAAATAGTTGGTAAGCAAGTTATAGGTCTGTATTGAGATGAATCTTCAGTTACTTTTATTTTAAGTATCATATATGTAATCCCTCTGGTAATGGAATCAGGCATATTTTCATTGGTCCGTATTAAATTTGTGATAATACTCGCCAGCGTTTTGTGAATTGTAGAGAGCTTTTTGTACCAAAAGCAGTGTATATTATACACTCCAGCAGCTTTCCAATTGTTTATTTTGGCTAAAATATGCTCTAAGTCTGCAGTTGTTATTTGAGAGAAGTCCATTTGTTGTATATGTTTCCATTTTTGTTCTTCATTTTCTATCCAATTAGCTTTGTCATTGTGATTCCCTTGCTTTTTCCACACATTCATCCAATAATTTTTAAATGCTTCTGGGGTATGTAACTCTCTAGTAGCCTCTTCGTTTCTAGGTAATTCATTTTTTAAAGTTCTATAAAAACCTGTTTCGTTACTTGAGAATAATTTGTTGTCAAATTTACGTCTCAGAGATTTCAGAGATCTTGCTAATCTTTGGGATTTGAGTGCTAACTTTTGCTTTAACGTGTCTAAAAATTCTTCCGGCTAAGCATTATCTTTATCATACTTTGAGTGATTTTTTGTCCTTTTAAATATTAATTCTACTTTTTTTCTAATTTTCTGGATCTATTGTTGTATATATACCGTTGTAATCTGCCTATATCCGCTCTAAGTCTGCCAATATCTTTTTCTATCCTAATCTGCCACTCTGGTTTTTCACGAGTTTTTATTATATCATTCATATCCTTTCTTTCATTATGTGTTTTAATTTTATATGCTAAATTACGAGAAATGACTATGGCATTACAATATACTAGTGTATGTAATTCCATTAACGTTAAGTCCAAAGAGCAATACTTATCTAAAATATCATTATAAATATATGAACTAATTTATAAAGGATTTTATTTTCCATTAAATGCGGTAATTTTGGTCTAGAAGTTGGATCTGATCCGCTATATTTGGTAAGTGCAGTTTCGAGTTCGTTTATAAGTTTTTCCACGTATTGAGAATCTACTTTGTCGGCTGTTGTAACTTCGTGTTCTCTTGAGATATTTGGAGCACTTGCGGCTTGTGGTGTAGTATTGACATGTGTAAAAGTATTAGTAATATTATTGGATATAATATCATTAGTGTGAATATTTGTTATATGATTGAATACTTGTCTATTTAAATTTTGCAATGAAGTTTCAGGGTTTTCTTCAGGTATGGCCGCTTTTTTCTGATTTTAAAAGTAACGCTACCTCACGCTTTATATTTACTAGAACACTTGTAGTTAATAGTTTATTTCTAATAATAACTCGTCTTTGGTCAGCAATTCTTTGGGAAGATACTTTAAGGTGTGGGTATTTTTGTGCAAAATTGTCATAAAGTTTACTACAATACATAGTTTTATCTGTCTCAAGTTTAGTTATATAGTAATATGTGCGCATGATAAATATATTTGTTTCATCATCCCATTTCATACGCTCCCTTGGTTTGCCAGTCTTAGTGGTTGCAAGTTGATTGGCTCTTGCCTCTTGCAAAACATCATCAACTGGTGATACTGCTTTACTCCTACTACTACGTCTCCCGACTGTAACTTCTGAGGACCTATCCCCACCCCCCCTGTCCTCGACTCTCGCCCAGTCGGAATTACGAGAGTCACTGGCTAGCATACTGTCACGCCCGTGGCCAGCTGCGGACGTGCCCCGGCGATCACCCCCGGGAAGCGGCCCTATACGTGTTTTCCTATTTCGAGTCTCCATATTGATGGGTTACCTTAACCTTGTTGGCCGTGTAAGTTTTGATTGTACACGTTACCGCCTCCCACGTTAGCAAGATGTTCAGCTAGGACGTAAGGGTAGGATTTTGGGGGGCTTATTATTATTATTATTATTGGTAAAATTAAAAAAAAAAAAAGAAAACAATAATAAAATTAAATTAGACTTACTCATTTGTCCCTTGTACGAGTTGATCGCGCCAATTGTTGGCTCGCGTCGTCAGCAAGTCTTCGCGGGCGTCGATGAAACGCATGTGGTTATCCGAAGACTGAGCTACGAGGTTCATCATTTGATCTCTGTCCATCATTACCTAAATATGTTAAATGTTTTAATTTTTGTAAAATAACTGCCTGTTAGTTATAAAGCGTATCATTTCAATATATCCCAAAGCCGCTTTCGGTTTATATTTTTGTATCGGCATATTATAAGGGTAAAGCCAAAAGGTATACACATAAACTACTTAGTACGACGAAATGGCTCAGATTTGATGATTAAGACTGTAAGAGCCTAATTAAATATGGAATTATTTATAGCAATAATAAATAACTAAACTGTACGTTAATCTGTGTATATTTTAATGCGATTTCCTTGTTTTATTCAAAGTGTATAATTTCATAATAAATAGTGTTACTTTTTCCTCCTGACTCGTGAAATACGCCGATAGTTAAAGTTAAAAAAAGTAAATGTATAACAAAAAGTCTTAAATTTTTACATATACTTGGAACTATTACAATTAAAACTGTAGATTCTAAATATACTATGACATCATAGTTGTACATATATAAGCGTGTAATCTACCTCAAACAGTTCCGAAGGCACGTCTCCCAACGCAACCTTATTGCCCAGTAACTTAGACAGGGTCTCGAACTGTCGCATGGACCAGCTGCCTTCATGCTCGCGCCAAGCTCCGAAAGCGTTGCGAGAAATCTCAAGCAACTTAGTTATCATTTCCGTCATGTTTACCGCAAATTGAACACGAGATTCCTAATAAGTAAGACAATACATATGAGAGACTTAGAAATAAATACAGCACACAGTTCAAATCTAGATTTTGAACTTTGAAATTCATACTTTTGAGCATCTAATTCGCTCTTTCGCTCAAAATCAAAATCATCGAAGAAGCAAAATAAAAATTGCCGTTACAATTTGGATTATTTAATAACTTTATTATATTATTATCGGTTAAATAGAAAAGTGACATATTATATAAAAAAATTACAAGTACTGTCAATGGTAAATACAAGTTATAAAAATTGACAAGCTTAAATTAGAGGGCGTATGCACTTAATAGTACCTATATCACAGAATTATGATAATTTGAAATGATTATTAAGTTGGAAATACTTCATTTGATCAACGGCCATATTAGCAGTTGACATTTGTTTATGATTTGTTTATGATGTATAAAAATCGAGTGACGATCGACAATCGATCGTGTCGAGTCTCAGCACCACATTACCCAATTGGCTGGCCGTGCCTTCTGTCATGCCGATGTCTCGGTCACATTCAGATCCGAGACATTGCACCATGACATTCCCGTCCGCCAGACGTTACATATTGTATTGCTCTCACCTCGCATTGCTCATAAAGCTGCATTTCAATGGTCATCAATTTCTTCCATAGATCATAAATCAATTCGTTAAAAGCCTCCCCAGCGTCTATAATATTGGGTTCTAATTGTTCCATAGTCGCTTGTTTTGCCGTAAATTTGCCTATTATTTGAGTCATTTGATCAATTAAAGGCTTTTTCTTTTCTTCGAATTCTGCAACGACGCTGAAAATAACAGAAATGTTATAAAATCTTGTGAAACGCCAACAAAACGAAGCGTTAGTGTAGTTATATTTAAATGATAATTATGAATAAATAAGCTATCTACGTTTTTGGAAAATTATTTCACTTCGCAAAATTCGCTTTCTTTAAAGAGAATACTTTACCAGAGGTAAATATGTATACTAGGTGTATATGGTTCCGAGGTCCTAGGTATAAATGATATTATTGCATAAAATTGGAGATACAAATAAAAAAATATCTACAAATACAATAATATTTATAATAACTCACGCTTTACTTTTCACCACACTATCGTCTAAAGCGTTATCTACTAAATCTTTGAATAATTTTATCTCATGCTGTCTCACATTATACGCTTCTTGCGCAAAATCTACTAATCCCGCCATTGTTTCTACGTACTGTTCTTTATATCTAAAAATATATTTACATTATAGGCTGGCTGGTAGAGAATGCTTATTGTATTGTGTGCAATAATGGATATACATATACATACATATATACATACATATATATATATATATATATATATATATATATATATATATATATATATATATATATATATATATATATATATATATATATATATATATATATATATATATATATATATATATATATATATATATATATATATATATATATATATATATATATATATATATATATATATATATACATATATATATATATATATATATATATATATATATATATATATATTTATATTATATATATATATATATATATATATATATATATATATATATATATATATATATATATATATATATATATATATATATATATATATATATACATATGTATATATATATATATATATATATATATATATATATATATATATATATATATATATATACACGTATATACACATATATATGCGTTGCTAGCGTATCGCCAGGGGACAGCGTATAAGTGCGATCGTTGTGAGATAAAGCCTCCCCAGATCAATCCGCGCTCGAGGGAATGAATTATTTTCGGTAAATGAAACGGTACTATAGTAAAACAAAGTGCTACGTTAAATTCGTGAAACACGCAATTTCTCCAATTTTAGAGGTAAAAGGAGAATAGAGTATCTGGACTCTGGAGGCTAGGTTCTCTCTGGGTATCCTTCTATACGAGATAAAGTATTAAGCTATATAAATAAACAACTTCTGATGTATTGTGTAACTTACTGTTCATAAAAACTGACAAGTTCACCTCCAACTTGAAGCAATAATGATCCATCTGGGTCTTTATCAAACATCGCTTCCAGTAACTCGGGACCGCTTAAATATTCGACAAACGATAAAGCATAAAATTTAACTTTTGCTTCATAATCCTCTTTAGCTAGTCTTGCTTTTTCAGCTTTCTCATCATCTTCGTCTAATTTACGAAGAAGACCCCTAAAGCAGTAATGTATATTTATATAACTTATATTTTTTTATTATGCTAATAATATGTGACACATTCATTACAATATAGTCTTTCTCATAATTTAGAGAGAAGTCCAATACGAATTACTTCACTAGATATTCTTTATCTATTGTGTAAAACTTGTGAAATGTGTTTTGTTTTCTACTATACCTACTGCATTTTACTTCGGTTTTTGTATTATTTACCTAAAAAGGGCTACTCCGTTTTCTCTTTCCTCCTCAGTGACTAGTTTATAATCTAAATATGTCACTCGTGTAAGAGCGGACTTCAAGAATTGATTCGTCATGGGATCATCACAACATGGGTTTCCTTTGAAACTGACTGAGCGTAACTTACGAAACCTCCTCATGTAGGCCATCTTAAACGTAATTAAGCAAGATATAGCTTTAACTTGGTAATAAAAATGTACAACAAGAAAATGTTATAACAATGAAATTATATAGAACGTGAGTTTAAAAATTCCAATATTTTGGTATAAATACCTACTTCTTTATAATCTTCAATTAAATTATCACCAATACTAAATACTAAAAGATTTTCTAATGTTTCCATGTTCTCAAGTTTTCTAATCTTGTTATGAAATAGCGTTAGCACTTCAATATTGACTAACTCATCTAGATTTTCTATTTTCTCTATTTTATTAAACGATAAGTCTAATTCGTTGAGTCCGGTCAATTGTTCCAAATTTTCAATTTTTTCTATAAGATTATGCGCCAAGGTCAGTTTTGTTAATGACTTCAGCATCCAAAGATGATCAATTCTTATTATATTTTGAAATTCAAGTCGAACAACAAGGGCCTCTTCTAAGTGTACCCCTTCTTCCGCAAAAAGGCGTCCTGCTTCCTCTTTTGGTCCTGTTTACACATTTGGTAAAAAATTAAGTATGCATAATTGATTAAATTAAATCAAATAAAATAAAATCAAAGCAACGATTTAGCGGAAAAATGAACTATACAATTACATTAACAATTAAATACATTTTTAACATGTTATAGAAAATTAGGAGAAAATGCAACAATGACGCTTTCATTATAAATTAATAATAAAAATTTATTTACCATATTCCAAAATACATCTTGTGAGCATAGCATTGTCAATAACACCAGGCTCTATATCAGGGTGAATGATAAGACTATTAAGTGATTTTTTTTCAGTCATTATTTAAAACCTTATACGTTAAAGACAAATATGATTTACGTGTAGTGAGGAATATATTGAGTTATATTTGTTGCTTAGCGACGTAAATATACGTACGTAACGTAGACGTTATAAATAATTATTATTTGTCGTTTGTTCAAAAACATACATTTTAAATAGTTTTTGTTTAGATACTTCGTTACTGGGTGCTTTTGCCTGAAATATTCCTATATAAATATTCATTAAATAAACAAGAGTTAGGCAAATATTAGCTGATTTTAATTAATTCACAAAATAAATTTAGGCTTCCCGCTTTTTCCGTCCGATCCGTCCGTTCCGTCCATGCAAGTATTTTTAAAGCTCCATTTTTATACTTTAGCTAGTCTTATATATGATATAAAGTCTGCAGTGTCAAGGATTTCCACTCCTTAGGCTTTTAATTTTAATACATTAACAAAAAGTACTTTGTTATTACGCGCAACTTTGTTTCTTAAGGTGATATAGTCTGATCTTCTGAAAATTCTATTATAGTCTAAATATTGTCCAGGTTTAATCATTCGTCCATTCGGTAGTTCCGGAGATTAGCCCGTACGAAAAGACAGACTAACATTTTATATTTGTGTAAAAGAATTAAACATATAAAACTATTTAACTATATTTAAATAAATGAATATTTAAACATCATTTTATACTTATATAAGCATAATATATATATTTTAATATTGTATGCTGCGTAAGATGAACTATATGTTTTGACTTTTGAATTTGACAGCGCATAATCTTTGCAGACTATGTATTCGTACGTCTATCTGGGTGACAAGTGAAATCTGTAAAATTATTTATTTATAATAGTATTACTTTACAAAAATGTCGTTTTTTGGAGTAGGAAATCCTTTTGCTTCGCCGGTTGGCCAAAAAATAGGTAAATTATGACCTAGCAGTCTCAAAGACACTGTTCAATAAAAAATGTCGCAATATCGTGACAAAAATTTGCTTTCATTTTGTTGCGCACTATGAAATAAAAATTTATGTTTGTCATCGGGAAATCAACAATATAATGAATCACATAACTGGAAGTTTCAAATAAATATGTTTTTGTATGAATCAAAATAGGCTTTTAATTAGATTGTCAGTGTTAATTTATAGTGTGAATAATATGTGGACAATGTTCCAGAACAAGCTACAGATGGATCATTACCTTCTGAAAATTGGGGTCTTAACATGGAAATATGTGATATTATCAATAGTAGTGCTGATGGACCTAAGGATGCCGTAAAAGCGATAAGAAAAAGGCTTACTCAGAGTGCTGGAAAAAACTACACTGTAGTTATGTATACCCTAACTGTCCTCGAAACATGTGTAAAGAATTGTGGAAAGAGCTTTCATGTATTAGTCTGCAACAAAGAGTTCATATCAGAACTGGTAAGACACATATATCAAATTCTTTTTAATTTAATTATCTTCATAAGCACATTGCAATTTTTAAACATGTTGATATCAATTATATATATATGTATATATATATATATATATATATATATATATATATATATATATATATATATATATATATATATATAAACTTAATACATATTTTATCCATTATATATACAGTATATATTCCCATAGAAATTATCAGCTTCAAATAATGCTTTATCTGATAAGAGTTCATTTACACTACATCAAAGTAGTAAAATAATACAATCACAGTGCTTGTAGTGTTAAGAAATACAATGGAAATAAATTATATTTTATCAAATCACAAAAAAAAAATAAAACAATATCAAATATTATTTAATGATTAGTAAGCAATGTTCAAAATGTTCAAAAATGTTCAAAGTTCGGTAATGTCATGTCTTAATTTATTCTGAATAACTAAATATATTATAAGAATTTAGTATGACATTTGCATATAAAAGATATAGATGTCTATGAACATTTAGCCTCCTTTTAATTTACTTTATTTCTATGAAAAATTGTATTGTAGCAAAAAAAATTACAATAATTAAGGTAATTTATATTTTGCTTTATAAAATGCCAAGCCTTTAAGCATAGTGGTAATATTAAAATTGGAACTAAGTTTATTTTCACTTATCAAAATTAATGGGAAGGTAAAGCATGCCCAACACCTGTGTATCATTACTTTTTAAAATGTTTGCCCTAGTATCTTCTAAATTACTCTACAATTACACCACAATTTTGTATGAACTTTTTATAGGTAAAACTTATTGGACCTAAAAATGATCCACCAACTGTAGTACAAGAAAAAGTTCTCAGCCTCATTCAATGCTGGGCTGATGCTTTCCAAAATCAACCTGAACTTCAAGTAAGTATTAATAACATCATTATATGTACTTTAATTGACATTTTAAGTAACATATAATTTAGTGTATAAATAACATAATAAATATTTATTGTCATAATAATTAAAATTGATCATTGATCATTGATCAAGTCATGTAAATGATTACAACCTAATTTGTTGAGAACTTAATTGGAAACCATCATTTTTGTGTATACAAATATTAAAGAAACTTATAGTAATTAATTATTTAGTCAGTTCAATTCAATTCAATTTGTCAAAACTGTAGATTGGCTTACTATGTACTTAACTAAATAATTAAGGTACTTGTCAAATGTGTGCTTAAAGATTAGAAGTATGCTTGCTTGCTTCTAAATGAGTGCTTGATGCTGTAAAAAATGTATTAATTAATACAGTGAACGTAAATGAGTACACGGAAAGTATTTTGTTAAGTCAATCATTGATAGATGACATTTATTATAATAATCAATAAATTAAGCTTATGAAATTTATTAAATATAAAAACATAACAAATGTCATTAAACAATATTGTATAACTTTTATGTTAAACTCTAGTATACTATAGTATATAATTATGTACATAACTTTGTCAATAAATAACTATTGTTAACTATTGTTTCCAATATATGCTTCAAAGCAATTTTAACATGCTAAGTTTAGCACACATTCATAAACATGTTTTACTTATTAGTTGCTACAAAGCTATTCTTGGTTTCATTTTATATACAAGTTTCCTTATAAATTTTTGCATTTTGAAAATGGCATATGAGCAAGTTTTAAAGTATGCTAAAAATAACGATAAAAAAGAATACTATAAAAACCTGCTTTGTATAATAATATCTACAAAGAGAAAACCTAAATACTTTTGTTTTAATTATAACAAGTTGTAGCCTGCAATATCAATTTTGTGGATTATAAATCGTAAAATCCCTTTTTACCCGTTCCCGTTTGAATCGGCTGTGTTGTGTCTATCAGTCACTCAGTAACGGAAGGATTGTATTTGTATACATAAATATTATTTAGAATATAATATATATTGTATGGAACCGATGGTAAATGATTTGATCAAAAAATTAAAAATGTAACTTTTTATATTTAATAATATTATATTACTTTGAATACAAATAAAGTTTTTATATTTTATATTCTGTCAGGGAGTTGGTCAAGTATACAACGAATTGCGCACCAAAGGTGTTGAATTTCCTATGACGGATCTCGATGCAATGGCGCCTATATTTACACCGCAAAGAGTAAGTGATATGTTGTTATAATAATAATTAATGTTATATATTGTTTGTTTAACATTAACTGTATTTTAATAAATTATGATAGTTATTTATATGTTATTTTTTAAGATTAAATACGTCAAGCAACACGCAAATGTCTTTCAAAAGGATCGAAAATAATCTAAACCATTGTCTTATTAATAATAATATATTATATGCCATCGTAAACACAACAATGAGATGAAGAGGCAGTTCTGCTGTTTTCCCCAACATATAATTCCTGTTTTGTTGTAATACAAAGCAGTTATATTAACATTAATTCAATTGTCAGAATGTACTAGATACTTTGATTTTTCTTGTAACAAGGGGCTATATGACCAACGTCGATAACTCGCAGGTTAGGTTCTGGATTCAAATTCTAAGATTTAGATTCAAAATCTAAATATTGATTTTTAATACAAGCGTTACAACAATTAGTTTAGTATTTATTTGTGTCCTAAAGTGTTTCTAAGCAGACGATAAGTAGGAAGTGGTGCTTCTTGCTACTATTGTGACGTCGCCTATTAGCGAACAATGACAAATATATTATTTCTTTCCCTTTATCTCCTCGCTCCTTCCGCAGTTTTTCTCATACTATTCGCCTGTGGAAATAGTGGTTCGAGGTTGTAAAGAAAAAAATAAATGAGACCATATGACCACAGTACAGTAGACGGCGTCTGATTATAATCGCCATAGTTGTGGGTTCGATATAAATAAAAATAAATAAAAATTATATTTAAATTATTTACGACATTGTAACAACATTGAAAGACAGTTGACAAAGAAGTTGACAAAAAAATCCAATGAAAAGCGTAGAATGGAGAGTTCTTGATGTATATGGGAAAAAGCATTTGTTTGTTATGTCATAATTTTTTAGAGTGTACCAGATGGTGGGGAACCGATAATTGGTTCGCCGCAACGCGCCGCCATACCGCAAAACTCTCCAAGTCGCCCCACGCAAGAACAAATTACTGGAACGGTAACTATATATAATTATTAATAAATAATTTCTATGGATTATAATTAAAGTTTATTTTTTTTTGCTTTGGCGTACTTTTATATTTTTATTTTTAATGTGAATAGTCTAATTAATTAAATATTTATTTGAAATCAATCACTAATATTCTAAGTATATATAAAATTTACGCCTTTTAAAAATTAATTCCAATATAAATAAAATGTAAATCATATCAGGTGACCCTGTCCGAGAGTCAAACAAGCAAGCTGCGCGCAGACCTGTCCGTAGTGGAAGGTAATATGACAGTCATGAACGACATGCTCACGGAACTCACGGCGCAGCCCTACCAGCAGCACCACGACACCGACCTGGAGCTGCTAGACGTTAGTAGAGATTTTAATTTTATATGGAATGTTGGGTTACATGGCAGTAATATAATATTTAATATTTCAATTATTTGATTCTGGTTTTGTATTATTATTAACTCTTCACGAAAAGGTGTCTCTGTATATTCCAATATAGGATAACATTAGATCGCGACCTGGCTTGCACATAAATAATACAAAATGTTCATATATCCAGGAGCTAGCGGACACTCTCCGCGCAATGCAGGCCCGCGTGGCGGAGCTGGTGCTGCGGCTGGCGGGCGACGCCCCGCTCACGGCCGACTTGTTGCTCGCCAACGACCGACTACACAACCTGCTGCTGAGACACTCGCGGTTCATCAATAACAGGTAGGATTATGCATTTAAATTTAGAATATATGCACTTCGCTATATGATATATAATAAGATATCGTTTATGGAAAATGAATTATTACAGAATCGCTGCAACTGGTGGCGCCACGCCGTCCGCCATTTTGGGAGCGGCCATGGGAGTGCCCGGTACCACTTCACGTAATTTGCCTTTACATAGTATAAACACAAAAGGTTTCAATTTATCTAAATGGATTCATAATTAGTTGAACAGACTAATATATTATTAAATACTCTCTTAATTGTGTGATACTATAAAGCTATTTTATAAATATAAACTTATTGATATATTGTTTTAGCTAAGAAGAAAGAAGATGATGCACTCATCGATCTCAGTGATGACGTTCCTGATGTTGCTAAGCTGTGTAAGTAATAACTAATAATATATTTAGTAGGCAGTACCGAATATTTAATGTTTTTTCATGAGAACATATAATTATTAATACTGACGGAAAGGACAAGCTATATTTCGTATTTGACTATACAATATAGTACATTATATTCATTGATGTCGTATATATTTGTAAAGAGCATCTCTGTTACATTCACAGCGGTGAAAGATGAACAAGTGGACAAGTCTCCGAGCGGCTCCAAGGACGAGTTCGATATGTTCGCGCAGTCGCGCAACGTCACCTACGAGACGACTAAAACTGGGTATATATACTATTCATTTATTTATTTGTGCTTATATATTGTTTAAAGAGATTGATTACACATTGGTCTACTCGTCGTCTTATAATTTAATCAAGAATCTCTAAAGGAATTGGAAATTATGCTGTAAAATGTTTAACACTATTTTCATTTTATTTTGTCCAGAGGCAGCAGCTACGCGGACAATTCGGAAGAACAGCGCAGTGCGGGTCTCGCCGCCGCCGTGGCGCTGCGCCCCACTCAACACACGCCGCTGGTGAGTGTCCTGTCTCTTTCTAACGCACTTTCACTATATTATCTTTTTCTCTTTCGCGCAAAATAGATTTATATTGGAATTTCGCTCTGATTCTCTTTGAATATACATCACTCTCTCTTTCTAACATGTTGAACTAGTAATTCTTTGACTTGGCAATAAGCATGTTTATTCAACAACCCTGTTAAATATACTGTCTCACTCTAGATCTACTAAAATAAATATCTTTCTCCGTTACGTAAACTATTTAGAACTTAGTCTCTCTCTTTCTCCTTTTCCTTCAAGTAAATACGATATAATGTAAAAAGATTAATGTAACCTAACAATGTCATTGAGTCTGTTTTGTATGCTGATGCATACCGCATAGACCAACTTATCAACTTAATAACTCTCCTTGCATGCTCTCACCATCTCATTAACTCAGTAAATGTGGAAAAAATAACGTTTACAAGTCTCGAACCGAGTGATGCCTAGGCATTATGAAGTTTTAAAAAAATTACATTTGAAAAAAAATAAAATGATTTAAATTTTGCTATATGGCTTTATAAATTCTTGGAAGTACTTTTATTTTAAGTTAAAAACTTAACTTGTACATCACTGTCATACAAAAACATACTTTGAAGTAAAAGTATGTAAGTGTATTAATTACATAATTATAACGTAATTATTATGTCAATCAATTTTTCATTTTACCTGAGGGCTCCTTTTTATTTTATAAATATTCTTCCTAATGTAATTTAAATCCACAACTCACACAAAAATAACAACAAAATTAGGACAATCCCGGCTTACCGCTCAATGCGAGAGACAATGCGAGTTGAATGGCGGAATTTAACGCCGCTCTCTTTGTACGAGTACGAGAGCGGAGATATGAAAGATTTCCCGATTGGGGTTGAACCCATGACCGTCACGTTTAACGTTTATAGAAAAATAAATTATATTTATTATATTATTATTAGTATTGTATTTGTGTTTTGTTTTATGTTTGTTTTTTGTTTATTCGTTGTTCTACAGCCGACTGGGATGGATCAGAGAGAGTTCGATGAGATCTCGGCTTGGTTAGCACAAGAAAAGGTGAAAATATGTTTATTTTTATTTATTTTTTTTTTGTTCATGTTGATCACTT
Organism: Dione juno; assembly: GCA_037127375.1. NCBI lineage: Eukaryota > Metazoa > Arthropoda > Insecta > Lepidoptera > Nymphalidae > Dione > Dione juno. The sequence continues at coordinate 1,702,281 of JAXRJS010000052.1, forward strand.
TTTTTTTTTCTTTTTGTTTTATTCATCAAGCGTCTTAACTTTCTTTTGAGTATATTGTCATATCAATGAATAAACAACACCGTTTAATAAATTTACTTTGTAACTTTTTGTTCAAATATGTTTATCTAACGGAACGTTAATACCATATAATTATTATCATAGATTATTTCAACTAGAATAGGTTTGAAATAGTGATCCCTTAAGTTTTTAAATATATATTATTTCCAGGCCGCATCAGAGGCGAACGGTGCACAAGAGAGCGTCACCAGCAGCGACTTCGACAAGTTCCTGGCGGAGCGCGCGGCCGCCGCCGACAGCCTGCCCGCCGCCGCCGCCGAGCAGGCGCCCGCCCACGCGCCCGGCAACCGCCCGCGACAGATTAAAAAAGATGAAGACACTATGTTTGCGCTGTAATGTTGGTAGCGAGCGCGTCACGTCATGGTGTATGCTTTTTGAGGAGCTGGAGGATATATTTTTTATTTTTATTTGCGCAATGGGGTATAGTGTTATTGCTACTTCAGAAAATTTCTTTTGCCAGAGTTTTTGTGTTTTCACCAAATTTGAAATTACTGTCTCTATCAAAATTTATATAAAAATTATTATTAATAGAGGTGACATCTTGAAACATGTATCAAGATGGAAGAACTATAACATTCTTAAACCAGCTCTTCAAATTTATTTCGTTCAATAAGTCTAAAGATATTATGTTTCTAATATCCGTATTATTTATACGTCACATGTAATAATTATTTATTGTGAATAGAAATAAGCATACATTATGACTTCGACTGAAAATTTGCAGTTAATCTGAATTTTATATTTTTAATAAATTAATTTATTTGGACTTCATTTATAATTAAAAGTAAAATGAAATCAATATTAACATGAATAAAAACATGGTAAGTACAGAGCATATTTACCTGTCTGTAATTTTATAGTAGGTTTAAAGGAAAGAAAACTAAATCAAATAAACTGCAAATTTAATATATTTACAATTACTTTGACAACTTCACTGCCTGTGGGAAAAAAAATGAATATGGAAACAGATGAACTTCATACATACTCGCCATACTGCATCCAACAATAATTTAAATATAGATCTCGAACTTACATCGATAATAGATTATTTTATATAAAAAGTTTAAAAAGTAAAAAATTATATAATTTCTGCCATTTTACACCATATGGCAGTGAAATCATTAAACACTACTCGAAGTAATATATAACATTTATTTATGTTGCATCGAACTGTTAATAATTAATAATCAACTTTTCGTAGATAATACGATAACTACAATAGCACTGATGCCGAATGGTGCCTGGCTTTTATATTGAAGCATTTAAAAAATATTCATAATATTATGAAGGAAAAAACAAAATTAGATTAGGTGATAAGTATCGATCGATATATTATTTATTTAAATCAGGTATATAAAACGCATTTGAAATTGTTATGACGTACATCGTATTTTGTACGTCATCGATGTATAGATTTACACTTAATAGAATAATTAATGTTGATTATAATCATGTATAATATTATATAGTATTGTATAAACATGACCGAGGGAGCATTTATAAAGACCGTTTGTCCATAAATGAGTATTTGACTGCTTTTAAAATAAATTAAAGTATGTATAATGTATTTATAATTACATTAACCTCTGTTTTTATAACGACTAGAAACCGCTAGTTGGTTTTATTCAATATTTTATGATACAATGAATGAAATGAATGCTCCATATACAAACAATGAATGCTTATATTTCATGATCCCATGATTTGTAGACCTTACCCTCTGCAACATATGTAAAAGTCAACTCAGTGCTGATGTTTTAATATGAGTGTAAAATATATCCTAATGAACATAAGGACAATTAACATAACTTGTTAGCTATCTTTAACAGCTCACTAGACTAGACTACTACTTTAGACTTTAGACTACTACTCGGGAACAGAGTACCCTCTTCCTCTTCCACTTGCCCGGTCAAGGCCAATGCGGCTAACAGTATTAACCACAAAACCAAAAAAAAAGATGTTACACGTTTCATTACTGAAGTAGTAGGTAAGGTCGTGGGCCCTTGGGATCATAGAATAAATAGTATTTGAAAGAACACCTATTTTTTTTTCATGTATATTATCGTATTATAACCTTGATGCGCAATTGTTTTGTGCAATAATTTTACAACAATAAATTAACGAAATCATGAAATTCATTAACCTTTATAGTTTTACAAGATTTTGTTAAATAATTATAAATTATTTTTAATTGTAAGACTCAATATTAATCGCCCGCCTCTGTAGCTACTATAATAGCGCCTGCAGTAAGCCGTAGACATTTTACCTTACCTTATTCACGTTACCTTAATCCTTATGTGTAAACATACCAAAGTAGATCGCTTAATATAATCTTCTTAAAAGCATTACTTTTTACGACAAGAGCACAAAATTCATATTCTAAATAAACCAAGTTACTTTATATTTAAAAGTGTTAATCTTACACTTAAATTAGAACCATATTAAAACTTCATATAAAAAAAATGTAACAGGATTTGAAGCTGCACCTTTTAGGTTAAACCTAAAGCGTTTGAACTGTATTATGGGTTTTACAACACATACAATTTTTTTGTATGTAGTTTAACAATATGTCTATTCTAAAGAAGCACGGCTTATATACGTTTGACCATTCCACATCTCAATATAGGGTGTTATGTGATAATTTAAATGGAACAAGCTTAACGTTATTAATTTTAAAGAGTTGTTTTATGTTTAATCGTTGTAACTAAGAATAAATTGAAATGCCATCATTAGTGTTTTATTTTTGTGGACCCCAAATAAAAATGTATATTATTCATTTTAATAATAGTATTAAATATAATTATGTAGTTAACTCCATCTGTGTCAGGACTCAGTAGAATCTCTATATGCTACAGGATATTTTATTTATCATTTCTATAGGCATTCCATTGACTTACTTCCCCAAATATTTACAGAAATCTTTGAGTTAAAGTTATTTGAATGTTTCGAAACATCTACATACTTATACAAGGTATCGATGCACCTACAAAGTCCTTGTTCCAGAAGTAACAAACGTCGAAACAATTTAAGAAATCAAGTCTCATTAGCACAGATATTTTAATTCGAAAGTATTGTGATCTCATTGTAATGATGCTCTACTAATCCATGGACGACTTAGCAAACTTTGTTGGTTTGAAGAATCTCAGTCTTGAGATCTGATGAATCTCAGAATCTGTCTTTCAGATTTGATGAATCTCAGAATCTCAGTCTCAGTCCTGTACATAAAGTAATCATCTTTATGAAAGCTATCTAAACTTCACCTCTTGATTGCTGACAGGCACAATGACACTCTTCTTTCTGTTTATCGCTAGTGGGAAGTCTTGTGAGAAGCGCGCTAGTTCCTTTTACTTAATGTTATACTCTTGTATGTTTTTGTTTATGTGTTATATATCTCTCTCTCTCTCTCTTATATGTTTGAATTTAACTTAGTTGAAGCGTTCTTCACAAATTCTTCTGAGTAATTCTTCTGAGTAAAAAATCTGAGTAATTGTTTGATGTTAGATTTTACTATCCTTCATTGTCCTTATTTCTCCTTTAATTTTACTATCCTTTATTTATTTAGTATAGTATTTCATGAAAATATGTCTGGGGCTGAAGCTGACTCGAGTAAATACTCAGTTTTGATTGGTGATGCCTTTCCATGTTGTATCTTAATAAAACACGTGTGAAAAAAATACCCAGTTGCTCCAAGCAACAAATTTGCCCTTCAAAAGACAGGATAGAATTTAACACAATGTGCAAAACATCCTAACGATCAGAACCGAAGTGTAAGATTATAATTTATATAATATAATAAGAATCTGTTATACACACAAAAGCGAGCTTCATGCTATGCTATGTTTTTTTTTCTTTTGCATCTTGGCACATGCTTACGAAGTTTGTATAAAGTATAACATTACTATTTTATTCATAACTATTAAAGAAAATCAATTTACAAATTTTTACACGAGTACGTGTAATTCAAATTTCAAAGCTAAACTTTACATGTAAAACATGCCAAAATATCAAAACTTACATATATAATTAAAAATATCACAATGTTTTAAATGAATAATTATTAAAAAAAAACAATTTTCAATTATATAATATATTTATTTATCAATTTCTGTATCTACAATAGATACAATGGGTTTGGCAATTAGAAACTATGTACATGTACACATGACATATAACATGAAGTTGATACAAAAATAAATTGCAGTCGAAGCACCGATATTAATTTAACACAAAAATAAAGTTCATAAAAAATATAATTACACTGGTAAAACAACTGTCCTAAGAATATTTGTTGTGATGAATAAAGAAATTACGTAACACATTTAAAAAAAAAATCGTAAAAAAAACACATCTAGCGACATCTATAAGATTGTTCGAATCCAACGGGAATGTGCAAATAAACGCCATTATGATACAGAAATTATAAATACACTTACACATACACTTTCTAGTTATGCTGCTGTTACATAATAAATTATGCTTTTCTATATTAATATAAATTAATTTTCATTTAATTTGAAATTCATAAGTCTGCCGACAAATGGAGTATTCATGTAAATATCAAAAAGTTTATGTAATGCCCCAGAATAAGAAAGACCCATTTCAAGTTCCATAAGACAACGACGATCAAATTAGAAAAATTATACATATTGAAATCAATACAACCTTAACAAAAATATAAAAAATAACAGTCGAGCGAGAAATGCACTGATTATAAAGGTGCCTCACACTGGAGACGAAGCGACGTGGCTATGTTGCTTGCTCAGTCTCCAGTGTGAAGCGACATTATTAATTATTAATAATTATATCTACGCAGTACTATTTTATAGAAGAGTTGGGCGCTTATAATTCGTCTCTTGGCGCGGCTTCGTCCTCTTCCTCTTCCTCGCTCTGTAATGTAAATAATGTTTTAAAATATTTATCTATATAAAAATATTAACTAAATAAAGAATATACTAATAATTAACACACAAAATATAATTATAATGTAAAGACATTTTTTTATAAAATGGCTAAATATTGCTATATGTTTTAATTTAATGGTAAAAAAATTGTGTATTCTGCTGCGATTCAAAAAGGGTATCTTAACTATTTTTAACCATGTGATAGTATTAAAGATGTTAAGTAAGTTTTATACAATTGGCGGAGTTTGACTGACGACGCGACGACTGTGGGTTCAATTCCCATCCGAGAGAATAATTATTTTCATTTTCTCTCTTTCAGAAATTAAATTAAAATTAAAAATAAAATAAAATGAAGTAGTATATCTCACCACAGAGGGCACGGGCTCGGCGCCCTCCGTCTCCGTCTCCACGAACTTGGTGAGAGCGGCCAGCGTCCTCTCGCCGTTGTACTCGCGTACCTGTTATTTTACAACGTTTATATTTGTGAAAAACTGAATTTCATACAATTACATATACATAATTAACAACAACCACAGGTGGGTTGGACCACCAACCTGGTTATCCTTGGTGTACAGTTTGATAGTGGGGAAGGAGGTGATCTTGGTGTGCTCGAGCTCGTTGGCGGTGGCGTCTATCTTGGCGATGACGACGTCCTCGTCCTTCTCGAAGTGCTCGCCCAGCTTCTCGTAGATGGGTACCAGCTGCTTGCAGTGGCCGCACCTGTGGACATTTATTATTAACATATAAATAAAAGGGTGCCCATACGCGTGTTTTTTTTATTTTTTTATATGAAAACATATTTAAATTTCATCCTGTTTCTATAACAGTAATAATAAATATCAGTAGCAAAATCTATAAAGTCATTTCTTTGTAGATTATGTAAAAATTACAAAAAAATATTTTAATTACATACATAAATTATAAAATAAAAAAATACCAATATCATTTAATATCCATAAAAAAAGAACAAAACGAAAAACAACTTCATTCAAACGCACCGGATATAGCATTGTAACTATTATCACAACAGTTGTGCGATACATTATCTCCGCCACTGCCTAGCGACGGTGACATCCTAACAGGCGTGTAGTTACCGACACGAGCCGCTGAACACGTCTTAACGAATCTCATTTGAATTACACTTGTACTAATATTTGCATAATTGTGCAGACTTGTGTCACTTTTATATTATTCATAATATAGTAAGAGACGTTATTGATCGACTGTGTAAATTTTTATGTACTTATTGCGTATGCCTCCCAGGAGAATCATTGAGCTACCTCTAAATAAATAACCTACACTTTGTCAAATCAATATTTTATTGCAATAATTCTTTTTTTTTTTTTTAATATGATATTTATTTATTGTAATTATCCTAAAATGTCAATGTTCCTGTCAAATTCGATCAAATTAGTTTTAACACCAAACTAAATGTAACGTATGTAATTATTTCCTTCTAAAACTGATCAATGAAATCAGGTTCACAATATGTAAATATTGTGTTACCTGATCATATTATATATGCATATTTTTATAATTGATAAATAGAAATAAAGAACAAAATGTACTCACCATGGGGCGTAGAATTCGACGAGGACCTTCTTGGAGGTATCGAAAACGATTTCGTCGAAGTTGGAGGCGACGAGTACCTTGACGGGCTTGGCGGACCAGTCGGAGGGCAAGTCTTCGCTTAGGAGATGCTGTTTCAGGCTACCCGCGAAGAAGGATTGTACGAATTCCTAGGAAAAAATATACATTTTATTAGACTATGTAATGTTAATGTTACAATGGAGATGAGCGCCAATGCGCATTTCAAAGAGATACTACCTCCCATATTTGGGTCTCAGATCGCGATAAATATTTTCCAGGGGGCCTAACTTCCAATGCTATAAACAGCCACATAAAGTTATAAATAAAGCATAGTCAAATAAAACTAACGACAAAAATTGCTTAAACTTAAAACTAAGATAAGCCATAATTGTAAATTTTCAAATGCATTAAGCCTATGTGAAGTGGCAAATTAAAAGGTTATTAATCATCAATTAAAAGCGTAACAAAATTAAAGACCGTGTCAACGACGTTGCGTTACGATAACACACGTTACGAGTACTTTTACGATATCGCTAACAGTTCGTAATGGTGTATTAGCTAACAATAATCATTCCACAATAACAATGGGCCACCCGTTATAATTAATAACTAAACAGGCGTTATTAATAATTAAAATTACACGGTACAATGGTTAGAGAAAAAACATCATAAGTTTATGCTTCGCTTTATTCATTTACGGTATATCTATGTACAGAGACCAATTATGAAATGCATTTAATAGAGAAAATTAAGTCATTAATAAAACTTTTTCTTTATATCATAATCTTCTAAAGTCTGTCTTATACAACAATCGGGTACAACCCATACTAATATAATAAAGCAGTTTTGTTTGTTTGTTAGGACGTGCTAATCTCAGGAACTACGTATTAATTCGGATCGATTTTTTTTTTGATTTAGATAGCCAATGAATGAAGCGACATTTACTTATAATGTCATTGTTAGAAATAGTTAACATATTTAAATAACTAAATATTTATCTTATCAATAAGAATAATATGTAGTATTTTTAGTAACACAAATAATAAATCGTAATTATAAATTGTAGGAGAAGTAAAGGCTATGTTTATTTTATTTAGTCAATTTATAAAGGAAGGCTATAATCCCACTACCCACAGCTACCTACCTATACCTCGGACACTTAGCAAGTGTCGTAGTTACGAACCCGTAAGTTATAAAATATAGAAATAAAATCAATAAATCATTCCCATAGTGTAACAAACTAATGATTTGTTTTCTTTTTACTGTTACTATGCAACGGAATATTAATAGCTATCGTTAGTCTATTAATAATTCAATAATTAATTAATGTACAACATTGAAACCAGCTGCTTTACGTTTCGTCTATTTGTTTTGGAAAAGACGTACTCGCCATAACCAGGAGGATAGTTAGCAAATATACGATAAACTTTTCTAAATTATTTTACAAAACTTTGAAGTTGGCCCAAGAATAAGAAGTAAATACAAAGCAAAATTTATGAAATAGCTTTAGTAAAATAGCATTTGTTATATGTAATATGTATGTATATTGTTATATAATCCTTATCAATATACATACATATTACATATAACAAATGTAGTGTACTCGGACATCCTAACGATAAAATTTTTGACATGCTATAAAACTAAATTAAAAGGTAATAAGAAAGTTGCCAATTGCCATACAAACGAAATTGAAAGTTTTGAAACGATGTCAGGTTTACGTAGGTTTTCAAGTCCAAGAGTAAACGGTCAAGTCAAGGTTGTTTTTTGTAATGCAAAGTCTCGCGCATGTTTAATTTATAAGTTATGTAAATTGTGCTTTTGCTTTGTAATCATATCCAGCACAGCCGTTCTTCATTATTGCAATAATATACATAATGCTATAGCGAAAAATATGAAGAATATAAAAAATTAAAGGAATTATATCAATTATACAATAGGTTGGTATTGAAAAAAAATGTAAACTAATCAATAAGCTACATTATATCACATTAATCGTTTCAATGTAATCGACGTCGTACACTCTTAGTTACTCGACGTGACAAAGCGAACGAAGCTGCGTGTATATATTATGTTATATGTATAAATTATAATTTAATACAGTCTCCTATTTTCGGTACGTCAATAATTGTAAGAGATTTAAATTACGGCCACTTTACAAAAGGTCAGGATTTTAGTGAAGGATTATATTGCATAAGTCAATATGTATAGGATTATGTCTGACGTCATTGTAAAACACGAAACATTGAATTTTATTAAGTCATAATGAAATCAATATGGAAAACAAAAATGCACGTATTAAAAAATCATAACAGTTATAATTTTTTATCAGTTAGTTATGATGTGAAATTTGAAAATAATTAATAACAACGTATTTCCCACTTACCTCAATAGAGTTGGCGCTGAGTTCGTTGCTGGCGGGCTTGTATTTGGCCATGTCCTGTTCCAAAGCAATAAGACGAGCTGATGGCACTTCATCCTTCTTCATGCCGAAGAACTCTAAGATTCTGTTAAAATATTAATCAATTAACACAGAGACAGACACACAGTGTCTTACTGAAAAACGTTTTGTCAGAATGATTATCATAAGGGTTTCCGAGACATTGCAGTTGGCAGAACTCAACACTGCGGTTTGTCTTAATCAGGAAAAATTATACTTTCTTTTTAAGTATGCGAGTACTAATCGAACTCCCAAACTATGGTATTAACATACACTTTCTCACCTAAATATTTATCGTATTTTAAATAATTTACAAATGATACAAACAAAATTAAAGCATATAAATAAATCTATAATAATATTATGTAAATACCTCTGGTGATCATCTTCATCGGTGTCGATGGCAACAAACATGATCTTGTCACGGTAGTTCTTGGCAACGGGTTTCAATCCATCGAGGTACTTCTCGAAATCGCCATTTTTCTATACAAATTAAGATAATTGATATATAAGACATAAAATATTCCTTGTAATTAAAGTAGTCGATTGTCTGTAGTTAAACTAGTCGATTGTCATTTATAAGACACTGTATCGACTTTGTAATAGACATTTTGATTATAAAATCTATATATAGTCTAGCTCTAGGGCGTGACTACCGATTTTATTATTTATTTTTCTTACGAGAACTGGTATTTAATTATAGTACCAAGTTTGTGCAGTTGTTTGTTACGTACAACTACGATAAAAAAACAGGTGAAGTGTTTTTATACTGAATCTAATCTGTATTGTGGAAATGCTTATATTTATTTATAATATAGATCTGCAAGTCTCCAAAAAGTAAGTGCGGCGTTGGGTTCCGTAGCGTAACTTACATTGGAAATCACGAATAAAGTATCAATATGGTTCTTCGTATCTACCTCACAAAAAATACTTGTAAGCGTTTACATAAACTTCTGCATAATAATTTCTTAATTTATGAGACAATATAGGTTCTAGTCAAGCCATTAATGTATTTTAGAGATAAAAATCTATGCATAATCATAAAAATAAACGTTTTACGACGAACGACAAAGAACTAATGTAAACCATTATAGATTTTGTAAATATTAAAAATATTTGATATTTACTTGTTAACTATTGGCCATAAGGCTCCTATTACTTTAACAAGAAATTTAGTTTAGAGTTCATTGCACTACGAGTAAGGTTACCCTGTTTTACATGTGGAAGTTGCAAACAAAGTTTAAAAATAATTTAAATAAACTTATATTTATATCCTTATTAATAAACTGATTAATAAACTACAGTTGTGTTCTTTTTTCTGTTGTTCTCAATAACTACAAGTGAATACCGTAATGAATGTACGCTAACTGTTTAACTCGAACAATCAAAAGCTTCGATAAGTGTGTCGACGTATGCAGAGATCTCACGCTAGATCGTATAGTAAAAGTGAGGTTACTTTTACGATCGTGAAACTTGAGAGTTCAAGTTTCTATTGTGACCTATTCGATGAAAGATTAACCAAATATTACGTGCATACATATATATAACTAATTGAATTTTTTTTTAGCTTTATTTTAGATACGGCAGAGAGAAGTGCCTCACAGGAATACCGTTTTTCGCTTAATGCCGTCGTTCGGTTCCCCGTTTATTTAACATTTAAATAATAAATTGGTATGAACTAATTTGTGTCTAAAGTCACACAAGATTTTATTTTAACCGCTCATTAAATGATAATCAATATTTTCGTAAATTATTACGTTTATGAATTATGCATAACATATTGAGAAAAAATGCATTATATCCGTAATTTACCATTAAGCGTATTAGCATTACAGATTGGTAATCAATTATAATCATAACAGTAATTTACTAACGTAGAGACTATCCTATGGTTGTCTGATATATATATTATAACTAATAAATTGTAATTTCAATTTTACTATAGTAAAAACAAAATGTATTCAAAATATTTTACAAAGTGAAAAAATTAAATGGATTCAATATTCCATTTTAGTTTAACAAGTTTTACTATGGTTTGCATAAAATAATGTAATAACTTGAACTCACCTTGGATAGGAACAAAAGCAAGTGATATTTGATTTGACCGCCAAAGATCTTTGAGGCAGTTTCGTGTGAGAACTCCACAATAGTTGGCATGCTTTGTACAAACACCCATGATTTGATAGCATCTTCGGAGAACTCTTCACCTTCATACTTGTTGCGTTTATCTTCAAACTGTTTTGAATTAGAGATTTTTATAAGCACACTATTTTATTTCTGTAGCATCAAAAGTGATCATTATGAAACAATAAGCAAATTGATATTTTTAATTAGGCACTAAGTTACTTTAATTTTTAAAATTATGAAATATATTACAATTTTTTGTGTTCAAATCAAATACTAGCACATATAATAAATACAAATAAATAGTAATAAAATATGTTTATGTTTTGTTGTAGCATCATATAAAATACAAATTCAAGAAACAATGATTACTCAGCATAATCTTACAAAGAAAAAACTTACGTTTTTGAACAGAATAACATCTTCAGCCTGAGCTTCAAGTTCTTCAATCAATTTTTCATCAGATACAATAGCAAAAACTTGGTCATCAACTAAACCAGCAGCATTAAGGAACACCTTTGCTTTTTCTGAATCTTGATCAGGGAAGAAACCAAAGACAATGACATTGTTGGCAGCAATGAGTTCTTTAGCTTGTTCTGCTGAACTGACTTCAAGAGCTGGTGGACCAGTCTTCTTCTTCAACCAAGCAACAATGTCATCAGCCTGACGACCACCTATTGTATATTGGAAGGTTAAGTTTTAATATTTCTCAAGCATGCTTATATAAATTTCCTACAGTGTTACTCAGCATACCAAACAAAATTATATTAATGTAACAAGTAGTTAATTTCTGATAAGGCTTCATAATAATTAACATGAAATTTTATCATTAAATGGATTGATAAATTAAAAATTTCTCTATTTGATTTAATTGTTATTCATCGATTTATAAATAAATGATATCATTTCTTAGGATTTCTTTTGACTGATTATATTGACTGGTATATTTGTAAATTTTTGGAAATTATTAAATTATAAGTAAAAAAAAATGTATTTACCAGAATAATCAATGGGTGATCCCTTCTTGAAGAAGATCAATGTGGGATAACCTTTGACTTTGTAAGATTCGGCAAGTTCTTGTTCTTGAGTTGCGTCAACCTTAGCCAACTTAATGGGAGATTCTTCTTCTAAAAGCTTGGTGGCGGCCTTTGCGTATTCCGGTGCAAGAGATTTGCAGTGTCCACACCATGGTGCATCTGTCACGTAGACACATTCATAAAATCATTGTTGCCGCCCGGCATATTTTATTGTTAGATTAAATAAAGGAATTAAGTATACATTCAACATATAATTTATAATATAAATTGAAAAGTACTGAAAGGAATAATAAATACCATTTATAATAAGGTTTAAGGTAAAAACTTACAGAATTCAACTAACACGAAGTCCGAAGAAGAAACAACAGAATCAAAATTGGCTTTACTTAGTACAAGTACATTGTCTTCTGATGGAATTTCGTCTCCAAGTGTGGCACCCAGAAGGGCTATCGCTACCGAAAATATTAAGACACGCATCTTCAAGTTCCGGTGGTCTTGTTACAACTAATAAATCAACTTGGAAGACGAACCCTGACAAAATGCTGAAACTGCCACTTCATACACACTTGGACAGTCGCACTTGACGTGGCAGCGTCGATCGTGTGTTTGGCGGTGATTGGTTGATTTGTTTTTTTTTTAATCACAATTCACATAATCATGACAACAACAAAAATAATCGTCTTATTATATATATTAATGAATATATTATTTTTTCTATATATTTATAATGAAAACAACATATCATTTATTTAAGTGTATAAGCTAAAAAATAATAAAAAAATTGCTATACCTAATATATTTCTTTTGGAGATGTTATAAATTTAGTGTAATGTTGGTAGAACTGTATATTTGTCAATAATTTTATTTGGATTTAGGGTTGACATTGACAAATGTATAAAAATAATACGAAAATCAGAATTTGTATGTATGCCTATGCGACACATAACCGAGCTATTAAATGGTGATTGATATAATTTAGTGGTCGCGCTGGTCATGGCTTATCTGCTTAATGACTATACATACAACTATAAACAATTGAAGAATATTATGTGAAAAATGCTTTAAAGGTATTTTTTTAATTGACTACTATTGTAAATACTTATTGTGAATATTTTACTTTTGTTTTCTGTCTTATAGCTTAGACATTTTTTTAAATTATGCGTCGCGATCGTGATACTTCATTACTTTTCCTGGCGTGTATATTAGCAGATCTAACAATTTATTTTAGAATTTTAAAATTTGGAAGCTATCCAATTTTTATTCTCAATCATTTCCGAAGTCCAGTTGTTGCACGTTCTTCATAGTTAAGACTACTATATACTAAATGTGAGTTTTAGCATATTTTTATATAATTATTATACCTTTTTCTAATAAAAAATTTTCTACAGTAAAAATAAAAGTAAACATTTATACATTAAATAAAATTTAATTAATTATATATTATTCATTATATGTATTATAATTATTTATTAATTAATTATATATTATTCATTATATGTATTATATAATAATTAATAATTAAAAATTATTAATTCTCCACAATACATATTGTTACAGATGCCAGAGTACACAGTTACCTCAGAAATATATGAGGAATATGACTACAAAACTAGAATAACACCAAGTCAAGAAGGAAGTATGTTAACTTTTATTACAGTTTGTGATATGTTGTATGATTACCAAAATTTTTTATATTTTATTTACATGTTGTTACATATTTTTTTAGATGTCATATCTGAATTCCCTTTTTTACTACCAAAATCTAGGAACAAAGCAACATTTGATAAGGATGATGATTTAGATGTTGTAAGACCTCAAAAGGAAATTATAAAGATAGGTAAACAAATATTTATTTCTTTAAATGACAAGAATTGATTTAGTTGAGTTGATGTTGACTACTACTATGAAGTAACACTTCACTTGTAAAATATATTATGAGTTTGCTAATACATGAGATTTCTATCACTACTCACAAAGTGATATAAATGAAGCAATCAGCATATTCATTTTTTTCTGTGTGTTTGCAAAATGTGAAAAATAATCAAAGTATTGTTTTTAAAGCTTTATATATTATAATTTGAAAGGCTACTAGAAATTGATGTTTATTAGCTATAACCACTATTTAGTAATAATGGATGTAGGAACATTTAAATTATAGGTAAATAATTAAAATCATCATAATTAAAACTTATTTCAGAGCATAGTTCCAAGACCAAAATATCATTAGTTGGGCTTCAAGTATGGAGAGGAGCATTTTTACTGGGAGACTTACTTATACATTTGGGACAAAGTGGGATCTTGGCTGGTAAAACTATTTTAGAACTTGGAGCTGGAACTGGCCTGACAAGTTTTGTAGCTGCAATGTTTGCAAAGAAAGTTATATGTACAGGTATCTGGTTTTTCTTATTTTTACACAACATAGTACAACTATTACTCTAACTCTACTCTAACTATTAATTTTGTAAAAATACACACTCTTACCGACTGAATCTCTCTCTTTTTCATTATTTAAAAATATTTCATGTAAGACTTCAATAATATGCATGATATTATTGATGATAAATTTAGATAAATAGGCTAGATAAATATTCAAATAATTTTTCAAAGTAATTTAAGACATTTAATAAATTTTGAACCATTAAAACACTAATATTTAGCTGTGCATGCTAAATGTTAATGTTTTAATGGTTCAAAATTTATTAAATGTCTTAAATTCATCACTATTTGCCTTTGTTTCTCTCTTTCATACATATTTTCACTTTTAATTGCTATTTAGTTCATGAAATAAGCTCAAAGAAATATTATATAGTACCGAAGTGCACAAACACTATTTGAAATACACTGTACCTATTCAGTAGTTTCTTGCTATGCTAAAAAAATTATACCTTTTCTGGGGGAGAATTGATATAATTAATTTATATATGGCTTAGTGTGAATAGTCATAAATAAGTTTTGCATTAGCTATTAAGCAGTTAAAGATTTGGCTTAAGTCAACCTTAATAATTATTGATTATGCATACATTAAACCATTTAATATATTTCTAATATTTACTAAAAATAAATAAATTTACCATATTTGAGTGAACTTCGATAATATAATATTACTTGTAATTAATTACAAGTAAGATAAAAATAGGACTTTTGGAGGCATTTTAATAATAATTAGACATTTTTTGTTGTGTAATTCATAGACGCTTACAGCAGCATAACATATATCTTGTCATAGACTAAAATCGAAATTTGATACAAAGTAAACTGTTGAATAATTTCATTGGCCGATTATGTTTGTCAAAACTAGTTTCAGTCCGATCAACCAACCATCTTCCTAAGTTCACTAGAAATCACCTCAGATATGCAGATTTAAACGCTTTATCACAAGCACTACTAACACAGTATGAATATCGCGCCTAAAAGTTCAATTATGTATGTTCTGACGTCACACTTGTTCTCCACCAATGGTAACGCGTTTCGTAAGTTCGAAGTTACTTTCCTTATTATTCACTTTGAATATAATATTTTATGGGCTAATAAAAAAATATATTTTAATCATGATACGACGATAATAAAATTTCGAGAAAAAATTATTTGATACAAATTCACATTGTATGCATTAGAAATATGTCATGTAATACATATATACTTTAAATACTTAGACAATGTTTGTTTTCAATAAACAGAAACACACTTTTTTCTTTTCAAGTTATTATATTGATATTATTTATGGTTATGATAAAAATGTAATTGCATAGTAACATTTTATTTTACAACAATACTAGCGACCTGTCTTCGTCGCATAAGTGAACTGAATTGCGTTTGTTACAAAATCTTATACGAAATCACATTGTACATCTTGATATACTCGGATATACTCTAATATATTATACAAATATTATATTTCTAAACTTTTGTATCAAATTAAATTATCTATTATTGAAAATCATATATACAATGTATTTATTTCTTGTATATATATATATATATATATATATATATATATATATATATATATATATATATATATATATATATATATATATATATATATATATATATATATATATATATATATATATATATATATATATATATATATATGAAGTAAAATTTTATATGCAATATTTCTGTAAGTAGACTCGTTTCTAGTTTCTCAACACGTAAATTAAGCACCATATCCACTTCTCACTATTGGAATGTTTATTTCAAAAAAATTCCGTCATCATTCAAACCTTCAAAGCACATACCCTGCTATATCTATAAGTGAGTACATAAATTCTAAAAAGATCCCCCCTAACACTTGAAGTAACGAAGTTTCATATATAGTATCAACCTCAAAAACAGCCCTTCAGGGTTGAATTTCATAAAATTCCATCTTAGTGAACATCTACGTCTTAAAAAGAACCCGCATATAAAATTTGAAAATTCTAGCACTTGTTTTGTCCGTGTGTGAGTGACCTATAGAATCACAGTTATAGAATCTATATATTATATGTTTATTTAATTTATTAAAAAAATATATTTTTTATTTCAGACATAGATTTAGGAGGTATCTTAGATCTTATTAAGTTAAACGCTAAATATAATGCAAAGTTAATAAAATCTCAATTTAAAGTAATGCCACTAGATTTCACCAATATTGACTGGGATGCAGCATTACTGCGTGAAATAAAACAAGCTGACATTGTTATAGCCGCTGATGGTAAGCATGTATTTTATAGTGATTTTCCACAGTTTACTATTTTTTCTAGGCCAATTTCATTCTGAGGTTGCAATATATTAATGTAATGTCTATGCTTAAATTGTATGTCCTACTCAAGGAAAACTACTTTTTAAATAGTGCAAGAAAATATACAAAGTATTTAATCGTAAATAAATTGAAAGCACAGCGAAGATATTACTAACTTTAAACGCGATAGTTGTGGGTCGATCCCCACACGAGGAAATTCATAAAGTTTTGACGGCCCCGCTTCGACAAGACTAAGCACAGCGTTATGCTCCGCTCAGTAGACAATGTTTCGAATTTAAGCGGAAAGCTGAGGAGTGTCTTGACACTGATATCTCTCTGCCTATCCTGCTGTGCCTAGACTAAGCTTATATCTAACCATTCAATAGGTATATGAAAATATTTCTTCTAGTAATATACGACGACGACGTGACTGCGGCATTTATAGCGACAGTACAAAAGATTCTTAATTTCAATCCACCAAAGACATTGTATATGGTTTTGGAAAAACGTTACGTTTTCACTATAGAGCATATGGACTCCGTAGCGCCGTGTTATGAAACATTCCTTGCTTTATTGGACAAAGTGAATATTCAGTCCAATTGGACTGTAGAACAACTACCTCTTGATTTCCCTAAATATTTTACATATGATCGTGTTAAGGAGCTTGTGTTTTGGAAGATTACCTCAAAATAGATTATTTTACTGTGATAATAAATTTTGTATTCAAATATATACTATTTTTTATTTACTTATTTGGATACTTGTATTGTAACTTTTTTTCTTTAAAAGTAATTTTTTATAGCTTTCTAGTGTTAAATACATCTTAATATTTGCGAAATCGTCGTTGCTTAAACGTAAAGGAAGTTCATCACAAAAGTCACTATGTCTTAAATGTTTAATTAACCATATAGGTATGTGTGTATTAAATAAACATGACAAAACATTATTATAATTTAGACGTACAAAATTAGTAAATAATTTAAAAAATAATGAATTCTCGTATTGTACAATAGTGCCAACATTTCAAAGTTACTATGGCAGTATTTTATTTTGGGGTAGGCCAAAGTTCATTATATTTAGTCAAAAAAGTTCTTCGCAGTTCAGAGTTCCTGGCTTGCTGGTCTTTTTCTTTGCTTAGTGTTTCAATGCTTTGCCCCACACAGAGATCACCAGTAAAATGCACGATTACCACTTGCGTGTTGAATGAGACATTTTTGTCGGATGCTTGTTTTGTATAGCTCATTTGTGGTTCAATACTCATTGCGTATGGTAAGTCACCCGCTGTAAAATTTATGTTTTAAAAAATATGTAATTTTTTTTTATTTCGATAATTTCACAGCTCAAAATCATTTTAACAGAACAATTCTAAATGGGTGTAAAATAATTTTTCGTAGCTTTTATTATTTATATTTCAAATCAATTTTATTATTTTGTCATTCATGACGTGTTGTCAGTTATGTGAGAATACTTTTTATGGCTGATTTCCCAATCACTCCCTATTTACAATAATGTAGATATATGTACCTATGTAGCTTTTGTCTATATTTTTCAATTAGCAATTGATCACAGAAAATACCTACATAAAAATGATGTAACCTTTAAATTAAAACATAACATACTTTTAAACTGTTTAAACTTAGATCAGCCATACTAAATAGAAATAAATCATGTCATACTGGCTGGATACTTCAGAAATACGTTCCGACTAGTTTCGAGGTCTTTGGAGCCTCTTGATACGGTCACCGTAGAACAGAGAGCCGCTCAGTTGTCCGAGTGTATATGAGATAAAGTGTGATTGTGGCAAAAGCTACATCGGAGGACAACGCCTCTGCAGTACTCGTCCTCAGCTCTGATGCGACGCAATTTATCCGATTCGTTGAAAGTGAAAGTACTGGTTCATGGAAATTAATTTGAAATTCCCTTTAAAAAAAGAGGCTTCAAAGACCTCAAAACTAGTCGGACCGTATTAACGACAGAACCAGCCAGCAAATGAAATAATTTACTTGCATGCGAATAATTTCAATCTTACCCGTATTATAATCGTCAATATCCTGTAGAGATGAATCTCCAGTACACTCGGGAACGCATCGGCCATCTTTTAAAATGCCGCGCATTGTTGTCAGCTTGCTTACAACGTTACCAGTACTTTTGTTTACATGATCATGTTTATGCTTATCTATATTGCGAAGGAATTTTTTCATCTGGAAATTTTATCATATTAAAAACTAGCTTTCACCTGCGGCTTGGCCTTTGTGGTCCAATAGAAAGTGTTATTTTAGGCACATGATTAACAGAAGCACTTAGTGTCTATATGCTTGGGGTTACCTGACCGCAGGTACACTGGGAAACATCGAAACAATTAACGATTATGTAATATAGGCTATACGACCATTCCTAGATGAATGGTTTATCTAACCTACAAATGTAATGTACTTTTTATTCAAAATAGTGGTTCAAATGATAAGGGCGTTCAACCAAATACTCTTCAGCTTCATACAATTAGTATTTACCTATTGAAATCGTCAAAGGATTTCTACACTACTGTACATCGTTGGCTGGGCTCTTAACACATTGAATCTAGTTTTGTATTCATTTAATAAGGTAATAATAATAAGAAATCTTGACATTTCGAGCAGCTTTTTGCCGTCAAATTTGCTTGAAATTTTGCAAATAATTTCAAAGCGAGCGTTTTCAGTAAAAAATGTTTAATGGCATAATATGTCTTAGTTTATAGAAATAAAATTATTAGATTTAAATAAAAAAAATAGTTATACATAATTCAAGCATACAGTTTTGGACATCTTCTTCGGTGGATCTTGATAGGACATTTTGGGTTCGCCAGGGTTACTGCCAGTTACGTACAGTGTGTTTTTCGGAGGTGCATTTAATTCGGAGTGAACAGAGGTTTGAGCTTCCATGGCCTCCTCTTGACAGCCTGATATTGTACAGGATTTACTGTTCACAGGCATGTAGCTAGGCTTATGAACGTTATCTACTTTAGGTGGTCGCTTTTTTATGTTCCTCTTTCTACGAACTGGCGATTCATCATTTGAAACACTTTCTTCTGATGTCGAAGGAAATACCTCCTTCACGGTAAGAACTTCGACATTACATTCGTCTAAGTTAGCCGTATTAGTTGTATCTACTTGGCAAAGGTGATCTGTAGAGTGGATACTGATGAACGATTTCTGAACAGTACACTGGGTTTCTTCACCAGGCGGCGAGAACTTTTTTGATACAGTCACTGGAATGCAGAAATTTAAAACATTCCAATTTGTGCATTTATGTTTTCGAGATTTAAAAAAAGGTTAAATTCTACGCAATGGTATACAGTCTTTATACAGACTTTATACACGTATGTATAAAGTCACGATAATAGTAAACAATAATTACTTATTTATTTATATTGACAGTTAATCCTCATATTTGTTGTTACAAAAGTAAATAGGTTCTTACCAGCATAATTATGACTTTCGTTTGGAATGTAGCTTAATTCACCTATAAAAATATAATTATGTAGTACATTAGTATTTTTTTTGTTGAACAAAATTTTATACTTATTTTTTACCTTTATTATCATTGTCGTCGGTCTTCTGCAATTCTAATCTACTTTTATCCGTTATTTTGATAGCATTCTTTGAATTTGACATATTTAAACAATGAATTTCAGTTAACGATCTCTGTCAAATAGTTTTGATTTTTATTTTGTCTTTGCCATTTATTCTTATTTTGCATGACAATTAAATATTTTTTTTATCTTTATGAATTGTGTCGCAGAAACCATACTTAAGTCTTAACTTGAATTACGCCTTCTCTTGATTGAATTTTTAATTGTTTATTTTTATTCAAGATTTTGGAATTATTGGAAAATTAATATTCTGATTGTTGAATGAAATGCAGATGCTTGTTTTTCTCATTTTATAATAATAATTATTATCATTTTTAATAATTAAACAAAGATATATTGAAAATAATAATTATATTTTATTTCATAAGTACAAATCATTACAGAAATTACTCAATGTTACAAAAATAACAAAATAGTTTAAATTGTTCATTGCAATATGGAAATACATTAAACAATTAACGTAAACACACAACTAATACTATTGTATAAAAACGTCGCTAGCATCTAGAGATGGGTGAACATGATCGATTAAAACAAATATTGACATCGTTTATAAATCTTCGAATTTACAGCATTCGATATTTATATAAAAAAATACTAAAAGAACATAATTTTAGATATGTAACAACATTATAACTTAAAACAATTTAAAATAAAATCTTTAGGGTTAATTATCATTTGTCAAAAAATCGTTCACAATCTCCCATCACTGTTGTCATTCACTCAAGTACATGATTGAGGATATATTAAGGCAATAGAACTCAGCAGTCTTTAATGTTGCATATAAATCCCAAAGTTTTGCTTGAACAAGTCTTAAAATACCAGCCATTACTTTATACAACTATTACAAAAAAATATTACAAATTAATATTTTATGTTGTTTGTATTGTTTACTTGATAGTTAGTGGTAGTTGAATAAAATGTCACTCAATGTTCAATTTATTGATTTTTCTATTGACACTAAGTAACAAAATATAATATTTAAGTAAGAGCTTAGATAGTTGTGTACCTTGTCATATAAACATTAAATTAATTGTATAAAGAGAAGATATATATAAAAAAAAAATTAAAATCCTTGCTAGTTACAGCACTTAAATACTAGCAACTACTATTTTTATACTACAAACAGTTAAATTTCAATTACAAGACAAACTCTGTTACCTTTTTATTTTAATTTCTTTATGAACATTTCCTTCATATCAATATGTTTACAATCTGAGTTTGTTTAATTATTATTATCACAGTATACAATAACTTGGCATACCTTCCTATTGATAATCCATCCATTTAGCTAGTCAATATGTATGAAACACATCTGTACACACCTTTAAAGTATTTTTTCATATTAGTATATTGAGCTGATTAGTGGTCATGGGGTCAGATGAGTTCAGATTATTATATGTAAATGATTAACATAGCAAGATGTATTTGTTCGTAATGTGTGCTTAGTATGAAGTCTTTTCTTTCATTCAGTCTATTGATCAATTCATTATGCTATAATCCAGAGTATATTTTTACGTAAAAGGAACACAGCATATAATAAGAGATCCAGGATCGGCAAAAGAAATTACATAATTTAGAAAACTTAACTATTGCCGTCCATTTAATGGACAACCTAGAACAATCTAGAACTTATACAACAGACAGAACCGAAATAATTATCTAGTCATGACAATATCGTGTGATATGGCGATGACGACCTCATATCGGCCTGAGATCCTGTACAGGTGACAGGTGGAGCCTCGTGGAGACCAGTCGTTGAACCGATTCAATACTGAATATTCGCTATACAGAGCTCTTTCGTTCCGATATAGAGGACCGTTTGCGACTTTGGATGCTGCCCGATGACATTTTTCTTTTGTTTTCATTGCTCGGCCCCGGACTTGCTGATTTGTTGAAATTGCTAGCCATTCTATTGGCGTTTTGTAAATTACAGGTTTTTCTTCGTACCGAAGGGGACGCCTCAGCGTTGTTCAACTTAGCAGTGTTGATCGCCGGCTTTTGTTCTATAATCACAGGTTGTTGGTATTTCCCTACCGCGTTCCAATGTTCTCGTTGCGCTTTCAACGACTCCCGCATCTTCTCTTTGGCTTCGGCATTGTCTGCCAGCATTTGGTTGAGCAATTGTACAGTCTGATACAGCGCCACCGGAGTCAACAGTCCGAAGTCGTGTAGTGAACACATGTGCAGTATGAAGTTCCTATATAAGTTCTTTTCCAGCAGTTCTTTGCCCTTCATCTGTAGGAACATCTGACAGGCGAGTGGTATTTGACAATCGCCTACGTAATTGTATTTCATGACGTGCAAGTTCCACATCTTCATGAGCTCCTTCTCTCCCTCGTTGACGTCAGTGAACTCGTCGATCATCATCATCGTTTTCTGTTGTAACCACAACGGGTCAGTCTCGCTCTCCGAGTCAATGTCGAGCTCGTTAGGGTACACGGGGAGACAAGTGATGGTATGGTGGTATAATCTGCAAACGACGTAGTATTACTTATAATTATGAGATTGGCACAACTTTTGGGGGTAATATTGTATGGGCACAACAATTAGATATTTTTTTTATTTTCATTACGTTTTTTAGAAAACATAAAAAAAATTATACATAGCAGGATGTGAACTCACATCTCTCTGAAACCGTACAAGCGCTCTGACTGCTAAGTCATACGTCGTAAAACTTTTACGTTATATAAAAAAAGTACCTCACTTTGTTTTACCAGATCAGAGTAATGAAAATGTAACACAAATGTACCTCCCGATAGTGATTTAAATCGAAACTATCAAACTTCACCACGGATACGTTACCTATTATGCCCAGTGAGGTACGGCCTCTGCGCGTCGAGCACATCACTGTCCTCCAGCTCCAGAAACTCCGCGAGGCTATATCTCTGCGGACGTCGCCGCACGCGCGGCCGCCACACCAGCAGGTGCGTGAGCGACGCGCGGCGCGTCGGGCCCGCGCGAGGCCCGCCGGCGCCCGCACCAGAGCTCGCGCGAGGCCCGCCCGCTCCCGTGCCCGCCGCGCGCCCCGCGCCGCCCCCCCTGCCCGCCGCCGCGATCAGGTCGTGCGGGGAGCCCGTGTAGCTGCCGTCGTACAGTTCGTTGATAGACACGTCTACTCGCGCGCCGCCTGGGATTGGCTGTGGAACGTATTATTGATGCTAATGATTATTGACTGCTAAGATACCTTTGTATGGATATATTCTGTCTTATGAAATAAATTGTACCAGATTAAAGTACTCTAGCAGTAAATTAATGTGTTAGCAGGAAATATATTACTTTTTATAGTAAGTATGACTACATAATATATTAAGAATTACACATAAAATATCAGAATCAATCAGTGTGTGTAAAGATATTATATATTATAACATAAGGACCCAGAATAGAAATAAACTCAAATTTACAATAAGAAGAAAATCAATCCAGTCAAATGTTACAAAGCTGCCATTGACATTCGCGTAGTACATATGGCTGTGTTGAACCACTTACTTGTCACAAATAACTCTATACAACTATCCTAATATAAAAAATAAAACTTACAAAATAGGTAAAATTGAATCGCGAATGACACAACTTCAAATGTTTGAGTAAAGAATACAATGTCCCGCAGTCGAGCGAGCACCACGGACAGTGTAAGTCATCGCAAGCCTCTGTTTGCTGTCTTGAATTGTTATTATATAGAAATTGATATATTATTTGCTGTCTTTTTGATTCCCCCTCGCTTATTTCTTGTTTTAATTTTTCACCTGAAAAGTACAAATTGTGTTTTGTTTAAAAACATTAGTTTTCTAAAATGTAGTGTAAAAATTAAAATTTATTTTATTAGGTATTATCAATATGTGTCAATTTCACAAAATTTTGAAATAAAATATTTGATAAAAACATAAATAAGTTGCCACAAACGACTTATCAATCATACCGTTTCCAAGAGAAGCGGATTCAAATTCGTCTATGTTCAAATTTATGTTACGTTTGTTTTATAATAAGATATTTTTCTTTCCTTAGAGTGGACTAACACAAAAAATAATACAAACAAGATTTTTACTCAGAGCATACCATTTTTAATTTCACTAGTTGAACACTTGTGTGCTGAAAGTTTTTCTTTAATCAAGCTTGATTCTTTTTTAACACCATTCGTATCTTGATACAGTTTTGGCCTGTTGACTAAACCGTTTGTAGGCTCTTGACTCCAACTTAGCTTTAACTTTAATAATGGCCTCACTTTAAATATATTAAATGGATTAGTTTCTGAATGGAGATCATTTTCCTGAAAAATATACATAATTATAAAATTCTGCTTATTTTCATTTAAGGACATCAGTGGATAGCATGTATATGACAAATATAAAATTCCAAAGTGATGACAATAAAATTACATTATTATTCATGGTCCAGATTTTTTTTTATATTAACATTGTCTTAAGAACAAAACCCATAAATATTTGCTCTTTGAGAACACTTTAGAATGGGATTATCCATCCCATGTAAATAATATTTTCTTTGAAGACTTATACTTCAAAAAAAAAATATTACATATAAATTTTATTAAAGTAAAAATAAAATATAAACTCTAGTATATATATAACCTAAGTAGCCTTTGTTATGGTTACATATCTTTGAAGCTACGTAACATATTTTCAGCATTTATAGTAAGTCTACTATTTTGCCGTTTGCTTAAAATTTTTATATTTTCATTAATTGGAGACGAGGCTAATGGTGAATATGCCAAATTAATAAGGCCAAAATGTACATTAAAAAATACTTTACATGATAATCTAAGCAAATGGTACATAGAGAAGATATATATCATGCATACCACATGCATAACACATGTTGTACTTAGAATGAAAAGAGAAAAGGTACAAAAAACAAGATAACAACGAAGGTGTCCAATGCCAAATCTATATTTTTCATATATTTTTAACATTTATAGCTAACAAAATTAACCTGAAGGCCTATAAGTTATTGTTTCCACATAATATAAAAAATGTACTAGACAAGATAATGGAAATAAAATCAACTTACATTTGGTATAGTCTCCCACTGTGCCATTAAAGCTTTATGTGGAGATCTAGCTATAGTGGCACTGCGTCCACCAGGAGTAACATCATGTAATACTAAATCATATTCACCATTAGTCAGTAAACAACGATTATGCTTATCATAGACTATCAGTTCACTGCCATACAGTTTACTCCATTTGCAATCACTTGACGAGTTTAAATCAGTAGATGATTTCAGGCGTTTGGTTAAAGGTTCTAAAAATAATAAAGATTAATTTCAGAATAATGAGATTTATGATATGTGCAACAAAGAAATTATTTTTAAATATGAGTGAATTCTTTTCTGAAGACTTACTTTAGTGTACATTAATATAAAAAGTAATAATAATAATGTTTAGCTAACTACTAGGAATCATTCCTGACCTTGTAGCTATACTTACCATCATTATCACCATTAGTAATTTCTGTAGAACTGGAACCATTGGAATTTGCAGAGGCATTTGTAACAGTGACTCTCAACATTAACATATACGACTTGACATTAGGGCCTTGAGAGGGGCTAAATGTGTCACTAGAGATACTGACTGCTGATGCCATAGCTGGAGGCTCAGATGTTGAGGGGTTAAGAGGGACAGAACAGCTTCCAACCTGCCATTAAAAAAACCAATGTATTGACACTTTTAAGTAAACTCCAACAATTAATTTAATTACATTATATAATGAAAGCTTCTTTATTATTAAACATATTGTACTTACTGATACTTCCACAATAGCAGATGAACTTTCTTTCCTTTTCTTGTGACATATTTTTAATAATAGTGTTTCAACTTTAACTTGAAAATCTCTAGGGTCTTCTAAACTTTTATCATAAAAGCCCAAAAATGTTAAAGTCATATAGCCACCTAAACTGTTAGGTTGTAATTCAGTACTCTTTTTTAAAGTAATTTTTTCCAACAATGAATCCACTTTAAAACCGATACGAGTTTTATTGCTCCTAGACATTCGGCGTTTCATATAGGACAATGTCCTGTTTAGAAAAATTGGCTGCAAGCAAAAACATTAAATGAAACAATTGTTAACAATTTATTTACATAAACACTAACTGTTACACTTGAATACGAACCGATAACATATTACGCGTCCGTAAAAATCTATATATCTGTGTAGGCTCTGAAATAATACAGATATTTAAATATAATGTCCAAATTATACACAAGGGAATGCGAGTTATCATCACTCACAATCGCGACTTACTTTCGAATGCTTGTAAAAATAACTCATGGTCAGCCTGTAAGTGGTCTATTTTTGAGTTTTTACTTGTTTCACTATCTTTTTCACGCTTCTTTGGAGGCATTTTAGGCTTTACCTAGCTAACTTAGTGCTGAAACCGCCAAGTTCATCAGTTCGTTGACTTGACAGCGTCAGGTCAAGCCATAGACAAATCGTAGTTCTCGGGTTTTGTTTGTCCGCTGACGCTATTTACATACATACACCAGTCATGTTATATGTACTTTCGTCCGTTGCAAATCAATAAAATAAAATCTAATTAACGGCACTTATTACGCATTATTGAACTTGTAACTATTACTAGAAAGATCAATAAAGAAAACAGATACACAATGCAATTCTATCCAAAAATATATGCATTTAACTTAGATTCAAAAATACGAACATGCTTGAATCCATAGATGAAACAGCTCATGTAAAGTGACAGTACAAAATAATTGTCATTTCATTTTGACATATATACAAATATAGTTTGGTTTTGATAATTAAAATATTGTAACTTCTACGTTCTAAGGAATATCACACATAAATAATGACACTATGCAAAAAGTTACTAAAGAAAAGAAAATTATACGAAGAAAACTTAAAAATATCCAAAGCAGTGCGATTTCAAAAGGCTTAGACCCAGCGTTAATTAGAAAATATTTTTGTATTAATGAAAAATCTTTAACTTTAGGTGTAAATACCGCGATAATAACAGTAATAGTAGCATTTATATTAGTAGCTTTAACTAGTTTCTCAGTAGAATATTTATTAAGTGCCAGATGTTTATTACCTATTAATCACTTGATGTGGGAAGCGACGCGGCCGCTCGCCGATTGTAACTATTGTGCGAACGTTACGAAACCTATTATACTACAGAACATTACACGCCAAAATTTTAGGGTACGATATTTTCAAAAGAATTTAGACATTCTTACTACTTACTTACTTTAATGATTTTAAATCTATAACTTTATTTTTTTCATTCTATTTATGTACAGAATTATGCATATTCTTCAAAGCCAATTATAGTAAAAAGTGCTATTGCACATTGGAGGGCGACTAGAGAATTTAATTTTTACATGTTTAAAAGAATGTATGAAGAAACTATTGGTAGCTATGAGAGCTTTGAAGAAGGCTGTCAATTTCTTAACTTCAAGACTAATCTATTTACACTAAAAGAGGTATTTGAGATGCCTGATGCTAGAGTAAAGAATAATCCAGGGCAAGAACCCTGGTATGTAGGATGGTTAGTGTTTTAAAATGGAATGATTTGACAGTGTAACATGTAATTGGTAATTTTGAATTTTTTATGTTATTCAAGGGGAAACTGTCATCCTAACATACTAGCAAGTGTCAGACAGTACTACAGTATTCCTGAGTTTCTGCCAGAAGATGCAGAATTTCCTGCAACTGAAAATATATTTTTTGGATATGAAACAGGAGCTGTCATGCATGTAAGTTAAATGTATATCTTAAGTTACATGTATATTACAAATTATGTACTTAAATATATTTATGTACATAATTTGTTTAAGGATTATTAATTCAGTGCTTTTTCAGTTAGATTATATACCCAGATTGATGTGGCAAGGGCAAGTTAAGGGTCGCAAGATATGGACTGTAACTCCTGTTCCAGAATGTGAACAAGTTTGTCAGAAATTTCAATATTATGTGGAACCAGGAGATATTGGTAATATTTCTTTAATAAAACTACATATTTTTTTACTAAAGTATAATTTAAAAAAGATTACATATTATGTAAATGACAAAATATGACTTATTTCAGACAATTATCTTCAACTGAACTTTTCTGTTGCAGTTCTTTTGGACACACGTATTTGGTACCACGCAACAACTATTCCAAAAGGCCAGTTTTCTTTGACCGTGCAATCTGAATATGGTTGATTATATTATCCTAGTGTTTTAGTTTCAGTATTATTTACATATCAAGATGCCAAAGTTTTTATTTGTGTATAAATATTTTTTAAAAGTGCCATTTTATTTATTACATTCTATGACTATTTACATTTAGCTTTAAGAACTATATAATTTATCGTCATATTTATTATTTGTGATTAAATATTTACACCAATAAGATGTCTTATTTTGAAATTTGAAATAAAACCATGTTTAGTTTAAAACATTTTTATCTAATTCTAATATCAAATTACTGTGAAGCATTGGCTGGACTCTTAAAGACAATAGTGCAAATATCAGAAAAATAAGCCCAATTGTTTAATTTCATTCCCTCCAATCCTTCACTGTGAATGAATTTTATAAAGTTTGAATAGAGATCAGGTTTTGAAACACAAAGGACAATAAGCTCTTGACAATATGATGAATACTGCGCTGGAAATAATATTACAATTCCATTACTAGCATTACTGTACAGCTCTAAAACCCATATGCATATAATAATAGCAAAATAATTTCTCACTTGACCAGATACATGACAAATTATCAATGGACAATTTATAATTGACATAGCATAATGATATCACATAATAAACAGTACCACTGTTAATGATATACGAACATGAACAATATATTAAAACAATGATTTTTTTATTAATTAATAAAAAATTAAATTAGACGTAAACATGAAATAATTTAGGTATTCCTAAATAGAGAGAGAGAGAGAGAGCCCTAGCACTAATTAGCTTATATTACTGTAAAATTGTAAAAGTCAATCATTATTATGAAATTCTAAATATAAAATGGAATATATCATGCAGTATGTGCTAGGGCACATTAATTCACATTCACAATTTAAAATATATTGCAGCTACCCAAATAGATTGCATATGGTAGGTGCATATACAATATTATAATTAGAAGAACTGCCATACTCCAAATACTGCATCCTTTATGGCTTCTACATATTGTGCGGGCACCCAGTACACCCAATATCTGGATCCTTCTGTAGGGCCAAGTTGTAGACCCTGCAAAAAATAAAAAATTGTATGTATTAGTGAGATAGATTTTTAAAACTTGTTTATGAATATCCCAAGTAGAGTACATAAAAAGATATGTTTATTTAAGTATCATGACATCATATACAAAAGTATTAATATGTTAAGTAGTAGCTCTTTACTGACCATTATGTGATATTCTTCGTGCTCCTTAATAGGTTCAGATATGATACCTGTTAAATAAAAAAAATACAATTACAAGGTTCAAATAATATTGCAAATTGATGACCAACATCCATCATTGCATGCATTATAAACTTATATCTGTAAATAATTTACTATCTTATAAATATATTCCTGAGTTAATCACATATAATTAATTTACACTCAGAAATTATATTTACTTTTTATAGAAGTCATGGCAAGCTTCTCAGTACGCTCTTTCATTCCCAGCCACAGCTGATCCTGCTCTGGTTTGAAAGTGAGCCTTACTTTGCCTCCATGTTTATTTAACATCCCACTTAATGGCACAGGAGGAAGTGGTTCCTAATTGTAAATAATTATACAAATTTATTAATATAGAACTTCAAATAATTCATATTATTTATTTGGTTAAAAACAGTTTGATAACTGATTCAAATATCACTTCAGTAATTTTAAACAAATATAAGTATTTCAAAATGACTAGTACAAAAAGTTGATTAGAGAGAATGACTTATTTGAATGATTTAATATTTTTAAGATAAATGTATTAATAATAAAATTAACCTCATTTGTAAAATAAAATAATTTTGATTATTGTTTTATTTACTTTTTAAATATAGTTTATAAATTATAATTATATTATAATATGACTGAACAAATTGTAAGTATACATATTTTATAAACTACACACCTTAGCACCTTTAATTCCTGGCATAACATCTGGAGGGATTCCTTTGTCAAGAACTTTTCTGTGGATTTTTTGCATGCACAATGGTTCCTTACTTGCTTGATTACTATTTTTTTCTTCCAAAATTTCCTATAATATCAGGTTCAATAAAGAAATAGATTAATCAATAATATTATTATTACAAATATGCATGATTATATTATAAAATAATGTTATTATCATACATATATAATTATATTTTTAAAATATTGCATATACCTTTGGTGCACTTTTCACAGCCAGTATATCATCCATTTTAGATCCGACAAGCATTACCTTGCCACCTTTTACTATTCCAGAATTCCTCAATGTAACATTATCACGGGCCATTCCTTTAATTATTAATTTTTGAGCTGATTGTGGAACGCCGCATATCCTTTCTAGGTGAGCTTTAAGTTCTAATACAGTAGCATCATAAGCAAATGTGATGTCGTGTCTACTTTTATTAAATACTACGGTAAATTCGATTTGTTCTGGGATCTCACATATTGAATCTTCTGTAGATTCTGAACTACACGCAGTAGCTTCAGTTGAGGCTTCGATGTGCGGTTTACCATTATCAACACTTTCTTTGTTTTCTGCAGCTACTTTTGAGCTGCCATTCGCTATAGAATTAAGGTCTAAATTTTCTGCGGTGTCTCCTTTTTCAGAGGCTAAAAAGTGACATAAGTTAGCAAAATTCTAGAACAAAAGATATTTTCAGGACCATACAAAATTGTCGAGCAACATCATAACGAACTTAAAATAAAGGTGTATTAAACCTTACCCAGATGTTCCATGATTCAAAACTAATTGTATACCTCGATTTATCTAACAAACAAAAAATGTATATTTTTAGACAAGTTGTTTTGAAAAAATAATTAAAAATACAGCCGACTGGCTGACGTGAAGCAACAAATTTTTCATTAATCGTCACTCTTGTGTTGCGTTCAAAAATAAAATTAAAATGACCACGCAGAAATTAAAATATTTTATAATACGCATAAAATATTTTTTATTCTAAGTTATTTTCATTTATTACAGATATAAGTTATCATTTAAACTTATTATTATTGAGAAAGTTTTTTAATAATGTTTAATTTATATTGTTGCAATTTTATTTTCAGATTCCCTTGTTATATTCTAGATAATCTGTAAATCATGTTGCTATGGCGGCAAATTTCTAAATAAACCATTTTAAATAAATTTCATTAATTATTTATGCCTATTGTCTAAATAATAAACCTAAAAGTATGAGTTTCAATGTTGATGACCCTTTAGCTGGAATTTTAAGTGATGGGAGTGATGATAGCTTTTTTGACGATGACATACTGGGAAAGAAAAAGCCACTAAAGAAAGCGGAAACACCGATTGCGGCAAAAAAGAATGCTTTGTTTAATCTAGGGGAAACAAAAACTCAAGAAACTAATATTCTAGACGACAAATTATTGGTAGGGGATAAAACTCATACTCTCAAGAAGGAAACTTCATTCGATTTTAGAAATAAAAGTGATTCTCTAAAGACTTCTTCTTCAAGTAACTTTAGGCAATCAACTTCAAAAGAAGCTATGGCTATATTTCAACCAAATGAAACTAAGAGTAAATTGTCTTCTGATAGGACTGAAACGAGTAAATCACCCGCAAAGGCAAAAATGAATACGAACATCATTGATAAAGCTAATTTTAATGAAGTAAGTGGAGACGTAAAGAAAGATCCTATGAAACATTTAGATAAAGCTAAAAGCTCACAGTCTTTACTTGATGACATTCTGGGAGCACCATCAACTAAAGAAGTTACTAGCCAACAAACAAGACCAACAACAGGCAGAAAACAAGATTTTGATTTAGATTCATTTTTGAGTAATGTAGAAACAAAATCAAACTTGCCGTCTAACAAACCGAATAAACAAGTATTATCCAATAAAACTGCAACTTCTAAAGAAGTTTCTAACAACCAGGGAAAACAAAGTAAATCCAATGATGATTGGTTAGGGATATTTCAAGATAAGGATAATACTGTAAATGATGACGAAGAAAACGTTCCTGCTTGGCTTGGAGGTGGCTCAAAGAAAAAGACGAAAATTATCAAAGATTCTGCACTAGAAACACACCATCCAGAAGTTTCTAAAGCAAATGCAGAGACTCTGGAACCACCTAAAGCGAATGTTGAAGAACCTGCACCACAAAAAAATACCACACAAGAAATAAAAATTGATCAAGTTTTAAGAAGTTCAGAAACTTTGAATATGCCAACATTAGACAGTAAAGAAAATTTAACTATGGAAGGGGCCGCTCTTTATTTACAACAACAAGAATCGCAATTAATGGTAGCTTTACAGCTCAAAGCGCAAGACGAAAAATTAGCGGCTATGCTGAGTGAGTTTTTTTATTATGGTCGTGCCTGGATAATTAGCTTATTATTATGGAGCATAATTAAGAAAATTTAATTATTGTGTTAAATGGTAAATTCGCTTTTTTGTTTTAAAAAATATTAAAATTGAAGCCACTGTGGCGTGGTGGGAAAACGTCTCACTGTTTCGTGGAATTAATTATATTATTTATTTTTCACTTTCTCGCTATGGTAAGACAAAGTGCGGCGTTGAGTTCTCAGCTCAACAGTCTCATGTTACGACGAGAATAGAAGTCATCACACAATGCCCCAATAGTTCAGTCAGAGAGTGGAGAACGCAAGATCTTGAATGTAGTCTATATCTGCTTATTGCTATGCTATCTGAACTTGTTATTAACTTTGCGATATTATTGTTTCTTTTTATCGCTATAAAGTGCGCCAAAAGGAAAGTCAAAGAGTTCAACGTGAAGCTGCACTCGCTCAGCACGAACAGCTCGACGCAATGCTGCGTCGACAAACTGAAAACAGAATCCAAATGCAAGCTATCATTAGCGCACATCAAGAACGGATCACGCAAAGAATAAAGGTGAGAGTAGACGAAAGTTAAATTTCGTTATTTTTAAAACTTCTCGTAACATGGTGCATAATGTATGTTGTTATTGCGAGTATATTTTATAGCATATTTATTTTATTGAAATATAATAGATATGTTATCGTCGTGTTTCATCGAAACACGGCGGAACACAGTGTATGGTTAAAAAAATATGTACATGTATATAGAATAAACAAGAATGTAATGATATTTTGTTTATCACAGGCTTTATTAGGTGATACCAATATTGAAAATGAAACCTCCACAATAAGCGAATACCAAGAGACGGAAAAGAAGGAAACTCCGTTTACAAAAGAAAGAAAGCAGTTGTTACAGCTTGTTCAATCTTTGCAAGAAAATCACGACAAGGAAATTGATTTAATGGAGACATCGTACAGGTGCGAGTTTAGTAATGTTTTAAAGTACGTTATTGGGAGTTCAAGCTACATTGAAATAGTTCAAATGATACATTATATCAAAATCAATTGAATTTATGCGTATATGATGTTTTAGAATTTCAAAAATATAGCAGGTCTAAATAAAGATTTTGAATTACATTTAAATATTTTAATATTTACTAATAAAATATTTGGATATTTACTAATAATTTTTTATCATTTAAGAACATGTTCTTTTATTGAATAAGAAAGTTTCATGATATATTCACTTGTTTTTGTAACATCATCATTTGTTTGTAGGCGCCAACTTGCATTTCTAGAAGTTTCCTTCTCGCAAACAGAAGATAGAATGAAAGATGAAAGTGACAAAGTAGTCAAATTTTACACAGAAAAGATCAGTTGGCTGAATGACCATCATCTACAATACAAGAAAATGGCGGAAGACAATTTAATTTCGTCAGCGGAGAGACAGAAAACTGAGAACGATATGCTGAGAGAACAACATTTGGAAAATGTTAAAATATTGCAGGAGCATCATGCCGCTCTGATGGAGAATGTGAAGTGAGCTTTTGATGTGATTTATGATGGTTTTTTTTTCCAATTTATTATTTAAATTTGCTTCACTTGTATCTATCTATTTCTTTCTTCCGTTCAATTTGTCAACAAATTAGTTGACCAATCTATCGATATATCTGTCGATTGAACTGTTAATATATATATATATATATATATATATATATATATATATATATATATATATATATATATATATATATATATATATATATATATATATATATATAATGATATAATTATATTAATATTTTGTAGGAATGCAGTGAAACAAGAACAAATACTAATAAAAGACTCAGCTAATTTCTCAACAGATCTCCAACAATTACTAACGAATGTCAAAGATGGTAATGAGAAATGTGCTATTCTGTATGAAAAAGTTGAACTGTTAAGTCAAAATACTCAAAAAGACGTTGAAAGAAGCATGCATGTGAGAGAAACACAAATTACTGGTAATATATATATATATATATATATATATATATATATATATATATATATATATATATATATATATATATATATATATATATATATATATATATATATATAATATATATATATATATATATATATATATATATATATATATATATATATATATATATATATTTTTTTTTTTTATTTTTTATATATATTTTCATAGTGAACCAATTGCTAAACAGTAGATATGTTTCTTCTATTTTCGATAATTTAAGAGAAATAAACGTCAAGTGGCGGAACCGAACGCCGCACTTGATCTAGAGCGGGAAAATGAAATGAATATCTTAACCACTGCTTAGTGCGCATTCCGGCAGACACATCTCAGCAGGACGACGGTTCGCATTCGTGGAACCAAGTAGTGCTTCTGAAAGTTATTTATTTTAACAAAAGAAAATACATAGACTTAAAAGTTCAACTTCAAACATATTGTGTAAAATTATCATAAAATCGTAGAATTAGAAGCGACGGAAAATTTTATTTGTTTTAATTTTATATAAGATACATTTGTTATTGAATGTTAATAAACATTTTCTTCAAACGAGTAGACATGCTTGAACAGCTAAAGAAAGATAAGGAAAACTTCGAGATAGAGAAGGCGCAAAGTAAAGAGACGGTCAACATGTTGGAAGCTCGCCTGAAACAAATGACGGCGGTGAGTAAATAAAGCAAAATATTTATAAGATAATAAGATAAAAAAAGTATTGTTTTTAATATCTAAATATTCGTATCGAGTCGCCGCTGTCTATCAATCGGTCGTTGTGAGTTCGATTTCCATGAGGAATTCTCTATTCTGGTTAGCTTGTTGATGTTAGGCGAATCGCGGCGTTAATTTCCGCCACAATATGCAATCTCGAATCCTCCTGGATCCTCCTGGAAAGCAAAGCACGAAGTGTCTCGACACTACGTTTTCTGCCTACCCTGCTATGAGCGGTGTAAAGCGTAAAGTTAAAAAAAATATATCCTCAGATGATTGAAGAAGAATCGGCCGCACTGAGACAAAAGAAAATGGATTTTGAGTTTGAAAAGGCAACTTTCAACAAGCAGACAGAATTCGCCAAAAACATATTGAAAAAGCAAGACGAAGAACTAAAGGTAACTTACTATATTGATATGCATTGATTTTAAATTATAGTTGCAGTGTTATGAAATGAATCCCACGTCGAAATAATAAAAGTATTCCAAAAACTTTCATTAATTAATGAAATTATTCTATTTATGCTTAAATATTTGAATGCGTGTGACTGTAATATCTCAACGAATGTATATGCAATTTTCGCTAAGAGAGTAATTTAAGAGGAAGATTAATATTTATTAACAGCCTGTGGCTGCGCACGCTTACACTACACAGTACACTATTATCTATTTATTAGTACAGTGAATTGCATTCGCTTGTCGTAAATTATAGCTCATGTGTTATTCTGATGTATGAGCTATATTAATGTAAAGTTTAATCTAAAGCCGTTTTGTAGATTTTGTGTGAAACTGAAACAAACATCCATTCTCGCGAACTGTCACATTTATAATATTAGTATTATTTTGGTGTAGTCCAAGTGAGAGAAGCGGAAGCGGTACACTAGTTTGTAGTTTGTTTATAATATAAAAAAAAAGATACAATTAATAATAATATTTACAGATGTTGAAAGAAGATATCCAAAAGGAATATCTAGAGAAGAAGGCTAGAACAGAAGAGGAAAGAACGAAAGCGTTAAAAGACAGCGCGCTCATCGCTAAAGAAAAAGCTTCCATACAAAATTTGAAAATGGAACTCGAGGTCTGTCGGCTGGTCAATTAATTAGTATTTAATTTTAAATTTTAGAATTATATCTTATCATAAATTAATATTAAGTTATAGAATTTCAATTTTGGCACATCCATTTATACATTATAAGCTTGTGCCTAACTAGGTGCATACGAGTATTTTATGCTCTATTTACACTAATTTGTAAATAAAAATTATCATAATTCTTTATTTTAAATAATTAGCTATTAGGTCCATTTTTAATAACAATGCTTACTATGTGCCTGTAATAGAACGTACATTAATTAAGAAAAATTAAATTAAGTGCATTTTTATTTTCCACAGAAAACAAAAGCTGAGCTCCATGCGCAACTAGAACAGATGGCTGAAGAGAGGTCGACGTTAAATGCGGAGAAACAAGAGTTGCATATTGAAGAGCAGAGAGCTGCGTCCAAGTAAGTCGATGACGACTCGGTGCCTCAGTGGCAAGTATGTTGATTACAAATTAATTTCAAAACAATTAATTCAGGTTATGGCGACGCAGTATCACAGCATCTGACTATAAACACGATGGTTGTGGGTTCAGTATCCACTCGTGGGAATTAATTATATTCTTTTCCCCGCTTTGGAAAGACAAAGCGCGGTGTTGAGTTCCGCCAATCAACACATAATGTATCAAATGGGGTAAAAGTGGAGAACTCAGTGTCTGACACTTGGTTCTCTCCGCCGACCCTGCTTCCTGAAATGAAGGTTAACCTGAAGAAAGCTCACGACAACTTAACACGTTTTCAGGAGTAGAGATCTGGATATGTTAGCAAAAACAGCAATGGAGAGACAATCGCAAGCAGACAAGAAATATTCAGAAGCGGAGTTCCTGCAGAAGAAATATGAAGATCGAATAAGGAGGATACAAGAACATGTGGTCTCTTTGAATAATAGAGAAAAACAAATAGCTAAAGAAAAAGTCGCTCTGTCAAGAGAAAGGCTAAGTTTACATAATGAAAGAAAGGAATTGGAGGGAAGGCAGTGCTCTTTATGTAAAAATTCACAATTTAACACAAATTCATATTATACGCCAGTTCAAAGAGTGCAGTATCCAGTCTCAAGGGACTTTGGCATTTATAATTCTATGGCTAATAGTAATTTGGAAGCGGAAATAAGTCATTTGTTGGGAACAGTAACCGACGATAGGGAGGACTTGCAGGACGTTAGCGTGGCGCAGGAGAGTGGTGGTTTTAAGGTAAGATATATTTATATTTAGAGGTTGCAGCGTTTGTTGATTCGATTCCCATGAGGAGAGAATATATTATAATCCGCCGCGACGTTCCGTCATTTAACAAACACTGTCCCGAAAAGCGGAATGCGGGAAATGGGTTTCCTCTGCCCAGTCTGCTGTATGCTGGAGAAAAAAAGTAAGCAAAGTCGTAATAAGGGACCTGAACCTCAGACACTTCGTTCCCCACTCGCCGCTGAATTAAAAACAATGATGTATGACTTGCTTAAAAAATGTAAATACTTAAATACTAATAGGTCATGCTAGTAACCGTGATTTTAATAAAATAACGGAAATATCATCGACAAGTGGTCAGCTTATATGTGCTCAAATATAGTTTATAGGTAATGTTACTGAAAGAAAGATTACTTTAGGTATCTATTTTTACAAAAAAATCTGACTTAGGCAACTTAACGGACATGAGTCTTGGCGTGCAAAAAACCAAATTTAAAAGTTAAGTCAATAAACAGCCATTCTAGCATCGGGCTACGCGAAATTCTTACACGCTTATTATAATTTATTTATGTTGTTAGTATCTCTGTAAGGAGATTTTTACAAATTTCCACTACCCAAAACTATAATTGTTTGTAATAATTTTTAACTTTATAATATTAAGCATACTCGTGTATTTGTCTCCATTATCAGGACTACATGGACCCCAAGTTTATGATGCTGCGTTTAGATGTTCAACAAGTTATAAGTAATCTG
The DNA here is from genome assembly GCA_037127375.1 of Dione juno. NCBI lineage: Eukaryota > Metazoa > Arthropoda > Insecta > Lepidoptera > Nymphalidae > Dione > Dione juno. The sequence goes on from JAXRJS010000052.1 coordinate 1,741,017, forward strand.
GATCACACGAGGAGAGGCGAAGTGGAGAAAAACGAACATCAAGAGTGATTTTATTAAATAGCAATAGCAAAATGACCTAAATCACATAGAATTTTGTTTTTGTAAGTAATATGTACACAGAAACAATGTTTTATACTTTCGGAAATATATTTAAAATTGTATAATATTTTGCAAAAAATATATTGAGGCCAACGTGGCGCAGTAGGTCAGGGTCTGACTGTAAGCACAATAGTTGTAGGTATATTTGTTCCATTTCTCTGCCCTGGCAAGAGCGGAATAGACCTCTGCCTACCCTGCTATATACAGGGTAAAGCTTTTTTATTTTAGCTTACTTTAGCATTTATATTTTATGGTTGTGTGTTTGAAATAAAAGACTGAACATGTATATTAGCAATGTTTCATTTAATGTAATTCGATAATGACGTGTCTTATTTTCCATATTAATAGTTTTATCAAAATGTACACAAGACGTTCTACACTACATGCTATAATATCTCATTGTAAAAATAGTTACTTTACAATTAAATGATGGCTAACGTTAAATTATATTATTTAAAATACAGAACGTGCGTGACTTACACAGAATTACCCAGTCTTTGATAAATTAGGTAGTAACAGTATGGACGGCCTGGCCTTATTAGTCTAAATACAAATATATATAGAAGAAATAAGATGATTTTTTTTAATATATACAATAGGTACTACCGGAATATTATTATTTAGTGATCTAAATAATTTGTTAACAATTTAAATTATTTGTTTTAAACTCAAACGTCGCAATCGCTTAAATGGTCTATTAGTGGTAGAGATAAGTAACTAATTGTAAAACTACAGTTGATAACGAGGTTCTATATAATATGTAGGTATGTGCATAATTCATAAAAGTGAAGTATTTGGATATAAATGGTGTTTAAATAATAAAAATGTAAAACGGGAATAAGTGAAAAATCAATGCATGATTTTATTATTTAGTATATTTTACGTACAAATTCCTTTGTTGAGATCTTAAATTGTTAATCGAATATAGACTGATTTATTTTATTTAAGTATTAATACAAAGGAAATATATTAACTTTAAAATATACCTACATATTATGTAATATCAACTGGTCTAAAAAATTAAATTAAGGAACAGTATTACTCATACAACCTAATAATATTTACATTCGAATATTCTCTTAAAAAATTTATAAATTATACATAATAAAAGAATTAAATTGTGAAATATATTTTCTTATAATTTATATTGCTGAATGCTAAACAATATTGAGACAAATGATAATTGAAATTATCATTATTTTCATAATAATATGTATAATTATAATTGACATATTATAAATAGAATATAATATATTTATATAATTTTCTATGATCCTTTGAAAGAATTTATCACAGTATTAATATCAAAATTGAAATAAAATTTACAAAAATAATAATATATAAATATAATGAATTGTAACTAATAATATTTTAATGAAATTCTCTTTACTTAATTAAATTACAAATTAGAAAAAAATAAGTCCTGAAAAGCATTAATACAATTGGAAGGCTACACATGATTTTTTTTATAAAATGGCAACACTAAATTTTTTACTAGTGTTTATTACAATTATTGCTAATTTTAATTGAAGTTAATTATATTCTTAAGTAGAATTGTAAAGCTATATGTTTGGCAGAGCACATTCGATTTGGTTGTGTTTCTTTGAATACCGCCAATATTCCATTTTAAAAGATTTACAAAATATATTCGATATAAATGGCCTTAATATGCTTTAAATATACAGAAATCAAATTGGTATATTGACAGTATATTAATTCATATTTTACAAAATAAAAATAATTCATTCGACTTGTTTTTCTTTTTATCAAGGTATATAATAGATATTTTAAATATACCGAAGTACTCTGCCTGTAACAGATCGATGTAACATACGTTATGACTTCATATCCGGCTTTTGATATTTGACTTCAAGTAATTGTGGATAATTTTCTACGATGGCGAGTAGTATTCCATCTATGTAGTTTCTTAATTGAACGTTTACATCTTGCTGTTCCTTTAAAGCTTTCTGCAACTGAAATAAAAATATAAATTACTTATTAAAGTTATCATATATTATTATAAAGGGTCCGTGCAAAGAAAAGGGAATGTGCTCCATACTTTCTTTATAAAGCATGATAGGTACAAGGTTGTATAAAAAATAAAATTATTTTGTGTAAAAATATATTATACTGTTTATTCATATATATTTCTAATAATAATAATAATAATAAGTGCAGTAGTAATCAGTATAGTATATTTCCAGTATTGGTTACTATTTAGTATAACATGCAAGTCAAGTTAGGCGAGGTACAGGACATGCACACGTCAGTGTAAATGGCGTACCTTTTCCAACTCTATGCTGTGATCTGTGTGTGTGCTACCAACGAGCTGCAAAAACGCATACATATCAATAATAATGCCTCGCAAATTATGTTATTTAGGAGCTTATCGTGATTTCTTACAATGTATTGTATAAAAAACTTGTTTTAGTCTTTTATTTTTTTTAATTTTTATATACGGTTTAATGGCCTGTGTTGCTGATTTTATCGGTTAAAATTCAGAACACATTTTTCCATCTAACAGTTAACTAATATATTTAAAAAAAATGTATTTTAAATCACTGATACGCTCCTATATTAAAGGCTATAAAAGCGAAGCGTCGTAAATAAAATAAATCCCAATTGATATAGCAAACAATACGTAAAGATGACGGTTAAAATGCATAAGGTTAATGAAAAATAACATTTTAACAAAGAAAAATGGAATTGTTAGTAAATTTTTAATTCGATTACAACCAATATCTAAGCATCCCAAGTTAATATTTAAAATTCCGTTATGTCATCTTTTTTAAACAAACCCTTTGTCCCATTTAAATCAATAATATTTTATGTATTATGTAATCGAATGAATATATTTATTATCTGTTCCTTTTTAACATTACTCCTATTCATTCATCAAAGCGATAAAAGTTTTTTAATAACTTTTTTTGTCAAGTTCTCTGACTAAACTTATATTAATTATTATTAAAATTGAAGTTGAACAATTACCTCATGGTCACTCATTTGCGACAGCTCGTGCGCTAGAGAGTTAGTAGCGACGAGAGGGCCGCTAACTCCGTCGAGTAGACTCCGACCTTCTTCTACACCTCGAGTTAGGATCTGAGCTTGTAGTTCTTCTTGAGCTTCAGTTAAAGCTGCACAGTTATAAATATTATAAAAACGTTGGTTATTAACAAGTGCGATTAAATTTTTTTATACTTCTCGTTTTATCCCGAGTAATAATATAGTATAGGACAGGCAAAATGAAAATCAATTGTCCGCTTCCCGTTCGAAAAATTAAAACAATTCATTCCCCAAATGGGAATCGAACCCACATACCGTGTTTTATAGTCAGATATTGTTCATCCACGCCACGATAGCTACGATGATTAAGCGATATAAATAATTGTATAATTATATAATAATTGTATCAACCTATATTAGTGTCAGTTTAACTATATAATTTGCTTTAAGCATTGACGGTTTTAAATATCCTAAGCAAAAGATTATAACGTTTAAATTACTTTCATGTTCACAGATTTGTAAGCAAATTGCGCGTTACGTCAGCTATTTAATTAATTATTAAAAATGGTACGTACAACATAATTATGTGGGTATATCTTAAATGCAATAAAAAATAATTTGTTGTGATATTAATTTATGTGTAAAACGCACGTAACGTCGATTAACTGTTAATTTGTATCGAAAAGCGTCACGCAATTATAATTTCGATAGTGTATACTTTGTAAAAAAAAAAGTGAGTAATTTGAAGCATATAGGCAGTGCCTACTGTAAATTAAATAACCGTACTTACTACTTAGTGTAAGTATTTGCAAATATTATAATATAGAAAACCATCTTTGTATTTCTTTAAAATGTTTAATGTCTTTTGATAACAAATTTTATCTAGCCGAGAGTCAGAAGGTCAGCGTTGGCGCCTCTAGCGTTATGTGTACACAAGCTAGTTCCACCTCTCTCCACTCCAGAACTTATATACTCAGACAACAAACACCCAGAACAGTATATATATATATATATATATATATATATATATATATATATATATATATATATATATATATATATATATATATATATATATATATATACACTTCGTCCTCCACTTTCAGAGTTTCCTCAACGCGGGAAAAACTCCAGAGCGGGGAAAATGAAAATAATTAATTAATTCGCTCCTCATGGGAATCGAACCCACAAACGCAGACGCCGCGTGGTGCCTCTGCATTACGATGGTTCTGACAATATGCTGTATCATATAATATACTTACATTTATTTTGATTACGTAACAGCCGTAACTCCTTCCTCATTTCATCAAGCCGAGGGTCCGGCGGCGGCTGAGTGACCACACTAAGCGCGGAGAGCTCCCTCTGAGCCGCCTCCAGCTGGGCTCGGGCCAGCGCCGCAGCCTCTCTCTCTCTCCTCTCCGCCTCCCGCGCCGCAGTGACCTGTGCAGCGAGCTCGCCCGCGGCTTCCTGCGCCTCGCGAGCGTTGCGTGTGCACGTTTCGGCGTTTGTACGTAGTGTTTCTGCTACGCCGCGTAGACGACCCACCTATTGTATTGCAAATATTAATATAAGTTAAAGCTAACTTTATCAACATCTTTTTTAGGATTTTTTATCCAAAAAGACTTATAAAGTTAAAAAAATACACACAGTTATAACATTATAATCCGAATATGATACAAATATAAATAATTTTTAAACAAGGTAATAAATAATTAAAATGTTTGTATTGGTAAGTATATATTTACAAAAGTCCATTTTATTCTTGTTATAATTTCAAAATTTGTCACAGCAAGATTACACTATAAGAGTAGAAGCTAAATTTATATGTGAAAGCAATATAATTTATATAAAATAACCATAAATAAATCACATTTTATAATCTGATGTCACATTAAAATATGTGAATAAATAATAATGACATTTCGCGCAAATCTTGATTTCCCAAATCAATAAATAAGAGAATGACTTGCATTATTAACAGAATTGAATAATCATACATTTAAAATGAAATTAATTTTGATTATATAAGTACACGTTAACTTACACAAACACTGTACAATGTATAATGGTGTAACGCCATTGTGTCAAATAAGAATTGATACAAAATATTTTTGAATGGTGAAGTTTTATTTCAAAATATTTAGAGCTATATTAATAAACTAGGGACCTGCTCACGGCTTCGTCACTTATGTAAACGGAATTGCATATCGATATGTTAAACGAAATCACATTGTACATGTTCAGTATACTCGTATTTACTCTAAGATATTTTTTTTCTAAATTAAATGTAGCCTTAGTTACTTCTTATTACATCAGCTATCTGTCAGTAAAAGTCCTGTAAAAAACGGTTCAGCCGTTTCTGAGAATAGCCGGAATAAACGTTTAAACGACGACAGTTTAAAATACTTATAAAAAAGTTTTGTTATATATACCGTATATGTATATATTCTTATGAATTTAGTAAAAAGCGGTTATTTTAATATTACAAACAGACACTCCAATTTTATTTATTAGTATAGCATATCTCTTACATAGATATAGCAGGATTCGATCCTGTGCTTCTTGGAAATCGCCCCAGTGTCAGTTAAGCCATACGTTCCTATCGAGCGAGAGTTGTAAAGTAACAACAAAATACTAATATTGAATATTTATAAGAACCTCTTGTTTAAGATGAGAAGCTTCCGATTCAGCTGCTGCCAGGCGTTCACTGAGCGCGGCGAGTTGAGCGTCCCTATCGCGCTCTACCCGCGCTATCGCTTCCCTACATCGTCGCTGTTCTTCCGCGATGCGTTCCTCGCATCGGCACTCGATCTTTAGAGAAAATATTTTTATTTATGTTAGGTATTCATAAATTCGTACAAAAATAAAGAACGGAAGAAATTGAATCAATATATTTTTCAAACATCTCCCGTGTAATAAAATATTTAGGTTAATAATTTTAGGGTATCGCATATTAAACTTTCATAGACTCATCGATCATCTTCACGTCCCAATAGTGCTGGTGAAAATGAATATTGATGTTCAATAGAAAACTACTAGATTAATAAGGATAGCTGTAGTGAAGTGTTATAACATCAAGAAATTTACTACTTTCTATTAGCTTCATTTGTGTTAAGATTTTTATACAATATGTTAAGTTAAATTTCAAGTGTTGGAGCTGGCAGTCCAACAGTCCTTCACATAACGACTCTCAATCGGCATTACCATATTTTGTCATTTAGGTAATCTAATCAATTTGAAAGATACGAAATTATTAAGCATGAAATAATTATACACAGATTTGATGATGATGATAAATTAAAATCGTTATTAGTCTAAAATCAACTTTACAACTATAAAATAGTCATTAAAGATAATTAAAAAAAAACAATTATTTATTGCAGTTTTTAAATTTGTAGACTGTAGTCGGATATTTTTTATTATTTTCTTTAATGGTGCATACATAAAATATTTAATACAATGATGGTTTACCTCCCGTATTTGCTCGTCGAGCATATGTACACGAGCTTGGAGCACTGCGTTGTCTGCCTTCGCCCGCGCGTATCTCTCGTCCGCCGTGCTTTGTGTGTCGGCGAGTGACGTCACTTGTTGCTGTAACAGTTGGACCTAGGAAAAAATGATACTCTGTTACTTATTAAACTTAAAAACTTTTATGACTATTATGGTTACAAATTTGGACCGGTCGAGTTAACTTTTGTATTATCTTGTCCTTGAAAGGTACAAAGTTAAGTGAATCCGTAAATAATTGGTTTGGAAATAATTTGTCGCTATTTACCTTCATTTGATTTCATTGAGTTTCGATGAACTATAGAGAAGTTAATCTTTTCGATTGGTTCTGTTCTGGTAAATTTGTGGCAACAAATTACAATATTTTATGTCATCTTCACAATTTTATACTTATTATATTAAGTGTTAAAAAGGATATAATTATACGATATAAAGGATTATAAATATAATTGACACAAACGTTTTATTAATATAGCCCTAAATTATTTTCAAGTTTAGTAAAATTGTTGTCAGTATGAGTCGAATAATTAAGATCGATTCAATGCGATGGCAGTAATGTACAACACAATGTTGTTCTTTTGATCAAATAATGTTGTTTGCTCTTGTGATTCTTAGTATTATTATCATGGGTGTCTCTAGGTGAGACACTTCCCAGTCCAGAGAGGACCTGGCCTCCAGTGGTTGATTGAAACGGATTATAATTTTCATTTATTCGCTTATGGGATTAATCAATAAAAAATTAAAACTCCGAAATTTCCTTGATCTTCTTGTGCAAAGGTTTATGTCATCTTTGGTTTTTGTTATTCCAAATTCTTAGGCATCTATCGTCAATTGCCGTCGTCCCATTCCTACACCATTTACATATCTCATTTATTATTATATAATTAATACATGTTTTGATGTGATTTGATATGGAGCAAGGATTACAATATTATGACATTTTTATTCCTTAGATTCTATATTGTCGGAACCGTATAACGTTTTTGACAGAATTCATAACATAATAACTAGAATTCTCTTTCCATTCATCGTGACATTGGCGAAGTGAATTGTGCTCAACTGGCACGCTCAAAACTCCATTACTTAAGAACAGAACAGAACAGTACACAGTCATGAACACTCATACGGAATTCCTAAATACGTAACTACAATTAATTGTAAATATTAGTCCATATTTGGATGAAGAAACTACTAACTAATATCTCATGTTATAAATAAAGCGAGCGTGACTAATAATGACGTCAAAGGAGTCCGGTACTTGTGCGTATGCTCAGAGACAAACAGGAAGGATCGTTTAGGCTTAGAGACCAGAGCTATTCATTGAATATTGTAATGAATAAGACGGCTGTAGGGAACACTTGAGTTGAATATGTACGGTCAAAAGATATGATAAATGCAATTAAGCCGTTTAAATTGGAACCAATTGTATGTAATTTTGTTTTAAGACTCATAAGTTCTTCTTACCAGAGAGCAGAGTGGTATATTTATAGGCATATTAGGTTTTAAAAATTACGTACACAGCGTCTTGTATATAAAAATAAAAATGGTTATTCTGCCATTAATTTATAATTTTGATAAGAAGGAGTACTTTAGCAGTATAATTTATAGACATTGAAACTGGTTCGAAATAATTTAAAATACATTAATTGTATTACGAGCACATTAAATGAAATTTAAAAGAAAATATTAATTATCATATGTAAGAGAAATCTCGTATTACTGACTGAAGCGCCATAAAGTTATAAAGAATTTGGTCGTAAGCCAAATTCTGAATCATATTCTAAGAAAAGTGTAACAGTATATTTATGTGTAAACAAAAGATTTCATGAATATTTTCAGCACATATCTCTATAGCACATAATCTCAATTAAAATGACATATTAATTATAAAATTTAGTAGAATGTTGAAGGCCTTTAATGATCGTCTCGTAGATATAATGATTCATATAATATGTACATATGCGGCGAAAGAAAAATATTTTATAGACAATTTAATACTGTCTCTACAAGAAAGTATTATCAAGTCTTTCTTGTTCATAATAAAATTACTATGGAAATAGGATTACTGATCCAATTACAATTGTAAGAATGGAATAATGTAACGAAATTGCGTGCTTGGCTCGAAACTAGATAAGCATTGAACCGATCTCAGCGATGAGCGTCGCAAGCGCAGCTCATTATAATATTGTTAAAGAATTCAGAGAGGCGATACAAAGTATATTTTTTCCAGGTTTTCAAGCTTTGTTTTTATAAATGTATCATCATATGTGAATGAAATCAAGAGCATTCTTTGAAATAATATACCGCCACACGTATTGTACATATTTGGAGTAGTATAAATTAAAATAATTGGATGTCTGGTCGATTATAATTATTGGTATTTTTTCTTTAAAAATATAAATAATAATGAGATTTTATTAATTTATAACTGATTCGGCATTTCAATAAACATATCTGTTACATAATTATAAGGCCTATCGATTGAAAACGAAATTACCTCAGCATGAAAGAAGAGAAAGTGAAATTGATTAAGAATTGATCGATTCTAAGATGAGAAGTTGTTTTAAATATAAATATTTAATTTTATAGCTTATAATATAATACATCTAGCTATTATTTATAGAAAAGAAAATATTTGTAATTAAATAATTGAAATATTGCCTTTTTGCTTTGTTATTTATCGATAACAAGGAAAATAAATTAATTATTTTTATACTTAATTGAAAAGATTTTTTCCTTAAATATCGATGTTTGAAATGTCATCAATACCTTATTATTTTAAAAATAGAATTGAATGTGTACTGTGTTGAAAAATAACCGATAACCTTTACTAAGTGGCTGTGATGTGAACAGAATTATCTCTGTGCTTAATGACTGAGATCATTTTTGTAGGTACATATTTATAATACATGTGAGGAATTCGTGATAATACACAAACAACAGAACTCGCACAATGATTTAATCACTTGACAAAATTTAATTTTATAACTTAAAAAATAAGTTAATATGAAATTTTATAGGTGAAATGAAACAAAATTATAATATTGGTAATCAATATTGAAAAGAAAATATATTTTATGGAAATTCTTTTAATATGATCATGAAAGTCTGAATACCTTCATTGTGCTCGTGATATGGATTAGTTACAATTATTATTTTTATCTGCATTCCAATAGGCTTAATCTGAATAGCAGCTCGTGACTTCCCACCGCGGGCATTTTCCTGAAGTCGTCATGCAACTTTCCAGTGTTGCCAACTTTACATATACAGATACTTATAACTCGTTCAATTACTGTCGTTAGTGTTGTGATGAAAAAGAAAGCGTCCTTCAATTTTGTAAATGAAATGAAATTACTTATTAGCAACTCGCTTCATGTCGAACAAAATGAATATTCTAATACTCTCTCATGATAGGTATCAAATTCATAGGAAAGGTGTAACATTACGAGTGAATTAATAATTTCATCAGAGTTTTAGAAATGTCGTAAATATTAGTTAAGTCAAGAGCAAGATTCCGTTGTGTAACACAGTCCAATACTATTATTATGTTATCAGCATTTGATATAGATAGTAAAATAGACTTTTAACAATTAATTTATTTTAAATAGATACGTTTCATAAATGATATTGTAGCGAAGATTGTAGGAGATATATCTTTAGTTCAAATAGTTATGAACACAGGAAACATTGGCATTCTGACCTAGCTAGACAATACATATAAGTCAAACGAACTCAATGACCGGAGCAACGAATCGATATGCAGCCATCGCGGTACTAACGGTCGAGCGACCGTTGCCCGTGTCGAATTACTGAGTGAAATAATTAATTGCATACTTTTACTGCCACACATTAGCATACTATTACGCTGTACCCAGCATTCTCGGACTAAACTTTCTTGGCAAACTCTTGCTAAATCTAATTTCCGTTGTAACTTCGCGAGTAAAGGCAATTGAAGTGAATTTGTTGAACAAATAGTTAGTGAATAAAAAATATATAAATATGTATATAAAAACATGAAACGTGTTGTATTTTAACAAATAGATATACGTAATTAAAAAAGAAAAATGAAATATGATAAAACGTTTGTTATTGTTTATGTTCAAATTACATAAATGATAATAGGATCCAAACACTAGCAAGCTTAACATTCTACATAACGCTTGGCATTGTTACGTTATGACGACAGCTTAGATGTTTCTTGGTAAATAATATTGGATAGAATAAATTTTGTACTTTGTTAATTAATATAATATTATTTGTAGCAAGGTCTTATATACCATAGGTAAATAAAATATTAAAATTATTTCACGTAATAATAGTAATCTTTTGGCCCGTAGTAATAGTGATGTATTGGTGATGAACTAGGTTTGATTATATATTATTTATAGATATTACCTTCATTGTATGATTAGAATAAATATGCAGAGGTGATGTGTATAATATTGACAGTCACTCTCTCATTACCATTACTCAAGGTAAGCAAATAGACAAATGTTTTATACAATTTCCGTTCGCTTCACTATTTGTTAGGAATCTGTTTTATGTGAATCAAAAATATGTATTAACTATTAATTAGGTAAATGAAGATTTTAAGACAAAGAAACATAATTTAATATAGGAAGCAAAATTTCTTGACCCGATTTTACTGACCAATGTTTGACTCGTAGGAACATTGCGAAAACCTTGGCACTAGTTTGTAATCAATTAAGTTTTATAACGCATGTAGCCTGTAGGTAAGTATTTATTAAATTAAATGTAATTAGTAAGTAGAAAGGTGATGATACAGTTGAATGCTTATTACATTCAATATCTAAACATGATTTTTAGTAATATTTATGTGTATATCATCTAGATTAATATACACTTATAGTTTTAAATTGTATTATTATTTATCATTGACAGCAAAATTGAACAATTTGAAAAACTAAAAATGAAATAATATATGTAATTTTCTAATAGAAAAGCAAATATAATGTCTTTTATCAGTCATAACAAGACAAAATGGAAGAAAGAATGAGAACAAGTTTGTAATTGTAATTAACAACTGTTAGCTTTCTATTATCTCAACGTTTAATGCGTAACACGTCTTGTCACTTGTCAATGTGTCGTTAGTTATGTGAAGTAAGATGAGATGTTTCCACTTATAGCCAATTGTTTTATTTGACAAGTTGATTGTACGAGTACTGTTTCCGTTGCTTCACATGTACCCACCCTGTTATACTTTGCGTCATACACTTAATCGTTGTATTGACTACCTTTTATGTGGAATTATGTTTGTTTATAATTTGGCAAGTGCGTGTAATGTTAGGTGTGGAGTAGCCATGTCTATCTTAATCTGATAGTGCCTGATATTGATTGTGATTTACGATACTATAAGATAAATCTATTTGTTACTGTATGTACGTACTCATAATATTCTATTGACGATTTTATTACTCAAATTATTTGTATAATGTTGATATATTGTAGAAGACAACTGGATTATTTCCAGCTATAAATGTAAATTTTTAAGAGTATCTGATCGCGTGCAATTATGCTGCCGATTTATAAATGCGTCAGTATTGTACCTGATATGACAAGCAATTGTAGATCTTACGATATATAGTTATGTAATACTTTGGTATGTACATTAAATGAATTCGACTATAGCGTTCATAGGAAGATCGCGTGACACCAGTAAGCGGCCGCGATGGTACCAGCAGGTTGAGGAGACGTCGCGCTCCAATCGCCCGAAAAAAAAACGCACTTTTGTTTTCGATAGAGTTCGGTGCACAGTTATGATTCATTTTGACGACGAAATAAAATAATGCGTTAATTTTATTAATATTTTTACTATATATTTTGATTGCGACGTTTTTTTTTATTTCAATACTTGAATATTGACGTATGCACCTAAAATAATACAGACACATGTATGTGGTATGACGAGTTTATATTTATGATGATGATTCAAAAGTGAAAAATATTACTTTCCCATAATATTTGTAAAATTGAAGGTCACGTACTGTAAGGTTAATGTTAGACTTACTTGGTCGGACAAATTGTCGCACCACTGATGTGCAGCAGTTTTCTTTCCACCATTTAATCCATTAGTTAAATGTGGTGTCAACGGACCGCCAGTAAACAAATCTTCGGTCACGCTATTGTCAGAAGTGATTCTCCCTCTAACAGGCGGATCCTGCGGACCAACGAAGTCGAATTGGCCATCCCACATATCATACTCCAACTCTAAGCTATCCTCTACTTCTATGGATTCTCCCATATTGCCTCTCGAGCGGCTAAATATTGCAGATTTAAACATTTAAAGAAAGGTCCATGAAATGTTTAGTCTTTGGAATTATTTTACTTAAATATTGCACGAAATATCTAGGATTTAATCAACATCTAATTTGACTTTCAAAACAGATTAGATTAGTAAAGATAAGTATTTGAATGGCACATTAAATTATACAAAGTCGTTGTAGCTCGTTACACAGGACCATGTAACCGACTCCTGCTTAGCATAACACTTGTAACTACTAGCACTTAGCACTTTGTCTCACAGATTTAACATTTACAAAACTCAGTTTTTCCACACTTTAAATGGTGTGACGAGCAGTAATTGAAAATTAATTATTATCGTATAATAAGATCAAAATATCTGGTAAAAAGAGACTTTGCCGAAGTTGATTTAAAACTTTAAACGGTTGCTCTAACATCGTTGTGAGAAATAATACGTTCTTTCACAGCACTTCACTTAGACATCCATTGAGCTTTGACTTTAGTAAAGCTACACGATAATGTTTTGGATAAAATATAAAGCTCTATAGTGGACAAATACGTTGTGTTAAGTCACCGTCGCGTTCGGCACTGAGCGGCGCGGCCGGGTCGCCCCACCCATCGGCACGGCGTGATTATCAGCTTGCCAACGCCGCAGAGCCATACAAATAAACTTTATTCGCTCCCTACAGTCTACACATATGCACGACCTGATGGATAGTTGCAAGGCAATAACCCCTTGCATTCGCTCCCCTAGTCTGGTTGCATCTCGTAATGTTATGGGCGAGGGGCCACCTTGATTGCTGGGTCATTCAGACAAGCGACTCTTTACAATGCGTAATCGCAATAATGTCCTGTGTGATACATAGCTTTTTTAAAAACTGCCATTTTACATAACTTAAAAATGTATATATTTTATTAATTTTGAATTTCTCTTCACAGAATTATTACAATTATACATTAGAAAATCGACTTTTTGATCCTCAAAGCAATGTAAAAACTAGTTCTACTGAAGAAGTCGATTAAAAATAAGTAAAAACAACAATATACGTAGTAATTTGCGTAGTAATTATAAGTACTTAGAGGAAGAAAAGCATATATATTTTATTAAAATATATAACTACCTATAAAAGAACACAAATTGGAGTGTCTCTACTTTTAAAGTGAAAACATAACATAAAATAAAATAATTGAACTGAACTTTTAAATTGAAGCATCATATTGTAAATAGTTAAATATATAGAACAGAGTACAAAACAACTTTCACGATATTTCGTTTCTATAATTATAAAAAGTAAGAGTGTTTAACTTCCTAATACATAAGCATTTATTGGTGAATGTGTCACTTGTGATCGTATTTCTTTCTAAAGTTCTTAATTAACTGCTTATTTTGTAGAGGCTCAATTATAAGCAGATGTTATTATATATATATATATATATATATATATATATATATATATATATATATATATATATATATATATATATATATATATATATATATATATATATATAATATATATATATATATATATATATATATATATATATATATATATATATATATATATATATATATATATATATATATATATAACTTTTGCACCTTTTACTTTTTGTTTTTTTTATAACAAATTGTTATTGTTTTAAATAATTGAATGTGAATGCAAGATCTGTCCACGACAAAGTACGAGGTATAAAAATTACAGAACAATAAGCTATTATAATGAAGTTTTTGTTAATCTGTAATAATAAGTAGTTTAAAGTTATGTCAGTCTCAACTCTCAAACAATAGAATCATGAGATTAATTTGTTTCACATAAACTCAACACGACAACATAACATACCTGTTCCTGTTTGATTTTTACAAAATATATAAATAATATATTGGGGAGAATGATATTTTTGTATTCATTTTACATAGTTTTCACATATTTTTTGATTTCATATAAATAATTGGAGAATAACTAAAGATGAATAACTTTTTATGTACCGAGTCAAATTGTGACAGGTATAAATAAATAGCATTGTAAATTTGTAAATAGCAGACAAATATTAAGACCTTTTTAGCGATGTCATGAATAAATCCAACTTCAGGAGGGTGTTACTGAAGCAGAATTATTGTTAAACACGCAATACTGTCATCGTTCGTTTTTCCCCCTTAGTCATATGACTAAAGGATTAATCACATTTAAAAACATATAAAATAAAGTTATATACTAGATTCTAATTAATATTATTAATATTTAAGTAATTTCCTTTAAAGTAAAGCTAGAAAATATATAAAATATGTCGTTATTATTGGATTGGTACTTGCTGTGTAATTGATTCTAGAAGAGACAAAGTCGTTTAAAGACAATTTATGAAGGTTATGTTCATAATTGAAAGTCTTATTTTTAGGAACGCCGATAGGTTAGCACAAAAATATTATTAAGAATAAAAAATAACATAAAGAATTAAAAGTAATTTTTTTTACAAATCATTTTAAATATGACCACCTTAATTGCGAAACTAACTAAATTCTTGCTCGACATAATATAAAGCTCACATTATATGCAAGTCCCAGTCTTAAAGTAACTATAAAAGATAACTTTAACATAATTTGTTGGAATTCGGCCCCACACGCTACGTTTATCCCATTTTCAGTCTAACTATAGCAATTAGTCTAGATTGTAAGATCTAGTACAGATGGCTCGAACATGTGCACTACCTAACGTGGACCAATTACTATACTTATTACATGTGTGATCTAGATTAGTTTTGTTCACCCCAATTTAGTATGCTTTAAATAGAAAAAGTTTTCTGGTTTATTTCACCCTTTTTTCCTGGTTAGCAGGATAGACATAAGACATGGTCCTCATATAGTATTCAAGTTTGCGTTTGCATTGCGTGTTAAGAGGAGGAACACGCCAGAGGGAGGAAATGAAAATATTTCCCTTAGTACTGATAGAACCTATAACCATCCTACTGCGGTAACAATAGCTTCTATAAATATAAAATTATGATCAAATATGAAATTTTATGTTACTGTAGCTAAGTTGAAAACAAGATCTAGGGAACGGTATCTGATGCCGTCCAGTATTGCAACACCAGTAGGAAAGGTGTTATACCATATTTCGTAAATATCGGTGTTAGAAATACTATTTATATTGATGCGTTGTTTCGGGTGTTAAATGTGCCTACCTACAAATGATAATCTTGAGTTCAAGTAACGGTATATATTTTTTTTATTTTATAAAAAAAAATGTAAGTTATTGTATTATATTATATTATATATATTAGTTAAAATGGTAAGTTAATTTTTATAAATAATAATATTAGTTTAAGTTCTCTTTACGTACCTGTAAATTGAGAATAATTCGTGAAGAAAAAACTGGCTGGTTTTTTTTAAACTAATATAAAGGTATATAGGTAATATATTAAACGCCAAATCAGATTAATATCACATAATATCAAATACGTAACTCGGTACGGAGAACTGGTAGATCGCATCTCACAACAAACAATACTGAATATTTCGCACGCGTTCCTTCACACTAACACTTTCTGTTTCACATGTTTTTTTAAACAATTTATATTTTAGAGCACATAGTTAGATAACCTTAGGACGACTTTACACTTGTAAGGCTTTGATAGAGTGAAGACGATGTGACGGACATGTTACACTAATAAGATTATTTGAGTAATTAACCACTTCAAGTGTATAGGACTACATAATCTTAGTAGAAATATTGAATTATCGTGTCATTTATGATGATGATGAAAGAATATTTTTGATAAAAGAATATAATATTTTTGATGAAGTGCATATAAGACTATTTTTCACACTAACATTATATTATCGATAGAGTGACATGCTTTATCATTACGCAACGTCTATCGATCTTATTTCGTATTTTAAATTATGATGTTCTTTCTGTTGATTGATGGCGTGAAAATGATGTAAGAAGGTGATTTCTTTGTATTGTAAATTTAAAATTGGTTTATTAAATTCATTTTTAAATGGCTGTTCTTTCAACAATTAGTTTCGAGATTCTTTTTTTATAATTTTAGTTCTAGTTTCTATAAATGTTAATTTTGAAATTGATGCGTGATATCAGTGTCATTTTTTATTTAATTGTTTGTAATTATAGTATTAATATTTCGGATATCTCACGGTATCCTTGACACATTTTGTACGCCCACACAGCACCCACTGTGCGAGTCTATCTTATTGTTTACTGCAATATGTTATACCTATGCCTAATAAATTATGTAGATTTAAGCAAGTTCAGGTTATGTACTCAAACACTCTACAGGCGCAGTTTAAATAAAACCTGTCCTTAATTTAAATTAATAATAATTTCTTTCAAAATTTGAGCATTTCATTAAAATTTGTTTTAAATTGTTCTATTTCTACATTGCGTAATAACACCATCTTGTATAAATAAAAAAGAATAAAGCTCAAAAGCTCTTAAAATCTTACTGAATTGAAAAAAAAAAATAAAAGAATTGATAGATATTGATGATGATTGCAATGTAAATTATTAAAAGTCTGTTTTTTGTTAGTGTTGTATTAAATTAATAATAACGATCATAACAAACCTTAATGACAAATTAATTCAAGCAAACAGTTCGCTGTTTGTTCTAATGCATTATTTATGTACACGCCTATCTAGGTAATGTTGCGTGCAGTTTCTCCCAGGCCCATTGTCCGTTGCATTATGAGCCGGTTGCAAACCTTCCAGTACATTCATTGTAGCCCTTATTGCGTTAAAATAAACACTATTGTGACTTTCACTAGAGTACCTACTTATAAAGCTTTAGAAATGCCGTCCAAAGAAATCGCCCACGTAGTCAAAATGAACTTTTGCGTATTTCAAGAATTGTTAGTACATACTTGAAGCTCTGAGAATGTTACGTTTTCGCATTGAGCAAGAAAGGGAAATTGGAAATAATATATCTCTTAGTGTACTTTTCCTGTTCATTATAACTAACCCCTGTAGGTTCTTACCTATTTATCTAAAACACTGTTATGCCAATTAGCTATGAAGTGTCCTTTCCTTCAATTAATATAGTTACGTTAGTCAGGTATTTATATTGTATATGCATAAATACGTTTTGAGCAAGAAAAACATTTCAACTAGTTTAACAAACATATCAATGAAAATAAAATGCAAAATTTTTTAAATAGCTTATAGCTGTAATTGAATTATGAAAATATATGATATTAATTATTTGAACTTTTAAAATTTCTATACAGGCAACTATGGTTTCTCATATTACGTACTTCTTTAAAGAAAATAACAAATCAAAACAAAACCTACTGAGCACTCCGTACATATATCAAATTATGATTGTTATTCCACATCGATTGTTTATCATATGGACACGCATTAAACCGGAAGGTGCGCACGCGCTGTTTCCGGCCGTCGTCGCTGTCGCTACGAACTGTCTAATGAACCGGCTCGGTCTATTGTTTTAATTTTTTTTCCTTTATATTCATATTGGGGTCATCGAACAGGCATTATGGATTATGTCCTTTTAATGGACGCTTATGCCTTTATTAGGTGTAATAGCGTCTTTGACAATTTCCGTTCATAGACAATTCGTAATGAATAAAGTCATAATATAAGTATAGAATACAACAGCTTGATTTATATTATTTATTTTTAAATATTAAAAAAAAGCTTCATGCTAGCTAGGTATATCCCGCATATAGTATGATACACACCGTTCCTCTTTCCACATAGTTTCGAGAGAAAAAAATTCTTTTCCCGACTAGGAATCGAGGCCACAACGCCATGACGTTCTCAAATTAAATATCTAAATTGTATTTATAAGTTTTAAAAATTAACCTTTAATTGTTTCAAGAGAATGTTGTCATATATTGAAAGGTAAAAATACAATTGGGTTGTTCCGGCCGACATCATCGATTTAACTTCGCAACATAATTTAGCTGATTTACGAAATGATGAACGCATAATGCAGATGCAATGAATTGGTTCATTTGAAATTAGGTTTTAATGCATTTTTTTTTAAACATTCCATTCACAATTAATAAACAACAAATGTAAATAAAGATAAACAAAAAACTAAGCTAACTGAAATAAGTTAGTACAGAATTTGATTATGGCTAAGTTAAGATTCATAAAACTTAATAAGGATTTCTTTTCAGATGTCCGTTTCTATATTATGATCCAAGTATAAATTCAAATATTGAATTACTATTAATTATTATTTAATGCCATTGTGGCACAGTGGTATACTATCTTATTGTACACGTGACGGCAGTGGGTTCTATTCCAAAAGTCACTTCCTAAATACAAATAAAAAAATTAATTTACATTATTTTCCATATTGTAGAACTGATAATATTAACTTCAGATTATTACTACCTACTCTGCTACAGTGGGAGTTGGATGATGTCAAAAATTATGTATTGTTTTATTTATTTGTGGGATTAGTTCTCGGTCAGTGGTATGATTTTTTTATAACTTAATAACAAATTGTTAGTAATTAAATAGCTTTAGGTTTTCTAATTGCTGGAAATAGCTCAAATTATAATAACTTTCATATTCTATCGCTAACATAGTTTTAATTTAATATACTTACATACGTATATGATAATGATACTACTCTACTCTACTCTTAAATATCGGTTTATATCAATTATAAAAGTATTGCACTTATTAGAATGACCAAGTACTGCAGATGCCGTCATTTGCTTAATAAGATTTATTTATTTTTGGATTTGGCCAGATTCCAACTTGGCCTTGGATTGACTTATTAATAGGAATATACACATAGGAATTATCTGTAAATGTTTTTTACTTACATTTGTATGTTCACACACCTTTGTCATTTTTATGTTAAATAAAGAAAATAATTTATAACATTGAAACTATAAAGGAATATTGTTTGTAATCCATTCATATATAGAGCTAAGTATATTGAACTCGAAAGATATAGCTGATTCAAAAAGTTTTTTTGTCTAGAGGAGACCATTTATGGATGATGGCTATAGCCTATACAGGAAGGAAGGCCACACGGTAGGCGCAGGTAAATTTAATTTATTATAGATTTTCTGCAAGAGACATTAAAACCACAATTATCACATAATGTTGGACATTGTGGAAATATACCAAGACAGTGTTATCCAAAAAAATACATATTCATTACAATAAATTGACAATATAAGTAATTAAAAGAACAACATTCTTTAGGTGGTACTATGAAACAGATGTTAATTATTATATGTATGTCAGACACTATACCAATGTAGGCATGACATAGGTTGTATTTTTGAGTTTAGCTTATTCTGGGTTATTCATAATAATGAATGAAAACTTTTAAAATTTAATTTAGAAGCGTCTAGGATACATTTTATAGGTATACCGTAAAGTTAAAAATATGCATGTTTACTTATGTTTTTTTTATCCAACAAATATTTTTATTACTTGTCATCAGATGGTTTTTGAGTGTAATAAAATGACATAGGCAATATCGTGCTTTTAGCTTTGTAAGAAAATTGGATTCGTGAACACTATTAATATACTTATACATTAGTCACATAATAAGCTGGCTAAGAATATTCCGGTTACAGTTGGTGAATAAGTGTCTTCACCAACTAAATAAAATCTCTTTAGTCATGAAAATGACACAGCTCCGTAAATAATTTTTGATTTGTTTTCGTATGTGGGTGATAATCGTGATAAAATGTGGTGATTACACACTCTTAAATAATATTCTTATATTTAATGATAATATTTAACATATTAAAAGATATACACACATATCTAAATAGCTAATCAAATCATATAAAGATTTTTTTTAGTCTATTGTCAATTTTATTTGTTATAATGTCATTCTATACGTGGTTATACCTACGAGTACTAATTAGTACAAATAGTTGTTAATCTGTTATCTTGCTAAGTTATAGATATTAACGTATTATTGAAAGCTTCATTAGCCGGTAGTCTAACTGAAGCTTCAAAATACCTGAAATATTAATTATTTCGGGCATTTTAAAGTTTTAGTTATTTTTATGCATTCTGTGTCCTTACATAAACTATTTTTGTAGGTAGCTCTACTGAATATCCTCGGGAAGGAAGTTGACATAACTACTATCACGAGTGATGCATGATGACTTGCCAATGACACACGATAACAAAACAAGTTTACCAAGAATTTAAGGTAATTTTCAATGAAAAACATGTTTCTTATCATTTTCTTTAGACCGAAATTTTTAAGTTTTATGTTATAGTATTCAATTCAACTTAAGCTACATAAATCTATTTTTATCCATAAACTATATATTTTTATACATAGTGTCGGCACTAAGAATTGATTCTTGGTATATTTGTTTAGAGAAAAGTTTGTGTTTGTTAAACATTAAAAAATATTCAAGTTATATTATGTTATTAATAGCTTATAATGGCTAATAAGAAAAGTAACTAAAAATTACAAAGACATGTAACAAGTATTTAACTACTATTGTAAATTAATTCACGTTCTACGCAGCATATTAAGCAATGGCGGGAAAAACTGCCGGTAGGTAATATAGGAACTCTAGGTTTTGTAATGCGGATGCCAGCAAAACTATTTTTTATTTTTAATAATGAGACGTTATTAAATAGTTTAATTGCAATATATATATTACGTGTAGAGTAAAATCAAAAGATTTACTTGAAATATAGGAAATATTAGCAAATGTGTGTTAAATACTGACCTTGTAGTTAAGACCTTGCACATCCTCTTCAAGTGAGACATCAGAGTACATATCGTCGGCCGGCTCCCCACCCGACCCGCACCCGGATGAGTTAAAGGACGACGACCGGTACAATTGGCTAAAACAATAATAATGCCTCACTCCATTAGCTATTCAGGACACCAGACACCTCAGGAGAAGATTTGAATGAAACGTTTTAATTAAATAGTAGTAAGCGACATCTATTCTTGAAAGCAGTAAACTTGGACACCGTCTATAGACGCTATCATAACTGGCATTAGCGGTAACGTTGCCTTTTAGTTACAACTTCTTGCCATAGATGGCGTGTTACATATATCTGTCGGACAAATATAAAAATATATATGTGATAAATGTTGCTTTCTTGTAACGTAGATTATTGTATTACATATAAATTATTTATACTGAATAAAATTAAACTACTACTTAATACTACTAAATATATATATATATATATATATATATTATATATATATATATATATATATATATATATATATATATAATAATATAGATGCCACAGTGGCGCAGTGCGACGTCGCCTGACTGTAAACGCGAAAGTAGTGGGCTCGATCTAAATTTTTGAGTAGAGAATGAATTTGAAATTATTATTACAAATTAATTTCTCGAATTCGTCCAGAAAGCAGAGAACGGAGGGACTTGACCATTAAGTTTTTTCTATTCTATTCGACATAAAGCGTGAACTTTTTATTAAATTAAATGATTACCTTGCTAAGACATTGGCGCCAATTTGTCGCTTCCCTGAGCTGTAACAACAAGAGTAAAAATTAATTAAATGAAAAGTTAACGTTTATTTTTAAAAAATAAGTGCAAACATAATATAATTAATTAGTATCACTTCCAAAGCAATTTTGTTGTAAAATGTAAAAGTAGGCTTCGCTCGTTACAACCAGTCATGTACGCGTATCACAATGGAAGAAGCATGATGTAAAGTAAGATCTTATAAATTAAATTACTATATTAATCTTATATATCTCGTAGTTAGAGTAGAAAAGTGCGAGTTAACGTTACGGAGAAAGAAGGAAATATTTTTGCATGTCGAGCGCAAGCAATTATCGCTTTTGTGTGTATCTGTTGTCTGTACGTAAGCAATTATATTACATAAACATACTATTTCGACGTTTTTAACAATCGTTGTGTATTGTGTATTGCTTTAGAAATTGTTGGAATTTTCGGTTGTTACTTCACTAATTTAATTCAAGTACATTTATAGTTACTTTTATGGATTGATTATATGATATACATATAATCAATCCATAAAAGTAACATTTGCATATTATTTACACTTTTCCTGTATTAATCTTGTTAAAATATATATCCCATATATTATTATACACAATCTCACATTTTTTTTTAATTTGTTGGCGATGACACTTGATATTATAATAATAGTTTTTTAGTAGAAATTGAATTATTTTTTTATTTTACTTGTTTTAAATAAATTGATAATATTTTATATAAATAACAATTGTATATTATGTCGTTAACTGTGTAAGCTATGCTGGCACATAAGGGGCGATGGTGAAATCATGGATACGCGCATGCCATGAAATTGTGTAAGAAAGCAATACACTGAAGCAACGCGTCGTGGTTGTGATAATTATATTGATAACTATGAAATGTGTTTCCTTTCGAATCTGTTGTGATTGATGGTAGTTATAAGTGACATGTTTTTTCACACGTCTACTGCATTCCGTTTTCCACTTTTCGTGATGATAAAGAAATATTCTGAGTAGCGAAATCTATAGTAAAACTGATAATAAAGAATTATACACTAATATTTAGTAGCTGGAAGTACTGAGATATAATATTATGCTTTAAATTAAAAACTTCGAAAGTTAAATTCGTCTTCACTGATTCATATTATATTATATTGGGCAGTAGGAATTTTTATTTTAAGCAAATATATTGTACTTTCTTCGCTTTAAAATTAGATATTTAGTAGTGGATAAATGACGGAAATAGTAACGTTTAATGACAGTCACTATTTTTACCAGCGTTGTATATATGATATATGACGAGGCACGGCGATTATGTTAAATTATAATATTTCTTCACTTAGACACTATTCAATAAATCAAAGCCAATTCTGACACATTGAATATAATTTTACTGAAATACATTATAACTCTACATATGTATAAAATACGACTGGGTAAATAACAATTGTCACAATTTTTATTTATCCATTATTTATGCCATTTCATCTTTATCGTACATTAATTGAGGCTTGAGCCGAAAACCCACGACTTCCGGGAGACTTCGAAAGACATGTAAGTAAGTTATTTATTACTTTCCAACTGAACCCTATTTTTACGTGTTCCCCAGAACAGCACTGGATATAATAACATTTATACATATTTAATAAAAGCTTTTAAAACAAATTATGTAAAGGTATTTCCGACATTTATTTTTAAGAAATTGCTTGTTGCGACTGTGCTGTAGTTTTTAAAGTTCATTATATTTAATTAATTGAAATAAATTACCGTAGTGTGAGATTTACTTTAAAATATAACGCGTGTATCATCATTATCTATCAAGTGTTGTAGGATTTTGATACTCGTCTATTTTCTCTTTCAGTAATTACTCTGTGACGCTTCGTTGCTATCAAAAGGTGCGTGTTGCTTTTATTGTTTTTGTTTCACATCAACATTAAATATTATAAGAATATAAAAAATTGATTAAAATGTTAGTTAGTAAAAAATTAAATAAATATATTTTCGAAATATGGCTGTGTATTTTTTTATTAAATTATTAGGCAAGCCAACGTAGCATATAATATGATATATAAAAATATAACAAAAGATACTAACAGGCTAGCTCAATATGATTATAACATAACAACACATTCTTAATCTCTACACCTTATTTTCCAAAATATGAAAAGCTAGAATATATACTTAGAAATAATGTATTGTGATTTATATATTTAATATATTACTTATATTATTAACGTTTTTTTATATATAATAAAGGATTAAATA
Source organism: Dione juno (assembly GCA_037127375.1). Taxonomy (NCBI): domain Eukaryota; kingdom Metazoa; phylum Arthropoda; class Insecta; order Lepidoptera; family Nymphalidae; genus Dione; species Dione juno. The sequence goes on from JAXRJS010000052.1 coordinate 1,765,617, forward strand.
GCTTTTGTCTAATATGGCGTATATTCTTTTGCTACATATTTATGTTGCTTAAAAAAACTTATGTCAGATAATGAGTCCATTGCCATCGCATGTTGAACACCATTGATTATCCAGACAATAGAGTGGACATTATAAAATACTCATGCGTACACATTGTTGCTTTGTCCACGGACCTATAAAAATAGTCATGAATTGCAAAAGGAGCAAGCAGAGTTTAAAGGTAATACAATTTTATTACTAAATACCTGCACAGCGTTTTAAAATAGCTACAAAATTACTGCAAGATACATTTTATTTATATTTATTTCTTGTTTATTAATACAATAATATATAAATTGCTCAATACATATAGCAATTATAATATGTATGAAATGAATTTAAAACAGTTTAAGTGAATGTGATTACAACATTTTTATCAGACCGTAAATTTAAGGTTAAAAATAAATTTTATTGTTATAAGACGCAAGGCTTTTTGGTACATTTAAAAAACTATTCTCCTACATTCTAAATTCAAAGTAGTTGTCGAACCTTGGCCTTGTTTGGTATAAAATATCTAACCTGTAGGGTCGCTTTCTGTAATGCATGTGGAAATTGTTCCGCTCCAGCTTTACAAAAATACTTGTTCTTTAATTTAAAACTTATATAGTGATCCGATTTGTTTTGGAATACGAAACGCGACACTTCAGTTACCTACATTACATATATCCAGGCACGTGCAAACAATTAACAATAACATTGAAAATATGACGTTGCGATCTTATTTTACCACGTTTATAATAACTAGATTTTTTGTTTGATGTCGGACCCGCGTAGAACGTGCGAGCGGCCGCGTTGAACTGACGCATCACAGCACAACAGACTTAATGGTGGACAAGCATCGAAGGCATGCATTATCCACAATGGTTGACTGCGAAACGTTAGCCGATATTAAATTATTACGGCTGTGGTGCTGGTCCTACATTCTTAAATTAAATAGCGAACCTCGCTCGCGGCATCACGTTTATCCGCGACGGAATAAACAAGTAAATATTTTATGTTTATTATACAGGTTTGTTTAGTTGTTTATATGATTGCTTATACTGAATTGTTTATGAATTATTGTCAATGTCATTTGCGAACTCACACATAGTAGCAATACCTTCTATTCTTCTAGCATGAATTACGGTAACATAATCGATTCAATTCTTATGGCAATGTTGTCATTTTTATTTTATCTATTTTGGGTTAGTAAAATGAAAAAAAATATAAGAATGTATTCAATATGTTTATATAAGTATAAGAAAAATTGTGTGTAACTATATTGTAATTTAAATGAGTCTAGCAAATATTATTTTGTAAATATTAGTTTGTTTGGGCTTTCTATTATCTCTACTTAAACGAAGAGTATGGTTGTTCTAAAGTGAACATTCACACCAAGGTGTGTACCGAAACACAACAAAATGCTTATTTTGGTTTGTTTATTAAATATGTATAAGATACACGAAATCAAGAAAGGAGAAACTATTAGCGATATTGATAGATCGACTTTTTTGGAATTTCAGAACTTAGTTTCATGTACGATGGTCACATGAAGACTCAAGATCAAGAGACATCAATATTGCTATAGCACGATAGGTGAGATGATTGTATCTGAACAACCGGTCGCTGAAACTACTAGCTTTAGAAACATGATAAGAAAAGTTGGAAAATATTTTGCAGAGAACATAATTCCTTAACTTTACGAAGAAGGTGCAGCTGCAATTTCAGTCATAGACACGAGGATAAACATAAATACCAATATTTTTTTCAAGTTTTGCAACTCAATGGATAGACGATAGTTTCTAATATTATCAATAATCAATCTGCGCTAATGATACACCCCGTCAATGTTACAAAATTTTAAAAAGTGTTTAGAACAACTAATTTTCTGGGATGTAGATATAACACTAAACAGTTTTTGAGAAATACAAATAAAGTATGACGTATAGTCGGCGCTCTTTTCCGCATATTCGCCGAATTGTGGCGCTAATCGCCACAATTCGGCGAATATGCGGAAAAGAGCTTTATATTATATATATATATATATATATATATATATATATATATATATATATATATATATATATATATATATATATATATATATATATATATATATATATATATATATATATATATATATATATATATATATATATATACATACATATACATACTGATTACTGATATATACTTATATGTATGAATGATAAATAAATAGGTAATTAGACCCAAACCGATCGCCTACTGCGCTTGGTGTGAATGGGAACAGGAAACGGTTGCCTTTCATTAACCGTTAATACGCATTCGAAATCTAAATACTGTAATTAAACTTGAACTAAACATACATTTGGTGGTGTTTGTGTACTTTTTACATATTACGGTTTTATACGTTGTATTTTTGGTGTAACTCTAAAATATATATCTTAAAAAGCAAAGAGTAATATACAATAGATGTGTTAAATATTAAGCATAATCGATTCGGAATAACATATATTATTTTATGAATATTTAATTACGAAAAAATAACTGAAATATGTTTATTTTAAATATTCTTTACTAGAATCTATGTACGATACGATAAAATTGTTTAAACCAAACAATTAATAACGTCTACATCAATATGACTTCAAAATAATTCATATTCATATAGTCGTTCTCTTTAAGCAACTTCTTAATTTATATATAAAGATATATATTTAATTGGATGTCCAAAGAATCCTAGATAGTAATTTCTATTACGTAATTTATTCTTAAATTTTTAATTTGTTAATTCTTTTTAACACTCATTACATCTGAATGTATGTATTATTTTTGACTGTTATATCTGATAGTTCACGTGTATGCAACTTATATAACGCTTCATTAGGATGGCAATTAGCGTAAACGGAAAGAACTTAGCGGTATTCTGGGCCAGTCGAAATTGCCGTGTTTAACTTCTCTCTAACCACAATTACCAGACCGTAGGTGATGCAACATCAACATTATTTCGATTGTTGGAACGTAAACTGTTGTGTGTAAGACTACGTACAAGGACAATCGTTTGTAAGATAATTGCAAAATTTTATGATTTCAATTTTTGAATTTCTTAAATTATGATAAGTAAATAAAATATGATAAATAAATTAGTTAAGCCCAATATTTTAACAGTAAAATAGTTAAAAGTAAACCTTAAGCAAAATTTAAAAACTTAAAAATCCTTACCTATATTGTAACTTACTTTTTATTCACATGACCAATCTGCCAACAGCAAACTGTTAGAATTATTTGATAACGATAGTGGAATTTCTAATAATTTTTCATACACATTGTATTTCCGAATGTAATAAAATACCTAATAACGACTAACAGCTGTTGTACTCGCGTCGTAAACTAAAAATACGCAGTCACTGCGTAACAATAGATTGAAAATGGATTAGCAAAAACGTTATTTACGGATGAAACAAAGATAGGCTCAAGTTTTAGTTGACCTTTTTGCAATGTCTGCGGCTGCTAGCGTGACTACTATAGATTTATCACGAGTGCTGAATTTAATAAAATCCTTATATATACATATTATTAAATATAAATCAAAGAGTTTTTTTTAAATAAATTTAGAGGTTTATTTTCAATTTAAAAATAAGTGTTGTATCGTATTGTCTCGTGTGTTGTGTTCCAAGGTTAAAAAAATAGCCACGATTTAACATTATTTATTAAATTAACATTATTAATTTAACATTATTACACGATTTAACATAATAAATGGAAATTACTAAGACTGATCTATTATGACAAATGACACTTTTTCAACTCGAACCAGTAGTCCTTGAGAAACGTTACAATATTAAATATATTAATAAGTTTAATTTGTTTTTGTTTTAGCTGCGCGCATTTCCCATATTTAATCAGAATAGATAAGGAACCTCGGACTTATATTTTTATTGATAAATTTATTACTAGAATATAAAATACATCATCAAATAGGCTGTCATAATTGTGAGAAAATACACCATAATTACCCATTTATATACTTGTTTTTTATAAATAATTACCTATATGAAATAGACGCCAGTCTATGAATCATGATAGTTAAAGTTCAAATGTTACTTGAGTCATTATAATCTTTAGTGTTAGTGTTAGCCATTGAATAAAGATTATCGTCACATTTATATATAGGTATCTTGTAGCTTTCATATAAAATAATAAGATAAAGTATATTTTACAAAATCACATGTCCAATGGCTTGATCGTTTCTAAGTGGTCGTTCTAAATGAAAGTTCGTCAATATATGAAATGTGTAAATATGTGAAATGTTTGTAAATTTTTTGTTGCTACTATTTTTAGCTCAAAAACAATTTTTATAACAATAAATATATATACGACTTTAGCTTTTCGCAGTTTTTTTATCCATGCAAAGATAAATTGCACATAATGAACATATGTTTTCTTTAACATCGTTCCTTTATAATGTGACTAGTGATGCCGTAATATGGTTACGAAGGTATATCAGGAAGGCTTTTAACATAATTTCCTGTGGTCACGCCTGTCACGTTATTTATATGTTCAAAGTGCATTATAATGTACCTAATATATGATAGCAATAATGTACATCACACGATATTGTGGCACGATAATGAGGACATCTATAATTGACTATGATACACTAGTGTGTACAAACATACTATGTTTGTCCAATGTTTTCGATGAAAGGTTCCTCCACCTGTTATGAGCAATATTGAGTTGGGCTATTTCGACAAACTCAAAGGCAATCCATAAAGATTTAAAATTGTACATAACATGTCATATTTAAAAAGACAATTAAAATTTAACAAAAAAAAATTCTTTTTCTTAAAAAGTTTCTTCAATTAAATAAGAAATCATTTCTTTTTATTAATACAAAAAAGCTTATTAAAGCGTGAATAAGGTTTAATAGGTAAGCATGCAACAAAATAAAAAATGGCTTACTGTCGCATGGAACCCCATCGTCGATGCGGCAGGTTTTCTTGGTGGCTATGAAAGAAATATAAAAATGATAAGCTAGCACTAGCTAAAAATAAACAAAAATAAATATGGAATTCGTGACAAAACATCGTATAAAATAAAAAAAAAAACAATTAAAAAGTTACAGATCTCTTAAAAATGTATGTGAAGGCTATATTTTAGATAAATATGACATAGCAAGATCAATAAAAAAAAAATTGTTTTATTTAGTGTGTAATACAAATGTCTAAACAAAATATACGCATACCTGGGTGGTGTTCGTCGAAGACTGGTCCGCGTCCATGAGTGACGATTCAATTGATTTCCAGGACTTCTGGATCCGTTTTCCAGTCTATCAACAAACGTACATATTAAAAAGATTTTTCATTACCTATTTATGACATTTCTATGCGTTTATTTTGCTGCATATGCAAATACGTATATAAGTGATAAGAGAATATTATAATGTGTCGTAAGTATACAGAAAGACGAGGCAGATACAGAATAGTAGTATATTATCACGTGGACCAGGTTTAAGAAACTCGTAAAAATCACGTGTACCAAAACGTTAATACAATATATTTTTAATAAGCTTATCAGATTTACTGAAAGTTTTACAGCTAAGTAGGCATTTAGTCGGTACATTGAACTACGTACATGCAACCTAAGTCTTTGAACTATAAGAATTAAATTTATGGTAATATTTTTTTTTGTTGTATTGCCATAACCCAGGTTAAGGTTGTTAAAAAATATGTGGAAATATATGATAGTCATATTATTTCAATAGTAAAATACTATTTTTAATTTTAACATATAAATTACTCCATTGCAGTGTCATTATTTTACATCAAATTGTTTAAAATATGCTGAGTTATATTAAAAAAGATAAGCATTTTTATGGTACATTGAATTTTGTTTTGATAAAAAATATAACGACAATCTAAAACTATCTTACGTTACTTTAAAAAGCACTTTCACTTAACGTATAAAGATTTTTACTTTTACTTTTTGAAAATAATTTGAATAGTTTCCCGGAGTGATAATGTTTCCTCAAATCTAATAATAATTATTTATATGTTCAAATTTAATTAACGTGAACGAAAGATATAATTAATAATGTAATAACAATATAATTACAATTCAATTATATATAATAAGGTGAAAACTAACGTGTTAGAACCAGGTGCATCAGCATCCCCTTCACCGTAGCATTCAAAATTTTCAGCGTCTGACATGGAGTTGCCAGGGCTGGAGTCAGCCGTCGCCACTGATTGGCTTCCCGATTCTGTTCCATTCTGAAAAAGAAAATATGTAATTTTAGTATCGATATAATTAATCGTTTTAAAATATATATTACAACGTTATTTTATTTCTTTTATTGATTAACATTATAAATGTGTGAACATAAGCCTATGAAGATATTTGAAAAATTATAAAAACTAAAGAAAAAATAATAAAATCATAAAAGGATATTTATGAAGCCCTTATAAATTTAATTTACATCAGGTGCGACGGATACGTAATAAAAAACGAATCCTGTTTTAAGGTACAGAGTGTAGCTCCTAATTTTAATGCCAATAGTGTAATAAAATACTTATTTTACTTACTACACGAGAAAATATTAAGAAATATAATATTTGGTATATACATATTACACTTATCTAGTTGGGAAAGGAGCAACGTAGTGTTTTGTCACCTATACAAAGTTTTCATATAATATATACGTTTTATATATTATAAATTAACAAATATAGCTTCACCCTGCCTACTTATCAAAAACATTCTTAACAATTAAATTATTTACTGGAGTCGTACATTGTCAGTTATAGTTATATATATAGTTATATAGACATACCTGCAATTTTCTAGGCAATGTCCCTGGTGATGAACGTGGTGACTTAGTCTTTTGAAACAGGTTAGGCGCCATCATGACCGCCTCAGGCACTTTTAATTCTGGAAATAAATAAACAATACTCGTTAAGTATCTATTAAATTGTATCTATAATAATTGATTTTATGTTTTTCTTTATAATCCTAACATTTATTGTTATATATTAATATATTATTTATTGTGTTGTATTATAGTACATGTGTAACGTAACGTATCAATATATTTAATATGTATACATCACGAATGTCCTAGATGCGGTACCATCAGGTACACATACAATTCAGTATTTTATTAATTTTGTATAGATTTAATCTACAATTAAAACAGACTGTTCTTGATAACATATCTTTGTACTTTAATCGTATTTGTGTTATCGTAATGAAATTAATGTAATTTATACTGTATGCAGTAGCCAAATTAGATTAATTAATATATATATATATATATATATATATATATATATATATATATATATATATATATATATATATATATATATATATATATATATATATATATATATATATATATATATATATATACTTTTTTTTATAAAACATTATCTGTGATAAAAGGTCAAAATTTCCAACATAATATCTTTTGTTTGAATTTAAGATCAAAATATAGAAATATTAGTACAAAACTTCTATGCCTACCATATATAATTTGATTGAGGATTCTGCAGCAATACACAAATAGACGAGCAATGAGTAACAGTGCCCGCCACCATGCCTCTAGCAGACGAGTGCCATCAAGCGCGTCGCCTTTCAAGACTATCACAATCTCCGACATATAAGTCAACATTGATAATAAATATCACTCATACTACTATATAATATACTAATAAATTTACACTTTGTATTAACACTTAATATTTTTTCGCTTTCAACTCTTAACAAAGACAATGAAAGATTGTCTTTATTTAGGCACTTAAATAAGATTATCTTTGCCTGGTGCAAGGTAATACGGTTAGTACTTAGTTGTATTTGAAACATACGCACCTTGAGATTTTACACGGTATGTAAATACTAGAAAATGCAAACAATATAAATTCAACTTCTTAGTTAGTTTTATCAATTTTGTTCATTCTTAACACAGAATCTGATAAGAAACTGTGATATCAGGGCTCACTGTAAAGGTGCGGCTGGTTCCAAATGCGCGATTTTATAGCGTTTTGACGTTTTTTACTATTGTTTCATGGATTTTGAAGTTATATTTATTAGAAAAATTCTAAAGTTCTTCAAAATATAATGCTCGTCATTATAATTTTCATAGGAGTGTTTGGTTTTTTAATATGAACGAAGTTTGTAAATTAAGGTAATTTCTCGTAAATTGACGTAAATCGAATAAAGAGGTTAAGTGCACTTTTATTACAAAATATCTCAAAAAATGTACATTAAAAAAAAATTTGATGTTAATAATTTGTTTTCACACATTACAGACTGCACGCTCTCTGCACAGGTATCTTAAGAAATATCACATTGCATTCGCTCTAATTTGCTTCATTGGTCAAGACGTCATCTACAGATTACAGTTATTGGTATAAGACTATTGCACTCTTTATTACAATTATAATTTTTTATTACTGTCAAAACGAACAGCTGTACTTATGTCACAACATTTTCTGCTTCAGCCGCAAACGATGTGGACTTGTGAGAATATAAAAATATTGTTAAACATATATTAATTTAAATTATAAAAATCACATAAATCCAACTAAATTCATTTTAAGAAAACTAAAGAAACGCAGCAATTAAAATATATATCTTTGCACTAAGAACTTGCTTTGGAAAAGTTGTCAAACTAGGTGGAAGGCATTTTTAATTGTTCATTTTTTTGGACTAATGGCAGCACAGATGTTTAAAAATGGAAAATGAGAAATTTTATTTTTTTTAATTGCATTTATTATAACAATAATGTGAAATCTAACGTTAAGCGTTTTTTTATGGATATGTAGAATTAGTTATTCGAAACTTTTAAAACCGCTAAAAAGAATTAAATGTCTGGTTTATAATGTGTTATTATTTTATTTTTGATTAATATCTGTTTAGTTAGTTTTCTTTCCACTGACACTTATTAAAGTTTAAAGAATTGCTTGAAAAGGTTGAGGTTGTTTACTTTTATTAATTAAAAGTTAATCATTATATTATATACCATACAAAAACGTTACAAACGTATGCATTTATTGCACAAGCAATACATCCTTTGTGCGAAGTACTCGTAGAATCGATTTACTAGGTAATAACTTTATATCGATTCAGAATTAATTCTAATAAGAGAACTAACATGTGAAACAAAGAATAAAAAATAAAAATCATATAAATATAATTTACACGTCGCTACTCGATATTAAAGCGTCTTAAAATGAGCAAACCGACGACATTCTGCGACAACTACACAAGACCAGTTTATCCATCAGCATTCCGAGTTTCGAAGAAACTATTTTCAAATGCAAACTTTCCTTCCTTGCACGTACTTTAATGACAACAGACTTTACAACTTAATTTCACTGCACGGTATCAATTTATTCATTTTATGCACAAACCGTTATAGGTATTCACTTTGAACAGTTGTTTGAGTTCTGTTCACAATATTTATTTGTTTTCTTATAAATATTGAGTTCTGGCCGGCGCCGACGACCGACTGCCGGCGTCGACTGCCCTGCAACGTAGTTCTTATGCAACATCTAATAGTACGGTATTAGCTATAAACTACATATAAAAACAGTTATTGTTAACAATTACTAATAAACGGTAACAGGTTTACAAAAAGTGTAATGTGACGAACACGTTTAAAATGATTTAGTTACAAAATCATTATTCTTGGTCGCTTTGTACATAGTGTTCAGAATCTATTGCCGTTACGCGAACAAATTAGGACATAGACTGATCGTTTGTCTAACCAATTACTTAAGGTACTAGTAGGTGGTGCACGACAATGTCAACAAATATGTGATTTGAAGTCGACGTAGTTGCTTGTAACGTTTCAATATATTTAATTATGTTAATTTTAATTTCGTATCACATTATTTTTTGAATTATTTAATTATTATAATATACTTTTTATTTATCTACTATATCGAAAATTTTTACAACATCACACCTCTAATATAATATACATATTGAACATTTTAATCTTCCTTTCGATCAATAAAAAAAAGCAAATATTGAATAATGCAAAAAGTAATTATTTATAGGGGACCGTCGTGGCACAGAGGCATAGCCTCTGCCTGTAAACGCGACGGTTTGTGGGTTCGATACCCACTCGGGGAAAATTAATGATTTTCATTTTCTTCGCTCTGGTAACAAGGCAAAGCGCGGCATTGAGTTCCGCCACTCAAGACGCAATGCCTCAAAAGCCTCTAATTAATGATTTCATATATGATATTTTATCTGGGCTGTAGGTTATAGCGTATCGTAATCCTACGGGAATTTTGAAATCCACAACCTCTATCTTGAACGATTGAACTGTTTCGAAGTTTAACCTGGACAAGCAAAATGACAGATGGGCCTCCAAAAAAGTTTAGTTGTGTTTCATTAATGTGTAAATCTACATCATACATGCACTTGAAAAAGTATGGTTATTTTGAAATCACAGACAGACAATTTAATTTTATTTATATGTTAAGATGTATAGTATAGACGAATTAGGATAAGTATAATACTATGATCACATTATAAACGTGAATTTAATTTTAAATTTATCTCAAATTACGTTGAAACTTTTGAACAGATTTGGACGGCATAGTATCTTTATGACTAAGACTAATAACATAAATAATAATTTTTTCGCCAACTGTATAGTCGATAACGACTACTGTTCTTCGTTTTTATTAGCATTAATTTTAATTTGCAAAAACGACATTGAAGCAAAAGCTTGTCTAAAATATTAAAGAAAATATGATGATAAATAATAGAATGTAAAAATTTATTGCTGAAATCAATGCGCAAAAGATTGATTTGTGTCACTAAAATTAGAAATCGATAAAATAGGTGCCTGCCATAATATCATAAATTTAACATGCACTAAATTCTATTTAGTTTTTTAAAAAATATATAATATTACACCTTAAACAAGTCGTCCTAAAAAATAGTTCAAGGAAATGTCATCTGATTAATTATCTACCACATAAATTATAAAATAGGTATGTTTAAAGAGCTTATGAATTGGTTAATTTTTGATATAGTTAAATCTTAATATTTTTATAATAGCTTAACTTTTATATATAGAATAAACGTAAAGAGTGGAAATCCATGCTTTTTCTGGTATGAAAAAGCGAAACGTTGGATTCAACTAAATAGCACGAAATATCTTAAAAGTTTGTCAACAAATGGCGAGCGAAGTGCTATGGCGTAGGTATGCCATGGAGTAAGGTAACAGCGTGAAACTGCTATTTTTTAATATCTATTATATGTACATGTACTATTCTATTTTACAGTTACGTATCTACGTTCGGTTCTATGCAATATAATTATACCAATGCCATTCAAGAATCTAAACTTTACCAAATAGACCGAGAACATACATTCACTTAAATTTAAAAACTAGCATTAACAACCTTGGTATTTGAATGCTTGTGTATATCATATACACAAGCAAAGTAAAGAGTTCTATTGTAATTAATCTAACTGTTCATAATAAAATTAAGTTTTTTTAGTATATATATTTACTTTTAATAAAATCATTAAGCTTAATTTTACAAAATGTATTTCCACGATATAATAATATGCCATAAAATGTTTGATTTCCTCAAACCTCAAAAAATAAAACGGCTCCGAAAGGGACATCAAATTGGATAATGTAAAATGGAAAGTTAAAAAATATGAAACGGCAGTGAAATGATTGGAGCGAGGTTTGTATAAAGGAACAATAAGTTTCAGCTCACTGCGGGTGCGATGGCATCGACCTCCATTACGCAATCAAATGCACTAGTTTTTAGATCAAAAATCGTTTACCTCACTATTATATTACATTAAGAACTTTATAATTATAGTATAGGTACGTATATAGTTTTATAATTGAGATATTTCCTTACAAATATCTTTATTAATTATATGTGAATCGCCATTTTTTAATTGCCAATTAAGCTAATATTATAATTTTTAAACACTTTATAACGGATTAAAATATAAAAAGGTTTTTTATTTATTATAAATTATAGTAATTAATTAAGTGCCCGTCGTAGCACATTGGAACAGTAGCTGACAGTATTCACTATGGTATTGGGTGCGATGCCCACTTAGCCAAATGAATCCACTTAATATCTCGAAAATTGGGCAAAAATTAGGCGACAAATGACGAACGGAGCCTCTGAAAACTAGATTTCCTCCGCCTACCACTACACATCGGAAAAAATGTACGGCAAAAAATTTAATATTATAACTTACCGATTCACGTCTCCTCCCAACAGTACTCCTCGATTGTATGTATCTGTAAATAGGAATTTAACATTACTTTATTATGAAGATAAATATTCTAATTCATATATAGAGACATTATTATTATATATAATTGAAATAGAGAAATGAAAATGTAATCTATTAATTTGTTAATTATATTTATTTTATATCACAGATTCGTATTCTGTTAGTGTTTTTACATCGCCCTGAATAATTTTTTCGTAAAAATGCTTAATGTACATACACATTTTTTTATTTTTTTTATTATAGTTTAAATTAAATAAATATATATTAAAAAAAAACATTTATTAATGGGTTTTGCTAGGATCTCTCACAAATGAGATTTGTAATCCATTTGTGGCTGCAATGAACAGTCCACATTATGGTAGTATCAGATACAGTTAGTAAGTGCTTGAAAATTTAAATAATTATATAACTGTCATATTTTTAAACGTTTACAATTGGTATCGCGTACAAAAAGTAAAAAGTAGAAACACAAAGTAAAGATTAGTTAATAGTCGATTTCACTGAGGTACGAATAAAACTAGTTTTTAGTCACGTTCGTACTTCGGGATCTAATAATTGTACGAGTAGGCGAGCTCGTGCATAAAACATTCTTTGTTGTAAATTTGTGAAAAAAACGCCAATATCTTATTTAATATTCGATCTTTAGATATAGTAATATCAAAGATTACTGATAATTCTTGTGTTTTTACAAAAACATTATAGGTACTTATGTTTCATATACCTTACTAATAGCCAAATAAACTGTTTTTATGTGAGGTAGGTCTTTATAAATGACTATTTGAGAAGGAAACTGTAACGGTTACGTATTTAAAAACTATTGTGCTTTAAATATAAGTTAATAAAAAAAAACGTTTTTTATTATTTTTACTTTAGCACAAGAACAGCATTCAAGTTATGAGGTTGTTTTCCTTATAAAGGTAAGTATAATGGGCATTGTGTCAAGGTAACTTGATTCCAAAAAAAAAATAACAGAAGTACGATAAAACTTTTGCTCAAATGTAAATTCTTGTTAGATGTTATTAGAACACACGTAACATAACCAGTCTAGGCCACACTAGAATAAAAGATTTTATATCTGAGAGGAGTACGTAGAGTGTACACCTAAGCTCCGCTATTGTTCTCAGCAAGCCGACCACGCTGTAACGGTATGCCTTGTGATAGTGAATTTTATCTACAGCATTTCACATAGATATAGTATCAAAAACTTTCTTGTGGTCCCATACTAGAAATACGTACATTAGGTACCGTTAAATTAACCTAGTATTTGAGTTTTAGTTTTCGTCGTCTTTTTATAAATTAATAGTATGAGCTAGAGTGTGTACAAATTTATTTAATTTCTGATCTGATGCTTTATTATTGTATATTTTCAATTAAAAACAATTATATCGATTTTAAAACTAATATTATTTCTTTAGAAACTATTTTGATATATGATATCCGTTGTCTTAGAATACTGTAGTAAATGGACATCTAGATGTAACCAGGGTTGCTTTACGAAGAATTTAAGCCTACACCTTTATCTCTCATATAGTAGAGTACGCAGAGAGAACATAGTGTCAATACACTTCATAGTGTCACCGGTCGAGTATAGTGGAATTTCGTCCAAATTAGAGACGTGTTGAATGCTGGAACACTACGCCCTTACTAGTGCGATAAAATGTAAATAATTCATCACTGCAATAATTCATTCATCCCCGTGGGGATCGGGCTCACGTAGGTAGGATTATTATTTAAATATGTTACGGTCAGTACCTTGAGTTAATAAATTAAAAATAAAAGATTATAATATTATACTTGATATTAAAATAATTGTTTACTATTCTTATATATTTTTTTACTACTTTAATTGTATTATATAGAAAGTTTTAAGACAGTATTATTACATACTGTGGTAGCCCTAGGTATAATGGTCGTCGTATAACGTTTACGGTCTGCATAGCAGTCACTACCGGGTAAAGATCGCTCTGATTCACAATCTCCAGGCGCTAACATACATCTTCATGTTTGTTTTTCTTTAATAAATAATGCAATAACTATAATTATTAACCAGGGTTTAACTTTCGACTGCAGATGCATTTCATTTATTAAATATTGATTTATTCTTTTAATTAGATCACGTAGAACTTTTGAAATTAGTCTTTACGATATTCTACAGCTTTTACAACGTAATGTAAGTTAAATGTGTATATAGTAGAATTCTGTATAGGTTATTAAATATATAAAGGTCGCCTATTTTATTGCATGTTTTATTACGAGTATATTATATGTTATATGTAAAAGCTACCTAACATAATTATGTTATTTTTATTTCTCTATATAAGCGTCTCTTACGTACAATTTATTTTAAACCAGATTGGTTAACGTTAATCAAGAACACCTTCAGTTTGAATGTTCGACACCTTATTAGGACAGCCGTGAATGACGCTACAATGTGGATTAGTCATCTTTTTTATCATGCTACAGAACTATAAAAGCCTACTTCCTTCCTTCTAATTTTATTTATATTTAGTTGCATAAAACAATGTCATAATTACAAATGTTTAGCTTTGTTTATATATATATATACATATATATATATATATATATATATATATATATATATATATATATATATATATATATATATATATATATATATATATATTTATATATATATATATATATACATATATCTTTTTAATAATTTTGAAGTGAAAAGTTTTCTTATTTTTATTACATTATGCATAACGTTTCTCCAACACGGTATTGGAAAGATGGGCTTATACTAGCCGTGATTTTTATTTTTTATTTCAGTCATAAAACAAAAGTATTAATTTGTTAAATAAGGTATTCTGGTATTTGAAAGAGATGAAGAAAGGATGGAATGTAAGATTTTTGTGAATGGAAACTAAATAGAACAAGTGAATGAGGTAGTATACCTCGTAAGTATGTTAAGTAGAGATGGAAGATACGAAATGAATGTGCAAAGACGTACAGCTGTCGGGAACAGAATAAACGGTGCCTTAGCTGCATTGTTGAGACGGCGAACGTCAGTGTAACTGCACGGTTGGCTGTACACAAAGCAGTTCTGGTGCGGACGAAAGAATGGTAAAAAAGATATATGAAGCAAAAGTGAATGGTAAGAGAGGTAAGAGGAGGAGACCTCGGTTGACCTTCGAAAACAGTGTCGAAGATACTGGAGGAAGGTCACATAAAAGCATGAGGACTCTCCGGAGAGCATGTTTGTAGAGCTTAATGACACCGGACGACGAAAGAGATATGCAGGGACCGCAGCGTTTGGCGCTCCGTTCTCTCTGACTACTCCGCTAAGGATAAAGCGTGAAGATATGTATGTAATTTTTTTAATAAAACATAAAAGATTATATCTAATTGCATTTTTGTATTTCATTGTCTACTATAAAAAGTATGACATCTCTCTTACTTTTAAGCTAATAAATCAAACAAATATTTTTATAAATAATAGGGTTATTAAGAAATCCTTTGAAGTTAATTTGGAATAATCTTAAGTAATAAATATTAAGAATTTTACAAAAATGTGCGATAAGTCTTTTTTGAAATAAGGTAGAAGTCTTTAATGTACAGTTACATTCCACATCGATACCAAATTAAAAGGATAGGGCTGATATAAATCTTGGTACAATGTGATAGAACTTCAAACGTTGATATAAATTTTCTAGGTATGTGTTACTAAATCTTCTTCTTCGTCGTTAAGCCCATGACATTGTTCGAGGTGGATTAGGGGTTGGGAGTGGCGCTAAATGATCTTAATAATATATAAAAAGCTAACTTAATTTATATAATTATATGGATAAGAACACCATGAAATTATATCTAAAAAATAAAAGTAATAAAATTTATATTTTATAGTGCAAACAGTTAGTATCGAGTAGTATTTTCTTTGTGCCTAAATTATATAACTATACATAATAGAGGTATTATCTTATTATGTGATCAGGGATTATCAACAATGAATTAATACTTTAAATGTGGCCATTATTTAAATCCACCGATTACAGATATGTATATAAACACATCATACTTTTAAATTCTATCGAAATACAGACATTGTCAATTTATTTAATAAATATGTTTCCACAAGTTTTGTATAAAAATGAACGACCACTTCCAGTCTTATGATTTCATTGAACTCGGTTGGCATTATTCCAAGCCGGTATACTCGTATTTCACTCACAGCGAATAGTCTTGCAGATATAAAGTGTACTATTAATGTTGTCTATAATTGGCTTGCGACGTCCTACAGTCTGCTGCGATCAGTTTTGACAAATACTTATTACTTGAGCAGAATATGGGGAAATCGCATTTAGTTTAATAAATTAATATGACAATTTAGTTATAGAGTCCGTCTCTCTAAGATGTGCCTGAATCTCAAACAATAGTAATATGGATTATGAGAGTGCTGATATTATGAAGAAATCTTACATCATACAATTCCTTAGAAGAAAGTAATGGTAAATCTTAACTTTACTTCAAAGTTTTCTCTCTAATTCACAAAGAGCTTTCGACACAGCTTTCAACAGGCTTTCCATATTTACAATTCTAATCGTATCACTGCAAACGGGTGTTGCAACGTTAATAATCTGATTTATACTTCATAGTACGAAATTGTGACTCACTTTACATACTAATACATGCACTATGTAAAAACATTCACGCTATACGGTTGCCAGTATTGTTGCCATTTACCAGTACTTTTATATATATATTTACATACGACATGTACATTATATGATAATGTTAGGAAAGTGGACCAAGTGAAATCAGATATATTGACTAATAATATTGCTATCATAAGCAAGTTGTGTACGTAGTAGAAATGTGGACATTATTTTAAGGTGTATCTAACCTACATATATAGTAATATATTTGGTATAATATTATATAGTTTAATATTATTTAATGGCTACTTTAATATTACAGGATAACTTCCTTATGAATATAAATAAGATAATATTGAATGAAGTAATATTAGAAAATATAAAAAAAACGTATATTTTAACATTTTAAATGTAGTTAAGTTATTGAACTTTTGTGATCAATCGTGGTTTTGTAGGGCAGCGGAACCAGCGCGAGTACAATCTACGCCCTATTGTGGACTAGAGTGTACACTGTACAGCCTGCGTTTCTAGGTCACAGATAGGTAGTTGATGTAAAGGTACAAGCGAAATAATGTGACGTGCCCTGCAAAGGGGCGTAGTCTCTTAAATCTCATTAGTACTATTTTTTTTATATTATTTTTATTTTTTATACTAAAATTAAAACAGTTTCGTTAAATTAAGTTTGATTTTTGCATTTGTTAAATATATTTGGTTTTGGTAGACGCTGTGTACAATAATATAGTGTTTGCTTAATTTACATTCGCAAAATGTAATAGGAAACGTTAAACTGTCATATGGCTGTTGCGTGATTTGGCTCACCAGTCACCGCTCGCGCTGCCAATGACGTTAGTGTAATGTGTGAAGATCAAGAAGACATTTTTGCAAGACCTTGCTTACAAGAGGCTTGACCTTACGTCCATATTAATACTTGTTGATATTAAAAATTTGCTGAAATAACTTAAACAAATTCTAAATGAAATGAATATAACATATAACATACTAACCATACCGAGTTATCAAACAAAATATACTCATACGTATCGGTATTAACTATATGTAGGTATGCTTAAAATGAATAAAAGAAAAATATTAAAATTTTTACTTCATTTCAATTTTATTTGAAATTTTCTTTTTGTATAATTTACAAGGTAAATTATTTCAGCAGTTATGTCACACTCGCCACGTAGCTTGTATGTCTTTTAATGTTTACGTATGACCATTCCAACTCAGTAGGTGTTAATTTTATTAGTCATTGCTTTCCGTCAAGGTTGTTCACGTGTGCCTTTGCAAACTTGAAAAATAATCAATTATGCATAGAAATCATGTAGATAATACATGTAGATAAAAATAAAATTTTAACCTTATATTTTTTATATACACTTTCTATCGCTGTGGGTTGACGCGCAACCATTTTGTGTATTAATATTTAATAAGCCTGTGTGTTGATCAATAATAAATATTAACATTTATAACATAGAGGTGATTGATCAACTGTATGAAAAAGGAATATCCAATTCTTTTCATTATAAAGACCTAGATTTTATAACAAACCATTGAAAATAATTAAATACTAATATGTTATTACCGGTCTAAGTAACTAAATTTAAATTTATGTTCCTCTTATTTTATTTTTTTATTTTTAAATAGTTTTGGTCATTGTGTTTTCTATAAAATGAATGCAAAGAATAACAAACAATATTTTCAGTAAAACTTGTCTATTAATATAATAAATTATGTTACAGGAACAGTAGTTTCATTTTTTGACATTGTAATGATACATTATAACTAAAGGCCCAACGTCACATTGTTAATGATTACGCCCAATTAACGACAATAGCCTCACCGTGAAATGGACGAGGCAAAATGAAAAATTATAATTTGCCGAATATAATATCTACATAGTTTATTTATATATATTTTGATTGTTGGGGGAATCATATATCATACATTTTGATTTTATTTATTATATATACTCCTAATTATGATATCGTTTTGAGTAAAAAAAAATTATAATTTTAAATTACGTGATTATATTATTTAAAATATATATATTTATAAAACTACTAGATATGTAAATCTTATCTTATCTACATCCAGTGGAGGTAATTTTTATACAAGTATCCAAACTTTTTATATAACGTGCTTTAAGTTTTTATATAAAAGTAAATAACATTATTTCATAAAAACTCAAAAAAAAATATTAACAAGTACGGAGCGTCTTGATATTATAGTATTTGCCTGATATTAAGGAAAAAGCGACAACCCGAAAAAAGAAACATTTATGAAGCTCTTAATAAAATGGCTTTTGGAGTTTAAAAAAGGTAAATTCAAAGTATATTTTATCTATTTTATGAATATTTTAAGAATATCATTTCCTTCTTCTGATACATAATAAATAACATTTTAAAACGACAAGGTTGTTTTAAATGAAAAAGAGTTTATTGTGTACTTTACGTGTATCCTTCGTGTTATCGTTTCAATAGGTAACAAAAGAGTATTTAAAAAGTTACTTTTAATTTAGGTATACTTTAATTATAATTATATTTTACTAGCGGACCCAGCAGTCGTTGGCCTACCCAGAATAAAAATATCACCATAAACTTGATATACGTCGCTACTTATGGTTTACTTGATCTTTAATGGAGCAGTCGAAGTGTACTGAACCACTGACACAGCGACTGCTACTAGGCCCAATTGAATTTCTATACAATTCAGGCATCCATTGAAATTAACATACAAATTTTAATTTATATTAGACCAGTTGCTTTAAAATACTTATATGATAAGCGTATGTTCTCATTCTCGTCGTCATACAATATGGCTATCTTTATAAAATAAATAAATAAAAAAAAATTGAAATTCTAAATAGTTTTATGATGAAAAAACATTAATATTAAATGATATTTGTAATTTAATTTACAGACAAAACACGTTTTAAAACTATTTAGTTCATACATTTATTGTTATTAGTTTTAGCCTTTTTAAGTGTGGCTACGATACCATTAGTCCATAACAAAACGAACCTTATTGATTTGACCAAGTTATCGATTAAAGCTAAATTGTGAATGCTCTGTTCTAGCCGTGAATAGAACTTTGCAGGCAAACATTCATGGCTAACTGTGAAGTTTTTGTGGTCGTTATATATATTGTCGTTGTTGGCGATAATAAAACCGTTTCTATACATTCGTATCCTGTCAATTTATAAATACATGTCTATAAATATACTTGAATCTAGTATTACTATATTTAAAACATAGAAAAACAGGTAGGTGCAACAGATGTTATCTACATATGAAAATATGTACTTGTAGCTCAACTTCAATGACAATTTGTGTAAATTAAAACAAAATAAGAATAATACTGACTTACCTATTATTAGCTTCATACCTAGAGCCAAACGTGACTGTTTCTGCATACTTCTTTCGACTCGTCCACGGATATCGTATATTTCAATATCAACAATATGTGCCGTGTTGTTGAATATCAATCGAGATCTCGCTCTTACCTCTCTCGCCACCGTCTGCTTCATCATATATATTTTTCAACATCCTTTCATCATTTGTTCTCTCTACGAGAACAAAACCGCCAAGTGCTAAATTTTTTTTTCATTTTCTCCTTTATACGTACATAAATTAAAAAATTGAACTATGCACAATTACTCGAGCTTAATGTGTTCAAAAATAGAATACCTTTAAAGGTAACAAACACATACCGCACTTATCAGTGTCATTAGCGAGTGACAAGTGAGCAATTTGTACCGAAATAGACTGATACACGCCCTATTTGTATGACACTATGCAATAGGACTAACGCGAGATTTTCTTCGCTAATGATTACCAAAATAGAGTCCAGCTTCCGCACTATATCAAAGACTTTAATAAAAAAAATACCATATTAACACCAAAAGAACTGGTATACCAAATAAACTTAACGTAAGTATTAAATATAGTAACTTATTATCAATTTTCTAGCAACCTAGCCAGCTGTGATACTTTGAAGTAAATATATATATGTATATATATATTTACGTCTACAGGTATATGTTTACAAATATGTTCACATAGGTACCTACATGCACATGTATCTAAATGTCTGCGCCAATTTCACCTTCATGAAAATCATTCTTCATAACAAGTCATTAAATATATGTTTAAAAAGAAAACTCAAGAATACACATAACAATCCGATATGAATGTTTACATTCGGATAATGTTACCGTTGTGCGAACATCTGAACAAATTAAGCCCTCCATTGTTCTCACTTTACTTATTGTCTATTTTCAAGATAATTCTTGTTTCAGTTCTATAAAAGTCCATAAGAAACGTCAAGGACGTTGTAACGATGTCAATTCGATAGATTCACTATCGTTAATTACTAGAATTCTATAGATATTGGATTACATAATTAAATAAGAGTCTTCGGGACATGACAAAATCTTATGATACATCTGATCATATATAAAGCATATATCTTTATAATATACAATTCAGTGAAATATTTTGTAATGTTAATTTTCATCAAACACTATAAGCAGTATGTGTAGAAAATTTTCTAGAGAAACCTACAAATAACAAGTTAACACCTATGACGTTATGGCCTTAGTGCTATCGCTTATATTTTGCACTAAGAGCACGTCCACAATTCTACATGCAGTTAGATAAAAATAATAAGCAACACAAATTTTCTAAGATTTCCAATCTAATGATAGATAGTTGCGTAAATCGATTGTTGTAAGAAATCCGCATGACCGTGATCGTTACTAACTGTACCCTAACTGCTCTATAGTAACGGTAAGTACCTACTTTGGTGACGAGTAAATAATGTGTACCATATTGATTGTAATGGCGACAACAGCACTATATAGTATATAGTCAATGTATATGTTTGTTTCACAATAAGTTAATAAAAGTAATTCTAGTAATTCAATTGTAAAAAGTCAAGGAAATATATCTTTATTATAAGTATTAACACTTTTTATTAACTTTGTTAATATTTTTCTTATAATGCAATTATTTTTCTATTTAAAGTGGATAAAATTAAACTTGAGTAGAGCTTAGCAATAGTCTGAGTACATATTTATTTTATTTTGATGGATGAAATTTTAATTAATTGTAATTTTACTGACTTTACAATAAAATATTACTTAAAATATCATTACTATCGATTAACAATTCTATAAATGTCTAAACATTTTATGGTAATTGATATTTTAATAATAAATATGAAATATTAATTATCAGTGAAATTCAATATTAATCGAGTACCACATGTCAAAACGCCCCATTTTGTTCAACATTTGTCCGGTATGCGGTATTTGCACAAATAAAGTGTGTATGAACACATCTACGCAATATATCTATCTATCTGTAAGGGTCAAGTAACAAACGAAGTTATATATATATATATATATATATATATATATATATATATATATATATATATATATATATATATATATATATATATATATATATATATATATAAAATAACTGTTTTCTACGCTTATGTTACTACTCATTAGTATGAGAGTTTCTGTTGCGTGGAAATAAAATAATTAATTTCAATTGGTACTTTCATATGTACTTACCACAAAAAGAAATGTCTAATTTGTCGTTATTATAATTTTTTAGTTTCCACTAATCTAACGCTATTGTTAAGTCAACTTGTATTTCTATTGTTTGATGACTAATTACTTCGTGACAATGGCCTTCGACGACAACCGCATATTGTGAGAACTCTTGACTGATTCTGATAGATCATCAATGCATCGTCATTGTTAAAACATAGCTAATAAGTCGCTTACTTAGTTTACTATTCTCATGATATGAAATCAATTTAAATAGAGATGGAAAAGTTTGGAAAATTATTAGAATTACATGATCAAAGTGAAGCTTAACGGGCGTATTAAAATAACATGTTGACATAAGCTCAACGGTATAGTGGCAAATCTTTTTTTTTAAATATTTCATTTGTAGTCGATATAAAAAATTAAAATTGCCTCTGTATAAATTCTTTCAAGAATTGAAATCACCTAATATAGTAAGTGATTTTAAATTACAACAAGTTTTTAAACACAAGATAAGTTAGACCCGACGTCGTGCATAACATTCCTAACTAAAGCTCAGACAACAAACACGTTTTATCATAATGTTATCATAATGTCATTCTTAAAAAAAGACTAGAGCTCCTATTTCACATGCCATCTTGATACTTAAGTTACATTACAAGAACATTTTCTTAAAATATTTAATTATATTGATAAAAAGTAAATGTCTTAATCTTTCAATGTTTAAAATAGAACATGTAAATATTTTTAAGAAATAAGATGTCTGGGTATATTTTACTATTTTGTACGGTTCTTTAGACATGGCCAGATAAAAAAAGCGTGTTGTACGGAGAACCTACGAAGAAGATTGTACGGTAAAAAAGAAATAAGTTTATACAATTATAGAATGTATGCAAGAAAGACACAGTTCAAATTATGATCGTCATCTTTAATAGAGTATATTTAAAAATGAATATTAAATTAAAACTCAAGTATTCGTGTCATAACTAAAGCAAGTCAGCATAACGTAATAAAAGTGTGTCGATGGAAACCATAAACCATCGCTGATAAGAAATCACTGAGAAAGTTTCTACTATGCTCTATTTACGTTCTCGAACATTTTTAATGTTTTACATTCGTACACATATGTACGTGAGTCATTAAATAGAAATTTTCAACAAATTTTCTCGACCAAGGGAACAATTTCTTTTCAGTAAACTACATACGAGTGTTGCTAACATAAAAAACCATTTACCAAGGTTTAAACTTGATTTTAAATACTACAGGTAATAATTTGCCTATTATTTTGTTTATCAGTAACTAAGACCATAAAATAACGAAGAAGGGAAAAATGGAATGGCAAATTTTATCTTATTAAATTTCCTCGTGAATTTCCCCTGTACGAGCTATGGATAATTCAAAAGAAAGAAAACATACATATAAACAATGAGTAAGTTCCCTCAGATGTCACTGGGAAAGCTGCCATTGTCAAGAATGAAATTGTCAATACAGTTCCGTTTTTGTTATTTCAATAGTATAAGTTAAACAATAGTAAGTAACTGTTGTGAAAATGAGAACTAGTAACTAATCTCTGTAGATTAGCTGGTATTGTTTTCTAAGAAAGATTTTTCCAAAAATATTTGTAATAGTGTTTGCGGTGACGCAAATTTTGATCAGTTTTTAATATTTTGTCATATAAAAATATAGCTTTATATGTGATGACGATAACATCCTTTTATCCATCCTCAGGGATGGCAGGGGATAAAGGGTTTCTAGAGAGGATTTCCACTGCTTACGATTTTTGGCGACAGAAGGTCTTGCCAGCCCAGCCCAGTTAAGGCAACTGCATCTTTTTTAACCGATCGCATCTAGGACTACCTGATACTAATGATACGTCATACTTATGACGGTGGGTTCTCGTGACGATTGCCTGCCACCATAGACCATGTTTGGAAAAGTGATTACCGGTTTGAATTTGTCTGGTGACTTATTTCTTGAGTTTTTTATGTAATTGTTGCATATCACAAAATATAAATTAAGAGTCAAATTGAGTACGAAGCTCGGCTAATGGTAATAGTCACGCCAGTATACCGTAACATTTATTTTGTCATTCATAACTTTGAAACAGGAATCCGTAATTATAATTTAATGTGTTTGTTGCCTATTGTTAACTACGTCATCTATTAAATGAAAAATTATAAGATTTACATAAACAAAATAAAATAAGCTACATGTTGTGAAAGCATACTCGTGCCTTTGAATGTAACTGCTTTCTATAGGGAAGAGTAATATGAATTTTAAGGTGACGTTGTAATGCATTATATAATATATATGTATAACTTAATTGATTTCACAAGAGTATGTAATGTAATTTTAAATTTAAATTTATTTAGAATATGTTATTTTTCGCTAGATTTGTAGTATTATTAACAAACGGCAAACGGCAGCTAATGTTCCGCCACTAAATATGCACTGTCTCGATGCTTTGTTTCTAGCAGAGAGCGGAGAAAGGAGTGTTCTCTCTCTATGTATGATGCGATATGTTAAATCACATCATACTGTACACTATTTTTCTTTTTAAAATAAAATAATAAGTTAACAGGTAAAGCTTAGGTTTGTTATAGCCTTAATCGGTTTTCTTCATCACATCGAAGATCTTTACGTAATGTATTAGCAATTAGCCTACAAATTGTCTTTGTTAGGAAGAGCGGGCATCATAAACTGTACTTTGTGGTATTACATCACGATAATTAGATAAAATACAGTGATTACGCGCGTAGTATAATGTAAACGTAGTAAAATGTGAATGTTTTTTGCTGTAAACAATTTTTATTGTTTTAGCATTTATTTACCGCATATTTTTTTACGTTAAGGGTATTATATTGTGTAATAGCCAAAGAGAATGTTATATTAATACAATATCCATTGTATTCTTATAATATTGTATTAATTGATTAATTGAATGCAATATGAATAGTCATTTGTGAAGCCATCGTGACGCCGTGGGACAGCAGCTTTGTTTCAACGACGGTGTTGTGGTTGGAGATCGATCCCCAATCTGAGAAATGAATTACTGTTATTTCTCCGCACTGGTAAGTAAAAACGCGGCGGGTTTCGCCACTCCACACACTATGTTAGGAATTCAGGAGGAAGGAGAAAACGGAGTGCTCTGCCATTGAAAATAACTTTTATAGGTTAATTCACTTCTATACATTATAAAACTATTAAGCAAGGCTATTTATATTTTTTCTATACATACTTATGTCAATAAAAGTGACCATGGTATCTGCACCCAAACAAGTGTGCAACGTACCGTGTCACTTTCCTGTTTCGAGTGCAATATAAGGATGAACAAAATAATTGACGTGGTATAAGTAACTTTTTAATAAATTAAGTTAAATAGGAAAGTTTACATAAAATATATTATCCCCTATATATAGGTCTGTCTATGTACTAAAATATTTACATAACCAGATATTTAAAGATATTCTTGTTAGTCATCGTTTATAGAAGTGTAATAAAATAATATCATAAAAACAGGAAAGTATTAAGGAAATGTCATAAAATATTAGACATGGCTCTATGTTATATGGACGGACCATCGTATGGAACTCTAAAGGTAAAGCATTTCAAAAAATTCTAATCTTATTGTAAAAGTCGATATATTTATATCATTTCTGCTAGTTTACTTATCTACATATTCTTTGTCTTGAGTTGTGTGTAGGAATGTACGAGGAACTCTATAATTTTTTTGTGCGGCTTCCT
The DNA here is from genome assembly GCA_037127375.1 of Dione juno. Taxonomy (NCBI): domain Eukaryota; kingdom Metazoa; phylum Arthropoda; class Insecta; order Lepidoptera; family Nymphalidae; genus Dione; species Dione juno. The sequence continues at coordinate 1,791,837 of JAXRJS010000052.1, forward strand.
GTAGACGTGGGAATTAAGGGTTATCCTCACCTTTCCCTAGGGAACGCCAATGAATGCACTATACAGTGCAAAGACCATATTGAGCATAATAACAATGAATATTATGGAAATATAATTATTGCTAGAGTTAAATAATTATTGGTTTTACTGTTATTTATTTTAATACTATCAGAAGATGATATAAAAATCATAGAAGGAAATATCAAATGTTTTATTAGTTTCACAGAGTAGACAGTTGCAGATTCAATATTTTGTATAAGTTCAACTTAGATTTGGCCAAGATAATTTAAGAAGTGCATTTTTTATTGCATAAAAATTAAAAGGCCCAAAAACTATTCAAAACTTTTGGGTTTGCGCGCATATAATAAAAATAGTCTAATTGATCTTATACGTTAATTCGAGCATACTCACACATTTGCTAAGCGTAGCATTGACATACATTAAGAGTTTTGAAATGCCCATTAATGAAAAATAAAATATATAAGTATCTCTAGAAACTGTTAATAACTCATTTAATTTATAAATTAATTTCTCACACATTAAGTAATTATTTAAAAATATTGTACCATCTACTCTATTATATATCTATTTATAAGAATATTGAAAAGGTTCTTAAAATCTTACTTAAACATTTAAATTTAATAATAACATAATAAATTATCTTGTATTTAAATATGAAATTTAATAACACAGATTAATCGTAATTTTTATGCTATAGGTAAAGAGCTAAAGAAGTAATATTAAATGTCACCTTCAAAAATAAACGAAAGTATTTCGCGTAGGCGAGTATGAATGTAATGTTTACAAAATAGTTTCATAGTTTGTAAATACGCTAACAAATGAATTGAGATAGATGCTCTTATTTTTAAACACACGCTGTTGCAGCTCAACTTAACAGATCAATGTTCCTCACAGGTATGGGACCACATTAAATATCAATTTAACCACTAACATTTAACCCCACGTATGGTTAAGAGTTTTTGATTTTTATGATGAAATAGGATTTTTGTAGAAAATTGATTAAATAATAAAAGGAAAAAATGATAAGTAAAATCAACATTAGTAATAAGTGTACTTATGTTACAAAATATTAGAGTTTTCCTATTTAACTAATATTGCTCTTTTTATTTGCGTTAACGATTTTTAAAATAATATAAAATATTACTAGAAGCAGAGAACTTTATAAATAAATGCTCTGCACTGTGATTAGACACACACGTCAGGCATATACACAAGTTATTAATACTTGTAACTGGTTTCGTGACACTTAAATTAAAATGCAAAAACGTTACGTTTTCATTTTTTATTGAATATTATACAAAATACGTGGTAAAGATAAAATATTGTTGCAAAATTTGATTCGGAATATCATTTACAAAAGTAAAATAAATAATATATGCATATACTATAACGAAAATTGATAAAGTAATTACAAAAAATAACACATTCCTTCATATAATCAAAATACCCGCCAATTTATACTAGACAAAAAAATATTTCTAATACTGTAAATTTAAACACAAGCGTATATATTTCAAAAGATAATAAGAGGTATATGATATTTAATGAAAACAGAACTGTATTGAAATATTTACTGATATATATCTCATAGTATCAATAGTATTATCTGTGCACGACTAGTGAATAAATGTCATTGAAACCGATAGAAACACACACGTATATGTTTTAAGCCGGTAAGTTATGCACGTCATACATATTACGCTCCTCGAATGGCGACCTTTATATAGCGAGTTCTGATTTTATGGTAATAATAAAATTAAATACTTATTAATTGCTCATGCCTCACTTAAAACAATGCTACTTAAGCTCCTATGTCTTTTTCAAACAAAATTATTCAAAAACAATAGGTAACCGTAAAATAATTTGTTTTAAAAGTTATCTCTGTTATTTGCTTAGTCTACATGTGTTCTAATCTTTTGTTGCATACAAATCTTTTTGATTAGTTTTCCTTTAAAATACAAAATATAATAAATTAATACAGAAAAAAATGCCTATAATAAAAATAACAAGTAAAATTAAAAAAAAAAAACTAGCAAGTAAGTACCAAAAGCCTTATATTTTTAATCTATGTTAAGCATTTCTTAAATGCTTTGATTGTTCGCGAACGCATTTACAACATAAGCGTTCTTATAGGCTGTTTGTCAAGTTGTTGCAAGCGAAATATCTAAAGTCGAACCAGTTTATCAATACGAAATTGGACAGCAAAAATAAATTATGCAATTATAAGACAGGATCTTTTGTTTCGATTGGAACACACCGGTGTGACATCACTGCATTTCGAAAGCATGACTCATTAAACCACGTTTACTGTAATGTCGCTGTAAACAAATTTGAGACGCTACCTCTCGAATTTGTGAACTTTTATTCGGTCATTTAGTACTTAACTAAGAGTTTTGCTTAACTTTTAAGTCCAATTGTCATGCCGACTTTTTGCTTTGGATGGTGCTTTTTTATTTTTAAATATCGCAACAAAATCTGTTTTATATTCATGAATTATACATATTTTAAAAAAATATACAAAATTATACGAATAACTATAACATATATCGCGATTTTTAAATAATGTTCAAAAGTTTTGAATCAAATTAGAATAAATATAAAATGTTGCATCCTCCATAGCCTTATATAGAGTTCTAGCGTTAATATATTCTTGCGGCATAATACGTTGAGGCAAATTAAATATTCAAACGGGATTACATTCACGGGGTGACCCTCGCAGGTAGAGTCGGCAAATAAGCCACGCCACCCCAAACACTTGTCAGTGCAGGCACCTGTTAACTGCCTGTACCTGCAGTAACCTATTTATATTTTGTATTTATTTACTTAATGCGATAGATATGAACATCGTATTAAATTATAGTCTTCTAAAGAAGCTTTACCTTGCGTGCTGAAGAACTCTATTTTAATATCGACGATTACGATACGACTTAACAGGAAACCTGTTTTATTTGCGCTGCTAAGTTAATAAGTAAAACAATATTTAAAACAAATCTGAAGGAGTTTAAATGTTATATAACTAAAAAGATGAGAAGATATAACATTTTACTTTTATTTACTTGAATAATAACAATAATATACAAGTATAACTTTTCTGCATCGTCTTCAAATCACAATGCTATTTGTGCAGTCACAAATAGTGTTTCTTTTAGAATAGTCAATAGAATTAAATAACAATTGCCGCAGTATTGCAGTTTCCTTTTTGAGATACTTTCTTATTAGTTATAAATCTTAATATATAATATTGATGTCGTCAAATTATTGAAGGTATAATAACAACACAACCAAAAAATTATTAACAAGTACATATTTTATTTGTTGTTAGGTATAGTTAACATAAAAATATATGATGATTTGCGTAAGCTAGCTCATGCTAGCTTTCTATTTGCTATGTCCGGTTGCAAAGGACCAATTTACGTGGATAACCTGTGTTTCGTGTCTTAGGACATAATGTAGTTGCATCCGCCACAGAGCATGGGAAAATTACATGTAATTCAACAATAGTAGATTTTTAACTACATATTTGTCTCAATAGAATATTTTTATTGAATTACTGTGTTTTGTGATTTGGTTAACATAATATACTTATGATTTTTTTTTCTACAGAATGAGGTTCTGTTTTGTCATCATAAAAAAAACAATACGTAAATGTACTCTTATTTAAATTCAAAGAACTATATTATTATTCTGAATTATATTATAGTTTTTTTATGAAAAATAGTCACATACCTTGGCTAATTGCCGTCCAACGAGTATGAAGACGAAAGCCTATAGAGCCTCCGAGGCGGGGAATTTACTTAAGTAACTTTTCACTTTAACACACACAATATTCCACTAGAAACACCTTTAATATGATATATTGTTTTGAATAATGACTTATTGTTAATGTTTTAATCACGATTTATACACAAATATGTTTTATTTACACACATAACATTATAATACGTATATTTTCCACGCTGGTAGAGCGTCGACTGACGGCACTCCGCACTCCGCAGTCGGCAAAGAGACAGAGACAGCGTGATGGTGTAGAAGAGAGATACGTGTGACGTGGGAGGGAGGACGACCGCTATGCTTCAAGAACACGCACTGCTGTATATCCAACTTTGTTTAGACAAAAATTATAAAATTTATATTTATTTTTAACTGAATTTTATATGCATGGATATTTACGCGTGTAATATGTTTTTTGAATAATAAATATCTATGTATATAGTTATTATTAAAGAGATACAAGTAAAACCAATAATATCTCTGTTATTTATAATATATATATTTTTTTTAATATTTAGTTGTAACATAACACTTTATATATTAATTTAAACAATACAAGTAATGTTTTAAAATATGTTGTCCACACAAAGTGGTGTGCGCTCAGTGTCAAGCGCCGTACCTCCTGTTACCTGGCACGAGCGTACACGGCGCGGCGCCTCGCGCCCCGCACGATGCCTCAAAGTTTAAACTTTATAGCCAAATAAATAACTCTGTGTACAGATTGCACATACTTTGTGTTTAGGTCGTTTTAAAAAATATTCATACTTCATAGTAGTGAGATACTCAAAATACTTAACTTATAAGTCATGAGACCACTAACAGTCGGACTTTAAGTGGCTTTTTAAATTGTTGTCATATGTTTTGTACTAGGCAATAAATCCTGCATATAGCAGGTAGACAGAGCGAACGTAGTGTTAAGGCACTCAGTTCTCCACTTTTCGGTATTGCGTGTTGAATAAGAGTTACAATAAAAAATAGTCTTTCTCTCTTTAGTTTATATGCATAGAAATCAAAAGAAACTCCAAATAATGATTGGTATCTATTTTATATGGCAAATGTAAAATTTTAAAGGCCATTTAAAATAGTACCTGATGTTAGTGTCATCTCTATTGGAGAACTAGTAGTTATGGCTATAGATGTAACATAAAATTTAAATGTATGTAGCGAAAAATATTCAAGTAAGTATAAAACATTAAATAATTAATTCTATTTTTTTCATATCTTTTCATAGAATATAATTTTTACAACAACTTTGTTGGCGTGGACTTTACGATCCTTGCCACCCTACGAACTATTATCTATTTTCATTGAGATTCATACGATTGTATGTTACATGTTAGATGTTTACATGATAACGAAAACTGCTCATTACGCTCAATAATTATTACTAAGGATTTATTTTTTTTATTTCAAAGTCGTTTTATATTTTATATTATTTTTACAAATGTTAGTATAATAACTTACAATCTACAACATACAAGTAACAGTACTTTACCAGGCTATAAGCACCTTTAAAAGTATGTACCCACAGAAAAGATTAAACACTTTTTACATCTTGTAATAAATATATGAATCAACTCACAAACAATTATTTTCTATCATGGATTTAATACTACTAAATCCATTTATTAATAGCAGAATTTCTTTCTCAGATTTTTTTATTATTTTTATTACTAAGGATGCTTTTTCTTGTTTTTAGAGTATCGTACCTGAAAAAAAACGACACTCATAGGATCACTTTGTTGTCCGTCTTTTTGCCTGTCTGTTCGTTTGTCAAGACCATTTTCTCGAAATCACGTGGGATCAAGCTGAAATTAATATCAAATATTCAAGTTGATGACCTCTTGAAGCACAGAAAAGATCAAATTCTTAAGTCAACGCAATCAAAAAATATAAGCGTTTATGCTTAATATGAATTAATGCTTAAATGAATTTTGTATGAAAATCGCCGCAATCAAAACCTACAAGGATACTTCCTGTTTCAATGAGTGAGAACTTACAGTTTATATAAAGGAAAACCCCAAAATTTATAATTTATATGTTTAACGCAAGAAACAGTTACAAACTTATGCAAATTTCAGTTTGAAGTAGAAATCATCAAAAGAAAAATGTCCAATAGTTTTTCATGAGATCAGACCTAGATTTTGGATTTTCATATTAAAAAAAATTGCTTATCACGCTCAACAACTATATAAGAAGATATAAGAAGCCATTTTCTGGTTCCTTATAGTTTAGATGTTCTATTGTGGTTCTACATAAAGTGATCCAGATCTTAATTTTTATATGTCATTGGAAAGTACTTATAACGGTCAATCATTTTTTCATGACAGCATTTATTTCATTATTTCTTATAATTAAGCTGGTCAACTACGGTTTTGCATCAGGAATGCTAGTCTTTAAAATCTATTATAGCTTAGATCCTGCCCTGACCTAGCAGATATACAACAAATAAATGGATAGGCAAACAGACAGACAAAAATTAAAAAATCATTGATATTCATATTCTGTATGTATTTCTACATCTAACTGGATCAATTATTTTCGTAAACATATTCAATGACATACAGACAATTATTTTTTACTATTTTATTATAAGATAGAAGATTTCATAATGATTTCCACGTGAACGTTAAGAACGTATCTAATAGCCGCAGATTACACTATCAATTTTCATCATCATCCTAATATTCATACGTTTTTTAAATATTTTGTGTATCTTTTATGTATTGTCCTCTTACGTATAAGTAACAACGAAACACTAAGATATAAAAGGTGTTACTATAAATAAAATATTAGTCAAGTGCGAGTAGTACTCGTGCGTCGAGGGTTCAGTGCCTATATCATAATTGTAGGTACTCCTCTGACGACATATTTTTTTTAATTTTAGTATTGGTTGTCATAGCGGAAACGGAAATACATCATTTGTGAAAATTTCAGCTTTCTAGCTATCACGGTTTCGGAAATTGGAAATTGTATCACGGAGATACAATTTCCGCTACCCAAAGATTATTGCAAAGAACTATCATTTAGCAAGAGGGAATGTTACTTTATTTATTTTAAAAGTGTTAGTCCACACTAAGTATAGAAAAATACTCAAAGAAAACATATAAAAATTTGAACGCAGCGGCATTTGAACTCGCGCCTCATGGAAACCGTCCAAGCGCGCTGACCCGTGGGTTCAAATCCCGCTGCGTTCAAATTTTTATATGTGTTCTTTAAGTATAAGATACAATTAGTCCAAAATACAACGTCATAAATGAGCACTTGTCCATCATATATAATAACAGTAAGAAAGCCGATATGGTATCGTTTTATCAGCTAACTTATCAAATATATTAACCAACGTGTTTATTTTTATTCCTTACATACTGGAGCACAGATTATAGTATACAGTATTACACGATTATTAAGTAGTACTTACTAAATTGCGTAATTTACTTTAATTAATTATAAACTCAATAGAATTCTTAAATAGTGCAATTATCATACTACAAAATTATTAGCTTTTAGCTATAAAGAAAGTAAATTATTATCATATTATGTGAAAATTGTCCTAGTAATTATATATTAACTAGTATACTTAAATATAATCATGACATTCCATAAATTATATTCACTATCACTAGCATGTTCAAAGGTTTTCTTGTCTAAAAAGGTTTTATGTATATATTTTTTCAGTTTTGGAAAAATATTGAAATTAAATAAATAATTGTAACATGTAGATCGTGACTGTGATGTTTTTTAAATTATTCTATTGAAGGCAATTGTCGCTGACTGAGGTATAGTTCAAGCTCGGTGCTCGGACGATGTGAGACGTGTATATTGATAAAGATATTTTTTTATTACATGAAAATAATATATAAATATATGTATGTTTTTGTGATACAAATAAAATTATTTTGGTGAGTAAAAAAAAATATTAAAATAATTCTTTTTACAAGCACGGTTGCCTTTAATTAAGTAATCCCATAGATCACAATAATGTTCTTTTAGTTTGAACTATGAGAGTCCTAGCGGAAGCACTTGTAACAATGTATGGGTTACGTCACGATTAATATCAATAACAGTGTAACTACAATGTACTAATAGAAAGATTTGTTAATTCCTTTATATTTTCCCACATAAAACAAATCTAATGATAAATTCATTTACGCCACAATCTATGAACCAATATCTGTAAAAACTTGATATAAAAAAATAACCGTGTATAACTTTTATCTGCATAAGATCTTTAAATATGTGATGCATTATAAGCGCTTCTGTCATACATGTAGAAGTTTTGCAAATGTGTACATGTAGAAGTTTTACAAATGTTTAGTTTACAACATGATTTATTTATTTATTATTAATTTTATTAATTTACTCTCAATACATTATCCAAAATGTAACTTCAATGCACCACAAAATGTGGCACCAACGTCTGTCTACAGGAAGGAGGGTCGAATCGGTCGGTAACTCGAATGACTTGTAACGTTACTTTTGATGTAAGAATTAGTAATATTATCTTATTTAGTAAGGGCTACCTTTATAAAATAATAATAATAAAAGAATATCACTATTATTAATTGCAATTAATTATACTGATTTTCTAAATTAAATGGCCTATTTTTCTTTTTAAATAAAGAGAAGTAATCAAAAAGCATGGCGTTCCGAATAGCGAGCTGGTGGCGACATTCACTAAAACGTAGACCGGTGGTAACCAATACACTGGTGTATGCGACATTTTACACTGCAGCGGAACTATCGCAACAGACCTTCAATAGAATGAACATGGTAAAGTTACTAAGAAAATTATTCATTCATTTTATGATTGCAGATTTTTTTTCCTATACAGGTTTGTGCTCTGCATTTCTTGGCGTGCCCTTAAAAAAACATAGTAGTAGTAGTAATAGTTTTTACTTACATTTACAAATCTTTCTATAATTTTCGTTCGAGTTATATCAGTACTACACAGCCTTCATGCATTATCAAGAAGAAATCTTTGATTGCTTGGTGACAAATGACTACAGTTGAAAACTAAGTCATTAATTATTTTGTTAAAAAATTTAGATAACTTGAGGTTCTTTATTTCATTACGTAATACAATTAAAACTCTTATATATTATTGGTCATAGCACATATTATAAATGTCGATTATAAACTTTTGTGTATCAATGATAGTATAAGTCAAGTGTAATAAAATTTCTAATTAAATGTTCATACAATCACACAATCGTGTGTACCTAATTTCAAGATGCGTCTTTTATATAATCGTGAAACAGGTATATCGTATATATGTTGATATCAGTGATAACGGGAAGTTAGGAACAAGATAATTCTAAAGTAAAAAAGAAAAATATAAATATTGATAAGAAATACTATTTCACAATGCCCACTTTTGAAATCTTCATTTAGGTATTATGTGCATATTCATACAATGAAAACTTACAAAAAACAATTTGGCAGCGGTGGGATTCGAACCCACGCCTCCGAAGAGACTGGTGCCTTAAACCAGCGCCTTAGACCGCTCGGCCACGCTACCATTGAAAACATGTATGTATTTCAGAATAGTTCTCTACGATATAATGTACTATTATTATCAAAAGCAAATATCTAAGATGTAGGTCAAACTGAATGTCCGCAGATAAATTAGGTCACATGCTCACAAATTTGTAATCACAATCTGATTATATTATGTGTTACATATTTGTATTTATATATTATTTTATAATTTTACTGTTTACAATTATATTAATATTTATTATGTAAAAGATATATATATATATATATATATATATATATATATATATATATATATATATATATATATATATATATATATATAAAGTAAAAGTTTTCAAAATATTTTAATTTTTTTAAACTATGTTCTTTTTTCATTTCTTAAAATAAGTTTATTGTTTGATTAATTCTGATAAAGAAAATCTATTAGTAGGGACATTAATTTGACTCTGCCATTTAATATTTACCAGTGACTTCTAATATATTTCTTTAGTCAGTTAATTTTCATAGGGAGTAAATAAAGAAGAAGTATTGATAAAACTATTTTTACTTTATGTTATTTGGATCAATAAAAGGGCGATATCGTATACCAGTTACTTCGTGTCCAACTCAGCTAGATTCTTTTGACATGGCTTGACAGACACAACAAAGTCATTCTTTAATGTTTCCGTTGTTATAATTTTGAAGTACGGATCCCTAAAAATATATGAATTTCAGGGACAATTGGTTGGACAATTTTTATTAATACATACATACATTTCAATCAATATTAATTTAGAATCTCTATATCATCTCTAGAATGTAACAGGATATCTTTTAGTTTAATAGTTAAACTACGTAATATTTATATATATTCAAAAGAACTTTTTTAAATTACTTATTAGTTTAATAATTTATTTACACATATTCTTACTATTTTGTTATTTCAGCCGGAAAAGCCAGACCTCGATTTGGCATCAGCCGGCCGCATCGTGACTGTTGGCAGCTGCTTGTATGCTCCCACTTTGTACTATTGGTATGTTTTAATTATTAATATTATCTCAACAATAAGCTTTACTTATGAATGTTATTAATATATGGCTACAAGTACTCTTATTCAAAATGCAACATAGTTATTATAAGAGTAATAATTTTACAACCGCTTTTAACAAACCATTTTATTTTATGTCAAAATACTAAGGAAATAATGTATGCGGAGAGAAATCAATATACAAAATAGGAATTAATGAATGTGCTATTACGTTTTGCATAGTCGTAAGCAAATCGCAAAAAATATTATTTTATTTCATGTATAATGACTTGCATTACTTATGCTAAAATTAGTCATAAGTAATATTTAAGACATTATTTTATTATTAATTGTATAATATATTTCTGTTATTAAAAATTATATAACAGTTTGAATTGAATATATATCTGACTTTTGAAATATTTTTTTATTCATCAAATAAAAAAAAATAATGATACATATATTTAATGTACTTTTCTTCTGCCAAATAATAACTTTATGTATGACACTTACATATTGGAATTGAACCCCCAATAACTTCACTAGGATAATAGCTGTTTATAATGACTGTATAATTATAATGACTGTACTTTATTATTGTGTATACTCAAAGCTCAATATTCATTTTGATAGGTACAAGTTTCTAGATAAAAAGTTTATGGGAACTGCTGTGAAGTCAGTAGCCGCTAAGGTAGCTTCTGATCAGTTACTTATGACTCCAGTGTTACTAGCAGCTTTTTATACATGTAAGTATATTATATTATAAATTTATTTTCTTTATACGAGTATTATATTTATCGATCAATCAATTTATTTTGATGTTTATCATTAGCATTAACATGCATATGTATTATGTAACTTTAAGCTATTCATGGTGTGGTGTGGAACAGCGCATGTTGCGGAAATTACAATATTATATGAATGGATTATTTCCCCGTTTCGTTAGACGAAGTGCGGCGTTGAGTTCCGCCATTCAACTTATATCTCAAATTTAATATGCATAGTTTAAATAAAATACAAGCGAAAAACAAAAAAATTATGATTGAAATAACACAAAATTGTATGAACTATATTAAAGTAAAAGCATTATTTACAGTGCTAGGCATTCTGGAGCGTAAAGAAGATATTTTTGAAGAGCTAAAGGACAAATATTGGAAAACTTTTCTCGCGAATCAAGCATTTTGGATGCCGGGACAAACTATAAATTTCTTTTTCATTCCTTCCAATTTGCGTGTCGTCTACGTCGCATCTGCTTCTTTCATATGGATAAACATCCTTTGCTTTATAAAGCGCCAAAAAGCTGATAAGCACATAGAAATTTAGTTCAATTTATTAATAATAAAATATTTATTTACAAATTACATAGTAGGATTAGTAAGCGTAAACTTACAAGTTTTTTTTTCTAGTATGATAAGAAATAATTAAAATATAGATTTTTTGTATGTGATACAGACTGCTATTTAAATCTATGATTCTTTATAGTCATCGCGGCAGACTGCGGAAATCTATGCACAGATTGTAAGAATGTATTTTTTTTTACATATTTGTTAATTTTGTTTTTATAAATTAATTATTAGTGCGTTATAAAGGCATTAAGTATTACGTTCAAATTGTACAATGACATGTTCTAAATATATTTTTGTAATGTGTTCTCTTTGTTTTAATGTGATTCACGGGTGAATTTTGAAATTTTTTGGTGAAATTTTTTGTATAAATGTATATATATATATATATATATATATATATATATATATATATATATATATATATATATATATATATATATATATATATATATATATATATATATAAATGTATATACTCAATTAAATTACAAAATATAATAAATAAATGTATATAATTATTTTTATTATTCTTTAATACCTAAGGTTAAATAGATGCGTGTGCGGATTGCTAATTAAGTAACGTTGTTGATATTTTTACAGCAATCTGCATTTTCATATACTTTCGATATTTATAGCAACAAAATTAATATTTCAAAATTAAAATGAATTTATAAATAATCAAAACTATTTAAAAATTATATAAACGCAGCGCAATGTTCTCATCGTTTATGATTACTTTATTTTAATTTTCATCAACTGGTGAAAATATTACGAAATTTGTAGTTATGTAAGTATTACATCTGCATCAACATTAAAACTAATTAGATCGTGTATCGTCTTGAAAAGTCCTAAGGCTTCATTTTTCTTTCTAACCACATATACTGAGTGGATTCACTTCAGTTGGAGTTAAAGCGTCTCGCAGGAGACACTCGGACAGTTAAACTTATAAATAATAGTATATGATTAACAATAATGCAATCAAGTGCAATTATGTTGAATAGTTCGGCACTGACCAACGACATCTCAAACTTTGTTAATCCATCATACAATATGAAGACGATAGAAGGTGTAGTTATAACAAAAGCGGCAAGCTTTGGCGCCGTAAGCGGAGTTTTACTGGCTATATTTATCAATTTTCTCTTTAGTATTGAGGTAAGGAATTTTTTTATGAAAATTATAATATATTATCTTTGTGTTACAGAAGCGATTGTTGTTTACCGTTTATTTGGTCCAGGAAAATGAAAGTCGTTTGAAATTATGCCATATTAACGACGCTTCATTAATAAATTTTTAAATAAAATTCTCAAACTCACAGTTAGTTAATCACGTATATTTTTATATGGGGAAAAAATGGTCCAGAAACCCAACATTTTGAACAGTAGTCTGTGGTCACAGGTAGAGTTAGTACAAAAATATACGCAATTAATCCGATTGCAGAGATTCATTTAAAATATATAAAAATGGCAAAGACCAAAGGTCTTATTAATAATTATTTATAGATCTGTTCTGAACTTAATAACTATATTTCGTATTTTTATTTCAGTTTGAAACATTCAAGAAAAAAGTGAAAATTAAAGTAGGTCATGAGAATAAATTGCAAAGAATTATTATGGTAGTTATTTTAATATTAGCTTTACCTTTATTACTTGCATTTGTAGTCGTAGCTTATTTTTATAAGACATTGTGTTATATATTTATTAAAAGAAAAGACAAACATTTTGCGGGTTTTCTCGATAGTTTCGATGTGTTTTGGAGTTTAGAAGACGATGCGACTAAAAGCATAATTAATGTTCTCGGTGTGGTTGAATCTAACTCGTCGGAAGAATTAGTTGAACATATAAAAGATAAATTACAGAATATCGTACAAAATTCCGACAGCGAAAAAATATTTTATAGAAGAACTGAGGAATATGGTTTTTATTATTGGAGAAAGTGTTGTTACGTCGATATTAGCCAATATGTGCGAGTAATCGACGTAGCGAATAAAACAGACCTAAGTTTATTGGACTTAGAAGAAATTATGAGTGAGATATCTTACCAGCCCTTACCTTTTAACGATGAGGGAATGTTTCAAGTGTTGATCACAAACCAGAATATTAAAAACAAAAACGGGACAACAGAGTTTGGTATTATATTTAGAATACACCATGCAGCCGGGGACGGTGTTGCTTTAATAGAGTTTTTATGTCAGATTATAGCCGATAGTATAGAAAATGATCCCAATATATTTTATATGCCTGAAACATATACTGTAGATGGCAAAAATACTCCTGCCAATTTGTTAAGTATAATTCGTAAGTTGTCTGAAATACCTTTCTGCTTAGTTGATGGAATATTGAGACAGCCTGACAGAAGTTCTCTTCATGGACCAATTTTAACTGGTAAAAAAGTATTCAAATGGACAGAATCAGATCCTAATATATTTCGTTTAATTAAAGAAATAAAGGACACTACTGGTGATTTTAATTTTTCCGATATTTTAGCAACAGCTCTATCTTGTGGTTTAAGGGAGTATTTTTTTAAGGTAAGGTTAATATCCTACCGCAAAATTAAATATAAATTATTCATCTATTATTTTGTTGCTTAATAATCGTTTCTTTAGCAGAAAGTTGACCCCGCGCCAAATAATGTGGCAGTGATATTACCAATTAGATTTCCACAGACTAAAAATAATGAATTAAGATTGGAAAATAACTTTACTGTAAGCATTTTGGACTTGCCAATAGGAACAGATATATACGATGTGAAAAGGCGCTTCAACAAATTACGGCGAAGCGCTGATCCTATGGTAAGAAATCGAATTTAGAATATATATAAGATATTTTAGACCGGATGAAATCAAAAATAATAATGCTTTAAATGAGGATAAAATATATTTACGATACAGTACATATGTATATAGCGTATGCAGTCATGTCGTCTGCGGATAGACGAGCGCGGGTCCCATGTAGACGTACCTATTATATACGTATATATACTAGGTACATAGATAAAGAATGTAATATTATTTCTTTTTCATGAACGAATGAGTGATTAAATGAAATGCTACATATAGAAAATGTAAAATTTCAATCATCAATAAAAATATTTACTATATGATGATATAATACAGTATAAAAAAGTAAACAGTTATTATTTTTTACAGTAAATTCGTTTGTATTTTTTTTTCAGACAAATCATTATTTTCTTAAGATTTGCAGTATCCTGCCTAAAGAGTTACTTTATCCGATGTTCAACAGTAGTCAAGCAACTATGGTGCTAAGTAACATGCCAGGGCCAAAGCTTCTAAGTATATGTGGCGGAATCCTGAAATCTTTAGTATTCTTTGTACCAAACAAAGGGAACACAGGTCTGTAAATGCTTTTTATCTTCACACCGTATCCCGCACATAACCTGCTATGATAGTACGCAGAAGGAACCTATTGTTAAGACACTCCGTTCCCCACTTTGCGTCTTTCCAGATATTGCGTGTTGAGTGGCGGAATCAACGCCACGCTTTGTCTTGTTAGCAGAGCGTATAAAAAATTAAATAACTTATTCTCAGCTCATGGGAATCGAACCCATCCCAACCGTCGCACCGGACCGTCGTCTGCGCAACGACGGTCCTCTAATAATATAATAATATTTAAAAATTAGCAGTAACTCAATTGCGTACGGTTCGTTGACTTAATGCCCCATAATGAAATTAGCCCCGATCAGAGTTTCATAACCCCGCAATGTGGAACATTGTAGACTGGCTTATTAAATTTCCTTAATCTTCTATTATATCCTATATAGATTATAAATTTCAATATCAAACAATATTATTACAATAATGTTTTACCGTATTCGATTATGCTTTCGCTTTAAAATTAATAAGCATAGTCGAATTGTTATGACCCATATGACGTTCAGAGCATAGCAAAGAGTGAATGTTTTAAAATGTATGTATGTATGTATGTATGTTAACAATTAAATTGTTTTAGGGTAATAAAATAAACTGTTTTATTTGCTCTTTATAATACTATCCATATAAGATAACTTTATACCTAAAGAGAAATGGAGAAAGTAATAGAAAATATATTTGTGCAGTAAAGCCTGCCTCAGACAGTTCAATATTAAGATTTAAGATTAAGAGTTTTTTATGTAGGAATATAACAGAACTTAACTTAACATTTAGCTAATTTTTCTTTTTTTTCATTGTTTTTCATAATAACAACATCTTATTATAATGAAAGTCATTTTTTTTGCTAAATTTATTATTTACCTTTAAATTTAGGAAATAAAAAAACTTTCTATCAAAAATTACGAATTATTTGCATATTTTTCATACAGGTTTGGGTATAACAGCTCTATGTTACGATGGCGCTCTGAAGTTCGGAGCTATGGCCGACTCTGCCATCATATCGAATTCATGCGAACTGGGTATCATTTTGGATGGTATGGTCGAAGAGATTAAAAGATTACATAAAGTTTACGTTAATTAGACGTAGCGGCTACTTGAAGATTCGCTTCTGACTTCTCAGTAAAAGGTGGGTCCGTTACATAATATTAACCGGAAATAATTTATTTAGGTTAGTTAGATAGTTATTTTTTATGTTTTTACACTTAAAAAGCTAATTGAATTCATATTAACATTACTATAGCTAAGTTCCAAAGCCTTATATAAAATGGAAAACACGATTTGTTGAGTTTCAGACAATTTATTAATGATATAATTTAAAATTAATATATATGTATGTTTTACAGGTATGGAGAAGATCAAATCAAGATCGTGTTTATTTTATTATGATATAAGAAATTATAATAGGCACAATCTTTTCATCTCTCATTAGGAACATTACGACTAGCAAGAGTGGTGTGTGCTTAAAAGTATCTTTCATAAAGTTTAAATAAAATATTATTTATCATTTTTAGTTTTTATTATTATATTTACTAGAACCGTGTTCAAGTGATAGGGACATTATACTAATCATTTAGATCAATACAATGTAATGGGAGAAACATTTTGTAAACTGTTTAATAAACTATATAATTATTAAAATATATATTTATTTCATTCTAAAATTATAAAATATTTTTTCTATTTCACTCTACCTACAATAGAGGTTAGTCCAATTCGTATGGGCTTGGTCGATAGCTTCCAGTATAGTTTGAATTGCGATCTTAAGCCGTTGAATTTTCTTTTCATACCATATTTTCTGTACAAAGTATTTAAAAAAGTTTAGAAAATATATTAAATATAGATGAAATATAGTTGTAATTTGTTTCATTTTATATGATGGTTGTAGTTTAAGCTCTTATTCGGTGTATCTATAAACTTAAAATTTTAATTTTTCTCCAGGCATGGATTATGAAGAACGAAAGCCCTTTACAGTAATAGTAGAGCACTGTTTTGTAAATTTTGAATTAATACTAAACTCTGTAATCTCCGACACCGAAAAAGACTTAATTAATCGCCCATAAACTAGTTTGTAACAAATTTCCAACAATTTTTTAAAAAACATAAGTATTGCTACACTAAAACCACTCTTACTTGTGACATTTTCTTCTCTCTAAGAGTTAAATATTTTTCCCCTACTGTTATAACTGCTACATTCATTTCAGCTACTTCAGCATATTTCTCTTTTATACGTTTTTTTAGTTTCAATAATTTTTCTTCTTGTACTTTCAGTTTATTCAAATTATGTTTGTAAGCTTCGAGAAGGCTTTTATGTTTTTTTACTAATACTTCATATCTATGTATAATTGTAGTGTTAAAATATTGTGTAGTAGAATAACGTCATACTCTTATGATATTATTAGATTTGTATTATTGCCGTTTAATTTCTTATAAAATTGCATACTAACTGGTACAATACGAATAAATAGATAATACGAGATAGAAATGTAATTTCGAATGATTGAACAGAACACTTACCTTTCAGTATCTTATCATAAAAATATTTAATACCCTGGATAATAAAGCCTTAACTAGATCTTAGGTAAACCACTAATCCTTAAAAAATATCTTTGACACTCACTGATGTTGTAAGCAAATAATGCTCATTGCAGACCAAGACTCGGATAGATTGATAGAGTTTTTAGATTGATCTGAAAGAAGGTAACCATAATATCTAGTAATTGTGGGTATACAATTCTTTCGTTACTGAGTATTTGACTGATATACAACGCACAGCTGAAAGTATTGCGCGCAGAAAGATGGCTATGACAGAGAATAGAGAATTAATATGTATGTTACTTGAAGTACTGTACTTTCTGGAAATTTCTCTAGGAACAGGAAGTAACGGAATTCTGTTTTATATTTATCCATAGAAACGAAGTCGTGAACTATAATTCATACATGACGAAAAGAAAGTTCACAATTATTACGTAATAATTAAAAAAAAAAACAATTTTTACAAACATACACGTGTACATATAACAATAAACAATTAAATTACAAAAAAAAAATTATATAAATATTATTTTAAACCTGTATGACATTTCGATTCCATGTTATCAGAATTATCACTTGTGTAACTGTTAATAGAATGAGAATGGCTATGTGACTTTCTACATTCCAACAATCTGTCTTCATACTTGTTCGACTTTTCCAGGCTGTGTTCAAGACTATTTAATAAATGTAGCGCGTTTTGTACACCATATTGAAATAATCTTTCTTGTTTTAAATTATTCTAAAATATAAAATCTTATATAAATATTAAAGTAATTTACTATTTCATGCGAAGAAAAAGAAACATGTTCATAAAACTATTATTTACTAATAATTCATCAGTTTCAACACATTTGATCATATCTGAATAATTAATTATCTTCGTATATACTAATCGAACTTTAATAATTAATAGTGAATTAAAAATCACTTTCAAAATGCTATAAATAAAACTTAAGTACGAATGACACTTAATGACAATTCCAATCAAAGAAAAAATAATAAAATCTATTAAATAATAGGCGAAGGTAATATTTAAGGTCGTATTAAAATGAAACTTCAAACACTATGTCAGGTGGTTTATTCAACTACAACAAAAAGGATAACCTTTAATAACTAAATCAGTCTAAAAATATTCTACCTTCTGCTAATATCACTACATATTTCCTTTTAAGGCTTATAAAAAATCCTTCTATTTCGGTGCCCGTTCAATAACCATGTGAACGAAATAAAAATGTTACGCGCGACATTTCTCTCCAGTTGGCGAATACTCCATATATATATTATTGTATTTAAATTCGACTTCTAATTCGCTTTTTATAATAGAACAATATACTGGTGGAAAACATAATAAACGTAAAGTATTTTTTTGGCCAATTCATAAGAACGTGGGAAATGAAATGCATGGATAAAGTAAATGAAATTAATGTAATAATAAATGTTTTTTTGTTTGTTTATGAAACAGCCAAAAATCGAACTAAACCAATATTCTAAAGATTTATATAAAATTCTCCGATTAAAATGGAAGACATGGCGCTTCAAGCAAAGAAGCATAAACGTAACAATCAAAAAGACAATTCATTGAATAACAACTATCAACAATTTACCTTTACAAGCTAAAACGAGTTAAAATACTGAATTCGTAACTTTTAACATTTGTATAAACCTATATAACTATAGGATGTGATGAAAAGTATTGCACATGTTACAGGAAATTTTTAACCCTTACATAAAGAATAGTGTATATTTTATTAAATATCACAAAGTTATTGTATACTTAGCAATTATTATATTTTATTTTTAGCTTCACGCTTTATGATGCGGAAAATGAAAGTAATTTATTTCCTTGGGTGGGAACCGAACCCACATACACGAAAATGCTATCCCATTTCGTCAGGATCGCCTTATCAAGAATATATAATGAAATGGATTCATTGTATTCGAAATGTACCATATATTAGACACTAATGTGGACATTGCAAATATAAGGGTTAAGTAACAATATTAGCTATGAAGGAACATTTCAAATAGGCATAATAATGGGCTTGATAAATAAAAAAAATGTGTACATAATGCATTATACATTAAAAAATGATATATAGCTTAAAAATATTAAAATATAAACATAAAACGAATTTAAAATTCAGAACAAAAACAAAACTGTTGCAAAATTCATACTAAAATAAAATTGAAATTTGCTAAATGTACTCAGGCACTTACAATGTTCAATAACATACATTATTTATTAGTTTAACAAAACAAGTAAGTCTTCACCGGAACCATAATTAATTGTTCCAGAGTTGTATCCTAAAAACATACTAACACACTTTAAAATTTGAAAGTTTTAATATTTAAACAGTCTTTGTCTATAGTTAGAGCACAATTTAAATCTAATAAAATACAGATGGCTTACAAACTTACAAAGGATGCTATGAATAATACTTAAATTTTTGTATGAGATGAAAATGGCCCTTACCTATTTAAAATTTATGAATTTTATTTGGCAATATACATTTAAAATTCTTTGGTATACATGGTTCAGAATAATTGATGGCAAAACAATAAAAAATAATTAAAAAACAACAATATAACAATCTTAAAGAATATTGGTTTGAATGCAAAGCCAGTTGCAAAATAATTGAGCTTTGGAAATATTCTCTTAACGAAATAAAAGTGTTACCTACTGAGATCAACAATCAACTGTAGATTACTAAATTTATTTCTATCATGTGAAAAACTAAGCAGTTACAAGCTAAATGTGTCCATATGAAACATGTACATTTCTTATAAAGTAGATTCATAATGATATGAATGAGATTATATGATTTAAAAATTGCCTCACAAAAATATTTTGCTTTTATAAATATTTATAAAATTTAGTAAACTGCAATTGATTGTGACTTACACTACCGAATTTTATGTTCCCACTTCAGTCCTGAACGGGTCTCAGAGAGAATTTGTAATGTTCTGGAACAGTCTCTTGCCCCACCAGGTTTCAAGGTCGAAGGGCTTAAAATCATGTAACACAGGACTAGGTGCTTCATCTTGATAATATAAATTTGAAGGTGGTGCAGGAGATGAACTGCCAGATCCTGATGATAAAGTAGGTTGTAATGAAAACAAAAGTTAGCAACAATTTAAGCATATTATGACTCAACTTATCACATACTTTATATTTGATTTTTATCATTCTCAGACTTAAGATAAATTGTGAGCAGAGATAGCCTTAATTTGATCCATTTTTTTATTAATACTTAAAGTTTTATATATTATTATAACAATAAAATATATTTATTTAAATAAAATACTTCACACTATTTTTGAAAGTAGTTTTTGTAATTTTTATATTGTAGTAGTATTCAACCGTTTTGTTTTTCTGATAAAAGTTACACAAATAAAAAAATGTAAATAAGTTCAACTATGCAGCAGATTAAGATGAGTGATGTGGCATAAAGCAATGTTAAAGTAGGTTAAGTAAGGTTAATGACTTCTAAGCATGTGTATAGTATATCAGAAAATAAATCATTTAAATTTACGTAAAATAGGAAACCAGTAAGTATTAATTACTTACTGGTTTTCTATTATATTTTTTCAGTGGAATCTATTATTTTAATTAATAAAAAAAAAGATTCCTCTAATTTTTCAGCTTTATGCTATCTCCAGCATATACGAGAAGGCAGAGTACATATGAGTGTAGAGTGGCCAAAATCAATATTGTGCTTTGATTTACTAGAGTACAAGCCTACTGTACTACATACTTACATATAAGTACTTGCATGGCTATGTTAAAGTAAAGAAAGATCATAATAGCAAAACCACCAGAGACTGCCTGATGTGATTAGAAAATCATAAAACCATTTTAAAAAGAAACTTGACACTGCACAATTTTCCTGAATATTCTTTTATTGATAACATATGAAATTTTCCCCAATAAAAATCTTATTAGAAATGTTCTCTTCTATGAGCCAAACCAAAAG
Source organism: Dione juno (assembly GCA_037127375.1). Taxonomy (NCBI): domain Eukaryota; kingdom Metazoa; phylum Arthropoda; class Insecta; order Lepidoptera; family Nymphalidae; genus Dione; species Dione juno. The sequence continues at coordinate 1,813,374 of JAXRJS010000052.1, forward strand.
CTTTAATACTATAAATAAGCCATAAGTGTGTTATTATATAATGCTAATGCTAATATAGCAAAACCACCAGAGACTGCCGGATGTGATTAGAAAATCATAAAACCATTTTAAAAAGAAACTTGACACTGCACAATTTTCCTGAATATTCTTTTATTGATAACATATGAAATTTTCCCCAATAAAAATCTTATTAGAAATGTTCTCTTCTATGAGCCAAACCAAAAGCTTTAATACTATAAATAAGCGATAAGTGTATTATTATATAATGCTATAACTTTCTTTAACTTTTATGTGAAATTAGAAGGCATTCGTTACATTGTATTTCTTCTTTCCCTTTTAATACAATTTCCCACATAATAACCATTTTTGGCCAAGTCCCTGAGAAATGGCCTTAACCAGGTTTTATTGTATATGAAATATACATATCTGTATGATATATACATATATATACATATATATTTTGAATTAAACCTTGCCTTCTTATTTGAAATAGTTGTAACCTACCTACTAACCTACTAACCATTATACTATGCTTATAATTATATTATACTTTTAATATGCATTTTATAACATCTTCTTATAATACATTAACAATAACTATTAATGATTGTTTATTGAATTGTAGTGCTTCTACTTAATAATAAAGGAATATACAACTTTCAAATATCACAAAATTGTTGGCACAGTAAAAATGGCAGTTTGATTAAGATGAGATAATTATTTCTTAGGAATTTCAAAACTAATTACCAATTGTGCTTGTTGGTGTAGAAGGTTCACTGTCACCACTTGCAGTTTGTGTCCAAGCTGAAAATAAGCATTGCAACAATAAAAGAAGAAAATTTATGATATTCCTTTCCAAAATAGCAAATAAGTTGTTACCAGCTTACTTCATGTCAAGAAATAATGAAAGTCGGAAATCAAATAAAATAACAGAACTTACTCTCACTAATATATCTAATCATTTCTTCATGCTGAGGGGAAAGCACATGATGCGGTATTCTTTGATGTACTGTCTTTTTGCCATTGGAATGAAAAACTGGTTTGGGCATGCTGAAAATGTGAATTTAAATATGGCATTACTACTGTTACTGAAGTAATTACATTAAAATTCATGATCTTTATGAGAAAAAGTAAACAGTGAAATATAAAAACAAAGTTGGTTATTGAAATAATTAAGAGCATTCAAGTGATATCGACCTCCGGCCGGAGGTTATGTAAAATCAGTGATGAAATTCATTAGTGTTCTTTATTGCATCATAACAATTAATTTGGACTTACCTCATAATTTCACCATTGTCAGAGTCTGAAGATTTCCTATTATAATCCTTACGACTGTCTAATCTTTCTAAATTTTGTGTTAAACCTGAAAATTAAAATAATAATTTCTTACTTTGATTACTTTAGTTCGGTCATGTGTATCTTTTGAACTTAGGATAAAATATTATACATTTACCTCTTCGTGTCTTTGCAACTATTTTGCTAGGTCCTTTTGAGACTGTATACATTTTAAAATTTTAAACACGATAAATGTAACTAAAACACACCAGTATCTTAAGACACTAACCTGAAGTAAGACTAAGTGTTGCCATAAGCCGAGTGCCGGTTAACACTTTAAAGAAACCAAATTAACAAATAAAAATATATATATATATTTTTAGTTACGTAAAGTAATAGCGTGTTAAATAATTCAATAGACATAATTAATGTATGAATAAAATAAAGGCAATCGGATTTTGACTGCTCGCTACTCAATATTTTTGGCAAAAAAACATTGTCGATGTGATTTGGCGGGAGTTTTAAATTTAAGTTTTAAAGCCTTTTATTTATTATGCACTTAAGAGTTAGTTTTAATTTTAAATGACAATTCTTTTAATTCAATTGTTATTGTTAAGAATTGTTAGCTGAGTTTGTTTTTTATTTTGTTGTATTTTTATCTTACCTATACTTTCCTTGTATCTTGTACTAAATTTTGAGTGATAATAATTTAATTACATAACATTTTGCAAACCTTTATTTAATTTCAAAGGTAATAAATTATGTAATTAATTAATGATATAGGTGTTTGGTTTCTCAACAATCGTTTTTTTAAAATATGTTTTGTATATACATTTATAAGTATTACATGGGACCACATCAAATTATCCTCTGATCCTCAAAATAAATTTTAGACCTTTTGTAGTAGGGGGAGTAATTAACAAACATGCTAAAAAACGTAAAAAATACACAAAAAATAATATAAAATAACTGCTTCATTTTTATATATAGGTACATATGGGATGTTTTGATGAATCCCATTAGAGAATTTTGAGGTTAAATAGTCAAATAAGCCGACTTCAAAATTATATCTGGCTATATTATATATATATATATATATATATATATATATATATATAATATATATATATATATATATATATATAAGAATAAATACTATCTAATAACAATCAAATATCTTCATGCTACTTCTACTAATATCCTACAAACGTGTTAGTAGGTAGACATACTAAGCTTTCGCTACTCTGTTACTTTCACTTGACTCGCACTTTCAAATACGTACAATTCCGCGTGTGTCCAATCTGTATTAATTTGCAATATATTCTCATATTTGCAATATATATTACAAATAAATACATACGTATACATATTCTCATACAATATGTAAGTAAGTATTGTCAATAATATATTTTTATTTATTTTAGCATGAGCCATTTATTTACAGGGACGTTTAGGGTTTAAAAGGAAATAAAGGTATGTCCGTCATGTATGTCAAGAACATTTTCTCCAAATCAAGCCAAAATTAAAATGAGTGGACCCGATCGCACATTTAAGTGTTTCGAATGTTATTAGTTGTAGCTCGTACTTCATTGATCTAGACTTATGAAAGAAGATAAGAATATAAGAAGATATTGACGAGAAGTGTGAACTTACAGTATAATATAAAGGGAAAAATGTAGAAACTGATAATTTATGAGTTAATCACATAAAGAAATCATTACAAACTTATATTTGTAGTTAATTTCATACATAATGAGTGGGTACGACCGGAAGTTTAAGTTTATACATTTTTAAAATATAGTTTTTTCCTCAGAGGAATACCTAAAATCATGAAATCGGTACGGAATCCTCGGTGCGCGAGTACTACCTGCACTTGACCGATAATTTTTAAATGTATAAATAAGATATCAGCAGCTATTACGTGATATAAAACAAAATTTATTTCCACAATGAGCCAGAAACGTTTCATTATATACTTTAAAGCAGAGAATTAAAAAAATCTATATTTTTGGAGATGGTAGGTACAATAATTGTGGAGACAACCTTTTTTACAAGGCATCTTTATTATTGTATTCTGGCCTGATTGAGGACAGTCGGCTTTGTTTAAGCCAGTTAACACTTACTTAAATAAATTAAAAGTGAAAAACAATGGTTTGTTTTGAGAGTGTATTTGACTCTTGAAGATTATTTTCTTTTTGAGAATAAACTGATTAAATTAAGCTTCATAATTTACTTCATATACCTGAGCTTGCACGTTTACAAATTTAATTAAGATCCTATAATATTTTCATTAATCACAAACTAGAATTATGATGAATATAACTGATATAAACGTAGAAGCGCTAGCACATTTAGCGCAGACAATAGCGTTCCACACCATGACTGCTCCCACGTCGAATGCAACTAACGGGAAAATGTTGGGCAAGTTGAAGCACGACCATAAACTTACTTAAATTGTAAGTACCTATCTACAAGTTAAGACAGTGAAGTTATTTATTTATATTTTAAAATATTGTAATTTAAATTATACAACGTATACGTATTGAACTCATTCTTGTACAATTTACCTATTTCTCTGTAAGTTGCTTAATGTGAGTTTGAAATTGAACAGCTTAAACAAATTTTTGTTTAGATTTTCGTTTCGATAGTGTTTCTTTTGTTCGTCTATGTGGGTCGTTGTAAAACAGTTAGTATTTTTTGCTTATGGTTGAAAAGTAATCACATAACATCTTTAATGTATGAGTAAAATATTTTTGGCACCTATTCGCAACATTGCTAATAATTAATGATTTTTTGCCATAAGGTTTCACGGTGTAAGTATACGATTTAATATTCCTAATAACTAAAAATATTTAACCAAACCACCAGTTTACCATTTCTAATTAATTTTTAATAGACTTACTGTTTATCACATGCTACATACTTCAATAATGACATTAGCAATTGTGACCAATAGTTAGTAAATGTATTTGGGTGAAATAGTTTTTCGTATCCTATATTTTTGTAGCATACAACCATATTGTTAAGATAAAGAAATAATTAACTTAACAAGTTGGTAAAAATAACAAGGTATCTCAAAAAAGTTAGGAGGAATGTATATATTCTGAAGCTCTGAAGATCTGATGCCTAATTCTGGTATAATCCAAGGATAGCATACACAACAAGTTTTTTTAAATGCTAATATTGAATGGTAGGTAGACTAAAAGAGTTACAGCTACTTTTTAAATATAATGTAATATTTATTTACTATTTTTATTGTCTTGTTATGAAATGGTGGATAAGGAGGTGGCCCATTTATGTAATCTGTTGGAGTGGTTTTGGCTACGTCGCTATTGACGTCATGAAAGCGAAGGGCTATTCGTGTATTTGCCTATTAATAAAATCGAACTTTACTAATATAGGTCCCACGTATTTCGGTTTCTAATGGAATCTAAATTTTTTTGTTATTTACAAAGAACGCTTTTCAAAGAACTCAGCCCCTTATTAATAGTTTAATATCTTAGAAAAGTATACGTTCCTCATAAAAGTAATGTTAACAACAAACTAAATGATAACTTTAACGAATACTTTTATTATCCATATTTTTTTTTAAATAATTTGGACATAAAATACAGATAAAATTTACAGTTGTAACGATTATTATATGTATGAATGTAGGTATTTCTTCACCTGTCTTTCTCATTTTGCTAGGCAGATAGAATAATATTACGTTTTTATTGTTTTTATAGAATTTTTTAATTTTTGGTAGTCGAACCCAACGTGATATTGGAAATAATACGTAATATTCTAGAGTGGTGATAAAACCATCGCGTAGTTAGTTATGAACCTACACTATTTAAATAATTACTAGGTGCTTTATTGTAGCCTACTATACTTTATATTGTGTGGGTTACCTGCCTACACACGGTAGCAACATATAATGACAAGTACATTTATTCCATTTAATTAAATTCTCTTGCTCTGTTTAATTTAATGTTTAAATTTATTATTATTTAATAATCTAATCTATAAAACCATATACAAAAAAAGAAATTCTAAGTCTATTTTCGTGTATTAAAACAAAACAATAGCACCTTTCATAATTATCATAGATGAGTTACATAATTGTGGCACGGAACTCCCGCCAAATAGCAGAGTTAGCGAGAAGTCGTCGTCAGTCATCCAATCAGAGTAGTTCGCGCCCTACGCTCATACGGGCTGGCTTTATCAACGTTTGATAAATATGTTAAAGCAGCGGCGTTCACTTAACAAAATTAACTACTTAAAACCATTTCAAGCAGGAATCTGAACATATTACACGCGGACCGCCTCGCGAACACCAGTGCGCATATTGCAAAAAAATACTAAATAAATAAAACTAAAAGCTCGGTCCGGTTCGGTTCAACTTTCGCGGGAAAAATAAAAACATTGCGACTACAGGACACTGCGATATAAATTCAAGGTTACAAATTTCAACTTTGGACGCCTGTTGGATTTATAATATATATTTTTCTTCAAAAAATTCTAACTCCAATTATAGTTTTAGTTTATAATGTATCAATCGAAAGTGATAGTTGTGTGACTTGTGTACCAGAAAAGTGGCAGCATTCGGGTCTTAATCTTATGTTAGACTTACAATAAAAATAACAACCGTAGGTAAGTTTTTGATTATATTTTATTGTTTTATCACTTTTAATTTATATATCGATATTCTTTTGTCTTAATATATACTTAGAGAACAATATCGATATTCTTTTGTCTTAATATATACTTAGAGAACAATATAATTATTAAATAATTATTAATAATAATATAATAATTATTAAATAATAATGTATTGAAACTAAAAAAAATGATTGTTTCAATTAAGTCATTAGACATTCCATTTTAAGATGATACTACAATCAAAAATTGTCAAATAGGTATTTGTGAAAAATAAAGCAAAAAATATTTTGCTTTAAATATTTGTAATAAATAGTGTATTAGTATAGAAAACAGAAGGAATTTTATTTGAAATTATACGTCTCGACTATTTCGAATATTTCGTATTAGTTAAACAATTGTAGTGAACTTATTAAATATTGTACATTCTTATTACTTTAAAATAATAATTTGTATTCGGTTTAAGTGTCAAGCCATATTAACAGGGGCTATAACATATCTGTAATCTTTACACAATATATTTACGAGATAATCAATTTATCATTGTTTATATTATTATAGTAATTGCACCGCCTCACGTCATTGTTACTTTAGATAATAGATACCCTTTAATAAGCATTTTCCATTACGTATGATTTCTATGAGAATTAATATTTCCATGAGGCCATCGTGGCGCAGTGGAAATGCGAGGATAGTGGGCTCGATTGGTAAAACACACAACGTCTTGAATTTGGGGGGAAAGCGGAGGACAGTGTGTGTCGACACTAGGTTCTCTCTCACCTTGCTATTGCACCTTGCAAAGCGAAGCTGAAAAAAAAAAAAATTTCTGTATATTCATACATTGCAATATAAAAGGTATATTTCAGCGAATCTGATAAAGCACAGTACTAAAAGGTACAGTAAAATCAATATTCACACGGCCTTGATAACATAAGCGACAAGTGGTTTGGATTACAAGAAAATAAAATATATATAGTTATATATATATATATATATATATATATATATATAATATATATATATATATATATATATATATATATATATATATATATATATATATATATATATATATATATATATATATATATATATATATATATAATTGATAATGCTAAATTATATAATAATAATGTTTTGAAAAGTCTTTCACGCTTTCGTTTTGTCTCATCCCCATACAATTTCGTTTAAACAATAGAACGAACTGTATGGTAAACGATTAAAATAATAATGGTTTTTGACAGAAAAAATTTAATTCATTGCTTTGTAATTTGTCTCAATACGACAATTACAGTGCATAATTTAAAAGAATACAGAAGTGATAATAAACATTGTAATATTACTTTGTTTGTATATACTTTAAATATACGTTCATTATACTTCTTCACAATGATTTATCCGACTGTCAATATATAATAATGATGTATATAAAATTAGCTAGGTAGGTATTTCACATAAAGTGCAGTGAAATACAGTTTATTCAATAAATATTTAAAAAACAAAACAATATTTTAAAAAAGATAATAAATGATAAAAATTAATATCTATCCATTATAAAGAAATCGTAAAAATTTAATATTAATTTATTATTTGTTTGTACTATAATTATGAAATATGTTTATATCAGTCATTAGATTGCTGTCTGAGTATCAAAATGTTTTATGAAATAGGAATCATTGTTTAGTACTAAATTCAATATTTGCTTCAATTAAAATGATGTCGTGTTAGATCGCGTGCGGAAGTGTCGCTAGTCGCTACACTACCGCCGTCCGCAAAGTTCCGATAGTGGAAGCATCATCGCGATAAAGCGTCCCGTTAGCGCACGCAACACAACACATAACTGCATATGTATTATGGACAATAAGTTGAATATTCATTTGATTTAAGTGCTTTCTATATATGATTGTAAAAAATTATGAATACTACGTTGTTAATAATAATCACTTTGATCGATTGAAATACTTTGTCAACTTCTGCTAAATTGAGTTTATATGTTTTATGATTTATTAGCTTTTACTTAATACACCTTTGTCTTTTTATATGATAAATTATTCTAGAAATAATTTGGATTTACGATAAGCATACCCAGTATAACCAGTATACCCAGTATAATTTAATGTTGCATATATATATATATATATATATATATATATATATATATATATATATATATATATATATATATATATATATATATATATATATATATATATATATATATATATATATATATATATATATATATATATATATATATATATATATGTATATATATATATATATATATATATATATATATATATATATATATATATATATGTATATATATATATATATATATATATATGTATATATATATATATATATATATATATATATATATATATATATATATATATATATATATATATATTTATAACGTTATCTAAATATGTACGCAAGAAAAAGTATGCATTTAATTGATTAAAATTAAGGAAAATCATCAACAATCTTTTCAGTAAATTTCAAGAAGTTTTTGTTTCTGTAAAATATCCTAAGTAGGTATTAATAATAGTGGAAATGTTTATATATTGCAATTGTTTTGGTTACAATCTTAAAACATCATAAACAAAATTTATTTATTTTCTAGTTAAAAAATGACTGCACGGTGGATCGTTGCCATCGTGGTGGTGGTGCAAACAGTGAGCTGTGACGAATATACTGTTGAACATAATATAACGCCAGTTGCATATGAGTAAGTTCATTACCTACATATATTCTACTTATGAATTAAGATTTTGTTTTATAATGAATTATATATAATAATAATAAAGATACGATGCATTGTACAAATTATTTCCTAGATTGTGGATAGACGAAATAATAATTGCAAAAATAATGGATTCAACCCTACTAAATACAGTTCTAACAGTTCTCTAGCCTAGCGTAAATTCTCTTTGCAAATGAACTAAGTTAGTATACCATATCAAGATGAAACAAATAAAATATCAATTTTAGAGAAAGTATTGCCTTTTCAGAAGATATGCTTATTTAATTTTAATTGCTATTTTCGTTCATTAGGCCATCATGGACATACAGATGTGTACCCGATGAAGGATGCCAAAGATCTGAGCGACCACAACCTGAGAATATAACTATATCTTCGTCGTTATCAAATTTTGAGAGCGTGGATGTATGCAGGACAGTTTGCGGAAGATTCGGCGGTCTTTGGCCAAGGCCCGTTACGGCCGCTTTGAGTACTCAAACTGTGAAAATACACCCTAACTATTTAAGGTATGTAATATTAATATAATTGTTTGTTATAATTATTTAAGCATATGAAATAAAAATAAATATAAGACGCTATTGTGGCGCAGTCGGTAAGTGTTTGAATGTACACGATGGTCACACATTCCGTTTATGCTTGTAGCAAAGTTTATCATTTTTTATTTTAGTTGTAATTTCCTTTAACAATGATTATGGCGTTAAACAATATCATTATGGTGCGCGTATAAAATTCGCCCATACTGCACAATACGTTTGAACTGTAGATATAATAGCTTAAAAATCATGTTACTTACATATTCAGTACTTGTTGGGCCAAATACAGTGTTATCACGTGAGATATGTATTACTAATATAAGATTATATATATCATATATATATATATATATATATAATATATATATATGCTATATAATATATATATATATATAATATAGTATATAGATATAATATATATATATCTATACATATTATAATATATATATATATAGTATATATATATATATATATATATATTACGTATAATATATACTATATATATATATATAGTATACATGTCGTATTGACCTAATAGTAGTAAAACCCACTTCACACGTACACGTATATGTATCTGCTTTGTGAACTGAACAGATAGATTAAAATTTATCAGATAAAGCCATATATGTTTTTTCCAATGTGTATTTATTTATCTTTTAATATATTTATACTAAGTTAGTTTTATAAATACTTTATTACTAAGGAGATAAAACAAATGTATTATAATATATAATATGTTACCGTAACATCTGTATGGCTAGTACAGTACTCCAGGATCGCAACTCCAGGATAAGCCCTTTGGCTTATTTTGACACTGCAGTGCCTAACCATTGTACTTCTTAACTAAATTTTATTCTAAATACCTTTTAAATTTCATACTAAATACACGAAAAAAACGTGAACAAGCTTGGAGATCGTCATATAAAGAAATGTCGAGATAATCTTAATTACGGTTTTTTGAGGATTCAACAAAAAAAGAAACTTTCTTTTAAATCTGCCATATATTGCGGGTGAAGATATCACAAGTTATTATTCTGAAAATAAATAACTTATATATTAAAAGGAAAGTCGTAAGTCATATAAACACACTGCAAACAACGCAAGCTTGCACTGCATATCAGAGCAAAATATTATTGTATACATACAGACAGAACTTTCCATTTTGACTTCAATCTTTACTAAACAATATGTACTAAGGTTGTAGTAAAGCCTATATTTTTTTGACTAAAACATATTTTTGAACTTAGGTATTTATATAAAAATTTTTCTTCACTTAATCTATGGTGATCCGAGCGTGCCCGCTGAGCACAACCTACTTGTACCAATGTCATAGTATAAAAATTGAGGCGACTTTGTTTTGACTTTGGCGACGTGTGTATGTGATATTCATTGTTCACCTGCCATGTACTACCTAACTATGTAAACTACAAAAATAAAAAAAAATCATTATTAAAATATTTTTTTTCTTATTGGAGTAATCAATTTAAAAAGAAATTTTAACCTTGCTATATTTATTAAAATATTAAATCACGACTAAGAATATAGTTTTTATTCACCATGACAACGTTTTGTTTTGCATAATACATTATGCACCATGTAACCTATAAACCACTTTAGAATTTACGTAGCTACTTTATTCATAATTCACTTAATCAACACTACAAGTGTGCCTTGACCTTTGACACAGTCCATTGACCCTTTGTAATCACTGATCCTACAATTTTTATTGATGGAAAAATTGTGGACTTGTTTTTTATTTATCAAAAATAACTTATGAAATGGAGAGTGGTCACAATTTAACATTTGCACGCACCAATATATGTATTTACTTAGTTCTAAATATAAACTAAGAAAGTTCACAGATGTAAATCTAGGAGATAAACTAATAAAAATATGTAGGTTTTTTCTTAATGTATATTATGAGCATATTACATTGATGAATGATGTAATAAAAAGATAATTTCATAAATATGATCAGATTACAAATGACACGACCACACGATTTTTATTTACATATACAAACAATATAACTGAAAATACAATTAATGACTCTTATAAAATAAAGTGAATTTAGTAATTTATTAAATCCATTATAAATTCAGTGATTTTTTGTAAGTAGTAATTTATTAAATAATTTTGTTCTATAAAAAAATCCATTTTAAGTTTAAAATTATTAAAATTACTTTATAAGCTGCAGTTTAAATATGTTTATGTAAAAAATAAATTCGGCTTATACAGCGGTTTCAAAAATATTCATTGAATATGTGGAACAGTAATTAGTGCAACAAAGCACTTCACATAGTCAAATTGTTCTCTGAATAGGTCACTAGAAACTCATTAGCAATTTCGAAATACAGAATTGTTCATTTTACATGTTATGCATTAATAATATTAAGCATACTGTTATAGACGACTATACGAATATATAAGCTGTGTACCGGCTTAGTCTTGAGGCTATTCATTTAATACTTCTTTAAATTCACATATATATTTTTTACTGCTACATGCCCACAACTTCATTGGCATTTACTTTATGATCCTTGCCACCACATTTTCATTTAGAATTTTTTTTCTTATTTACTTATAGTTTAGCTTATCTATTCTGGTTCTACGTCAGGTCTTCCAGATTCGAGTTTTTTATATATCAATATGATAATGAAAAATATACATACGCTTAACAACTTTTACTAAAACGCCAATTCTTATTTTTTTAAGTTTATATGTTCTGATACTGTGGTTCTACATAAGCCGTGCCTGTATTCAAATTCGATTATTACCTAGATCTTGCCCAGACCTAACAGTTACACATACAGCAAAGAAAGTTTCATTCAAATGTACAAATGGTCAGACAGACAGATACTTTAAAAAAAAATTATAGATTCATATTTTATTAATGCTTTTATATCCCTGCTTCATTTTTCCGTAAAAATATTCAATATACTAAAACAATTTTGTTACCGTTCTTTTATAGTATAGGTAGATAAGGAAGTAATGCCGACAAATATAACTTTACAAGGTCTAAAAAAATTCAAATGCAACAAACCGTGACGCTCATATAATATATTCAGATACCTAGCCTTTACCTACGGTTTCGCCCGCACGGTTAAATGTAAATAACTAAGACTAAGACTTGTTTATGTCACGTGACACATTCAGCAGCTACAGTGAAGTAATATAGCCTATAGGTTTTCTCAATATATGGACTATGCCATACAAAAATATTCCATTCGCGTTCAAACAATCAAACTCAACGGTTTTTTTTAATATTAGAGATGACTAATATAACGTACACACGTCATAATTTAAAAAATACACCTAAAACAATCTGTTTATATTTAAATTTACTTATACAAATTATATATACGACATTTAAACATGAACAGTATATATTATCTATATCTCAATAAAAAATATCAATTTATAAAATATGAATAGTAGGTAGATTCCAAACAAAGACGATTCTGACATTGTTGAATATGTGTCTAAATGAGACGCTTAGCCAAATGTTTTATTGTTTCAACCTTGCACAGTTTGCAGTGATTGCATAGATCGTATAACAGTACTTACTTTGTACATATACTGTATTTATTTTGCTGCAGGATAATTTTTTGTGCCTATACTATACTATACGGTTCCTGCACACCTCTCTTCCTCTTTTCTTGCTTGGCGGGTATTCATGATTTTACGTTACCTTCCTCCGGTATATGATACGATTACGATAATACGATTTAATTTTCATCTATAAATATTTCTACTTTAAGTGCACATACAATTTTTAACAATTATAGAAAAGTGGGATATAGAATGTAATCAAATTTGAAAATAAATATAGTTATTATAGTATAGGTTTATGAAGACATATTTAATATGTAAGTCATTAAAATTTAACAATATATAATCAATATCAACTCCAGGTGTCTATTATTCTAGTCTATCTACTCAGAGTCCCGTGACACGACGTCACAGCGTCTACGTTAGTATTGTGGTGTACGATTTATTAAGAATATTTATAGCTTAGACGCCATCGCATTTTATTTTTATATCACACTTTAGATCTATTACGTCACTTATTACACACTATTATAATAGTCTACTATTTTGTCTCTCGAAAATGTTTGTTCTCAATGTTACTGTAATTGATTAATTAGTTATAATTGGTTACATTAAATAAGGGAAAATTAAAAAAAAAATGAAAAGCATGGATTTCATAAATTTACAAGTTGTTCTCTCCAATTTTCTAAAAGTGTGCAATTTTTTAACGCTAATGCTATTGCAAGCGTATTGATTGATGATGATATATTATATTCAGCATTAATATATTATGCATACGAGATAATAAGTGGAATTTTTAAATATTAAAATGCCAAGATAGAATTTCCACGAATTAAATGAGGCAAATAAATAGTTTCCTTGAACTTTATAAAAAGAAAACTACAATTCAAAGTATAATACTGTTAAAGAATCACTAATCAAGGTATTTTAAAATTAACTGTTAATTTGATTGTATAAATAAATATGTCGTTGGAATGTACAATAACTCGTGCCACCACGGTTGACAAGAATACTATAAATGTAGAGCTGTTTTGATCATCAACTGGAGCTTTAGCGGTCATTGCTCGGCGGTCCCTTGATCCCCGTTTGGAAGGGCTCGCCATTATGAATCTTTTTTATTTTATTCCTGGGAGTCATCCAACCACTTCGCAGACTGGAGCTATATTTAGCTTGTAGTATACGTTCTATAACATAATAGATAGGTGTCTTTGTAAACAATGTTGAACGCTAATGTTAAGAAAATGTCTTTTTAATAAAATAGTAAATTGATTATATGAACAGTAATTTATAAACGTTATTTAGCACGCTTTGTTATAAGTTCTTATTGTGATTCTAATACTACAATTCTATCACTCTATCTCTCTCTCTCTTAGCTTCATCCTTCTTTATCCCGCATACCTTGTAAGGTCGACAGAGAGAATAATGACGAGCCACTTCGGTCTTCGACTCATTTTGTATAAAGTAGCGAAACCTAGTTTTCCTAGTGGAAATTATACCCATCTCTATTACAATAAGATGCTATGTCACTGCTTTATTCTTATAAATGCCAAATTAATCTATCAAGTCATCTAGCAACTTCGAAATAATAAGTGAATCAATATACAATTAAATTTGCTTATGTTCAAGGTTGTGTTGTGACATACAAATTCGCATTCAGCATTACACCGTAACGTTTATTCCGTTAGTAAAGTATTGGTATTATGCAATAATGGGCCCAATGGGCACTTCATGATTTTATTGATTGGTATAAGCGTACATTGAATACAATCTAATGAACAGGTGCTATTACTCCTTTATGAATTTCAGTTAAGTATACATTTCAGTTTACGCAAATAACGTTCATATGTAATATAATATATAAGTATGTAAAGAGGTCCTCTACCTATAGGTACATATAGAGATAAAATAAGAAAATTACTTTTTCGATGATACTAACGTAATTTAGAACGATATTTTTTATAAACTAGTCATGGATATCCATAATAATTATTGATGACCTTTGTATTTTATATTATATATACTAAATTGAACGTTATTAAGGTTAATATAATATCCAAATTAGAGTGAAGTGGAGCAAGATAAGAAGTGACGGAAATAAATATGTTACTTACTCGACTTTTCAACTGAATAAAGATTAATTAAAAAAAAATAACGAATAACATTTATTTATGTCAGTGGAAACAATAATGGTTAATGCGATAAATATTCATAAAGCGTAATTGAATAAAACTTGTTAGTAGAGACTGATTGTAAGTTATTCGTTGATGTCATTTAACCCAGAACAACAAAGACAAAGAAAAGTTCTAAATTTTACAATATACTTTGCTAAAATTGTTCACGTATAGGTATATTATATATTAAATGCTTTGTATGTAATTTTTGTGTATACATTAAATTGAACTGTATATTTAAGCAACCGTATTACCTTGCTAACCCACATAATGGGTTAACTCAAAATATAGTTGTTATTTAAGATAAAAATTTAAAAAGGCCTAAATTATATATATATATATATATATATATATATATATATATATATATATATATATATATATATATATATATATATATATGTATGACTTTCTAAAATTCTACATCATACAAACAGATAATAGAAGAGATGAGATCATCGCTAGATGAATATTTGAATACAATATTTATTTAGTATTATTGTAAATTAGCAAAGTGAGAGGGTGAACGACCGATTTATAAGCTATAACGTTATTTCTACGATCTTTGATCATTCATTTGACAGATAAGTCGTGATTGCCAAGTCGGGAGTATCACCGCCCACTGTCTGCAAATTTATTTATCGCATATGCCATATTTGGTCAGAGTCAGATTTCAAAGCTACGAAGGATTTAAATTTAAAATTAAACTTATTAGGACAAGTTTATCGGAAGAAAATATTTTAAGTTTAAAATAATGAGAATCTAACCCAAAATCATCGTTAGACACTTTCAATTGTACCACAATGGTGTCATTTAAATAGTCTTGTTTTATACTTAAGCACTTATAACTTTTTTATATGAGAGACCGTCGGGACGCAGCGGCACAAGCGTTCCAATTGTAAATACGACTTGTGGTTTCGATCCCTACTTGAGGAAATTATTATTTCATTTCTTCGCTCTCACAGAACTTCGCCCTCAACACTTAATGTCTCGAAAATTGGGCGGAAAGTGGTGAGCGGAGTGTCTTAACACTAGGTACTCCTTTGTCTACTGCTGCACGAGGAAAAAACGTGAAGCAGTTTTTTATATGACTACTTATTACAATTAATAAAATAAAAATTGAGAAATTCAATTAACAAATAGACAAAAATTGATAAAATCATTATTTTGGTTTCTTTTACATTGATAAACGTCCCATATAATATATTTATAAAATATCTTTCATAGGCAGGAAAGAAAGCGATCAATTACAATATTTCTATATGCATAGATATACTCGTAGATATATTTAAAAAAAATAATTACTGCTGACTATTCTAATTTTTAAATAAAATTCAGAATTTTAAGCCAGTTGTTTGTAAACACATACCTTATAAATAATTTGGTACAAAGTGAACAAGCTTGTATTCAATATTTTTTTTATTGCAGATTTGATCTCAGCAATGCTCCTGTAGAGACTCGCGAAATTTTAGTAGAGATGACTCAAGTGGCTTCTCAATATCTGTTAGACGAATGTGACGGGAATGTAACTGAAGTTGTGGACACTACCGTAGTAGTTTTTATCACGGTGAAGACAAGCAACTTAGATCTGACTTGGGAGACAGATGAACAGTACCGTTTAGACGTTCAGAGCAAAGGTAAGAAAAAATTATAATTTGAATTATAAATGCGACGGTTGTGTGGATTCAATTCCCACACGAAGAATAATTATTTCCCTGCTTTCTTTCAAAATGTCTACCTTGGTTGGAAAGTGTAGAACAGTGTCTTGACTGTTAATTTTGACTGACTTATTCAACAAATGCAGGATAAAAAGCTAAGACACATTGTTAAGATATGATCACTTATGTTACTATCGCATCTTAATTTACTATCGTATAATTTTTCAGAGAAAAATTCTGTAGTTCATATCGCAGCGGAAACAGTGTTCGGAGCGCGACATGCCCTAGAAACATTCACACAATTAGTCTCAGGAGATAAACCAGATTATACCGATCAATACAAATGTAGCCTTCGTTTAGTCACTGGAGCTAAAATATGGGATCGACCAGTTTATAAGCATAGAGGTCTAGTTCTGGATACTTCTAGAAACTTCATACCAATGGATGATATAAAAAAAATGATAGACGGCATGGGGACCGTTAAGATGAACGTTTTTCATTGGCATGCAACTGATTCTCACAGCTTCCCATTAGAATCTACACGAGTTCCTCAGTTCACAAGGTAATGTCAATTTATTTGTAAGTTAAATGTTATATGTAGGTAATACGAGGAAGTAATAATGACCTGTTGAAGCTTTTCTTATATTTTTATTAATACGACAGAAACTTATAGTGTCATTTTTTTTTTCAAGTTTTGTTGTTTGCGGATTTTTTTTCAACAGTATACATTCCTATATATTCGTCCATTTACAAAGATTTCAACTTAAGATGATGTTTGCCTACTCCTGTAGCCGTATCGCATATATCTTCTGACTTATACATATTTTAAAATAAAGCTTTGAGTACAATTACAATATTTTACAACCTTAAAAAATATTAACTCGCACAACAGTTACTTGTCTATTATTTGGCAGTCAGAACTAATTTCACCCAGGAAAAATAGTGCAATTAAAAATGATTATTTTGAACAATGCGTGTTGTGGTTTACCGCCTTATGTATTTCCGTCTTTACTTTCTTTATTATTTCTACGGTCAACTGATTTGACACGCCTACGCTTGATTACGTTTGTGCTAATAGTGCCGATATTTATTAATTAAATAATTTTAATCACGTTAAGCGATTTCTTTACTACAATTAAGTGTAGGAAATTATGAAATCTTGTTGATTTCTGTAAACATTTATATCAATTTCATAATAATTTCATTTGTAATTTATCGATCTTTGCATAATTTATTTATAGAATTAAAAAGCATTGAAATATCAATAATAGGCTCAATTTTTTTAAATCACATAATCATAATATGACATGTCCCAGCTAGTCGTATTACAAATATATAAGGCTCTTTGTATACAAAAATGCCACGGTACTATTTGAACATTTTATTAAGATACTATTTACTATCCGTATAGTGAATATTTATTTGTCTATATTTTTAGATATGGTGCATATTCAGCATATGAGATTTACACAACAGATGAAGTTCGTGATTTAGTGCATTACGCAAAAGTCCGTGGTGTTAGAGTGGTTATAGAAATTGATTCACCGGCGCACGCGGGTAACGGATGGCAATGGGGAAAGGTACGCTTTAGGAGTTTTATCCTTATATAATTAATAATTTTATATTTTTACAGGTTCATACTTTTCCTCGCATATAAGGGTAGCCAGAGAGAACGTAGAGTCAACACTGTATTCTCCATTTTCTGCCTGAACACAAGACTTTGCATATGAGTATTGATCAGCGAAGCTCACTCACACACTTCCCACAAATGGGAAACAAACTCACAACCATCTCACGTAATTTTAAATTCCACAACTTCGTTTATATATAGAAGAAATTACTTAGTGGGACGTCAATACATTTTTTTTGTATGTATAAGGATTTTAGCGGACTATAAAATATCTGTATTTTAATTTCAATTTAACATTTTGAAGGAATACGGTTACGGAGACTTAGCCGTGTGTGTGAACGCTAAAGCGTGGCGCACCCTCTGCATCCAGCCGCCCTGCGGTCAGCTGAACCCGGCCAACCCGGACATGTACCGCGTCTTGCGGGACTTGTACAGGGACCTGGCGGAGACCTTGCCCAGGCCGACTTTATTTCATATGGGAGGTGATGAGGTAAGCTATTTTAATGTTAAAATATTTGGTACGTTTTTGACGAAATTACTGGAAAATATAAAAACTCGTGATTTGAAAATTTGGACGTTATTTCTTTTATTTTGCATAGCAGAGGAAAGCAATGATAATTATTTAATGTTCTAATTTGTAAAAATATATAGTTTATCTATATTTGTTACTTATTGGTACTTATAATGATTTTATATCTAACCTACTTAGATCGATGTTTTATCATTTTAATACCTATGACGACAAATGTTTATTTCATTGATATTGTTAATCAAATAATTAAAACAATTATCAATTTTGATATTTCAGGTTTTCTTTGGTTGTTGGAATTCTTCAGAAGAAATAACGACATACATGCAAAATAAAGGCTACGATATAAACGTGGAAGGATTTATCAAATTATGGGCGGAATTTCATGAAAACGCGCTTAAAATTTGGGATGAGGAGTTAGCAGCTACAGGACAGACAGACAAATTACCTGTCATGATATGGTCATCAGAACTAACCCAACCTCAGAGGATACAGAAATACTTGGATAAGGATAGGTGAGGATAGCATATACGATTTCAAGATTTGTTGTAATAATAAATTACCAAAAACATATACGTTCTGTTAGTACAAATCCATTTATAATTGTCTTTAAGATTTAATTGTATCAAATTAGTTACTGGAAATCGTGAAAATTTGTGATTAATCTATTTATGGTTAAGTTAATAAACTTTATATGTTTTAATATTGAATTTCGATTAGTCAAATTATTACTAGTTACTGCTAATGGTATTCTATATCTATGACTTTAATATTAATGTTTGAACTGTGATAGGTATTTAACATAATTTATTTACAGAAAGATTTTAATAATTCTGTCAACATCTATTTAATATTTAGTTATTTAAATTGTTATTCGATACAATTTCAAATATAATTTTAGATACGTTATCGAAGTATGGGAACCGATAAACAGTCCGTACTTAACCCAGCTCATACGTCTCGGATATAACACGGTGTCCGTACCGAAGGACATTTGGTATCTAGATCACGGATTTTGGGGAAACACAAAGTATTCCAATTGGAGAAGAATGTATTCTCATATGTTGCCCCGAGACCCCAACATGTTGGGTGGTGAAGTTGCTATGTGGAGCGAATATGTTGATGCTCAAGCTTTGGGTAAGTTTTATGGTTATGTGCAAAGAGTATAGAAATTACGGAGGTGATCCTTGATAGGATTTCATCTCTGAACAGAGGAATATATGTTATAGTTATTTTTATTTACACGATCTGGTAGAACACAGTGTGCTTAAAGAAATAATAAATCTATGTCGTAATGTGTTTTGGAGATAGTAATTCTGGGTTACGATTACGACGTACGATCTGATGGCATTATTTTCGATGGTTGCAATTCTAGTAAAAAGTTTCCAAATTTCTCCCTTCAGGTGTTAGGATAATTTCGTGGAACTGACTATTTAATGATAATATCGATAATATTATGAAATGGTCATATTTATTGATATGCTCAATTATCCATTGGATAAAATGTGATGTGCTTTGATTAGACAAATGATAATAGCGCCGCCCGTGCCAGTAGCCCGTCAACATGTCACCCGTAAGCAATAAAATTGAAAATTTTGCAAACCAAAACATTATGATTTTATTTTAAGTAGACATTTGAAAGCAGCGGTCATTTCATGAAGAGTGCGTGTGATATCACTATATGTGCATCCAGAAACCCGCGTGTGGCCGCGAGCGGCGGCGGTGGCGGAGCGCCTGTGGGCGGACCCCAGCAGCGGCGTCGGCGCGGCGGAGCCCCGTCTGCAGCGACTGCGCGCGCGGCTGGCGGCGCGCGGACTGCGCGCGGACGCGCTCGCGCCCGCCTGGTGCGCGCAGCACGACGCGCGCTGCACCTAGCGCGCGCGACACTCGCACGCACACGCGACACGTCGCGTCGGTAACTTGAATCTGTTGAATCTCATATACCCGCGGCCGACTGGCAATAACGTGGTGAAATATATCCTATAACATTCGATGATAAATGAACTGTCCGAAACAAACAGAACTTCTCAATTCGAACCGGTCGTTCCCGGGCTTGGTAGTCTCCACAATACCCGAGCGCCGACGTGTGAGCGCGTCGCTTAAATTTACCGCGTCTGTATTACTCGATTGCATCGAATCTGCAACTCTTTGGTGGGACAGTGTGTACGCTTTTACATTAGGATCCCAGAAAAAAATCAAGAATGTTCTACATCTCAATTTAAAAGAATTTACAGTTAAAACTTTTACCTACTTAATGATTTTATAAATGATAATACGCCTTGGGAATCAATGCTCCTTCCAGTTTATTTCAAAGGTATCATTATCACTAAATAATTGTAAATGCATAATTGATGAATATGATGAATAGAAATTAAATTGAGATGAATGATTATGTACAAACATTTTACAATTCTAGTCGAGTCTATCTCCTAAAGATTTCAATAGATCTGGTTCATCTGGTTTTTATTAAAAAAATATAGTGTAGTTCCCTTACCTTATCTTATCTGAAACCTGACTAGCGTAAGCACTTATTTGCATGTAGACTTATCTATATAGCTACGTAGTGGTAAGTACCTATACATACATTAGGCACTAACCTACGAGTAGGTAAGTAAGGTGTTATCATTACGTATTTATTTTACCCACTGAGTAATTACGTTTACTAATTTATTTCATTTGTAACTTTCTTTCAGATCCTACGACTCCAATGTGTTGAGAGGACTGCCAAAGATGTCAATTATTCAATATAATATTTAAATTAACAATAATTTAGTACTTAATTTATTATATTTAGCATTTATACCAATTGCTATACCACTAAGCAAATATTATTTGACTATTCATAATCAATTGAATTATATTATTGGAGATAAATGTACTATATATTATATCCTACATAAGAATAAAAAATAGGCACTATAAATATAAAATTTTAAGAAAGCTTTATAACTTCTGAATATACATAATATATAACATTATTAAATAATTTTAGTATTTTATATTTACTTATTAAGAAATTATCTTTAAATAAAGCCTTTGTCAATATACAAAACAATATAATTAACAAAAATTACAACTTTAGTGACATGAAAAAGACAACTATCTATTAATATGATCGCAGAAGATCTCGTATTTTAAGGATTTTTATTGTTATTTATATTTAAGTTTATTAGCAAATTATTTAAATAGGGATTTGTTTATTATTATCTACTTAATAACACAAAGACAATATATATTTTAAGTTATTTATTATTGTGATATTTGCTATAAGCCGCGCTTCACACTGCTTCATATATCTCAAATATCTTATGTATATGAATAAAAATATTTTTTATAATCACATCGATTTGTCAAACACAAGAAGCAGTGTGAGCTTCGTCTTTAATAAGCTAAGTCAATTACGTACTGAAATAAAATGGTTGTTTTTTTTAAATTTTGGTCTATCATTTCCAATATTTTACAGCTACAACTAATTAACCAAGTATAATAATTAATTGTTTACTTAATAGGATAAAGTGCTAACTTTGATTTATATTACTTTTATAATTTGAAAAAAAGAAACTGATTTGCGCATGCTAAGAAATCTCGAAAGACCTTTTGGTCTCCACTTTTATGTAGAGGTAGGTGCTTCACTACAGCCTTCGGCATGTAGGGTAGACGGAGAGAAGGAGAGTTGACTAGTGTTAAAACATTCCATTCTTCACTTTCAGGCCGAATTCGATATATTGCGTGTTGATTGACAAAAATAACTGAAGCTAGGAAAAGTAAAAAAATTATTCCCCCGAGTGGTTTCCAGTATGACGGACTCTAAATATCACTTTACAAATTTCAAATTTTACTGTATAGGTGATATTTACTTGTATAGGTTTTTATGACATGAAACAAGTAATTACATCTAGTAATTACTCATATAATAGCTTCTTTCACGTTACTGCATTATTTTTTGTTTTTTTAATTAATATGAAATATTTTATGTAGTTATACACAAAGTTAGCAGTTTGTTCCAAACATAGCACACATAATACACAGTTTAAATACATTTTTGTTTACATTACGCTATCTACAATAGCAAACTATGTTTATTTTAAATAAACAAATAGAACAGTATCTACAAATCTATAAAATACCGTACATTATTGACTAGACTGTTGTCGGAATTACAATTATAGTTGCCGACTTATAAATTTCTTATTACGGTAAACTAATACAAAAGCGGAAGATATAAAATTATTTCTAAATAAAATGTCATCCTCACGTAATTAGAAGATATGTAGACTATTACTGTAGGCTGTATATATGGGATTTATTTTGAGAAATGTTTCGCAATACTCAATCTTATTTAAGGACACGTCTTGGGTACACATAAATTTGGGGCCAATCTGGATAAGAGGTTAACAAAAAAATATTACACGTAGTTCAGAGAGCCCTGTGGCCTTTGGGCCCGTGCCCGAAGCACGGGCTCAAAGCGCCACGACGGTCTAGATTGAGCTGTTAATACTCTTACGCCCGAAATTAATAATGAATCTCCAATCTTAGGTTGACATCAATCTTCGATTATTATATATGTTTAGATCGATCTCTATATGCCAATAACCAAACATAGCAATGTCAACTTTGGTTCGACGATAGATTGCAGAGCGATCCTTTACCTCCCGATAGTTCCGTTTTACATAGAATTTTTATGCAAACAAAAGTTAATCTGTGTGTTAAAGTTATCCTACTACTACACTATCAACAAAATTCCTTTTAAAATCACATTCAATGAAATATTAAACTTCTAAGTTCTATAATATCAACATAGAATAAATTATATGTATATTAAAATTTTATATCAATATTATACAAGCATAACTCAAAAAATGGATTGAAAAATCTATCTATGGCTGCAATCTGTGGATGCAGATCTGGAGGATTGATTATTCATCATCGCGCGTTAAAGTATAAATGTTTCAGTATGAATAAAAAGTGAAACAAAGTGATTAAATACGACAAACATCTTTGGTATATTTGTAAATTTTAAAGTTTCTAATTCTTTCTTAAAGCCTATTTACATTTTTGTTATCATTGATTTATATTTATATCTTCTACAATGAAATTTAAAAGTCTCGCTGATACAAAATGGTCTAACTCAGAAAGTCGTACGATCTGGATGTCAACACAAATCCTTAGCGTACAGTAGAAATTGGGTTATTTCTACATTAAAATAAATATTATGTAGATATAAACATACTACTATACTAAGTAAATGAGATTTACACCATGTGCGTTAACAACGTACATAATTAACACTTAGAAGGGAATCGCTACGGTCGCCATCAATCTATAACTAAATTACATAGAAACATTTCTGCCGACGTTTCTGTCGATGCTTTTGACACCCATACTGAGATCATTTGGCATAAGATCGTGTAACACGGCGTCACTCCTGAACATATTTGTAGCTATTCGTTTAGCGAGTCTTTCCGATTCACGTATATCGTCATCTTTTGAATGGGAAGTCAGATCGATTTCGGTGTCGCTTTCACTATCGCTAGCTTGATTCCTTCTGCGATAGGCCAAATTTTGCGGTTCGTCCATTTCTTCTGTACAATGGCAATTGTTCTTAGTGACGACCCGCAAATCTGTTGGTGTTACTTCTGACTCATGAGGCATTAATAAAGGTGGGAATGGGAAAGACTGCTGCATCATACGATTATCTTCTCCAGGGTAAGGCATTGGAGGCATTTCGTGTGGGATTGATGGCATATTTTCTGGAATATTGCCGTTGTGATGGTATGTTTCTGGGCGTTGGTTTTTAAGTTCACTGTTATTTTCTATAGCTGGTGGCTCTGGGGACGCTTTAGGCGTGGGTGAGTCGCCTCCTTCAGGCGAAGATTCTGGTGGTTTGGTGTGACCTGCAACAATGTTGACATTTTCTTTAATCCCGTTTATTAATAGTTAATTCTTACATAATATTTTCTTTCTTTCTTCCTTTTCTTTTTTTCCAAAATCGTGAATTTAGTTTCATATAATTATTTATACCATGTGTTGGAATCCGGACAAAAATTTGTATAATAATTAAAGATTTTTGCTAAAAATTAGGTATATAATTTTGTTTTTATTTAAGGTTATAACATATAATTATATTAATGTACATTAAGATCTTAAAGTTTTTAAAATAAATAATTTATCTCGCTTTACACTATGCAATTGTAGTGACGTACATGATCCTAAAGAGTTATAAATTGATATGTTTTATTACGTAGGTTATGCATTTATTATCTTCAAATATTTTATATTACTGATTACTATTAATAAATGCAAACACATCCCAAATAAGTGTATACATACATATATATAAAACACTAATTCGGGATTTTATGTTTCATATCCACCTCAACCTAGTTGCGATCTATAGCTCGTAACATAATAAATATGAATATTGTAAAAGGTCAACAAATATACACATATCCGTCTTGTCAGTCATTAGTAATTATTAATAAATTAAATAAAACAAAATATATTAAAAAACAATCTTCTAAAAAAAAATTATTACTTGATTAATTTTCTATCCATCTATCCATCTATTAGAATGCTTCGGAATCTGCCATCGAAATTTCTTTCCATACAATCTTTTTATAGCTAAGTTGACAAATTATTAGATGATAATTTAGAGTTAACCTATAAGCTTATAGCTTTAATTGCAATACACGACTACGGGTGGAATGCTTCCAACTAGAGTGCATGTAATCACTATGTAATTATAAAATATAGTAGAAATTGTTTTTATTTTAAATACCTACCAGATATAATGAGCTTAAACACTAGTATTTGTATATTCAAGCTGACGTAGTGCTGCGGGACAGCGTCTGCAGTGCCGATACCCACTAAGTGGAATGATTATATATAAATAATTGTCATATCCCTGCTCTGATAGACAAAACGCGGTCAAAATAAATCGTGTTCCGCCACGCAACACTCATATTTGCGAATATTTACAAAATATTTGGACAAAAAGTGGAGAACGTAGTGTCTAAGAATATGCTCCCTCTGTCTATCCTGCTATAACAATTAATAAAATAGGATTCACCGTGAGAAGTAAGTTTTAAATACTTTTAAACAGTCGTCATTTAATTAAATAATTTATCGAATATTATAAACAAATCACTTATTGAAATTTTAAAATAAATTATAAATAAAAAGTACAAAGCTATTGATTTCAATATTTTGCTAATTTCTCTGTAATTAAACATAAATTGATTACAATGATTAAATAAAGTATAAATTATGCTATTTCAAAATTATTTTCTAATTAACTTTATTGTAAAAAGGAATTATAAATATATTTCATATGTACAAAAGTATAAAGAAACTGCAAAGAGGAAAAATGCGATATAACAAAACAGACATTTGAAAATATACACGCAATAAGGAGCTTTACAAAGGAGTGTAATTTGTACCGCATCCCCCGCTTTAATCACACATATATCGACTATACAAAGCAATCGCATCTGACTGCCAACCCCAATCAAATTTTAAACTACAAATTTATTTTGATTTTTATGCATTACTTGAAATTATAAAAAATAATAGTTGTGATTTGCTATTCCTATATAAATAGCTTATAGAAAAAAAAAACGTTTGTTTTAATTTATGATTAGAAGGTAAAAAAGAATGTGTTTACAATAGATAAATTATTATTTAATCAGTGAATATTTACTGATAAAAGAAAAAAATATGTACTATATTACTTACTATATATTCCAAAGATTATCAATTTGATCATTCGTATAAGAGTAATATAAGAATTGGATAAAACACTGATAATAAGTTTTATAACCAATCACATAATAAAACGTGGTAAATAAAGTAATAATGTTTTGTGAAAACCCAATAAAAATATAATAATTACATTATTTAATGGATTTTAAAAATACATTTACATTCTTTATCTGTCTTCAAAAAAATATATAAGTACTCAAAGATAAATATATAAAGCATGAGTCAGAAAATGTCTGATTATATACTTATATAATATACATGTGTATGCGTTTTAGAATATAGAATGTTCCTATATATATATTTAAATTATTTTCATTAACAACATATAGACCTTCAGGCAGATGAGACCTATCTCATAGTTGAAGTGAAGAGAAGCTTCGAAAGGAAGGTCTTGTAACCAAATACATAACGTTTTAAAAGAGATAAGCCATGTTACTTTAAATTCAATGTGGTCCGCATGATGATAACGACGTGAGGAACTTCATTTAATACTACATGGTTGGTGTCAGCAAATTCGTTCGTAAGAACATTATGGCTCTTGCATTTAGCACCTAGTCTCTTAGA
This sequence comes from Dione juno, assembly GCA_037127375.1. Classification (NCBI taxonomy): domain Eukaryota; kingdom Metazoa; phylum Arthropoda; class Insecta; order Lepidoptera; family Nymphalidae; genus Dione; species Dione juno. The sequence continues at coordinate 1,840,455 of JAXRJS010000052.1, forward strand.
CTTCCACACCACATAAATATAGTTCATGTTCTTTCCTAAGCCTTTGATTTTCATATATCACTCGGAAATGCTAAACTATTGCCTCGATTACATAGTTTTATCGGTATTCATATTTAGTCGGTTTTATATTTATTTTATTTATAAAATGTGCGAGACTTTAGATTTGAATGTGTCATCTACAAATGGTCATTAGGCAAGACATGTTTAGCTGGTCTATTATATGTTGTTTAACAGAACAGAAGATCCAGTATTCAAAGTAAATCATACTCTATGTTCCTTCACAGACTTAATAATAATAATTGAATTTTAAAAAATCATTCAAATCTGTCCGGCAGATATATGAATTATAAAAAACTTATTTTTACATGGAATAGCATATTTAATCAAGCAATTGATTTTAAATACAAAATATGAATCTCAATTTTATAAACAATATACCACACAGCAAATGAACCCGTAATTCTCAGTTGCTTAGATTTTGACATATTAAAATCTACACATCTACAATATACACTATGAAATAAATTACGAAAAAAGCTTTAATATAAACAAAAAAATAGCACCGCGGTTTTTAAGACTAACTGGGTAACCCTTTGTGAACGACCATAAAGTAAATATTAAACATAATAGTAATAATATATACAAACCTGGAATGCCGAGTGGTGGAGTACCCAGACCAAGGCAACGCATCCTCCAAGCGTCTTGGAGAAGTTGCAAGCGGGCCTGTTTCCGCCACTTTGCTCGACGATTTTGAAACCATACCTTAAATATGGATATTCGTTAATATACTCATATTTTATTTAGGATATTGTATTTTATTGAATTGAAGTGAATAAAAGAAGTAAAAAGCGCAGAACAAATAACACTTGTCATTAATCAATTTATTAGGAAACTTGTTGATCTCTCCATATAGTTCTATATTTTTTATAATTATGTTTTATTATATTTTCTCTTTATCACGACTTGAAAATAGCTTTTAATATATATTTTAATTATCAGTTTTAGTATGAGAATAAGATGATATTGAAATTACTTTATACATAGCGCAACTATTTCAAACTTACTTGAACCCTCGCTTCCGACAAACTGATTCTCAATGCGACTTCCTCTCTTAAGAACACGTCAGGATAGTGTGTCTTCTGGAACAGCGACTCCAGTTCACTTAATTGCTGTGGCGTGAATGTTGTTCTATTCCGCCTTTGCCGACGTCTACCAAACATATATTCAGTTAGAAGATCACCTGGCAGTGGCGACAGATAAGGTCCAGCCATAATGTAATTTTATTCAAAATAGTTCTCAATATTTATTCCTATTAAGCATTTAATTTTTTTTTATTGTAAACAACTTCTTAGAATTAACACCAACAGTTACTTAAAACGTGAGTAAAGTTCGAACGTGAGTAGCACTAAACTTAAGAATCAAAAAGTCTTGCGTTAGGGATGAACGACACTACACTGTTTGAATCTGTGAAAATACTGTGGTATAAACTACCCTAGCTCCACCCCCTGCAATATAATGGAGACGTGCGATTGGCTCAATGCCCTAGGGGATGGAAAATTCAGCCAATCCTGTCGCTCTCTCAAGGGTTGTATTTTAAATAGGTGTAGATTGAGTTATGGCGTATCTGTAAATATAAATTTTGTATAAATGCGGTTAATTTCGCACTGAAACCGTTAATAAAATATTGAAAGCTCAAGCAATTAACATTCAAAGTTAATTTTGTATGACGTACGAGACATAAAGAACGATGGATAGTATGAAAAATCAAAACGGTTTCTATGTTATTACTGTTTAGAAACTTACTAAAGTAAGTTACAAACTCATATATAACATAAATTATTAAATTATAATACAAAATTTTAATACAATCAAATATGTACCACAAAAATAATTAACAGATTATATTTTAAAGCATTAGGAGTAAATATGTAATTGTATTAATATGACATTATAATAAAACAAATTAATTTTAATTCATTATTTAAAGAGTATTAAGTTTCAGAAACTTAACATATACAATATTCTATCCTGAATATTTCTTTAGTGATTTATTTTCTATTTACTTTTAATCAGTTAATATCAAAGAAATATGTTTAAGTAAAAAATAGCTAAGTATGAAACTAATAATAGAATAAGAAGAAGATTACATAACAAATTCGTTGTTAAATATTTGAAAACAATAATAAAAACACAATATACATTCATTAACGCATCTTAAACAACAAAAACCATGCAAAAGCAGGCCACCTCGGGGTATTTTCTTAATTATGTAGAGTCAGCAAAATATAATTGGCAAAGGAACGAAACAAACAGCTAGAGTTCGCTAAGTGGGTTGCAGATAACGGAAGCTGCGATTACGAAGAGCAAATGAATGTTACTGCCCGCACCCCGCACTTGTACAGGGATGACAGTTTAAATGTCAGACGCGTTTACCTAAACCATTTGGATATTTACCAAAGATGTATAATTACAGGTATTGTCTTCAAAATAACATATTCATTTACATTTAATATGGAACTGATGAGTATTTATGAATCTGAATCTATGAAAACGTGTTCTATGTACCGAGATTATGGTGTTATAAATATTGAACGCATTTTATTCGTAGATTTCGAATATTAAGCAAAGTTTAAACTAAGAGTATAATACACCAAAATAAGAAGTCGTATTATTTATATTCTATGAACTTAAACAACATTGTAAAGAATTTTAGATTAGTTATTTTGATTATTAAGAAATAAAATAATAATAAATAATATTACATAGTAACTATACAAAATCATACATAATATCAATATTCCCACAATTGACACAGCGGCTCGCGGTCAGTGAGCTATTTACCTAAAGCAAATACGATTTAGTGAAGAGAAAATATCGTAAATAAAAGTAAATATTATCAGTATTTATCAAAGCCATATGAATAAACAAAGAAACTTCTCCTCTATTATCATGTATACAATCAAGTGAGTATACAGAACCAACTACGTACCTTATTACAATTAGGTACGCACATAAGCATTTACATTGTCTCTACATATAAAAGCAAATGGCAGTTTAATATACAACAGTAAATTACTGAAATCCAGTCAGCCCTGTAGAGCGGGCGGGGTGGCCACCGCAGCGCTAAACGAGTTTCCGCAAACATTTTAATGAATAACACCTCCCTACACCCTCCCCCAGCCTGCAATGCGCTAATTAAACATTCGAGCCATATTGTTTCAGATACGATGCTGGATTTCGTTGCCTTATAATACGCTGATTAAATTTCGGCTTAATTAAACGTTGATTAAAATAATGAGAACGAAATTAAAATGTAGTAATTTGACTGTTAGATATAAATGAAACTGGGATATTTTAATATGAGTTCGCTACTAGTAGTAGAGTATGGACCATACATTTTTCCAGTTTTAAAAAGTAGAGTTTAATAAAGTAAGCATATACATATATATACATATATGACGTGCAATAATCCTTATAAAATGATTGTAGATATAAATAACTAACATACAATTACAAGTAGTATAAAATATTATATAAGCATTTACTATTGTATTCCAGTCTTGAACTTTAAACGTAACTTAGTAAAAGAGAATAATTGATGTTTTAGATTTTACTACTCACAATTTAAGTAAATTATTTAGTTAAAAAAAATTAAGTAAATTATTAAGTTAAAAAATTAAAGTAAATTATTTAGTTAAAAAAAATTCAATAAAATTATAAATGCTATTTTAGTCAAAATCTATATCAAATATATTAAATAATAATTTTATAAAAATAGAAACTGTTGTATATATTTTTTTAGTTTCACGCTTTGTTTCACATGTATCCAGTGACAGCTTACTGTTAAGACATTGCGTTCTCCACTTTTTGCTTTATCACAAGTAATAAAATTGATATATAAATTTTAAGAAAAAAGCGGGCGTTGAAAATGCTGGAATGATAATTTTTTTGATAATTTATGTGAAATATAGACACATCATTTTTAAAAGTACCTAAAATATACTGTTTAATATAAGAACACAGTAAAAGTGTTAACCTCTAATAGTTTAAATCAATGTATATTTAAAAGCAATAAATATCACACGAACAAAGATGTGGGCACTATCAAGTCAGTTCAACAAAAATAATTATCAATTAAAATATTATGCATTACAATAAACTTGAAGCTGCATATAATTTGTTGCATATTTTTCACGTTGCAGTGGGTCCTTATTATCCATCAATCACGCGGTGCTGTCACCTGTTACGAAATACAAGAGGAATAGCTAGTTTGTGATATTCAAATTGTAACAATATACATAAATCCCTCATCGACATGAAAATCGTAAAGTGGCAAGTGTCATTAACCCAGACACAATCGCAAGAAGCATTTGCGTAGATGAAAAATGAAAGCTACAGTCAGCCGCTAGTCGGTATGTCGGGCAGCTCAATTAGTTAATTAATCTTTTTTTCCGCGTTAAAATAGCATTTATAAGCGAGACGCAAACCAGTGGGAACTGCCTCCCCTGTTACAGACTTATTGTAGGGTTGGTCTATTTTTTGGTATTCTATATTTTTTTTATGTATACTTAAAAACAGAACATTCGATCAACCACAATATTGTGTATGGAAATCGTATTAGAAATATTTAAAAGTATAATTTATTAAATTAAATTAAATTAAATTAATTAAGTAAACGAGCTACCTAGATGTAAATAATGAGATCTTTCTAGAAGTAAAGAAAACTGGGGATATAATATATGTACATAGCTTCTCGCTTTATATATGGCGGAGATCCAGACACTACGGTCCGTACGCGTCCGTTCTTTTGCCTCATTCATTGTCATTAACCTCTTCATACATACTTTTTGAGGGGTTCATCTCATGCTCTTTAGTTGACTTGCCTCCAGTATACTAAGAAGTAGTAAATTGCCAGTACCATACGCATTAGTTTACATTAAAGCGGCTCTTCTTTTATTTCTCTATAAGGACAAAACGCAACGGTATGAATCCCGTATAGATTCTTATATTAGAAAAGAAACTTTTTTACTATGTTCTTCCAATCTATATAAGAACAATACTCGCTTATACTTTTTAGTGATTTGGGTGACTGACTATTCGTTATACTTCTATTTATTTTTTTATATTTTCTATTTAAGTAAATGTCATCTTAATTTGTATTTACTTTTAGGTTTATACATCAAATCAGGGAGATCGGGGTGACCACATAAGTCGTTATGTTATAATCTATAAAAATATTATAAAAAGTATTTAGTAAGTAATCAAGCATCAATAAAATCTTAAAAGTCTATCTTAACCTAATTTGATAGGTTAACACTACTTAAGTGTAATAGGTAAATTAAAATCATGGAATGGGAGTTTTGTTTGGTTTGGTTAGGTTAAATTTTTTAAATTTATTGTCTAGAGCTTAAAAGTAATTTTGACCAAAAACGTTGACATTATAATATAAAATAAGTTTGTACATAACATATTCTAAAATTAATAATAAAACTAGATTTTTGACACTCTTGTCGCGCATTAGTTAGTGAGGTAGTGTTCGGGATCGAAAACGCGAGCACCACACTTAAAACTACTAGTATAAACGATCAGTAACCAAAATTCACGTATGTATTGTATTCACAGCATTTAGAAGCAGCATTACTAGGCCATTCATATGGCTGCACCTGGCAAAGCATAGAATGGAAAGCGACTTAAGCGACATTTGGTCTCTACAAAAGTAACATATATACCATATTATACTGTAAATCAGTATGGCAGGCTACAACCTAAATGACGTCTATTGTGATTCTATTCAAGCTTTTTAACTGACCGATTCTCGTATGACGACATCCATTGCTAGTATTGAAATCGAATATAATCAAATTCGAATTCATCAAGCTACACAGTTGCCATTTGTCCCGCGTAAAAGTTAAGCTAAAAAGGTCCTAGTATAAATGAAGAAAAAAGAAAATAGTAAACATCGTCAACCCTAGCGTGCATGAACTAACAGCGTTTAGTTATTCGCCGGCAGAGCGGCAGACAATGGGCCGGAGCTCGTGGACCAGAGCGAGGCTGCCGGCGACTAGCTGCTAATCAACTCACATACCTATCTCTTTAAGTGGGATTTTCATTTGCGTTGGCTGCTACCTATTGTTTATTGATCGAACTGTATAGTATGGGTCGTATGTACTTATGTGTGTGTACGCCAATATTGACTTTGATACGCGATTTGCAGTTTTAAATTTATATCATTTTTGTTATTGCGTTTGTTTCTTGTCTATTTTTGTTACATTTATTGCTATTTCAAGCTTCATTTGAAACAGTAAATCTAGTTAATAATAATAATTTTGTTCAGTTTATATTTTATGGTAACGTGCGACATAAATTTTCTTATATAATTAACAAGCAGTCAAGAGGAAGATACCTACACATAACTACTAAGTGAGTTGTTTAAATATAATATAAAACGACCTCTAACAAAATATCAAAGCAAGTACCAAGAACAAATATAACTACAATACCTTTTAGCATGTTACATAAAGTGTATGTATAATTTATATTCAGAAAACAAACGTTTTAAGCAGATAGCAAAAAATCTCTGAGCTCTTTAGCAACAAAGCTTTGTGTACATAAAGATGGCGTTCATTAATCAAAATATGTTATGTATGATAGAATCAAAAGGCTTGTAATCGCAGGAACGCGTCGTTTCCTTTGTCCGAACTCATTCGTTTTGTTTTAACACCCCCTTTAGCAGCACCCATGTGCATACCTCCTTCAACTTGAGCTGCTTGCACACTATTTACATTGCTTTACTGAATAAATAAATCATTTTATATGTAATCATGGATATATTATATACATACTGCATTACACATTTCAGGATCTATTTTTTATAGTTTTATTAATTATAGTTCATCTTACTTAATCATATTTCGCACTGTGATAACATAACGGGATATAATATAATATATTATGGAAATACATTTATTGGAGTGACAACACAGAAAATTACGTTTCAAAATGCTTTTGCATTGTCCATTATGATTTATATATATGTTTACAATATGTTTCTTAAAGATGTTTAATTGATTTTATATTTTACTCATTGTAATACTATACATTCGCTATTTAGAGATAATGTCGCCTATTGTACATGCTTTTTTTTAGTTATTTCTTTTTTATTGTTGTTGTATTGTTTTATTTACAATAAGGAATTTTTGTATTATTATTATACATTAGAAGTGCTTAAAATATAATTATTGGGGCGCTTGTCGCTTATTTATTCCTCATGTGCAAAAGCGACAGAGTTGGCTAATAGAAGTGTTTTACACCTGGAAATGGAGACTGAACCCACAGTGAATGGATATAATCAATAATCTCGATATTCTGGGAATATAAGCATTATATATCTGTTTCCTATGTTACATATGGGTTATATAATATTAATTATCGTTAAAACTTAAACACTGTCGTTTTAATATTGTCATAAAAATAAATATGCTCTCTATTTTTATATATATATATATATATATATATATATATATATATATATATATATATATATATATATATATATATATATATATATATACATATATATAGTAGGTACTTATAATGTTTGCTATATATGTATATAAAGTGGCACTGTTGGGATAATGTAAGTCAAAGAAAAAATAAAATGTGTAGAGAAGTGAGTAAGTAACAGACACTGATTTTATTTAACAACAAGAAAAAGCAATAGAAAGTAAAATACTTTTTTTTCTTAGCAATCATTATAACTAATATAATCTAATTTATACATTACATTAATGTTGGAATGCTTAAAAATAAAATAATTATTATAAAAACATATACCTATATATATACCTACCTACTAGAAACCAAAGACAAACATTACAGGAACTTTGATTAGGGAATAATTTGGATGATACAACTTTTATCAAGCGACTACAATATACCATACGACAAATCGACGGCTCGCTATTTAGAATATGAATAAAATATAGTTGCTAGTGTAGTCGGGGCCTACGCGTCTCCGCTTGATATATTTATGATTAAGCAACGCTTGCAAAGCGACATTGTCTTTGCGAGGCCCCTCTGTGGCGCCCCATCCGTCTTGCTTTCGCGCCACTTCCCCCTTTCTTTGCAGGCACGAGATTTTTTTAATTATGACGTTGGGCCTTTTTGTCTTCACTATACCAAGTGCACTAACGGAATTTTATTCGCTACATGCGATGGTATAAGGTTCGATTTTAGTTAGGTTATGCAAGTTAGTGAACGATGTTTGTAACAACGATATATGTTGATACTATTAATTTTTCAAATATTTAACTAATAATCCGAAAATTTCAGTCCATTTAAAATTTTTCATTTTAATTAGATAATAACTTATATTTACCATTAAACAATGGCCATGTTTTTCTCTACTGTGAATGTTCATGTTCAGGTAAGCTACATCTATATTAATAAAACTACAAAAAGCTTTCATACGACAGAAATACTATTATTATAAAACAAAAATAATAATTTTACAAGTATATCGCGCAGTGAAGAAGTAAAAATAAAGATACTTCGACATAAAGCTACGGGCGGGCGGCGCTCACGGAAGTTCTGATTATGTAGAGGAATTAATTTTCAGGCGCGACGAAACTGTAATCTGTACTCTGTAGCGGAGGGCGGGGGTGGGAGGTAAACTACGTCCGCACCTGCAACGTAATAACTGCGAAATCCGTTTGCAAGTTGCGAGTTGCCAGTTGTGAGTTTTCGTCAAAGAATAAATTAGTTCACAACTGCGGACTGTGGAACCTTTTTGGTGTTATATTTATATATATGTACATATATTTGTGTGTATATAATGGATTTCGTTTATAGCATTCCTAAATAATTATCTCTATATAAATTATTTTATAAAATAATTTTATTTCACGGATAATATATATAAAATTTTTTGATCGTACTTACATATTATTTCAATATTATTATAGGGAAACATACATAATATTATAAAAGTAATACAAAATAAAGTGTCTTATATAAATTTTCTTATATTATAAAGAGAGAATAAAAAATTTACTCGCAAAATTATATCATCTGCAGGATAAATTCATCGAATATGAGGCTTCCATAAAAAAAAATTACAACTTTAACCGATTTGTTGACTGGCAATAATATAAGCTAAATCAAAAGCGCTTCATGAAAAGTTAAATAATTATATCGTGTGACAGAATTGTCGTCGGTACATATGTGTTTTTTTATATTAACAGTTTAGTTAACAAAATTCGCTCGTTGACATATCTATTCTTGAGTATGTAATAAATAGTTAATATGAATAGAATCTTCATTATTATTTATAACATTTGGAATAATAGATCGTTATTTCTGTTTGTTTCTGATATAATACCGGGGCTCTCAATATGAGATAGTGTCATATGTACTTGCAACAAATGTTAAAATCTCATGACAAATTGCATTGAAAACACTACTTTCCCTATTGCTTTACAAAAAATAGTTTGGCGAAGTTAATTGTGCTCAATTGGCACGTTCGAAACGCCAGAACTAAAAAGGAAGAAGAAGGAAATTAGTTTGTTCAACCCGTTGTAATTGCAGCTCATGTTTTTGGGCTAGGGTAACACTTCATCACTTTACACTGAAATTGGTATGCATATAAAGCTACATTTAGCCAAAATAAATCTTATGTACAATCATTTTGAATTGTCAAAATTATATTTTTATTCACAGAAGAAAAATATAAGAAATTATGAACAAGTAGTTGTTTGAATAAAATCAACATATGAAGTGATGAATTAATTGTAATAAAATTTTTGGAAGAAAATTCTACTCGATGAAATAATATTCGTAGACAATTATGTTTAATATCTCTATTGGTTGGTTTAGCAGAACGCGACGCTTAATTTCAAAATCCAAATCATCGATTTCTATCAGTTGAATTGCAAGAAATGAAGTGAATTATTACTATGTTGTTTATATGATATAAGAATTGTGATGAATGCTACTTTTACATTAACATCACTACTATACAAACATATTCCAGCACCAGCGTGCACAAGTAACGTCGCTTAATATAATTTTAAAAATGTGTAAAAAAAAGAGAAATAAATAGATAATATTTACTACTCATTACATTTATTTAAATATAATTCGTACAAAAATGCGACATGATTAAATGGCTATGAACAACATGTTAGTAAGGGGCCGAAGCTTCTTGCTTTGTGAGTACCTCTCGACATGCTATTAATATGAAAACAATTCGTCCCTCGTCAGTTACGCGTTATTACACTGCAGGCCAATTTATATGGCCGCATAAATAAACATTCTAATCCAATAATTCACTGTGTATTATTTAATTTATTATTACGGATTTTAGAAAGAATTTTAGAATTTGATATGCTAGAGCTAATATTTTTTTTAACTTTACATAATAATTATGTAAAGTTTATTGACAAAAATTTAAGATTTTTTGAAATCTTTAAAGATATTCTTGATTATTGTAAGCTATCCAAGCAATATTTTCTAGAAAAAATTGATATTACCTTCTTAATTTGTGTCCTCACCATACCTCGTGCTGTCATCGTTGCAGAGTCATTTGTTTTATACCTAACTTACAGCTAGTAGATTTTTAAAATATACGACAGTATTAACATGTCTATCAAACAATAGTGAGTTTTCTTGTTTTTGTTATTTATTTATAAATATTTTATGTTGATTACAGGAACTTCAGCAGTTTTTATTTTGGAATTTATTCATTCTTTGTTATTAATTTTTTTTTATTGTTGTTACCTAACTGTAAGACGTTGTCTGCCTATCAAAATGATTCTCATCAAAACGTACAACAGCTAAAATTTATCAATAGAGCTAGAAAATATCCTGTAAGAAGAAAAAGCATTAGCTGATTAAAAAAATCCTAATGCTACTTTGTTTTCGGTATGGCCGATACCCTTATGGGTCTCACATGAGACAAGATAAATATCACAAGTATGCAAGAACTCATACAAGCTTCAAGCGGCAACAACTAGACAACCAAATTAAAAAAATACATAATATCTTTTGTCTGTCCAAGACGAGACAAATTACAATAAAGTGGCCAAATAACCCTCGAGTAAACTAAAAAAAGTACTTCCTTTTTAATAATTAGATTATATTCGAAGCCAAATATATTTATATTACTTTTGAAATAATAAAACCCTAAAGTCAGTATATTAATATTACTTTTGAAATGATAATTTTTTTTATTTTTTATTCTTCCATTTCTATATACGTATATAACGTAATGTTTACGATAGTTTAGTATTAACGTCACATTGACGTACTCAATACATTCTCAATATTATTGCAATATTAATATTTATATTACCTATATTATATTTAATAGTATACCATTATTTGCACCGACAAAACACGCTAAGCGATCCCCAAAGACTATGCATATGCGCACTGCTGCAATCAGCGATCGTGCTATTGTGGCGCAGATTAAAATTTTAGGGTTCACCCGCTAATGTGATTGCACTCTTTCGGTACGGAACCGAACGATGTTATTAATCCCTATTATAGGGGCGGTGTGTTATTTTTAATCATATTCACAAATTGACGTACATATGAATACAATGGCCAGTGAATTTGAATTTGTGTAATCAATGGTTTCTGGTCACAGATTGACTATTCAATCATTTGTTTGATTAGAGACACCTCTTTACAAACATTTAATATACATTTTTTCTTTACTTATTGTACGTAACACGATATTTTTATTTTATTTTAATTGTTATCGATAGCATGTAGGTAACATATAAATTTTAAAACATCGTTCAATTCCGAACGGTATTTATGAAAAAAAAATTAAACCTTTAATATTTCTTAAACAATATCTTCCATAACAAAACAAATCAACTGCCAACAAACATCCCTGAGCAAAGTTTTTAATTTGAATCCATTTTTCAATGGCGGAGAGATGATTGAATACACAAATTGATTGCACGGCGCGCATTGTCGGCTATCGGCTCGCAAAGTTGATTAAAACGCCCACCCCGCCCGCTCCCCGTCGCCCATCCACTACTCAATCCCTTCATTAAACTGATTTGCTTATAGTTTAATTGTTATTATTTATCTCAGTCAATATTATATTTTAGTAATTTATTATATATAATTTAATTATTTATTCTATGATAAAATAAATCTCTGTTAAAGCATATTTACATTATAGTAGTTAAATTAATGATATAATTAATTTTTATAAGTAATTTTTTTTAACTACTTAGAAAATGAAATTAAAATCAAAATGGATACGATTGTAATTTTCCATAAGCCAAAAATTAAATATATCTACAATTATATTATGACGTCTAAAAATCTGATTTATGACAGATAAATTAAAAAATATATGGTTCAATGCGACTCAGATTAAGCTCAGGAGCTTGAGATCTTTCTTCTCTTAAGATCTTCATGAGCAAACTTTGTTATACGTTATAATATATAATTAAGCTAATAAAGTAAGTACTCGATACATTTGTACTTTAAATAATAATAACATTTCACCTTTATTCATCATCCCTTTTGGAAAATGCAAAGCAGATTATCAATAAACATTAATGCGCACATCTCATTTCAAATAAAATCTCCTGGGAATATCACTTGATTTTCATTCGGCTCACATTTTGCGAGGCATTCATTCAATATTTCGGTATAAAATAAATGTATTCAATATTCAATATTAATGTATTCAGCAGAGTCGGCCCGCAATTTTCATTTTGTAATTTTTACCGAGTGCGCATTCGGTGGCTGTCAACATCTCAAAGAACATGAGGTTCTTTATAATAAACACATTGTTTGTTAATTTTTTTTTATTCTACAACTTTTTTTATACATTTTGAAGATAATGAAAAATATTGTTAATACAATATTATTTTGTAATACATTTTAATATAGAAAATAAATTATCATCGTAGTCTTTATATCATTTTTAGCGCTATACATACATACATGTAGTAATAAATATTAAAATTTCATACATTGGAACATCTGTAGATAGAACCATAGATAATAATATGTTTCTGCAACAGTAAGGTGTTTTTTGTAGCCATTGTCTTGGCACTACAGTGACACCGTTAATTAGTTGCTCCGTGCGTGTCGCGGGCTCCGGCGAAGTAATCAATCTTGCACCTGGTTTTACTAAGAACTATTGTCAATGGAAGCAGTGTAAAAAGGATATATTTTTTATATATAGTCACACGTCATTAGATATGATTAGAAACTCCTTCCACTCCAAGTTCATATACGTTGAATAAGAAAATAATATACGACATTTGGAATGCCTGTTTAGCAATAGTTGTTATATCAATAGTCATTATCCCATATATATACAAATAATAAAGGTATATATGTATGTGAAATGTTGTTATTTATTATCTTATTGTAAAGCTATTTATTATCTCTCAGCTTCACACTGAGTCTCACGTAAAGCAGGGTAGGCAGTTAGAACATATTTGCACGATATGATCCTTATGTTTTGAATGGTGGAACTCAACGCTGCACTTTGTCTTATGAGATTAATTATGAATTTTAATAATTTCAATTATAAATTTAACTTAATTTTGTTTGATCTGAAATTCTTTCGATTAAAAAAAAAAAGAATATCTATAGTAATTATGAAAAACTAAAATTTAAGGGTTTACAATAAGTATCTAGTTTTAATGAAAATCTTTGAAAGAGAAGAAATTGAAAGGAAACACAATTTCTTATACATGTTTTCATTTTTCGTATTATAGTATTCGAATCGAACTAACTGATAATCAGACGCTTTACCGCGTTTCCTTAATACTATATACTAACTAATCTTCTTCTCAGTCATCTCGCTCTTGAAAGAGCGACCGTGATCACAATGAGGCGTCCACATTTGTGTTAGAGGCGGACACAGCTTCTTTCACGATCTCTCGCCATATCTCCCTATTTGCAGACTGTCTGGCACAGTCCGACACGTAGTTTACCACTGCGGATTTCACCTGATCTGTCTAGCGCATAGATGACCTGCCGCGCGATCTAGTTACCTTTACTTTCTATAATAACTAATAACTGTTGAAATATATGCCTACGTAAAACATATACAATGTACAACTACAGGATCACTTAATATAATCTGATCTCTAAAGAATTTGTAAAAATACGTACAAAAAATTATATATTAGTTAGGAATTGAGTATTCCTACAATCAATAATTAAACAATCAGAAATATTTGTAAATAGAGTATTTCTAGCAGTTTTATGTCATCGTTGCGATGTTTTACCTGAGACCTCACCTACAACAATCATCTGTGTAGTGCATTAGTTGATGACGTCACGCGCTACCGCTTGCAGTGACGATAATATGAGCCACATTGTCAACGGTAATTCGCCTTAAAAGATTGGAGTACCATTTTAGAGGTGAGACACGAGAAATTGCTAGATTTCTTGTTACTTAGAGCACAGGCACATGTCACTATATGAAGATTAAAGCGAAATAATTGGGAATATAAGACGTTGGAGTTATATAAAAATATTTTAATTCATTTAAGAATATTTTTCACTTCAATAATTTCATAAAGGCCATCATTGCACAGCGGCACTGTAACATCTGACTGTAAAGGCAACGGTTATGGGTTCGATTCAGATTTGGGGAAAATTAATTACGTTCATTTAGCCCCGCCATTCAACATACGATAACTCGAAAGGCGGGAAAAGGGAAACAGAGTATTTTTACTCCAGGTTGCTTTTGCCTACCCTACTATAGGTGGAATACAGCGTCATACTAAAAAAAAATACTCATAATGTAACAACCATTTGACATTTGAATTAATGTTTACTGCTGCATATTATGGACGTAAAATCATTGAACAGATTTATTGGATATATATACGATTATATAATGTGTTTACAATAATGCGCATTATTTTAATATTTTATGTTTTCTTTTATATAATAAAACTCATCGAACCTCTCATACGTAAATAGATACAAATTATTTAATTCGAAAATGCGTAAAACTAAAAATATTCATTTAAAATGAAGTAAATAGTATTATCATATAAAATCACACCCTGGGCATGTATGAAGATATTAATGACAGAGGACGAGGCGAAAGAAGTATGCGGGGATCGTAGCTTTTGACGCTCCGTACTTTCTGGCTACCCCGCTAGGGATAAAGCGTGAAGGATTTTAATTTTTTAGTCAGTACTAAATATTGAAAAATACGATCAATTTGTGATGTTTATATGAGAACAATCCACCTCATTATAAAAAATACTATAGATCTAGAATTCTGTGATTTAAATTAACTATTCATAATAAAAACTGAAGGTATATATTTACAAGAAAGTATAATATGCGCTACATTTAAGTTAAACGGAGACAGGTTTTGATATCAAAGGTAAATTTAAATTATTTCTCTTCTTAGTTAAGCTGAATAACATAAAGAAAGTATAAGATAAAAGCCTTAATAAAACCTTTGAGGTGAATAAACAAACAAACTCGTTGAAATTTTCTATGTAAATATGTTTTAAAATTTAATATCACTGTATAGGAAACCTAATATAGGTATAAATCTACAAGATTTTTTTTCGCTATGATAATAGTTTTTTTTATTTAGTCAGTATTTGCTTTTATTCCTTTATTATGCAACATATATGCTTTACATTTTTTTTTAATATGAATTAAGATAAAAAAGTACAACTATATCTATATATATATTCTGTCTCTCTTTGTACGGGATAATCTCTGGAACAGCTAAACATATTTATATGAGACTCACTAAAATATTGAGAATTCGTAAATAAATCTGAAAACATCCAGGCCATTGGTAAATAAATCTGAAAACATCCAGGCCACAAAGCGTACTGTCTTAAGCAATACTCTTCTTCTTCTTCTTCTTCTACTTAGCATTATCCCGGCCTATTGGCAGGGTCTGCTTTCCTACTTAGTCTACTCCACTTTGCACGGTCTTGAGCATTCTCAGTGGTTAGTCCATTGGCTCTCATGTCGTGCGTCACGACGTCCAGCCATCGCTTCCTTGGGCGTCCGGGGGGTCTTACTCCAGGGACAGACATCTCAAGGCATTTTCTTCCGACGTAGTTCTTAGGCCGGCGCAAAACGTGGCCATACCATCTCAGACGACGCTCTTGGAGCTTATCCGCTACGTCACGGACCCCAAGACTACCTCGAATGAATGTGTTGCGTATGCGGTCAGCCCGAGTAACGCCACACATCCACCTCAGTATCTTCATCTCCGTTACGTGAAGCTCCTGAGTGTGCCGAGATAATGCTGGCCAACATTCGCTGCCGTATAGAAGAACTGGTCGGATCATGCTCTTGTATATCAGCCCCTTGAGTTTGGGCGGTATTCTGCGATCGCAGACCACACCAGTGACCTCCCGCCATTTGGCCCAAGCAGCGCTAACCCGGGCGTGGACATCGTAGTCGATGCCTCCAGACTCGTGCATAATGGATCCAAGGTACCTGAACTTCTCCGACTTAACGGCTGGCTCAGGCCCGATGTGGATGGTGCTCGAGTCTGGGTTCCCGCAAGCCATGTACTCGGTCTTTGACACATTCAGTTTAAGACCACCGCACCCTTCCAGGCATTCACTTTACGCTCCAGCATCAGTCGGTTCTCGTCAATGAGTACTATGTCATCGGCATACATCATCAGCCATGGAGGCTGGTCCTGGATGTGAGCCGTGACAGTATCTAGCACTACATTAAACAAAAGTGGACTAAGAGCTGAGCCTTGGTGAACCCCTACTGTAATTGGGAAGGGTTTGGTATCGCCAACAGCGGTCCTAACAGAGTCGTTGTACATGTCTCTGATAATAGCAACATAGGATTCAGGGATCCCTTTGGATCGCAGTGCCCACCAGATACACTGACGTGGCACACAGTCAAAGGCCTTCTGCAGGTCTAAGAATGCCACATGCAGAGCTCTCCTCTTTTCCCTGTGTGCCTCCATCAAAATTCTAAGGGCAAAAAGGCCTCCGTAGTGCCTGATCCTGGCTGAAATCCATATTGACACTCAGAGACAGTACACTCTCGGCGGAGCCTGAGGGCAATCACGCGCTCGAAGAGCTTCATGGTGTGACTCATAATCTTAATGCCCCTATAACTACCGCAATCTTGAACACTGCCCCTTCCTTTGTAAATAGGGGTAATAAAACTGTGCCGCCATTGATGTGGCTTCGTCCCAGTGTTCAAAATGCGGTTAAAAAGATCAGTAAGCATGAGCACACCACGAGAGCCTAACGATTTCCACGCTTCGATCGGAATATCGTCAGGTCCCACCGCCTTGCCGTTCTTCATGCGTCGAAGACAATTCCGAGTTTCATCAAGGGTTATTGGAGCAATAAGTCCCAGGTTAGGAGGTGGTTCAGACGGAATACTACCCGGGTGCTGAGTATTCAGCAGCTCCAAGAAGTAACTTCTCCACCTCTCTTTCACAGAAGCATGACTACAAAGCAGCTTGCCCTGGGAATCTCTGACGCAAAGAGATTTTGTGATATCTTGCGTCGCTTTATCCCGAGCACGTGCCAATTTGTAGATGAGCTTCTGCCCCTCCACAGTTTCAAGTTTATCATATAGAGGTAATAAACTTTCACTGCGGGCTCTGGCTACAGCTCTTTTGCTAGCACGTTTCGCTGCTATGTACTCCAGTCTGTCTTCAGGAGAGTTGGAACGCTGCCACTCCTTAAATGCAGTCTTCTTATCATGAATCACCTCTTGTACCTTGTCATTCCACCACCATGTCTCCCTGTCCATAATACGTCCTCCCTTAGAAACGCCAAGAACATGTTTACCAGCCGTAATAAATGCTGACTGAGCTCGATCCCAAGCATCCCAAGATCCCAGCAGAAAGTCGGTCTGCATCGGTCCATTCAGCAACCACCACTTGATCTTAGACTTACGCGTCTCGGCTAATTTCTTTATCGGGGTAACGACATAATCCATGACAAGAAGACGATGTTGGGCCGTGCTTTCACCAGGAATGACTTTACAGTTAGTTACCTTGCCAACATGACACCGCCTGGTCAATAGGTAATCTATTTGGGTTGAATGGAGTCCACTCGCATACGTAATAAGATGCTGCGGACTCTTTTGGAAGAACGTATTCACGATGGCCAGATCAGATGCAATACAGGTTCTTAGGATATTTTCGCCCTCTATATTGCGGCGACCGTGACCAAAACCACCGTGGACACGCTCATACGTATCCGCAGCCTTACCCACGTGACCGTTAAGGTCTCCCCCAACTATGATCACCTCGGTAGATGGTATAGCGAGTAGAACGTCTTCGTATTGCTCCCAGAATGACTCCTTTTCGGCCCCGCTACAACCAGCCTGGGAAGCGTAAGCACTGATTAAGTTGGCAATAGCCCCCTCAACCAGTACCTTCACCCGCATCAGGCGGTCGCTGCGTCGGTCAACTTCGAGGAGACCATTCCGTAGCTCTTCAGATAAAACTACTGCTACACCAGTTTTACCGGAAGGAGACCCAGTGTATATGAGCTGGTAACCCTGTCCGATGATACGGGACTTATTGCCCTTCCAGCGGGTTTCCTGAAGGAAAGCACACTGGACCCGACGCCTCATGAGTACATCTGTTAGTTCCCTGCATCGTCCGGTTAGAGAGCCAATATTCCACATTGCAAAGCGGAGTTTCCTTCTGGGTACTTTCTTCTTTAGCCGTGTCCGTACTTGACACGGTAGCCCTTGCCCATTTAACACAGGTGTAGGGCGATGTGCCTGCGCGTCGTTTAGCGGCGACGCCCTAGCAGTACCCAGCAACATCTTTTTCTTTTTCATATGAGTGGCAGGTGGCGGCTTTTTAATGGAGCGATTGCCATCTGACCTCCAAAACCCATTTTTGTGGGAAAAGCCAAGGATGAGAGGGGAAAAGATTAGTAGAAAAGGGGGGGGTAAGGACACCACTTTCATGGATTGGGGAAGGAGTATGACAGTGGTGGCTCGAGGATCCGGGGTCGCGTACCCGTATGCCCAGTACCAATATCGGACAGATATTTGGCCAGACACCCTCTGGAATAACTAATAATTAAGCAATACTGTCTGGTAATTAAGCAATACTGTCTGGTAATTAAGCAATACTGTCTGATAATAATACTCAACTAACCCAGATGCAGAATGCATCCGGTTCTTGATTCTACAGCTAAGCGATAACCGTCGAGGTCGGCTTGACTTCTCGATATTAAGGCACTAACTGAGACCATTATATGACTATTAAATCCCAATATTTCGATATTTTTTCTTTTCTATCTACACGATATTATTATCATGTTGGATACCAATCAACTGTTGGAAACAAAATGTTGGATACAAGTCAACAATCACTACACAGCGCGCCACGCGGTCTACTGGCACTATATCAGGTCTATTGGCAACAATATATATATATATATATATATATATATATATATATATATATATATATATATATATATATATATATAAATATATATATATATATATATATATATATATATATATATATATATATATATATATATATATATATATATATATATATATATATATATATATATATATATATATATATATATATATATATATATATATATATATATATATATATATATATATATATATATATATATATATATATATTTATATATATATGTATATATATATATATATATATATATATATATATATATATATATATATATATATATATATATATATATATATATATATATATATATATATATATATATATATATATGTATATCAGTAATAATAGACCAATCCCAAAAGTCTACTTATTTGGTAAAATAATAATTCCTTTTAACATATGACCAGTAAATAATGCGAATTCTATATTTATTAGTTGGCTAAAAAGTTTCCATATCGATTTTTAAGTTCATAATGCAATGATATTAAATTTTTGACCAGCTTTCTGATCTGAGACACTAAGCTCACCGTTAAGTTAACAAACAAATTTACTAAAGGAGAGATATATAAAAGGGATTTTCATTCTTTTTTAAAGTAAATAAACAATAACATTTTGTGAACGTTAAATTTACTCATACTCAACTAACCTCAGTTGAATATAATTTTAGATTCGCTATGGTTTGTTTGTTCGTATAATAAATGATCAGTTTGGCCATTAATGTATGTACATGCATAGTTATAGATGGTATTTGTAGTAGGCTAGATATACAACATAAAATTACATAGAGTACATTTTTAAATATCACTCTTGCAGCCAGATTATTCCCAAAATCCAGTTTTCTTGACGAAAGCGAACACAACCTCAAAAGCATTTCCATTATTCTTTATTTTTAATGTTATATTCTTGCTTTAAATTGAATACCATCTTAAGAATTCGCGAACAATGACCAGGTAAGTACATTATGATACAAAACATTCAAAAGGACTAAGCAATCACTAAGCGAAAACACGAATAAAATACAGAATACAACTGTAAAATATGTTGGAGAATGGAAATTTTATAATACCTAAACCGAATGACTATGCAACCATTGTTAACAGAACATCCCAATTACGTTGCGGTGGAGGGGACATAATCAAAAGTGATCCTCGCAAGGACAGAGGGAATGAAAAATTTTAATTTCGAATGCAGTTTGTTAAAGCGCAGAGTACGCTCTGGCAATTTTAACGGAAAGTGGATAATGTATAAAGAGCGTTTTGTTTGCATCTGATCATTATTGTCGGTTCTTTTTGGCGTTCGGATGATGAAACCGTAATAACTTTTTTTTTGACTATGCACGTTTTTATTTTACGATTTTATGTTAAAGCTGTAGTATTTTTCGCTACTCTTTTTGTTTAAAAAATGTGGTAGTATTTTCAAAGAAAACATTTTGGGTACGAAATTTAATATTAAATTTCCATAGGTCGAGTAAAAGCGAATCGCGAAGCGTAATCAAAAAACTGACTTTTCATTTTATCCAATGGATTTTCGAGTAAATTTACTAGAAGCAACGCTGACCAAAGATTTCGATTTTCCGTTTCACTAAGAGCGGACGCTGAAAAAAGTAAAAATTTCATCTCGTTTGACCACCGGAAGCACTAACTGATCCGTTTGATCCCGCTAATAGGATATGCCGTCGTAATATACAAGCTTGTATGGATTTTCGTTCGGTAACTCTCATGTTAGCAATATATGATTATCTGTTCAAGCTTTATATTCAATGAAGGGAGAGCTTTTAAAAAGTTATAGCATCCGTTACTTTTATCTAGATATCCAATAACATATTTAATTATATATACACAAAATTAAATATATGCTAGAAAGTACAACAATAAAGATTGAGACTAATATAAAGTACAGACGTATTATCTACATGTTAGTTTGTTGAATAGTTTCCGCATTCGATACGAATGAACGGTAACCGTATTCGACGGGTGGCGGTTGGCGGAAAAACAGGTAATCCTTTAATTAAAGCACTGCGGTCACAGCAAAGACACAGTCCGGGTAGGGTGACAGTATATGTAAAGAATGGAGATAACATTTTAATTTTGTTATACTAAGTACGATTATTTTGATTCTGTTATATGAACGAAACTGAAATATTCCTTTTAAGACGAGAAGAAAAAGAAAAATTGCTACGTAAATATAAAAAAGCTAATATAAAAAAAATATAGTATTAACACAATATACGTTAATAAATAAGTAATATTATGTGGACAATAAGGTGAGTATTGAATTAAGTTACTAATTGATAACTAAGAATTAGATAATAATTGATTGATTTTGTACAATTAGTTCGTAAACTATTGTGAATTAGTTACACAAAACTTTTACTCATTTAATGATATACCTATCAAGTTATATAAAAGTATGTCACATATATATTATGCAACATATACATATTTTTTATTTGGGAATTATATATTATGATAATATGATTTATATCTTTTTTTATATAAATTACATTTCATGTTTATATTTGTATACGAGTTCGTAACTTATATTTAAGGGTAGTTTATTTTCCGCTATCTCCTAATGTAGAACAGATTAATCATATATATTTGACTTAATCACTATTAATATGTTTGGATATTATACATATGCTTATCACAGCTCTACACAAGAGATTTAATATTATATTAACACAAATTACATCATGGTGACCCCATCTAAACTAATTTCTATCGGCACGATTCATTTCGAGTAATTACTTTTACATTTTACTTTTGCGGAGTAATTTGCAGACGTTTTAACGAGTCAAAGCTATCTGCGTCTCATTTATCTTAATTAATACCGCTCTATTTGGTTTGCAAATAAATTTGTCACTAAGCTGTGAACCATTTTATAATAATATAGAAATTAAGGCACTTTAATTAATCTAAAAAATATTACATCATAGGATAAGAAGTTATTATAAAAGTGTGTTTTATTGAAATAATATTTGATAACTTTAAGATTTATTCCTCGTAAATAAATAAGTTCATGGAATTGAATTATTCACTATTTGCCATTATAATAATTGAGCTCCAATAATCAAGTGATTCTTTGGCAACACTCGGTGTTGAGTTCCTCCACTCAACACGCAATGCCTCGGAAGGCGGAAAGTGGATACCGGAGTGTCTTAACACTAGGTTCCTTCTGCCTACGGTTCCCTCTGCCTACCCTGCTATGTGAAAAAAAGAAGAGAATTTTCATAATAAAACCTAATTTGTTATCACCACCATGGATGTACCATCCAATATTGAAATGCAAATGTCACTAGCATTAGGAGATATTTACTAAAATCTAATTTCATTAATATTGTTAAATAGTAGGTGTAATTATAATCTATAAATATTATATAATAAAATAATAGACAAGTCAATTCTCTACATTTAAACAAATGATTGATTGAGTCGGTTAATATATCGATAACGGAAGCTATCCACTCAGCAGAATTTTTGTCTGTCTGTACTGGACAGAATTGAATGAATTTTTGTATAGTAATAGCTTATAGTCCCGAACCGCATAAAGGTTTTATCCCGGTATTCCATGCTGTTCCCGGAAAATAAATGAAAAAGTAATAAAATTATTTAAATTACTGAAAAGAAGTGATTGAAATTTTTTATTCTGATGTGAATCGAACGTAAAATACAAACAGAGACGGTTAAATTATATCGATTACTTGCAACTATAGGTAGTTTTATTCCATTCTCACTTAGTAAACGTGGTAAATGGTAAAGACTTTTTAATTTAAATTTTTAAATATAAAAACATTTGAAAATTATTTCCACAGTCTAGCTAGATGTCACCGATGTCACAGTTACAAATCGTTTGATTTATAGTTACTATAGTGACATTTAGCGATCAGAACGTAATTTAGTAGTTTTTGATAGAGTGCCATCTATTGATAGGTAACTTAAAAAAATTTTCGAAAATCAATATTATGCCTTTAAAAATGTATAGAAATATTTTATATCTGTCAACAGATGTCGTTCTTCGATGTTAAAAATAGAATATATTAGCAGTACATTTGTTAGGACTAGAATAAAGAACGCCAAAGAAGGGCGGTGTATTTAAAAATAAAAAATATCGGTCAAGTGCAAGTAGTACTCGTGCACCGAGGGTTCCGTACCTATTCAAAAATTGTAGGTATTCCGATGAGGAAAATTCTACCTATAGAAATTAACAAACTTATATTTACCTTCGTATCCACTCATTTTGTATGAAATTAACTACAAATATAAGTTTGCAATGGTCTTATTCTGGGATATATCTATAAATTTAATTTTTTTGGTCTTTTTCCTTTGGTTGTACTATAAGATCTAACGGGACCATGATTGCGTTGACTTAGAAATTTCATATTTACTGTGCCTCAAGATGTTATCGATTTGGATATTTGATATCATTTTCAGCTTGATTCTTCCACGTATTTTGGAGAAAATGGTCTTGACAGACAGACAGACATACAGACAGAAGGACATCAGAGTGATCGTATAAGGGCTGCTTTTTTTTTCTAAAAAAAATATACGGGTACATTGATGTTTAATAATAGATAAGAGTGATTCGAAAAAGACGGCATGAAAATCGAAGAATAAGAATGTAATATAAATAAGAATATACATATATATATATATATATATATATATATATATATATATATATATATATATATATATATATATATATATATATATATATATATATATATATATATATATATATATATAAATAAGAAGGTAATATAAGCGAGCGAAGCCGTGAGCTGGTCGCTAGTACTAAAATAATATTAATTTATTTACGTTTATAAATAAGTTGTAGAAAAGGCAATTAAAATGTCTCGGACTTCCTTAGGCGTTACTTACCTAAGGATTATTATGTCTTAATTCTTGGCTTAGCTTTACTAATAAGGTATCTAAGCTAGTTTTATAAATTATAACACTGAAGATTTTGTTTGGTTAAACATGCTAATATTAGGAACTACTGGTTCCAATCGAAAAATAGTATTTGCTTTCGATTATTCAACAAAATTAAAGACTAACCCTATATACCTACGGACAGAGTTACCTAGGTCACTTAGGTCACTGTCATGCGCCACACACAATTGATAGTTATTTTCATTTGTCCACGGGGAGTAAGCTGCGGGTAGATAAATACTGTCGGTAACTAATTCCTCTAAGCTGCTTTTCACTATTTATCAACATATATCGATTACTATACTTTTTTATGAACATAAGTACTACATTTAAAAAAAGGATACGTTTTTATCAGTAATGCACAAACTTCCTCTAGTACAAATATGGCACTTTATGACAAAAATCTTTTGCCTCAGTCGATCGACGAAGTTGAAGGTGTCGATAATTGGGTGTCGTTTCCTGGTGAATGTTTATTACTGGGAGACGTCTCTCGGGCTTCGATTTGTAAACTGAAGATTTTTTTTTAAATAGAAACATTTTCAAATCAGCAAAAGGTAATACTGGTAATGTCAATTACTGGTGCCAATACATATTACGGTTAAGGCATAAACAAATCAACTAAAAAGCTTTTTGTGACATTTAAATGAGTAACATTAAAAAAGCGATCAATTTATACAAAATGAGTAATAAATTCTGTAATAAATAAGAATATCTACCTATTTGAAATATATATCAAAATTTAAACGTTTAATTTACTTTTAATAGTTAAGATAGTAATGAATTAGTTAAAGGGGTGAATTAACGCTACAGTGGCAGTTTAGTGGATTTGCGGCGTGCGGTCTGGCTAATTCATTAGCAGCTGATTAGGGCACGGGCATTCAGCACACCTTGATTACGTTACCGTTTGCGGGAATTAATTAAATATATATACTTATATGGCCAATAAGTTATATTATTCAAATAAAATATTCATACGAACGTAAATAATAAAAGATAATGATATCAATAGTATAACTCGTTGGCACAGCGGCATAGCGTCTGGCTGTAAACGCGACGGTTACGGGTTCAGTTCTCACTCAAGGGAATGATTTATTTTTATTTCCTCGCTCCGGCAACGAGACAAAACGTGGTGTTGGTGTTCTGCCACTCAACACGAAATGTCTCGAAAATTTGGCGGAACACAGGGTACAGAGTGTCTTAACACCTAGTGTTAAGACACTCTCTTTGTCCTATACAGCTGAAGGATATAGAGTAAACTTGATAAAAAAAACATAAATAATTAAAACTACACTCGTATAATACCTATAGGTAACTATAAAAAATATTAAAGTAGCTAAGTAGGTTGTAGTTAGAGAATTCAGTGTAATATATTTTATTGTTTTGTTGGTGTTGCGGCATGTTTCAAATAAAATATACAATATTAAAATGAAATATAAAGCTTCATATAATATAACTACATCCCGCAATCGCTATAATGAAATCGCTCAATGCGACAGACGCAATAATTAATTAATCAAAATGTTTTGTATAAACAAATGATATTGGAAACTAAGATAAATTCACCTGTACAAGATTAGTCCCCATAGTAGATTACACTGAAATCTGAATGTACGCAATTTGACCGCCCCACACATGGGTATTGAAGCGCGATTATCCGTGGGGGGCGGCGGCAATCATTGAGCAAATGTAATAGCGGCATTGTGATGAACGCTCAGACGTAGCGCTGATTAATGCGCATCGACAGCTGTAGAGTCGGGATCGTTTGATTGTTGTTTTATTTAATTTTATTATAAGTAATTAATATATATATATATATATATATATATATATATATATATATATATATATATATATATATATATATATATATATATATGTGTTTGTTAATTTAATATGCTGATCTGATTTAATGACAGGTTAAACTTATATAATTCCAGAAAATTAATTCCAGATGAGGCATTAGATAAAATGTTAATATAAAATTATATTCCATCGTTATATAATGTTTTGCAGTGCTTAATATTTTATGTGTACTATAAAAGTTATATATATTTACTTATGTATTTAACAACGAGTAAATATAATACATTACATACTATATATATATATATATATATATATATATATATATATATATATATATATATATATATATATATATATATATATATATATATATATATATATAGTTCAATATTACAATCATACGTCTTGTCTTTATACGAAAGTACCATATCGTATAACGTAATAATAAAAATTACAAATAAATATCATGTAAGACAAATTTCATTTATAATATTTCAATTAACAATACTCCCCCCAAGTCTCATTGTAAATATATTCACTTACCTAAATACAAAATGGTTGCTGAAGAAAGTATCCCATTATCCAAAACTTTTTTCTTTTGTATCCATCTCATATTTTAATGTCGAAACAATTTGCAGCTCAAAATTAAAGCTTACACAAAAGATGATAAAATTACAAATGGAATCTTGATTAAAACCCAAAACAAAATACAAACATCAAACAAACAGTTCACCTCTCCAACGTAATTTCAGTTCTTGATTATATTTGCGACGAGCCACGGACACGCCCCTTCCATCCCCTATTATATTAACAGCGGATTCCAAAACGGCTTAAAAACACAATTAATCAAGAGATTTGAACCTTTTACCCTTATTTTTAAGAGTTAAATCACTTAAAATAATCTTATATTATATAAGTTGGTTCTGTTTTGATTTGTCTATAAAATAATACACTTTGAGCTTTGTCTGGTAGTCATTGGAAAGTAAGTGATGTTTAGCGTTCAATGAATTTAATTAATTAAAATAAAATTTTATTTGATTAATATATTGAATGAAAATATGTACTTTATAATTGTTCTTGACTTTTTTATAATTTTTAATAACTGTGTTATATAATTTCCTTAATACTTTTAACATGCATAGTATAAAGTAAAATTATATTAAAAAAAATCTAAAGTATATCCGTAAAATATACAGCAGCTAATATATCTTAAACCTTAAAACTAAAGTATTTTAACACAAACAATACGTTCATCATTACCTGCATCTCGATTTCGCTTTTGAAAAGAGTTCCGAACAATTTCTCGCAAAATTTTTATTCTTTGAATGTGCAATGCGAACGTTTGTATATAAATGCACAATGGAAGCGCGTTACTTGCATTGCTAAGAGGTTCTATTGTTTAATGCCACAATTAGTTGCGAATTCTGCTGCGAATGAAAGAAACTGCCCAAGTCGCCGACTGGACGTTTAGTTGGATCAAAACTTCTTGATACTTGATTGATTCAAGAGAAAATTTTTTGAGGCTCTTATTTGCACCCTCAAAATACAGTGTCTAGAATTTGGGCGGGAACGGGAACACAATTTCTTAGCACTAAGCTTACACCGCTATACGCGATATAAACAGTGACGTTAAAAAAAGATCTGCAAAGTATCAGTATACTTGTGTAAAAAATCTTTTAAGGATAAATATTTTTGACATAGTAAATTTTTCTACTAATTATACTTTGCTTTAAATATATTATTTTACGCTTACAAAAAAATAAATGTGTGCGAGTTAAATGTGAGTGAAATAATCGATATCATAGGACCGTTTCGCACTCCATTCTCTCTAGATATCCCGCTAGGAATAAAGAGTGGAACTAAAAATAAAAAAAAAATTATCCATTACAAAATATTTTACCCTCTTCTCCTCTAATTCTCTATCCTTATATCTTCGGATGCTGTGATCCTCTTAAATTTTATTTTATTAAAATATAACATTTTAAAACATCGATTTAAAATGAAAAACTTACAAAGTATCAAAATGTACCAATCGTTTCGTACCATATTTGGGCGGGCGGAAAACACTGAAGGTGGCCGTTGTCCGAATGACGGTAGACTCATGCATGGAATATGGAATGGAATATTATGGAATGGAAAAGCATAAAATATTATGAATACATAAATTTTGAAGGTGTTCACGAGAAATAACCACAGTATCAGAAAGCTTGCCCAAGCATTGTATCTCCATATATTTTTTGTTTTATTTTTATATAAATTGACTACTTATCAGTTGTTTTACTTAATATTTATGTTAAAATTTCATACTATATTAATTCAGTGAAAAATATTTTATATACATATATTTTACGTCCAGTTTGCATCCACATCGGCTTATATTTGTAGTACAACTGCCAAAACAATGATCAATTTAGCAATCACGCTTTACCGTTCGCTTCCTTCCTCATACGAGTTCTATTCACCAGGGTTGGTTTTTACATTGTTGAAAGTTTAGACACTTTTTTATATCATAGTATGTCAATTACGGTGCGCCTTTTGTAACTATAGGTAGCATATAATTATGCACAATATGCTATTATTATCAAAATCTACATTTTTTTTACTGACAAAAACTATATTTAAATTTAGAACTTTACGCTGTATTCCGCTTATAACAAGGTAGGTAGAAGGAACCTAGTGTTAAGGCAGTACATTTCGAGACATTGCCTGTTAAATGGCAGAGAACTTTTGAGAGAACGCTTAGTCTTTTTATCAAAGCGAAAATTTTTTTATTCTTCTTAGAAGGAAACGTTAGCCCTCAACAGCGGCATTTACAATCACACACTATTTCATATGAAATATAACCTAACCAAAATTTTTAGACAAAAAGCGATGTAAAGCTCACCATCTATATCTGTTTTTCATGTACCTTGTACTCTCCGTCCGTATTGAGTGGCGGGACAGCACTTTCTTTAATCAGAGCGGAGAAATGATACTAATTGATTCCCACGTGTGGGAATGGAACCCACAACAACCATGCATACATTTAGACGTTGTATGTATAACAAAAATTTTCTTACCGATCTTACAAATGAAGCAAACACAAACAAAAATCGAGAAAGTGTGCGTATCGAGAAAGTTTATTCGTATTATTATAATGTTAATTAAAATAGCCAGTGACATCCCTACGTCCAAAATATGTCTATTTCACGTTCACCTAGCCTCTATTGTTATTAAGCCAAAAAAGTTTCCATTTTTCCATTGTTATGCTCTTTTGTTTTATGCAATGCATAGGCTTTAGATACTCGGTTTTTGTATAAATTGGGGAAGAGTTATACGGCACATAAATTCTACGTATCTATCGAGTATATTGCGGTATGCTTATTAAAGTTTTCTATGTGGAATATGCTATACTAAAAAAGTAATTGATTCGTTAATTTTGTTTTGTTTTCATTTTGCATATTGTATTGTTTGATTAGCATTTTGATTTTGTAGTTTTACCTATTGTTGCTGCTAGCACGTGATACTTGAACAGTAGTTAATGATATTTGTATTATATTATAGAGGCACTACACAGTATAGTATACGTGCATAAAGTGGAGACTGAAATAAACGATATATCTGCGTAAGGATTAAAAAAAAATAATGAAATAATTATTTCTTGCCAGTGTACCAGAATCTCCAATTTACTAAATTAAAACTAATTGTCTTGTAAAACGGGAAATTTTTTACAATCTAATGGTAATCATTGTTACGGCATGGCAATATTTCATTTGTTGGAACTGTATTTCCCCTTCAAAAACCCCCTTCCAGCAGAGTGGACAAATAAAGCTTAGTGATAAGTCACTCCATTCTCCAATTTTTGCCCACTGTCCACTGCTTACACAAACGTTTGAGCGGCCGAACACAATGCCGCGCTTATCTTTATTTCTTTTAAAAAGTCCAAGATATATTTTTTAACTTGTTTTAAAATAAGTTTGTTTGAATTTAAATCAAATTAACTGTTTTATGTAAAAAACATTTATCTTTTATATATTGTTATCTCAACTTTTACCGACTAGCCGATCTTTATTATTTTCTCTATTTTATATGAAATCGAGCAAGTCAGCACGTCTAGCCCGTCTAGCACGTCTTAAAGTAATAAATAAATATAAAAGGTCGTTAGAGAGGTTGTCTTTTCCTGTTTGTAATTTTATATAGTACCTTCTAGAACATATAGTCATTTTGACTTTGACATATACGCAGACTTGACTAAGCTATATAAAAGCTGCCGTTAGGTATAGAAAAAAGTGAAATCTGAAAAAGAGCTTTCTCCAACAAAGACATAGTTTAGGTGTAACACGCCTACTTCATTGTTTAGGATCATGTATGCAGTATAGTACATAGTTATCGAAGCTATGCCGCATATACGACCTTAAATAATGAGAGGGCGCATCTCATCTTCGCGTTGTAATTATTTCTCCTTCAGCCGCCTACCTGGCGTGATGAGGTTGCACTATGCATTAGGTGATGACGTCACTAGCTGATGAGTATCTGTTATTCGCGGCTACGGCTAGAGATATGCCAAAGTGTCTTTTTCTAAAAGAAATGTCTTTCCATATACCTATGTATATTTGTATGTACAATGCACTTGCATAGATTTTTACGTGATTCATTGATATAATATTCTAATTAAAACTGTTAAGATTATTTGACAAATGCAAATATTGTAAAGTACTGGATACAGCAAATTGTAGTTTGTAAGGTCAAACAATTACACCACAAGTATATTAGAAAAGACTTTCGTTATTTAGCTCACCAAATTCCATCGTGTTATCTTGATTCTACGTGACATATGGCTACATGTGCATATGTACGAACTAGCACGCCTAAAAGCCATAAAATAAGCAACAAAAACAACAGCATGGAAGAAAAGCATTTCTAATTTTTAATTTTAACTAAGAACTAAATGTTCATAGCGTTAAAAAAGTTAAAGTAATTATAGTACCTATTTCGTTTTAAATTAATATCTACCCACAGGGCGGACTTGGGGTCAATAATTAACACAATTCATTATTATTTTATTAACACCACCCTTTTTCTACCACTTTCTGTGTTTGTTGCATTTAAATGTTGAATATGAATTTCTACAAGCTGTCTCACGAGATTTGTCGTGTCAACGTTTGTATGGACTATAAGTTCAAACACTTTCAACTGTTCTAACGCCTTCCAATCGTCTTTATGTTTAACTGCTATATTGAAAAGTTCACTCATAACATCCTTGGATTTCTTTACCATGCTTAAAATGAACCCAACTTTGTATGGCCCCTCATCTCTATGTTTATCTTTAAAATCTTGAATGGATGCTATCTTATTTACAGTATCGTGTAGAGTTTGATCGATGAGAGTAGATATTTTATTTTTGATTCTATCATCTTTATCGTTATCATTTGTTTCTTCACCTCTTAAAAAAGATCTTAAATTCAGATCAGATGTTACCAGCCAGTATCTTCTTCGATTTTTAGCTACAATTGAAGTCTTCTCAGCCGAAATATTCGACTGTACATCAATATATTTTATACCGGAACAGAAATATAGTGTACCTTAAAATATTTTATTTAACTTTTTAATTATTCGGTACTAAACAATTTATCAAATAAGGATCATAAGCCAATTGCCTATAGTGATTGACAGTGAGTGAGTGACTGAAAACGTCATAGACCTGATTCCCACTCGGCAGGATGAATTATTTTCATTATCCGCTCTAGAAAGTCTGCCCTACCAGCAGGTATAGCTCTTCTGTGAGGAATAAATCTAAAGCTAATATACTATTTACGAGACATCTTTAATTCTTATTACAAAATTCAATTTTATAAACTACTTACATAAACAAAAAAATATTTGAAACATCATTATTTCACAAACATAATATGTTTGAACGCACCACAAACACTAATGCATTTAA
The DNA here is from genome assembly GCA_037127375.1 of Dione juno. Lineage (NCBI taxonomy): Eukaryota > Metazoa > Arthropoda > Insecta > Lepidoptera > Nymphalidae > Dione > Dione juno. Next base: position 1,872,556 of record JAXRJS010000052.1, read on the forward strand.
GATAAACTTTTTTCCAATATTCGTAGATTTAATACTGTTTTATTGCATTTTAATTGTATGTTATACTGTTTAGTCTAATCGTTAAGTACATTCTATTCGTATAAAGTTATGTGTGTTAGTAGTTAGTTATATATTATTTAAAGGATAAACATTTCATAAATATTAGAGATGTACTGACTAGTTGGCAACTTTCTTGATACAAATTTTTCGTAGCATTGCCAAAAAAATCAAATATACACGTCTTTATCGATGGAGGCTCTCTGATGCCTGTATCGCTCTCGTCATCACTCATGGGAATTTTAAATAATACTCATATTACAAATAATAAGATTAGCCAATTAGTCGGACAATTAGTCGGCTTGTTTGCAACCGACTAGTCGGCTAGTCGGCCAAAGTCATAGTCAGCACATCTCTAATGAACCTATCTATCACTTATATAAGTGTGTTTTTAGCATATTATTTTTAAGAATTTTGTCAGGCCAGTTAAATGATAGTGAAAAGGTGTTAATAGAGTTATTTATTGATAGAATGAAATTCAAAATTACTGCAAAGATATTAGTCGAAAAATTATAGAGAGTATTATATACTAACCTACAACACTTTTACTACATATATTTTAGTTTGTGTTGTTTTATATTTTTATTATGGAGCTCCTATTAAAATTTCTTTTAAACCAATGAAGTTATCGCGGCCTAAATAAAATGTCAGATGTAAAACATTTATGCCTTAAAAAATCACTTCATCATAGCACATCAAGCAATGTTTTAAATTGATTATTTTCAATAAAAATACTTCATATTTACTGGCAATATTAACCTTGTCCTGTTGTCAATTAGGTGACAAAATTTGATATAGCTAAACATTTATTTAATTAAATTATGGTTGTATTTCCAATAATGAAAATATTAACAACGTTCAGATTACCATGTTATATATTTAAGAAAAAATGTCACAGTTTATTTGGAATCAAGGAATTAATTCAACAGGAGAAGGCATGGCCTTTGATAAAAATCTTACATAGTTGAGTAAAATATTTCAGAATGTCAATGTCAGACATGATTTTCTGAATTCCGTCTAACATTGAGATGTATGGTAGAGGCACATAAAGATTTTAACCACACGATCGTAGAATAGTTGGCCTATAGTATAATAGTTGGATTTAAGTCTAAATCAGAACGCAATAGGCTTAGAATACTCAGTAGTGCTCGCTTGCACTATCCGAGTACCTCTCATCGTTTAACCGACTTCGAAATGTTATTGTAGATATTTATCCCAATTGGGTAGACTAAGTTGTAACGTAATGTAGAAAAGTGTTGTTTATTATTAAGCTCAGCATCCCATTAGCTATAGTAAATTCTAAGTAATGTTAATTTCCGTAATTCGTAAAAGTTTCTGAAAGCTTGTGTTTTAATTTGTGTATTTAGATTATGCGTATGCACCAATTAATAGATCAATATACCTATATAGTATTTCACAAGTGCAGTATAAATACAATTAAACATTTTTTACCATTTGATATTCTGCATAGGTACCGACAAAGTGGCTATGTATTGCAGTGCCTACTTAGGAGTACCAATTTTATTTTGCAGATCTGGATTCAAGACTATTACACGATACGAGGGTTATTGTTGAGTTGAATGCAACATAAATTTCAGTATTTATTATATATATTAGATGTATTTCTACAAATAATAAACTCTGTCTCCGCATTCTGGTCAGAGAAGCGTTGTCTTAGCTAGACTGGTACAAACGTATAGTCTATATAAATAATAAAAAAAATTGCATTTGAATCTGTGTTATTGACACTTCTACTTTCATATTATATTAGACAGTTAATATAAGTGTTATCTTATATTTCCTTACTTTCTAGCAAAAAGCTTTCACCGTATGGCCAATACAAAGTAGCGACCACGAGCTGGCTATCGACATGGTCAAACGATACTATCTTAGCGAACACGTGTTGGTGCGCGCGCGCAATATGTACTTTACTGAAGATCGCGCGATTGACGAATATCTGCTGAGTGTTCTTAAACAGGGTTTGTTTTAAAAAATATTATATTATATGAGACGAAATAGTTCCCTTAAACTTACACTTGGTCACAAGTCGCAAGGCACAATGAATCCGTGGAATGCTAAAGAATTTCTTCTCGTTTCTTCTCGCTATATCTGTAGGTACTAATAAATAAAATTGGAGTGTGTTTGTAACATTAAGGAAGCCGCATTAAACTAAATGCATATGAATAAATATACGATACATATACTAAAATAACTCTTTTTATAAGTTTTGTCTATCTATTGTATATCTATTGATGGGACTTTTACATGGAAGGTAGCTGATATAATAAGAAGTAACTTACTTTTTTAAAAAGAAATATTAAGAAGTTACTTTTATTTAAAAAGAAATATTATACATATAATTTTCATGCAAGAAACAAATACATTGTATATACGATTTTCAATAATAGATGGCGTAATTTGAGAGGAAAGCTTATAAAAATAATTGTATAATATATTAGAGTAAATATGAGAATACTTACTTATATATATATATATATAATATATATATATATATATATATATATATATATATATATATATATATATATATATATATATATATATATATATATATATATATATATATATATATATTAAAGTTATGTTTTATGTTATTTTAGAGTTATGAGTACTTTTATAATAGGCTTCGGAAACAGGTGACTTTACGAAAACAACTTGCTTATATGTTTTTTTCATAGTAATACAAATTTTTGACTCGAACCCTTCAGCAGTGTTTCGTAAAAGATTGCTGAATTTCTTCAAAGTAGAAAAGTCAGTGCTTAATTTTCGGTAGGTAATTCTTTATTCGCAAAAGCCGAAGATGACACTGTGGCTGGTTTATGTGTAAACTTTGCTGCGAGCCCCGTGGATCCACAAAACTTACGGAACTATGCTTTTTATCGACAAGTAAGTTTTATAAAAGTACTTAAGTATTATTATAATTATTAAATTCACCATAATTTTGGTTAGTAGATGGGTATATACTAACCAAAATTATGGTGAATTTAATAATTATCTATTATTTAATTTAAAATATCTAACTACTTTTTGGCTTTACACTTTCTTCAGCATATATATAGCAAGGCACTAGGCAGGCAGCAAAACTATTGTTGAGACACTCCGTTCTTTGCTTTACGCCAAAATTGGAGATATTACGTTTGAAGTAGCGGAATATTTAAACATATACTTAGGTAGGTACATAAATAAACTGCACACGAGCACAGTAAATATTTCAGTGAGTCTTAACTGAGACGACAAATTTATAACAAAAACAAACTTGGCAGCGGTGGGATTCGAACCCACGCCTCCGAAGAGACTGGTGCCTTAAACCAGCGCCTTAGACCGCTCGGCCACGCTACCCATATTGTAATGAAAGGGAAATATCCATATATTGTAAACATATATATATATATATATATATATATATATATATATATATATATATATATATATATAAAAGTAAATACGAGTAGGTACACTGAACATGTACAATGTCGTATAACGCACCGAAATGAACGCAATTCAGTTTACTCAAGCGGGTCGCTAGTTTAAAATAAAAATTATATTACAGGACCTTAATACTAAGGACTTTTTATATTTTACGGCGAAGTTGCAAGAAACACCCAACCTGTGGGCCATCTTCAAACAAACTAAGATTTTTGAAGTAATTATTTTATATCTTTGATTTTATTATTGCTAAGTTAACTTAACCTTATGATAAAAAAAGATATTATCACACAACTCTGTTCTTTTTTACATATTCATATTATATTCTTGAATAATACGCAATATTTGCCGATTCTTAAATGAATTATACAAATATCTAATTGTTGTATCACAACAGTAATAATAAATGAAATGCAGTTAACAATTGATTAAACTTTAACCTATTGTTTAGATGAAAATGTTAGCCGTTTTACCAGAATATCGAAGACAAGGCTTAGGCGTATTGCTTGCTACAGCATCTCAAGAGCTGGCACGAAGTCAAGGATATAAAGTAGTACGAATGGATTGTATTAATCCTTACGAGTAAGATTTATTTTATTTTCAACATTTATCATATGACTAGGTTGTAACTGCAGATTTGTCCCCATAGTAAAATAGGAAATAGTGAAATAGTGCATGATACATGACACCTTTAGCAGGTAAGTACAGTAGTTTACATCGAAAAGATTAACTGAATGTATTATAGCATTTCGCCTTCCCAACAAATGCACTGATTGAGACAAAAAAGTCAATACAAACCACTAGTTCCTGAGATTTGGATTACAATTTACTTCGCTTTGTAATCAATCATATCATATAAGTAATTTGTATTATCGTATGATTTACCACAAATGTAAATGTATATCTAAAATATAGTTTATTTACGTTATATAGGGAAGGATAATGAAAAATGTATAAAATGTCTTATGTCTTTGACACAGTAAACAACTCAATTGAACTTAAGCCGATTTTAAATAAATTAAATCATGAGAATAATAGAAACGGCGCAACGTTCAATAATAATTTTAAAAGAATAAATAAAAAAACGTCAGAAAATAAATTTATTACGTACATTTATTTTTCTATAGTATATGTATGTCTAAAACAAAATTCCATGATCACAGGGTACTTACTACCCTACTTGACTCGGCGGGCACGGAGTAAGTAATATTTATGTGTTCAAAACGACGGTCGGATAACCGTTCAATATACATTCCGAATACGAAACATTAACTATATTAATTTGATTAAGTTGAATTTAATTTATAATGTGTAGAATAATGGAAATCTAATTTATTTCTACTTTAGATTCTTAGAAATATAATAAAATCTTATCATTTATGTGTATGATTTTTATATTTTTAGTTATAAAATAGCTGAACGCTGCATGCTCACTTGCTTAACGAGATTTCCTCTTCACAAGTTACGAGGCACAAACGCGCCATTTATCAAACGCAGCTCAGAGTATAACAAATATGTTCGTGTTTATGTTGCAAATACAGGAAAAGATCAAGATATAAACTTTAAGGAATCCAAAGATGATTTGGAAAATATTACTGAATAATTTTTGAATACGTTTATAAACTAAATTGTTTTTGTTAGTGAAATAAAAGTTTTTATATAACTATATTCGTTTTATTAGCTTATCATTCCAATTTTAAAGTCGTGTAATCTATCGGACTACTATCGGCTCGCCCGCGCCCGTACGTTACTATATCTTGTACAAGCTATATTACTGCAAAGTTGTATCTGAATCCGTTCAATAATTTTCATTTGAAAACGGAACAAACATGGATTATATCGATATTAAACAATTTTATATTTTTATCGATAAATAATCTATTAACACAACAATTATACTTTTGAAATGTTTTGTGTATTTACAACATTTCTGTGTAAAAAGTCAACTATACCTATTACGAATGACGAGATTATAGAAAATAATACAAGTTTAGAGTATTAACATATTTATTATCTATGCCAATATAAAGGTAGCAAAATAAAATAATTTATCTATGATAATTCTAATTTCACATATTCGATTAATACACAATCGCTAATGTTGGTAAAAAAATTTATCTTTCAATGTAAAATGAAAATTAAAATTTTTATGGTAATTTGATCGGCAATTGCAGAGAACTTTTTGTAAAGAGATTATTCGTATTGCATTTCTATTAAAGAACACTTAATCGTAAATGTGTATCCATAATGAGTTTCAGTCTTAATTAAAGGAGATAAGGTTTTAATATGTTTTCAGAAAACCATTCTTCTGTAAATCGCAAATGATCTCCCGGTTGAGACAAGAATACTAATTTGCCAGCATTGTCCATTTTCTTCAAACCGAGGCGATCCTGTAATAAATTATAAAACAATATTATAAATATATAATTTTTGCGCATATTCTAATATTTTACTCAATCATTCTTCTCAGGTCTGAGGCATTCATTTTAGTGAACAGATTGTAATGTTTTTGACGTTGAAAAAATGAGGCTTGTATATTATCAATGTTATTATTTGTTTTCTAATAATATTCAGTATTTCATTATGTGGATAACTTTGCCTCAGCCTTTCTAATTTATCCTACATAAAGTAGGATAGACAGAGACTACCTAGTGTCTAGACACTATGTTCTCCGCTTTTCGCCCGAATTAGAGACACTGCGTGGTAAGTGGCGGAATTCAACGACGCACTTTCTCCTATCATAATTCATAATAATATATAATAAATACATAACATTATATATAATTACTATACTACAATAACAATAACTGCCAATTGGTTACTTTGATCGACAACATACGGATACAAGTAGAAATATCTAGAACATTCGAACGGATATTAACAAATGAATATGTATATAAAATTATAAAATGATTACATTAAATATAATATTTTAGTTGCAGTTTACACTGATAGGCTATTCAAAATATTTATATATTTAAAAAATACATATTGTAAATAAATTTTAAATATTTACGTGTTAAAAAAAGACTATTTACAACCATACTTAATAACTTAAATAACATTAAACAAGGCATAATCTGACTGACTTTGTACAAATATAAGAAAATATTCATACCAAATCGACTATATTTAAAGAACTACCAGTTGAAACGTAATTGTAATTCATTCATATAGCCGATACAAAAGACGTTTACCTTCTTATACAACACTGATTGCTGTAAGGTTATTAACTTCTTTGCTTGACCAGGTGCATAGAACCCGAACCACTCAGTCTCTCGCGGCTGCACTATACTGTCATTGTTAAATTTAACCATAACGAAATGCTCCAATTTGTTCAAATTATCAATATAGGTCTGGTTTATTTCCCTCTCGTTATTTATGTCGGCGAGAAATACGCTGTTTTCTCTGTACATTGTCTCGTCTAGAGGGTCATGCCAGTATGTAGCTTGAACTAGTGATTGTTGAACCCAGCTGAAATTAAATAAATATTTAATGTTTTGTAATAAAAATTGTCAATAAGGTAATATTATGTAATAATAATAATATATACAGTCGCGGAAAAAATCAATTAATATGAAATTAGTTAAACTAGGCTAAACGATAAAATTAGCCAAGATATGTTATTAATGCTTACATTCCGGAAGATATTGGAACTGGAGCAAATTCTTAATGTGAATTAGTTATAAAGTATATACGAATAAACACTTACTTCTCTCATACAAGAAAATGGACATGGAATATTAACAGTTTATAATTTATAAAAATATACGAAAAGAAAATTATACTGAACAGTGCAACAATAGACCATATTATTAAATCCGTTGAGATGAGGTGCAGGTTCTAATTTTTATGTGTTTCCTTTAGTATTTTCCTATCCTTAGCGTGGAATAACACTTTTAAAATAATAAAAAAATTTAAGCTATATTTTTGTACCTAAAAGATATATGACTATCGTATTTAGTCTTTCTAGAAGCTTTTTTTAATCTACGTATTACTTTAAACGTCTAAAAAATCTAACTAAAGCCTTATTTGCCAGACTTGATGATTCAAATATGGTTAACTATATATAAGCAAGGCAACACTTGTGAGGAGCAAACAAGAATAATAACGTAAACATTACGGATAACCTTTGACAGTTGGCCAAATGGGGTACTCGTGCACGACCTACAAGTTACACTAGCATACGAGCATACGATGATATTGTACACTGTACATATTCCTAATGTGTAAATAAAGCAAGGATGCAGTATATTATGCGTTTTCCTTGAATAATGACGAAACAACATAATTTTAATGCTTTAAGATGCAGTAAACATGTATGTACATTGTTACACCAGGCTTGAGCTCACTTATATTAAGTAGGCATTTTGTACTTTTTCCATTTTAACACAATTCTTTTTAAAGTGGCACAGAAGGCACAGATGTATTTAATAATTCTCAATTTGTGCAAAATAAGGTCTAAGGCCCATAGACATAAAGAAGTCTTTTTAAATATATAAAAGTATTATTCTTAATGCGTAATTTCTAAAGAGTTTTATAGCAACTATTTAATAGTCCAATCATAATAAAAAATATTACGTTAAAATTTTATCTCTCTATATAATTTTTATTTCTTACGTAAATAGTAAGAGGTTGGTCTCCTTTGGGTCTTCCAAGACAATTTCGATGATACTTAAATACATTTCTATAGTCCAAATTGTAAAATACGTCTTTGAGTATGTTTTTATTAAAACTGAATAGTTTATATGGTTGAGCGCGCTAGTCACAGGCACTATTTTAATTCTATACTACTATATGCTTTAAAATGAAAACACTAATTTCATTATTTTAATGTGATATCTGGATAGTACCAAGATAACAAATAAAAAAAAATGCTAGAAAGCCTATACCAAGTGACACAACAACTGGTACCAACGTCGCTGGACACGCTTCAGGATATTGAAGACATGAAACCCACAAAAGAAACACTCAACAACTTCTTAAGCAATTTGACGGATGCCCCTAAAGGTAACGAGAGCTATGACTTAAGTCATGTTAAAGTAGGCCGTAAACGATAGGAAGAGAAGCCTTTACTTACCTTGGTGGTAAACCCTAGTTCTATATATCCTAGTAATAGGCACATGATTGATGTGTTATATGGCCATAATAGAGTTCATTATCAATGTAGATTTTATTAATAACTGAACAAGAAGCACATTTAAGCTATGTACATATGTAGTTCTTAATGAGACACGTGGGTAACACGAGAACACGAGTATATTTTAAAATTATATGACTTTATGACTATTCCATACCAACGCGTATTAAAAGTTTATTGGAAGTATTTATCATTTTAATATCTATTTGTCGTAATCTAAAAAAGCAGAGCTATAACTTTATGTAAATAATAATTGTACATTGTTAGTTTTATTAAGTTGTTATATTACTATACGAGCTTATAAGCTATAACTTTACGATTTCAGAACATAAACACTAAGAATTATCTAGCCAGTTTTTCCTGCAATGATATGATGGAGATAGTCTATAATAAAATTCCGCAATTTACTGTCAATCGCGACTTTAGAAATTTAAAGAAAATGTTAAAACAGTGCTCGTGAGAAATAGACTTTCTATAGCCTATTACACTGTTCAGAAATATTTAAATGATAAAAATGTATATGGTACATAACATACATACAATTATAAATGTAACATTGATTTTTAAAAGAGCAACTTTAGTTTATTGCCGGCTCTTTTAAGCAGAACCATCTTACCAATATTTTGAATTCATTCATATTTATTTTTTTATTTATCACAACACTATATAATAAAGTTTATTTGGACAATATATTATTAGCTATTGCAAAGTATTAAAGCTATTTATTATTGGTAATCTTGAACAGCGGACTCTGTTTGCATTAAATGTTTGCAGATTGACGGACATTCATTGTGCAGGTGTTTTTATATGTACTTTATACGCACATTTAATTATAGTTTCTTTAGTATATCCTATACAATACCTAAAGTCAAGCAAAAAGTATATTATAAGTTTACATTGAAGATTTAGGCTCTAAGTCTATTTCGGCCAAGGCCTGTGTCATTAAGACTAGCCACGACGCACAATATATTATAGTATAGGTACCCCTACTATTTGTTAAAATATATTTGGCACAATTTCAATACACAAATTGACATATTACTAGAGACAATTTTACAATTACGCGTAAGCGGTATAAGATTATTTTATCAAGAACATTTAGAACTTTTTATACTTATTGTGTTTGTACAGATTATAATAACAGAAATAATTTCGTGGTACCTCTTTAAAGACTAATTTGAACCTAGAACTACACGGTCAATAAAGAAAAATAAGCACTAGCGGAATTAGAAACTTACCTGTAATATGCTGCGTAATTGAGTAGCTTCCGAACGTAATCGCAGGTTTCATGCTGTAACGCAAAACAGTGAGGAAGACCGTACACCCCTTGGTGTTGTCCTCCCATAGTTATTAAATTCTTTATCGGGCCTATTTTGTGACCACATCTTTGTACTACAGCTCGCCTGCCAAATAAACCTATAATTACAACTAAGGACAACAATCAATTTATTGCTAATTAAACTATACTAATTCTTAAAATATGAGGCCATATTAACGTCTGAATATGTAACTCGAGGGTTGTTAGTTCAATGCCCACTCGGGGGAATGAAATCTTATTTTTATATAGTATAAAAAAAAAGTCCCGCTGATTTTCTTGCGCCGGTTCTTCTCAGGTCTAAGGCATTAACTTTAGTAAACCAGTGGTAATGTTTTTGACGTTCAAAAAATGAATCATGTATTCTTACTTTGAATAAAATTATTTGAATTTATATTTATATAGTGTTTCTTCAAACTGGATATGCAAAGGACAGCATTGAGTTTCTTCACCTTATAATATCTTTTAAGCAGTAAACAAAAATAATACAATTTTATATTACTAAGTTAATTTTAATTTTTGTAAATTTTATTAATTGCCTTATTTTATACTTTATAATTAAATTTAAAATAATAATTATATAATTCTATTTTAATGTAATAACATTTATTGTAAAGAATTTTTTTGTTCAAAAGTCATTAACCACTAACTGAAGCATACAAAACATAATACTGTAGAACAATGAACTCACTTAAATCATTAAGATTCATAATGCATAGGTTTTTATGTATTGTTAATCTTTTTATCATATAATACAACTATTTTAATTCTAGGTTCTTAAACTCAAAACAGCATTAGGAAGTGCCGCTTTTATAAGTGATATATTAATAGTGAATTTCTGATATAGGCAATTACTTACAGAAATTGGCTTCCTTGAGAAAATCCTATAGCATTAAAACCATTCCTAAGTTTCAGATCATTGTCTATTTTATTACAAACATAGTCAACTTGTTTATTTGGTGACATAAAATATCCATTTTCCAAGTCTTCCACAGTGGAATTACCAATTTTAAGTGATAACACATAGACTCCTGGTATTTGTTCCTCGAGATATGACTTAATGAAACCTAAACTAAATGCCATACAACAGGTGTCACCTACAAAGATTTAAAGAACAGTAATTAAATTAATAATCAAATTTCTTACTATAGTCCTAGTGAATTGTTTCCTATATCTTACCCATTCCATGCCAAAGAACTATTGGTGTGGGTTCAGCAGATAGGTATTTCAATAATGATAAAATAATTAACCACTTCATCTTAAATAAACACCTTTCTTTAGCTGTCGTGGAACACCTTAAGACAGATTAAGAATCAGATCACATATTTTATACAAAAATAAAATAGATATAAATAAAAAAAGCAAATATTATCAATAAATAATTTTATTCTCCATTGTAGCTAGAGAGAAAGTTTGACCCTATGCGTTAATATTTAAAATAATGTATCAATTTGCACTTATTGATGAAGAAAAATATATTCATATTTAGTTACCTTTAGATGTAAAAGCGTCTCACAAGTCACATCACAAGTTTACAGATGAACTGTTTTGAATTTTGATATGCTCGTATGATTTGACATTTATGACATTTCATTTCGTCAACTGTCAAAATCATGTTAAATATAAAGTAAATATTTACAAAGTTGAAGGTTGGTAGCGTCATCTGATGACAAAAAATCACACTACTAGTTGGCGATAACGTCGTGTAGTTCCACAAGTCTCCACAGTCTTATATTTTACTTACAATAAGTATTATATTCCGTAATAAAATATAACATTGAGAAATAATTTAAATTTGTCAGATATATTTCTTAAAGTAACCTACGATAATGAAATTAAATATTATCTAAAGTAAAATATATATTTTATATTTTCACCAAAACTCTAAAACGAAACAAACAAGTTTAAAAAAATCTTGTTTAAGCACATTGTATTGCACGCTCACGTTATTCCGTTTGATGTTTTATGTGCTGCTTCCTACAATTCTCACCTAATATTAACTTTAAACGATAGATGGCACTGTTATAAAAAGTATCTAATTAGTATTTAGTATAAGCACATAAATTTAACGTTCAATTTTTCATATTGGAGAGGTTATAATTACATCCCATTTCATCGCAATAGTTCTTCCCAGGCCCTTCTTGGCCAGATGAACATGCGTATATGCATGCCCAAGGTACATGCGGCAAATTGTTGATACTCGTCGTTCAGTATTTACACCAAGACTTATCCATTACACTGGACGGCTAGTTTAGCGCAAGAGGCTGCAGATTCATTCCCACTAATTCCAGAGTGACCTGGAATCCATACGAGAATCATATCCTAGCCCTTTAGATGACATGAGTATAATTCTTCACGAATCCTTAAAACCATTGAGGATCTTAATTTACTTTCAAAAGAATCGTCAGTAAATATTAATCAGTTTTACTTTGTGTGAGAGTGTGAAAAGGATTGCTTCTGATAAAACAATAGCGTCACTTGTAAATACTAAGGACTCAGGAGGGCATTTAAAATTTAAAATAATTTTGAATTTTGGTATCCAGCAAGCTGTACCAACAGAGGTTTCTTTTTAAGGCTTTGATGCATCAGTGTTTTGAAAAATTTTCTTACTTCAACTATCTCTTGAAATTTTGTGTTGGTGCATGGATCTCTTTTAGTCAAGCCAAGATATGTTATGATAGATGGAGGGTGAAACAACGTCTTGTACGGTGTACTAAACAATGGATTAGATGGGAAGCGTGACAAGAGATGACGAATATTGGTGTATATACATCGCGAGGGATAAGGTCAGCTAACTAGGTTAACTTAGACAATAGAGGATGGAAAGAAAGTTGTAACATTTTAGCCACTTATCGGTCTGCAAGGAATTGTCTGTGGATAGGAAGAGGAGGAACACACTCCGCTTGAAGTGCATTAGTTTGAGCAGACTTCATTGCCCCTAAGATAATGAGTATAATTCATACTCATGTCATCTAAATGGCTAGGATATGACTCTCGTATGGATTCCAGGTCACTTTGGAATTAGTGGGAACGTATCTGCAGGTATTTGTGTTGAATTTCTGTGGCTACTTTATTAAAGGGGTCCAGAACAAATAAAGCATAATCAATATGACTATTGAGTACGGATAAGGGCACCATAAAGTTTCTAAGTATAACAGCTCCATAGTGTGCGAGTAAAGTTAGTTTAGTTATAACCGTTTTTAAGAAAATGAATTTTTTTACCGTTTTCAAAAAACTCGACACTAAAACGTAGTCCATCTAACTCTTGACTGAGCCTCTAAGGTCACAAGATGGTTAAAAACTATGAAATCCTGGGTACATGAGTTCACTGGTTATTTATCATATCTTTTTTGATTTATTGGAGAATGGGATAAGAAAAGGTATAGGAATAGTTAATTGATAAGAAATAATGGTTCAGACTTCAAATGCGCCTTGATTGAGGTGATTGAATGCGCCCTCCAGCTCGATGGACCAACGACCTAAAAAAGGTAGCCGGCTCTGACTGGATGCGGAAGGCGGATGACCAGGATCTCTGCCGCACCCTGGGGGAGGCCTATGTCCAGCAGTGGACAAAACTGGGCTGATTTGATGATGATTGATGAATGGTTCAGACTTCAGATACATAAGGTTAATTATATTGTTAATATTAATAAACAATAACATTATGTGTCTTACTATGTAATAAAAAAATGTTTGACTATAATGTTAACTAGAAAACATAGTAAGCAAAATTTTATTGTAGAAAATGTTCCGGTTAAATGTATATTTACGGTCAGTACAAACTCATTGAACCAAATCTAATTTGTTATAAATTCTTTTTTTTTCAAACCAAAAGGAATAAATCAAATAAATGAATTAAACTAACTTTACACATAAAAAAATATAGGCAGATTTAAAAACAAGCACACCAAGTTCAATGTGAGACATACAAATTAACAAATTGATGGTGATAAATAAAACTATTACTACGAAGCATTGATCATATTTTTATTTCTTTGATTTTGTACAACTTTTGCAATTATAATATGTATCTGCAATAATTTTTTTATACATCAAAAGAAATTTATAGAATGTAGACCTAAGGAGTAGGTACCATCTTAGTATATATAAGTGTCCGCCGAAAAGGACCAAATTAAGGTAGCGCCACAGTAGCAAGTGGAAAGATATTAAAAACAGCGCTATAAGCCATTAAACGAAACTAAATAAAAAATGGAAAGAAACACTTCTGCTTTGTTACTCCTAGGTAAATAGTTGAGATTTTAAATACTACATATATTGTAACTCTTACTTTTAAACTATTTTATTTATATCATTTTCACTTGCTTTACTAGCGACTATATATATAATTTGCAGGACTTTTTGCAACTGGTCCCCTTTACAATATAGTACTCCTTAAGTCTACACTCCATAAAGTAGTCATTTACTCGTCGTATGATAATCATTATTTTCATTATTATTCTCCATTTACTTTTTACTTTACTTACTTACTCACTTTTACTTTTCCTTATCCATCGTATATTTATTTGACGACTGTTAATCGTTAATTGACATATTATTATTATAAAAATATTAAATTTAAATTATATTCGTTAGGTTCGCTAGATTTTTGATAACTTATATACTAAATCACTTTTTTTTCAGGCTTTATTTATAAATAGCAATTAGAAACTATTACTAAATGAATCACAGTCTCTTAGAAATTAAATCTAAAGATCGCGATGGGATCATGTAACTAGTATTGCAGTCCATAATATGTTTTATTATATTCATATTACACAAAGTAATAAGGTCAAAGAGTTATTATTAGCATTATTACTAATAAGTCAACTTTTCAGATCTTTTCTTTTCAGAGTATTCTCATGGAATCGGAATGCTTAATGATGTTGCGTCCTATACATAAATGTTTTGGGGCTTCAAAGTAATCACTAGAGTCTGAGGAATCTTCTAGCCTTTTTCTGTTGTAGGACGCTATCCTTTTCGCTCTTGTGTCAGAGTCATATGTGAGAGTGGGATGAAATCCTTTTCTTGATCTAAATGGAAGCCGATACGGAGTACTACTCTGCACATCTGACATAGATCTGATGTGCCTTCGGTATTTTGATTCTTTTGTTAGCGGAAGAAACATGAAAGGACTCTGTGTTTTCTTTTCTTCTACAGACCTGAAAAGAGGGAAAAATATCGTTAATTTAATATTAAAAAAAAGTATTGGCATCAAATTACTTGCCTTAGCTTAACAATTCAATTTGGCAATTCTTTTGGACTCCGTGGGATGGATAACTATTATTATATAACATTATGTCTGTGAAGTCTAGTTTTAAGTAATATCATTTTAAAAAGCAATCATTAATAAAAGCAATAACATATAGGACCATCATACTATGTTACAAACATTACGTACATGTCTGTGGCGTGTGTATAAAATATAATAAAAAAAACGTTTACCAATTTTCATTTAGTCAGCCTTCATTTATAATCGATAGTTAATATAAAGTGTCACAAAATTTCGTGTAATAAAATGAGGGCAAATATTGAATAGTTATAATCAGTCTGATAACGATCATGGCTAAATGAAATAGCTTTAATTATAATTAGATATTCAAACATAGACGGTATAATAATATATATATATATATATATATATATATATATATATATATATATATATATATATATATATATATATATATATATATATATATATATATATATATATATTATATATATATATATATATATATATAATATATATATATATATATATCTATATATATATATATATATATATTATATATATATATATATATATATATATATATATATATATATATATATATATATATATATATGTATATATATATATATATATATATATATATATATATATATATATATATATATATATATATATATATATAGTCATCATTTACAGAATAAATAGTATTGCAGTACGTAAATGTAAAGTATTTTTCCATTGTAGGTGTTCCACTTCTTTGTCTCACTTGTCTCACTCGTGTAAATATTGGATTTTAAATAGGTATGCTAAATGCTTATCTAATTGTTTTATTGTGATAAAATATAATTTATTGTTTTAATGAATATTTGAGTTATTTTAAACTAAATAACGAAATATTTACTCAAATACATTAACACCTATTATAATACTAGAGCCGTATATAATATATGCTCGTGCAAATATACATTGATAATTTTCAAATGGTACATTAATGAATGCACATGTACATTAATTAATGCGTATGCTTAGCAATTTCCAGAGACTTTAAAGATTCCATTTATCTTTAAAATATGAACAACAAGTGAAACTTGAAACGAGTAATTAACAGTCAATTATAAATAATACATCACTGCGCTATTCGATTATTCAACATTGTTATGTTTACTCGATACTGTTATTTTTTTTTTGCATTAAGAATAAGCCGACATGCTGTTACGATTATTCGAATAACGGTGTTAACGGTATAACATATTTAATTCTTGTTGTATAAAATATTTCACAATTCACTTTATTTTAACTGTGACGTAATGTTATTATCAATTCCTTAACATATTAGCTATTTAAATATTTTGAAATATTATCGACATACTTAGTATTTTAATATTAGAGTTCTGTATAAAATTCTGAAATATTTATTTATTTTAATAGTGTTTTTTTTTGTTCATATATATGAAGGTAAATAAGTATGTTCGACTTTGAGTACCTAATAGTAAAAGACTTCTTATCTAATTGGCTACTTTGTGTAGTCTCATTAGAGGAGTTAATTAAGCTGTTATTACATTATCTAATATCACCTTGTTTTTGTTGTTATTTACTTTAAGTTATTATAATTTAAATATATAAATTTATCATCAATATTGAATATCAATGAAATATATGAATAAATTATTACACTTTCCAATTTGTTTGCGTCTTTGGCAAATAAGAATTACGCAATATTATATAATCACTAAAAGAAACGTAGGTATACGTATTTTTATTTCTACTGTATTCTTATTTACACAATCTGTCCAAGATAAAACATTCTCAAATAATGTAAAGATAATACAGATTTTTATTTCCACCTTATACCTAATTATAATTAACATAAATTAAAATCTGATGTAACGTATTAGCCTACAAGCTGTATTGTGCTTGCCGTAAATATAATGATGTAATGAATCTGCCACAACACAGTATTTAGTATGAATCAACAAGTATAATTTCAGATTTCAGCTCTTGTCAAAAAAAACATTGCATTACTTATGATGCAGTTACCTAATTCCAAATTTATAGTTTAGACGACTTCGAGACAATTCTGGTTTTATCTTAAATAAAGCAATACATAAAGTACAAATAATGAAATTGATAAAATTGACAAAATACTCGTATACCTATTCGATAGGTGCACGATGGTAGCGCCAACTAGCGGTGCAATTTTGTCGGACATTGAAATGTCAAATGGTTGGCATTAAGTACGAATAGTAAGTAAACAAACAATAATTTTATTGAAATAGCGTAATTTACTGAGATTTTATTCGATTATGTAAACCTAAGGTTAACACTGTTGATCTTTTTTATTTTCAGTCTAAAATGCCACAATCAGTAAATTTCAGGTAATATACACGAGTTTGTTTATGGCTGACTTTACGGAAAATAAATAAACAAATATAATCGAATGACGCATTTCATACATATTGCAAACGATCTTTTATAACTGTGATGACATTAATAATCCAGAGTTTTTGTGTATTTTCAATTGTTGTGTAATTTAATAAGTGACATTTCGTCCGACAGAGTTTCCGTTTTAGCCACGGTGCGCGCTGCGTTTATATACATTATAAGAAATATCTGTCTGTATTTACTTTTTTTTACGTTTATTATCTATCTAATATTAGCCTGTAACTAGTCATTTATATGAAATCGCATAAAATCTACAAGTAGACTAAGGTACTAATCAATAGTAATTAGGTAATGACAATACACGAAAATGACGTCAGATTTCGAACAAGAATAGATTCAACATTCACAACGTAGTATGAACTGCGCTGTATACTTAAATTCAGGATATTTTGTCTTATTAACCTTATTTTCAAATTTACGTCATAAGCTTGCTATCATAGGTGTGAAGATGGGGTTAGACATCGGCAGCCATTGAGCGCCATAAAGAATGTATTTGCATATTGCAAAGCAGAGGCAAAGGGAACTTATCCTCCCATATGTTTAACTCAATGTCGTGTGTCGTCGTCGTATATTAATATTTCCTTTATATCTACAATCAGTTTAATATTATTTCTATTTACATATTCTATAATCAAGTTTAAGATTTCTGAGGAACAAAATGCTGTTTAACGTACGTTCACATTAGTTGTATGAAGGTTAGAAACTGGCTTTGGTGTAGAATGCCAATCGTGTACTTGTAATTTAGCATTTAAGACTTGTAGCGTTAAAAAGGTATGAAATTATATAAAACTAAATTTAAAGTAAGATTTTTTTAAAAGTGGCATATTTTTTAATCTGTATTGAACAATATTAAACTTTTATAGAAAATATAAATTTGTTAAATAATTGAAATTCGTGAACAAGATGCAATTATTTTTTGTATAACATTATAATAATAATGAAAATTTCATTAGACTATTTTAATTTAGGAGATGTGCATCTTAATTTGCTACGAATCTTAATCAATAATGGCTCAATTTGACTTACGTAAGCGCTCGAATTCACGCTTGAAGGCCATGGAGTCAAGGAAATCGGTTCTTCCGTGACCGAGGTGCATTGAAGTAAAATAATCAGAAAAGTATATCAGAGACAGTGAAATATTTGACACAATAGTGGAACACATAAAACTCAGAAGCTTTAGGATGAAATTTTTTTTTCTTTAACGTTTAATGGAAATTATTCCCCAATGGTCGCAGTGATACTGGGCTGTACGCCCCTGTTGAGTCGCAACTAGGCAGAGGAAGTAGAAGAAGTGGACAGAGCCGCAAAGTTACTAAATGCCATCTGCAATATACCTGGCAATAATTACGATAATTACCAAATAAAACCAGGTCTTTGTTCTTCATACTGCCATATAAACAACATATTAGATACTGATTATAAGATTGCTCTAAAATTTGAATGTTTACTCTAACCTCCTGTAAGAAAAATAACTATTAATATTTCGGAACTTATGGTCTTTAGAAATTTTTCTTCTTCTAGTAGTCGGTCCTTCATGTCGGGGATCGTCGTCAGCATCGGGATTACATCTGGAGCCTCCACCGGTTTCCAGCGCGCCTCTCACAACCATGTAGAGTTTGGACGATAATGTCTGCTTCACTTAATCGCTCCCTCGTGATGATGAACGACCACGCGATCTTTTGCCTTCAGTATTTCCAACTACGATAAGCTTTTCTAGGCTGTGTTTACCTCTGCACATTGTGTGACCGAAATATGCAAAAATGTATTGTTGGCATGTGGTAGACAAACGAGTTTTTATTTGTATCTGTGTCAGAATTGATGCGTTGGCGCATTTCCCAGGCTAGGATACTCCTTACATACGTCTCCAGCACTATATTTCGAATGCATGAATTCTGTGTATTTCTCGTGCCAAGACAGCCGACATCTCTACTCCATATAAGTATATAGGGAATACAAGAGCTCGTATCAATCTTGTTTTGGTTTTGATACTATTTCCTTTTTTCTACCGTATCTTGTTTAGACGAGTCATAGCGCCATCCCAATTCTCCTTTTTATTTCGGGAACATAGCTTCCGTCACTACAGATTTGGGAGCACAAGTATACATAGCGGTCAGCGACATTATTGCCAGGTATATTGCAGATGGCATTTAGTAACTTTGCGGCTCTGTCCACTTCTTCTACTTCCTCTGCCTAGTTGCGACTCAACAGGGGCGTACAGCCCAGTATCACTGCGACCATTATTGAATCTATTGTGATATCCGCATTCACAGTCGAGATTTGTTTCTGCAAAGAATTGCAGTATTAGGCTCTGTCCACTTTCGTGTTTCATTTTAGCTCTGTTCACTGTAAACCAAAGCTTCGAGCTTTTGAAAAATATGTATTACATATGATGTATCTACATACATTTACGGATCATCCTACGCACTCATATCAAAATGATTGTGATAGAGATGTAGAAAATATGATGTAGGAACACATATTCTTTATCTGTATATAGATACAGTACTCATTTATATTTTCTGTTTCATTAATGGTGTAACTGTTTTACTTTATTAAAAAATAATGTTATCAGTAATATTATGCTAATTTCGTATAATCATTCATAGCAAGCACTTTAGTAAAGTATCTATGACCGCTTAGTCATATTTATCCTTCTTAAATGATGTGCCCAACGAATTAGTAGATAAGATTAAAAACTCACTAAAATAAAATAAAAATTATTACATAACATTTTTAGCTCTCACATAAACAAATTGAACAACTTTATTAAGATAACTTAACATTACGACGAAAACATATTATCACACGAATGAAAATTGAAGTTGCGGCCATCTTTATAAAATTACAACTTTATGTAGCAAAGTATACTTTATTTTTTACAAGATACAACAAATTCATGAAAAAAAAATATAAGAGAATGTTATAGTTTAGTCTTGGACTGTAAGATATTTTTGATATTTATTGATATTGATATAATGTTTACAAAAACATCTTTTCGGAAACGAAAATTCGCTTTTTACTAAGTACTAGATAAATAAGGTAGTGGTAACCTAACACAAGTATTACTATACTTATATCTTAAAACAACTTCAGTGAATAAGATCAAGAGCATCATAACATTTGAATAATATAATAATTCGTGTCTGTTTTATTGAGAACAATGCATAAAACTACACACATGTGTACATTTCCACTATGCGGGCATAATTCACTGAAAACACGAGTTGAATTTACAGAATAAATTATAGATCTATACGTGCTATAAGCCATAAGACATGCATACTTTTTACTAAAAAAATTTCATACGAAACGTATTAAGGCCACTGTGACGCAGTGTTCGACGTCCCGATAATAATGAGTGAAACTACAAAAAAACTTAATAAAATATAATTATTTTATTTTGAAAAACATATCGACATTTATCATATTGAAATTACCATTAACATTACAAATAAAATAAGATTTGATATTACTAAGCTATACGAAAATTATTTAGTCAAGCCAGTTTTCGTGGTGTTTTCCTATAGAATATTCTGTAATAAAATACTACCGAAAATAAATGCATTATATTATTGGCAAGTGTGATCATGGCATAAATATAAACAATAAAAATGCAATTGACGCGCAGATGTGAAGTAGACATTAATTTTTGTCACATAAATATCTAGATCTGGCTGAGAAATCAGTTACTATCCCATTATGATAAGCATATAATTTAAAAGACATGTTGTGACAGGGCTCCGGGGCTACACTAGTGGACAACAATGCAAAAGCTGTGTTAATTTAGATATACGTACATATTTTAGATATTCAAGTTCCTATGAGCTTGTAATTATATAATCGGTACTGTAATTTTCTCAATATGTATTTTAATCTGGCGCCGGATACACGTCATCTGCTTCATGTTATTCATACATTTGGATTACCTCTTGAACTTTTTAATGTATCTACAGCGTAGAGCAGTAAATGAGATCATTCATTCATCTGTAGAGCTCGAGAATCAGAGATTGGTTTGATTATATATGTGAAAAAGTTTTTACATAAATAATATTTCTATTATAGAATTATTTCTACAATTAACAGATTGTTTAAAATTTTTATAATAGAAAAATATAATTAATATTAAAGCATTTTTTATATTATTCGTTACAAGTACAGGTAAAGGTAAGTAATCCTTACTTCCCTACTAATATTATAAATGCGAAAGTAACTGTCTGTCTGTTAGGCTTTCACGTCTAACCCCTGAGCCGATTATAATGAAATTTCGTATAGAGTTGGCCTTAAGAAAGAAAATAATAACGCGAAAGAGTTGGGTTGAAGGGGTTAAAAGAGGGGATGGAAGTTTGTATGGAAGATCGTCATTGTTGACAGACGGACACGTCAAACTTATAACACCGCTCCTTTTTCGTCGGGGATTACAAATGCAATGGCGCGCATGAGAGTACTGGCACAGATTAATAAGACGTTCGACATTCGACGCGGTTCTCTAAGCACCGTCAACATATATAATAGTTGTCATCCTGGCGTTCAATTAGGTTGCCGAAAGGAAAATAAAAAATAACACACGTTTAATTACGTCGATTACTCACAATTGAAGCTATAGAATAGATCTTGTCGAATATTAATTACTTATCTTTCTACCTAATATGACAATTATTTAAAACATTTAAATATAGTTTTGTGTAATATTAATATATATATATTATATATATATATATATATATATATATATATATATATATATATATATATATATATATATATATATATATATATATATATATATATATATATATATATATATATATATATATATATATATTTATCGTGCATATATGTTCTTGCAAGAACATACATGTATCGATATCATTGTGTATTCGATTTTAATAATAGACAGAGTGATTCGAAAATTTATACATATATCCGATAAAATCGACGAATTGCAATATGATGTCGTAGGTATAATATTTCAAAACGAACGTCGACTCAGTTGACTAAGCGAGCGAAGCCGAGAAGTGGCGCTAGTAATTAATAATGAGATCAAGAAGAAAGAAAGTTAAATTAAATGTAATGTAATGTTTTTAAATATTAAAATATTTTAAATTAAATTCTTTATAATATTAAATAAATATTAAATACAAAATAAATTTTAAAGTAGGTAGATATGTACTATATAAAACATGGGACCTCAAAGTAATATCTAACAAGTCTAAGTATTTTCGCACCCATTTATATTCAGTTGTTACAATTCGCTTTACATACGTAAATAAATTTAACAAAATGGTCACCATGTCTTAACAAGTGACACGAGATGCTCACAGCTGAATAATTATATCGACTCTGTTGATTTATCGATTAAATGACAACTTATTATTTTGATATGTTGTCTAATATTAAACTCGGAATTATTTCATTCATATGTGTATTCAAACATATTTTTTTTCTTTTTTTTTTTTTAAATTAGCATCAAACTATATCCCGCACATGGCAGAGTAGGCAATATTTGGAATATTTGAATTAAGTGTCTAGTCTACTTAGTGCCTGTACTATATTATATTGTTCCCTCTAAGAATCTCTTTATGTATGAAAATAAGTAGTTATTTCCAATTATCCTTGAAACAAATAAATTAATATAATTATTTAAATGTTGTATAAAAGTATTTTAATTGTTTTATTTTAATATTATTTCTCTCTATTTTCCTAGTACCAGCCGGTGCAAACTACTGCAGCAATTAAATAAAAAATATACTTACTTATGCATTTTACTTGTATTTTAATTGTAATGTTAAGTCATTCTTACACAAACTTATAAAAGAGATATAATAAAGTAAATTTATTTTAAAGGAGCTTTTACCCATGGCTTCTTCCGCTTGGTCTAATAAAAGCTGAAATATCTTGTGTTGTGTATGATATCTATATCATTGTAAGTACTCAAAAACGATTAACGCGATCTTATGTAGCCTATAACCTTCCTTCATAATTCGTACTATACAAAAGAATTAGTTCTTGAGATAAGTGCGTTCAACTAAACAGACTTTTCAACTTTATAACTCTAGTATACTCGTAAACATTTATTATCCATACGTCTGTTACGGGGTATTACGTCTTATTAAATTATGCATTTAATTCGATTTCGTTTGATATTTCTGTAAAAGATTTCGATTCTCACTCGAAGAGAATGAATGATTTTCATTATTTTCGCTCTGGTAACAAGGCAAAAGTGCGGCGTTGAGTTCCGCCACTCAAAAGGCGGAAAGTGGGGGAGTGTCTTAACTAATATTATTATTATTATTTATTTTAAATATAAATACGCTTTGTAGCACTGTAGTTTGTATATCTGTAGTTTGTTTCATACAATGTTAGTGTATTCGCCCGCCCGAGATACGATTGATAAATTTGTTTCAATAAAATCATATATAAAATGGCAAATAACGGAATTAAATTATAAACAAATATATTATGTCTGATTCTTGTATGAACAATCCATTAAGGTACTATTCGTTTGTACGTTTTACGGTATTTGCATTTTTACTGTACTATTATTCATTTTTAATTCCGCTTAGGTGTGCCAATGAGTATAAATGATTTCCTGTACACTAATGTCGCGTTTAAAGATATTTTAATTAATAGAATAGAATATTTCATATTTAAAAGCAATGTGAATGATCTTCTATCATTCACTCACTAATTATAAAGTCAATTTCCGAGACCTACTTAACTGTCTAAATAAACAAAGGAAATATGTATGAAAACAAAAGTTGTGCCAACTAGAGCGGTTCTTTAATTTAAATACAAAATTGAAGATAAAGGAATGCAAATAAATTATTTTAAATAGTACTGTTACCGTTATATTTATACATACTTTGAAATTATATTTTATATCTACATATTATTTGTTAAAAAGAAAATTTCTGCTGTAGGATTTATTTGCACCATATTTATATGCAGATGGTGAAACCTTTTTTTTCGACATTGATGTAAATATTTTCATTTTGTGTTCCGATTGATTTTTCTTTTATTTCTTAAACAGTAGCATATAGATAATAATAGCTGTTAACTTTAGATTGAACTAGTACAGAATATATTATTACTATAAATATATAATATAGAAGACAATGTTAAATAACTAGGCCATTACCACAAAACTTGCTTAGGTAGTGTTTTTTGTTTATTGTACGTGGTTTAAGAAAAAAAAATATTTGGTGGAATGAATACATTTTAACTTTTGAGATTTAACTATACAAATTTATATTATTATAGACCATAATACTACAATAAAATATTTACAAGTTTTAATAATCAAACAAAAACCTGGTTAGAAGCCAATAAAAATACAAGTATAACATTTTCCTTTTGCCAATCATAATTGGTACGTGGCAGTAACTGGAGCATTTTTTTAACTAACAATTAAAAAAAATCGATTACGGTAACCATTGAAGTAAATGATTGTATCGATATATGTATATAGGTATCTGGTACATTATACGGAAGTGTTGAACTTGACCCCCTAAGCTAACATTTAGAGCATTTGGAAGCAATCCAATAACGTAGTATTATAAACCTACTGCAGAGCTTAGATTATTACTAAATATATTTTTGATTTCTTCAATTTAGTAAAGATTAATAATATTTTTTTATTTATGTTATAGTGAGTAAGCTTAAGAAGTTATTAATATTTGAATTCCGGAACAATACACTATGTCTCTAAAATTATTGAAAAATTAAGGACGGAATGTTTTATCAATGAGTCTGAGATCTATGCGACAATATGCGGGAAATGCAAGATGTAAAAATAAAAATAAACAGTATTGGTTTTGCACTACATTGCCTTATAGAATAGAATTTAAATACGTAAGGTCTTCAGGAAGTATACGTTAATGTAATTGCAGTTTTACTTGAATCAACAACGCTGCCGAAGATAATATAAGTACGGAAATGAATTACATTACAACACGACACAAGCTTTTGAATATTTATCTTTTATTGTTCCTGCACAGTGCACACAAGTATCAACTTTAGTCATGATAGTTAACATTTAAATATATAAAATAGTTAAAACATTAGTCGTTATTGTATATTTGTTTAAAATAAGCATTTAAAATATTATTTAATTAATAAAGTATTAATTAATTCTATAACATCAAAAGCAACTGAAGGTAACTACTATCAAGTATAATATTTATTCTATTCTAGAAATGCTTGTAGCCAGATGCTAACATTAATCATAAAGTCGGAAGTCATTGTAGAAGACCTTCGTGCAAACATACATCACTGACTCACTAGATAGGTTATTTTTAGACGTGTTCCACTTTAATAGGTTTGATTTTTGTTTTATTTGCTACGATTTAATCGAAATCGAAGGTGTATTTTCTTAACAATATATTGGACGATTGTTTAATAAGTTTAATAATAATTTTAAGCTTAATGCTTAAATATGCGTGTCAATTACAAATTGTCATATCGATTTGTCCATAAGATGACGTAGAATCGATTAAACTGATTTTAATGACGTTGACGTACCAAACCAAGCCTATTAGCTAGTCCATATTTTGTATTTTATTAATACTTAAGTGTGCAAGTTAGTACAAACCTTTTCTTCATGAATTAAAGATAAGTATAATATCGAGCACGTTGACTTTTAAACAAAAGATACCTCATTTAAATCGATTGATTTATGGTACAAACCACGATGCCACATCCGAAACATTATATTTATATAGCTTCTCTTGTTACGTTCGGTGCTAAAAATGAAGTGTCTAATGTGTGGTATATACTATATGACACTGTCTTTTGAATTTTAGTACATATAGCAGATCATTTATAATTTTCACAGTTTAGTTGTAGTAAATATTTTTTTGCTGTTATTATTTAATATTTCATTTTTTAATTTAATCTATGTTTTTAGTACTAGAAGCATAATTATAATCGGAAATAAAAATTTAATAGATAGTTTTATTTTACTTCTGGGTCATTAGAATTATATTAGGTATAATATTTCAATGTGAAAAAGTACCTACTTAATATTCTATCAGTCACGCTATAAGCTCATGAGCTTCAAAAACTTAAATCATTAATAATGGACTTACTAACATTTTTTTAAATATTAAGTTTTAATGGTACCAAATATTATCGTATACTCGCGGCTCGCCTGAGCTTTACTCAGACATTACGAACATAATTTAGGCGTGCCAGTAGAAATAGCACCTTATTGAAGTACCTATTAGTTGTTCTCAAGCAGAGATGTTTCCTTCTTCTTTCTTCTTCGTGTGTTCTCTATTAAACTTTACAAAATTTTTCTCTAATTCACAGGTAGTAAATAGAATGTAATCAGATTCTCTAGTGATAAAGTGGTAATGGAAACCATATCTAATTGGATTTCTTTTTTTTCTGTAACCCATAACTGGATAAATATCATTATGATTCACAAAAGATAATGTATTATAAAAAAAATTGACCTCATTAAAAAATGTTCAATCAAATTTGAATTATAATTTTCAAATATTACGTAAGACTATGTTATCAATATTTAAAGCCTCGGTGATGTCTATAAAACATCATTAAGCTGCACAGGAAATTCTAAAAAAAATACCAAAAGGTATTAATACGACTTTAGCACTTGTAGGTCGTAACGTTGAAATAGAGATAAGAAAAATGGATTTGGAATTTGAACTTTACTTCTATTGAAAAATAGTTTACTTTTCCTTGTGAAATTCGTACCCTAATAATATTTTCTTTCGGTATCCGAGTAGTGACCTTAGTTTTATTGCACAATTTGTTTGATATGTGACAAGGATCATGACGGGGGCCCATATTTATGATAATGGCGTTAATTTTGCGATTATAGCAACCGTGGCACCAAAAATTTATTGACAAAATGTACACAAGCTCAGCGCCGTTGACCTGTTTTTGTTTTATTTAAATTTATAATAGTAAAATTTTAAAAAATATATTATTACTATAAAATGTATAACACTGTATTTGAATGAAATGGATTATTATTATTTATTTACTGTTACTTACTTATTTTATTGTATAGCTATTTAGCTATAATTGATTTTACATAATCGAAGCCGGTCCGGCTAGTAAGTAGTCTTAACATAAGAATCGAATTCTGGCCGCACACATCTAATTGGGAACTTTATGAAACCAACTAAATATAAACAATATGGAATTGGTTAAATCAAAAATTTGCTCAGAATAAAATACACCTATCCGTAATAAAGACGATTAATATGTACATAGTAAATACGTACATTAGTTATATATTGTAAATATTTCCCTGTCACTAATACGAATTAATATTATGCTTTTTTAGTTTAACATATTACATTTATTTAATTGATAACCAATATGATTTTTCATAATTTATTATAGTTTGTGTATAAAATTATTGCATATATTCCAATTATTCATGTCCCTTAAGAGCTGTTCTACACTTACAAATGTTTAATCGCGTCTTACCAATTTTTGCATATCTAATACATATTTAAGTATAACATACTTACGTACACATTAAATAAATTAATTGAAAAATGTAAGCGTGAGTATTTTGAATATCGTAGAATTTAAATTATTTAAAATAGTATAGTGCTTATTTATCTTACTGTGATCTTACAGTCGGTATTAAATAGCATATTTAGTCCTTTTAGTGAAAATGTTTTCTCTCTTAAGTTAAATAAATTTAATTAATCTTAATTAACATATATCATCTACATAAAATATATTACATAATAACTTATAAAAGGATCTAGAAAATTCTTTGTATAGCGTTACTTTCACTTGAAGAAAGCTAGGTGCTTCATTTACAGGCTAGCACCCGTCAAGTGTCTGGTACTCTCTTTTTACTAAAATAAGAAAACATGTTAGGTAATCCAAGTAATTTATTATTACCTAGTATCTATCTATACACATATAATAATGTTTAATTTACATTTTTTTTCTAAAATATACATTAAATACACAACATTTTTTTATTATATTTTTAATTATGATTTTTTTTCTATTAGACAGACGAACATGTTCAGTTCGATAAATAATAATATGGTTACATTATCCAATATCATAAGTGAGATAAGCTTTATCTACATGTTTGTAGAGCAACCGGGTGAATGGCGAGAACGTCCTATTCCCATTGAAAATGTCATGGCTGTAACGCTGTACTCGCTGTATCACGAATTGTAATATCCACAGATTTCTATCCTGTCGCTATTAATTTATTTGGTCGAAATTATATATTATATAGATATATATTTCAATGTTTCATCATAGCAATATTCTAAATGTGACCAAAAATAAAAAGTTACACAGAAGATTTTGGGCCGATATAAAAAACACAAGTCAACTGATATGCATAGGTGCACTCAAAATATTTACGTTACAAAACAAATTTGGGCCGTCGTTGCGCAGCGGAGCACAGCTGCTGACTGTAAACGCGATGATTGTGGGTTCGATTCCCACTCGGGATCAGTAAATTAGTTTAATTTTCCTCGCTATGAAAACAAGACAAAGCGTGGCGTTGCCACTTAACACGCAATGCCTCTAATGGCGGTAAGTGGGGTACTGATTGTATTAACACTGGGTTCCCCTGCCTATCCTGCTACGTGTGGTATACCGTATGAAACTGGAGAAAAAATAAAAAATAAATAAAATCTCACAAAAACAAACGGTGTAAGTGATAGAAAACAGTAAAACGTCGTGCTAAGATATATTAAAATATTATCGATTCCCAGTACAAATGAAATCATTATATTCAAGACAAGCTTATCTTATATTTGTAAAATTTATCGAACGCCAGTAAAATTTATATGAAAATGACTCAAGCTATTTACGATCCTGTTATCAATATTATGTAAATATAAATGTTTGTTTTAAAATAAAGGGACTCAAAATGGTCCTTCTGATAAGGAAAAAAAATTAATCATAGCTCCACTATCTAACTCATTTGAACTTATTATCTTTAGTTATATGTATGTACCGAATATTTCCCGATTGAGTAACGTAGCTGACATCATACTTTACAAGAATATTTAATGTATTTTTGAATTAGAATTTCTTTTGGGCAACTATAGCTTATCACTAAATTATGCTATCTATCGTCTGATAAATTTTATATATTTTCATATACATATATTTCACTTTCGTAACATGAATAGAGATTCCAGTATGTGAAAAACGCTATTAATTCCGTTCTTTAGTTATTTAATACATATATAAAAGCGGATAACAAATACACTGTGTTTGTTTAAAGAGCACAAAGAATGAGAAAACAAACTCATAATAAGAATCAAATGTTTATCAATATAATATGTTTACTAGAATTTATTTACACCAAATCAACAAGTTCAATAACAAGCGAGACAATGATCTCATCGATTAGTAGACATAAGTTATAATTAAAATAAACAGCAGCACATTATTTTATCTATTATTATAGCAACATGATATTCAATGTTGCTATTAATCACAATTATTGAATGTTTTTAGTTACATGTTACATTTTTATTGAGAGTCTTAATAGTACGTTTTGTTCCTATAACAAAAATTGTCTATTTAATTATAGTTTTAAAAAACTGGGCAAGGCTCAACCGTTCCCATTTTTCTGTTATCAGTGAATGTAATACAAAATATTGATGTAGGTGCAATCTTTCAACATCGCTCTATTTTAAAATCGATATCATGTTTGGGGAATTCCCAAATTAGTTACGTGTATTAATAATTTTTCAATATACCTAAATATTCCTAACAAATAGCAACATGGATATTATATAGGAACCTGGTACCTAATCTAGAACGATTTTCCAGTTTAAGCCAAGATAATACTTAGTATTATAGCCCATTTTTAATATAAATATATATAAATATAATTGTTATAGCTATAAATACGTGGTTTTCTCTTCATTTTAGTTTATATATAAAATATAAATAAAATTTCTCTATAATGAAAGAAATCACAATTTTTGTACGCTTGAAGAATTATAAATTCAAAAAACGAGTTTTAAAACGTGGTCGGACATTTACTTTTAAGATATATATTGAATTACGTCAGCGTGCTCTTTTAGTTTCTGAATAGTCTAACTAATAATAATCAAAGTTTAAAATTAAATATAAAATAAATAGAATAGCGTGCAATTATGTACATACATGATGGAATAGTAAGTTTTACTAACTAAGATTGAACTAACAGGTTAGCTATATAAATTGTTATTCTAACTAGCAAGTAGCAACGTATGAAAGTGATTAATAAATCGCGCTGGCTATGATGCCCTCACTATATGTACACCTTGTCTACGAATAATTTATAAATTATTATTTATTTTCCATGAAAGTAATGTACTTACAGAAATGTCATTCAAAATAATGCAATTCAATTGAATAGGAAGTAACGCAATTAAAAATATATCAATTATCCTTTTTTTATATAATAATTGAATAAAATAACCACAGACATAGAGAAACAAAAAAAGTTTAGAATGTCCACTACCATTTATAGTTCTTGAACATTTTCTAACAACAAACACTTTAAATTGTACACTATTAGATATTTTTAATTGTTGAAATGATTAAAATAAAATGTCTAAATACAAAACATGTCAATGTGACAGATGCTTACTTGTGTTTGAAGTAGTCCGATATTTGGCTGACTTTCCAGAACATCTGCACCAACAGCATCAGCAACGTGTGATTGATCCATGTGTACAACTTGTAACAACTCTCCATTGCGCCTCTTTCTCGGTCCCAGAGAAAAGGCAACAGGACAGTCATCCGTCAATATTCAAATTCAATTGCCAACAGATTAAAGAGCGCGAATAAAAAGTAAGCGCCACCACACTATACATGCATTTACGGAGTACGATGGTTGATTACTGGCTTATCACTGCCTTGGACGAAAATAGCGATAAATTCCAACGGCAAATTGGACTGCGCTCGATCACCGGTGCACGCGAACTAAGCCAAGTACCAGCGGAGCGAGCGGCTGACGCCTCGCTACCTCGAGGCTCGACGATACGATGACGATACATGACTCAGTACTTCACCGATCAGAATCGACTTTGTGTATCTTTGCTAAGAATTCTCGATCCCTTGCTATAACACAATGATGTTTATGGAAACATCATTTTCAGAATATTTGGATGAAGGTGTTCTGGTTACCTTATATATTATTCCTATACACTAATCATTATTATACTATATATGCTATACTAATCGTTTCCTAAATACTATAATATATCTGAGGCAACATTTTGTTGGGACTACGTCACAACATAAAGTCTAATTCGTTTTGGCGCTATGACTAGTGACTACTATCTACTCATATCACATATGATTATTCACGATGAAAATGGTAAACATATAACATTGTCGTATTGTAATATGATAAAAAGTTGTTAGGTACGGATTACATATTATGAATACAATGTCGCTAAACTGCTGTACGGTCACTTTTCGAATTATACATATTTCAATTAAGACATGATGGCACGTCGGCACAGCGTTTGACCGTCAACGCGGTATAGGGTTCGATTCACATTTGAGGAAATTAATTATTTTTATGTGTTTAATAATAAACGTAGATACAATAACACATTGTACGATAAGAATGGCTTGGTCTAATTTTCACATGTCAACTGTAATATATCGGGTCCCTTGCCTTTATATTAAGCTAATGGCATCATGAACCTATCCGTTATTTACACATTATGAGCGTCACGCATGGATATAAACTTCTTACAAACAATTTATTTACCTTTTTTTAGTACAATTTGAATAATAGAACTATATTTCGCAGAGGGATAGATATATACGGGCAGTTACTACACTCTGAATACCTACAAAAATAAGCTATAATGTCATATAAAATTAATTATTTAGGTAAATATAAAACATAATTTTTGTTTCAGTTTGATGAATATGTATGTAGCTTCTTTTATTTTCGGACTTTGGCTCAAGATCAACGCATTCACGTAACATTTAATTTCAAATAATAAAGCTCAACTTCCACTAATTATTGCCAACAACTGTGCAAAATAAATAAATTTGACAAAATATATCGACAAGAAATTGTCATAATCATAAATATTACAAAATTTAAGCGGTGCTCATTATTAATCCAGCAATTACTTTGATGGCGTCAGAAGTGATCGGCCTTTAGGTCTTCTGCCTTCTGATTTGCCCACAACATTTATTTTGTCAAGATTATCATATTGTCTCCGAGCTATATGGCCAAAGTATCAGAGTATTTTTTTGGTAGCTGGTAGTGGTTGAGTCTGGTTTTTATTTTCAGCTGGCTGAGTATTGATTTGACCCTTTTTGCTGTACATCGAAAATGCAATATCCCTCACCAGCATCACGTTTCAAACGCATCGATTTTCTTCATCTCTACGGCACGGATTATCCAGAACTACTATGCGTACAAGAAGACCGAGAAGACAAGGATTCGTACGAGTCTCATTTTGAATTAAATAATTTCGTGTCCGGACTAACACTTTCTCCAATTTCCTTATCGAATTACCTCTCCAAATAGCTTGGACCAGGGATGGGAGCGAGGAGAGGCTTAGTGACTGTTCTTTAATAGCCGTCGTATATTGAACATCACTCGCCCTTGAACCTCTATTTAAAGAAAAAATTGTTACCTATAAAAATATGATAAAAAGAACAAGATTGAAATTAATATGTATTTTTTATTTAATTTAAGTAAAATGTTAAAATTAAATATTTTCCTTCTGTTGGCCGAAAAAACTTAAAGCAAACTGTGATAAACATATATTTGATATTTATTAAGGGGCACCAAATGTTACTTGTCTCCATAGGAACAATGTGTAAATAAATCAGATTTTATTAAATAATAAATATTATATAAATATAGATTATAAATATGAATAGATTATTAATTTAATAAAGGTCATGTACCTACATTCAAGGTCGTTTCGACGATATTTATATGTTTGATAATACCTTCGCAGTGAACATATGTAGTTACTTTTTTAAATAAAAACGATAAAATATTTGTCCTTGAGAGGTCAATGGACAATGGTCTTCTTAAACGGAACATAAACCGAACTTCAATGGAATTGGAGCGGTGCTTATAGCTCCACCCTCATAAGCTTTCTGATAACCTTCACCAGGGGTCAAATTATTATAATATGATATACTTTATATTACTTATGCTTATTGTTATATAATTGTACCCTTTAACTAAAGGCCATGATGACGCTTTGGGACATATTCTGACTATAATCGCCGTCTGCCAGGACAAAGTTGACCTTGTCAACAATCAACACGCAGTGTCTGAAATTTGGGCGGAAAGTGAGAGACTGGGTGTGTAGACGGAGAGTGTTGGTTTTCTCTGCCTGCCCTACTATTTAGGGGATAAAGTGTGAAATTAGATTCATCAGTTAAAATGGGATCATCATTACACAAACTCTTTTACTTTTAATTAAGCTATTAAGTTACATTTTTTTAGCTTTCGTAATATATTTAAAATTCAGTCTCCTGCTTATAATAATTTTAGCGTTATACAATAAAAATATGTATTAATATTTTGCACTGACCGGAATAAATATATGCTAAAAAACTTTCTAGAAATAAAATATTTAATAATATATCTATCTTCAATTATATATATATATATATATATATATATATATATATATATATAATATATATATATAATATATATATATATATATATATATATATATATATTACCTCAGAGGGTGTCTAGCCAATTATCTGTCCGATATTTGGTTTTTCGGCATACGGGTACGGGTACGCGACCCCGGGGCCTCGAGCCACCACTTTCATAACCCTATCCAATCCATGTAAGTGGTGTCCCTCCCCTATACTCCAAGTCTTTCTGCCTTTTATTCCCTTTCCTTTCTTGGTTTCTCCCAGTAATGGGTTTGGAGGTCAGATGGCAATCGCTCCACTAAAAACCACTTCGCCACTAGTATGGAACGATTTAAAAAAAGCTGGGTATGGCTAGGGCGTCGCCGTTAAACGACGCGCAGGCACATCGCCCTACACCTGCGATAAGTGGGCAAGGGCTACCGTGTCAAGTACGGGCACGGCTAACGACGTCAGTACCCAGACGGAAACTCCGCTTTGCAACATGGAATATTGGCTCTCTAACCGGACGATGCAGAGAACTCGCAGATGTACTCATGAGACGTCGGGTCCAGTGTGCTTTCATTCAGGAAACTCGCTGGAAGGGCAATAAGTCTCGTAACATCGGGCAGGGTTACCGCCTTATATACACTGGGTCACCTACGGGCAAAAACGGTGTAGCGGTAGCGCTTTCTGAAGAGCTTCAGAATGGGCTTCTTGAAGTTGACCGTCGCTGCGACCGCTTGATGCGGGTTAAAGGTACTGATCGAGGGCGTAATCACAAACTTAATCAGTGCTTATGCTCCCCAGGCGGGTTGTAGCGCGGCTGAAAAGGAGACTTTCTGGGAGCAGTGTGAAGAGGTCCTACTCGCTATACCGTCTACCGAAGCAATGTTAGTTGGGGGGGACTTGAACGGTCACGTGGGTAGGGTCGCTGAGGTGTATGAACGTGTTCACGGGGGTTTTGGATATGGTCTTCGCAATGCAGAGGGAGAAAATATTCTAAGAACCTGCATTGCGTCTGATCTGGCCATCGTGAACACTTTCTTCCAGAAGAACCTCAGCACCTTATAACGTATAAGAACGGGTCCCACTCAACTCAAATTGATTATTTGCTGACTAGACGGTGTCATACAGGCAGGGTGACCAACTGTAAGGTCATTCCCGGCGAAAGCCTGACGGCCCAACATCGCCTCCTTGTCATGGACTATAATGTTACCCCGAAAAAGAAAGTAGCCGAGAAACGCAAGCCTAGACTTAAGTGGTGGTTGTTGAATGGGCCGATGCAGACCGACTTCTTGGCGGAGGTGGAGAGTCAAAATCTACTGACTAACACCGAGACCGCTCAGACTGCATGGGATCGAGCTCATTCAGCAATCATTGCGGCGGGCAAGCGAGTTCTTGGTGTTACTAAGGGTGGGCGTGTCATCGACAGGGAGACATGGTGGTGGAATGACCAGGTGCAGGGGGTGATTCAGGAAAAGAAGGCTGCGTTTAAAGAGTGGCAGCATTCCAACTCTCCTGAAGACAGACTGGAGTACATTGCAGCGAAACGGGCCAGCAAAAGAGCTGTAGCCAGAGCCCGCAGAGAAAGTTTGTCGCCATTGTACGATAAACTTGAAACTGTGGAGGGGCAGAAGCTCATATACAAACTGGCTCGTGCTCGAGATAAAGCGACGCAGGATATTACAAAATGTCTTTGCGTCAGAGATTCTCGGGGCACGTTGCTTTGTAGTCATGCCTCTGTGAAGGAGAGATGGAGAAGCTACTTTAAGGAGCTGCTGAACACTCAGCAGTCTTGTAGTCTTCCTCCTGAATTATCTCCTAACCTCGGACTTGTTGCTCCAATAACCCGTGACGAAACTCGTAATTGTCTTCGACGCATGAAGAACGGAAAAGCGGTAGGACCTGACGACATCCCAATCGAGGCGTGGAAATCGTTGGGCTCTCTTGGTGTGCTTATACTTACTGACCTGTTTAACCGTATCTTGAATACTGGAAAGATGCCACATCAGTGGCGGCAGAGCTTTATTATCCCTATTTACAAAGGAAGGGGCAGTGTTCAAGATTGCGGTAGTTATAGGCATTAAGATTATGAGCCACACCATGAAGCTCTTCGAGCGCATGATCGGCCTCAGGCTCCGCCAAGAATGTACTGTCTCTGAGTCTCAGTATGGGTTTCAACCAGGATCAGGCACTATGGACGCCATTTTTGCCCTCAGAACTTTGATGGAGGCTTACAGGGAAAAAAGGAGAGCTCTGCATGTGGCCTTTTTGGACCTGCAGAAGGCCTTTGACTGTGTGCCACGTCAGTGTATCTGGTGGGCATTGCGATCCAAGGGGATCCCTGAAGCCTATATTGAGGTTATCAGAGATATGTACAACGACTCCGCTTCAGTGGTTAGGACCGCTGTTGGCGACACCAAGCCCTTCCCGATTACAGTAGGGGTTCACCAGGGCTCAGCTCTTAGTCCGTTCTTATTCAATGTAGTGCTGGATACTGTCTCGGCTGACATCCAATGCCAGCCTCCGTGGCTGATGATGTATGCCGATGACATAGTACTCATCGATGAGAACCGACTGATGCTGGAGCGTAAAGTGAACGCCTGGAAGGGTGCGCTTGAAAACGGTGGTCTCAAACTGAATGTGTCGAAGACCGAGTACATGGCTTGTGGGAGCCCGGACTCGAGCACCATCCATATCGGGCCTGAGCCAGCCGTTAAGTCGGAGAAGTTCAGGTACCTTGGAGCCGTTATGCATGAGTCTGGAGGCATCGACCACGACATCCATGCCCGTATAAAAGCTGCCTGGGCCAAATGGCGGGAGGTCACTGGTGTGGTCTGCGATAGCAGAATACCGCCCAAGCTCAAGGGACTGATATACAAGAGCATTATCCGACCTGTTCTTATATACGGCAGCGAATGTTGGCCAACATTATCTCGGCACACTCAGGAGCTTCACGTCACGGAGATGAAGATGCTGAGATGGATGTGTGGCGTGACGCGGTCCGACCGCATACGCAACACATTCATTCGAGGTAGTCTTGGGGTCCGTGACGTAGTGGATAAGCTCCAAGAGCGTCGCCTGAGATGGTATGGCCATGTTATGCGCCGATCTGAGAACTATGTCGGAAGGAAGTGCCTTGACATGTCTGTCCCTGGAGTTAGACCACCCGGACGCCCAAGGAAGCGATGGCTGGATGTCGTGACACAAGACATGAGAGCCAATAAATTATCCACTGAGGATGTTAAAGACCGTGCAAAGTGGAGTAGGCTCAGTCGGAAGGCAGACCCTGGCAAAAGCCGGGACTAATGCCAAGAAGAAGAAGATATATATATATATATATATATATATATATATATATATATATATATATATATATATATATATATATATATATATATATATATATATATATATATATATATATATATATATATATATATACATATATATATATATATATATATATATATATATATATATATATATATATACTACGATGCTTAAACGTGTAGGCATGTCATTATGCCTAACGATTTATAAAAGTTGGTTTTACTGTAAATTATGTGACTTATAGTCGTCAATAAAAAATCGTTAACATTATATAGTAATAGTAATTGATATTTTGGGAAAATATTATACATAAAATATAGAAATATTTTAAGTATTTATATAATCTATTTAAATTGAATTTCCAAATTTCGTATATTTTTATTTGTTTCTGAACTGTAAGTTCTAACTCAACAACCAATTCTCATAAGGTACACACAAAATGTACATACAAAATGCGGCAAAAACGAAGCATTAACGTTTGTTCTTTTGTGACTGATATTTTATATCATTGAAAATTGGGTAGTTATTATATTTATTATATTATTTTCAACTCAAAACACTGTAATTTTGAGAAAAACAGTATTGGCATACAGACCGATCGTCAAACAGACAGACGGACAATAAAGTGAAGACCTTTTGATTGTTAAACCAAGACATGTCGTTTTGCACTACTTTTTTCTTTTGTCGATATTGTTATTGCCTACACTCACAAGCACTCATTATCTTTAACAAGGTATATAGCAACGTGCTAATCACACTTGTGTTTGAAAATAAAAATTATATTTAGCTTTACGACAGACCTTGCGCGCCTAGTAAGGGAAGCAATCCTTGCCAACAATATTATTATTAAGGTCGCCGTATGTTGTATTGAACGAATTATAAACAGTTTATAATAATTGAATACAAAGTTTGTAATAATTTTTAACATGTCAGTCAAATTTCCGTTAGATACCTACGTTTCGCATTTTTCCTCATTCAATCTACATAATGGTGGACAGAACCCAAAACCGCATTTAATAAATATTAAGGAAATTGTGAATAATACCAATCAACAGCTATTTGTCGAATTATACAAAAGCATGCAAGGGCATCTAATATTGTTTAACACAAAATTCACGCCAATTCCTTAACCTCTTATATTTCACGATATGTGTACCTTCACCGCTTGATTGCTATATTTACCTTTTATTTACATACATATTTTACTTATAGAATATATATATATATATATATATATATATATATATATATATATATATATATATATATATATATATATATATATATATATATATATATATATATATATATATTACACTTATGTATTCATGACTTAAGTTTGAACCAAGAGTATTCTTGTTTTCGATAATCTTTGAATATTAATATTAATATGGTAGTTAAATTGATCATCGTCCAAATATTCCAAAACATATTTTTCCATTGCAATTACCTTTAATTATCACACTAAAGTGAAACAGTGAAGTGCTTAATGTATAGCGAATGGTAAACTAATTAGTTGCCATTAACACAATAGTTATAATATCTGGATTTTGCCAAGTATTGTTAAAAGCAATACTTACGACTGAACAGTAAATTGCTAGCTAAACTAACTACAATATAAAACAATATTATTGTCTTAAAAAGTACCTATACTAAATCTAAAATGCAGATGAGAATGTACTCTAATCTAATCTACTCTAATAAGAAGACTTTTTAATTTTTAAAGATCAAAGGACAAAAATGTAGCTATAATAATATAATAATATTCTGTCTGAATGTTTAGTTTGATACCATTTTAAAATATGCATATATCACTCGAATTTGACGTATTATTGAAATAATTATACGGTTTAACGATTAATAATTATGTAGACAGTCTACAATTAACTTTTGAAAATGCGACTGACTAAAACGCACAAAGTGCTGTTTGTGTATAGTTGAATAACAACAATTATTATTTTACAACATACATTTTTGGAGTTGTACATATTTCGTTTAAATCACAAAATATATTTACCTCTATTTATTAAACTGGGCTTATTATTAAAATAGGAGTAAATGAGCATTCTTGGTAAAATTACAGCATAGCTAAATATTTGTCTATTAAGTAAAATAAAGTTATTATTATTATTATTATTATAAAGGCATTAGATACCGTCTTATGATGAAAACTATAATATTGTAATGACAAATGTTGAATATTTGTGGTTCAACAAATGTAAATATTCAAATTTTTCAAAAGAAATCGATGTAAATATTAATTAATATAATGACTTCGATTCTGTAAATTTTATAGTAATGGGAACACATTATAATACAATTAAAAACAAATGAAGTATGACAACGGAATATTTTGAACTGTATTTCTAAATGACAAATGTTATTATTAAGAGTATTTAATATCTACAGATAGAACTTAGTAATGGCAATATAGCATAAAATTGTCGTTTTAGTTTAATATCGCGTGTTGTGCGTAGTATTTTAAATATCGTAATTATTGTTTATGTAAATGCAAAATTCGACGACAAACTATGTCCAAACAGATCGATAAAAATATTTTAAATAAAATATTTACAATACTGATGGAATTTCAAATACATTGTAGGCTATCTATTGTGATGAGTCAACACAAGCTCCACGGACTCTGTGAATTCTACATTGCGATATAAAACGGTATATCGGTCGGTATATCTAGCATCTGTGAGCTTAATTAAGTCACGTATCACAGAAGGTCGTACACAATAACAAAAATACCTTAGTGGAAAATTATCAACATTTGTTGCTAAAAATCATTATGAACCCTTATATATAAATTATATATTATGTACTTATAGTTGCAGTACTATACTATTGAAATTCTGTTATAACTGTGTCATGACACATGAAATATAAGCAAGAAAAAAATATAATTAGTAAGGCTATGTATAACATTTTGGTTGATTATTATAAATTAATGTCAATCAATACAACTTTGCGTGATCCGACAAGTGAGGGCTTGCATGAAATGAAGGTGGTACATGTATTTTTTTATAACTAGTCATTTAAAGGTCATATTAAACACGTGTGTCCTCTTTTAGTTGATATTTAACTAATGTTTGAAACAATTAGTTCTATGAAAAAATTTTAAATACTATATAATGATGATAATATGAGTAGATAGTAGGTATCTAATTATTTATTCTATCGTTTATTTTTCTATTCAATATTTATATTATTTTTAAAATAATAACTCAGATACCAAAGCTCCTTTTTCAATAATGATGCTTTTAAGATCCAATTTAATGATTTTTATCCATATTTCTTGGGTTTTGTCACATAAATATAGTTTGTCACATAAATATTTGTCTATATAAATATAGATATATTATTTTATGAAGCTGAAAATGTAGCTTAGTACCAAACCACAATAATTAACTGCGGCTTTATCTTCTTTTTACGTTAACACCATTAATACCAGTAGAGAGAAAAAACATGTAAAACAGTGAGCTCAATACAAAACTGTCACAAAAGTGTGTTGATTATTGTTTTACTATTACATAGATAGATACTCACTGTTAAACACCTAGTCGAGCATCTCTTTACATTGCTAACAAAAGTTGATATCTAAGGCATATTCTTATGATTTATAATAATTTTATCAAAGCGTGTAAACTTTTCGTACTTTACTGAATTAAAGTATTTTTCTTCTTCTTTTATTTCTCTAATACACAAAAGTCTGTATATATGATACACGATACTATAATAAATGAATAAAACGTATAGTATTAAACAATGAATAACATAAGTGTTAACCAACACAAGAGCCCAATAGGCTCGTACGAACGTCCCAACGAGGAAGCAATTGACTGCGACCCAGCAGCGACCCCTCGAATTGGCCTGATTCAACAACAAAATCCATTTTATTTTGTCATTCATCTAAAAAGATTGGCAACATTCTTTGCTTGTTCTCCACGATGTTCAATTGAAAGTTACTAACTATTATATATATATATATATATATATATATATATATATATATATATATATATATATATATATATATATATATATATATATATATATATTTGTATTTTTTTTGGCTTAAAGATGTATCCTGCACTCAGCAGGTAGGTAGACGGAGAGAACCTAGATTTACTTTGTTGCCTGCTTTCCGACCAATTTTCGTATATTACGTGTTAATATGAGACGTATTAAATGAAGATATTGCATTATTTTAGTTGTTGAAGAACCCACAACCACCGCGTGTACAGTCAGACGCTTCATCGCTGCGCCACGACTGTCTATAATATTAGTCTAAGTGTACTCATTCACTCAAAGCAGAGGAATTTCTTTTATTGAATCTCAAGGACAACTGGCCCGAGCAGACAAATTCTGTTTGTTTTAGATAATCTATTTATCGAGAAAGTCTTTTGGCTATATTACATCACGTTTATTATTTCTTTGTAACACACACCCGCGGCCAGACTTAGAATGTATTATGTCAGTCTCATATACAACTTGTAGTGCAAAATGGTTTGTGAGGAACACTGTCTTAGTAAGTCTTCTGTCATCCATCGAAGGATCTATTGATTGTATTGATAGGTTTCGGATAGCCGATGTCGGATGACGATGGACGACGGAAGGTAGATGGCGCAGTCGTGTGACGACGGATGGCAGATAATGAATGAAGACCTAATTTGTCTATATTTAATATAGATAACAGTGACAGATTTATTATCTGTTTTTTACCATACACTCTCCCTTGTGTGTTCTCCATTTAACGTGACATTGGTTAAGAAAATTGTGCTCAACTGGCACGCTCAGAACGCCTTAAGTAAATAGAAGAAGATGAAGAAGAATACTTACGGATGACGGACGATGGTTGTCGGCTGACGAACAATTTTGGTATATTTAAGTATTTAAAAAAACAAACATCTAAATATATTAAATTATTCCTCAATTCCTATTTAATCCTCAATTGCGTCACCATATTGATTTAATTTATCTATTTATTAGTATTCCATTACAATATCCCCGCTATCCTCAACACGTTCCACTTTTAGCGATGGCTCAATATTACGTAATTGTCGTGACTAGCTTAATGACGACAATACTACCTACAAAGTATTAATGAAAAACAACAATATTAAATTTTATTACCGCACATGTGGTTACAGTGACCTTAAATGGCAATCCTTCCTTTAACAATTATTCATTTTCAGTAGCACTTAAGAGACACAAATTAGAGTTTACTTAATTTTAAATCTTAATTTAAAATATGCATTCTTTCACTTCATCTAACATTTTTTTATAAAATGAAAAAAAAGTAAATAAAATTAATTTCTTGCCATTAACAGAGAAGTTGGAAACCAAAATAGAAACATAAATAGGACCTAAAAGTATATATTAGAAAGAATTTTAAATTCGATGTAAATAATTTGGAATTCACAATCTATATAGATATATTTGAAGTAAAAAAAAATGTTTTGGGCTGAGGCGTTGGGAACTCAGTGAATATAAAAAAAATAACACTTTTCATTAGCAGCTATTTTTATATGAAGAATGTTACATTTATATATATAATCTATATCTTCTTGACTGAATGAAGACGAGCCGAGCAGGAGACAAGATTAAGTGTTTCCAATACTTTATATAGAAAAGATGTGATGTCTTAGTATTAATTGACTTCACTTAAAAAGGAACATGACGGTGTACGCATTAAAGTTTTTTTAAAATTATATTAGTGTTGAGGTCACTACTACAGCGAGTGCAAAGTTAGTACACTTGCACTCATGATTCATCCTACAGTCTCTATACCTATAACTTAATTCAAATGATTCTTTGGCTGAACTATCAAGATTATCGCACGAATTACGCAGTTAAAAATGTCTTAAACGGCATTAGTATTGTTTTAATAATTTGTTGTTGTTTTGATCGAATTTTTTAAAGTATTAGATTAGATTTATATTTTTAATTTTTATTTGATATCAATCATTATTTTATTAAGCCAATAAATAGTTACATTATTTCTACGTAAATTGCTACGTAAATTTTCTTAATTTTAAGGGTGGTTTTTTATTATATTTTCAAAATAATTTAAAATAAATAAATAGCTTCACGCTTTCTTCAACATCTAGCAAAGGAACCGAACTCACAACACACGACTTAATCTTATTCAATATATTATTTAATTACATTTACAGACTATGCTTTATACTACAATATAAATTCAAGTTGTTAGCTTGAGGACCAACGAATCTTTAATATCATTCAGTGAAAGGTATTTGCTGTTAACAATTATGTAACCATTGACAATAGGGCCTAGAGCATTGAACTCGTGATAGACAGGCTAGTATTACGCCGTAGATGTATGTACATACAGGTAAAACCCTCAATGCTATTGTATCCAAAATACTTACTTAATAAATTATATAAATCTCGTAGCCTCATGTGGATTTATAAAAGATTTTTTAAAAATTTTTTGAGAGTATTTTATTACTTTTCAAAGTGTTATTCCACAATAGAGAAAGAAATATACTTTTAGAATTTCATATCATTTTTTATATTTAAATTAAATATAAATCTTATAAATTTGTCATTGACCCTTCATTAAGACTATAGGATAAAAGAACCGCCACACGAACAATAGTGGCCATATGAATTAATATATAATAACCACCTTATTTTCTAGTATGAATTAGTAATGTTTAGGATATCCTGTACATCACTAATTCGTACCATAAAACGTATATCCATAAAACGTATCCGTGGATATCCGAAACAGATGAAAGATCCGAATCCGTGACAATTTTGACGGATCTTATATCTTATTAATTTTTAACACACAGATACAACGTCTTTGTATCTTTCTGGCATCTGGTTCAATCGTCCATTC
Source organism: Dione juno (assembly GCA_037127375.1). NCBI lineage: Eukaryota > Metazoa > Arthropoda > Insecta > Lepidoptera > Nymphalidae > Dione > Dione juno. The sequence goes on from JAXRJS010000052.1 coordinate 1,917,002, forward strand.
ACTTAATGATGTTAGTTTGTATGTGTTGTTGTTCGTTTCTCCCTTTTTAAATATGTGGTTAGAGCCAAATAAATTGTTTATAGTGTTATTAAAACGTACCTACCTAGTTCCTCCATCCGATTATTTGCTTATCTTGGGAGTTTTTACTTATTCTGCGAAACACAACGCCACACTTTGTCCTGCCACGGCAGTTGCCAGAGAAATTGAAAATTATTCAATCACCGAGTGCTTATCACACCTACAATCAACGTGTTAACAGTCAGACGCTAGCCCATTGTGTCATAATGACCTTAAGATTTAATTTAATACGTGAAAAGGTATCTAGTGTATAAAGTTGCAACATCCTATTACAAACTAGTTGTACATACACAGTACCTACCTATAGCATAACAAGTCATGTTGGATTTCTTTAACTGCACAAAATAAATCAACAAAAATATCTTCTATTCAAAATGAAGTACATACGATAGATTTAAAAATCAAATTAAGCTTGATCATGATTCATCAAACGTGTGCCTGTTAATTGAAAAAAATTTAGCACATAGAGACTCACACATATTTATCATGTACATTCCTTTTTGATAAACAACACAAAGAAGGTTCTTACTAAAGAGCGTAAGCATACTTTCTATGACGTTTTTTACCGACAAGCAACACTTACGAGATATTGTTTATCTTCATAACCAGATTTTATTTTGATTTAAGAATATGTCTCTGGTTTCAATCCACATCAACAGTGTCCAGTAATTACAAATATTTGAAGCCCATACGTCAAAAAAACAGAATACCTACGCCGAGCTATATTTTCTATAATTAATCTAATTCTATATTTTTTTTTTAAATTTATATATTGAATAGGGTCGGTCGTAAATGCGATGATTGTGGGTTCAAGTTCAGCTTAAAGACACTTCTATTGATGATTGAAACTAGTATGTCATGTACAAACAGTAAAAAAATTGTGTCTGTTTATTAATTATTTTTACGAGAAAATGACGCAGAGCGATGCAAAAACATTAACAGAATATGAATTTATAATTTTAAAAATTTTTGTCTGTCGGTTTGTCTTTTATTATATTTTATTGTATTTCTGTTTTAAAGACTTATGCTAAGTGATGCACAACGATAGGTAGACCAGCTGAATTATAAGAAACAATGAAATGCTGCCATAACAAAAAAGAATTAAACGTGATAAGTACTTTCCAATTACATATAAAAATCAAGGATCTGGAATACATCGTGTAGAACTAAAGTAGATTAGCTCTTTCTAAGATTCTCTTTAGAGTTATCTTTAGTATACATTGTTGCGCGTGTTGAGCATCGACATATGAAAATGCAAGATCTGGAAAATCTGGTAATCCTGCATTAAAGCACTTTTTATAATTCTACCATACAAATATAATTTTATTGAAATAATAACTATTAAACACTTAGGAATGTAAAATGTACAATTGTACATTATCGTAATGTTTGTGTTATCAGTACTATGATCGTCGTAATTCATATTTCATATAGTAAAGAGGTATTCTTGTTAAGCATACTGTAAATGAATATCGATAACACTTATAGTCGTTGTAAGTACTTACAACACAAGATAAAATAATTCACGTTTAAACAGATGATATTAAGTACATTTAATTTTATTCATACCGACGTTTAGAAACACACCGGTGCCAAAATAAATATTAATGAAAGAGAAATATAAAAGAACATGCCACAACATGACAATGAGTATACCTATCCCTGAAGTTAAAGTAAGTAAACCAATATATATCTGTACCTCGTATGTATGACTGTATAGGTGTTTCACTATTGCGTATTAATAAATTATTATAACAAACACGTTTTTCTTCACTAATAAGGAATAATGGGTATTGTTATTATATAAACGCGTAGTTATTTAATTATTCTGTACACGTCTATTTGCTAATCCTACTGCACCTATCAATTTCACTCTTTTTAGTTTCACAGTTTATCCTGTATAGCAGATAGAAAGTAATGTTAAAACACTTTGTTCTCCGTCTTTCATCCGAATTGCAGACATTTCATGATGAGTGAACCGCAGACATTGCTTCGTTTTGCCGGAGCGAGTATATGAAGACAAGTCATTCTTACTAGTGGGAAACGGACTCACAACTTAATTGCTCTGCTATTGAACCAAGTTCGTATTCTTAAACACGAATAGCAAAATAAACCAACTACCAAATCCTTATTTTATTAATTTTTACTTTTAAAATATATGTATACCTTACCTTTGCGTAATATGAGGATTATTGCAAACAAGAAAACTCATAGTTCTGGTCTCCCATGTGATTTCAGAATGAATAAACTCATACTCTATGAAATAAATTTCAACCATAATATTTTTTTAATCATTTTTCCTTTATATATATGTAACTTCCAATACCTAATAATTATGAAATAGCTGCATTTCATAATTTTAAGTCAATGGGAAGCACCTTACAGGTTTTGATTTCACTTGAATGCGGAAATAATTAAGTACAAACGCTCGTATCTCTTGAATATGTCGACTGAAGAAGTTTGATTTTTCTGTGCTTCAGTGGACTATGGACCTGGATGTTTTATGTTAATTAAATTTTATCTTGCTACCTTCACGCATTCTTGAGACATTGTATTGACAGACGAATGGACAGACAGACAGACAGTGAGCCGCGGTGTATTTTCTTACCCTAGCAAGGAAATAAATAATTTCCCCGAGTGGGAATCGTATCCACAAACGTCGCGTTTACAGTCAGAAGGTGTACCGTTGCGCCACGACGGCTTCTAAGGGCCTTGGTGTTTCTTTTGAGGTACAGTATCCCTACAAAGAATAATATGTTATAATTATATAAACATACAAGTTCATGTAATTCAGCTTATCATTTACACTATTACTAAGCAAAATGTATCTAAAATAAATGGAAGAAAATACAATTTCTCAATACTAAAAAATAAACTGTCAACAATGCTATAAAGACATTAACGTAGTGTTCGGTTAAACGAACTACAGATCGGTCCCCTTCCGGTGCCAGTACACTAAAAGTGCACCGGATGATAACTGAAGCTGCTAACGAGATAATTCGTTTCATCCACATCATGGGTACAGTGAATCACTACAACGTGGTCCTTATCTTCTATTAAATAAAATCAATATTACTGTATACATTTTAGGTTTTGTAATGTTGATCGCTGTACACCTTGAGACGAGGTCGTGTCGTGATTTAATATTATTGTTTTTGTTTAAAAATAAACAAATTAAATATTGATGTTTGTTTGAAGTAATTTGTTTGTTCCTATCTGGGAAGTATTGAACTGTAATGGGGTGGGTTATAATTTTTCTTCCAATATTTAACTATCATGTTCGTTGAGTAATTTCCTTTGAAATATTGTCTTAATATAAATCTAAATCTTAAATGTAATAATTTATATGTTATTGTATCTAATAAATTTAGATCATATCATATACATAAATATCATATCGGGATGCATGTTTAACATGTTGAAAATACATACACACATACATACATATATTATATATATCTTCACGCTTTATCCCTAGCGGGGTAGTCAGAGAGAACGGAGCGTTGAACGTTGCGGTCTCTACATACCTCTTTCGCTTTGTCCACTGTAATTAACCCCTTCATACATGGTCTCCGGGGCGTCCTCATGCTTTTTACGTGACCTTTCTCCAGTATCTTCGACACTGTATTTTCGAAGACCAACTGAGGTCTCCCCATACCTCTCTTACCATTCAGTTTTGCTTCATATATCTTTTTTACTATGCTATCATCACTCATTATCTCGACGTGCCCCAAACCACCTAAGCACGTTCTTCTTCATTCTTACTATGACATCCTCGCTGGTACCTACCATTCTGTATATCTCTTCGTTACGGATTCGGTCAGTTCAGCTGACTCCGTATATCCTAGGAAGACATTGCATCTCCACAGCATTCATCTTTCTTCAATTCTTGTTCTGCAGTACCCACCTTTCACGGCCATATAACAGTGACGGCACCAGAACTGCATTGTGTACGGCCAACTGTGCAGCTACACTGACGTTTCGCCGTCTCAACAATGCAGCTAAGGCACCGTTACTTCTGTTACCGGCAGCAATACGCCTTTCCACGTCCATTTCGTATCTTCCATCTCTACTTAATTACTACTTAACTTCAAATACGAGAACCGTTGTTTTACTTTGTTGAAAATAGTTTATGTTATATATTTTACATTTATTTCCTTTATAAATAACTTGTTATATATTATGATAATGTGTGTGTGTGTATTATTTGATAAGAAGTTGACCTTCGTGCCGCATATTAAACAAACAATAAACCGAGCCTCAAAACTTTTAGGGTTTGTTTTGAGAAATGTTAGGAATTTGCGTGATAACAAAGTTAGGATACTGTTGTACAACTCTCTTGTGCACAGCGTCTTGGAAAACTGATGTACAGTAGTTTAGAGGCCGTGCACACACTCTTTATTAATAGAACAAATTCAAAAAAGATACTTGCAATACCTAATATTTGCAAACCAGATTTCAAATAAAAAACTACCTTCTATTATAAACAACTCAAACATTTCCGGATGATTACTTTAGAGGAAGGAGGAGGAGACGATTAGACTTATTTTTTGTTTCTAAAATTACCAATTACTCAATAAGTTTAATGTGCAAATTACCTACCAATGTGGTATCTTCGTAATAAAGTAACCAGTCTCTGCCAGTGCCCTCCGCCCTCCGCCTAGGAAAAAAGTATTTGGATCAAATTCCCCCATTCCCACACATTGCAAGTTGGTTAATGAGTACAGTGAGCTAATTGACATAAACGCGGATTCAACAAGCAAGATTTGAATAATTTTGAAGTTCGTGCTTAAAACTTTAACTTTAAACTCCAATCACTTTAAAATGTATTTATGTTAACGCCATTCTTTTATTTGTTTTTTGTTTTTAATTAACTCGCTCCTTTAAGCTATTAATATTTGTTACACCTATTTCTTCTTTTTATTGAATGTATTGGTGTAAACAACTGTTGGTGTATCTTTTTAAATAAATAATAATATCTGTATTAGATATTAATTGGGTGTTCAATATATAAAACACCAATAGGTAAATAGCCGTCATAATGCATGTGAAAATCATGTTATTTAGTAATAATATTCAGGTACCGTTTCCAAAGTGCTAAACACAAGCCCATTGACGAAGGTTCCCACGGCGTGTGAACTAAAATAATTGATTGCAAAAACATTAAATATGTTTGCTATATGAATTCAATTTATTAATATTGTAAAATTTTATCGCCTATTAGTTTTTTTCTAATGTTAAATGATTTATTGAGAGTAAGAGCAATTACTAATTCAGGTTGTGGGAGTTTCGAAAACATAGTACCGTTGATTCTATCGGTGGATTTATAGTAGACAATATATATATATATATATATATATATATATATATATATATATATATATATATATATATATATATATATATATATATATATATATATATATATATATATATATATATATATATATATATATATATATATATATATGTATGTATATAGGTTTAATTTTCCGTTTTTATCGTCTGTACTCTGCCAATAATAGTGCCAAATAATGATTCGTTCGTACATGTTTATTTGATTTTCAATTTAGCAATCATTACTTCTAACTACTTCTCAGAGAATACTAAACAGGTAACCTTGAATTGCGATTTACGTGACAAAGTCTAGATTATAATGTAATTGCAAAGATGTATAAATTCACTTGGCCGTGAATGTTGAATGTTTGACTTTGACTATTAAGCACTCTTACCTTAACAATAATAAATTCTTTTTTTTTTATATTACTTATATGTATAAAGAATGTTGCCTGATTTGTATGACGCCAAAAAAATAATAACCTGACATATATTAAATAGCTAACTTAATCACAGCATTTCTTTAAGATAGAATATTATATCTTTATTATTGAAAATATGCATTACAAATAAAAATAAAGGTGAATGTTTAACATAAGTAGTTATATATTAACTTAGTAAGCATTTATGAATGTGACCTTTAATAAAATAAAAATATCGGCCAACTGTGAGTAGTACGTACTGTCGCACCGAGAGTTCCGTACCAAGTTCATGATTGTAGGTCAGCGGAAATTAAAACTTATAAAAATTTACGGAATTTGCGAAGTCTTGAAAGTAGTCAAGAAAATGGGCAATGTTTTTGTTGTATTGCCTTTTTATTTGGCCAATCTACAATCCAAAAAAATCTCTAGATACGCCTTGGGCCTGTACGCTTGCTGCCATGCCACCCTGTCACCTTAATTTAAAGCTTCATTAAAAGTTACAAAAAATATTATATCTTGATGCAGGCGAGATATATATGTACCTAGTAACCAATTGACATATTATTATCTTATATAAAAAGAAAAATAAGTATAAATATGCAAATTGTCAAATACAAGTCGACTGAATATGGTAAAATAAATCTTCAAAACATGTCAGACAAGTATATTTACAATAAAGTAATGACAGCAAAGTGGTGAACACCATTATCGAAAAAAATATTGAAAAAATAAATTATTCGCATTCCAAAATATATCTTCAATACTAAATGTATTGCTAGGTGTCCTATATAATAACAATATGCCTATTAACTTTAATCTAAAATTTAAATCCTAGTACATTTCTTCAAAACACGTTATTTCAATAAAGTATATTACCTTATATTATTTTGGTTTTTATTTATTTATATATCTCCTTTGTTATGTATACGTTCTTATAATTATCTAATGATAATAAAACAAACTAATGTTTTTTATGAGAAACGGACGAAAATAAATTTAGTCATAACACTTTAAGATATTTAATTTTTAAAATAAGTTTAGCTTGAGCTTAGTCACAGTCGGGCTTGTATTATTGACTTATAACTCGGTAACGTTAAAAATGAATCAGAATATTTATTCCAAGAAGCTATTAATTTTATCGTTTAAACCAAAGTGACAAATGCTAATTAACTGCTTGTAAGCAAAGTTTGTCTTATTATATGCTTAATAAAAAAAGATATAGTCAATATATTGGATGACACTTCGTCTAAACTATAAGCCGATTATAGACCAGGCAACAAAAATAACAGTATATAATAAAAATATTTGAACACCTCAGGTTCTATAAGGTTCTAAACTTAATCGTGAGTAATCATTTTTAAGTAATTACTAAACTAAGGTAATGGTACTAAAAAAACTAAACTAAGGTAAATGAAGAACGTAAAATCTTAACACTATTCTCTTTATATTTACTATATGAAAAATAGACATTTAACAGCGCAATGTGAATATTATATAATATATTAAATAAGAAATATAAAAACTTAAAATCTTCAATTGTCTCATGAAAAACAATAGCGACACCTAGGTGTTCTTTCACGAACCAGGTAGAAGAATATAAGTTAAATGATAGGTTACATACATATCAGTTTCTAAATCTATAAAGTTGACATAGTTTTAGCTTTCTGTCAATAGATGGCGCTGATTGTGGTAGCACATACAAAATTAAAAACTTTCAAACTTTATACGTAACTTATTAAACAAAATAAAAATATAATATTTTCTTGATCCAATTCGAACTAATAATAAACTGTAATAATGTCACTGATTGAGTGTTGTATTTTCATTTATCAAAACGGGAACATAGCATTAATGTGAAGCCAACTTACTTTATAATTCTAACATATCTATCATCTAACATTAACGATTATATTTTTTACGCTATACATTTATTTATTTATATACTGTCTGTATTCTTAAATTTATTTCACCATCTAAATATTGTTCTACGCTTGATCCCGCTTATAACAGGGCGGGCAGAGAGAACCTACTGCTTAGATACTCCTCTCCGTTTTCTGTTCGAATTGACACCATACTGTGTCTATATTGAATAACTTATACGTTTTTATAGGCATTTTACTTGTGCAACTTGACGTTATTTTATGCTAGTATCAAATTAGGTATCTACATTTATATTTAATAACAATAAAGTCTAAGCTCTAAATGGCTTGTTAAAATTACAACAAATTATATAAAAATTAACTTACATAAAAATATTAAATGAAATATAAATAAAAGAAAACTATTACAAGAAATAAAATTTATTTGTTTTAAACTTAATAATGTTAATCTTATATTCGAATATCAATGTAGAATAGTATTACAACGTAATAAGTAATCACATAATTTTTGAATAATTAATATCGTAGTATTTATAATACTGTTACCGTTACTATTATTTACTTTCGTATGTATGTTTTTCACAAGACATTAATGGAATGAAATAAAGATAAAACCGATGATTAAATAATATAAATGTTATACTGCCGCTTAATAACCTCGTGCTAAGCACATTAAGTTTAATAAATTGTCAAAAAAATATACACTTAATTTACTTAAACATAAAAGAAAAACAATTTCTTTACTTATAATTAATTTTAAGCAGCAGCATGCAAGTTCAGTACATGTGTACCAAAGCAGTGTCTTCAAATACATAGATACTACGTGTGTACGTATTAAATCTTTAGGCGCTTGGTATACCTACATATATTGAACAAGATTAAATAATCTATATTTTAGCAGGCAAGGCCACCGCCCTCATTGCGTTCTAGTTCACGGCGTACATATTCCGCTTGTTTCTCGGTCAATCCTAACCGAACTACTTCTTGATCAAACTGTGCTTTGCCACCGACACCAACAAGGTAGCCATTGAGTCGCGCAGCCAAATGTGAAGTTTGCAGCTTAGAGGCGTCCAGACCCAAACTTCTGCAGAGATCCTTGTGTCCTTGTAATCTGTATTTCTGATGATAGCTACAACAATAAAATTATAAAAAATTTTATCAATAAATATGGGTCATGTTAGATTTGTGCACCAATTGCAAGTAAAGGGAAGTACAACTTATAAAAATTGACAAAGATAAATTTGGGTTCTCTCAGTCATATTGTATAAAATGAACCAGATATATAAGTTTGTAATGAAAATTGTTATATTTATTTCTGCTATAAGTTTTAGCTCCTTCCGAAATTTTATAATTCTACGACAACGGGAAGACCCTATATGCTTTGATTACGTGGCGAATTTCATAGAAATCCGGCAAAATGAGCAAAAACACTCGATATTTTTTAATTGTGTTGTCTTAAATTTTTTTTGCTCCTAGCTGTTATATGTCCGGATATTCGATGTTAACTTCAGCCTGATACCTCCACACCATTTGACTTTGACACTCTTCTTGAGAAAAACAGTTTTGACAGATAGACAGACAGACGGGCAACTTTTTTCTCTTAAAGTAGTACGGAAGTCTATTAACATGTATTTTAAAAATAAAATCAAATTAACATTTTATTACTAAAATATTATATGAAATAGGGCTTCGAGTTACATTATTTACTAAATATAAATTGGCAATAACGATTGGCAGAATATATACTTAATAAGCGAAATAATGGACCATATTGATCTTGAGATCAAATACATCAATTCTCGAATGCGTTTCTATTAAAAGAATCAAACGATCAAGTACGTACTAATATACGAATTGAACTCTCACATCTTTTATCAAAGTCGCAATTTGAATGTACCACGACATATTACGACACAAGATATTATTAGTGATTTAAATCATAATTTATAAAAAAAAGTATTCAATGTTGCTATGAACACAAAACTTATACAAAACTTATATTGTTAAACATATGGTAGTGTGTGTAATGTTTTATTTATTGATTTTTATATACTTTATAAGCATTATTATTATTTTATTTTATATATATTTTATATTTTATATATATTTTATTATATATTTATTATTGAAAAGTTCTGCACTTCTCCTACAAATAAACGATAAGTGTGCCAAATTTCATACTCCTCCGCCCGCGCAGTCTTCGTAAGAAGGGGTCCAAAGTTTTTGATTCACGTATTAATATATAGATCTCATAATTTTCATAATTATATTAGTATGAAAATATATATTTCTGACGAAGAAACAAATTAAAAATATATCTAACAATAAAGTATAGGTTTAATAGTTACCTAAAGGACCTATAATATGTACATATGAATTGAACTTAATTTAGGTATACGTTTGTTTTACAACATATAAATGGCAAGTAATGTGCGGCAGGAAAATCAAAGACATTTAAAATGGAGGTTAATTTATGCAATTTACAATTATTTAAAAGGAATCGACCGTGACATAATTATTATTATAATTGACAGTTAACTAATGTTAAGGAATATGTATACCATCTGAATATTTATACAAAGTTAGTTACCAGGCTCGACATTTGTTCGAGGTCGATTTGTTTGCTGTTTGCACTAGAAATGCAACATACTATGCATAAATACTAGATGGATAGAGTACTAATGGATAGAGTTAGCATATAAATACACTATAAAAAAATAACTGTAAAAAATAAAAACAAATTATAAAAGATCAGAACAGATAATTTAAGTATTTAAAACTTTCTCTATTGATTTCACATTTTTAGGATTAATTAATATTTATTTCTTGAAAGTGCAAGTAATTATTGAAATTTTATGGATTGAATATAATGTCTGCCTTAGCCTTCACAATAGACTACTTTCCTTAATCTGACGAACAGTGGGAGGCACGCTGATGTGCGGTAAGACCCTCTTTTTTGCCACGACAATATAAAAACATCGGTCAAGTGCCAAACTTACGCACCGAGGGTTCCGTACCAATTTTATGATTATATATTTTTTCTGCGTACAAAGGCATTATAGACATGGATATTATATATCAATTTAAGCACGGTCGCGTGAAGGTATGGCGTGATTTTCAGAAAATAAAACTTACCAGACGGACAACAGAGTGATCCTGTAATCTGGTAATTTCTTTTTAGATAGGGAACCTCAAAAACACAAAATATATCTATCTAGTAAATAGCTATATTATATAAGCTTACTCTTCAGCTGGGTAAAATGTGCCTGCGGGTGCAATTTCTGTTCTCAGTTGATCGTTGCATCGGACTTGCATGGCTTTGTGGGAACCCTCGGCCATCTCACGTTGTTCTTCATCATGGTAGAGGATCAATGATTGGTACTAGAATTAGAATACACTTTCATCATTATTATGAAATATTTAAAAATATACAGCTTTCGCTTTATCCCACATAGATATATATTTAGACACATTACACCCTGCTTTCCGCTTCAATTCGAAACAATGTGTATTTAGTGACGGAACTCAACACTCACTTTGGTGTATGTCACGGAGAAATGGCATGGAGAAAAAAAAATAATTCATTCCGCTGAATGGAGTGCGATTAACATAAATGGCCATACGCGTAAACTATCAAATTGGGCCACGGTGGCTCCGATAATCCTTTATTACTAATAGTAAGAAGTTTTCATTATATAAACACGAAGGAGGTCTTAAAAACAAATTTCTTTATACACATTTACATACATAAGAGAAATTCTGATAATGACTTTTGTCTTCACAATAATTTACTGTCGTAAGTTAACTTAACAAGAAAACTACTAAAACTACTAAAATACAGATCCGTTATTTATAAATTTAAATCACGAATCCAATAATTTAATCTATTTTAATCATCGAGAGTGTCATATCGCAAAGTAGTACAAAGTGATTTATATAATTTAAATTAACAAAGTTGTGTTTAATATGATTCAAGTTTAATTAACGTAATTAACAGGAATTGTTATCTTTTCTTTAGTATTAATTAATATTTATTAATATCTTTTTAAAATCTATGACTTATTGAAAATGATAATCTACTATATAATAAAAATAATTAAGGGACAGATAAAATAGTAATAAAATATAAAACTGATTTAAAATCTATTTTTAGAGATTCATACCTTAAAATGAAAAAAAGAAACCATTAAGACCAGAAAGACTATTTTCTCTAAATCACGTGAAAGTATCAAGATGAAATGAATATCAAATACCCAGGTCGAAGACGTCTTGAAACACAGATGACTTCTTAAAAAAATAAATTTAAGTCAACGTAATCAAAAGATATGAGCGTTTATGTTTTTTTTGCATTTTGTATGAAAGTCGCCGCGCAATCAAAACTAACAGGGAAAATCTCAAAACTGATAATATATAAGTTTATCAAAGAAATAAACTATTAAAAACTTATATTTGTAGTGCATTTCATACAAAAATTTGCCGTATAATATTTGCCGTACCCAGGATACGGCCAAAAGTATAAGGTACAACGGTATAAGTAGTATAATCTTGAAATTGGTACGGATCTCTCGGTGTGCGAGTGCTACTCTCACTTAACCGATATTATTTTTTATTCAAATCAATTTTCCATTATATTTCTATTTCTTGAAAATAAAAGATATATATATATATATATATAAATATATATATATATATATATATATATATATATATATATATATATATATATATATATATATATATATATATATATATATATATATATATATATATATATATATATATATATAAATAATTTTACCTAAATCTTTCTTAATCTTCTTCTTTGGAGTAATCTTAATATTAATAAATCATTTAATAATTCCATACGTTTGTACATCCTATTATAAAATTACGTCTAATTAATGGTTGTTAAGAATATAATCTAAACAGGTTAAGCCTGATATTAAATTGTTTAATTGCTCATTAATTACATAACTACAATGCCTAGAATTCATTTATGAAGCAAAATACATCGTTAAAGTGCGAGTAGTACTTGCGCACCGAGGGTTCCGTCCCACTTTCAGTGGAAAGAATAAGTTTAAATTTGCATTAATTGTGTATAAAATGCTGCTACTAAAACTATAGCTATAAGTTTGTAATGAAATTTTTCGTTTATCGGATTTTTTTTCTTTATGTGCAATTTTCATAATTCTAGGTCAACAGGAAGTTCAATTTAGGTTATAATTACAATTACAATAAAAAACGAAACATAAAAACTCATATCTTTTGATTACGTTGAATTAGTAATTTAGATTATTTCTGTGCTCCAAGGGATTATAGAAGTGGATATTTAATATTCATTTCAGCGTGATCTTGATAAAATAACCTTGACAGACGGACGACAATAATAGTTAATAGCGTAGGCAAAGTATAATCTAAAATTAACCGAATTCAATTTCTCCTGTCAAAAGTAGAAGCTTCAATTAAGACTACTGATTTACATTAACTCAATATGCAATGTTTCGAAAATTGGGCGGCAAGTAGTAGTGGAGTGTCCAGTAGTAGGTCTCTGCCTATCTCTGCCTACTATGTGCGGGATGCAAGCGTGAAGTTAAAACAAATCAAGTAGTCACTTCTATATTTGAAAATTTACGAAAAAGTAAAAGTTGTATTATCTAATTATATAAAGCGATCACAGAATGTAAAGAGGCCATTGTGGTGCAATGAGATAGTGTCTGACTGTTGACGGATTAATTTCTTACATTTATTAGCATTGGTGCTTACTTACTTTAGTGCGGCTTTAGTTGGAATCTAAAACGGAGAACGAAGTGTTTTAACGCTAAGTTGGCACAAGTACAGAAAAGGATGCAAATTTACCTGTCTCTTTATTTTTGTAGTGAGTCCATATTCGTGGTTAGCCCAAAACATATCAAGGAGTTCTTCATATGTTACTGTCTTTGGGTCATAGTCCACCTCGATTACTTCTGTGTGGTCGCCTCTGTAGGGGGTTAGGCAAAATATATTATTTACATATTCTTCTATACTATAATCTTTTTTATCTTTTATACTATATAAATTAGTATGATATTAAATTGCTGTTTTGATAGATCTTATCTGTACAAGAAATCTTAATAGAGTCGGCCGACTTTTAACGAACAGAAGTATTTAAAGCAGGTCTTATTAGGCGAAAATTTTGCTACATAGTATTAGTTACTAGTTGCTACTTCTCAACGGCACCATAAAAATACCAAAACCAGTCAAGATGTTTAAATTTTACTACAATTATAAAATTTAAATAAAAAAACTAAGTAAAATGCAGAAGCTAAACAAAATAACTAGCAAGTTGTTTTTATCTAACCTTGCCTGCGGAGGCGTAGAATAGGCAAAAAATCGATACCTACCGAGTTTACCTACTGTGTTATATAACAGACACATGTTTACTTGGTATCATTTTGAACGCTCATTCATATTGAAGTAAATTAACTAGAAAAGTACAAAATTTATTATGTTTAGATTTAATTTTTACTTTGTACGCAATAATTTTAAAGTCAAAATTAGGCATTTCGTTCTATTGTATAGATAATGCGTAGTTTGACAGCGGCTGCCTTGGCCTTGGTCCGTGCGTAGATATTTTGACAACCTTGACGCAATGATTACAATGCTAAATATATTTAGTGCACGGAATAAATCAAAATCAAATTAAGGAAATGAAAAAAGACATCGTTATCACATATTGTGATTTTGTTCTTAAAACGACAGTCGTTATTGAAGTTTTAATATTAAGGAAATTTGGATTTTTTTGGTTAATTTAATGTATTTTTCCAGTATATAGCTACCTATATATACAAACATCTACATGCTTGTATATATAAATTGTATATTGATCTAACCAATAATTGTTGTTTGTAATGGTTTTTTCAACTTAGTTTATAATACAGCTTGTAGCGTAGTAAAAGTGAAAATAAACTTAAAATATACTAATAATACTTTGAAGTATTTATTTATTGGAAGTAAAATAATATTTATATATAAATAAATATTAATAAACCATGACTTATATAGCCATGCCACTATTACTTCTTTAGCTAATAAGTACTTCTATAATATATTATCTATACAATTGAAGAAGCTTAGTCGGCACGTATACAGACCGTATTTATAGCTTTGATAAAACAGATTTAGCATTTCTTAAAGTATTAACTGAATAATGCCTTGAACCTTTAGCTCTTTAACGTTTCTCATAAATGTTTATGAGTTGTGTTATATTTAGATACTATTTTTTAACAAATTTTAAAGAACACCACGAGGTGATATATCTCGTCTCTTCTAAATACAAATTGTTGAAGAATTGTTGCATAAATGTTAATATTTAATATTATCGTTTGCAATTATCTATTCAATGTAATTGATTATGATTGTACTGTAATTAATTTAATTCCTTATATAATATATTACTACCTATATTGACAATGTGTATATAAAAACAGATGTTACTCTATATACTAAAATCTTGACTTGTTATATATATATATATATATATATATATATATATATATATATATATATATATATATATATATATATATATATATATATATATATATATATATATATATATATATGTATATATATTTATATATAATTTATTTTTTAATATAATTTAAGAAGCAAGAAGACTCCAGAGAAGCGGAATGGTTGGGACAGCATCTGACTCTAAACGCGATCGTATTGGGTTTGATTCAAATGGTCCAAATTTATTATAATAAATTGGTATTCATTAAATGCGTTTTGGTAATGACCTAGTCATTGTTTACATTTAATATTTATTTTTAGATACATACTTAAAACAGTAATAGTAAATTATTATTGCGCAACATAAAAATGTTAAAGTCACGATTATCTGATTATTTTTGTAAATCTATCGCAACTGAGGCACGTGTAGACGGAACACTTATACTTGCGTTTTATAACATAAGATAAAAAAGTGCTTGCTAGTGCCAATTTACGTAAAGCTAAAATAATCTTCGCCTTGACCCATATACGAGGGTGGTCTTGCTGTAAACGTATTTTTTAGGTCCGTGTTAAAGAGTAGAATATATATTATATTATTATAAATTGTATAAAAAATTCTATTAAAATTCCGAGCGATGCGATGTCGCCATATCTCAAATTTTTCTGTATAGTATAAAAAACTGTCATCCCTAGAGATCAATTCCCAGCTCAAATCCCTGAACCTAGAATTTTTCAGAGAGGTTCTGGTTTGAGAGAACAAGAAAGGAGTTTTGAAAAAATAAAAGAATAGGCGTTGAAAGATTGTGTGAAATATCATTGTATTTAAACATAGAAATGTGCTATTGAAAATTAGCCTTTAGTTATACTTAATGAAATACTTTTAATCTTGAGAAAAACTGTCATACTTGTCATCAAACTTTTTTTTAAATGAGCTAACAAAATGAAGATAACATCCTTTTTTTTAGGATTTTAGTGATGAAGGAATGTTATATTTTAAGGAGATATTCAATTATTTAAGACGCACCGTAAGCTTTTTGTATGCCCAATGGAATTCCGTTCATTTATGTTTTTTATTTACATGAAGATTTATATAAACAAATAACTATATAAGAATAAAGTATGGGAAAAAAATTTGTGTTAGTATTTTGTAGAGCTATAAAAAATATACTATAAAATTATCTTACAAATTTCTATAGTGTGGATTTTTGGTTGTGCCACCCGCGTAACCAACTCTTGTGCGAACGATGCCCGGCGTAGCGCCGAACAAGGAGTCGTTGGACCAGAAACAACCCATGCCAAATGTTGCCTTTTTCGTTGGTATATCCACATCGTGGAGGAGCGCTGCCTGCGTATAAAAGAAGCAAATAATGATTAATAATACATCGATGTTTCTGTATTATGTAGATTAAAAACAACTTTTCAGTACTACTCCATTTCTACTAATAAATATTTCATCAGAATTAGTGCATTAAAAGCGAATTAAATCATAAACAAAATTTAAATTATGATTTATATGCCTTTCCTTCCCTTATGATAGACCGTTTATTATATAATATAATAATATTCATGACTTATTTTTTCCAACCAGATCCAAAATACAGGTCATGTTATTATTATATATATTAACTTGTGTGTTAAATTAAAGGAAATATTTAAATAGGTGCTTTCTAATCAAAACAGCATTAAACTCAATGTTACTTTACCTTTATCCAAAAGAAATATTCACGAAACCCTAATTATAATTTATTCAGGTTTAAAAAGCAACAGGAAACCTGTTTTGAGAAATTTAGTATCTCTCTCTACCTGCGCCTGGATACAAGAAGTGTTTTTAAAATTGCCAAATAAAAATATTGGGAACATTGCGATAAATTGTGAAAAAATATTCTATGGAAGTAATAACAATGATTATTATTTTGAATTTGAATAAGTATAATTATAATGGTAATATTCACGAGTAAATAATGAATGTATTGTGAATTGAATATCAACTCTATTATCAGACACGTAAAGGTCAACAATGCTAATTACGCTTAGTTATTGCGTTCAATTTTTATCTGGACCTCCTAGTAAAGAAATTTATTATACTATGGCAAACAATAGGGTCTAGTTCAAAGATACAATAAGCGTCCTATACGAAATCATTATCTATTTTAATTGATAACAGGATAAAAGTTCATAGATTCATTTATATTAATTGTCTTTGTTTATGTTAATTAATAATTTTATGGTCATGAATATGATCAAAATCACTCAACCTCTTCTCTTTGCGAGAACTTCTGAAATGCTTAAATGAGAATAATGATACTATAATTGTGTTTCAAAATTTGCTCGTTTTTCTTGATGGACAAATTATAGAATTAGTGTCAGTATTTCCTTAGTACTAGTAGCAATATAATTAATAGAATCGTCTTTATTAGTTCTATAAATTGTTATAATTGTAAAATTTTTGCATGTGTGCAGAAAATTCATATTAAAAATCTAAAAATTGTTTTTCAGTCAGTTTAAAACTGCCGAGTTCTTGAACTTTGGCCGTACTACATGAGTATTCTATTTCGGTCGGTTAAAATTGCACACTTCCCTTGAGGCACTGTATTACAATTGACAACACGCGAAACACGAGTTACAATGTAACGTCAATGAAAATATATATATATATATATATATATATATATATATATATATATATATATATATATATATATATATATATATATATATATATATATATAATTTATTTGCTAACTAATGTAAATATCCATATTCAATATTAACGAATTGGACTTGGGTTAGCGTAATTAAGTAATTACACAAAATAAGATATTCATTTCTAAGTGAATTGTTAAGTAGAGCCAAAATGGAATCTTGAGAATCATATTAATTCTTCTTTGAGATATGGCTTTGAACGGATCAATTGAGATCTTAGAAATCAATTATCATATCTGCACACAATTGTGTCATTCAATTGGCTTAATAGCAATAAAATTGAGATGGTAGTCGGGTGATTTAATTTCAGAACTCATACAGATGTTGCAATTATACAAGTTTTAAACTACCAAACACGTTTATTTACTAACACTAATTAATAAAAATATGCAAATATTTAAAAATGTCACTCAAAAAGCTTTTTAAAATAGTTTATTTTATTCTATTAAATACATCAAGAGTATCATTCACCTTCACAATTATAATATATGAGATTCTAAAAAGGTATGTCAGGTATTTTTATAGAAATAAAATAGGCAAATCGCAAGAAAAAACAAGTCATTTTAAGAAAAATAAACACGTTTCGCATCAATATTTAGAGTGAAAAATTACTAACATTATATTTAAATAAAAGTAAATACTCTCGTACAGAGCTGAATTTCACAGAAAATGTGAGAGAAATAAATATTTCTGTTACATTTTTTATTGGGAATCAGTTAAATAACCTCTCTCTCGTCTCGGTACTTTGAGTAGTAGTCTAAACATTCTCCAATTTCAGCATTTCGACTTCTAAAGATATTTCTAAAATTCGAAAATAACATATTTCTTGTGTTTATTATGTGTTTAAATAACGTTTTCTTGTGTTATTATCCTATACAGATATCGATGCCACAGCATCGCATCAGTATATAGCTAAGCACTTCTCATCTTAATAAAATAATAAATATAAAAATTATGAGCTAAATATATATTAGAATTATGTACGTATCTTATATATCTTTCAAAATTTGATACAAACCATTATTTATTTTAGGTAATAATTATTAATTTTCTTATAAAAAGTAGGTTATATTTTATGATAAACGATATTTATTAACGATCAAGTTTCACATTCATTGTCCTACTTTCTTCCGCAAAAAAAGTTCCATAAGCATCAATCAATCTAGAAGTGGCAATTTACATTTCGTATACTGTACATGACACGTTCACTATTATTATTATTAACCCAATTTTTAATAAAATTACTTTTATAATTATTTATCTAGTTTCAAATTATCAATATATTACTGTATTCGTGTATGTCATAAAATAGAATAAGCTATAAAAGAAAATACAAATTAATATAACGTTTTGTGTGGCACAGAAAAATAAAAATATAGATACATAGAAATATAGATTGTTTTCTTAAAACCAGCAAAATAAGAAACAAAAAAAATATATAGCATGACTGTAAAAGAATCCGCAAAAACATTGTAGAGTCATTAGAAATGAAATAATATGTAAAGTTGGTTAAAAATTATTAACTAATATACATATATTACGCTCAATACTTACATTTGTCGGGGGCTTCATGGTGCAAAGTTGTCTTATAAAGCAGAGCATGCACAAATGATGGATAAATTGCGTATTTTTCGGGATTGATGAGATTTGGTCGCGTGAAGCACTAGGGAGTGAAGCCGCGACACGTCTACTCGGCGTGGCGGTCCGGCGAGCACTGTCAATGCCGCTGTAACCGTAATTATCTGATGTGCCCCACAACTTGGTGTGTCATAACTCAGAACTCATTATGCATACAGACATCGTGTCTACATTTGGACATTGACAATGAATTTTTTTAAGTTACCAATAATTAACATCATAGTCATTATAAAATACAAAATAATAATTTTAAATTGATGAACTTAAAATTATAATACTTTAGAAATATACCCGCAGCTTGACGGCGTGGATTTGATTGCCCGAAAATCATTTTAATTCTACTTAGTTAAATTCATTTCAAATTTTACGTATCTTTTTTTAAAAATACTATATTTCATACAAACTTTTAATCCTATTGCTCACGTACGCTCTACAAAGAATCTATCTGCAAAATTTCGATAGTATAGGTTCAGCAGCTTAGACTGTACTGTCTCTGTATAACAGTCACCTTACAGAGTTATATATATATATATATATATATATATATATATATATATATATATATATATATATATATATATATATATATATATATATATATATATATATATATATATATATACTCACTACGTCAAATGTTTTCCAAGAAATAATCTAATGCTTTATCTCTCTCGCTGTTTTAATACATATGTGTAAGATTCATTACCTAAACGATGACGATTACGTTACAGTCAATGCCGGTGCATTAACAGTTGTAGGTAATTGGCAGGTGATATTTTATGACGCGATATTTGTACGTATTGCATTTCGTCAACGGATGCAACAAGCGTTAACTTCAATTATTATTTTGTTATTATTAATTATTGAAATGTTTTGTGATCTATCTAACAAGATCTACAAAACTATAAAGTGACTGACACATCCAAAGATCAACGCACAAACCAAACCACTGACCCAATAATTCTGACAAGAATTTTTTTTTTATAAATAGGTAACTAGAGTAAAGTCAGTAAGCATTCAGAGACGAATTTTGGAAAATCGCCCTCTAAAAGAGCGAAATAGGAATTGAAACTGAATAAAATATCTTCGTTTTCAAGGATATAAAAGTGTAATTTAAGATTACACCTAAGTACTAATTAATAATTGCAGGTTTCTTTTTATCGTATGAAAATCAAAAACCACGCAAGCAAAGTTGGGTGCGAAAAATTAGTTATTTATAAAGTTGAATAAACTTGATCAGCCTAATGAACAAACATAAATAAACGAAGAAATAAAAAGTTATATTACACATTCCTTCACCTTGATTAATATGTACCCTTAAGTAATGACGTAACATGCAGCAAAACCGGATCGATTGACCCTGCTGTTAGATGAGAGTACAGGTTTAGTTTTAAGACTTAAATAATTGCAAGTCACGGTTTTAATTTGGAACGTCAACTTTTAACAACTTTTTGTAATATCATATTAATACGAACATTTGTAAATGGGTACAAGGCGGTGGGGTGGCGGTGGCGTGTACGGTTACGGAAAATAGTCGTGAACCGTAACATAGTTATCAAGCTCAGTCGCAATATTCGCTTTCTTGGATTTTTCATGTAAATTTATAAAAAAATGATAAAACTAAGTTGTAATAAGCAGATTAAAAAAAGTTCTATAAAAATTGTCTTAATATTTTACTTCTAAGAAATATTATTTCTAAGATATGCCGCTCCTAAAAGTGGAAGGGAGTAAAAATCTTTTTTACGTACTATAAAACAAATCCACTTCCCAGTGATGTGTAGTTTCTTTAAATTGAAATATTTTTGACTAGTTCATTTACAACCTTTTTGTTTCAGATATATTAGAAACATATAATCAAACAGAGGAACACAGGTACATTAATTACAGTAGAAACACTAAGTAAAGAAAGAAAGTACTATTCGGTGTCGTTGGGCGTTCGGATTAAAAAATGTAACTGATCGCTGTCTGCACATGAAATATATTTAAAAAATAATTATTATTTCAAGTGTTTGTCATAGAACCCACCCTTTCACCTCTGTGCACGCTAATCTCAGAAACGGCTTATTATATTATGCTTATCGATTTAAATGCAGTTTTAAGTAATGCTTGATATAAACCGGTTCGTCAAAAAATCTTATATAAATTTAAAGAATTTTGTTCCGGTAAATTTGCTACGAATAATTGTTTTATTGAATTGGGTGAAACTTTAATGGTCTAAAAGAAATAAAATAAAATTAGCTTCACGCTGTATTCCTCACATGGCAGTGTAGGCAGAGAGAACCGTAGGAACTTAGTGTTAAGACACTCCGTTACCCGCTTTCCGCCTTTCGAGGCATTGCGTGTTGAGAGGCGGAACTCAACGCCGCGCTTTTAGGCTTGTTGCCAGAGCGAAGAAAATGAAAATCATTCATTCTCCCCGAGTGGGAATCGAACCCACAAGCAAACAAAATAAAGCTTGAAATTACGATAATGTATCTTAGGGTATTAAGATCTGCATATTAGAAGTCACTAGAAGTGCGCTACAAATAAACGAACGAATTCAATGTAATAAATGAATATTACAGTAGTTCTAGCGGGCAAAGCTGCGAGCGGGTCCCTAGCATAGCATAGCGCATATATGTAATTAAATTAAAATATATATTTTAAATATGCACAGTAAAATGATTTTTTACATGTTACTGTGCATATTTAAAATATATATTTCTAACAAGAATCAATATTTTGGTGTACAACTATATTTTTCCCACTAGATTTATTATTGTATAATGCTTTTTTAATCTGTCGTATCGTTATTATCAAAGTTTAAAATTTGGTGACGTTGTATTTATTTTAAAATATATTAAATAGATTTATTGAATCACTAATATATAAACATAGTTATTACACAAAGTTATTCAGGCAAACATCGAACGATGTTACAAATTCTCATTGTATTTAAGTGTTTCACGATAATCACGACATGGACTTTCAAAATCATACAAAAAATAAAAATTATAAATAAAAAAGTAAATAAAACACACAAATTAAAACAATCGATTTATTTATAATAATAATTAAGTAAATTAGGAATCGACTTACAATATAGACACTACCGTTCAAAAGTCAGTCACTAAGTTTGATAATTTTTTTCGTAGTAATAAATCTACATATAGTAAGTAGAAGTTCGAGTAAAATATACAACAGGTTGAGCTGCATTTAATATTTATTATAAATTTGTACTGACAACCGTTATGTTGAAACAGTAGTGCATCGGAATATAAGTACACAGGTATATTAGGTAATTATACATCACATTCATAAATTTCTTTAGTATATTACAGAAATAATTTACGAGTAAAATATTTCTACATTAAAATGGATACAAATATTATTCTTACATACAACCTCCTTCATATTATACAAAATACAATACAGATATGTTGTAGGCTTATTTAAAATTTACGAATCTTTATAAAGTGTAAGTTTCATATTAATATGTTTAATAGCTATGTTGGAGCTGCTTTTAAATATATTTAATTAGAATATATTGTGCATCAATAAACAACTATAAATTAGGAAAAAGTGGTCTTTACTTAGTATGGCTTTGTGCTATATGAAGCAATTACATTTTATAAAGACGTCATTCTGTATTCAAAGTATTTAGGTGTGAAAAATTAAGTTGTCTAAAGAAGTAGCCTTGCCAAATGTAAGTAAAAGAAATAATAAAAATTGTTTTTTTTTATCATAATGCGCATCATAAAATTTGATTTTTTTTTATTTCTGTATAATAATAATTTAATTTAGGGTATTTTGTTCAAAAATAAAATAAAATATAATAATCCAACCAAACATGGCAAGGCTACTTTAAAAATTTAGGAATATCAGTTCAATATTAAAAAATATACATTTCCTCACAATAGAACTTGCTCGTTCCTATTATAATAAAAAAATCACATCTTATATACATTGAAAGTTAAATATTTATAAATAGGAATGATTTTGAACGTATAGCTAACGATTAAATTTGAACAATAAACATTTAAATACAAAACTACATTTAATATGTTTCACAGGGTATACTATATATGTAAGGCAAGACTAACAAGAGGCACTCGTGAAGGACTTTAAAGGGACTTTAAGTCTAAATTACAGCAGCAATGCGGTCAGAAGAACCACTGAAAATATTAATATAATTAAAAATATAAATTGTATTTTCAATGGCCTACTTCTGTACAATTTTGTTCAAGACGATTTGGTTTAAGGCATCGCCACATACAAATTAATTATTAATTTATAAAATATAAACATCAATAGATTATGAAAGATTTACTATGAGTTTTCTAAATACAACTGGGGTTTTTATTTTTAAAAGTAATCTCTTTAAAGAACGGAAAAATATAGTAATTCAGATTAAAAGTGAACCTTAGTATTTTTTTTTCTTTAGAAACGTTCAAATTGCATAAAAATAGCTTTTGTTGTTTTCTTGTATACTAGTTCACGTAATAAATTTCATAGAATAAAAAAATTTCCAATCGCTCTAATGTAAATGAGTAATAACAATACACAATCATGATTTTGATATATGTAATAAAAAAAATCTTCAAAATACAATATATCACAAAATGCCTGTAAAAATGCTTTTGTAAAATAATACCGTAAGAAACGAAAACAACCGAAATATTTTGTGCTTAGGTATCTACCTATAAGGCCATTATATATTGCTTTGCTTGTTCCGCGTCTCTCGATATATTTTGCGACGTTTATATTATATTATATATTTAAGTACTTTTTAAGTACTCGGTAATTTAATCTATAATAGGCTCTATTCTACACTAGTGACTATGATATGGACGAATGAATTACTAATGGATGGGGATTAAGCTCTACGATAAATGTTTCAAAAAGCTTATTTACATATATTATATACTTGTAAGGTCTAATGGAATGTCTAGCTGCCATTACAAGATTACCACAGATAATGAACACTGGATTTTATAGGTTGCCACGCACAATGAAAGATTTATAGTTTTCGCAAGGATATACAACCATTACATTTAAAATTATATAACTTGTATAAGATATAAAGTGAAACAGACAAATTGGCACACATAGAGTATTCAGCAGTAAACAAGTATAACACACAAATTAGAGATAAATATTTTTATAGACTAAATAGTTGCGAGGATTCAAAATGGAACTTACACAAATATATAACAAGAATACATAATAGTTAGATGGGGTGTGATGCCTTAATAATATAAAAATAATATTTTGAATCACTGAAACAAACTCATTAAAAGCTACTTCAAATATAATTTTTGCCAAAATTAGGCCATATTTTAGCTGCCTTTATTTTTCTATTATTTAGTATTTGACATTAAAATTAAATAAACCGAAATGTACATATAGGTATAAACCATACAAAGCCATGGCCTCCTCATTCTATTTGACTATCAGCTGTACGAAGCACTTGGAATGTAAGTAAATAAAAAAAAATAGGATTTATAATATTGATTAAAATCAGGAATTTCCTACTAAAGCATGTTTCAAAATGTAATTCCAGACTAGAAAACAAAAATATTTTTAGAAAACGTATAATAATTTGACATAGCGGGATTCGAACTCGCGTCTCTTGGATACTGCGTAACGTGAAAATTTTGTATAAATACAGTTTCTTACCACCATTTACTAAAGAACTGTTAAATTTACATATAAATTAACAGTATCTCTTACAAACACATAATTAAAATTCTTATTTGTTAATTGATTGTTGCAAATAATTAACAAATAACAGTTTTAATGATTACATAAATTTCTAATTTTAAAGAAATATAGTAAATTTTGCAATTTCCTTTTTATAGGATGGAGATAACACTTTGTAATTACAATCGTTCAAAATTTTATTTTGATTTGTTTATCATATGCATAAAAATATGCAGGCTAGAAAAGTGTTTTCATTTATAGGTTAAATAAGATTTGTGTGTTATTTAAAAAAAATACAATCTAAAACTTTTTATTACTTATGCAAAAAAGTCAAAGATCCAATACAATAAAATAGAAATTGCCAAATTATTTTAATAGAAATAATTGCATTTCAATAAACTGGTATAAATTTTAAACTTGGAATCGATTTTTGTGGCAAGAAATAACGCACATATTTCAGGATTTAAGATTACTAGTTGATGATGGACAACATTTGTTTTTTGAAAGATCAACGAAAATCAATATTATGAATAAAATATACAAACCTTATACGATATAAAATGTTAGCAACCATATAACCATTGAGCTCTTACAAACTATCAAACATCCGTAGCAAATTGGCAAGGCCTCGCTTCGTGAGCAAAAATGGCAATATTCATTCCACTATGAAAATAATCAATATACTTGCGAAAACTAAGAGATATATTTTTTTTAAATAAGACGCCAAATTTTGAATACAAGTATAAAAAATAAAAATATCATTTTGTCATAAAAAATGGTTCGCAAATACATTTTTAGTAATATTTTTACAATAGACGGGTCCAAAATAAATATGTTTTTGGAATGACAATCAGACTACCTTGTTGTGCTAGTGATGTGTCTACATTATAATACAGCACCGACGCGACTTGGTATCACCGACCACATCACTAGTGTGTCCCGAGAACCTCGGAACGGTCGTATTAGTATTTATAGTTGGACTTATCTGTATTTGTGTTTCTTGTTTCGGAACTTCTGGTATAGAACTTAAGCTGTGGTTAGTTGTGGAATTGACGCTGCTCTCCGCTGGACTTCCGTTCGTCCTTATCTGTGCTCTCTGCTTCTTCAAGTCCGCTAGCGTTCCTGTAATATTTTTCATGAACATTAGATTAATGATAAACTTTTGCTTGTTTAGTTTAGTGGCTTCCATCGTGCACTGTGTTACTAATAGCACATGCTAATATTACTATCGTAATGTTATGTGCATGACACTTCAATTCTAACGTTGTACGTCTATTAGACAGTACTGGCAACTTAATGGACTGGTTTGTAAAAAACGGTGGAATTATAAGTATAGTCTTACGAGATAAGCGTAACTGTGCAGGAATGTGATGTTTCTTAATTGGCGTACTTTCACGTGCATACACTATATATTACTATACACAAGAGCAAAATTATGATTTACGAAAGTATAATAGCAACGCCAAATATGATGTAACTAGTGTAATATATATTTTTTATCTATACAAATTCTCAAGTGTTAAATCTACTACTTTCTATACACAAAGAAATGGAAAAATTAACAGACAGAGTGTAGTGAAAGACACGACTGAATAGAAAAGATTCATGCACATCTAACTACAAAAAACAACATGTTCATAAAACCAATGCAAAGCTACACGTGAAATCCAGTTATTATATTAAAGTTTCATAATTATTAAAATATTATTATTATTATTAATACTGTTAAAGTGATATTAACCCACCATAAAAACACCTTAAAATTGAACGTTCAGTTAGTTCAGTTTAGTGTGATTTTATATAAGTAGTTTGAACAGTGCACATAATAACCGGATTATTAAACACGATATAAGAAACATATAAGACAGAGACACAACCAGCACTACACTACAATCGTTATGACCGCTTGCCTCAATATGCATCCTCGTTCCTTACGGCTCTTCCACTTCCAAAAACTTCAATATAAACCATCACTGTGCTATATTTACTGAGTAAATTGTTAAATTGTGCCTTACATGTATGTTATAGTGCTTTAAGTGAAATGGAGACTTTAAAGGATGCATATAATTACCTGCGTTAATCATGACGGTGACATGAACATTGATTTTACCATTATTGTCTGTTGTGTATGTAGTTCCGCTTTCGGCGATCGCGATTGGGTTTTGGTTCATTACAACCTCTTTCATACCGTCTATCGCGTCTTCGGTTTTGAATGCTTCGTTATCTTGGCCTTCCGGTGCTTTTCTCACGCCATTCGGCAGTCTGTCGAAGTGCTTTGTCTCGTTTGGAGCTTCGTGTATAGAGCTGGGCGAGTAGTGGGAGGCGGCGTTAACTCCGAATAGGGGATTTGTTATTTTAGGATGATTGTATGTTATATTATCATTTGAGTCTATAGTATCACCAATTCTATGAGCGCCTTTCTGGTTGTAAGAAAGTTTGGGAACCGCGTAGTCCACGTTGCCGGACTCGTAACTTTGGTTTGACGCTGTCGAGCTTATTGATAGGCGGGTGTGCGACAAATCAGCCGATATGTTCGTTGAATTCTGATCGTTTTCTGCACCGTTCGCCAGCCCCTGAAATAATAAAAAAAATCTCTTAAACATAATATGTATTATACAAATGCACGTAATATTACTATAATGTGACAAGTCCCATAATCATTAAGAAAATAATTCAAGAACTGATTGATATAAAACTATCTACTATCTTATTTAATAGTAACAAAGTCGTATATATACGTGTTATAATTAATATATGCTTTATTGACGCAAAGCTGCATATATTTGTTAGCATTTATGAGTAAAAATATTCATTGAAACTTTTTAAATATAGTATGCTCTGTCGAGGTAATCGGAGATACATAGCTTTTTATATATTAAATGACTAAGTACTTATGACTTAGCTTTAAGGTGCTTCAATTCTCTTCAGCTATACTTTAAAATATATCCTAACTTTGAAATCACTGCGTTAATCGGCACTCTTTGTGTGGCCACCCATATCTCTAGATATGCTCTGTATATTTTATTGCGTTACATTTAATAATATTAATAACGTCGATTATATCAGATTATATCAGAGGGTGTCTAGCCAATTATCTGTCCGATATTTGGTTTTCGGCATACGGGTACGCGACCCCGGGGCCTCGAGCCACCACTTTCATAACCCTATCCAATCCATGTAAGTGGTGTCCCTCCCCTATACTCCAAGTCTTTCTGCCTTTTATTCCCTTTCCTTTCTTGGTTTCTCCCAGTAATGGGTTTGGAGGTCAGATGGCAATCGCTCCACTAAAAACCACTTCGCCACTAGTATGGAACGATTTAAAAAAAAAGCTGGGTATGGCTAGGGCGTCGCCGTTAAACGACGCGCAGGCACATCGCCCTACACCTGCGATAAGTGGGCAAGGGCTACCGTGTCAAGTACGGGCACGGCTAACGACGTCAGTACCCAGACGGAAACTCCGCTTTGCAACATGGAATATTGGCTCTCTAACCGGACGATGCAGAGAACTCGCAGATGTACTCATGAGACGTCGGGTCCAGTGTGCTTTCATTCAGGAAACTCGCTGGAAGGGCAATAAGTCTCGTAACATCGGGCAGGGTTACCGCCTTATATACACTGGGTCACCTACGGGCAAAAACGGTGTAGCGGTAGCGCTTTCTGAAGAGCTTCAGAATGGGCTTCTTGAAGTTGACCGTCGCTGCGACCGCTTGATGCGGGTAAAGGTACTGATCGAGGGCGTAATCACAAACTTAATCAGTGCTTATGCTCCCCAGGCGGGTTGTAGCGCGGCCTGAAAAGGAGACTTTCTGGGAGCAGTGTGAAGAGGTCCTACTCGCTATACCGTCTACCGAAGCAATCTTAGTTGGGGGGGACCTTGAACGGTCACGTGGGTAGGGTCGCTGAGGTGTATGAACGTGTTCACGGGGGTTTTGGATATGGTCTTCGCAATGCAGAGGGAGAAAATATTCTAAGAACCTGCATTGCGTCTGATCTGGCCATCGTGAACACTTACTTCCAGAAGAAACCTCAGCACCTTATAACGTATAAGAACGGGTCCCACTCAACTCAAATTGATTATTTGCTGACTAGACGGTGTCATACAGGCAGGGTGACCAACTGTAAGGTCATTCCCGGCGAAAGCCTGACGGCCCAACATCGCCTCCTTGTCATGGACTATAATGTTACCCCGAAAAAGAAAGTAGCCGAGAATCGCAAGCCTAGACTTAAGTGGTGGTTGTTGAATGGGCCGATGCAGACCGACTTCTTGGCGGAGGTGGAGAGTCAGAATCTACTGACTAACACCGAGACCGCTCAGACTGCATGGGATCGAGCTCATTCAGCAATCATTGCGGCGGGCAAGCGAGTTCTTGGTGTTACTAAGGGTGGGCGTGTCATCGACAGGGAGACATGGTGGTGGAATGACCAGGTGCAGGGGGTGATTCAGGAAAAGAAGGCTGCGTTTAAAGAGTGGCAGCATTCCAACTCTCCTGAAGACAGACTGGAGTACATTGCAGCGAAACGGGCCAGCAAAAGAGCTGTAGCCAGAGCCCGCAGAGAAAGTTTGTCGCCATTGTACGATAAACTTGAAACTGTGGAGGGGCAGAAGCTCATATACAAACTGGCTCGTGCTCGAGATAAAGCGACGCAGGATATTACAAAATGTCTTTGCGTCAGAGATTCTCGGGGCACGTTGCTTTGTAGTCATGCCTCTGTGAAGGAGAGATGGAAAAGCTACTTTAAGGAGCTGCTGAACACTCAGCAGTCTTGTAGTCTTCCTCCTGATTTATCTCCTAACCTCGGACTTGTTGCTCAAATAACCCGTGACGAAACTCGTAATTGTCTTCGACGCATGAAGAACGGAAAAGCGGTAGGACCTGACGACATCCCAATCGAGGCGTGGAAATCGTTGGGCTCTCTTGGTGTGCTTATACTTACTGACCTGTTTAACCGTATCTTGAATACTGGAAAGATGCCACATCAGTGGCGGCAGAGCTTTATTATCCCTATTTACAAAGGAAGGGGCAGTGTTCAAGATTGCGGTAGTTATAGGGGCATTAAGATTATGAGCCACACCATGAAGCTCTTCGAGCGCATGATCGGCCTCAGGCTCCGCCAAGAATGTACTGTCTCTGAGTCTCAGTATGGGTTTCAACCAGGATCAGGCACTATGGATGCCATTTTTGCCCTCAGAACTTTGATGGAGGCTTACAGGGAAAAAAGGAGAGCTCTGCATGTGGCCTTTTTGGACCTGCAGAAGGCCTTTGACTGTGTGCCACGTCAGTGTAACTGGTGGGCATTGCGATCCAAGGGGATCCCTGAAGCCTATATTGAGGTTATCAGAGATATGTACAACGACTCCGCTTCAGTGGTTAGGACCGCTGTTGGCGACACCAAGCCCTTCCCGATTACAGTAGGGGTTCACCAGGGCTCAGCTCTTAGTCCGTTCTTATTCAATGTAGTGCTGGATACTGTCTCGGCTGACATCCAATGCCAGCCTCCGTGGCTGATGATGTATGCCGATGACATAGTACTCATCGATGAGAACCGACTGATGCTGGAGCGTAAAGTAAACGCCTGGAAGGGTGCGCTTGAAAACGGTGGTCTCAAACTGAATGTGTCGAAGACCGAGTACATGGCTTGTGGGAGCCCGGACTCGAGCACCATCCATATCGGGCCTGAGCCAGCCGTTAAGTCGGAGAAGTTCAGGTACCTTGGAGCCGTTATGCATGAGTCTGGAGGCATCGACCATGACCCATGCCCGTATAAACGCTGCCTGGGCCAAATGGCGGGAGGTCACTGGTGTGGTCTGCGATAGCAGAATACCGCCCAAGCTCAAGGGACTGATATACAAGAGCATTATCCGACCTGTTCTTATATACGGCAGCGAATGTTGGCCAACATTGTCTCGGCACACTCAGGAGCTTCACGTCACGGAGATGAAGATGCTGAGATGGATGTGTGGCGTGACGCGGTCCGACCGCATACGCAACACATTCATTCGAGGTAGTCTTGGGGTCCGTGACGTAGTGGATAAGCTCCAAGAGCGTCGCCTGAGATGGTATGGCCATGTTATGCGCCGATCTGAGAACTATGTCGGAAGGAAGTGCCTTGACATGTCTGTCCCTGGAGTTAGACCACCCGGACGCCCAAGGAAGCGATGGCTGGATGTCGTGACACAAGACATGAGAGCCAATAAATTATCCACTGAGGATGTTAAAGACCGTGCAAAGTGGAGTAGGCTCAGTCGGAAGGCAGACCCTGGCAAAAGCCGGGACTAATGCCAAGAAGAAGAAGAATAACGTCGATTATACGTTTCACCATTTAAATAATGTCGCTATAATTGAATTCGAACAGTTCACGTTGAAAGGTAGCATTCAGTTGTCTTAATTCCTTTTTGCTATATTTATGGAATGAGGATGTGTCTATTATCACTCTGAACTATCCCATATATGTTCAGACAAAAACATGCATGAATAGTAGCAAAATCTCATACTTTATCTTATTAATATGGAATCCAGACACATTCGAGTAATCTGTAGTTAAAAAAGTAATACAAAATATACGAAAAAGTTTAACGGTAAAGTTAGTTTATCGTAAGTATAACAAGGTCGGTCGGTTAAAAATTTCTGTATGTAATACAATCACCTAGCCCACAAAATATAGATAAGTACCTAATCTTACAATATGAGTAAGCCTGCTTACGAATTATACTACGTACATTGGAAATGTATTTAATACTACTTTTTACTCTTTATAAGCTAACATATTACCATTTTGTGCTTTATAAGAGTATATGTTATTTACATATTGTTACAATAAATATATATTTCTCTATCTTTAAAATATTTATTGTATAGATTAAAGTAAAATTTTTCCAATTTTTTAATCCAAATAACAAGAAAAGCGAGTGTTCTTTATTTAATTATATATTACGAGTACCAATAAAATTGTTTGGCTTTAGTTATGTTTTTTTAATAATTTATAGCGATGGTATACAAGAGGTATACAGTAATAACTCAAAAAACGAATATGTCGTTTTTATAAATAGGAAACTTCTATTAATTCATATATCATTCTACAAACAAAAATAATAAAAAAAAAATCTTTAATAAATATAACGATATCTTGAAAAATGTCAAATTCCAGAGAAGTATACAAAATTTTAGCCGCCGAAAATACATTTTGATTCCATTCCATCAAACGTACCCGATATCGAAGACCTAGCACCGGCGGCTCCTTGCGCATACGATGCAGGTTGTCGTTAGTCAAAAACATAATATCAAGTGACATATTTGTTATTAAAAACACAGTCCCATAACCATGACCACTAAACCGAGAAACACCAACAAAAACAATTTGATAAAAATTTGCAAATCGTCAAGCTTTTGTACATCGTAATGCATTATCAGAGTAAGATCGCGGCGATATACTGCGTGTGCGGGAGACCCGCACAGACTGCGCGTGCTCTCTCGATGCGTGAAGCCGTCGTCCGCGACGAGGGAAATCGCAGGAAAA
The DNA here is from genome assembly GCA_037127375.1 of Dione juno. Taxonomy (NCBI): domain Eukaryota; kingdom Metazoa; phylum Arthropoda; class Insecta; order Lepidoptera; family Nymphalidae; genus Dione; species Dione juno. The sequence goes on from JAXRJS010000052.1 coordinate 1,949,748, forward strand.
CTTTAATATGTGATGTGTCGTCAATCAATGCGAGCAACGAATGCCTGTCGTGTTTACTTCAACTTAATCATTCTAATTATAATCATCGTCGAATTTCATATCAATGTATGCATAAAATACTGTTCGCCAAGTGATGATAGGTGCTTGTTTACGATTGTTTTTATATTTAAGTACTTGTAAAAATCATTCATGTCAATATCGTGTATATTGAACATGAACACCTGCATGCTCGTCAAGGTTTTAGATAGGTATAGCGCTGTTAGTGATTAGGTGTGCTATTCGGGTCGTTGTCGTGAACCAACCAGCTACAAAGTACAATAATATACGTATTTGGTGTATTTTAGTTTTCCAAATTCAGAAATTTAAGAAGCAATCTTTACAGTCTGACAAGGACGAATTTATGCATTTACAGTTATTATATTCACGAAAAGGAAATATATTTTATATAATATTTCATTGTTATTTAAATATTAGGTAAATTACGAGTAATCGCCCGATTTCGACACTAAAAAGTATAATCTCCGTATATACTTCAGAAAATTCTTTATTAGAGCACACCTACTATACCTACCTACATACACTTCCCAGGGAACCTATATACCAAATTTTACCTTTTAGAAGTCAGGAACTTGGCTGTGCACTGTCTGTCAGTTTTTTGTTGTTGTATATACAAGAAGATTATAATTATCAATCACATTTACTTAAGCGTTGCTTTAAATAATGATATAGAAACAAGCCGGAAAAATTACGTGTTATTTAATATAAAAATCACTCATAGGATATAAAATTTAAAAGTGCTGCGTAATAAATTTTCAACGGATATGAACTAATCTAACAATATGATAGATATAAGAAGTAATAATGCGTTTTATTTACCTTGCATAATTTAGCAGATCTTAATATTATTAACAAATCGAGATTATAAGTGATTAATTATATAATTAATTTTAGAATACGTTGTTTCATTATATGTACCTATGCGTAGTGTTTATAGTAAAAACAAAACAAAGTAATACCACAACGAATCACTATCAACTACGGCTAAATATTATCGGCGCCACCTCGGAAAAGGAGAGAAAGTAGGGATGTGAAATAATAATAGGATACATTAGTAATTCATATATATATATATATATATATATATATATATATATATATATATATATATATATATATATATATATATATATATATATATATATGTTCTTGGATTAATCTATGTTTTAAAAACATAGATGTTTTTAAAATTCTTACGTTGATGCAAGTATATCACAATAGCTGCGATCTTTTTTCTTTATTTATACCTCATAGGTAGCTAGGCTTATACAAACTTCTAATACATTATTATTGCGGAGCACACTTAAGACTTGCTTACCGACTAGCAGCTATAATAATTTAATATAAAAAGCTATAACTTATATTAAAGAAACCATGAAAAATGCAAGTGAGTAATAACAGTAATTTTCACGATATCTAGAATAGAACCGAGTTATAAAAAAGCTACGTCATAAATGCAGGTGTAATTTAGTGCAGTCGGGGCACCCTCACATACTTTCAGCCAATTAATTTTAAACTAGATCTCAATATTCACTCGCGCAGATCCGCTAAAATGTTATCCAAACGGAAAAACTTGCAATTAAATTACATTATGAATGAATAAATCAACTGGCATGAGGAAGCTTAGTGCCTAAAGTCGTGGTCAGTGAAATCAGAAATAGGTTAGCAAGTCAAATTTTTAATTTTACATGCTAACTTTTTGTTCTAGCTACGTGTAATAGCAAAATATTATTATTGAATTTTATACAGTAGTAAATATAAATAATGTGACTGTAAGCGCGACGGTTGTCGATCCAATTCTTACTGAGCGGGAATGAATTATTTTATTTGCTTTAGTAAGGACACAAAGCGCGGCGTTGACTTATGCCACTTTAAAAACGGCAATATCTTGAAATTTGGACCGAAAGTAGGGAACGTAATGTTTTAACATTAGGTTTCCTTGGTCTACCCTACTATATGCAGAAATAGAATTAATTGCCACTATATATGATTAATAAGTTAATATATAAATCATTACAAAAAAAAATCATTCATAAATGAAAGAGAAATATAAACATTACGTAATATATTTATACAACAAAGTAAACGAGCGGTTGGAAAGTAATTAATTCTGAAGACCCTATTGCGGTATGTAATTTTTAAGTGAAACAAATTAAAACACGATGCCATTATTACTCCTAACGATGTTATATATGAATAAATTCATAGAATTATACTCGGTTACGACAACATACAACGGAAAACTTATTAAGAAATCTAATATACCTATAAATCTACTGTACCTGCAGCTAACAAGTAATTAATAGCCATTACTAAAATTTCACAATAATACTACTATTTATAGATTTTTTAATAAATCTTCATCTAATTAGCATATCGTAAGAACAAATTGCAATTCAATGTAAATAGCGAAATACTACCAAAAATATAAGTTTCCTTATGATATGTATTGATCGTCTCATATACCTATCATCTTTTTATAAATCATAGGAGAAAGTTCTTGCTTATATGTATAGTGAAGATGAAGCATATTAAACAATAAGATTGCAACGATGAATCGATGAAAATGGTATGACCACCGTACTTGGTGCCATACCTAGTGTAATTTTATTTGATGTATTTAAAGGATAAATTACCGATTGCCAACAACATACAGAAGTGCTTAAGGAATTAACTAGAAAAACTATAGTAACTTTCAATTTCCTTACTTTAAGCGTCTAAAGAAAGCTAACGTGGTCTAGAACACAAACTACGGGGTCACGTTGATAACTTCTAAATGAGATTTTTCACTGCTATTAACATATTTAGCTCAGGATTTGACAATATCGTGAATGCAGACATAAAAGCTATAAAAGACATAAAACCATATATACTTTTTCTGCTTTACGGGATATAAATCCCGCATATATCAGGGCAGAGAGAACCTAGTGTCACTCGTTATCAGTTTTTCGCTCGAAAACGTCTCGAGATATTTTCCGATGTAAAATAAGATGTAAATTAATTAATAATTAATTTTATGAAAGCATAATTATTCTTCAACAAACTTGAATAAAACATGATAAATAAACATTCATTTGAAATTTATTCATGCAGAAACTATGATCTTATTATGATAATTTTTTATATTGCTTGATGCAGATTTATGACTACGAAGCATTTTTGTAATTTGTAGATACGCTAATATAAAAATACGATGGAAATAAAAAGCATTGGTACACCTACCGAGGATTTTATAGTGAAGAATGTAAATTTGTTTTTCTATATATTTTGTTTTAACCCGACATTTCGCAATCGTTCATTGTCACAGAGGTAGATAAACTAACGGGCAATAGACTTGAGGAAAAAGAAAATTAGTATCGAGAAATTGAAAATTAATATCGATCATAAGACAACACGATAATATAGAAAAATACTTAAAGAAAATATATATAAATTTGAACGCAGCGGGATACGAACCCGCGCCCCATGGAAACCGTCCAAGCGTCCAACTCTGACCACTAAACAATGCGTTCTTCCTGACGCTGCGTCGAACTTATATGCTTTATATATATATATATATATATATAATATATATATATATATATATATTATATATATATATATATATATATATATATATATATATATATATATATATATATATATATATATATATATATATATATATATATATATATATGCGTTGTTAGCATCTCTGTAGGGAGATTTTACAAATTTCCGCTACCCAAAGATTATTGCAAAGAACAATCATTTTGCAAGAGAGAATGCTATATTTATTAAATATTTTGATGATTATTAAAGTGTTAATCCACACAAAGGATAGAAAAAATACTTAAAGAAACCATATAAAAAAAGCTTTATATGTTTTCTTTAAGTATTTTTTGCTATCCTTAGTGCGGATTAACACTTTAAAAATCATCAAAATACGATAATATAGACTTAGAAGAGTGCATGAAAGCTAACCTCAACTGTCTGAGCTGGTCTCTCTATCTAACTTAAATCCAAAGGACTACTAGTGCTGCCTTCGAAGTATATTCTAAAAATTAATTGACAGTGGTTCTAGACAGGCCGATATCTTTTAGCAAATTTTAGAGAGATATCGCTGTCATATCTCTCGTTCTTACTTCCACCATATAAAAATTAACTAAACCTATACCTTGTCAGTTCGCTGGTAAGAATTTTAGGCATATTTGTTAATAATATAATAAATTATATACAATTTCAAACCCTAGTTCCCGCTATCGTAAACCAAGATGAAAGATTTTGAACTTGACTTTAAATTATTTGAACTTCAACTATAGAAGGACATTTAGACAGCGGGGACTTCGCCAGACAAAACTAGAATCACATTCAAATAAGAAAAAAAACAAATATAATAAATATTTCGTTGTTGATTCGTTAATTATTTAGGGTAATTCACGACAATTAACGTGTACTTTTAATCCAATTATTAGAAAATAACATCGGCTTAAGTAAAACAAAAAATGATGTCATGACGCACCGCGGCACAGTCTGACTAATTTGTAACTGCGACTGCGACTGTATGTGCCTTCGATCCCCACTCGAGGGAAATATATTTTTTATTTACTCGCGGTCAGGAGACCTATATACAGATGAAAAAATAAAAAAAAATTGAAAAAATAAAGGCTTACCTGGTACTCATCATCAGCAGCTGAATCAAACGTCTCCCGCAGCCTCGCCTCGCCCCGCGCGTCGGCCTTCGCCGCCAGCTGCTTCTCGCGCAAAGACGTCCTGCGCACTGACCGCACCCTGCTCACACAAATAATCCTTAAAAACCTTTCTTTAAACAAATTAATATTTTTTAGTCGGCGGATAGTCGGCCAAAGGCGCCGACTATTTGTATGCTTATTAATATTTTTTATAAGACGTACACACTTCGTAATAATAATCCATCAACCTTTTCATTAGATATCAGTATCTAAAATTACTTGAAAAGGAAACACGTCGGTTACGTTAACAATGATTTTTTTATCTTTGGATAAAATTTCGTTTGTCGTCTTTAAAGATAGAGTTACTCTGTAACATATATTTTCGCTTCTATAGCTCTTGTCATCTACTCATAGTTTTCAATTATTGACACATTACAAATGATTAGTCGTCCGACTAGTTGGTATCTTTAAAACTGACTAGTCGGCTAGTCGGCCAAAGTCATAGTCGGCACATCTCTAAATTATTTTCTAATAATTTCAAGAAATATTAGGAATAAACTTTATTTAAAAAAGAATTAAAGTTGTCGTGACTTGATTATGAAATATACCGCTACCCTAAAATTGCACAGAATGATCAATAAGAAAACAATCATAGAATGATTGTCAAAATTTTTCACAACGATAAATCTACCTACTGAACTGCTAAGAACGTAAATAAGTTATTAAAGTCGTATAAGAATTTCGGCGTAGAGAGCAAGAGCATTGGGTTTAGTGCTTTTCGTAGACAGTGTGTCAGAGGCGCGGTTACGAACCCGGCTTCATCCCAAATTTATAGGTTCTATAGTCCACATCCCGTGGAAGATAAAAACAACCTAGAGAGACGGAGTTCGTTCTGCACTTTCCGGCTATGTCTGTCTGACGCGTTGCATGACAGACATAGCGGCCTTAACACAATGATTTATAAAACCAAATAAATTGAAATATTTAAATAATAGCATTCTCCAGAGCGTATGCTCTATGTACAGTCAAACATAAGTATAACAATACGTGTGAGTATTATAAAAGAATACTGCTGTGGAGATGTGATCTCTCTGAAGGATATGCGGGATCAATTTAACTGACCTAGTCCGCAAGAAGAGGTACACAGAATGGTCGGTACCAATAGACTATGTGAAAATGAAGAAGAACGTGTTTAGATGGTTTGGACATGTTGTTCATTCATTAGTGATGATAGAATGGTAAAATAGATATTTGAAGCAAGAGTCAGAGGAGACCTCGGTTGATTTTCAAGAACGAGTGTCGAATATGCTGGACAATGGTCACGTAAACAGTATTAGGCCCCCTAGAATTAAGAGGTATGAAGAGGTCAAGGACTGTGACGAATGACAGTGTAAGGTTTATATCAATGGACGAGGCGAAAGAGGTATGTAGCGTGAATTTATGCATAAACATTAGATACGCATAAGCATAAGCGCTCATAAATTTTCTATCGACTTGGATATTTGATATTAATTTCAGCTCGATTCCCCCACGTGATTTTGAGAAAATGGTCTCGACAGACGGACAGATAACAGACAACAAAGTGATCCTACAAGGGTTTTGGGTTTTCTTTTTGAGATCCGGAACCCTAAAAATATAAGCAAACCGATATTGACGTGCAAGCCTTGTACCTGCTGGTCGAGGCCGTGGAGGAGGAGCGTCGCGCGGCGCGCAGGCGCTCGCCGGCAGCGCTGGCGGCGCGGCGGCGCACCTCCTCCTGCTCCACCGCCAGCCGCAAGATGCGCCCGCGCATCTCGCCCTCCTCGCATATGTCTGGCGAATAAAAATAATCCTATAATATTTATGTATTGTAAAAAAATATTTCACTTAAGTATCGTGTAGCCTTAAGTTTCGGAGTCTAATGTAGAATACATTTGTAAAATAATAACTTATATGAAGAAAAATAGTACGGCCCAAATATAGGACAACAATGTAAGCAACAATTCAATATAAGTTCCATGCACCAATATTTATTTCTTCAAAATGGTTACAAATCAAAATTAGAGAACTTCGACCATCATAGTTTCAACTGTTTTTATATAAAAGACTACGCAAAGCTATTTGAATTTATTATTAATATAATTCTTTTAAAAAATGATTACTGTAATTTAATGTATAATATTTTTTTTCTTTCTGCGTTTATAGATCATCTGCATAACATGTAGAGACGAGAAAGAGACAAAAATACAAAAAGAAGTTTAAAGTTACAAAAAAGGCACGGACAACCAAAGTCAAAGCAGTGTAGCATAATAACTCAAGAGAAAAGAACAACGTAGAGTCTACAATGTATATGTAATATGTATGTTAGATAACTATTACGAAAGTTATTAAAAATAATTATTTTACGATCATTGCAGTAATATTAACATTTATATCTAAAGCGTAAAATCACGATAAAAGCAGAACATAATGTTTTTGTTTATAGTCTTTTCAATAAGACTTTTACGATTTCTTATATTCTGTTTTTTTTTTAGCAAAGCAGGGTAGGCAAAGAGAACTTGATATCGTTAACATTCATTGCGTGTTCAGCGACAGCAGACAACGACGCCCTTTGCCTCAGAGCAAGTAAATGGAAAAATAAAAAAAAAATTAAGACTAAGTGAAGAATAAGTCTTAATAATTATAAATTATACACCCACCTGCTGGAGTTTCGTCGTGTTTGTTCCTTACATTGAGATCAGCTCCATAATGCACTAACAGCTCTAACACTTCTAACTACAACAAGAAAAAAAAATCTATTTTATATATATCGTAATTATGTAACAAAATATGCAACATTTACCACAATAGGCATAATGCACTTAATTTGCATAAAATTTATTGCAATACAAGCTTTTAAATCTGATAACTATACTTAATATGTTTAACATAAATAATGCTCGAGAACAACAATATTCATATATTGTATATGTCAATGCAGTAAAGGAATTACTTTGTGCAAGAATTATCATAAAATTAAACGCAACATAATATAACACAACGCCATGGTGACTAAATTTGATGGCTGTGATATGTGTTAGATCTCCATTGGGTGAAATAAATTATTTTCATTTGCTTTTCATTGTATTCTACTCTGGAAAAAGAAAGCGCGTTGAGTTCCGCCACTCAACATGCAATGTCTGTCAATGAAAAGCGGAAGACGGAGTGTCTTGACACTAGGTTTTACTATGCCAATCTTCTTATGTAGGATAAAAAACGTAATTAAAAAAAATTTATTTATGTTATTTTGGACATTTTACATATCAAAATCTTGTGTTATTGTTACTTTGTTAATATTAATTTATGTCAAATGTAACTAAGTATTATTATATAAAAATATATAAATCTGGACTCTTCAGGAATCACATAGAAACACTACCTTTAATTATTCTTAAAAGTTTAGTTTTGAATAAAGTAATGGAAAAAGCTCTAAACTTGTTCTAAAAAGTACAGATCATATATAGGTCTAATAACTAGGGACCGTTGACACGTGAAACGTGATACAGGTTGTCTTTAACGTGTCATATAGAAGTATCTGCAACATCTATGTTATTATTCTATTTATTATTAAAATTTATAATTAATAAATTATTAATAATTAATTAAAAATTATTATTTAAAAAAACATTGGCTTTCTTTTCTACACATCAAGATAAATTCTCCTTTCGTATCATTTTAAAAGACGTCCACAGTTTTTCCGTATACTTTTATATAATAAGGAAATATAGAAAGAAAGCAAACAGGAATTAAACATACATGTCCCCAACAAGCAGCGGCATGTACAGGCTGCCACATGTCGTGGTCCACCACGTCGGTGGAGGCTCGATGCTCTAGAAGAAATTCCACCACTTTGATATAACCGTTCGCTGCCGCTATGTGGAGCTAGAAGAAAATAAATTTAAGTATTTCATTATTTTCACTTTTGAAAATATCTTATGCAGCGTAACTGTAACACTATTGATATTTTATTAATGTCCAATTATTTTATAGCATTTAATATAGCATTTAAGCTATAAAGTGCGAACTGATGATAACAATACATTAAAATTGAGAAATCAAATTTGAACTTGCACTTCTTGGATACCGCGTAAGCTTCTTCCTTCAGGCAAGAGAGAGAGAGAGAGAGAGAGAGAAGAGGCGAGAGAGAGAGAGAGAGAGAGAGAGAGAGAGAGAGAGAGAGAAGGGTAGACAGACAGAACCTAGCGTTATTTAAGGAAATATCACTTATGACATGACAAGATATCTGAAAATGGAGTATATGTGATCCAATTATCTCTATATGTTTTATTGTAAAACTTATACAGATACGTGAAAGAACCGTGAAAGTAAGAAAACGAGGCAATTAAACAGAATATAAAGTAATTTCATTTAGCCCACACAGAAATATCAATTAATATTTATAAGATGATTGAAATTTTACTGTCTCTTATCATGACAAGCAGCGCATTCTTCGTTATACTATTACAATTGAATAAAATTATAATATAAATTTCTATAATACTTAAGTACGTTATATTATAATACGGATATATGTACAAATGACATGTGTAATATTCATAAATCATTCAATCAATGAACCTGAAACTGACAGGACATTATAGTAAACAATTGCATCACGAGCAATTACAACACTTGATCAAATACACAGAAATATACGCGTGGCGAATCAAATTACAAGTCTAATTGATATTATTCTGCTGTTTAGTAGCGAAGTGTCACATGCACAGATGCTAATATGTACCTATGATCTAAGAGGATGGTTGCCCTATATAGAACGTTGTCCTAATATACATAACATAATACGTAATAAAAAGACAAATGGAGTAAATGTGACATTTTAATTTTTTTGCGAGATTAGCTTCACAAAAAATAATAGATAACCAAAATCATGAAATTTTTTAACTTACCAATGTAGCACCCTGAGTATCTCTAGGTTCGTCTAAATCCATTCCTTGCTTAACTAATTGGTCCACATCTATTAACATTTGCATTTCTGTTGCGGCTCGAGTCTCATCTATCAGTCCTTGTGTCACTCCTCGCGCTGCCATTTCACTTTCTATAGCGTCCAGAGTTCTTTCTTCTTCGCAAATATCGTAGGGCATATTTCCATCGCCATTGACAGCCAATAAGTTTGCACCTCTTTGTATTAATATTCTAACTAAGTTTAGATTTCCGCAAGTAGCTGCTGCGTGTAGTGGTGTCCATTTTTCACTATCTTCAGCGTTTACGTTTGCACCGTGATCGAGAAGGAGTCGCATCATAGCTTCATTATTGTCTATACAACACTGATGAAGCGCTGTTAACCCATCTTCGTTGGTAGCGTCAGGAGTCACACCGCGAGCTAGAAGTCTTCGTACTGTAAAAATGATACGGACGAAACATTATCAGAAATTTCGAGACATTCCGTGTTGTGAGGCGGAACTTAACGTCGAGCTTTGTCTTGGTATCAGAGCGAATTCATTCTCCCTGAGTGGGAATGGAACCCACGACCGTCGCGCTTACAGTCGACGTGGCGACGGGCAACCATAAAATTAATATCCGAAATTTGCTCTTTCAAAAAAACAATGCTGATTTGATTTTTTTTATCAATGCGCTAGTTTTTGTATAATAAAAAAGCTTTAAATATATGTAAAAAGATATCAATATAATAAAAAAATTACTACCGTGTAAAAAAGAAGCAGATTGGTAGTTTATCAAAAAATCAAAGAGAACCAGTACAAAGTCTTAACGGAATATCATTATTTAATTTCATATAGCAACAGAACATAAATTAAGTAAGCGAAAGTAGGTACGGGTACATCTTTCACTTTCATTTATAAAATTTTAAGCTACAAATTGAGCAAAAATACTTTTATTTCAAAAAAATTCTACTAATACTATACTACAATAAAAAAAGTGATAATTATTTATATATGTAATAATATTTTTAAAAAATATTTGCAATAAAAACGAATATTAAATTTGTAACATGATAATTTGTAATATTTTTGTCAGAAAAAATTGTAATGGCAACACACAAATTTAGCTGCTTTATTTTCTCTTATCTTTAATGTCCATCTAATCATTGCGATAACATTGTAATATTGGAAATTCTAAAGAAAACATATATTGCGCGACTCTTTTAACTCTTCATATTAATATTGTTGTAATTTACTCGATGAAATCATACCAACGACTGTTGTTGATTTTGTAATGCGCTCGTTAATCCAATTTTATTTTATTTTATGAGCTATTACTGAAATATGGTACAACATAATTACCGTTAGCTTTTTAGTTTTTATCCAGCGAAAACATCTGACCTTCTACTTAAATATATTTTAAGCTCACAAGCATGTTGACGTCATTTAAAAATATATTAATATTGTAGTGATGTATATTGTATATATATTACGACCTTTAAGCATTTAATGCAGTCATATGCATATCTCACACGTGTATTTTGTGATTGTAATATTTTTTACGATTTTGTTTATAAAACTTCACAAATAGCTAATTTAAGATATTACTCTGACTACCTGTCATTATGTACGCCGTAAGAATGTTCTTGACCTGAATATTTATATCAGTCGTAGTTTTTGTTTTGTCCGATTTTGCACGCTTTTTACTTTCCCTAGCTCGTTGGTTTTGTTGACTTTTGGCAAATTTTAATATTAAGTAGGACGGTATGGAATTACAAGTGCGAGCAGTTATAACGCTATCTATTCAGCTATTCAAAAGAGGCGAACAAAAGCGTATGTTAACATACATATATGGTGGTATATATCTACATATATGTAATCTGTAATCACCTTCATCGATATCATTCCGCGCGGCGGCTTCAAGCAACATGACGCTATCGCTAAAATATATGCTGCGTTTGTTGCTCTTCTCTCGTTTCGCCCTCGCTCTCGCCCACTCCTTCTCTCGCTGCTGCCATACTTTAAGTTGTTGCATGCGACGTCTATAAAAAAAAGTATTAAGTAACATACGTGACATTTAAAGGTATCACAAATATAAACAGTAATAATTTTATGGACTGACTTTTCTCATATGACTTAAGTCTTATTACTTTAGGCGTAGAAAATATTTTTTCAATAATTTTATTAAGTAAGGAAGTAAATGAAATGATGCGTTTAAAAAACAAGCGGCTGTGAATTGTTAAGATCATAGTAATTACAGTGATTATTTTTATTGTTTACCTCTCACGACATATGTTATATAATAAAATATAATTTTAAAATATGTTCTTTCTATTATTAAAAGCGATGTTATTTATAGGCTCAATGTATACATTTTTGCAATTCTGTGCCAAATTGCAAAAAAAAATTATTATTCAAATATATGGCTTTATTTAGCAAATGTAACGTTTAAAATTTCGTATCATGCACATAACTACTTAACGCTAATTGGTCAAAACAGATTAACGTCAATGCCTAAAGTATTGTTACCATAATAAGCATAAAGGTCGCCACAAAAACTACTGCCTAGCTGAATTGCACTTTTTATTGAAACACTTAAAAAATAACAACCAACCGAAATGTCGTGTTATTTATAAAAGGCAAGTAAATTATTAAGAAGAGCAGTATCCAATACAAAACATAAAAGCTATGGACTATGGTAAGAATATTATTATGCGTGTACATAGGTATAATTTAATCTTTTGAAATAACGGTAAATACTCACTTCATTGAAATGGAAAACTAGACCACTGCATTTGATAGAGCGCCGTTACAGGTATATTATTAAAATGGTATTTATTATTTTATGATTGTGTGTTAAAAGCTAAAGGTATATTAAAACGTATCGCAGCTTAAACAGGTTATGAAGCGGGGTCATTTGTGTGCCGTCAAGTCCAGGATACGCATATATTATTAAATCTTACGTCTATAGATCTGGGTCACTTACAAAACTCTGAACACTAATTGTAGCATTATGTCAAAGTATAATTCCGTTTTCACAATATGATATACAATATTACCTTTGCCTTACGAGAAGCGACTGTCAACGAGAATTTGCTTTGAAAATTTATTACTCGGTAAAGATTTAAAGTGAGACATCGTGATTTAAGAGTTAGCTGTTTATTGAGTGATCTATAAATAAACGTGTTGTCGTATGAGGTCCTTATATTGTGATTGTGACAATTGAGTTTCAATTGGCACATATAATCACATGTGCTAAATTGTCGTGTACACAAAATTTTTGTATATAATGATTGTATATTACTTTTGTTAAAATAAATGCCTAAACATAGCTAGTAGAATTCCATTGGTGATATCTGTTAGATTGTGATGAGACACTCGATCTGAGTTGCATATATTAGATAACAGTACTAAACCAGTACATTTATTTATATTAGCGGTAAGAATGCTACTATAATTATGTTGTGTTTATTTATTATTATTATTATTATTTAATAGGATAAAAGATGACAATGTCTACTTAAAGTTTTTAAATAAAGATCATTAGCGGAATTAATTAGTTAAAGTACACGAATACAAGGTAGACTTGTAGTGTAGGTATTGTACTTAGCAGTTTAGTCTAACAAGCTTACTATTATGTCTAATGGAATCCATAATACTATTATTTTAGATTTGCTTTAAATAAACCCAGAAATTTATTTCTACCGTTAAGTAATAATATTAACAAAGTTTGTAAAAATCTTATATGTTTTTTACAAACTTCAATAATATTTTTTTGTGCATGCCTTATTTATTTATTAATTATAAAAATAATTGTCTTATTTTTAGAAACACGAATACGCAATTATTCGTATTCCAATTTCCTTGGAAGCTGTACATTTACCTAACGCTTAATCCCGCATGGGTTAACAGTTCGTTCGCATGCAACCATAAAAAGTGAAAACAGTTTCACTTGCTACGTAGATGTACCTATACATTTTGTAAATAAAAATAATATAATTCAAAAACTAGCCATTCTTTGACTCAGTATAACTTGAATACTTTTATTGAATCGCAAATAAGTACAGTTGTTAAAACTATTACATTTTGAATACCTAGAAAATGTATAAACTCTATTAGGGTACCGTAACGTACCGTGTAGAACAACTATTAAGAACCAATACATCTATTCTAGTATCTAAACAGCCATAATCTTAACGTGTTTCAGCTAAACAATGCCTCAATGCATCATCTCTATCTATCTACGTTTGACATTTTATATTTCGATAAGAATAGATAAGTCTATAACTGTAATCACTATTGAAAATATTAGCTACGTAAATAGTACATAATAATCAATTTTATAGGAATAAAAAGTGAGTCAGTTAGTATTCGTATATTCGCTCAGTATTCAAGATGAAAGTAAAGCCTCCATAATTTTACTAAATAGTTACTATCAATAAGAAATAGTAGGAGATCCTCCTAAATTTTTTGTATGGAAATGATATTAAGGTATGTTAAAGAGTCACTAGAGACCACCATGGGCGTACCTAGAAATACGTTCCATGAGGGGAAGGCATCCAATGCTTTAATGACCATGTGGCTTGAAGTTTATGTATTATGAGAAGCATTTGAACCTTTATTTTTGTGTGGGTACGACCCACCTAAAAATTTATGGCAAGGCGCAACTACATGGAAAGAAAAAAAAATCTTACTAATTTTAATAACGTATTATCATGGGCCGTATATATGTATACGATAATAAAAACACATAATATTGTTAAAGTAGTGTAGTGTAATTCAAAATAATTTAACAATGTACCTATATTTTCCATAATTTTTCAATACATTCGTTTTTATTTTGATCGCAATATACATCACTCTGAAATTAAAAAGTATATTAAAAATCGCTTTGTTAGTTCACTAATCAGTAATTATATCGATTGATGATATAATTCACGAACTAGCTTTAACAACCAACATCGACCCGTATCTGTGCTGCATTCGTTAGTTTTAAAAAAATTCAAAATCTTATTTTGTGCACGATGAATAGTATGGTTTTACTGAAGGTGGCTCGACTAATGACGCTGGAATAGCTCTCATATAGAGTATTTATGAGACCTGGGAGGGGACACAAGATGCTCTTGGTGTGTTCTGTGACCTGTCCAAGGCTTTTGATTACGTTAAGCACTCGATATTGTTCATGAAGCTATTTCATCATTATGTCATAAGAGGAAGTGCAATCAATCTTCTGACCTCTTTTTTAACTAACAGGGTTCAGAGGGTTGGATCAGCATGGGAGATCACAGGTGTCTATTCTTGGTCCTTTCCTCTTTTTAATGTATATAAATGATATAAAGGAGTCATGAGGTGGTATTGGTTGCAGATGATGTTTCGTTGATTTTTAAATAAAAAGAAAACAAAATCGAACTATAAAATTTTAGAACGCCTCACACGAAAATTGCTAAATCCAATATATTCTTATAGTGTATCCGTAGATCCTGTTGAATCTACGGTATTTCTCTGTATCACCATTGACTCCAAATTATAATGGGGAATGGGGAATTTTTTTTCTTATATTGGTGCATTGGCGAATAGATTTAGCAAAGTAGCTTTCGCGGGTAAATTAATCGATTATTAACGGCTCACCTTGTTTATTTCAGCTACTTTCATAGAATTATGTCTTACGGTATTATACTTTGGGATAATGCGGCCGCTTTTAAATCGATTTTTATCTTGCAGAAGCTAGAACCTAGGCCCTGAAGATTCCTTAAGGCAAAATTTTTAAGAAATTTATAAGTTGACAATTGCATCACAATATATTTTTCACACACCCATAAAACGTCCGAGAATGTTCTATATCACAATATAAAAAAAATGGTGAATAGACATTTGTATGCAAAAGGTTACCACCAGATGAATTATTTTATAAATGATAACACACCTCGGAAAAGAAATACTCGCTCCAGTCTATTTCAAAGGTATCATTGTCAATAATAAATAATTGTAAATTATTAAAGTTAAAAAATAAGCAAATAAAAGAATCCCGCTCAGTACTGAGGACTATTTTTTTTGGACCTGTGAGGAGGGCCAGTTCTGAGGAATTCATTTTAGCCGCAGCAAAACCGGTGCAAAGCCGCAGCAAAATAAACGATAAAATATATTAAGAATCATATTTAAGGTGTTGATGTTATCGACCTAAATCAACTATAGTAATTATGTGACATAGAGTCAGTTTTGGAGATCCACGTCTAAAAATGGAAATACTGCCAAACTTTAAATATTATATATATAAATTACTAATAAAACATATAGTAATTCTAAAAAAAATGTGTATGTAGTAACTTTCATGCCAGTACCTAAAAAATTATCTTCATGTGTCAAGGTTTCTTATTTAATTTTGCCCTCGTCGTTGATTTTTTGTTACTGAAAATTTTAGGGTGAGCAGGGCCGGCCCCCTATTCTACTCCAATGCCAATTAGTATAGCCATTAAAATGCAGGTAAATATATAAGGATGAAAGTTGCAATGTTGCAATGTTTCTCAAATGAAAGTTATTGCAATGTAAGTACTTCCATCTTACATCTTGTACAAACTGGAATGATTCATGAAAGAAAAGTTTGATTTAGTCCGATGTTAAGATGATGTAGTAATTGTTGCGTCATTGGAAAGTAAGCTTTAGTTACTAATCATATAGGGTGAGGTGATGAAAATATAGTTTACACAATTTTGTTTTCACAACTATTATTTTACATTATTATTTTAATAATAATATCATATTTGTTATGTAAATTAAAATATAATTTAATAATAATAATCTGCGTTCAAATATATATAGGTAATATGGTAAGGTATAGGTAATTACGCAATACATAATATACCTATCAACAATATTTAATATATGCGTTTCGTAAGAAAGTAAGAGAAAAAGTTCTCGTAATAAAACGACTAACAATATGCAATAAATATAGCCTTAATCTCGATGTATGGCCAGATATTGCACAAAAAAGACCTATATTATTTACAACCACTGCTGCAATTTTATCAGCTCTTAGTTACACGGAATTAGTATTACGCAAAAGCATTAGAGTGTATGTATTCCTCATAATACATTTGTAAATGTCCAATTTACCAGAAGCATAAAATGAGAGCAATTAAATTATCACACCTTGTTCACACGTTTTATTTCAGGGAATGAAACTTGGTTATTATATTTCATGGCCGCACAGCGTTTCACTGTAATCGCGACGGTTGTGGGTTCGATTCCTACTCGGGCAAATGAATTATTTTAATTTTCTTCGCTCTGCTACCTAAGAGCGGTTCAGCATGCAATGGCTCGAAAAGCGGAAAGCGGGGATCGTAGTGTCTTTACACTATGTCTGCAATGTGCGGGATACAGTGTGAATCTAAAAGAAAATCCTAAAAGCTATAGTATTAGTAATACTACTGACGTACCTACTTATAGTTTTCTGATATAAATTCATTATCTCTAATAATACTCGAATTATAAAAATCTCAATATGAAAATTGGAACAATACATATAAGGATACAATCCTTTACACAAAAAAAATCAATTTTGTCATAGTTGTTATTAATAATAATACTTTTTAATAATATTTTTTATTAATTATTACGGTCAGACAGCAAATCACGTAGAAAAAGCCTATAATCACTTCTTAGTCATTTGGCCTCCGTAATATCCGTGTCACTTGCAATTGTAACCTATACTAATAGTATAGGTAAAATTTTATCGTTAATTTTATTTATTTTAATTTTATCGTTTGTAATTAATAACCTTTATTATTCCTAAACTATCATCTTTGAAATGTGTCGAAAATTTCGTCCGCTGTGTAAATTACTATATTTCTAAAATCATTGTTCCTCTTAAAAAGTTCTAAAACAGTCCATGATTGTAAATTAAAAAGTTTTAAACTTGGTTTTTTTTATAACTTCATGCTGTATCCTGCACATAGCAGAGTATGCGGAAGACTCTGCGCTACAGCAACTTGGTTTTCTTTTACCTTTTTTATGGTTAAAAATTTATTTTATAGTAATGCATAAAGTTTCAAAACATTTTTTACAAGCTTTGTATTAATCCTTAACGAAATAAATATTGCAATAGTTATTTAATTTAATTTTGGATAAAAATTTCTATTATATCATTAAATTTCTATAAATATCTTACCCGATACCACCATTTTAAAATAAATGATGATTGGGGGATGGCAGGCCAGTTCATAATATAATAATGTGTCTATGTATAACACGTTTACCAGCAGGATCAGGATCCCGGTCCAAATTGAAATACTTAAAGGTCAATTCCCAGTGATAAAAATAATGCAATAATCTATTACAAATGCAATTGACATATGTAATATAAAATATTGTACATAAATATTTATATATATATATATATATATATATATATATATATATATATATATATATATATATATATATATATTTTACACCTGCACTAAGGATAACTTTAGAATACATTAATAATATAAAGGTATGAATGTATGTAATAAATATTTAACATTACAAGTTCATTAAATAATACTAGTAATAAAATAATGATTAGAAGTAATTTTACTAATGTAAACTTTTTACCTCCTTGCTAGATGAAGCCTCTCCTGAGTTGTGAGGTGCTCAACTTGCACCATTTCCGCAACCAAATCTCCATGCTCCATGTTGACTACAAATAACAATTTACTTTTTTGTAAAAATGATCTATATCCACCAATAATAAAAATAAAGAACAAGTACCTCTTATACTGATCGGTAATGTAAACAAATTTTTACACTTCACACCAAGTGAAAGTCCTCGATACCTTTTTTGCTTTGGCCACTGAAATCATTCTCTTCCTACATACTTTCTAAGGGATCCCTCACCACTAACACTAGCTCCAAATCTTTTTTATAAATGATTCCTTATTCATCCTCTCAATGTGACTGAACTACTTGGGCATGTTGTAGGCTTCAAATGATTTATTGTTTTTTAAATTTTTATTTTTTTTCTTAAAACCTTAATTATTTAACAAAATTGTATACAAGAAATAAAATGTTATAAGATCTTTAAAATAAATTTATTACTACCACAATAATTTAAAATAATCAATTAACAACGATTATTATAATGAATAATTATTTATATTTAAGAAGCACTAGTATTCCAAAGTAAGATTCGAGTAGCACAATTTGCTTAATATAAGAAGCCAGGTTAGTTAGTTGTTAATAATAGCAATGATTCTCTATAGGAAATGCTAGTATAAAGCATAAAATATTATTGTTTTATAATATATAAAATATAAACAATTTCATCAATTTTCTCTCAGAAGAAAACATTGATCAAATGTTATAATTTTAACTAAACTTTGTAATTTCATATACTATGATTTTTAATAAATATTCTAACTATGTATTTCACTTAATTTTTATGTTACCGGCTTTCGAAATATATAAAATAAGAGAAAAATAAGGGTGCACACTTGATGATAGGTACATTGATAAGATAAGTATTGATAACTAATGAACAATAGATATTTTTAATTTTATGCGGTGAAATAGTAAATTTCTACTTCAACCTACGTTTATTATAAGCTTATAGTGAGTAAAATATATATTTTACATTAATTTTATGTCGTCAACAATAACATTGAAACAATATTAGAAAGGCATCATTTACAATATGAATACTATTTTATTTTAGGCTTGTGTAACAAAAATATAAACATTAATACTATTTGGAGTAAAATAGTCTTATTATTTATTATTTTCAATGACACTTACCGTTTTATATTATTAACTACAGAGCAAAAGTATGTTTCATTCTCGTCTTGATAACTCTGCAGCACATAACACTGTACACTAATAAATAATCAATCATATAGCAACACGTAAGATCAATAAATTATAATCTTATTCACTAGAAGCTTTTACAGTTATGCTACATTTTCCGTTATTTTTCATGAAAATTATAAACAGGAAGAAAAACCACAAGACAACAAGCACACGGGCAAGCTAGCGGACTACAGATAAAACTAGCATTTCATACTAGGCTTAGAATGTCAGGTGACTAATAATTACGAATATAAATAAAATAAGATAATACAAATAAAAATTAAAAAAATGTTTGATATTAAGTTAAATTAGTTATAAAAACATAGTCATTTAAAAATTATTATGTTGTAAAACAATCACTTGTTATTAAATTCTCTGTACGTCAAATATTAAAGTACGACATCTAGCGAAGTTTTTATAAAATTAGTAAAAACTTTTTAGCGCGAAACTTTAATTTTTGTTTATAGTTTATTAATATTATTAAAGAGAAAAGTTTTGTATTTTAGTTTGTTTAGATAAAAAAAATTAGTTATATGTATTTCTTTTTACGTTTTGAGTGTCAGATATCCTTAAATCAATCCCGCGAAACTGTAAGTTCTACTAGTATTACGCGTTTTAGGTTTCTAGACTAAAGGAAACATCCAGTCTGGAGGATTTTCGTTACTGCTATGTAATTGTGATTGTATTTCCTTGATGGAGCGTTTAATTTTCTATTGTAATAGAGGTTGTGGGCTTGCTAACATAGACTATTGATTTCAAATAACCCCATTTAAGAAAGTATAATTTCAATTCTCATTACCGGTTACCGAAACGAGCGAGTACACGATCAGGAAATATTACATATATTTGTACATGTCACCATCTTCATGAACATATTGGCCACATATTAGCATTAGAATATTGTTATTATGTTGCAATAGTGAGCACCAGGAGTGTTTACTGTTTGACCTCATGTTCAAAAAAATTTCATACCTTTTTAATCCCATGATGCTTCCAGTCCAATATCACCAAATCGTACATATTATATAATAAGATGCATTTCTTATTCTATAATCACATGTGAGTTCTCCGATTACTAAACATACAATTTTGCCGGTTAACAAAGACATCAATCTCATGAGTTTAAAAATAAAGTTTAATAATGCAAACACGTCGTTGCATCGTATATGGTTTTACAAACCTTAAGGTTACTCTTAACTATCAAACATAACGTTAGGTACGGATACCGAAGAAGAATTTTTGTTAGTCTGTTTATTTGTGCGTTAACTTTTCAAAAACTACAGGATAAAATTTAGGAGTTTTGGTAACCCAGATTCCATCAGATAAATTAAAAACCCATAAAGTCAAATTGCTTTGTATACTGATAACTCCCATATACAAGTAGGCGAGTTTTGGCATTATAATAGCTTAGTCTATATCATCATTTCACTTCCACGACTATTAAGACACCTGTAAAAAAATATGAGATATCAAAATAATTAATATACCTATTTAAAATTAAAAATACAAATGTTCATTAATAATATTTATTTTTTCAAAGAAAAAATTACATTCTATTAACTATTTTATAGTAATATAACAATGTTAAGTTACTAAATCAATGAGCTGTTGTTATCTAAGCTAGGCACTATTTGTTTTCAATTGACACACCATAGTTCGTGGAAAGCTTAGTTTATATGTATTTTGTTTAATACATTACATTGAAATTAAGTGTATACTATAAAATTTTACATCCCTTTTTGTCAAACGATTTTAAGTTTTTTTACGATTTCCAGAGGATAATGAAATGAATATCTTTATATATAAATAAATATATAAAATTATATATTTTATATGTTATATATATACGCATCACGAATATTTTCTACTTGGCATCATTACCTTTGGTAGATTTGAAAATCTATAGCGGTAAATTAATATTTTCATAAACATATGTATCGATTATATTACCAGTATTTTCTTGTTAAAGTAACCAATTTTATTTATAGAAAATTCACACTATACGTGCCTAAAAAATTAATCTACTCTATTGTCAAATCTCTATCTACAAATTCAACGTTTTTATCTAAATATCTTTAAACATATATTATAAGTTAGTTCATTACTATAAGATATTTACAATATCACAACTCTCGTGACGATCGTGGGTAAAAAAATACCAAGTATGAAAGGAAATTTTACTATTGCAAAATAGGTTGTTTTGGGTTTCATTACAACAATTGGAGATTTGTACAAGAGGTTATTGCTGGAAAATAAAATATATTTACACAAATAAAGAAAATATCATCAGAGTCAAGAAAATTGACGTTCGAGTTATTTATATTACAGCTTACAGCTTTTTCTTAAAGGACTGCCTTTTAAGTAAAAGCTGAATAAAATCACGCTTGAGAACATCGACAAATATTAAGCGATTGCTTAAACAGCAATCATTTTTATTTTCAATATAACCTAACTGTAAATGTTCTATTTATTTGACATAAAGCAAAACGACAGCATGTAAATAAAGATTAAATGTGCACGCATAAAAAAGTATAAATATAAGTTAATATTAATATTAGTTATTTATGAAAACACTACAAAAACTTTTTATTTTGTTTAAGCGGTAAAACATTTTCATGATTTTTGTATCACTAGCCTTTCTAATCCACTTTAACAACCAACAACTTCAATATTAAATTAAAGCAAAACTGACAATAAAAAATAAGTAAAAGTAGATTACACCAAAAACTTCTAGGCCCTTATTGAGACTAAAGTGTGGTATGCAAGATATTTTTAAGGAACATACTTATGTACTTGTTAAATTTCAACTATATAAATATAAATAAAATGCTATCATTCAGAACATCATTGTAAGTGATCTAGCGCTATTATTGTACTAAATGCCTTAAAAATATGCCTTAATATTACTTATTAAGTAAGTAAGTACAAATCGATAGTGTAGCAACAATTCAAATTTTAGGTATCTAATGTTTTGACAAGCATTGTAATAAATGGTGGTCTTCTACACTGTGGACATTAAAGCAACGTCTTGTCTTATTTTAAGGTACGTTAATTTACATAAATAATCAAAGGACGCTTCTTAACAAGGTGTTCAACATCACATAAATATTTTCTCACACCTAAGATTGTGCTTTAATTCTAATTTAATATACGCATATATCCCTTTTCTTCGAGGTATTTATTAAGTCCACCTTAAATTAAGAAGTTTAAATCAATCTTAGCTGTAGTTAGTATCATAAAATCGTTTAACTTTATACAAATTCCATTGCCAATGACTGTAAGTGTTGTCTAGCTATTTAGTTAATGTGACTTATACAAATGTTAGGAAAATTATTGTTTGTCATAAACTGTAAATAGATCGGAATAAGTGAATTATGTATAAAATACATTTACTTTATTCATAATTCGATTCTTTTTCGATCTGTTTAAAGACATTAACTTCTGGTGACATAGACCCGAAAAAAGAACTATAACGCATATTACAAATTGTTTACATTTAATGTTATATATTGTCATTGGTAACCGGCGCCATATTTCAAACGAATTAAAAACTGCTCTACATTCATTACTTCATTGATCATACTTATATATATTACATTTTGGTCTAAAAGAATATCACCATTTGAATATTTATTAAAAGAGCATAGAAAAATACTGATTAGTTTCAATACTACCAGCCATTCCTATTCACTTTAAAATTTGTGGTAACTATTGATTATAAGCAAGCATAGTAGGATATACGTGGAAGTAATATAAAATATATAAATGAAAGTAGACTTGTTGCTTTAACCGTAAGAAATATTCTTTTTATATTAATAAATAAATAAATAATTATAAACTAAGAACCGTTATTAAAACCATTAAGATGTTTTTGTGACCGCAACAAATATAATATTTACGGCATAGTAACAAGACTTCAGTGCAGGTCCAAAACTTAGCTTGGTTGTAATATTGAACAAATTACGATATTATCATAAAGTTCTGTCAACACAAAATACCAACTTGAAGGCTTACAACGGATTCATTCTAGTGTCCTATACTTAAGCAGTGGCAACCTATCTTGGTCACCACGGCGGGGCACTCAGGTATTCTCATCAGAGGAATCATCAGAAGAGGAGCTAGTTAAAATGCTAGAGGCCATAGCAAGTTGACGACTGAAGGGTTCTCTCGGTAAACTCTGTTGTCCCAGAGCTAAACGACGAACGCCCATACGTTCACTTTCAGGCAGTGATTTGCTGCATTTTTCTTCTGTTATTGCGTCACGTGATAAAGAACTGTAAATTATATAAAACGCAAGTAAGTTATCGATTAATTATATTGCACTGCAAAATATTTACATTTATTCCGTGCAGTAGATCTCGAAGATGCGTTTGTGCGTACACAAACATACACCGAGACACCGATAGACCGACAAAAAATATATAATATATAACATATTCTGTTAGTCTTTTTACATCGCCCAGCATCATTTATTCGTAAAAATATTCATTGTGCAGACACAAATTTTTTATTGTTTTATTATAGTGTAGATTAGTATTTTATACTACAAGCAAAATTTTAAACGTACCCAGTAAGTTCAAGCATCGATCCTCTTCTACATTGGCCTCGGTGTGGTCCCTGCATAATGCTAGCTGGTCGAGACGAGGCTCCTAGCGGATCAGAATGTGCTACATCTTCCATAAGTAGCACCGATGGGCCTCCGAGACTTGTGCTTCGTTTTGACAACAAGCTCGGGCCCTGCTTTGCTTGTCCATATATTGATTCGCCTTTCACAGAAGAGCTTTCGCCCTTTGACGAATCGGCTTTTCCTTCAGAATCCGATACAACTGGCATATCAGCGGCTTGCGTGGAACTAGAGCTCTCTCTTCGGAACAGACCTATGATAGATTTCGGATGTTTTGGCTTCTCTATGCCACCTACAGAGGATGATGATGAAGGTGTAACAGCGGGTTAGGGAAAGTAAGGGAAAGAAAAAAGAAAATCAATAAGAGAATATAAACATTATATACAATTTTTATGACTATATTTTTATTGTTTGGGAGAAGCTATTCTTTAATTTTAAGTCAATTATTTAAAAAAAAATAAGTTAAAATAGAATTTCCACAATATTGCTGTGCCAAAGCTTTGATATTAAAAATTGTGGATATTTGTACGAAAAAGGTAGTAAAATTGTGAATTTATTGTCAAATGAATGAGAATTTTTAATGTGAAGATAAAAGATAAATTACTATAAATTTCATGCATTTCTAAAGACGTGATGGTATCGAAATGGATAAAAAGCTATACCCAGTTATGATGTATTAACGATACATGATTCCATCATCTAAACATAAAATATCTACAATAAATAGTTTAATAAATACATCTAAACAATAATGTCCATGATCTCGACACTACTGTTTTGTATATTATTTAATAAAAGCGTATTTTACTTTAATATTGTATATGTAATATGTTATTTTTTTACTTTAATAAGTATATAAAAATTACTTTCAATAACATATGAAATATTTTTGAGAAATTTCTATATTTCATTTAATTTAATAGTATAAATTCTACCTAAGAACGTTGCTGAAGGTGAATTGTAGGCCAAGTATTCTTTATTTGATGCCCACGACGGGAATTCTGATTGTTTCAAAGCGGTAGTGCCTTCGGCTTCTTCACGTTTCCATGGCAACATAGTTTCCGTAGCAGTTGGTGTTGCGACGCGAGCTTGCTCTACTACAGTCATATAAGTATCTAAACAGAAATTATTGCAACTGTATTGTTTTTATAATAATTAATTTAAATAATAATTTGCTATATATATGGCGTATGCTGCCATGCGTAAGGTGCCATTTTAAAAGTAACAGGACTGCCTGTTACTTTTAAAATGGCACCTTATTGCACTTTTTGTTTAATTTCTAAATTAGTATTTCGTGCCTAAAAGGAAAAAAATAAGCAGTATTCTTCTGAGTGGAATACCTATCATCATGAAATACTCGCATTCGACCGATATTTTTTTTGTTTATACCGTGACTTATTATTAGTTAATATCGTTAATATATATATATATATATATATATATATATATATATATATATATATATATATATATATATATATATATATATATATATATATCTCACAATAGAACAGGAATTTGAAAAGCTATAAAAGTTAATATACCTAATGGCCAATTGGCAAACATTAGGTACGTAATGTTTGGCATATGGCACTTCAATATTTACCATTGTCATCTGACATGCGTCGCTCATCCTCTTCTAAAATATCTTCATTGGGAACTATAGTGGAAAAAGAACAAAGTTAGTTTCAATGTCAAAGTAATTTTAAATATTCATGCATCTATGATAAAAAGTATTTGGCAATAGTTAGGAAAATGCAATGGCTATTTCTATATTGGCAATTATTCAAACGGAAGTGGGCCTATCAATGTAATACATATTTTAATTTAACATGTGATTAAATGCTTGAGTAAATCGTTTACATTTCTATGGAATACTTAACAAAAAATGGTATCTATTTATCTATAAATTACTTTATAAAAATGGCAATGGCAAAAATATAGAACCGAATATTTGTTATTGATGGAATCAAATTTACTTTTTTTAATAATTAAGTTTTATATCAAATTTACTTTTTTTAATAATTAAGTTTATATATGTATGTAGAGACAAGTTTATATACATGTATTATATATAAAAACTAAATAACCTTGCATGTAAAATTTTGCCTACATTTAATTATTTTATAGCTGCATGATTTGCCTTCTTAATTTTTTTTATTGTTTTAGAAATAAATCGTCGTTAAACGATGGTTTAATTTAATATATAGTCTTTGTAACTATTAACGAGCCATTTAAATTTATTACAAACTAATAATATAATATTATTAGGCGTTGTTCAAATGTGGTCCGGATTACAAAACAAACGTCAATTAATTCCCATTTCAATGTACTCAGTACCTGGCTATGCCTGATTTTGAAACGTTATTTTGATAACGTTTGTTTTGCTACCCTATTTAAATATTTGCCATGCAAAACGTTCCAGTACTTATACCTAATAAGCTACCAAAAAGCACCAGAATTATTAAGCTTACAACGAAGCTTTTAAGAAAAATGCGCAGAAAATAAGCCTTTGGTCATCCAGAAGCGAAAGTTTTAGTTTTTTTTAGTAAACATACCGAAATTATACGTGGATCTGTCCCTTCTCCACGGTAAAGATTTCTCAACAGCTGTAGGCAGTATTTCTTCAGGCGTTTTAGCGTACTGTTTTACGATTCTCGCTTTCAGGGGATTGAAGCCAGGCAGGTTAGCCAATTGGTTTAAAAGAGAGCTACTGTTCTCTTTATGCGAAGATGTTGGACTGACTTCATTATATCCAGCTGATAAGATATCGCCAGTTGGGGATATTGGTTAGTTTGCGTTTGCGTTGCCACATGAAATTGCAAGAAGGGGAGAAAACGACAATCAAACACAAACAATGGTAAAAAGCAAAGAGCAAGAGAAAAGTTGTAACAAATTTACTAGCAAACTTAGCGGTAATGAAATATGTTAGTAAATTAAAACAATAATCACACAAAACTTAATCAAAGCGATGAAGCCGAAATGAAAATCAATATATGTGCAATTTTGAAGTGAAATTTTAATCATTAATGATAGCATGCCACAACCAATTACTCGCAATGATTATCATCAATAGCATTCCCATAATTTAAGAAACAGTGATGAAAAATGTAAAAAGTTATTTGTAAAAAATTAATACATACCAAATAAACAATCCCATAACAGTTATTTAGTTACTATAGAATATTTAATTCATATAACATAAGTGTAATGTGGCAAACAGCAGTAATATACACAACAACAATTATCTGAATTACAACATATTTCATATAAAGAATATCGTTTTTATGTTCATTATTAAATATAGCATTATTACATTATGTTCAAATTCAGATAAGGAAAATCACAAGTTACATGCAGAATACCTACGCGGGGTTTTGGCAGTGAAAGTAATACCGCCATCGTCGGTCTCACGGCGCGGCTCCTCATCCTCCTGCAGCACCTCGTCTATATAGTCTATAGACAATGGAAACTTTATTTGACAACCAGAAAATAATGAATCTATAAACATTACAAACAAATTTAAAATTATAATAATTAAAATTTTTTTAAAGTTAAATTTAAAAAAATGTACTCAAATATTTCCACGTTATTCAAAATTAAATTTTATTTTCTTTACCTTTTAGAATATTATGTTCTTTAAATAATAAATCTTTAAATATATGGGCACTCATGCAACAAAAGTGACAATAGCTTGTGTAGAAAAAAAAGGCTATACAAGACATCAGTCCTAAAAGTGTTTGTACGTCGAAAAATTCATTGTACAGCTAAAAAGCGTAAGTGTCGCAAAACAATATAATAATGGTGCCAGTGAATAATAAACAAAATAAATACCACACGTGCATGCGACTGACACTGGTGATAATATTAAAGAATCATTAAGTACCTAATCTATAATATTTTTTTTTACCGTGCGTGAACTGTTTGGCCGAACCATTTTGCTGGAATTCTGGAAAAGTTACATGATTTTTTCCATCCTGTAAAAAATTATATATTTAAGTTTAATTGAAATTACTGAAACAACATAAACATAACATCTTTCAAATGATTTTTTTTCATATCTGCTTCACTTTTTAAAAATAGAATGAAAATAATAGTACCTACTAGAATAATTGGACTTGAAAATTTTAAAAACGAGGCTGTCGTGGTACTATTATACAGAATCTCACTGTAATTGCGTAGCTTGTGGGTTTAATACCCACACGGGAGAATTATCATTTTCATTTCATTACAGGTAAGAAGACAAGATGCGGCATTGAGTTCAACCACTACACATACAAACAAGGTCTCAAAGTAGAGACAAAGTGTCTTAACACTAGGTTCCTAGGTCTATCTTACGTTACGTAACGTTTAGGGAAGAAAACAAAAGGTACATCAGAACGACACTGCTTGTTACATGAGGGATAGAGAGGATCAAAAATATTTCAAAATTGTGTTACTAACATACTATTTCAAGTTGTCTATATAATTGAAATATTTCAAATCATACAGGTAACTTACTTGCTTTCCACGTTTACTTCGCTTATGGTGGTGTTTACGGTCGCCCACTAACCGTCGTATATTCATATGAGTTTTGTAATTAACTTGTGTGCCTAAATCACGATCGTTAACAGCATGTCTACTGTAACTCAAACGACGATGCTGAAAAAAACGTATTATCAATTATATTTGTTACAAAAAACAAATAATAGTAATTAATTTTTAAAAGCAATTATTTCTTGCTATAAAGTGAGCGTATATATATAAAGTACTAAAATTTGATTCAATACCCTTACACGTCTATACGGTTTACAAAGCTCTTCAGCAAGGAGGTGATGGATCCTAGCATCAGTCAAATCTTTTTTGGACGGATTGTATTCCAATTCCTGCATATCTATATTCCATGTTGAGGAATCTAATTGACTAAAGCTAGGACTGAAACGACATAAACATAATAATTATAGTTTGGCCTACTAGAAATTATTTTAATTGTTAAGAAATAACTAAGTCTGATTATGTAATATTTACCTTCCATTGAAGTTTGCAGTAGTGTAATTCTTAAAGATAGCCGACATTGACTCGGCACCGGAAATATTCCCGATCGTTGAGGCATTCCTTTGCATGTATTCAATAGCATCTCTCATCGCGAGCTTCGAATAAGTTTCGAGAATTTTTGGCTCAGCACCCTAGTAGTAAAATAGTCATAATTATATTATAAACTAACTAAAACAACCACGTTAAAAGCCGACTTCATTAACTGACAAGCAAACATAAATGACTAAAGACGGAATTTAGGACATTTGTTATTTAACGTAGATTTTTATTTATTTTTAGGGTCTATAACAGATTGTTTTGTAAGTTGTAGTTTGCTGTAGCTGTAGTATTTTACAACGTTAAATCAGGTAATTTACGTTATTGTTTACCGCCATACATTAAATAGACAGAAATTAGTATCTCCGCATTTTTGCAGTCGTTTAATGAAAACTTCTGGATTAAACTAAATTATTTTTTATGGGAAGTACAAGTATCCCCAATCGAACCCAATTAAACAAAATAGAATCAGCGAAATCTGGCCCAATATCTTTATTTAATCGGTGTAAAGTGTAAATAAACAAAGTATCGTAAAATTACATCGTCCAAGTTAACGATAATGGTCATTAGATGAAAGCTACTAGGCCAAATCAGTTCATAAATCTCGATCGAATCTCTGTATGTACATACATATATCCATTATGTATGTATGTATGTATGTATATATATATATATATATATATATATATATATATATATATATATATATATATATATATATATATATATATATATCCCAACCGAATTGAGAACCTCCTCCTTTTGGAAGTCGATTCAAAATTGTAAATTCTTATTAAACATCTTACTAGTAATCTTTCTCAGATACGAGTATATAAAGAAAATAATAGAAAGCATCTGTTATCAACAAAATTTACAGACGAACGAAACTCGTATGTCGTAATTACCTGATAGTTTCTTAACAGAAAAGGCCTAATAAATCTATTATCGAATCGCTTAAATTTGTCCCTCATATGATGGTTACCATGTTTACCCAATATATCTTCTATACCTGCCATCAGGTGGTCCATGAACTAAAAAAAGTATTATTCATTATCTAAACGGTATCTTTTGATTTTAGTGACATAATAGTACTATTTCAAAAAAGGTACCCGTTCGTGAATTCTTTCATTCATCGTAGGCTTCCTCTTCTCAACAGTTTTAACATTTAGTATTTTTACTAAAGGCTTAATGGTGATCCCTTGTATGAACACGGTAAAGTATATAACAGCTATGGTTGTAGTTACAAACATCGGTTGAAGTTTTACCACTTCTGGATCTATTAATAGCACCAATGCAAATGCGACCGCGCCTCGAAGACCTGTTGTGTAATTTGGTATAAATGGGTCATGGATTGTTTATGGGTCGTTTTTATGTTCCTTTCCATGAACAAATATTTATGAAATAGTGATGGATATCTTTGTACACAAAAAAATAGAAGATTATGGTATAAAATGCCTAATTATGTTTTAAACAAATATTGATTTCCCCTAATACTGTAATTTATATACATTTTTTAAAAACATATTAATAATAAAAAATACAGTGTACAAAAAATCATACATAAATTATAAAATGAATGATTAAACTCACCTCCGTATGACATAACAAATTTTTCTACGGTATTTAATTTGTGCAATCGGAATTTATTAGCTACGGCGCTAAAAATGTAAACACCTGAAAGGTATTAGGTATTTTATTATTATGAATTTGTAAATAGCAAAATACATTTTGAACATAAATGTAGAAGAAAATGAAATAGTTACCTATTATTCGAAAGACTGAGCAGAAAACGATGGTCAACAAAACAAACCATGTGTTCCAGTCGTGATGGTTGTTGACTGTAGCGACGCCGAGGAACATGAATATGATGGTCTCAGACGAGGACGAAAGCATTTTCATAGTATACTTGATGGTCGTATGTGACTTGTGCGAAATATTTGCTTCTACGTAATTCTTCATTGTTATTCCACAAAATGTTATACTAAAATCAAATGCAATAATAATAATTGCGTGCTATCTATTGTTTAACAGTTCACGATTTTGTGATTGACTAAGTAATTTTTTTTATGCGAAAAGAACATCTAACACATGTCATGGTACAATGCAAGAACTATAAGCTTTATATTAAAATATAGCCTGCTCCCTTAAACTGTTTATTTTATTATTACACAAAAATATAGATATGTTATAACTTCTCAAGTAACTTACGCTAATATTCCACTCATATGGAACATCTCCGCATTTAAATATGCTAAATATGCCATAACAAATATGAATATGGGCTCAATAACCCTGACTTCGTGAGTAAATCGGGTCACCAGGCCGGTCCCGAAGCCCCATACAACTCCAATACATGTTCCACCAACCGCTACCACTAAGAATGAGGCAAAGCCTGCCAAGAAATCCGTGTACATAAGCCGAGATGGGCCCATTTCTCTGAAAATAAAAGTAATATGTGTTACGTACTCTTTATGTAGCATTAATTTTATACTTATTTGTGCTGAACAAAAGAAATAAGGTATTTGCACTTGATAATTTGACATCACGAGCATGCAGTATGTTAAAAGAACACAAAATAAATTTAACCATATTTCTCATATTACTATATCGTATGATCCATCTGATGCTTATGTAATACAATAAATGGAAATGTTATGTTCTGACCTATACTTGATTTTTTAAAGTTATTTCGAATACTCACGTATAAGCCTCAAACATATGATACAAAACTACAGTGACAGCATCATTCAGCAACGACTCCCCAAACACTACTATGTACAAAACTTCATCCACGTGTATCTCTTCGAAGACCGCAAGCACTGCCACTGGGTCCACAGCCGAGATAAGAGCTCCGAACAACAACATGTCCAGTAGCGGCGTATTACATCCAAACATTCCAGTTTGTCCGCAAGCCCATAACGATGCACCTGGTTATTGCAATATAGTGATAGAATAAATTCAAATCAGTTTACAACAATCACAAAAATGTGTATAAGAATAAATAGCAACGAAGTGATTGAGTTCAAAGGAATTAATTAGTCATAATGGAAATGTATTAACTGTGTTAAAAAAAACAGAAACTGCCGATTTTGTGAGCTTCACGCCCAAAATGTATTTATTTGTCTTATAATAAAACTATCTTGTTTAAAAAAATACTTAAATGCATTATTTAAATTATCCACGATCAATGATTTCGCCCATGGGTGAAAGAACTTAATATCCCTTTAATCAGCATTTATATTCAACAATGTTTAGTGTTACAGCAGATAATTGATAATTTGTGATTTTTGAGTGTGATTATTGAAGAAAACTGAAAGCACCACAACTGCCTAGCCACAGCTAAATTTTGGGTCTGCGTTTATATTTTTTCCTCAATTTAGCTCAATATCTTAAGGACTATTTTATAACCAAACTTACCAATAGTTAGTGTATTAAATACTGTGCCAACCACAGCAAATAGTAAAATTGTTCCAAGATGGTCGAAAAACAGCCTATTAGGCATAAAGTATCCGGCATCCAATATAATAGGCGGCAACATATAGAGAAAAAATGTATCAGGTGTTAATGGTTGTACATGGACACTGTGCGTGCCTAGCAAAAGGGCACCTATTAGAACTCCCACGAAGATAAGTAAGCAAGATTCAGGAAACATCTTCGATAATTTTGGTGCCATGTGGAAACCTGAAACAATGGACATAATATAATACATTATTTATTTCAGAATGTTATCTACCTTCACTTAAATAAAACTGCAAAATAAAGTGTACATATGTTCGTCAAATAATTTTTACGAAAATAATAATTTATAATGATGAAAAAATACTCATAGAATATATAAACTATTGCATTACTGTGGAAGTACTAGATGACCTTAAGTGAGATTTCTCAGATAAAAGTAAAGGGTCTCTGGAACATCTAATATGGTACTCAGAGATAAGCTACGAGGGCAATAAACATCAAGTCCACAAAAATGAAGTTGCTGGCAAATATTACTTCTTAATATGTAATCGCGAAAAACTAATAATTTTACTAAATATATAAGCTATACAAATATTTCTAAAATAATATACATAATTTATTATATACATCCTTATATATACACTTTTTACAGACAATACACGGATAATTTCGTATACGACAGCTATCATAAATATAAATTGACACGTAACAATATGTCATTATCGTGATAAAATATGTGTAAAAACGTTAAATGTATTTAGATAAATTTAAATAAAAATAATAAAAATAAGTAAAAGTAAATTTTCAAGTGACGTAATTTGCTGAGAATGTAATAAACCAACGCTTTTTTAATCTATTATTAAAAAATATTTACAAGTACAATTTGCTATGGATAAAACCGAATTAAAATCAAAGAAGTTCAAATCGCAATCGTTTACAAATTTTCTTGACATATTAAACCAAAGTCAGCCATATTTAAGATCAAGAAACTACAATGTAGTTCCTAATGCATCTTGCAATAACTATCATAAAGAAACGACCAAATATAAGCAGCCAACAAAGCTTCATGAAACTTTATACATAACCAGTGAAAATTATCATGCTTTAAACAGAAACGGTAGCAATAAGTCGGTGGTAAGGTCTACGAGCACATTTTTCTATGATTTAGACAAAATTGTAAAAAGACATTCATGTCATTATTTTAAAAGCAAGGACTCAAACAACAAAGTTTCTAAATGTTTTCATGAGAAACGTAATAAAAATGGATTTCGGGTTAACACTGATACTGTTATTCAAGATTGTGAAGCTCAAGTACAACCAAAACTTAAAGTGGATGATAACTTAAAAATGAAACAGACTAAAACAAAAAAACGATTTCTAGATAAACCAAGACTTTCGTCGGAAATATATCTAAATGATGACAGTAATATAAATGAAAATATTTATGCTAAACAAGAGGATAAATACCTACAAAAGTTTTGGTCCTTCGCAAAATATAAAACCGAGTACGCTTATCCTTTAACGAAGGAGAAGAAATGTAAAAAGGAGGATCGCAGTAAGCACATTGAAGACCCTTGTCCTTGCCAATTATTTTCATACGCATGTCCTTGCACAGATAAAAAGTCCTTAACCGAATTAGCGAAAAGTAGTAAAGTTCTTACAGTTGCTGACCAAATTACTAGTACTACACATTTTTTACAACAGGTGAGTAAAGATAATAATAGCTCTGAAATTGAAAACACTAAAGATAAAACTAATTGTGAAAGTATCAGAACTACTGAAGAATTCCAGCAAAATTTAGATGAAATAAAAAATGCACAGTGCAAACCAAGCATCGTTACCAATACGTGCACTAAAAACAGCAACAATATAAAAATGAGGCCTCAAAAGAAATCACAAAAATTTATTTGCCCGCGTTGTAAAGAGAAACTAGAAATATTAAGCACAACTGAGGACGAATGTAGCATAATATCAAAGAATTCACCAATTTGTCGAAATAGTTGTCTTGAAACTGAAACTTACAATACAAATAACGTTGATAATAATGATATTTGTAATCACAATCCACCGTGTGAGCTAATTCCAGTTTGTCAAATATTACCCCATGAAAATGAGTGCGCAAGCACGAAATACGTCGAAAATGTGTCAGCTGTAAAATACAATCCAAAAATGATTAGAATTACAAAAGCGTGTCGCCATCATCCACCGTGCACAGTTGTACCATCTTGCCAAAGGATAAATGTGCTCAAAAATAATTGTGAATATATCCCTCCCTGCTTACATCATCCCCGTTGTGTTAATTTGCCTCTATGTGTGCCAGTATTTAAAAATATCTACTACGACGATATATTAGATAAGGAAACTGAAGATAAAAATAGAGAAGGACGTAACCCTAAACATAAATATAAAATTGAACTTCAAAATGACTCATTGAATAATAATAATGTTTATCAATTTCATTCTTCTCAGCATAAATGCCACTGTTTTAGTAAATACTCGACAAATCAAAATTTACAACCTGAAATGTCGTACACATCTCCAATTCCTTCTCCTTTTCATATGCCTATAAAATTTTGTAAATCAAACAAATCATGTCAGTATGATTGCTTAGATTGTAAATGCCATACTTTGGATAATTTACAAGAAAGTGCTTACATTGAAACAATAGTGTATATAAGAGATGTTGGGTGTCAATTCAAAAACAATCACCTTTCAGCAACAAACTCTTTGCTTTATTCCAAAAGTTCTAAGGCAATATATGATTGTAATATGGAAGCCAACAAGTTCTGTACACATTTTCATAAACTAAGCTATGAAGACAAATATACAAATCCAGTTTCTGGAGAAGAACTGTCCATGTCAACATTTACCTCCTCTTTGGAAATAGATGAGCATTGTCCATCGCATGGAAAACAAGCGTATAGAAAAGGCAGTACAGGATTCCCTTCCAAATGTCCATATGTTACAGCGTATGCTAATGTTACAGATCCAATATTTCCATATAGGTTATCATCTGTATCTGATAATACGAGACGAAAAATCGATAGTTCACATGACATTGAAACCTGTTCTCGATTGCACACCGAATTTGTAAAGTCTCGTAGAAGCATAAGAAAAAGAAAATATAAAAATTTATTTTCTGTAAAACGTAGACGAAAATTTAGATCTTCCTCGAGTTCCAAAAATTTTTGTTAAGATTTGTCGTCTATAATTAACAAATGTATCCAAATTATATTGTTATTATTTTTAATAAATATAAAATAAATATTTTTTTTTTTTGTGAATAGTAGTTATTATCTCTTATATATATATATATATATATATATATATATATATATATATATATATATATATATTATATATATATATATATATATATATATATATATATATATTTATATATATATATATATATATATATATATATATATATATATATATATATATATATATATATATATATATATATTTATATATATATATATATATATATATATATATATATATATATATATATATATATATATATATATATATATATATATATATATATATATATATATCTTTTTCATACAACAGATATCAACCTATATACATAGCTTCACGCTTTATTCCTAGCGGGGTAGTCAGAGAGAACGGAACGCCAAATCCTGCATACCTCTTTCGCCTCGTCTATTCATTCATCCTACCTCTTCATATATGCTAGTATCTTCGATACTGTGTTTCTACAACAGATATCTGTTGTATGCAAATATAAATTTAGACATAACGTAAAATTATATGCATTGTGCTTAATATGTTATCTACTGACGCAGTTTCATTAGTATTAGACAAATGGCACGACGAAGGCAATAGCAAAGATCTCTCTATACGCGGGTATATAAACAATCATATTAGTTATTAATATTACATCCAAGAATAGCCTCTAAGTAATTAACTGATTAGAAATTTTATTGATTACGAAACTTCTACAAGCTTATCGATTATTATTATTATTAATAGTATAGATTGGCGATTTTTTACACAAGAACTGAACGCTCTTTATTATTTAGGAATTAGAATTTTTGAGTTGGTGAGAAAAAAGAAATCGAAAACACAACAGCAATTATATAATATTAGTTTTAATTTAGCTTAATAAATGGACGTATTACAAGATTTATACATATATATATATATATATATATATATATATATATATATATATATATATATATATACATATAAATAACAAAATAAATGAGTTTATACCTATTTTAGCAATACTAGCGAAGAAAATCCACACTCCAATCAAAAAAGGAGTTTCGACGCGATGAAACTCGACAGCTGCTATGACAAAAGTTCTTTCTTTCTTCGGCTTTACGGTAGTTGTGGTTTCTGTAGTAGTTTCTTGTTGTTGGCGCAGCTGTGTGCCTGGGGGCTCCCCTGGCATTGGTGCCACGGGACCCATGGGCCCAAACCCGAGACCAGGATACGTTGAGATCCCATCGGCTGTTATGGACGGACTTTGTTTCGTAGTGCTCTACAAAAATTACAAAGCAAATTTATTTCCTTATATTTAGATCATTATTTTAGATAATTATGAGTATATTTCCGAGCAAATCTTATTTTAAATTAAAATTAGTAGTGAAAAAATGCGCGAGTTTTTTCGTATGTACAATAAAAGCAGTCACAAAATTTCATAATGTACTAAGGGTTTTAAATAGATTTAAATGATATAACTTTTTTAGCAATATAACTTACGAAGGAACGTTCCCTCCACTATTTATCTTTATTCAAACTTACTTAATAAAAAAAAATTTAAAGTAGCGGTACTCAAACCCGCGCCTCTTGGTAACCATCCTAACGTCTGACTCCTAAAGCTGGCTCCTTAGCTCTGGCCCTTGCCAGAGCGTTATTGATAAAAATCGCACCACTTTGGACAACAAAGACGTTGCCATTATATATAAAGTGTTATGGACATCCCTATCAACCAAATTTGCCATATTACTGTGTGCCTTGATCCTACTTTTTTGTTGTCAAATAAAATAATAATCGTGGTTAAGTTGAAGCGCGTCAGCTTTCATACGCGATCCCCACAGTTTCGCCCCATCAACACACAGTGTCTGGAATGTGAGCGTAAAGCCGAGAACGAAATTTATGAACTTAAAGTTTCTGTCTGTCTGATTATGCAAGATAAAGCGTGTACCTAAATAACAAAAATTGACTAAAAGCAAATCCATTAAAGACAGCTACAAATATAAATAAAACACACTACAATTAAAAATTTCCCAACTGTAGCTGATTGAGATATTTTATAAATTATAAAAAAAAGGAACAAAACTAAAAGCAAAACTCTATAAAATTATTATTAACCCAAAAATATAGATTGATAAAAATCAGACCACTATAAGCGAAATCTCATATGACAAATAAAAATACCAGATGAACATGAACGAGTTAGAATACCTTTTATTTTTAAATTTATCTTTACTGCATATGTTGCAAAAATCTGAATATATCAGAACAACGTAGCTATTTCCGTCTTGAAGCCCTCC
This sequence comes from Dione juno, assembly GCA_037127375.1. Lineage (NCBI taxonomy): Eukaryota > Metazoa > Arthropoda > Insecta > Lepidoptera > Nymphalidae > Dione > Dione juno. The sequence continues at coordinate 1,987,900 of JAXRJS010000052.1, forward strand.
AAACACTAAAACAAAGAACTTCCCCTCGCTTTTATCAGATTTTTCATATTTATATGACATATTAAACTTCTATTATATTTTATATTGTTTTAATATTCACTCTTAATACAGGTATATCGTGAATCGTTGTTGTTAGTATCATATAATATACGTAGCTATTATTGTAAGAGTGTTGGTAATGTGATAATATATAAGTACTTTAAGTTTTTATATTTATTAAATTTGTTATAAGACCATAAAAATTAGTAGCAACTAGTGTAATGTAGTAGAGGCAAAGCATCTTAACTATAATGCAGTTAAACTATTGTTCAAAAACTTCAAATCTGAATTCTTGCCAGCCGCAGATGGTATCTTGACCTCCCTGCGGACACTTTGTCACTTTACGTGACCTTGAATTCTAACACTAAGCTATTTAATCAAATTTACTGTGTTATATTATTAATATTACATTTATTCATTATAAAGTAATTGTAAAATTAAACAAGCTCACATATTTAATCTCTATTTTCATGTATACGAGTATTTGTAAAGTATTATTGGTAGCAGATAGTCGTCATAGTAAAACAAATAAAAAAAATAATTCAAAGTAGCGTACTATACTTGATAACTTTAAACGCATAACGAACTTATCGTTATACTTTTGTTCGATTCATAATTAATTGTAATCAAATTCTTAGAAGCTTAGTTGTATTTGGTATATAATATTACTATATGTTTATCTTGGCATTATAGTCAACCCTTACATGTTACTTATTTTAGGTAGAAGTTATAAAGTGGTGTAGATCTAATTATGGAAGACAGTGATGAGCTCACGTCTGACCTATATAATGTCAATAGAAAGACAGAATCCAAAAAGAACATCCATAGTCCAAAAGTAATTATTATTTACCTTTACAGATTGAGGTTAGAGTAATTAAATATTGTTTCCATTAATCTATATTTAAAGCTATTAAGTTAATCAATAGTTCAGTACAAATATTACAATAATATACTACACAATATGTATGTAAATGTAGTTTACACTTTTTAAAAATCATTTCAGCCTCACATTTTATCTAGCGTACGGAGAGAATTTTCTTGTTAACGTTTCGCCCGATTTCGAGACATTCCGTGTTCAGTTGCAGAACTTATCAAAACGGAGAAAAAAAAGTTATTATTTCCGCCGAGTAAGGGTCATACCGATAAACATGGCGTTAATAAATTCAATACTACATACGTTGATCATTGATCACTTAAATCAGATATACCTAAAGAATTTTGAAATGAATACGCAGATTGACAAGAACCTTTATTTCTCATATTGAATGTGAAATTCTGAAAACATAAGCTTGTATTTTTACATTATTTGTGCTACAATGAAATAAAAACGTTATCTAACAAGAGAAAAAAATGATTTCAAGTGAATTTTGTTTAAAAGATAACATTTGAGAGCTTATATGAGAGGTGATATGATATGGCTTATTCATTCTTTTTGTAATTAATTTCTAAACTCTATGTTTTCGTCGACACAAAAGTAGAAATTATATAAAACGATAATTTATGAAAAATCTATATACTATAATAAAAACGTAACTGATATTTTCTTTTATCTGATTATATGATATGATAACAGGCAAAATATATTTTAAAACTATTATAAAATATTTTTTAAAATTTTAAGTTCATTGTCTGTGAGTTAGTGCACGCTAATTTCAAGAACGGCTTAACTGATTGAAATGCAGTTTTATCTCACGTTCATGTTGTATCTCAGCAGTCAACAAACTCCGTTCAATCAGTGGCAGAGTTCAACGCCGCACATTATTATTATTTTACGAAAACGGGAAAATAATTCATTGCCCTGAGTCGGGATCAAAATGCTCAACAACTATCGCAATTAAGAGTCGGAAGCTATCCCACTGGAATACCATGTTAAATTAAGAATACATATTAATTTGTTAGGATTTTCGTCCAAATTGATGAATATAGTAAAAGAAAAACTTTATAGTGAAAACTTATAATAATAATCTTCACAAATATATATTTTAGGTCTAATACAGTACTGGAGTTCAAACTATGTTTACCTATTAAACTTTTATCTTTTACTTTTAAAAGAAATATTTTATTTTTAAGAATAGGTAGGTAGGTTATATAATTTGGAAACTGAAGAATTTTTTTATAATAATAATACTTTCAGTTATATTATTTGATACAAATAGCCAAATTAGTCAATAATTGATCCTGGAAAGTCTGATTTTTTTTATATAACGACTTTAATTAATCTTTAAAAACGAAGCATTTGTTCTAAAATCTAAACTGATAAGGCCAATGCACAAAGAATAGCTAAATAAAAATGAAATATTATTTTTCACTCAAAATTAAATGAGAAAATCTTTTAGCAGTTACGTTTTCTTTGTCATAAATTAACTTTATTTGTGGCCTTTACTTATTTACGCAATGAAAGGGCGCCGTGTTCCGCCACGTGCACGTGAAAATATTTTTCTACGCGAATATTTGCGCTAAGATTGCACCACAACGTTTAGCAATTCGGGACAATGTGATATACTGCTACAATTTGTACGCCACAAATATATTAAGTATTTTGTATTATGTATACGAGTATGTAAGTCTTCAAAATCAAAATATTCTTTATTCAACTAGGCTATTATTACAAGTTTCGAATAGTCAAACCATCGATGTAATAATAATTTAAGCTATACTCTTATGTATGAAAATTATTTAAGAAAATGACTCGATGTATTACATTTAAACTAACAAATTAAAAAAAATATTGAAAAGAGTAGGCTGAGCTTTTTAAAAGAGGATTAAAATTTGAAACAATATTATTACAGAAAACTTTGAATTAACTAAAAACAATTACTTTGAATATTACTTTAAAATTTCAGAGTGAAATTTAATTATTATATTCTTAGTTTATTAAATGATATATTCTCTCCAACAACTTGTTGTAAATGGAACAGTATGATTTAATAAAATAAATAGCTACAAAAGTTAAACAAATAACACACACCTTTTTTTTAAATCAATATTATTACGTCAGTATACTATTACAAGGTTAATAAAATTAAAGTCAAGAGACTTACCTCGATAGGATTAGCTGATGCTACCGCAAGGAGAACGGCACCCACCAGTAGAGTAGCGTGATACCTACACGCTCGCCGGCTGAGGTTCACTCCATGCTTGAGGGAAGTCATTGCCGCTTCGTGTTTCACCTCATGTGGATCATTCAATTGGAGTAAAACTATTGAATATTTACACTACACCAAACATGTTAGTCAAGTTAGGATTACTTCACTTTTTCAAGCGAACTATAGCGCTTAACGGTCTATTGCGAATTGCCTATGGACGTTCAAGTTCGTCATACCCGTTTCTAATTCGACATTCGCTAAGCTGATAACTATAACCACCGAAGTTATTGTTTTCTTTGTGAAGAAATATTGGTATTTTAATATTTATTTGTACTTGTATAGGTATATTTATGCGAGAAAAATGAAAATTGTACGTAGGTATTTGTAATAAATAATTTATGTAAGAAAATCGATTTGTTATTTTAACTAACTTTAATAGATATTTAGAGGGTACGTTGAACTTGCTTAATCACGAAACATAGTAAATATGTATTATCATATAGATCAAATAATATAATAATTTTTTTAATAAGAAAATGTTGTGTTGATCGAGAACATCACGCTCTTCAACGACGATCAGAATCTGCATTCAGACGCGATGCAAGTTAAAGACAAAATAGAAAGTTTAATGATAGAAAACGAAAGAATTTCGACTCTTCGTGAATCAGAGTTTAACGACAGACGGATAAAAATACTATATTTCGATCGCCAATGGCATACCGTCCATAGACAATTAGAATCTGATTCTGAACATTAGCAACGATTAATGCTGATAAGACTAGGCAAACTCAGAACAGGAATCTGGTGTGGGTCCAATAATTAAGGTTTACAATTACTGCAATACATTAAAGTGGGTCGGTGAATCTGTTGGATTGTGCTGTTCATCAGGTAAAATTCGTTTAACACCTTTACTTAAACCTCCCAAACCTTTAATATCTCTGCTGGATGGAAAACACGTTCAATTGAAATCATTCTTGAACGCTGTAAGCTCTTACAACAAAGGTTTTCAGGTGACTTCATCCGGTACAAATATTGTATCTTAGTGAAACTTTATGCCGACTTTTAAAATCCAGGACCAAGCATACCATTTAATTGGTTCATTGTTTCCTCAAACTGATCAACCTTCAAAAATTTTTACAGTTATATTTTATAGCTAATTATAATGAGCAAAATTAATCTTCAAATGTCCTATAGTAATAATTCAAATATATTCTCTCAAATATAATCTCATAAAATTTTTAATTTCTGCCTTTAAGTCTGCTTAATAATATATTCCATTCGAAAACAAAGATAATTAAACCAATTTTTGATTATAAATGTTAGTATTCTAACCCTTCTACAAATGAAGTATCTGTAGAGTTAGTTGATCAAGAGTGTGAAAAGAGAGATATTGTTTTATCATTGCGTATCAGTGAGTCTCACTTATTCTTCGAAACCCAGGAGGTTTCGAAGAATAAGTGAGACTCACCGATCGTATGATGGCCTTTTATATCTACTTACATTTTATCGTGGAAAAGACGGCTATAATTTTAATATATTTCGTTCTGGACAACAATCAGAAGACACGAATAAAAAAAATTCAGCTTTACAATTTTACTGCTACAGACTTAATTAGATAAGATCTAATGAGCTTAATAATTTACACCGTTATCGACGTTTTCAAATCAATTTTAGGTTGATATATATGCGAAAAATGAAACTAAGCGATTATCATTTATAAGAAATTGGAGCCGAAACCTATATTCACTTAGAAGATGCTTTGCGAGTAGAAGGAATTATTGATAATTTAGTTCGTTTAGTTTCTCTCCCATCCAGTTTTACAGGAAGAAACAGATATGAGCGAACACAAGATATTTTGTTATGTAAAAATGTGTGGTGGTCCTGTTCTTTTTGTAATTATGGCCACTAATCCTAACTGGATATAAATAACAAGAGAGCTGTACGAAGGGCAATCTGTATCTGACTGGTATGATATTATATCTGGAGCTTTTCATTTGAAGTTGAAAAAAATAATTGATTAATTGGTTAAAAAGATTTTTTTTGTATCTGTTAAATGTTATGCATCTGTAGAGGCAGAAACGAAGTCTTCCTCGTGCTCATATTCTCTTATGGCTTAAATGTAAAGTATATATATATATATATATATATATATATATATATATATATATATATATATATATATATATATATATATATATATATATATATATATATGTATATCAACTTTTGTAACTACTTTTGTAACTATGGCCACTAATCCTAACTGGATATAAATAACAAGAGAGCTGTACGAAGGGCAATCTGTATCTGACTGGTATGATATTATATCTGGAGCTTTTCATTTGAAGTTGAAAAAAATTATTGATTAATTGGTTAAAAAGATTTTTTTTGTATCCGTTAAATGTTATGTATCTGTAGAGGCAGAAACGAAGTCTTCCTCGTGCTCATATTCTCTTATGGCATAAATGTAAAGTATATATATATATATATATATATATATATATATATATATATATATATATATATATATATATATATATATATATATGAACCACTCTATATTTTTATAGTTAAACCTAATATAAGAAGGAATGTTGAGTTAAGCAGCCTTTGGACAATAAACCCAAGAAACAGCATTCACTGGCATTCATTTTGATAAATTAGTGTTCTATGTTTGAAGGAATGAGGCTAAGTGCTTGGGAGCGACTAAACGGCGACTGTGCGTCGCGGCGTGTCTCGACGCCTAGCCTTGAGGATATCTTGACAGGATTATTACTATTGTGCAGTTCTTCTGCCCAAATCATTATTATCCTACAATTAATAATATCTGTAAAAAAAATAAATATATATCGGTCAAGTCCGAGTAGTAAAAGCACCGACGGTTCCCTACCAATTTCATGATTTTCCATAGTTTTCTACTGAGGAAAATAAAAGTTATACAAATTTACAAACTTAAATAGAATTGCGGCCCTCAAATCCACTCTGATATATGTTGGTAATAGCTTTTTCTATGTTAAATTTATAAATTACCAATTTTCAGATTTTTTTATTTATTTGTACTGTAATATTTTACTTGTCAAATTTAAAGTCTAGGTAAATGAAGTACAACTCTTAAGAGTCGACAAACTTAAATTTGCTCTTATTTAGTATGAAATGAACTACAGATATAAGTTTGTAATTGTTATTTTCTGGGATATGGTAATAACAAATATGGTAACCAATATAAGTAGATTTTGTCAATATAAAATTAAAAATAGCAAAACTTTTATTAGGCAGAATGTATCGATATGAAAACGTAAAAGGTTTTGCTAGTCTATGATCGGCGGACGATTGCTTTTACCCTCTATAAATAGAGTTTTCAGTAGCAAACACAGTAAGTAAACAAAATAATATAATAAATTTGTATCTTCCTAGTACTAGCATATAATTATTTACACAATTTGTAACAGTTTTAATGTCAAATGCATAATATACCTAAATAGTACATAGTATTATTATCTCTACATCTTGAGGCTTCGGAGTAGGACATTGTTACAATGACAACAACACTTGTCGTAGTCTGAAAACACTGGCGCTGTATAAAACACAAATCCGACGCAGAAATGTCACCAGCATCCTTGTAAAGTCAGTTGCTTTTCTCTGATTACTAATTATTATATATTTTTAGAGTTAGTTGTATTTTCAGAAAGAGAAAACTAATAAAATATATAGTTGATATTTATAAATTTCCAGGTAAAATGAAGTAACGTGATTACATATGGATAATTATTATTCCGTTACATAAAAAATATATTTTAACCTAAACGTATGTTTAGGTATATAACCTATTGTTTTTTTAAGAACTATAATTTTGCACTTGCCCATTGAACAAGTAGAAACTTGGACTTGAAGAATAAACCTTGACCTTAAATAAACAAATTTAAATACTCTTGTCTTTATAAAAGTACATATACATATAACCTATTTATTTATCTATACGTTTAGTAAAATGTAACTGTTCACTTTCTCTATATAAAAGTTATATTGAAATAAATACTATTATTTTAGGATATTGATAATGTAATAGAAGACAATATAATGATTTTTAAATATTTTGCAGTTTGTCTGTACATTTGTTCATATCTCAGAAACGAATTAACTGATTTAAACGATGTTTTCACTTTTATATTATGGTAAACCTCCCTTAATACTTTGTATTTGTTTCATTTCAATTATTTTTTAAATAAAAAAATAATTATGGTTTCAATTTAGAATGTTTTGTTCGATAAAATTGATACTAAAGAACAGTTCTGTAGATAAATATCAAGTATAACATAGGTCGCATTTTTAATTTCAAAAGCATCAAAAATCCTTAAATATTTCATAGTACATTTTCCGATTTAAAGATATATCCTATTAATACTATTTCCCTAAACGTTATGACTGACGTCTACAGACTTTCCCGAGCTAGTAATAATTGCATATCTACGCAGTTATGTGGACGTAAATTTAGATATTATACACGATTTAACATGATTTTGACGGAAATGTGATAACAAATTATCACACAATTTGTTTCGTTACTATAAGTTTTTTATCGAAGGTAGTAGACCACTGTCATATTATTAAATGATTTTAAACATAATTTCCGCCAAAAGCCTTAAATGATTAGTAAATAAGGCCTTGTCGAGAATTGTTTTAAAGCTATAAAGTATAAACTAACGCGTAATTATTACATTACTAAACTTTGCATAAGTTAAAAAAAAATAATTAATAGCCATGTAGAATTGTAGATAAATCATATGAGGCTAGGCCCCCTTGGAAAATATATACACACTTACTATACTAAAAAAACATTTCACTTATGTCAACAATAAACTTGTACCAAAGTCCGCAGCGTAAGCGGATTAACTCAACTGTTATATCAGGTATAATAAACCCGAAATCATCACAAACGAAAACCGGTATTAACTTGTCATGATTTACCATGCAATTAAATTCAATAATACTGAAATTTTTATAAGGATAATTATTTATTTATTAGTTGATATCCAATCAAAAAGTTCTGAAATCCCTAACTCATACACTAACGTGTTAGTCTCAATACGCGGTGCAATTATGAAAGTGGTGGCAGTAGCTTAGTAAAATAATTGTATCAACTTATCGACGAATGCACCCTCTGCGTAAACCTCTGTCTACTGCTGACAATAGTTTATTAAAAAGTGAAAAAAAATGATCATATAATGTATTTTAAAATACTAAATAAAATAAATAAATACGGTTCACGCTTTTTCCCACGTATAGCCGGGTAGACATAAACCAGGGACCGGGAACCGGGAACCAAGAGTTAAGGCACTGCATTCCCCACTTTCAGTTGCGGAACTTAACTTCGCGCTTTGTCATGTTTCCAGAGCCAGGAAATTAAATAATGCATTCTACATTCTGTTGTATAATATATTTGACTGATATGAGTGTAGCTATCGTTTAATATATTTCATGTAAAATGAAACTTAAAATTTATTTTTTTTTCATCAATCATATCAATAAGGCAAATTGATTATATTATTTTTAATTATAGCACAAAGTACAGAAATAATGAGCAGCTCATTTAATTCCCCTAAGTCTTCATGTATGCCATGCTGTAATTTGATAATTAAACGTGACTGCTGCATGCCGAGGGATGGAAAACACATAATCGGTACTAGGTCGTGAGTATATATATAAATAGATATTGTGTCTAATCCAACCATATAAATAGTAAGTTGTCTACTTTTAAGTGGAAGTGTATATTGATTTTGACGTTATTATATTTGGAAACACGTTTTGTACACTTTTCAGTAGTTCGAGGTCACGTGGTATACACAAAAAAAAATGAACCTCTTCGTCCAATCGTTGGCCAAATCTATACACCCATGAATAAATTGGCTTAACATGTCGCGAAAGTAGTTTCTCCACTGTGTGGCCAGCATCTTATGTCAGGGATTCTTACCATTTCCTTTGCGGACTGAAAGACTTTAAGTTAGCTAACAATGAAATAATAGTGAGTTTTGATATCGAGCCACTGTTAACTAGTATATTCATCATGGACTGCGACAGAATTATCAAGAGACTAGAGGAAAAAAAAAGGTTCTAAAAGTTCAAGATATTCTATAGACATATGCTATAGAATTTCTTGAACTTTTAGAAAACAGTCTTAAAAGTGGATGCGTGCTTGTGGTCACGGTTATAGCAGATATATACACGGAGAACTATGAGTAGATAAGCCGTCTCCTCATAGTGATCCATGTAGTTATGCACCCTATCTACCTACGATATATAACCGGTACGCAGATACCTTACTTATTACTTTCACAATTTTACATACGGACAATATTATTATATTGCTATACCATCTTAATTCTAATAATAACAATATTAAATTTACAATATAAATAGAGGCAAATATTTTTTTTGCAATGTTTTAGACATAATAAATCCTAATAATCCACATTAGGCCACACAGTGGTGAATCTTTGTTTAAGAGAGCCCACCACGACTGTGGCGGAAAATCTAAGAAACTTGACTCGTGAAAATTGCCCTTCATCAGAACAAGCTGCCAGTTCCCCGCCAGCGCTGTGGGAAGACCAGCAAAACAACAACAAAGAGACAACCAGCACTTCTTCCATATGTAAAGGCAGCATGAGCAGTTATGTGCAAGCACTCAATGTATAAACCGAACCATAACATCAGGTTTGATAAGCCTCATATAAAAACAAATAAGGAAAACAGATATATTACCTCCAACATAATCGGCGAGGCCATTGAAATACATACATTCTCCCCATAGAATGGACCATATTCATATAGATAGTTATAGGTTAGCTTAAATGTATTCATAAATAAATATTATTTCCTAATTGTTAGTATCACACACGTAAAAAATATACGTTAAAATGCTATTTAAACTAGGTATGAATATAATGAAAGGTTAATTTAGTTGTTTACTACAGGTCAGAGACAAATGAAGAGGTCTGTGTAGCAGACTGCGAAATTGCTCTCACACTCATTATTTCAATTTTACTGCAAATTGTCTGTTTTTTTTTCAAGTAGAAAATAACTTGGGGTTAAAATAAACATTTCTTTCTTGTGCTTCTTTTTTCTATACTTTATACTGCTAATCGATTTATTATCCATATTATTTCATTTAGCATCCAATGTGTTCGTGACAATCAATACAAATAACAATAATAAGAATAAAAACACTCTTGTTGTTAATCACATATGGATTTTTTATAAGTTCTCCGAGAAATCTAATACAAAATATATGGCTGGTACTTTCCCTTATTAAGAAAGGTTCATTTTATTTTAAAGAATCCACAGTAGTACAAAAGAAAAAAAATCACAATGAGTGGAACTCGTTTCAGTTTAAAAATAGATTTCAATGAATAAGCTTGTGTTTTCCATTTGCTCAACCGACTGTAGCAGATTGTAACCTTTCATTTAATATACAAACGTACATAATGTTTCTACAGGACTACATTAATTAAAATATCAAAGATAAATGATGAAGGATGGATTTTGAAATTCTTGATTCATATAAAATATATTATTGTTATAAAGTAAGTATAGACTATAGAAAAAATTAATAATATTTATTTCAGTATCAACATTTTCTTTAACATGCGAAGTAATGAGATCAACCCAGTAAGTTACTAGTATAGCACTAGTACTTGTGTCAGGAGGCCCCGCTCTTCCATAAAACTTCATACATTTGTGGAAATAAATATCTATACAATACACATCTTATATCTAACCTAACTTAATTTAATTTAATTATGAAAGATATGGGCAAAAAGAGTATATTTGCTAAGCATTGAATCAAATCACCTTATGACGTAAACATGTATATAATATTTATTATTATGACAAATACAATGTTTTAATACAGATAGTAGTAGATAATATTATATTACCTAAACATTCAATATATGCCAAAGAATAACAACAGCTCAAGTGCTTTCAACAACAATCTTCAGTACGTCGACCCAAAGTTGTCCAGACATTTTACAAAACACTAGACGAGATGGTTTGTCTTTAATGAGCAACCTTACTTTTATTATTCAAAGAGAACAACATCTCATATTGTTTTAATATAATTGGAAAATAAGAAAGCAATTTCAAATTTGTTATTGAATAAGTACTTTTTAAACATACAAACGTGCATACGTTAAAAATTATATTATAAAAAAAGTATTTTAGAAATAAAGTATTGGTTTAGTGTTTTACTTGATTACACTCTATGAATATTCATTTGTGCTATTTTTGTTCCATTTATTATGAAGTTGCCAACTAACGCCATATTGATGGTGATTTCATTCATACGAATATCTATATTTAATACAACTGAATTCACGTGTGGGCCTGTAAGAGCTTACGCCAGTATTTAATATTACTAAAGATCTATATCGAATAAGGTTTCTGACTATAATAATTTTATTATTTTAACACGCACAAATCACAAAATAAATCCAGAACCCATATAATGCGCATTTAACTGCATAACATCCACAGCTGTTACGTTAATGGTCTGGCGATTTCCAACGATTTTGTTTATTTTCTTAGCCGACCTTCATAGAGTTTGCATTAACTATAGATTGTAGAACGATAAACAAGTCGAATCGTTAACGATAAAAATTGGTAACAATCATATTATTGTACTGGTCCTTTTTGTGGTTTAACATTATTTGTTTAAATTTATCATATAACAACAACAGTACTTCTTTTAACTAACATATAACAGTATTTATTTCTTTAACTCACGATTTATCCCGAATTTAGAGAAAAAGAGAGAGAGCACGTATTCTTCGTTTTCCGTGCAACACCGTGCACTTCGCATTGAGTGGTGAAACTCAACTCAACTCAATGTCTTTAGTGTGACGGAATATTTTAAGATATAAATAAATACGAGTAATGTTTAACCAACTGGGTACAGTCCACAAACTTTTATACCGACCATGAAATACAGAAGGCAATAAAATCGTTCTAGTAGATCTATTTCATTTACTCAGCTTCGGAATCAATTACAAAATTTAGAAAATCTATAGAATATTATTGTAGTTTACAAATATAATCAGATAATAAATTGAAATATTTTTTTGCTCTACATACCTTTGTATTTCTTTCTGTAGCTTTAATGTATAATTTTTTTATCATATTTTTTACGTATATACGTTATTTCATCATGAATCATGACGTTCTAACTATGGGCATCATCAAGTCATGCATTAATATCCACTATTCTAATTACCTATCTATTTCTAACACCTAAGGATGCCTGGAATAGTCCGCTTGTGATTGCTATAATATTACCAGCACAATATTAATATAAAAAGTAGTTGGATCTCATCAATATAAAATAGAATTTTTATGTTTCTATAATGTAGTAATTCATGGCTTATCTTGATTTAAAGCTAATATATATATATATATATATATATATATATATATATATATATATATATATATATATATATATATATATATATATATATATATATATATATATATATATATATATTATATAAATATTTCAAAAAGCATTTTTCACTTTTTTTGCACGTAAACATAGAAGCTTATCGTTTTGCTTCTCTCTTTCAAAGTTACGTAAGTTTATGTTTCAATAATACGTTTGCTATTTAATAACAGTCTGACTCTACATGAAATAATATATTAAATACAAAATAAAATTAACAGTCAAAGAGTTTTGGCTAAAAATATTATTTATGGAAATGCATATAGGCCAGTATGCTGCAGCTTTTAAACCCTGACCATGTAAACATTACATATTAAAATGGTGACCTTGAAAAAGTGTGAACAAAGGCTCTTCACACTTTTTCATTTTTAAATATTCGTTAAATTCACAGACAAGTGCCTACGCACCGGCTTAAGATTTAAAATGCGGCAAATGCCTGTCTAGTAAACTTATATGAGACCTAGATTTACCGGTCGAAGGTTAAATTTGCCGCAGGATAATCTTAACCTTGTCTATAGAGTGACTTTTGGCTACATACGTAACACTTAATTTATATATTTTTGTAATGTGTGTGTCATTATTTCTACCAATCGTTACAAGCGCATTTTTGTAAATTTTGCGATTAAATATAATAGCACTTCTGTACAGGATCTTTGACCAACAAATTAAGCTTAAATAGGACCACGTTAGCAGCTTTTCAGTTACGTCACAACAAGGATAGCGTTATATAAGAGAGTAACATTTTAGATCTACAGCTTCGAAATATAGCCGCTTAGGAAAATGTGAGTGATTAATACTACGAAAGCTACAAATTCGTTACCATCCTACACAAAAGCCTCTATAATACCACCAATTATTCTTATAAGTTTGAATAAAATACATTTTATATGAAAATGTTGGATTTAAAATATGAAATTTTAAAATTGAGACATTTATTTATTTTCTTAATATGGGATAGCCATAAAAATATTTATTGATTGCTATATAGCTAGCAGGCGATTCATTTAAGTAACCCAACTGAATGTAAGACAGTTCCGTACAGATGCACAGGCATTAATTATCCAAATCGAGAATAACTCACGACCGTAGTACATTCGTAATTCTCGGTGATCATGTGTTCGGTACGGTGGCCATGTTTATGGTGTACGTAGTGTCAGCAGGGCGAATGCCGGAAACGGGAACACTGAACGTCTAACACAGAAATCATTTACTAAATTTGTTTGAGTACTTGTTTTATTTTATTTGTAGGGATTATTTGATATAAGAACAGTTATTGATCGCGTTAGGACGCGTGGATCGCGCTGGCGGCAGGTAGCGCCGCGACTAAGCCGCCCGCCCGTCGCAAAGCGCGCCCTTCACGACTGCGCGCTCGGTGTTGTGTTTTGCCCCCCTTCTCCCCACATAGGGATTCTTGAATTCAGATCCACGTGAACAACATTGTCAATAAACTCACTAATGTACAATTTTATTTCGAAGAGATAGCGATAGTCTTGGACATTTAATGGACAAGAATCTTATATCAGTTATGGACTTGTATGTGATATATATTTCGCTTCTCCTTTTCAATAAAACACGCAATACAGATGCTTGATTTCTCACGAGGTTGATGATTAATGGAAGACATTAAAAGATTTGAATATTATTAAGATACATGTGTACGATCGTGCTACATACATATGTTTATAAGTTTTTAGGGTGCCCTAGCTTAAAAAAATATAACTTCATAGGATCATTTTTTGTCCATCTGTCTGCCTGTCTATTTATCCATATAATTTACCCTTTTTCTCAAGATCGTGTGCTTTTGTAGATATGTAGCTCCTACCCGATAATTAATAAATTGATATATTCTCTAAATATTGACACCAAAACAGTGATATTTTGTGCGGCGTTTGTCAAATGACGATAGTTGTACGTAAAATGCCCACTTGAAATGTGAATAATTATATTGATATACAAAACGTGGATTTGGGTGGGACTGATTAGGGAAAGGAGTGTTTTAACACTAAAAATTCTCTGCCTGATCTCTTGTGCGAGAATAAGCAAAATGCTGTTTTTTTTCGTAAATCTTCACATACATAATCTTACTAATATAATTAAATATATTTTATGAGGAATATTTTTTTTTAATCAGTAAAGTTTGAGCTTGCTTGAGTAGATCTGCTATGTTTAAAAGGGTTACAATATCATCGTTATCTAATATTTTACACTGTCAAATGTATTTATAAGAAATATAAACATAAAAACCTATATAGGAAAAACATACGTAAACGTATATAACGTACGTACACTTAGTTAAAGGTTACACAAAGCCTAAACATAACATATGCTGTACCTTGATAAATGAAAAATTTCAGGTTACTTAAGGCACCGTTTGCTGCTTTCGTTCCCTGAGTTGGCCAAATAGTAAAGCTAGCAAGCTTCAATCGTTCAATAGAGACAAACATTTTATGGTTCTTCTTCTTCATCGATTCTTCAATGAAGATTATAATACCTTAGGATTATCGTAATTCCAATAAGGACGTTTGATTGTTTCGAATAAAAAAAAACAAATTTCACAATTATACGGCAATGGGAAGTACAACTAAATAATGTTGTAGTAATAAATGTTGACAAGCTCAAGCTTGTGGACGTTTGCACTTATTTTTTGTGAAGCGAATTACAAAAATAACTTTGTAATAGTTGTATTCTGCGACATGCCTGGATATTAACAAATCAAAAATTATTCTTATGTTTCTTATGTTTATACTATAAGTTCATTTCTTGCAAAATTTCATAAATGTACACCAAAAAATAATAGTTGTCTGCACATATGTATGTAGTACTTCTTTACACAATGAATTTCAGACAATATGCAACAAAAACGAAGGAATAAAACGCTATAAGTCCTTTAAGTAACGATATTTAATATTAATTTCAGCTTTATTTCTTTCATTTCTTACGAGAGCCAAAATTTACTTACAAGTATATATATATATATATATATATATATATATTATATATATATATATATATATATATATATATATATATATATATATATATATATATATATATGAAAGAAAGTATTTTTAGTTACACCACTCATAACTCGAGAGCGGCTGGACCGATGTTTACGATTGTTATTGTAGTATTAGTGATGAATTGAAACTAAAGATGTTAGTGAATCATTGGATTGACATGACTTTTTAATTATTCGAAAGATAAATTTGTGGCATTATATGATTAAATAAAACTATAATAATTATAATTACAATTATTATAATTATTAAATATGATTTCTGGCATATGACTGCCACGGCTGGCTCGGATGTAGTCCAATCTAGACGTCCAATTTTCGATAACTTTTTCCAACATTTGTGGCCGTATTTCGGCAATAACACGGTGAATGTTGTCTTCCAAAAGGTCAAGCGTTTGTGGCTTATCCGCATAGCCCCACAGAATATAGTCTAGCGATGTTAAATCACAAGATCTTGGAGGCCAATTCGCAGGTCTAAAATGTGAAATTAGGCGGTCACCAAACGTGTCTTTCAATAAATCGATTGTGGTACGAGCTCTGTGACATGTTGCGCCGTCTTGTTGGAACCACAGCTCCTGGACATCATGATTGTTCACTTCAGGAATGATAAAGTTTGTAATCACGGCTCTATACCGATCACCATTGACTGTAACGTTCTGGCCATCATCGTTTTTGAAGAAGTACGGACCAATGATTCCACCAGCCTATAAAGCGCACCAAACAGTCAGTTTTTCTGGATCTAACGGTGTTTCGACATATACTTGAGGATTAGCTTCACTCCAAATACGGCAGTTTTCATGGCCATAATATACTTGGACATAATGGCCCATTTGACGAATATACGCCTTGCTTGATGCTCGTTTGGCTTCAATTCTTGCACGAGTTGGATTTTGTCATCCCGTAAATCAAGATCCATCTGCAAAATCTTCCATAACGTGGACTCATTCGGGTATTACTTAACACTCTATGATAACAATAGCTTCTTCTGTACGCACCGTACGGAAATAGAGTAAACGTGGTGCGAAAACGTTCTATGATTGATCGAATTAATTGCTCTGATGGACGATTTTGTCGACGCAAAAAATGGACGTAGTGCGCGATACGTATTCTGCACAAAACCATTATTTACGAATTATAATTGCACAATTTGCAAGCGTTGTTCAGGCGTGCGTCTATTCATGATGAATTGCCAAACCAAACTGAGAATAAATCACTTGAGAGCTGTTAAATCGGTCGTCATCTTGAAAAGTAATGTCAACTTAAAGTTCTATACCTCGCAAAAAAGACACCCGTTACTATGTATATTTCCGCTATGTATATTTCCGGTAATATCATCTTATGAATGGATATTATGTTGGGTCAAAATATTCTAAAACTTTTTAATTGTCTTGAGATTAAATTTAATGGGCGCAAGCTACCGCCAAAGTTATATGCTTTGAGTGAAGTAGCCTTAGATCCAGTAAATTTATTTCCTTTTCTTTCTCCTGACATACAACCGATTGTTATTAATTCCCGTAAATTCTCCTCTGATGATTTAGAATTTATTGAATCTGAAGTCAAAAAGCCGTTGTTAGATGAAATTATCGAATAAAGTAAGCCTTTGACAGCATTTGAAGCTTGTGGAAATTTGTATCAGTTTCGTAGAATTCCTTTAGGAGTGACCAACGGTGGGTTTTGTTTTCATAGAAGAATTAATGAACAATTGATTATCTGCAAGTGAAAACTAGAAGGATGATATTACAATATGCGGAATTAACCAAAGCGATCATGATGAACACTTAGATAAATTCATGAATATTCGCTGAATACTTTAATTTAACTACAAATAAAGATAAAAGTGAGTTTTCTTTAAGATAAATTAGTATAGTTAAATCTGACCCAGACCGCTTACGTGCTTTAATTGACATGTCGATTCTCCACACTCCTTTTCACGTAACGTGCTCTTAGACTGTTTATACATTATTCTAAGTGGATTCAAAATTTTTCGAAAAGCTACATCCACTCGTTCTTATTGAAAAGTTTCCAAAAAGCTTCTTTCGAAGAATCAAAAAAAATATATTTCACAGACTTCCTTAGCTGCCATTGATCCAAAATAACCTTTTACTACGGAAACTTATGTCTCTGAGTTTTCTATCGCAGTTTCACTGACAAAAAATGGCAATTGTAAAAAGTATCCAGTTATAGAAAAAGAAGCTCATGCTATTGTAGAAAGTTTCCAAAAATAAAGACATTTTTGCTTGGTACACAATTCTGCCTTATAACTTATCAAAAAATGAAACTTATCAAAAAATGATGTATGAAAATATATATAATATTGCTTATTGCACATAAAAATAAGATATATGTAAGATATATATGATGTAAGTTATAAGTCTAGGTCAATGAAATACAACTTATAAGAGTCGATAAACTTAAGTTTGCGGTCGTATGCACTAATTTTGTATGAAATGAACTACAGTATAAGTTTGTAATGATTATTTTCTGCTCTAACTTATTGTCGAATTTCATTACTCTAGGATGATGGGAAATATCCTGTAGATTTTAATTACACGATAATTTTCATATCAAAGTTTTGATTTCAACATAACATACATTTTATTGCTTGGTTTTGGTTTGGAAAAACATAATCATTTCACTCTTAGTTACCAAAATGATTATTAGTCAAAATGCTTACAAATATATGCTGTGATTTTATCCATTGCTTAAGCCGTATTGCGTTATCATACGTACGTCGGAAATGTCTTGCTGACACTACATTAAAATGTACGTCACTAAAATTGACTCTATAATTTTTTACTAATTTTAAAATCCTAAATCTACTTATTCATTGACTGTTAGGCGGAATAAATTTCGCGGAACCGGTTAGTAAAATAATGAAAAGAAATATAATAATTCAAAATAAATCAACCAGTTCTTGTAGTAGGGACGACTCCAGGCTTAAATTTATCATTAGTTATAAATTTGGACTTTAAGTAAACTTTTACATATAGAACATTAACATTTTTTTAGTCTCCTAAGTATGATAGTTCGATATATTACCCTAATAACTTAGAAAGACGAACGTGCTGTAAGCTAAGTAAAAGTTAAAACTACTTTTAAATTCTGCAATGTTCTCAATCAGCTGCAGTAATCGGATTTGTTCAACACGCTGTAGGAAATTGGTGTCTCGAACCAATTTTAAAAGTCCAGTTACTATATGGACCTTTAGTAAGTAAGTATATTTAAGTACAACGTTACAATTATATTTACAAATATAGTATAGGCAAGGGCGGAATCATAGATTTCAACGAACAAATTTCAAGCAAACTTAGTAAGATGAAATCTACGATTCAATTTTAATATAATGAATGCGATTAAAATCGGTACATATAATAGTCTTTAATAGTCTTTTTTTCAGCAAAAAAATCATCTTTTGCATTACTACGTCGATTACGTAACTTTCTACCCATACCCGAGTATATAGCACCAAGTAAATATTTTATTCATTCTATTACTTTAAAGTCTGTGGCCCAATTAACCTTTTGTTAACTGCAATTCATGAAAAGAAAAGGCATGTTCTTTTTACTTATTGTAGCGTATTGACTTTTTTTCATAT
Source organism: Dione juno (assembly GCA_037127375.1). Lineage (NCBI taxonomy): Eukaryota > Metazoa > Arthropoda > Insecta > Lepidoptera > Nymphalidae > Dione > Dione juno. The sequence goes on from JAXRJS010000052.1 coordinate 2,007,126, forward strand.
GATACAAAAATTTCAAAATATTTCTTTTTACATTCACTTTATTTCACTTTATGTTATTATATGTAAATATTTTTGTCAAGACATTATAAAATTTTCAATATATTAATGTTTTTAATTTAATTGAATTTGCCATTTTTTTAATCATTAAATAGGCGTTAACACCTGAGGTATTTATGGAAGTAGAGATCAAACTTACAAAAAATTAAATGTCGGTCAAGTATTGTAGGCATTCCTCTGAAGAATATATTCCTTATAAAAATTGACAAATTTAAATTTTGTATTAAATATTATTACATATTATTATATTATTAAATATTATTATATTATTTTGTATGAAATTAACTACAAAATATAAGTTTGTATGTGTTTGTGTTTGGTTTCTTTCTGTTATTTATAATTATTAATTTTGAGATATTCGTCTCTATATACAGTAAGTTCTCCTTCTTGTAAAATTTTATAAGTTAAGTCAATGAAGTACATTTGCACTAATTTTGTATGAAATTACCTACAGTTTATGTTTGTAATGATATTTTTCTAGGATATATCTAAAAATTTCCAATTTTATTGGCAAATTTCATAACTCTAGATGACCGGGAAGTACCCTATAGGTTTTGATTACGCGGCGATTTCCATGTAAAATCAAAAAAAAATTAAGCATAAACGCTCATATCTTTTGATTGCGTTGAATTAGACGTCTGATTTTGTCTGTGCTTCAAGATGTTAATTTTTTATATTATATTTTATATGATATTAATTTCAGTTTGATTCCTCCACGTGTTCTCGAGAAATTGGTATTGACAGACAGACAGTCAGACAACAAAGTGATCCTATAAGGATTCCGTTTTTTCCGTGTTAGGTACGAAACCCTAAAAAAGATTGACGTCATCAAGTTGGGTGGGGTGACGTATATAATATACAACAGGAAATTTTTTTATTAAAAGATTTTATAAGGAACCTACTGTCAAGACACTCCTTTCCCCACTTTCCACTCAATTTTATTAATTTTACATCCCGTGTTGTTCACACGTTAATCCTTATTAAAGAAAAGACAAAAAGAATAATTGGAAAGAGGGTTCGTATATATTTAGTAAAAGCTTTTACGTACAAAACTATAACAAGTGTGTACTCACAACATATCATATCTCTTATTAAGAAACTAATACTAACTACAGTTAGCATTGTCATAATTATTTAACAAATTAGTCATAATCTGCTAGAAGACCGAGACATTGAAGTTTGCAGTTGACAATAATACAGACTCGCTTACATTCCACAATGCCATCTGGAGTTATCTTTATTGTTTACATTCCATCAAGCAATTATGAACACATTCTTAGATTCGGTAAACCAAAAGAACTGCTGCAGATTGAAGATCCATTGCCAGAAAAATATCGGCTAGAAGTGGAATTACGTAGTAAAAAGGCGACGAGCATTCCAATACATTTGACACAAAATTATTACAATGAAAGCTTTAACTCTGAGTTAGAAAACGTTACAGAGGATGACGAATTCATCACAATGGAAAGTGTGAGTGTTAAATTTATACACTATACATTTTTTAATTTAAATTTTCATGAATATAATGCGATCTAGGAATTACGGGTCCAATTCTTATAGCTCAGGTTTCGTATACCTACTAAAAATAAAAAAAATATATACGTATATATATGATATTAAAGAAAAATATGTATATAGTGTTAATACATTGTGCACGTATCGTACGAGAGTTTTATTCACTGGGTGAACGGTAATAAAATAAATATCTAGAGTAATGCTACAATAATTTTAACTTTTACCTTTCTCGTTTAAAACGTCACTTTTTTATATTAATTGAATCAATGAATATTTTAAATTTACATATTATAAAATTCTGTTAAAAATATTCAATATATATTTATATATGTAATTCCTATATGGCAAGATAAAATATTCTGAAAATTCACGAGCTTATTTTGTTCAAAAATATTGTTTATATTTGTTACTTATGAAACAGATTCTGCAAGAATTATTACGCAAATTAAACGTTGAACACGCTGTGTGGGTGAACGACAAATTGGGCAATTATCACGAGATAGTATTTCCCCTAGCCACCGGAGACTCGTGTGAGACCATGCTCCATTGCTTAACACAGCTGGGGATCGGTGTCCGCAATAAGTCCATCGTCAGGTAATTTACACACGCAAGTTTGCTGTAAAAATGACCTTCGTAGCACTTTATAACTACTTTATTGCATGTGTCTTATAAATAAGTACACATACACAGGTATGGCACGCAACATCAAACAATATTTACTATTTACTTCGGTAGGTATATGATACTAAAGTTATTGCGTTTGGATAGAGGACTTTAGGTGAATGTTCTTAACTATAATTAAAACTTAGAGATAATCATGGCGCGGTAGGACAGCGTCTGACTGTACACGTGATAAGTTTGGGTTCGAACCCCACGCTCGTGAAAATGATATTTTAAATTCTCCGGTCTGGTAGAAACAAATTGCGACATTGAAAATCGCAACTCAACTTCCAATATCCCGAATTAACACGGAATGTGTGTAACGGAGTGTTTTAACACTAGGTAATCTCTGCCTACTCTGCTGTACATATTAAAATGATACTGGTGTAAATTTTATATAAAAATAGGTTTTAATTGTCTTGTAATCAAATAATTGTTGTGTAATCTTCCTAATAATTGTCTGTGAAAAGCTGATAGAAAAATGCTCTTCTTAGATGTGCTTAGGTACGAGTACTCACCTACATATCTACATACTACATAAATAAGTAGAGATGTGGTAGGTCTCTAGGTACTTATTTATATATCTCTATTATTTAATATTATTTCAGTGTCCTACCATGTAACGTGGTACACACAGCTGTTGACTCTCCTGATGACGACGATGATGCCTTATTGTAAGTTTATTACTAGATTAATGCTATCACTATAAAAAGTAGACATGACTAGTAATACTTTAGATTTAAAAGAAGAGCTTTTTAATTACTGAATTTAAAATTCATCATTTATTTAACTCAGAAAAAAGAATGAAGAAGCGAAACGGTGGCGGGATTTCGTTGATTCAATTAGGTCAAAGCTGACAGTAAAGCAAGTCGTAGACGGCGTCCGAGGAGGCGGGGAGCTCTCCTTTGACTATCTTACGTTAATAATAACGGCTGAGTAAGTTTCACAATAGCATCCATTAAGATCTTGATATCAATAGTATAATAAGCATTGTTATATGAAATCGGCTTAATAAGCTCTTGGATTTGAGTTACTTTAAAAAATCAATGTCATCAAAGTTTTACCAATGGAAGTAGTAATTTATACTACTTTTTAATTAGCTTGATAGTTTTATTCTATATTTACAGTTCTTTAGCGGCCTTAGGGTTAGTGGAAAACAATGCATCGAACATCGTGGCAGCCATGTTGGTATCACCACTCATGGGACCAGTAATGTCAATTACATTTGGAACCATTATATCTGACAGAAGTCTTGTTAGAAGTGGTTTCGAGAGTCTTATTCTAGGAATGTTCCTGTCTTTATTATTCGGATTTATATTCGGATTAATTTTGGGTACTACGGAAATGCCATGGGGTTTTGGTGATTGGCCTACTGAGGAAATGAAGTCAAGGTATGTAACAGAACTCAAAAATTTGTACCTAAATACTAGTAATAACCAGAAATATTAGGACACACATCTACCTCATCTCACTACAATAACACATGTTATTATAACTTCGTAAGCCATATATATGATACAATAGTAATACTTCAACACGCAATGTTGGCTTTAGCTGAAATCAATTGTAAAATCCGATTTTCCGCTCCAACATATGATATAGATATTGATTTTTAGATCGATGTCTGTTTTTAGGTCAAACCTGTCAGCAAAAAGTTTGAACGTACAGCGTTACTTCTACGTTAAAAATGAGACGTACTATTTTACATGTATTTATGTAAAATAGTGCATTGGACATTGTACATTATAGGTACCTACTATTTAAAATTTTCATATAGATTTCAAATATATATATTAACAAATTTTCCTTGATTATCTATATTAGGTATTTTCTAATTAAAAGTTTTAAATTATTTTTAATTGTACGATTCTAGGCATGTTTTCGTTTATTGTACGAACTCGTTTATAACATCGAAACGTTAAAGTCAGTCAGTCGAACCAGTCAAACTAATCGAAGTGTTCGTACGTTCGGTTCCGTACCAATTTGATTTAAATTTGTTTGTAGGAAGTAGAACTTTTTTTTTATTTGTATGAAATGAACTTCTAATTTTCGTATTTTTTTCCTTTACTTGTACTGTAAGTTAACTAACGCTTGGCTTAATTTCGTAACTCTAGGTCATCTGGAAGTACCCAATAGGTTTTGATTACACGGCCAATTTGCATACAAAATGCGGCAACAACGAAGTATTAATGATCGTATCTTTTGATTGCGTTGTTATTTTTTATTTTCTTCTGTGCTCCAAGGAACTATAGACCTGGCCATTTGATATTTATATCAGCTGATATCTACATAGACAGAAACACAGACAAACATCAAAGTGATTTTATAAATGTTCCGTTTTTCCTATTGAGGTAAGAAACCTTAAAAATAAACACTGATAGGAATATACAGGCGTAAAGAAATACATAGACATAATATGTACAGAGAGAGAAAATAGTGTTAACACATTACGTTCTCCGATTACTACCCAAATAACATGCAATGTCTCGAATTAGATATAGATGATGCCATTTCTTTATTTCACATAGTTTAGCTGGACATTGTTTCACTATGAGATTCAGATCTTAAGTTTTCGTACGTCAATGAAAAATGCTTATCATGAGCAACAACTTTTAGTAAAAAACTTGTTATAAATAAATGCTTATCTATTGTAGTTCTAAATCAGGTGTTCCAGATCCTTGATTTTTATATGGTAATAGAAAGTGTTTTTCATGTTCGATAATTTTTATTATGGTACCATTTGATCATTTCTTATAATACTTGTATTTGACGACTAAGACTGGCAGCCCCGATGGGTTTCCAGTCTTCAAAATAAACAATAGCCTAGATCCTGCCCAGACCTAACAGCTATACAACAAAAAATCTAAAAAAAATTTTAAAAATCTAAAAAATATGTGTATGTACAAACAGAAAAAAGATATATTTTATTACCATTTGGATTTTTTTTTACTATATATTATACTACTTATTTTTACTATTATTTATGTTTGTAGAGGTAACGTCCGCTCATTATGGATGGGCGTGCTTTGGGCTCTAACCTCAGGAACAGGCGTGGCCCTCGCCTTATTGCAGGGCAGCGCCGGCCCTCTGATAGGCATCGCTATATCTGCTTCATTGCTACCCCCCGTTGTAAATTGTGTAAGCTTTTATATTATTAACCACCTGTAACTTTACGAGTTTTTATTTTCATGTTATTAATTTGATACATTGTTCCATATATTCCATGAATATTTTGTTTATTTATAAATAATACTTATTATAGAAGGAAGGAACTTATACATTTAAAAATAGCGGTGCTATAGAGCCCTGTTTCTTTTAACATCCTCGGGGCTTAAGCTTTAACCTTTAAGTATTTTTAAGGAAAACTTCTAATACTCTGTTTCAAAATATAACTAGTACATATAACCAGTAAACATTACTATTATAACAAGAGTGTGAATATGAATCTACACTATCAAATTTATACTTATGTAATCACACACATGTCATTAGTAGGTACCCTACCTATACAACGTAACAGTAGTCTTTTATTTAAATGGAAAAAAAATACTTATATAAGTAATATTTGCTAACACACAAGGATATTTATATACTAAACAGATTAGTCGTGAGATAAATGTTTAAGAACATTTAAGTTAACATTTAGTTAATAGCGAAGTAGAAATATAAAATTCATGACGTTACTCAAGCATTTGTAATGTTTATCTCAGGGCTTATTCTGGGCGTTGGCGTGTTTATGGCTTTTGTACCCAGGCGTGAAAATACCCCACATTAAAGGAGAAGCGTATTACGGTAATTCGTCTTACGTGCCACTCTACCACGACTATATGCCTATAGAATTTGCTGTTAATGGTAAACTATTCTGAATAACTATTCTTTCTTTTGTGTCTAATATTCATTTTAAATAATATCATAGATAAATTTTTACTAAGATGTTTTAACGAACAATTTGATAAAAAATATTTTTAAAAGAACTACTTAAGAAGCGAAACTAACGTTTTAATATAAAGGTGCTTTTAAGTAATATATATGTTGATTGTTGCCTATGTTTTATTAACACCGTATACTGTCAACTGACACCGACGTCGTTGTTTTTAGGGGTCTGTACCTCAAAAGAGAAACACCCTTATAGGATAACTTTGTTGTCCGTCTGCCTATCCGTCGGTCAAGAAGTTTTTAATTTTGGTTTTCTTTAATACTTAGGTACCTGTATTTACATTACCTTAGTTGGAGAATATTTGATTGTGACTCGAGAACATTTAAAGATCGAAAAATAGAAAGAAAATTATAGTTTCCGTGTTCTATGAGTTTACGTCAGTATTGACTACAATTAATTACAAATTTATTAACTTAATTTATTTACATATATCGTAAACAGGCATCGTAAGTTGCTGCTTAACAATTGTGAACGTGATATGTATATTTATCACTGCAATCATTTTCTTGAAAATAAAAGAAGTTGCCGCGCCATACACCTCTACTCCGGACTTGAGAAGGTTCTGGGAGAAGGATATTAAAGCAGCTCGAGAAGCGAACCGGGCTAATCTATACAAAGCCGAAGATGAAGAAAGGACTGAGTAAGGCATATCATTATATTCTATTTTCTCTATTCATATTAGTTAACTTTTTAATCTTACCGCTCGGTAAGATTACAAGCGTTCAGCTCATATCTAATAGTAATAGTAGTATTTATTTAGATAACAAAAACCAAGTAGATGTTAGATTTTCCAACTACATTTAAATTTCACTCCATAAGTTTTGTGGAATAAACTTAAATACCTTTTAAGGTATATTAAAAATCCTTATATAATTTGTTTTTTTAATAGTGGAGGTATAAAATAAACTCAAAAATAGAAAATCCTTTTATTATAATATTTAAATTATTTATAATAGGTTGGTTTTAGAAGACTTGAATCGAAATAATGACGAATGCTTAAACGAAAAATTAGAAACAGCCATTCAAGAAGCACTCGATGACGAAACTTATAGGAAAGTTAAAAGAATGAGCTATCAAAGTCACAACGCTGATGAGGTACACACATTTTAACATTTTTAGTCATTTAATTCACACACTAAGGAAAGAAAACTCGAACCAAGACGATGTCCAAAAGGCTCGAGCTCGAGTTCCACTACGTCAACAACTTTATAGATTTCTGAATATGAGATATACTTACAAATATATATTTTGTTATCTCATTCTAATAAAGCCTACACTTTTAGCTATATACTTAACGATAATACCTATCCTTTTTGCTATATCAAAAAGAAATATCACATTAACTTATAACGAGTTAACTAACAGAACCTAATCTCGCAGGTAATTCGTACAATTGGTCTGCAACGGTCACCCCCAGCGGTGTGCTCAAACGTTATAACGCCGGGCGCAGCCACCCCTCGTGATAAAGGATCAAATATTCACGATATCGCGGCGTTAGACAAACTGCTGACGTCACTGCTCGATTTACAGAATAAACGACCTAGATCATTTCGATCTCATGTTGGAACACCAAGAGCAAGCCGGTTACCTCCTTTGGAAGAGTTACAAAGAAATAGACGATCTGAATCGTGGCCCGATAAAATATTCCAAGACTCTATAGTCAGAAACGTGATGAGCAACTTGAAGGCAAGCAAGAGAAGTTCAGGTGTCGAAGAACCATTTCTAACACCTAAATAATTTATAGATTCCATTAGACTTTTAAAAGTAGTTATTAATAGTATTCGCTATTAGGAAATTATATTCACATTAAAATATTATCTAATGAGAGAAATAATAAAGGTGTATTTTAAGATATGATTTGTCATTATAAAAATATTCAAAAGCGATCACTAGCATTATAAGAATATAATTTTCTTCAGCTTCACGCAGAACTCCAATATAGTAGGATAGACTGCAGAAAAGGACCTATTGTTAAGATACTTCGTTGCCCAATTTTCGAGACATACATTGCATGTTAAGAGGTGAAACTCAACCTAGCGCATTGTCTACCAGAGCTGGGAGTGGGTTGAATAGGGATTGAGTTCTGCATTTACAGTCAGACACTGTCCCACTGCACCACAAATTCTTTATACTCTTACATGTTTCATAATAAATTTAGGTTATTTAAAAAATATTTTTATAATAACAGGAACAAATAAAAGAGGGATAACATTATAAAATAATTTATAATTATTATATATTAACAACTATTTGTATATTAAAAAATATACTTATGTACAACAATCACAGCGCAGCTTTTACACTTTACATTGCATTTAAAGTATACTTACAGTATTGCAAATAAGTACAAATCATATTAAATTTATTACCACAGTTTTCTGGCACATGTCACATGAAGACACATTTGACTATAAAGTGTAAACAAATTGTGTTATTACTTCAATACTTGATATGTCACGAGAATTTTGAATCCTGAGGTAATATTTTTAAAGTCTTGTTATGTTTTACTTGAGAAGTATAAACATCATACCCTAGGGAAATTGTATTATCATACAAAACTCTGTACCTAGTTGGTAAAAAATAAAAATTAATAATTTGAGCTGGTGGCCAAACCATCCACTCCGCTTGATATAGAGTAACAAATTTGGCTCTTACTTCTTCTACAAAATTTTGTAAAGGATCCTTTTCAAATAATGCCAAACTTCCAAAGAATGTTATTATCATGATTGGGGAAAATATCATTTGATCAAGAAACAATTTCTTTGCTACCATATCAAATGTTTTACCTATTATAAATTTATCTAATACTTTGTACCAGTGATGACACAGAACACCAACTGCAGCACCAGAGAATGCCATATGCAATGTTCTTTTACTATCATATCTATTTTGTTTGTTGGTGTATATTTCATATGTTTGTTCCATTAAATCACCCAAGGATGATAAACTAACTGAAATAGTAACATTTGTATAAAACAAATACTTATCACTAAAAGCCACTTTCATCACTTTTTTTAGACTAGTTACAGCCCCAGAAGTATGGATATTCTTGGCCATTCGCCGCCAAGTTATTCCTAAAGCTTGCATTTTACAAGATCTGAAATATAATATTCTTCATATTATGTAAAAAGTATTACTTATTACTAAATAACTAGCATTAATCAAATAGAAAATGAATTGCCACTGTAGAGATGCAGGCATGACCAAGTTTAGAATTTGAATTATATAATTTTTATTACAGAATTTTAATTATAGAATATATGTAATTTTTTTTATTTTTCAAAGACAAGGAAGGAATAAATATTTAACAAAATAATAATAGCAAAATTGGAGGAAGTGGTTTTTATCATTTTATAGCCTTGAAATCGACACTATCCTAAAACGATATGATAATTTGCTTAAAGATACCTTTTAAAAAACAAGCAAATAATATTAAAAATGACTACATACTATAGCAAATAATGAAAATGTACTGACTGAAAAATTATTCATTTCATAAAAATATCTTTTTCTCACATCTATATACATTTGTTACGTTGATTTATTTAATACTTACATTTTAGATAAAATCTTGTAGTATAAGTATATTTCCAGGCATAAAAATATTCTTACAGTAAATAAAACTGTATGATTTAATAAGGTTTTACTAATGCGTAGTAAATATTGGGTATATAATCATGATTATAATTAATTTATTTAAATATATAACCTAAACGGTACCCATAGCTCAATGACAGTGAACCTGATAAGGTTATCACAAGTATGACAGTTGACTTGAAAGTTTGAAAGAAGACTTTAAATTGAACTAATATTTGTATATCATCTATGGTTGAAACTTGAAGCCCAATGCCTTTATCACGGAACTTTCGGAAAATCAGTGGTAAATCGCATTGTATGTGTTTATCGATTATTGACTAGTATGAATTAGTTACAGATAGCTGTAATAAAAAAATTTAATTACGATTATGTGATAATAGTAGGATTCATAATTATTTTAGCATATATTTTTTCTTATTTAACAAAAAAAGACACGTAGTAGGCACAGACCTTTATATCAGATAAGTATGGTTATATTGCTTAGTGTTTCCCAAGAGAAAATTCCTGTTTATCAATACATATTTAAATTATTCGATTGTTTATCAGAATAATTGGTCTAATCTTTCGATCCTTTCCCTACATATATCGATCCACTAATGGATCGTTAGCTATTGTATCGATATAAAAATCGAATGGATCGTATTCCTTTCTATCGATCAACACAAGTAACGGATCGGATCGGACATCGTTCTGTGATTCTGTGGTATTCTGTGTGTAATAAACTTAGTTCATTAGATCGTTACTAAATATTTACATTTACGAGTACCGATTGAGCAGATAGAATTAAATATATATTGATTTTAAGAAATATATATAATATTAAAATAACGTTTTCAGTTTATAAAAATGGCAGGTAAAAAATGACGTTGAATGTATGAAAACAAGTATTAAAAAACATTCATATACTTAAATGTACATAGGTTAGTGAAAACAATAACCAATTGTTAGTAATATTTATATTGCAGATAAATTAACTGTTGATAAACAGGGCATGAAAGATCCCACTACAGCTCACCTTCGTATATATGTCGGTGGCCTAAATGACGATGTTAATGTTGATGATTTATACAATCATTTTATTGAGTATGGACCTATAGCTGGAATAGTAATTAACAGAATTTTTGGTTTTGTACAATTTCAACAAGAATCTAGTGCACAAGATGCTATCAAGAAAGCTAACGGAAGTGTCTTACAAGGAAAAAAAATTACTGTGAGAACTGCTCAGAGATATGGGCCAAAGTGAGTTGTTTTATGTGTGTGTGGTTATATGACGATTAATGATATGTTACAAAATATGAGATGATTGTTATTTTTTTAAATTATTAAACTTTTTGTTTAAATTTAATTATTATATGTCTAATGTGAAGTTATGTTTTTAAATAAACAATAATTTTATAGTATATATAATTTGTAGACGTGATCCAGAGGTGGTAGTAGTACAATCAGAAATCCCCCCAGCAGTAACACTCACTGAAAATAGTAATGACGAAGCTCTTGAAGACCAATATGAAAACTATGGCAATTATGGAGAAAGAGATAGTAAGATATATGTATAACATAATATATTTAATTAATTTCTGATCTGGTATAAGTGTGTGTTTTTATAATAATCTAGTGAGCCCTATCAATGTAAATATATTTTGTTCTCTTTATTTATTAAATGCTTATGAAAATGTGGATGGTCATCCTATAACACATTTTTTTCTCTTTTCTGAGAACCTTGTGTCCCCTTCCCTCTAAAATTGTTAGAGGATGGCAAAATGTTTTTCTTTGGAATAGATAAATTTGTATAAAGGAAAAGTCTTTGACAAAATGTGTTCTATAATATATAAAGGTATAAGAAAATCTTTTTTAGATTACTTAGACCTTATATTTTAATTTTCAAAGAAGCTTTTGAAATGTCCGATTATAAAAGTAATATGGATATTGTAAATTTTTTTTAAACTGTTCAATGAAAAAGATATTTCAAGTTAGGTAAATAAAATTAATGCTAGTGTTTATAAGGTTATTATATTATATAAGTACTTCTTTGTTTCCATTGTAAGAAATAAAATTATGATGAATTAGAAATCACATAGCTTTTTAAATTACTCACTGTAAGTTTTGTCCTAAAAGAGGCTAAAATATTTCTCACAATTTTAACATATTTAAAATTAAGCTCTTAATCCGAGTTAAATGCCTAAATTTTTGTTAGCTAAATATTTTGCTATCTGATGTTTTGAACACTTTGTAGTAGTCCCTGGTAATTGGTATAAAAAAGTTTCCTTTAATATATACAATATTACCCTATCTATTTGGGAAATGGAGTAAGTGAAAGTCACTCTAAGACATTTCTTATTATAGATTTCAGAGAGGATGACTATGATGAATCATACAGTAACAAGTCCTGGGAGGGTCGTGGAGGGCTGCGGGGGAGGGCACGGGGCCGTGGTCGTGGACGAGGCGGGTTCAGAGATCGGTCGCCCGGAAGAGGAAGAGGTATTATATTAGATTTTTGAGACTAAAAATAATATTGTAGAAGAAATATTTATTATAGTTGTAATAGTTGTTTGTCATTTATTTTATTGCATACTTTTCAGGTGGAGATTGGCCAGAGAGAAACTATGACCGATACCCACAACCTGACTATCCCAGAACATTGCCAGTACCAGAGAGAAACGATTGCGAGATAATTGTAGTTTCAAAAGCACTCACGTAGGTGTCTTGTTCATAATATTGAATTATATTTGTTTTGACAACGAAAGTACATAAATTGCTTAGACAATTATGCATCATGAAAATTTGAATCTACTGATATAACAATCAAAGCTTTCCTTTTTCCTTGTGGACTACTAGTAGATACTTACTACACTACTTGCAGGTCATTTATAAATAGATAAGATAATATTTAACAAGTATAAATTTTCCTTCCTTTCCATTAATTTGATGGAACAACAGTTATACATATAAATAATTGAAGTGTGCGTTTCTGATTTTAAAATATCTATTTTATTTTAAGTGCATATTGTTATAATTTACACAATACTAAACCCAAACATACATTGTTTTTGGGCTATATGTAATTTTGTTTGCCCGTGCTAATCTCCAGAACAGGTGAACAGATTTTTTATTAGACTTTCACTGGAAAATAAGGTAAGTTGTGTACATTCTATCCCCGTTGTCGCAGAATCGGGATTTACGCGGGATAATAATATATCGCATATATTCCATTATTATTTAATAGACAGAGTGATTCGAAATGAACATTTTATGTGCTATTAATAATATATTAGAGTAAATGCAAAAACATCGATGTTATTTGATGTGATATCAAAAAAAACATATAAGTAATTCTCGTATTTGAAAGAGAGGAAGAAAGGACGGAATGCAAGATTTTTATGAATGGAAACTTAATAGAACAAATGAATGTAGTAGTATATCTGGGAAATATGTTAAGTAGAGATGGAAGATACGAAATGAATGTGGAAACGCGTATTGCTGCCGGGAACAAAAGTGACGGTGCCTTAGCTGCATTGTTGAGACGGCGGAACGTCAGTGTAACTGCACTGCACTAACTGTTATATGGCCGTGAAAGGTGGGTACTGCAGAACAAGAATGAAAGAAAGATGTATGCTGTGGAGATGCAATGTCTTCCTAGGATATGCGGAGTCAGCTTAACTGACCGAATCCGCAACGAAGAGATATACAGAATGGTAGTGGTACCTACCATTCTGTATATCTCTTCATAGCGAGGATGTCATAGTAAGAATGAAGAAGAGCGTGCTCAGGTGGTTTGGGGCACGTCGAAATATTGAGTGATGATAGAATGGTAAAAAAGATATATGAAGCAAAACTAAATGGTAAGAGAGGTAAGGGGAGACCTCGGTTGGCCTTCGAAAACACAATGTCGAAGATACTGGAGGAAGATCACGTAAAGAGCATGTATGAAGAGGTTAATGACAGTGGGCGAGGCGAAAGAGGTATGCAGGGACCGCAGCGTTTCGTTCTTTCTGACTACCCCGCTAGGGATAAAGCGTGAAGATATTTATATGTGTATGTATGATAAATATTTGTGTAGTTCAAGCGGGCAAGGCCAAGGCGCTTATATTATAATATATGTATATCACTAATTATTAAACATATCTCAATTTTTAGTGAGTATGCAGAATATATAGAAGGAAGACTAAAAAGATTAGGCATAGTAGTAGATTTACTATTTCCCATGGAGGATGTGCCTATAGGAAAAGTATTAGGTAATATAGCGTCACGTGGCTGTCTTTACGCCATATTGGTGATGCCTTTGAATTTGGAACACCGGTCATTGACACTGACCATACTTCATGGGTTGCCACAAGGTAAATTTATAGTATGGTTTATATTTGTAAGTTGTGAATGTTTCAATATTGATTAAAAAGATTTGGGAAAGTCTATATCAAATACAATAATATAATTAAGGAGGCTAAAATTTATGTTTAGATCTATTCATGCAAATGGTAAGAAACTTGTAATGCATAACTCCATTTACAATTTCCGCTCATAAAAAGTGGTGTTTAAATTAATATTGAAATAATAATATTAATTGAAGTATTGCTGACTTAAATATACTTGTACCAAATATAATATTTGTTTCTTCAGAACACCGCAACATGCCCTTGGAGGACGCTTTACAATTATTATCGCGTAATTTTCAAGAGGTACAACGCGGAGGGCCTTCAGGTCGTGAAGCGGTTTACGCTTTACTCGGACAGCTAGCTGATGGCCGCAGTCTCACAGTGTTACAGTATGACAAGGTTATTGAGTATTTGCAGGTATGTTAGATATTTTACATTTATTTGCTATTTTAAAAACATTGCGGTTGACTGTTGGAATTGTCAACTTAAGACTCGGGGGGTAGGGCGTGCCTATTTCTGTAACTCGACGTCTGCGCGACTATTTTTGTGATAAGTGGAATGGCACTAGTCTAGCCATCCCAATTCCACAAGGAATCCCAGCAATCCCTTGATGTTCCCGGAGATCTCGCGAAGACATCCCGGTGAACCGAGATGTGATACCCTGTAGGTTCCTACCTGGTTCCTGGACAGCACAGAAGCACGTGGGCAGCAGTTTGATTTTTTCTTTTATATTTCGTCCAGGGAAAACCTGGACTTAAGTGGCTTACATTTTCTACGATTATGGGTGTCCATGTTTTTCATTATAATTTTTGTTATAAAAACTATTGTTATAAGGTCTTAAAGTGTTTCTTTGTTATTAACCAAAAATTAAACATAGTTGCGGAATTTATATATAAATGTATATTAATATTAACTTAAAAGCTCCCAATTACATCCACTTACAGGAACGCAGAGAACAACAGGTCAAGTTAGAATTAGGTGAACCATTACAAAAACCTACTGAAAATAAAACTCAAGTAGATCTGCAGCAAAGAATATTAAGTATTTTGAATGATAAAAAACCATCGACAAACGAGCCTGCTCCTGCTCCAGTAATCAATCCACCTCCAAAAGAACCTCAGAGCAAACTACTCAATGACCCCACAGTTAGAAAAGCACTGGACTCAATATTACAAAAGTTTATATGATTTTGTAATCAACCATTACATACAAATTATTGTTTTATTAATAAAAAAAATCTAGGTATGATATGTTTTAATACCCACTTTTTTGTTATTTGCACCTATTTAAATGAACTAATCGAAAAAATTCAAAATCTAAATTAGCCTATGTTACATAGGGTTACCTGTCTTGCAAAGTTCTTATGAAAGGACAACCTGAATGACCAGCATTTTGATATATATATATATATATATATATATATATATATATATATATATATATATATATATATATATATATATATATATATATATATAAAATAAGATCATATTAATTATTATGAGTCTCTTTGGTCTATATATTTAAAAATGAATCTCTATTTCCCTTGGTCAGCGAGTCACGCGTAAACGCATGGAAAAATTTTGCTAATTATTTTTTTATAAATTATAGATAAATTTAGCGAAACGGTTAATTTTATACAAAATAAGTGTATACAATTGCAAATGTAAACAAATTGATACGGAAGCCTCAGTGCACGAGTATCACTCGCACAGCGCCCTTGACCGATCATTATTTATATCGACAAATTATAATGGGACAACAAACATTATGTAGATATGTATTTAAAAGTAATCTAATGTAATATTAAAAATACATGAATAAAATAATTACGTACATATTACACAAAAGCTAGTAGGCTGCGTTTTATATAGATAATGCTTATATTTATTAGTTACATTTATAATATTAAGTATTTCTTATTTCCAAAACAATCAATAAATTTACCTCCGTCATTTTAAATATCTATGGAAATAACGATGCTGGCACCCAAAATACTAAGTTACTAAAAGTGCACTGTTAACAATAGATTAGAACATGAATGCATTTTATTTTATTTAAGGAATATTAGTGTAGTTCAAGCGGGCGAAACCGCGGGAGGGTTGCTAGTACTGCATAAAAAAATTAAGCACCATTATCATTTATAAAATTAAAACTCAAAATAAAACACACTGTAGTTTAATATATTTTTTTTATAAGTTCACATATAATCAGTGGTGTAAGTCTTTACAGAGCTAGCAGTTGATTGGTGATTCAAAGACAAACAATTGTATTTTATTATTACATAAACGCCACAAATAATTTCATAAACATACTATGAACTAAGATTTGTTAACTGTACACATTTGTCTATTGATTTTCTTTTAATTATGTGTCGTAAATCGTTATGTAATTCGACTCTTCAGCGGAACATCAAATAGCTTACTTTTTACAACCAGTTAATATAATATATATCGACATTACAAATAAGATTTGCATACATAAAATCGATTTCCATTCGAATGTTGAATGTACATACATATATAATTAATATTTTATAATACAAAATTGATTACTAAAAACTATGATAATGAAACACCGCCAGCGGTTCTCTTGTCTGTATTTTTGATCAAATTTGAAAATTTACATTTACAATATTAGAAGCAAACAACGTACCTTTTATATCACAAATGAAGAAGTCAGATAAGTAAATCGCAGTCCATACTATCCAATTGCATATAACATATATTTAAATAGTTTAAAAACACCACAATGAGATCAAGGCCCTGTGTGTTTTAGGTCTTTCAAAAGCATATTTTTTTAGTTATTCTCTAGGGGTTATTTCTATACAAGATATATGTTAAAAACTACTTACTCTATATAAACAAGTCCACATACGCCCTTACCTATAGCAACTAAATGCGTTCACACACCAGTCGACCTCCATAAAGCTATATTTGGAAGATTTGGTGTCAATTTGGAGTTCGAAAGGTGATCGCTTTATTTACAAAGGAAATCAGTCACGTGACCTTAACACCTACAATAGCAGGCAAATCAGTTTAAGTCCTAAAAAATACTAGGATGATCTCTCAGGTGTGTCCTCTTGCTTTGAGGGGTCGAAACCTTCTTTTATGTGGCCACCTGTGCCTTTGGGATCCAAGTCTGTGGCCCAGCTAAAGTGCATTAGGGCTAAGTGCGAGTTACCCAGTTTGTTGTGGACCTTTCCGAGTAAGTAATATACTAAGGATTCTCTAGGCGCAATATCTTTTAAATGATGTAGATCGGTAAGAGCATCTTGTGGTCTCCCAGCTCGGAGTAACAGCGATGCTCTATGAAAACGACAGAGGGGATTTTCTGTGTCTAAAGCCACTGCCCTTTCTAAAGTTGCAATTGCCCGATCCATTTTGCCCAAAGCCGCTTGTGCCAGGCCTAGTTGACAACGCAGGACCCCCGAATGAGGATGTATTGCTAACGCCCTACGGATATGGACTTCTGACGCTTTCCAGCGTTCTTGACGCGCATATACTGTTGCTATTCCGAACCAAGCTACATAGTTCCTAGGATCAATACTAACAGCTGTTCTAAAACTATTAAGTGCTTTTTCAGTCTCTTCAGCAACGGCGTACTCGTGACCGAGTAGTGCGTGCGCGTACGCCGCGTCTGGGTCTATTTGTACCGCTCGTTTAAAAAACTTTAAAGCAGTTTCCCGCTCTTTATGTAAAGAAAAACAATTCCCTGCCGCTAACCACGCTATAGAATCATTTCTGTTTAATTCTACTAATTCTTGAGCTAATGAGGACAATTGAGCTTCTTTCTGTAAGTGCCATAGGCAAGTGCTGTAAATGTCCATGCCTTCTGTGCGATTAGGATAGGTTTTTCTAATTTCTGAAAATATTTTGGTAGCAGCTTCGTACTGTGCCAGTTCATAATGAGCTCGTGCGATCATAGTCTGTACCCACGGCGATGTAAGCTGTTTTGGAGGTATTTCTTGGAATAATTTAATAGCATTTTTACAATCTAGGAATGCTAGTGATTTATAAGCCTCTCCTAATTCTTTCAGCAAATTCAATAATGCTATACCATTGGTATTCTTTGGCGTCATCGTCGGAGTAACTGTTTCTATACTTTTATTTCTGTCATTTGATTCAGAGTTAGTTTTCATGTTTTTGGCAGTGCGTTGCTTATTTTTTCTAGATGGACTTTTCGGTGCAACAAATTTACGACTGGGTGATTTGTTATTTTCTTTAACAGAATAACTACTATTGTTATTACTAAACAATCTAGACGATCTTCTTGGTGCAGGTCCAAGTGTACACCTTTGTCCTGGACTAAACACTGCTTCCTTAAGTTGGCTAACATGTGCTCTCAACGAGTTCACTATATTTGGCAAAGCTTTTTGCTCATTAGCATCAGTAAGAGTAGGTGTATATAAAACGGGAGATTCTTCCATAGGTAGCATTCCGAATGATGGAGAAAAAGGTATAGGGGCCACTCCACTAAATACACTATGCATTCGTTTAACAGGTGCTTGGGTATCAGGTGTAATGCTCGTTGACATACTCATGGGAGTCCTGGCAACATTATTAGGTGTAACATTTGTATTAATAGTATTGACAGGATATTTACTATTAACAAATGATATATTTTCAGAATTGCTGACTAGATTTACTAAAGTAGAAACACCAAATGTAAATTCGGTGTTATTTATTTGAAATACACTATGCGGGTCAACCTTTTCTCCCATATTACAAAGTATTGCAAATGATATCCACATAAATGGGTTCATCGATAATGCTTTCCGAAGTGCATCTGCAGCTTTACTTCTTCTCTCAGTAATTATATAAATTTTAGCAAGCAATTGCAATGCATATGGTGCTTGCTCTCCAAATTCTGATGCTACAATATCTAAATTAGTTCCCAGTGCAATTTCTGCATCTTTATAACTGAAATAATTAGATATATGTTATTTTCAAAGGCTATATTTGAATTATTTTACATATAAAAGCATATATAATATAAAAATACATATTTTAATAAAATGAAAGGATTCAGATATATAGACAAAAATGGGTAACAAATTGGGTATGCACTAAAATAGGTTAGATTATAGCGATTATATTAAATTAATTCAATTTTAAAAGTATTTTGCACCTAGTAATTGTGCATGGAAATGTCATATATAATTAATACATAACTGTTATAATTGAATCATTGAATAATAATTGCATTGAGCCACACCTTGTGATAACATAGTAGAATAAATTGTTATTTTTGTGTTTTATTTTACTTTTAAGCAAATATATTTAATATAAGTCTATGTTATTTCTAATAATATTCAGCCAAAATTAGTACCAACTAGAATTGATATATAAAACGTAAATAATATAACTTACGATTTAAGTTCTACTGAGCATTTTGCTAGAAGAAATCTTGCTTGTGGTAAAGTAAGGGACATATTTTGTAGTAAATGGTGACTTTCATTCACACGTCCAGCTCTATAGTAACATGTTCCTAATAGAAATGCTGTCTCTTCTGAGGAAACTAAAACACACAAATATATTATTGATTAAGTTGCCAAGCAGCAACCAAATTAAAATTTCATGAAACAAATTGAATCAATATTATTTCGTCTGAGGGTAAGATTTATTAAAAAATAACATTAAATTGCTTACCTTCAGCATGTAATCTCTCTGCCAAAAATATA
Source organism: Dione juno (assembly GCA_037127375.1). Taxonomy (NCBI): domain Eukaryota; kingdom Metazoa; phylum Arthropoda; class Insecta; order Lepidoptera; family Nymphalidae; genus Dione; species Dione juno. The sequence continues at coordinate 2,026,945 of JAXRJS010000052.1, forward strand.
GCATTATCATATGCATAGTTATTAAGACAATCCCAAACGATAACCTGCACAAATTCAAATTATTTATATGAGAAATTACTTACAATGCAAATATGCCTTGACAGAAATAGAAAATATTTAAAACACCTACCTGTGTAGGCTCTTGGACAATCATTTTTTTTATTATGTTTACACTTTATGGGAATTAAACGTTATAATATACTACACATATCTCTATCCACAAGCATTACACAGTCACAAAGTAAAATAAAAACGTTTCTTTTACGACGGACATTTTCATTTCAGTTTGTTGATTGTCTATGGGCGGATGATTGTTGTTACGAAAGCGACTGGTTCGCTCAATAAGTAATTTATAAGATAATGTTGCCAGCTGTTTATCTTATTTAAGAATAATAATCATTTAACTACGTAATCAATGATTAATATATAAGTATTCTTATTACTTTTATTTAATTTTCAGTATTACACTTCTTGTCACTTAAGAAAGAACCGTATTTAAACATATGTATAGCAATGATTAGTTATTTAAGAACAATGCATAATTTCAATAACATTTGGATATAAATTTATCCTTAAATTATGAATGCATATTGTCACCAATTATTTCATCTTAATTAAAAATCATTTAAAATTGTCTATGGCTTTACAATATGGCATCTGTAAATTTATATTTTTTATTATTTGTTTATCCTTCATATTTAATCTGTATTTTGGATTGGCAATAGCGAACGAATCGTCACCAATAAACGAATAGAGTGAAAAGAAAATAAAATCAAAAAGATATGAAAATAAATATTTTAACTAATTGATTCCGAAAATAGTTGTTTATAAAGTGATTATTTATGTGGAATGTTTATCAAATTACTGTGTGGCCTTTAATGTGAACAAAATCGATGAAATCGGGTGTTCAGTAATTCTAGACAATATGTGCAGTGTTGATTACGATTGACATCTGACGTAAAACAAAAGGAAAACGAAGCTGAAGGACTACTTAGAGAATTAAGGTAATTCTAAATACTATAACTTGACATTGTCAATATAATTCTAGAAAATGCAGGTAGTCATCTAGTTAATTTGTTCTATTCAAACATGACTTCCCTTCACTCAGCCTTAAAAATCATAAATATTTAAGAAGAATGATATTATTAATGTGACCTCCAGTTTAACGCGTTAGTTTAATTTTTGAATTCTTATAAATCCTTCAAAAATTTCATTTAAATCATATAGCCTAGAGCAATAAAGTTATGTGGTGCTTGTTGAATTATTATTCTACTTGCTAAGTAGGTGAAATTATATGGTTAATAGTTCTGATGGATTACTTAAAATCAAATATAACCATTTCTACTAGAATATTTTATGGCTCAAAATATTTTTTAACATCTGCATTTACATATCATGTTATTGTTTATTGAGCTGTTTAAAAACCAATAACTTATGAAGAACAATAAAATAATATCTAGTATAGGGTTTTATATAAACTTAAATAAATTCTCAACAGTTATCTATAAGAAATTAACGTTCCTAATTAGTTTTCTAGTAATTTTCCTAATGATTATTACCTATATCTAATTTGAAATTTCAAATTGATACATATCATAAACAAGTAACCAATTTGTACATTTTATTAATGTATATCAATATATATTTTTTTAATAATAAAGAAAAAAATATTTTACCAGAGAATAAATTCACTTTACTTAAGTATCTCTCTTTATAATTGAACTATATTTTTGCTCCAAATTGAATAGAGAAATGAGTATGAATTATGGAAGTAGTATATTTAAGTGGCTATTGCTTGCAAATGGTGTATATTTTCAGATGTAGTAATTTAAACCTTTGGCTTTGGACATATTGAAATAATTTTAAAGTTCTAAGATATTGTTAGATTAGGTAGCAAATTAAACGGTAAGTATTTATTACTTTTTACTTTTGTATTTGGATTCAGTCTGGTAAGACAAAGTGTGGCCTTAACTTCCACCACTCAATTTCTTGAATTGGGGCTGAAAGTGGAGAATAGATGTCTTGACAATAAATTCTCTCTATCTACTCCATATGCGTGATATGCCATGTAGCTCTATTCATTTATTATATTTACATATATAGTTATCATCATGATCATCATCACATCAGCCTATAGCAGTCCATTCCTGGAGGTAGGCCTCCCCCAGGGTATGCCATATACCATACGCCATATAGTTATATATAATTATTTTATTTCTTTCTAGTATGAGTTCTACTGATACAATTAATGTAACAGCACAACCAATCTCGGATATAACTCACGAGATGTTGACGTCTGTGTTTTTGGAGACCCGTTCAGCACAGGTCATTGCTGGCATATTTGTGTGGACGGCATTATTTATTACATGCCAACAGGTATTTAAACATTTTCGTATTAATATTATTAACAAAAAAAATTATGTTGATAACAGATTTCAAATTTTATATACCCTGATTTTTTTTTTGGGTCTTGCACTATTTATTAATCTCTAGAAATGCTGACAAGTTTTGTTTATTTTTATGTCTACCACTAATATCAAGATATTTTATTTTCGACAACATACTATAAGTATAAATCATATCTAAATTTTAATAAAGCAAAAGTTTAATAAAGCAAACAAATAGCATCCATAAAAAATATATTATCCCGACCTTGAATCTTATAGATCGATGTAATTATGAATTATTATTAACAAACCTACTAATGCTATTGTAAGTACATTGTAAGTAACTAGGTATATGTACTGTTAACAATAGCCTACTAACGGTATATTAAGGTTATATCTTGGAGACGGTGATGGACCGCAATGTAGGAAATATTATTACCTACACAGTTATAAAACCGTCCGGCCGTGATTACTCGAGAATTTGTTTATTTCAATCCCATATTTAAATGGATATTTTCCAGATATCTTGTACAGTTTTAAATGATTACTAAAACTAGTTTAGTCAGCGTTTACTTAATTTGATAAAAATTGAAAGTTTAGTGAATCAGTAATATTTAGTAATTCGAACATTAACGTAATTATGACTGGCTGATGAACTTATGTTATGAATCACGCCTATTAAAATTATTAATAGTTATTTTTTTTACTTTCATAGATGTACTTTGTTATTTATATTAAAAGATACTTTATGTTGCTATATACATAGATTAAGTAACGCGCAAGGCTTGTATGTTACAAAGTTTCACCATAGTTAGTGAAAGTGATTCTGCCAAAGATGGTGATCTCACTAGATACGACGATATAATGAAATTTTCTTGTCACATGATAATTAGTATATTTTGTCACGTTGTCAATATGTTCAATTTGGATACCATAAAAGTTAATTTAATTTGTAATATATAGGTACCATACTTGATTGGCGGCTTCAGTATTATTTAAAGTATTCATTATAGAGAGGTATAACTTGAGGTTCTCTTGAATAGAAAATATACGTCTGATGTCCAAGTTCAAATATTCTTCTTTTTAACTATCATAGACGTAAATAAATAAATATAAATAAACTAGTACAAAGCTGTATTCAATCACACTTTTTTTTATATGTTCATTGGCATGCACCGTTGATTTTTTTCCATATATAATTTATACACTAGAGAAAACTATGTGCTCAATGTTTATATTAACGCTCTTAAACTCATTAGCTGTGTTTACTTAAAGCGGTATAAGAGTTATATCAGTATTGACTATTGTCCAATGATTAAAAATATTATTTCATCTAAAATAAATCATTTCTTAAAGAATGTTCGAGATCGTTTGTTTACATTTGCACTTGTTGCCATGATATCCTTAATGCCAGCTGTCGCGACAACTACATCGAAACTGGCAACTAGTGAAGGTCGTTCAAAACCTCGAATAAATTATTGCGCAAATTAAGCCCAACCGGTATTGCTATATGATGAGGAATACGCTTAAACATTTTATCAACTTATCTGATTTAAATGACTGCAAGTATTAGAGAGATAACATTCATGCCTTTAGTATTAAATTGATGTAACGCCATATTGTCATCATTTTCATAACTTTTAATGGGCCTTCATAATGAATGTGACCTAATTCAAAATTTCTGTAATAGAAAGTACTGATACAGAATGAATTCTTTCCGTTTCCCACCTCGGGGAGATGAAGTGCAAGAAAATGGAGAACAAAGTATGTTAACACTACGTTCTCTAAACGTAACGAAAGAAGAAGTAATATATGTAAAACGGGAAATACTTACAATTTAATTTATTCATTTGTTTAAAAAAATAATATTGAATATGCTTTTTTTTGTAAAGTACGAATGTTTTGTTAAAAAATTACAAAAGAAACGTACTTTAACATTCTACTATGATTTCCCACAATTATTAATCACTTTTTGTGTTAGGTCACTTTCATTTTGAAAGTGAGATATATACATGAAATTTGCATATTAATACAATTTAACATAAAATATACACTGCATACGTATAAAACAAATATTTTTCCTTTTATAAGTGTCCACGGAAGGTGGTGGGAATGTATTTTAGACCAGAACTGGATCATTCTTTCTAGAGTCAGTCAGTTACTAGAAATGTTCTTTAAAAACTTGCATGAAAATATTAATATAAAAACGATTGTTATAAGTTTTTCTCAATTATAACGTAAAGATGAAAACTAAACAAAATTTAATAATTTTAGACTAATAAGTACCTACCTATTGTTAGTATAATATTTATTGTACCTATTCAAAGAGTTGATTTCAAATTCAACTTTATTTGTTAATAAATTTTGTAATAGTACATTCTTGCAGGAAATTAATATTCACAGAAATATTTATATCACGTGTATAGTGATCGCTGTTGCCACATGTCGTTTACCACACAGGGTATCGGAGATAGCCTTGGCGAAAATATATTACAGAATGTAGGTTTATGCGCCTGCTGTTGTTAATACTAAGAAAATAAAGTTAAACTGACAAAATTAATCTCATCTTCTATGTATATGTCTATTTAAAACAAAATAAAGATCCGTATTGACGTAGACATGGAAGACATAATAGTATAGGAAATTGCCAAGGACACGCACGATCGCATCGCATCGCATGTGCTCAAAAAAAACATCCAAGTTTCGCTATTCACTTGTTATTGATTTATTTTCACAAACTTCTAGACTACACTATCTGAATGTGTTTGCCTGATAAGACGCAATTATACCTATGCTACGTTATCGAATAGCTTTCCGTATTGTACACACAGGTGTATTACAAATTATAATGTGATATGGTATGTTGTTTAGGTCAAGTTAACGTCTTTCTATATAAATAACTATATAATATACTTATTAAAAGCAACGAAATTGTATGAATATTTAATATATTTTCAACTTATTTAATATAGACGAAATGTGAAGAATGGCGTGTGCTTACAAAAGCAATGGAGATTTAGAAACGATACAAAATAACCCGAACAACAGACGACTAATATAGTATATTCATATTCGACTAATAGCTCATAAAGATACTTGTATTGTAAACACAAATTTGTGTGTCGATGTTTACAATTGCTATCAATTGAGATAGTACTGATGAATTGAAATATACATTGCCTTATTTAATGTATAATGTGTGGCTTTTTACATTGCAGATTTACCAGCATCTACGCTGGTACACGAACCCATCGGAGCAGCGCTGGATCGTGCGCATATTGTTTATCGTACCCATCTATGGCTGCTACAGTTGGATCTCGCTCTTGTTTTTCAATGGCAATTCGTATTATGTTTACTTCTTCACAGTAAGGGACTGTTATGAAGGTAAACAAGCATAAATATTGCATATTGTTTTTTACGAATTTCATATTAACCAATTGAGTTGACGATGAAAACGTTTCTATTTGTGTACATCGTTCGGAATACATATTAATAATAATATTGGCTTGATCTATAAAATATTCTGTGGAATAATCTGCCTCTAAATTAATCTAAAAATATTTACTAGACATATCTATTTTTAATAGTGAGCATAATAACGAACTTGGTAACAACATACAGAATCAAGAATTAATTAAACAGGTCTTCATTATTCATATCGTTTTTTAAATGTCGTATTCCATATTTATTTTATAATATGATATAATAATATTAAACTAGATGTCAGTGAAAATTCTAAAGACGTATTATTATTTGCATGCATTTATATGTTTTTATAAAGGAAATAAAATTTTAAAAGGATCCTCTGATCTTACTGAATCAGTGCTAACCACATACAGTTACTTTCTAAACTTTAGAGTATGTACTTTGAACATTAACAAAAATTGTACTTCCAACAGCCTTCGTGATATACAGCTTTCTGTCGCTATGCTACGAATATTTGGGCGGGGAAGGGAACATAATGTCGGAATTGCGAGGACGGCCGGTGCGCGCCTCGTGCGTCAACGGGACGTGCTGCCTCTCAGGAGCCACGTACACTATCGGTTTTTTGAGATTCTGCAAACAAGCGACATTGCAGTTCTGTCTCATTAAACCAGTGTGCGCCTTCATCATCATATTCTTGCAGGTATCCTACTAGCTTCTAGTATAGCTACTAGCTTCTAGCTATCCTTTTTTTTTTAAATACATGTCACGTGACTCATGCTAAATGTCCGAGGTAACTCTGACCGCAGGTACAGTGTATTATGTCGACATAATGAACTGTCACACCACAAATAATTTTAACCAAACCAACTTTTCAACTTTATAATATTAGTACAATGTACATATAGATAATATGCGGAACATGTATGAAAGTATGTACATATGTATTTATGTATATATTTATTTGTTTTATAAATGTCGAACCCCCAGAAACATTGAAACAAACAAAATTGAAGCTATTCTAAGATAATAATGATAAAGTTGAGATAATACTGGAAATGTATAAAGCGAATGTAGATATTTCTTATCAACATTATAATTATAAGAATTCCATAAACGGATCAGTCTATTGTATGAATAATACGTATTTACCGTTCGTTGAGTCATTATTTATTGATTCAGAAAAATTACCTTGATTCATGAATATAACTTAGTATATTTCACATGTTTAATTGTTACATCCAATTATTACTTATAAATTACATTTTATACTCACTTATTACGATAAGTGAGTATAAAATGTAATTGACCATTGAGGCCATCATGGCATAGTGGGACAGCATATAACTGAGTTCGATCGTCACTCGTTTGAATGAATTGTCATTTATCCACTTTGGTAGACAGTTGTACGACGTTGAGTACCTACCGCCACTCGACATGCTGTGTCTCGAGCTCGGTGGAAAAACTAGAATGGTCTGTCTTGAGATAAGCCGAGGCTAGAGTTAGTTATCAAGAAAAAAATAAAAAACCTGAAAGGTCCTCAAACCTGACAAAATTAATAATAACGTTTTTTATGTCGATTGAGATTATGTTTGAGGATATTTTTTATTGAACACCTGATTTAGAACCGCAATATATAAGAAAACCTACAAAATATAAGAAAAAATCGTTACTTCCGTAAATGAAAATCAGGTGGCAAAGATCACGCTAACTAAGCTGTGGGCATCGACTATTATAAAATAAAATACATAAATTATTCCTATTAAAAAATATGTTCAAAGCTTACTTAAAATAATGTAATATTATGATCTCGAAAAAAAGAGCACATAATGTGAAAAGCTTGCCAGTCCCTTGGGTCTAGCGTATTCCCTTACATAAAAGTGTTCATTGCCACCGAAATTCGGAGCACACTTTACTTATTTATTAAGATCTCATCGATTCGCCCTCGCAATTTTGGTGTAATAAATTTTAGTCTCGACTTTTTCTTTTTATACATATTTATAAGTATGTATTGCGATAACATATATATATATATATATATATATATATATATATATATATATATATATATATATATATATATATATATATATAGAGCTAATGTATGTGTTGTAATGTAATCGCAGTAAAATTAAGCTCTCTGATTAAATTATTTTTAATATTCTAAATATATTAAAATTTATTTTTTTAGTTCAAACATCAATAGTGTGATGATCTCATATTAAATGTGTTAATGGTATGGGTATTATTTAATAATAAATAATTACGAAAACAAATTCGCCTCATTTGTAGGCCTATTTTTTATACCTACTATATATTTAAAGAGAGAAAGAAAATGAGGCCGTCGTGGCGTAGTGGCACATCGTCTGACTGTAAACGAGACGCTGGTAGGCTCACTATTTTTTATTCAGTTTATACAGTACGGTTAAATACGATAATTGGAAGGAGAATGAACACAGTGACTTAATACTAGGTTCCCTCTGCTTACGTTCTTATAAATAAAAAAAAGTATATCTAGAGTAAAGGTAAGAAAGGAAAAATGTATATAATTTAAAATATTTTATATTTTGATTCATAACGCAAGCAGATCATTGACTAATACTTTGCATCGTTTGACATCCGGTTATATAAACAAGCCAAACTATGGAACGTTGCATCATAACGTAAGTAGAGATTACCTCACTTAATATGATTCCTTGCTAAATATGTATGACCTAATACGAATGGTCATGTAAGTTAATTAAAATGTAATTTAACTGTTACTTAAATCTTTGACTATTACCTACTATGGACACGTGAGCGCTAATTATATATTTTTATATATAATTATTTGTTTTTGCATGATTCATACACGATAATAATGTATATTCCAATCACGCGGTTTTTATACCGTTTTATTCCCGTTCTCTTTTTCTAGTAAAGTGTGAATTTTTGACATTATTACTAGCGACCTGTGTCCAAGTCGGGCGCATAACTTTGTCCTTAACTGTTTCCTTTTATAAAAGTGATGTAATATTTTTTAATACTCAGAGAGAATAATGTATTATTCTACATAAATGTTATTTATATTGAAGACTTATTTAACTAACAGTACAACTTTTGGATATTAGATTAACGGATTGTTAATAAGAGGAGAATTTATGCTTAAAAATATTCATTTAGTATGTAATTAATTTGTTTATTGCACATAATATTGTTATTTTCAGGCGGCAGGGCATTACCACGACGGTGACTGGAGTCCCGATGGCGGTTATATCTACATAACGATAGTGTACAACTTCTCCGTCAGCTTAGCGCTCTACGGTCTCTTTTTGTTCCTCGGCGCTACTCGTGAAATGCTCAAGCCTTTTGATCCGGTGCTTAAGTTCTTCACGGTGAAATCTGTCATCTTCTTATCATTCTGGCAAGGTAAATACTTATTTCCCAATTTATCATTTATAATACATAAAAAAGGGAGTATTCATTTCTTTTATTTTGTTATGACTTATTATGGAGTATGAACTAAAAAAATATTAAGCAATAATAATAACAATTTTAATGAAGTGCAAAATACCTCTACTTAAAAAAAATGCTACATAAAAGGTTAATTGTTGTCGCTACCCTGTCAACTAATTTATCAGCTGATACTAAATCTATTGCATCGTTTCGATGACTCATACAAGACAATTAAGCTAGGCATAGGCATTCATAAACATTTGAAAGTAGTAGGTACAGGTATTGTTTACAAATACGTGTAAATAAATCAACACCCAGACACTGATCTAATATTTGTAATCGTCACAGAAATATTCAAAATTCAAAATTAAGCTTTACGATATTTCTCGCATAGCTGAGAGAATCTAATGTCAAAGTAATCCGCTCTCCGCTTTCCTTCGTCAAACTTAGCGATTTGAATGGTGGAACTTAACGCCGCGCTTTATCTTATTCCACTGACAATGAGTGGGGGTCGAACCCGTAACGTAACTATCACTCTTACACTCAGACGTCCCGCTAAATAGTAAATACTGATAATTTTTATTTATTTTTATTTATTATTTGTTTAATAATTTGTATTATTTCAACAGGCGTAGCGCTCGCAATCCTCGAGAAAGCGGACGTGATATCCCCGATAGTGGACTCCAACGGCGTACCAACAACAGCCGGTACGGTGTCGGCGGGCTACCAGAACTTCCTAATATGCATAGAGATGTTGGCGGCGGCCATTGCGCTGCGTTACGCGTTCCCGGCGGCGGTGTACGCGCACGCGCACCGCGACCCGCACCGCTCCGTCACTATGCAGTCCATCTCGTCCAGCCTTAAGGTATGGCAGCATAATATATAAAAAAGGGGCTTAAAATATTACTAGGTGTGCTCATATGAACTTTGAGAAAATTGTGAATGAATTCGTAGTAGAAGGAATTCGTAGTAAAGTGAAGGAATTCGTAGTAGTCGTAAAGGAAACTATCATGTATACTATATAAGATTAGCTTGAATACAAACATGACGATACGTAGAGTAAGTGTAGTCTTTGACCCTATTATCTAATTGAATGCTATTTTTACAATGGGCAAACGAATAGAGTTGCAAAAATAATAATACACCTTTCACTATCCAAACTTGTATCTCATAAATTACTCAACGTAAAACTGCTAAAATAGCTATTAATAATATTATTTTCAGGAGACAATGAACCCTAAAGACATAATGACGGACGCGTTCCACAACTTCCACCCCCAGTACCAGCAGTACACGCAGTACAGCTCCGGTGAGTGATTGCTTTAGCGTAGTGCATGGCCGCCGCCACCGCCGCCACCGCCGCCGCCTGCTCGCTGTTGCTTGCAGTGTTGTATGACTGACTCGCTGACTGACTGTTGGACATACATGGATATGCTTGACTTATTATATATTATATTTAATCTAACATTATATTTGGATTTTCTTTTGCTTCTTCCTTATTATGGTTCGAAATTATTCGTTTTCTATACATTAAGCAAAATTTTAACTTTGAAGCAATTATATAGACAAAATATGCTGAATATTCTTAAGAAGACAATTCATTTCAACATATTATAGGCTGTAAACTTGTTGTATCCACGTATGTTTGATGATTCTATATTGAATGATTGAATGAGCTATTTCTATTGTTATGACCTGTCATCTAATTATATTTTGTTCAGTTACATGCATTGCAACTCATTGAAATTATTTATCGAGGATTTGATTTAGTTTTATTATGATTGATGTTGATTCTCCTTTCATTGCTAAGTAGAATATTAGAACTAGTAAACTTTTTTATAAAACTGTTAATTTAATTGATTTACATTTTCTATTCCGTATATTTTTAAATAGATAGAAACAGGTATTGTTATTTTTTTTGGTTTTATTTTCTTTCAGATGTCACTTCTCACCTGCCTTATGAGAAACTATAAGCTCTACCATAGCTGTGCTCTGCATGAAGTGCATTGCTGTCTGTCTGTCCATTGTATACATAAATAATTTAATCCCCATTACATAATTATCTAATGTGTCACCACAACAACACAAAAAAAAACATAATTAAAACTAAAAAAGTTGTTTGTAGTGGCATGTTATGTTTCACACCGAGCATGGAATCACTATTAACATTCATTGTATGACTATTTTACTGACGTGGATAAATACAGATTTTTCTAATTTTATACACTTGGAAAATTATAAAATTTATAGAAATAGAGCCAGAAATAGAAATATAAATTAATGTTTTACCAATGTAAATGCAATCGTTGTATAAAAAAAATATATAATTTCACGATTGAATGAAAAAAGCTTATAAAATAAAAATTATTATCTTATGATCATTAACTTATGATGACGTCATATTTTTTATATTTTGACATTTGCATTTTGTAAGTCTTGTGCATTCGGTGCTCGGTAAAAGTCCCTTGAATAAGTTTTATTTTAGTTAATATTACATTTTTTATATTCCTTGTAAAGGTATTTGACTAGTTCGATATACTGCGATAATAAGGTCTCACATGTTACATGTAAATTTTTAATGTTTAATAATCTGCTTTCTTAAAAATATACTTTGTATGTGGGACCTAGCTTTTATAAATTGACACGTAAATTAATATAGATGTTTAAAAAAAGAAACTTAATGCATATATAAATAATATAGTTAATAAGTTCGGACTAATCATTGCCATTATAATTCAGTCGTACCTTTTAATTTGTACTTAAAGCTTACTATGTATTATTATTGTGTTAGAGTGTAAATGTTTATTTTTCTGTGATTTTTTTCTTTTTATTATTTTTTTTTTTGTTAATTATCCTTTAGTTAGAGGATTAAATCCAGTAGAAACACCTAAGTTTGCTCCAAAACGTTGAAATAAATTTTAAATACAGGATTACTTACTCGTGTATGATAGGTTTATACGTTTGATAACGAGACAGGTAAGTCAAAAGAGATCGATTTCAATTTTGCCTGACCAAAGAGTTACTAATATATAAAAATTAAAAAAAAAAACAGCCAGGCAGACTTGTTAATATTTTATTTAGCTTTGTATCTATATGCTTTGTAAATGTTCTGTTTTATCAGTTTAAAGTTTAAATCTAAATAATTATACGTTTTAAGATTTTTCATACTTTTTGTGAACATTTTGAGATTTCTCTAGTAACATGTTAATGATATTGTCTAGGTTTAAGCAACGTTTCATTTTAATAACATCTGTAGAATTTTTAAAAATATTTGTATTTGGCGTCTCATTAATAAATGATTCTACCTAATTCTGTAGATTTTATTTTAAATGTCGTTGTTGAATTTTAGGAAACTTCACTGAGGAAGGTGAGTGAATTAGTTGTTTTGTTATAGCTTGTTTATTTTTTGGTTGCTAGCATGTTGCTATGTGAGTGTATTACAAATTATAACAACTTATTAATATTGTATGTTAATATTAATAATCGTTACATTTTATATGATTGAAATATAATATAAAAATGCATGAAAATTGCTTTTATTTACAATTATTAATAACATTAAATGTTGCGTACTAATTTAAATTAAACATTGGTAAAGTGCGTGTAGTACTTTGATGGTTCCGTATCAATTCCATGATTTGTAGACCAAGAAAGTATAATTTATACATTTAACAAACTTAAATTTGCATAAATTTGGTGGATGGACTTTTTTGTCTGAAAACAACTACAAATATAAACTTGTAATAATTTTTTCTGTGATAAACCGAATTTTTTTTTATTTTTTTGTTTATATGTACTAAATTTCCAAACTTTTTTTTCAACAAAATTTACTAAGTTGTTTATATGGACTAAGATTCCACTTCTTGCTAATTTTAATATTTCCAGGTCGTCGGGAAGTGTCTGTTAGGTTTTGATTACGCGGCGAAATTCAAGTGCAGCAAAAACTTAGCATAACCGCTTGTAACTTTTGATTGCGTGAAGCTAAGTTTAATAGCTAAGCTATTTGATTTTTATTGTGCGCCAAGGGACTATAGATCTGGATTTTTGGTGTTTATTTCTTATAGTATTTCTTGAGACCTTGGCACGATCTTAAGAAAAATTATCTCGACAGAGGGACAGACAAAAAAGTCCTATAAAAGTTCCTTTTTTTTTCCTTTTGATGTACGGAAGCATAATTGATATACAGAGAATGAGAAAGTACAATCCCAAAAAAGAAAGCTTTACACCAGTTATTTGTTGTTTTATTAGTAAGAAAATAAATTTATTTAATTGTTACTTGTTACATTTTAGAAAACTTTAAGGGTATGATAACTTTCCATAAATCCCCTAGGCTACATTCTTGCACTTAAAGAAATACAATTTATATATTTTAGAACGTTGTAACTATTCATATATATTTTATGTATAGGTCATATTCATCAGTACATACACTCTACATTTATAGAACGAACAACGTTAAATATGTCACTTAATATAGATGACGCATTTGTATAAGCGAAAAAAACTTTAATTAACAGCCATAGAAAAAAAAGAAAAAAAATTAAATAACTTTTACTTGAATTACAATTACATTTATTGTATTGTACAAACAATTATTTATAATACTTCGCACTTAACACGAAAAATATTTTTTTATTTCTAATAATATGCTTATTAATTATTTAATTTTATTTATTTAGTTACCTACATTATGAAATTTACGTACACAATGTAACTTTTTACTTTTCTTATTCAATTCCTTTGATGAGAATACATAGGTACATGCATATTCACGGCTATTTATAAAATTTGAGCACAATAGTCTATATATATAAAATCAAATAAATTAATAGTTTTATTCCGATTACAACATTATTTGGGTTTTTTCCATTGTATATATAGACAACCCACTCAAACATACACGTACCGACATATACTTCATCATACATCATTAATGATGCACATATGTTTCCTTTATTCAGAACGTACAACACCAGTTTTATTTACATGTATTTAAAATGTCTTATAAACTATAGTGATGCGTGGTGCTGGAATTGGCAGCCGTGGCTCAGAAGAAGGAGCAGCGCTGGCGCCTCGGCCGCCGCCTCAACGGGTGGCCACGATCAGCCATGCCACTAATTATCATGAAAAAACAACGCTTCTTAGCTCTGACGACGAATTCCAATGAAAAATTTTTTAAAACTAGTTAGCAGTTTTATCCACTTGTCAAATGACTTCATATTTTGGCGCCAATATGTTAGTAAACTTTTGGTATAACAAAAAAACATTCCGAACTGTGTTAAAATATTTTTAACTTTTATTATTCGTACGGAATAATTTTCTTTTATTTTATTATTTATGGGAAATACCTAACCATTAATGGTCATATTTTAAACGTTCCTAAACCGAAAATTCTGGTTATTTATCAATCTGAAAATATAGATAAATCTTAAGGGTACCTAAGCCAGATTCATAATTTAAAAAAAATACAATAACTGACTCTCGTATGACGACTATGGCGCGATATGGATATAATGTATAGTAGTTTTAAGATAAAATACGCAGCGAGTAAATTATGTTGTACCTATACAGATAAAAAATTAAATAGTGGTAAGTGAAGAAAAAATATTTCCCTTTTTGTCTTGCACTTGATCATATAAATAGTTTGATAATATAGTTTCATAGCGTATTTACAATGATGAAATATTAAATGTATCTTTAATGTACGTATTTAAGAATAAGTTACAATTTTAAATAAATGATCACCGCGGTGTCGGTTAATTTGTACGATTTTAACAGCATACAAGTGTTATTTAAACGAGTTATTAGAATTATTATGTAATATCTATTAATAATATTATTTATTTATTGTTATAAAGTACTATTATTTTTTTTTCTTATAAGATCTGTCGAAATTATTCTGTATTTGTACTTATTGCTTAATGTAACCTGTATAACAATAGCCACTGCCTTAAATCGGAAATCTAACTTCTAATTGAATATTTTAAAATTGTAGATAGAATATAATAACGTAGTATCCAGTTACGAGGGTCGTCGCTATGCATTCCAAATAGACACATTAAAGTGCAACATTAATGCACATTTAGTGAAGCATAAAGTTTTGTACATAATTAATCAAACTTGAATAAATTTATAGGACCATTTCTGCACTTACAATTTATAGATAGCCAATTTACGATATTCGTCTCGACATGAGGCCCGCTTTAATGACAAAACTGCATTGCTTCGCCGTCCAATAAAATTTGTATGCACTTCAATATGTTAAATAGGTTAGTTTGTAGTATCCAACATAAATCATCTATTTTCTTTGAATTATAAGTAAATGCGTAACAATAATGTTTGAATTTAATCATATTTTCATAGCATATTTATCTTATATTTTTGAGCTTTTAAATATTGTTTTTGTTGTAATAAGACAAATTGAAAGTGCATAAAATAAACTGACTCGAATAAAATAATTATTGTAGATGTACTATTGTCACGATATCAAAGTACGTATAATTATTACATATTTTCTTTAACACGATTACTTAGAACACAAGAAGCGTGCGAACTAAGGCATGACTTTTATGAATTTATATGCCTTTATTTTCTATATATTACTATATTTATATAATAAATGTAATTTGAATAAGTGTTTCATGTACTACGCATGTTTTAAGTTAAATATGTTTATCAAAATAAAATACTAATATTGGTATAGTTTTTATTTGTTATTTATTACGAGAAATATGTTGTTTTGTATTGTTTCGTTTTATAGAAATTAAGTTGATGTAGAAAATGTATGTAGCGAGTCTATACTCGTACCTATTGTAGGTCTTTTAATGGCATTGTATAATTGTCAATTAAAATCCTTGACTGTAACACCACAAGGAAGCTTATTCGACAATTAGTATAAAAAATTGCATAAAAACCAAAAAGTTGTAGAAATTAAGAATTTATTTGTTTATTTTTAATTATAAATGAAATTATTTTTATAACAAAAATAGAGAAGAAATGAAATAGACCAGAATATTGTTGAAAGAGGATATTATAAACAAATTAATGTTAGATATATAAATTGAAATGTTTTCGCTCCAGTTTTTAAGATTATAAATACATAATAACATTGAAATAAAATGTTGTTTTATTTGAATTTTTTGAAAAAATATTCAGCGTAAACAAGAAACTGAGAAAGTTATAATCAAACTACTACTACTTTCGCTAGCACGACTTTTCAATCATACTTATGAAACGGAATTTAAATTATTGAACTAATATTAGGGTACACAGGTAAAATAAAACAGAATAATATTAAAAGTTTTTATTAAAAATATATACAGGTACAATATTTTTATTTTCTGAATAGGTACTTCTTATTGCTTTTATGTCATAATCGAAGCTAAATAAATTAGCAACATTATACATCTTCTTATAACTTTTTTAAATAAATTTAAATTTGCTAGTACCTATTTTAATCTATAATATAACAACTATGGCTGTCTACAAACAAAATATGTAACAACCCCGACTTTATAGCGGGTACTAAGTTGTATAAGTTATAAACGGACAAAAATAGTGCTCTTATAAATATACCAAAATATAGTCACTTATGATAGTGATAAATCAAATAATTTTTAAATAATAATATGTTTAGAAATTTGGTAGGTATTTCTCAAAATGAAAACTAAAATAAAAAAATATAGGTGTTAGGTACATCTACGATAAATTTGACAGAATGAACATTAAAACTTTTTTTAACGTAATTATAGTTACACTACGTTACCACCGCGCCAAAGGCATCTAAATCACAAAGTCTATGTGGCTAAGCCCTAGTAAGAGAAAAGAGATATGCAAAAATTCACAACTTATTTGTTAATCACTAAGAGATATAGAAGATTTTATGCTATTTACTAAAAAAAAGTGCTTCATTCAAAAGAAACCAAATTAAACGAATAATTTTACCCTTTGACCAGATAAAAGATAAAACATAAAAATCGTCCTTGTTATCGATTTCTTTGAATTTAGCATAACCTTGTTGTTCTTAATACATATGCTTGAATTAATAACGATTGCGAGCACCAATAGTTATTAAGCGAAGCGAGCGTACATACCAGTGGCGAAGATTATAATTTTTATAAAGATAATTTGAATATTGAACTTAGTTTACGAAATATATTTAGTACTTTTGGAAATTTCACTACAACAAATAACCCGCATGTTTATAAATCATAACTTTCGATTAGATTGTTTTTTCAGTGATAATTTAGAAGCACATAGTTATCTAATAAAATTGTGTAAAACTTTTTCGGTTTTATTTAGATGATTCCAGTTAAGTTTTAAGCGTTAAATACATTTCCTTAAATATTTTCATCTAAGTCATCATAGTTTCGATAAATTTTAGTTAGCCGTTTTAGTTCCATCCCCTAAAAAGGGTTGCAAATCTCCAACTTGATCTCGCTCAACGAGCTCTCGCCTCGCTCAATAATTGATTACATTATGATATGATGATTTTATAGACAATAAATTTGTGCAATAACTTCTACAAATGTTTAGTTACAAAAATTGTCACAAAAATTTTAAACAAATAATTAATTACAAAAAACAATAAAATGATATAAATATATTTTTTGTTATAATACATTTTATATTAGGATATTTAAAAAAGTCTAAATTCTGTCTATGTGTGTATTTATTTTTTAGAATATATGAAGAAGAGAAAAGCTTAGCGATTGTAGTAGAGTTAGGGATAGGTAATATATTAGCAATAAGATTTTGAAGAGCCATTAGCACATTAAGTCTGAACCAGCCAGACGCAATATACAACCGTCAATTTGGTACTTAACCTATACCATACTTACCAAGTATAATTAATACAATTCGATTTATTTTTACATAACTTTTTCATTAACTTATATTTTACAAAAATGATTATACCTAGTGTAAATTAATTTAGATTTTTAGAATCATATTTTTGCGTGCATTATAATATAGATTTATAACACATGCGCAGCTTTGCGAGTAAAGCTTAACGTGCAGTTTATATTAGATTTTTTGAGCATAAGATACGACAATCGCACGGTATGGTCATTCATATCACCTCATCCACAGAATAATATTAAATTATGAAAAATGAATAAAGATTTACCAAATCACTGGCATCGTTGTTGTAAACAACTAATACAGAGGGACAAAATTTAGGTGAATATGTTAAAAGCATACACAAGTATGTTTTTAAATACCTTTATATTTTAAATATGTTTATATATCTCGTATAATTTGTAGTATTTTTGGTCGTCATATTTATAAATACGTAATACATGTATTTTTGACATGTTTAGTATTTAGTAACCAAAATAAAAAGAAGGTATTAAGTATAGATTCATAATAGGTTCTAATACGCATTTATTAGAGAATTACGAATGTAGTTATTTTTCTGCAATTTGAAGCCTCGGAAGCATTTTTATAACAGCTTTCCATTAACAAAGTTTCGATGTATTTTCAGTCACATTATTGCGACCCTAATTCGGGAGTGCAGCGATCTCGCTTGTATAGAATTTTAACGAAGCCGAAGGTAAAGTATTTACATATATACACAAATAACAAATTTAAGTAAAAAAATAATATATTAATATCAGATTAGAATATCACGAGAACATTTTGAATAACTTTTAGAAAATATTGACCTTCGGCTGAAAGTATTATCGATTTCTAATAGGCTATAATTATTATAAAAGGTACGCTTAGTTTACTCTGAACACAGCATCATATCGGGACTCAGTGGGATGTTAACACTGTGGGCGATTGCTCATAACACTAATGAATCATTCGATAATGAAAATACACCGTGTACCACAGCCTTCAAACATTTTTTAATTACTACAGTAAAATGTTACATTATAAATACATTAATTCATATGTATCTATGCCATTCATATGCCATTATTTACTATATTAATAGAAAAATCATTTTGGATGAAAATAAAAGCAATATAAATAAATTGAGTGACTTATACTTTATTAATTTGAAAATAGTATTTGTATTCTATGTACTGTACCTATCTATTTAATGTCACATTTTACTGAGTATTAGTATCAAATGTGTGTATATTAAAAATTCGAATATTTCATTAGTATTTCATTGTCTTGTCATTTAATCGCCAAAACTATTATAAAGTAAAGCGGACGTCATATTGGTTTAGCACAATGGCCGGGTGCGCCTCGCTGAGGTGTGTGCTACGAACATCGCTGTAATGCTCGAGACCTGAGAAATAACACTTTATTATAATGTATTTAATATATATATACTATGGTATAATATTTAATAAATTATAATTTTTCTATGTAGTTATATTAAATAAATTTGTAACACGTTCATGTATAATTATTATTAACATATTTTTTTCGTTTTTCAATACAAAGGAAACATTGTAGAATTTCAGAACTGTATACAAATAATATTTTCTGTTAAGCTAAAAACTACTAATAATCTCTAAAAATATTCATGCTCATGGACGTATCAATATAGTATCATAGCATCAAACATAGGAAATATATTCTTAAGTAAAAAAATAGATTTCTCGAAATGGATATATAAGGAAAAACATTACATAAAACTAAACATATCTAAAGATATAGATATGTTTAGTTGAGTAGTCACACAAAACAAGAATGAAAAGAATTCAATAAAAATTGTTGCTGTAAACTCTTATCTAGTTTTTAACTAAAACTTCAATAAATAATATAAAATAACTTTCTATAGTAAATGGGGTTACACTCGAACTAGGCACTCCACTAAGACTCTCACCTCGAAGCCAAGAAGCCACCTTTTAAAGTGAGACTCTTTACTATAACAATGCTTCTTTATTATTTACACAACGTCAATAGCAAACTCGATCTACACATAACCTAAGTAAAAGTTCATAAAATTTTATAAAATATTTATGATCGTGGCTATACCTATTGTGAATAATATAATAAAAATAAAATGAAATATGATTTATTGGTTACGGTGCAAGACAAAAAGCAACGATAAATTTTTTTTAAATAAGAACAATACTGAATTTAATCGGGCGAGGGGCAAGCTTCAGCGAGTGTGGAGTAAACAATAAACAAAACAAAATGTAACCTTGTGCGGGTGACACTGGAAACTCAACCCGTGACGCGATCACAATGAGTCGGGGTCCCAGTTCACTGTAGGTATGACCCATGCACAACTGCCTCTTGAAATAAAAGCAACACAAAACAGATATGAAATGATTTACACAATGCCTTTCATATTTGAAATAAGTTGGATGGAAATGTATTGTCTTCGTCTTGTAATGCGCAATATTTCTATAGCTCGAGTAATATACACCGGCTGACAGGTTACTGGAATGTGCTTTATTATACACAGTAAGTATTTTTTAACTCAAGGTTTAAAGAAATAATAAAATATTGTTCTTACGGTATAATTTATGTAATTTTCGCATTGAGGAGATGGTTTCACACACAGTCAAAAAATAATAAAATTATTAATTTTGCATAATTTTAACAGTGAAATGAACGGCAATAAATCATGATACATATTTTACATGCAACGCATTAATGAGATTTACGAGATCCTTTTATTTCTGTGAAAAAAATTAAATAAATGAAAGCCATTTAGAATCGTTTAAAAATAGCACAAAACGGTTATATAAAAGGTAGGTAAATCGCTTTTAGCTTATTGTAATATTGGTAGTATTGATAGTTCAAATTATTTAGTAACTTAAAATTCATTAAAGTATTTTTTAATTTGAAGATTTTTTATAATGGATCTCTTTCTTACATCTATTCTTCTATTATAATTGTGTAATGTTATCTCTTTTATACTGTACAAACTGCTTCGTATGTTCTCCATTCAACGGGACATTGGCGAAGTGAATTGTTATCAACTGGCACGCTCTAAACGCCATTACTTAAGAGCAGAACAGACTTTTGAATAACTATAACATATCTTATTTTTTACCAATAGAAATTATACTAATATATAGATGAAAAATAATTTAAATAAAACTTTAACGCAACCTTCAATCAGAATACACAGCACAATTAGGGTTAGTGGCTAGTTAGGGGTAACTGTGGGTTAGTCACAATTAGGTTAAGTACCTTTACTTTGTAATTACATAGGTATATTCGTTTTATAGCAAATCCGATTTAACGATTTATAAACGAATCAGATAAACAATGCTTTCGTTTATATCGCAGTCAAACATAATACTGTATGAAATATCTGTATAACGTAAATTTAATATTTTTGTACACATAAACAGAGTGCTTTCATTTTTTTCTTTTCCAACGGTGTTATTAAATATTTGTTAAAATATCCATATATAGTGAATTGAAAATACCTATGAGATGCACGATGTGGCGACCCAGGAGGTGAAGAGGCTGGGGATAAGGCGGGTGTTGCCGGGGCTGAAGCTGCTCGTCTTCTAGAATATTCCGACCCTCCTACGGCCATAGCGGACCCGCCTCCACCGGGATCAGTCACTCGGGTCACCGACAACCCTGACGCCGAACGCGTCGGTCGGGATGGAACTAGTGAAATCAGTACTTAGTATCTCTAAAAAAGTTTTATACTCTTAATGAAAAGAAATCATTAGATTATATGATATAGATTATATGTGCGTACGTAGTAAAAGAGGACAATTTATGCAAATGGAATGTGAATAAAATAATTCTTGGCTAACAATACAAACAAACTAGTTATATTATTGCATTAACCTCCAGTATAACTATAAAGGCCTGCAGGTGAGGACCGTGGTCGGTACCCGGATGCAGTGGACGTTGTTGACAGGGTGGACGGTGATCTCTTCATTCCGGTAGAGTCACCGGCGTTTGACGCTGTGGACGGCCGGCGCGGTCGCGGCTGACGTTTCGAACTCGTTCTGCACACTCCTATGAACGAGTAGTGTTATATCACACGAAATAAAAATGTCAAAGACAAGTCACTGCAAACCGTGAGAAAACCAAATTTAGCCTGTTGTGGTTTTTACAAAGCTACTAACGCTAGGTGTGTCATATGAAAGTATAAAAAGTGCAAATAAATATTTACATAGGACCAAATGAGCGTAGCGTATTAAGCAAAATAAATAAACACACGAAAATCTATAGCATTTAAAGTAACCCACGTTTATAAATAAATATACATATGTACACAGCATGTGTATAATATCACTAAAGCCCTATATGTTAACCTTACAGCTAATGTAATTTTATTATTATTGATGATCTATTAATTACTCATAATGGGGTGCAAAATTCTTAATAATACAGAAAACTTGTGGGTACAATTAGGCACACTAAACGTGTAAAGTGCTTAAAACGGTTAAATGAAATAAAATTTGAAAACCATATTTACCATTTATGTTGGAGGCAAATTTAATTATTATTTGGAGACTGTGGCGAAGTAGTTCTTGCCAACTGAATTAGAGATCCTCGAAGAAGGATAACTTAATTTAAGTTATACCATTTTAGTGATAATATAAACTTGTAGATTTTATAGATTCTTGTAGATATTTCATGGAAATTATAATCGCAGATCTCATATATATCACGTTAACTTTTGACTGTTCTAAATCTATATCGCTTTTTTTATATTTAAAGGGTTTTAAGACAAGAAATAAAACGTACATACCTATTTATAATTTATTTTGTACTTCTACAAAACTATAAACAACCTACGGAAGATAATTTTGTTATCTTAGTTATGAAGCCAATCTAATAGATACAAGACAAATTATATTTGAATAATCTTTTTTAAGGACTCGTTAAAATACTCGTAGTAGTTAAAAGACTAATTAGAACCATATTGATATCAAAAGAAAACATATATTTCGAGAAATAAGCTTGACGTGAGCTCTATACTTAACATTAAAATATTATAGGTACAAACATTTTTATAACACAGCTTTTCTGAAATAATATCTTAAATCAAAACAAATTACGATCAATTATCGATCGATCGATTATCAAAACAAGTTTAAGGTGTTAAGGGGCTTGCAATTTATATAGCTTCACGCTGTATCCCGCACATAGCAGGAAAAGCGGGAGGGAACCTAGTGTTTAGACACTCCGTTCCCCACTTTCCGCGTTTCGAGACATTGCCTGTTGACTGGCGGAACTGAACGCCGCGCACTGTCTGGTTACCAGAGTGAATAAAATGAAGATAATTAGTTCTACCTGAGTGGGAATTGAACCCACAAACCATCGAGTTTACAGGCAGATGCTGAGCCTCTGCGTCAACACTTGCAATTTACAAGTAACAATAAATAATAAAAAATAAGATGTGTTTTCATCAAAATCTTATTACTAAAATTTTAAACTAGAAATAAATTATTATAATAATAATATTCCATGACCTCGTTCATCATGAACATTCGACATGTCAGCATAAATTTTATTTAAATTTGGAATATGATAAAATGTTTTTTTAAGAAATTAACTATCCTAAACCACAAATGTAAATCCTAGACACAAGATTATAAATATAAAATTAACTTATGGCATAACACGCTTATAAGAGTGAAAAGCTATATTCGTTGATATAGAATCATACTGAATCACCTAAATTTGAACACTTCACAATCATCTATATATCACGCCTTTTCTTGTTGCTATATCCCTACGTTAAGTCAATAATTTTAAATATATTATAATTATTTTCGTTTTTACCAGAATATATTTACTGTGGAACACAAACAACAAATATATTAAACAATAATGCATACATCGTAATAAACATTAACGTACATTGAAAGATTCTCGTACGTTTATTGGAAGAAGAAAGTAAACAAATTGCAAATCAAAGAAAATCAAAACTGCGATACGGGTTATCTAAATGCTAATATCCGCTTCATACATTACGTACCAGTGGGACACTGCCTGCCCATTGCGCACTTCCCCTCGCATATTGTCCGCTGGCTGAGCATAGTTTGATAGGAATCGAGCATCACACGACATTCCGCTAGATCGCTGTCTGCCAGAGCCAAGGAGGGGTAACGTTCTTTAAGACGTCTTCTTTCCTACAGAAAATGTAAAAGTTAATTAAAAGCTTTCATTTAATCACCTTTTACGTGTATTAATATCACGAAGAATTAGGAGAAAGCACGCATAATTTAAGGTACTAAAGGAGAATCAGATATATTTTAAATATTTCAAATCCTGAAATTAAATTGAAGCATATGTGATACGGTTGATAAATTCGTTATCTATTGCAATATTGAGATGTCATAAACAACAGTGACGCACGCATAAAATCGCCTAGAGTGATATATGTAACGTGCACGTAGGTATGTAATAAAGTTTTATTGCCCATAAACCATAAAGGTCTATATAATCTATTAATAAAATTATCATATTTAATAAAACTTTTGTGTAAATTGACTTTCGGTGTTATTAATGTGTTATCAAATGAAATTTCAGACTTTGTTGCGCTCACTCAGCTAATAACTATTTTTTGCTAATAATATTTAACATAATAATGCAATATGGATAAGAATTAGATAAATCAAACGTATGCTCCTTTTTCAAAGCGTTTTTGTATGTCCATCGTTATACTGTCATTATATATAATCCATCAAATTCATCCATTGAAAAATACCTTTCTTTTGGCACGTGTTTCTACAATGCAGTTTCTACAAGGATTTGCAAGCAATTTGTGACTATTATAGGCACGATGCATAGACGAACTTAAACTATAATTGAGATTTGAACGCATAACATCATGGCTAATGGCTTTAAAAATACTATTAATTATAAAAATTAAAATGATTATATTATCACAATCCAAATGTATTTTTTTGCTAACAAAGAACTAACTTGCTAAAATTGGAAAATTTCATTTCACAACCACTTCCAATGGAGTAATGCTCCGAAACCGCAGTATTACATAACGTTAAAGTAATTAGAATGAAACGAATGGCACACTGATTGTAGCATCACTTTGCCGATTAAAGGCGGCAACTTAATTAATTAAGCTCTCTGTACCAACTTTGTGCAGAGAACTTTAATACTAATATTGATTTTTATTGCAGATTGCATACTGAATAACTCAAGTAATTTTATATATATTCTTTATTTTTATTGCTCTAAATAGTCAAATAAAAGACAGTCAAAAATTTTGTTACCAACGGTGGACTTATCTCTTCCAGTAAACGCGCGGATGTGGTTAAGTGCAAGCAGCAGGGGAGACAAAACGATGCAAAAAAATAAAATAAATACAATATATAAAGTAATAATATATATACATATATTAATAAATATTAAATACATACATAAATACATGTATAATTTATATAATAAACATAAATATATCATGAAAGTACCTATTACTTTCACGATATATTTCTGACGAAATATTACAACTAATTTTATATTAACATATTAGGAATTTAACGATGTATGAAGATGTTTTTTCACTTGAGATGTGAAAGATTTAATGGATGGACTCTTCTGGATGGATTTAGGTAGCCGGTTCCGAAGAAGTCGGATTGGGAGCTAATTAAGTTGAACTCAAATTGGAAAACGTGGTCATAGTCACGCAGATCGCAAACAAAACGTATGACGAGGTTTTGAGTGTGCTCTAATTTTAGAGTATATTATTTTATTACCTTCGTTGTTTATATTTCTATTAAGTTGTAATAATATTTATATGAAGCATAATAAATTGGCTGCTGACATTCGAATAAAATTATGTAAGTAATTCACAGTGCAAGTGCAGTATACCAATATATGTAAAGTAAAAAAAGTACATAAATCAACAACATAAACGTCGCAATGTAAGTTTATACGACTATGTTTATTTAGTTACTTTCATTTTCCACATTTCTGATCTTAATTTTCCATGTGAGTTAGCATTGTTAATGTCGTCTATAAAATTCTCAAAGCTACATTCTGGAGGCAGCGACGCGGTAACGGCTTAGATATGCTACAGTCGCTCTGACACATTTTATTTAAAAATGTACCTATGTGCTAAATATCTATTTTCGTCTATTGAATTTTTCCTCAGTTCATTTTAATCCAGTGTAGGCTTTAATTTCACAAACGGATATTTTGCAAAGATGCTTAAAGTATATTTAGATATGGTCTATAACAAAATAACTTACTTCTACCAGCTTGTAAGTTTCGAAATCTTGCAGTTGACGCTGAAATCCTAGATTGGGATTGGCGACGGCACGCCCAGCACGAACTACTTTTAATGCCTCACGCCACGTCAGCGGCGTCACTGACATAATATATGCCACCGCCACTGTCACGCTACGGGACATACCTGCCAAACTACAGAAACTATTTAGTTAATAAATTGCTTAATAAGATACAGTGCTGGAGATGATTATTGTTGTATATTTTTTTATCTTCACGTTTTTTCAACATTTTAGGATAGGCAATCGGGACTCTAGTATTGAGACACTCCGTTTCCCACTTTTCACACATTTTTTAAGACATTGTGTGTTCAGCTGAATTATATGACGTACAGTACGCATACTACACTAATAAATTCTAAGTCAATCAAACTACATATTTCGATTTTTCAGAAGATTGAGGTATTCGTCAAAAATTAAAAAAACGGCTTCAAGCGACTTAGACTGTTAAATATTCTTATAATATGAGATGCATTAAATTAATATAATTAAGGTTTAATTATAACTACATTTCTCGCAAAGAAAATTATAATATATTTTTTAAAGGAATTTTAACAAAAATGTATTAACAAAATAAATATCAAAAAAATGTGTAATTTAAATCTATATAAGTAAATCCTCAAGTTACTTTTATTATTATGTAATATATGCATAAGTTCATGAGTTGCGTAGATATACCAAAATGTACGGATCCTTAATTATAGTACGACGCTTTTATAGAAAGTGTAGTGTACCTCTGATTTTTCAATATTTTTACAAAAGCATTTAAGGTAAATTATTTATTGTGTGTGTGTGTGTAACTAAGTCAACTATAATTAATATAGTGCACAAAGGCATTATTATTTTTAAAGTAAATCTCGAAAAAATAAAAGTAAAGAATACTTTGGCAAGAATATTTTTAACAATAAGATCTACCCCGCTGTATAACGGCAGAGGTACAAAAGGTCGCGCACAACAGCGTGTTAAGACTGCCTCAAGCATGCCCTTGTTCCTCAACGATACAATGTCACAGTAGCCTTTTCATTTTTCTTAAGATAATTATTTTCTTAGTATTTTTTTCGACATGATTTAAATATGTAAAATGAAACTGTTGACAGCTAAGTACGCTATTTCTCTAATTTTGTGAAGTACCAAGTAAGAATTTACTCTGTTCTCAATTTTGAGCCTATTTAGACGCATAATGGTCTGGGTGTTAAAATGCATTCCCGCAATTGATTCAATGCAAACGGCAAAATAATTATTTTAGACAGAAAAAAAGATCGCGAAAAATATATACGATGCTGCAATGTCCATTGCACTTATCACAACTCAATGGGTCGAGGTCGGTTTTACGGAAACTAATTAAAAAAGTAAAAGTAGCTTTTTCCGCATTTCTGTTGAAACTAGGGCATTAAATTGTTTGCATGCTTATAATAAGGTCTTTTAAGAGTTTCGTGCGATATTTATGAAGCATTTAAAGGTATTTGAGAATTTCCATTAGTTTTTTTGATAATTTATATGGTGCTTTTTTCGGTTCATTCAGTTATATTTCTGTTACTAAATAAATAAGAATTCATCTTATTTCGTTTTTTAGTTTTACAGTACTCTACTGTACAAACTGCAAAATTTCATTCGCTTCGAGGGTCATTATTTATTATTATTGTTTATAATATGGTTTTTAGTGTTGCCCAATAACAATACAGTTAATGCAGCTTATTATTTCCATATTATTAAATTTTAATGTTTTAGTCATTGCTCCGGTCCCTAAATGTGAATTAAAATCAAATGTGTTAAGATTTCAATAATGAAAATAATTGGATACTCTGTCCCTTAAGACTTATCTCAATCTCGCTACGATAATGTGAGACTATTGGATTTAAAAAATAGACTTGGTAGGTAGCCAAGTTTGTCTTAAAAAATACCTCTATTTGTACCGGATAACCCTAGCTAATATAATATGTAAATGTGACAGATGCTCAGGTAACATATATTTTAATATAAAAAGAATAGGAAAAATTCGTCAAAAATATACATACATACATACATATATTTTACACATAACAGCATTGCGTCATATTAAGGTCAACATATGATTATTAAAAGTTGTGTAAATCTATATTAGACGTAACATCTATATAGATTATATACAATAAGTATTTATGAAGTACAAAATATATAGGAATTCGTCTAAATTTACATTGAATGATCAGTATTATAGAGCAACTTGCGATATTTGACATCGCGTGTTTGGCAATGATGAAGCTCAGCTCAGTCAGCACGAATGTTGCACGAATAATAAAATAAGAATATATTATTATTATAATAGCCAACGTACATACGTACCTTATACTTTATGAATAAAATATTTCAACGAAAATAATGAGATTTCAATACAGTGTTCAAGAGACGGAAAATCAAAGCATTTTTACGTTTTACGGCATGTTTAAAGTTCTTCACAATAATTCAAACGTATTTTTATACAAAAAAAAGCAAAAAATGTCGTAGCTAGAGACTCTTATTTAGGCATTGACGTGCCGTTTCACCATTAAAAAGATGCCTAGTTTTGAAAACAATATTAAAGTATCATATAATGTAAGACTAACTTTTACAATACAATGTCCGAATTTTCATATAAAATTAACTTGTAATTGAAGGCCAATGGATCTACATACCTTGACCTATTAATCTCAGTCGCCAGGTGTTCATTGAAAAGGAATGTGTGGATGTGTTATATTTGTCCTTTAAACTTTAACAGCACTGAAATCAAATACTTACCAATGTATCAAAACGTTGCCATCCCTCAATCTAGCAGCATGTATAAAATCGTTGCATAAACTGAAATACTGCGTCAGATTTTGATCCGGTGAGTCAGAAGCCATAATGCAAAGATAGTGTTTGTCCTGTAAACAACACCTGTGATAAATATAGAGGTGTAAATACATTAAACATTTTTTCAAATGCTTGTAGTAACTTATTTTCAAAGAAAATAAAAATGAACTATGTTAAACTCAAGTATATCTATCATACTATATTTATAGTAGAATCTTTAATAAATTTTACATGAAATTAAGTTATTATAATAACCATTAAGCTATTTTAATGCCTCACTGTTGACATGATGTTTGCGGGTCGATCCCCACTCAGGGGTAATAAATATAGATAAGACAAAGTGTATCGTTGGATTCCTCTACACAATGGCACGAAATGTCATAAATTTTTTGTCACAGAGTGCAATTACTCTCTTTATCTAACCTGGTATGCACGCCAAAGCATGAAGCTAATTGAGATTGACTATTAAACCTAAAATATAAATGAATACTAGAATTTATGAATTTTTCACCTAAGGAAAATCAACAGATTATGTTGATTACCAACAGTAAGTTAGGTACAGGTTGGGTTTCAAGCTCCCCATGGCACATATGACAACAGTTTCAGAATTTCCTTTGACGCGCATTGATTCTATTTACCTAAACATTTCCCTTTGCTAACGAGAGTGACAAATTTGAAATTCAAATGACAATGACATAGAATTTTTAAACAGACAGGCTTATACAATGAAACGAGACGAACCATAAGAATCGTAATATTTTTTTAACAGCACGTAAAATTTAAAGGCCATTATGGTGTAGTTGCACTATAAGGGCGACAGTTGTTTGTTCGATTTCCACACAGATATTGTATTATTATTTGCTTGGAGAGTTAATTTCTCCGCTGAACTACTGCGTACTGAACACGCTGATATAGCGTTAGTATAGTTAATTTATACTGCTAAAAAAGTTGGGATACAAGGGTCACTCTCGAGAGTCTGGCAACCAACCTGCTATTGAATAAAGAATATTAAAAAAGAAACAAACTAAATAGCTTCACGCTATTTTCCGCATAGCATAGAACTTTTATCACTATACCACCTACCATACATGTCTGTCACATCACCTATATACACGTACATGTCGGACCCCAGAGTAAAATAAGTCATGATTATAAAAAATGGAAGGAAATATTTTGTTACGAATCCAAAATATATTAAGCTTTTTATTAAAAAAATACGTGAAAGATCAACATATTTTTTTTTCTGGGTAGTAATTGATAGAACCTGTTTTTAAAAGCTTGTTTGAAAATTCAGGTTTATAAAAAAATTCTTATATAAAATGGTAAAAACTGTTTTATATATTTTATTGAAATTTCCATAAACAAAGAACTATACAAAAATGCAGACCCTAGATTTTATAGATTTTCATGACAAAGAAAGCACAGTTTATTTCAGCGCATTTAAGGCAAATAGGTGCGTGTTTCACATTTGAAAGCATGGTATTGCGTTTTTTTGTGTATGAGTATCTTCAATAGTTTTAACAAACAACGGACTATTTTAGTACTGCTACTGCACGAAAATACTGCTGGATTGGTCGCGATTCTTTAGAGAATGCTTTGAATGTCTACTGGTATATCAAGTTTCAAATTCAGTTTAGTTATACGATGCTATTATTACTATGTGCAGCGTAGTCAGTTAGTAAAGCAAGTTTCTTAGTAAGCTGGTATGAACTTTTGCCTCATTTTGAGCATCAACAATAAATGGATGAACGAATAGGTTTAGTTCAATACCTACTTGACAAAAGAAGAAGATCACTCAAGAAAAAGATCAGACACACAAAAGGTCACTGGTGTGGTCTGCGATAGCAGAATACCGCCCAAGCTCAAGGGACTGATATACAAGAGCATTATCCGACCTGTTCTTATATACGGCAGCGAATGTTGGCCAACATTATCTCGGCACACTCAGGAGCTTCACGTCACGGAGATGAAGATGCTGAGATGGATGTGTGGCGTGACGCGGTCCGACCGCATACGCAACACATTCATTCGAGATAGTCTTGGGGTCCGTGACGTGGTGGATAAGCTCCAAGAGCGTCGCCTGAGATGGTATGGCCATGTTATGCGCCGATCTGAGAACTATGTCGGAAGGAAGTGCCTTGACATGTCTGTCCCTGGAGTTAGACCACCCGGACGCCCAAGGAAGCGATGGCTGGATGTCGTGACACAAGACATGAGAGCCAATAAATTATCCACTGAGGATGTTAAAGACCGTGCAAAGTGGAGTAGGCTCAGTCGGAAGGCAGACCCTGGCAAAAGCCGGGACTAATGCCAAGAAGAAGAGATATAAAAAACAAATGTCCGGAACATGTGATGTAGAATTATAAAAAATTAAATCCCAAATAGAAAAGCCATGCAATACACGTAAAAGAAATTCACGAACTAAGTCAGTTAAGTATAAACGTGACGTTCACATTTTACAAAATAGTAAGATCGAAAGAGCGGCCCCGAGGGAGTCACAAAGGCGATATTCCCCTCGATCGCAGTAATCTAACCCGTACAAATAATGACGACCAGTTAACGGAAAGCTGTTCGTTCACCTCCATTTATTAGGCTGTTAAGGGAAATTGACCGCGATTGAATTCTAAATTAATGTATAAATGAGTTCGCATTTCGTACAAAATATTAAATTCCTAAATTGTTTATAGTATATAAAACGTACTATAAAAATCCTTTACGCGCTTTCATTATGAATTCGTCAATAAAAATCTCTGAACAATAATTTATCATGATGTTCACTATACAATCTATCTAATTTAAAGTGTATAGAGAATAAGGCTATATTCTGTTCTATGTTCCGTGTAAGGGTAAGCTGAGCATCGTGAACATTTTACGACA
This sequence comes from Dione juno, assembly GCA_037127375.1. Taxonomy (NCBI): domain Eukaryota; kingdom Metazoa; phylum Arthropoda; class Insecta; order Lepidoptera; family Nymphalidae; genus Dione; species Dione juno. The sequence continues at coordinate 2,059,019 of JAXRJS010000052.1, forward strand.
TGTCTTTTGTGAACTGTTGGTGGTCTAGACAATAAAGTAGATGTAAATACATTTTATGATATACCATAATGTACCTATTTCAATACGTAGTATTATTACATAACATTTAATATTACGTTTGTTCAAATAAAATATTCAATGATGAATGCATCGAGACAGAATTCACGCAGTGGGAATATTTGCTTAAATTATGGAGGAATTCTTATGTATAAGGGGAAATAAAAATCAAACACGTGTAGGGTAATTCGGGACATTGCATATTGAGTAGCGGGACTCAACGTGGCGCTTTGTATACCAGAGCGAAGAAACGAAAAAAATTATTTCCGCCGAGTGGGGCTGAAACCCACCACCGCGTTATTTTATAACCAAAAAACCGAGCGAAGCTGTTGCATTGCGCCACGATGCCTCGGGGGCGTGGATTTTTCATAATTATTATAATATCGCTCGTTGTAATAAATGAATGAAAATATATTTCAACTCACCGCATGTAATCTTCTAGCTGCATCGTGAATGGAAAGTATATGTGTAATTTTGTATTTATCTAGTTGAACGGGGTCCTTCGAGTCTCTATAGTTGCCTACATAGAGACCCGGCAATACCTGTAAAAATAAACGTTTCATTTCAATTATTTGAGTCTCTGAAATAAGTATGAAATAATTTAATCGTGTATTATAAGCTGGAAAAACACTTTGAGTAGAAAAAAAAAACCCCTCAAAATATAAAACTAAACTAAAATAAAGTTGACCCAGTTGAGCTTCCACAACGTATTTGTTGGGATATTAACAGACGGAAGTCACAATTGCTCTAATAGGCAAAGCGTTCACCTCGTAACTTCGTATAACAGAAAAAGAATTTTTTTGTTAAAATATTATGGTAGATATGTGACGATATATATGCACATATGCCACATATACATATGTCTGTACTACCCCACTGCAGCCTCGATGTACATATTCAACAACTTTAATATAAGAAATAATAATCTAGAAATATTCTATTCCAATTTTTATCCAAATAATTACGTACCTATATCTATATATTAATACGTTAAGCAAAATTTTTGGGCTTCTTTTAAATAATAGTGCTTATGAAGTACATTAAATTAATAAATAAACCATATGTTTAACAATGTAACTTTATATAAATTGACATCACGTTGCTATGCCAAAGCGTATTTCAACGGTCCTCCAGTATTACTTAATAACCTAATACAGGGTTATAGCACTAATAACCTATTATCGGGATAAAGATGAAGTCTTTTCAAATTGATTTGATCCTATAATACTCTAGGCGCAATCGCGCCCATCCTGAGATACCTATTCAAAATTTTAGCCTTTTTTAAGAAACGGAAAAGAAACATTCATTTTTAAAAAGTATTAATCAAAATTTCAAGCAATGTATTTATAATTTGAAATTTTTAACAATATATTATGATGTCATTATTTAGACAATATACCAATTGTAATTTACCAACCAGAAGTTATCTGCAAAAGTTTTATTAGGCTGTTTTTTTAATTAATGCATCAATGCAAAAATCTACCGATCTAATCTAAAAAAAAAATTAATTTAAGATATCTCAGAATGGTTTTCTGTTAGGATACTATAGGACCAAATCAGTTTGCAAGGACCTCACCTTAATCTCCTTCACGGGAATACGTTAAATTCCCAATAACCTTGTATAATGTGCCTGTCATTCACAAAAAATATTAATAATTAAGTACATTATAAAGTTAAACCACCAGCGAACAATAGTATTATATGAAATTAATCCTCAACGCGACACAAAGGAAATTTAAAAATTATTATATAAGTAAAATAGATAATGCTATTAATTTGATATAAAATATAATAATCAAAAAATATAAAAATACCGTGAGTGAAAAAGAATAACAGGTCCATTAAAGTCACGATGACGAGTTTTTTTTTACCTAACAGCTGTAACCGCTGAGTGCTTGTATAGCACTTGCTAATGACGCTGAAAAAATATTTGTTTTAAAAGCCGTTTACTGTTTAAATCACTTTGTATCTATATTAACCTAAACAGTTTTAGCTCTTAAAAACTTTAGTACAATCTGTTTAAATACATATGATTCACAAGAGTAAATATACTTTTTAGCATTAGCTTACAAGATAACTACAACTTTAACGTTGACGATAAGTAATAAATTAAGCATCTCTGAAGCTCATTTCACTTTTAGCTGATTATGTTGAAGTAATGCATGTGGAAATTTTGAAACTGATAAATTATGTATGAACATAATACTATGTTCGTATATACATTTCACTTTTTTTTAGGTAACGAATAATATTTTAAAACTACTAAATTAAACTGTTAAAGTAGAGCATACAAAATTAACGTATTAATGAAGAGAAAAAGTATAAAAATACTTCAAGAAAACGTAAAAATTTTAACGCACAAATAAAAATAAAATGTAGATGTTTTGTTTAAGTGTTTTTCTAGCTTTGGTGTGGATTAACGCTTTAAAAATAACAAAAACAATGATTATATAATTTTTTAAACATGCTACCACTTTATTATTCTAGAAATATTTACAACTAGTTGACATCCGCTACTTCGTTTCCGTGGACGCAATGTCATTTAAACCTTTGACTCATGATTCGAGAAATGAAAACCACTATTCGTTTTCATTATTTTAGTTAAGCTGGTTTTACGCTTTTGTTTCTCATATCAGTCAAGTGGTGCCGAAGATAAGCCTAACAATCAGACAGACAAAAGATATAAACACATAAAAAATGAATAAAAAACTATTAAAAATTTTATTTAAAATTTTTAACCTTTTTAAAATTCTGTTATAGTATAGAATACATATTAATGTTGACGTTTAATGAACCCGAAAATAATATTTATTGGATTTTTCAAATAGTCTATTGTAAAATAATCTAAAGTAAATTAGCTAATATGGTAAATTATGTAAGTATCGGTATGAAAGTTGCCAGATTTTAAATTATATAAAATTTTCAAGATACATATAACGCAGTAGTTGCAGAACAATGGGAAACAGAAAATTACTTATTGCCCTGCTTTCATAATAACCATAATGCTCCGCTATGCTATGATAATACTGCCGAGTTAGTCTCTTGTAAGAAAGCATGCAATCTTTTATATTGTACCTAATGTATTTACATGTATGTATGTATATATGTGTGTACATATGTACGTAGATTTATGCTTTAAAGAGTATAGGCAACTTAACATATGCATACTTACGTCTTAATTAAAGAAACTATTAATGTTTTGTTATTTTCTCACACACTCTTGACAGTCAGTCAAACGTCTGACTTTTTTTTTTTCTAATCCTTTGCTCATGTAAGTAATAACTAAGCAACGACGAAACAAAACGAGATCTTATATTTAAGATACAAGCAACACAACAAGATACATGCAATCTTAATTATAAGAGCTCGTTTCGTGACGGGTTACTCTATTCAGAGTATCTAACTATGTAAGAATCACGAGCCACTCACAACGTGCGACAAGTGTTGAGGGTTTAATGGAATTTCAGATTAGTTTAGTTCATGTTGTCATAGAAAGATTTGATAATAATTTAATATTTTATTTATTTAAATAGTGATAATGCATACAGTTTTAAGAAAATTAAGATGTACTTTCCAATGACCTACAATCATGAAATTGGTACGGAACCCTCGGTGCGCTACTCGCACTTGACCTCCGCTTTTTTACACGATGATGACACTTCATTGTCTTTTTATAATTTCTTATTCACATTAACAAATTTTTTCTTGACGGCTATTGTTTTTAATAATAGATAAGTTATACTTGTATAACTATAAGTATACCAACTTAAGTCAAAGGGGCTGTCCTTTAATCTTTTATTACTTCGTGAATTTGTACTTAACTTTGTACCAATATAAAAGAAATATGATAAGTTCACAAAATATGTCTTTTAAGATAGATGGCTATGATACGACACGCAACTTTTTTTTATTCATTTTAGTCTTTCTTGTCTTTAGCAATATTTTTTTAGACGCTGTTAACATTTTCATAAAATTAGGCTTTTTGTCTGTTGCTTTTACTTTTATTTGTTTTATTTATGAGTTTATTAATAATGTTTTACCTACTATTTAAAGTATAAAATTACGTAACAACCCGAACAATGTTTACTTCATGCGGACAATATGTGCTTAAAAAGTGAAGAAAAGTTATATAAAAGTTAGTTAAAACCAACTATTTTCAATCTTGTGGTATGTTCTTGAACAAAAGCTACAGATTTTAGTCTGCCTTATTGCGTTCGTATATTGTGTGTTGAATGGGAAATAGGTATAATAAGTGTTTTTACATTTAGAATACCAACCATAATGCCAACGTATTGCATATGCCACGACATATTTTTGGTGTGGACATAAATATATAAACGCAAAATATTAGCTAATTGTTCAGAAATTTCTACTAATAGTAAAATTAGCTTTCCACTATTATATATAATACACTATGTAGTTTGGCGATGCCAATCCCTTCCCAATTACAGTACGGGTTCACCAAGGCTCGGCTCTTAGTCCACTTTTGTTAGCTATGTTGTAGCAATGTAGTGCTAGATACTGCCACGGCTCACATCCAGGACCAGCCTCCATGGCTGATGATGTATGTATGCCGATGACATAGTACTCATCATAGACGAGAGCGACTGATGCTAGAGTGTAGAGTGAACGCTTGGAAGGGTGCGCTTGAGAACGGTGGTCTTAAACTGAATGTGTCAAAGACCGAGTAGATGGCGTGACCCGGACTCGAGCACCGTCCACATCGGACCAAAGCCAGCCGTTAAGTCGGAGAAGTTCAGGTACCTTGGATCCATTATGCACGAGTCCGGAGGCATCAACTAATATGTCCATGCCCGGGTTAGCGCTGCTAGGGCCAAATGGCGGGAGGTATACCACCCAAACTCAAGGGGCTGATTTACAAGAGCATGATCCGACCAGTTCTTTTATACGACAGCGATGTTAGCCAGCACTATCTCGGCACACTCAGCAGCTTCACGTCACGGAGATGAAGGATGTGTGGCATAACTCGGGCTGACCGCATACGCAACGCATTCATTCGAGGTAGTCTTGGGGTCCGTGACGTAGCGGATAAGCTCCAAGAGCGTCGTCTGAGATGGTATGGCCACGTTTTGCGCCGGCCTAAGAACTACGTCGGAAGAAAATGCCTTGATATGTCTGTCCCTGGAATAAGGCCCCCCGGACGCCCAAGGAAGCGATGGCTGGATGTCGTGATGCAGGACATGAGAGCCAATGGTCTAACCACTGAGGATGCTCAAGACCGTGCAAAGTGGAGTCGATTAAGTAGGAAAGCAAATCCTGGCAATAGGCCGGGATAATGCTAAGTAGAAGAAGAAGAACAAGTTCCTTAAAACTTAAATAGAGACGGAGACTGTTTCTCTTACATTACCAAAATTTCCAGCTCACTATCGAAAAAATTTAAACATGTTTGTAATGCCCCCAAATTGGATATTCAATTTGGAAAATTGTTTTGGCAGCATTTGCCTTTGTCATGGTGGATTTTCTGAAAAATAGAGGAACAACAACCAGCATAGAGAAGGATAGAGTTTGTGAAAAAGGCTCGTCTAAATAAACAGACAAAAGGCTTCCTCAATTTTAGATTCCGCCCCTGATTGGTTTAAAATCCCTGAAGATATTATTAATTCGTCATGTAGACCGAATATTAACCTCTGCTCTACAAGCCTACAAGTCGTAGTGTAATACTGTGAGAACTTCCCTAAAACTAGCAGAGGAAGTTGGAGTTATAGATATAATATCGAAACATCTCTATAGTTTGCTAAAAGATCTCGGATCTAGAACAGTTCTAGTAGGTACATCTAAGGCAGCACTAACAGAATTATTTCAAACTTGGTTAGGTATAGAGAGCTTTCTTTAGATAAGCTTGGACAGTGGAGGTGAACATTAATGTGCATTTTAGAAGGATTCCTTATGCCTAGACTATCGTTTTAAGTTTATCTACGGTATTTAAATGCAATCTGGGCATGATATTATATGTTAAGTAGATAAATATATCTAGTGTAATCACAAAGAAATTAAAGCCAAGATAAATAGATTTTTTTTGACAAAACTTTTGAATTTATTTTTTTAAGTAGTACCCCTTTTCAAATGTAATATAACGTAAACGTAATCAATGAACTGCTACTATTGAAGTAAATATTATTATTTTCTAACTTTAAAATGAAGAAAAAACTTTAATAGTAGATAGATAGATAGAAAAACTTTATTGCACACCAAACTAATACGCAGGAAAAATTAACATATAATCAGAGCGTGCAAAGGCACCTTTGACGAACAGAATTTAGTCTTAACAGCTACTACTTAACAACTAAAACAATACGAGTATATAAAGTATAAGAAACAACCACAACTTACATATATAATTAAATACATAGAAATATATACTAAGAATTGACGCATAATAATTGACGCAGATATAATAATTATTATACTATATAAACTTTATAAAGTTCCACATGAAATGTAGTACAATATGATTTTCATTCGCAATTTATTTTTAGATAAAGAACTGGAAGATGTAGAGTGACTATTTTAATGAAAATAAATATATTAATAACCAAGGATAAACCAAGAATAAACCAAGGATGGCTTATTTTAAATATAAATAAAATTATTAAAAGAAAATAAAAAATAATTTAAATATAGCAAATGTCAGGTCATTAATTCCTCTAATCTGCTTTTCTCCAGTTGTCGACAGATATCAATGACAAATATTTTTTATAAATATATACTTTTTAATTGAATCTAGTCTTTATTACATTTAAAACTAAGTACATATTGCACATTTACCAGTAATGGACAATTATTGGATAAACTTTTTTCGACGTATAGTTGACTTTGATAGTAAAAAGTCAATACTTTTTTCCATTCAACTCTATATATATTATACTAAAATTATTTTCTTCTTGAATTTTTTAACAAATTAACTTAATTTTGACTCCCGCGCATACTATCCATATACATACTGGTGGATATTTATTAGTCCTCACAATTCAGTAGATTCGATGTCGATTGTTCCATTTTTGATTAAGACACGTATTTTATCAATAAAACATATTTCAGATCCCCAATTACATTAAATAGTGTAAAGTTATATATATATATATATATATATATATATATATATATATATATATATATATATATATATATATATATATATATATATATATATATATATATATATATATAATTTTGTTCTTATTATCTTTGATCATTATGCACAAATATATGTAAGATTTAGGACAATCTTATGTTATTTTTAACATATAAATTTATAATTGCCAAAATAGCGTAAGATAAATCAAATTATGTTTTTTTAGGTGGTAACAAATGAGGTTATATGCTACTGCTGATTCTACAAAAAAAATTTAAATATATACTTATACCTATATCAATTTATGAGTTGATAAGAATTGTTAGCGGCCTAATACAAAATCAATTCGGTTAAGGGTTACTTATATTATACTCGAGGGTAAAATTTTAAATTTCTACTTTATTATACTTCACCCGATAAGTAACGATCACGAATCTAGAATAATGCTTAAGCGTTAGCTTATACGGGAAAAGAATCTATTGTTAAACGAAAACTTATTCCATTTTATTGTTGGGCACACTGCCTTAGCCTATTGTTCAAGATATTCTATGTTTTTCGTATTTCTTTTACGAGTAAAAATAATTTTACGTTAAATTTCTGATTTATTTTATAATCTTATGGTATTAAACTTTCACTTCAATAATATTATTATTGAAGAAAAATAATGAATAGGTTATTGACATTAGAATTAATTTTGACCCAAATTTTATAAATTTAACAAGAATTTAACTTTTAATATCAACCTTCCGTCGGTAAGTATCATTTGCCTTCTCTAGGGATTACCAGAAATATGATTATACATGAACGTAACTTTAAACAGACGTCGGGCCATTTCACAGCTTAAGCTTCTACTAGAACATATTTACTAGTTAAATAGTTATTTTTATTCTATATATTTTCAAATTACAAAGGGTTAATAAAAACATTTTTAATGACATTACGAATCACGCCAAGTGCTTTTATGCTGAAGTACATATATAATAAACATAATCCAGTCGCTATCCATTTAATGAAAAAATGTGTTGTGAATAAGCCTTTAATAAGATAAAACTTAGGGGAAACAAAAACGTAGTCAATAGGAAATTATAAATTATATAAATATACGGATGAATATAAATAAATAAATTAAGTGCCTTCTACGTACTAGTACTAGTAGAAATGAAAAGTTCAACGCTCTTACCTACTAACCTGTGTATAATGTATGCTAAGGATTTCATTTTAAGTAAATGAACTATGGTTTATGTCGGTGAATATACTTAAATTATAGGTTAATTTTACTTTTTCTTATACACATGCGTGACTACGACCGGGCTATTTTTCTCGTAGCCTACATTGGAAAAATTCATACGAAGCAATTTATAACCAAGCAACATACCTTTTTGATTAATGGACAAATATTTTCTACATCTTTGATACTACATATTAACACTATAATTTAATAGAATATACTTTACTGCATTAAAAAAATGCACATATATAATATATTTTGTTCTTTATATCCAATTTTGTGTACACAATTAAAAAATAATAACATTATATCTACTGATAATATATCATTAATTATTAGTGTACACTTTACTGATAAGGGAATGTGCTAATTATAAATTTTTATACGCCGCGCCGATTAACCGAACCTTCAACCGAATACATATTTCGTTAAAACATAAAATTAACTAATTGAAGAAATATAAAGGTATTAATGATATTAAATATTATATAATAACTAACAAGCCACACGGCTGATTAATATATGCAGCAAAACTAATATGCAGCTATATCTAGTAACTCCATTTTTTATACGTTTTTATTGTGAATTTATTTGTGATGTTTTTGAAATGGTTTAAAATAAAGTTAAATATAGTGTATTTTTTAATTACCTTAGAAAATAAAATATTAAATCAATCTATTTAAATTTACATTTTGAATTTAATGAAAATATATTTAAAAAATCATTAGTAATTAAATAAAGAAGAGAAATGCTATAATTTATGTAAATAATTGTGTAATGTGTATATAGATACATATTTTCTAAGAAACTATATATCATACAATAAATGATATCCTTAATTTTATAAATTAAAAATATCTAAAACGTAATAATATTTAAAAACTGTTTGTTAACTAAAGTATATGAATGTTAAATATTATATTTTAGTTAAAAGAAGATTATTTTCTAGTGAAAAGTTCGAAAGCAATGTTTATTTTTCAAATTATGCCTATAATTTTTAAATGAACCAATAAATATATTCTTTTTATATAAAATATGGGTACATATTTTATATAAAATATGTACGACAAAATTTGCTTTTGTTTCATTTTAATAATTTATAATCATAACAGTGAAATCCGATTCAAAGTTCGATATACGTTTAACGATGTTACAAGCTACGACAGATCGTAGCAGCTACATTAACGTTACGTAACTTGACGCGCTAGCATCCGCAGAACTGGCCAAAATATTACACTTTTAGCAACAAAAAACTTACCTTATTCATGCCATTCCCCATTCTTCCTGATATTAAGTATTTGATAAGTTAATTAAAATATCGTGTTTAATTCTTTTGAAAAAACCAAACTTAATAAAATTATTAATGCAATAAATTGACATCATAAAAATCGCAAATTATAACATTAAATAGCTAGCTGTCAAATCATCAACACCGCGTCACTATGGCTACATTGTTGACATCGGCCGTCACGCAAATTCATCGATAACTTAATTGAAACTTTTTGATTTTTTTTAATATAAAAGGATGCATATAAACGTGGTCTTGCAAATTTGGCTGACGTTTTTGTTTTGCACGCGGCTTTGTGTTATCGATCGTATCTTTCGTCGAGGGAAAATAAACTGAATATTTTTACGAGACAGGACGTGCGTTATCCGCCGTTGATGACGCGCCACTGCTGAGCCCGGCGTCACTGCGTCTATAACACCTCGAGGGATGTATCTCTCGATATAAACTAAGTATCGATATCAATTTTTTATTTACGAATACATCAGTCCTTTCCTATTTTGGATAGTATATTGTTTTATACTGATATTATTAGAATTAAATATTCTATTTCAGATTCAATAATCACAAAAGCAATTTTACATATTTGCTTTGAAAAAAATATGAAATGTTAATATGTTAAAGTAACAATACTTTATGTATCACACTGTTGAAACAATAAATTGTTTTGCTTTTATGTACAATTCATAAATATTGATACCAACGAAACGACACTAATATTAAGACATACTAAGGAATCGTAAGTGTATAGAAATTGTATACATAATATGAAAGGTTTGTTTTATATAATATAAAATTATCGATATAGAATTGACAGCACTATTTTTGCAACCAATAGAATCAGGAATAACACGCATTTTAAATGTAACTTTTATTTCTCATATATGATACATTATTAAAAATGTAATTTGCTATTACATATATATTATAGTACCTTCATTTGTTGTAAACGGTTTGACTTGATATATACATGATGGCATAAGTATGGTCAGTACTTACTTATTGAATGCAGCTACCAATACATAAGACACGGAATGCTTATCAGTCTCATTTCTAATTTCCACTTAGAGAAATATTGCTTGACGATTGGCTTTCGCAGTACGTTATATACACGTATTAACACCGGGAAACACTCTTGTTATTAATAAAAATATTTCCACAATTTGAACTGAGCATTTGAGTCAGTTGATTGAGTCAATACTGAATATTTACGTAAACTAAATTACAAATAAAGCACAATTCAAAGGCTCAAAGACCCGACGTCACTTAATATATTATACTACTATTACTATTTATTATTACATATAAACGTTAACCTCATACTATATTGCTTCCTATTAGTATGCATAAATGATAAAACATACAAATTGCATTTAATGTTATGTAGGTATATGTTTTATAATATTTTTTGTTCCACAATGTGTGACAATACAATAATTAGGTAACTAAGAGAGTAGCTTAGGTATCACCATGTCTAAGTCAATATATGTTATAATACAGCTTTATTCCTTAACATATAATATTCCCACAGTTTAATAACATACTAAAACGTAAGACATCAAATATCTATATGTTTTAAACAACTGTATAACTTGTTACCTACATTAAGTTAAGTAGTATTATTAAGTTTAGGCAGGAATTTGTACAATTTTATGTTAATAAATTTATTTCAGTTGTTAGGAAATGATCCATCCCTAGTAATTTGCATGCCAAAGTTAAACACAAATCGCAAACCAATGACTTGAGCTGTAGGAACGTTAATGCATCTGTCTGTCTATTTCTACTTACAATAAGAATTTTTCGTAAAAGTTCTAGTAACATTATCAGTTATTTTTCATTTTATTTAATTAGCCAAAATTACAAATGTATGATATTCTAGCACGGCAAGCAAATTAATAAATGATGAATAAATGAATAAATAAATTTATAATTAATTTAATAGCTTTAAAATACGACAAAACATGTTGTAGTTGCAATTAAAATAATAATAGGTAAGTAGAGGAACTAAGTACTTTAATCAAAACTTTTAACAGATGTTATGGTACACACGTAATCGTGTTTTTACACAATAAATTTTTTACACCATCAAAGAGCACGACGATTCTGAAGTATTTATCACACAACATGAGCAATTTTATAAGTTATAATAGCAGTCAATTATAAACTTTTTGAGATGATAAGCTTAACACGCTACACCACTACGCTATGGAATCTACTATGTAGCCTATATTCGGATAAGAAATCCGGGATAATAACAACTGTTATAGTTATTTTACCCTAATAAATAGATTAAACAAATTTTTTTACGAAACTATAAATATACTTAGTAAAAAAATAGGTTTTATGTGTTGAGATTTTTTAGTTAAGTCTATCACCCAGCAGTAGGGTAGGAGATATATAAGAGATGATATAATCTAAAGTGGTATATAATACCGGTTATATATATATATATATATATATATATATATATATATATATATATATATATATATATATATATATATATATATATATACGAAGCTATTTTTATTTTATTGGCTTCTAAATACTGCACAAAGGCATGAATTTGCTCAATAAATCCAAAAAACAGTAAACATTTGATGCGCTACACTGTAAAAAATATCAGTGGTATATATGTCTATTTTTATTTCCCGCTGCAGTAAAAGAGGGTTTTTATTCACAGTTTATACAAATAACTTTAAAAATGTCGTGTTGTGTTTCAGCTCACTAGTTCACATTGATTCATTTATTGATGGACTTCTACATGCAGGTATAATTAACATCGTCATAGAGGAGGTAACCTTTTATATATTTATACTAACTTCGTCCGTCCGTCCGTCCTAATATAATATTCGTATACGTATTAGATAGGAAAAAAATTTCTGTCCAATAGTTTTTACGATTGGCATGTATGTGCCAATAGACCAAGGAACATTATACTTTAAAGAGAACAGACAGACAAAACCCTAACCCTACGCCTAGACAAAAATTCTTCTTAGAAGTATTTTAAATGTGGTGTTGATATGTTCAACGATCCAATTAATATTTTTTTTTACAATCTTTCATATACTTTCATTCTTTTAATTGAGTTTTTTATCTTTATTTTACCTTATACACAGAGTGATTCCAAAATATATATATACGAATAGAATAATTGCAATGAGATGTTGTTGATGCGAAATTTTAAAACGTATGCGATTCAGTTTAAAAAAAAAAAAAAAAAGAGTTATAATATTTGGCAATAAGTTAGAAGTTATAGTACAGATAAATTAGTAATTTATAACTTTAACACAGAAAGAAACAATTACCAACCACCTGCATGTTAAGGGTCGTTTATAGGTATGTATATGTACACCTCTAAAACATACATATATTAAGACTTTGGGTACTTGTCAAATTTTAATTGGGTATGTTTCTAGAATGTTTCTAACATGTGTAAAATTTGCCAAAATTAAAGATATCAGAAAGAGTACTGTTGAGTAACTTGAGTCTTTGTTTGTTGTTTCCACACAATAAGCAGTGACCCTATATTTTCACCAGCTTAGAGGCATTCCATGTTAAAAGGTAAACCCAGCATCAAAGTAACTTCAAATGTTATCAATCACCTGAGTGGGTATTGAACCCAAAACCTCTATCTCACAATGGATTAAGACTTATTTATAATATAACATATCATAAAGCAGCAGTGTAAAATAATATTACCTAATAAATAAAAATGCTGACCAACATGGAACATTCCTATAGTGTGCGATAGTGAATCAAGTGGATAAAAACGATAATTATGTCACATATGCATAATTGACAATTATTAAAAATGATTCAAATCATAAGCAAAAGAATTTTTTTCTTTATTTATATTTTTATTCAATTATGAAAATGACCTTAGTTTAAGTTTAAAAATATATATATTATATATATATATATATATATATATATATATATAATATATATATATATATATATATATATATATATATATTTTCATTCTTTTAATTGATTTTTTATCTTTATTTTCCCTTATACACAGAGTGTTTCCAAAAAATATATAACCGAATAGAAAAATTTGAAATTGGGTGTTGTTGATGCAAAATTTTAAACGTATGCGATTCAGTTTACTTAGCTCGCGAAGCCGCGTGCGTTGGGCCCAATAATATAAATAGATTTTTCTTTTTTGCTTACGCAAAATTTGTTTTGTTGTGCAAAAAATCTGCGCAGGATGAGCATAATATTGATGTGTGCGTAAACTACTCTTAAACTGTAGGTATTAATTTAAGGTAGTCGATAAAATTATTTAGGGTTTCGTATCTAAAAAGGAAAAAACGGACATTACTTTGTTGTCCATCTGTCTGTCGGTCTGTCAAGACCATGTTCTAATTATAGCACTTTTAAGTCAATGCAATCAAAATATATGAGGCTAGGTTTTATTGATTTTGCAAAATCACCGCATAATCAAAAACTACAGGATCAACGGGAAGTAGTTGACCTAGAGTTATAATATTTCACGGCCCATGGTCCATCCTACCAGGAGGCGGCACGCTTGGCTGAAACCGGCACGCGTCTTGTTATTGGCCGCATCGAAGCGCTGGGTCTGAAGGTCTCTATGCCTAAAACTGAGGCCCTACTTTTTCATGGCCCTCGCAAAGGGCCCCCAAGTAGGGCTACTTTGCGCATCCAGGGCCAGGAGGTGGAGGTACGGCCCCAGATGAAGTATCTGGGACTAACCCTGGATAGTCGATGGTTGTTTAAGTCGCACTTCGCTCAGCTTGCACCTAAGCTTGTGAACGCCGCCGGGGCCCTCGGTAGATTACTGCCAAATATCGGAGGGCCCGATTTTACATGTCGACGTTTGTACGTCGGCGTGTTGAATCCATGGCACTTTACGGCGCTCCTGTGTGGGCCGATGCTCTCTCCGTTCATAACAAGACCCAATTGCGTAAAGCGCAGCGGGTCATAGCGGTTAGAGCTATTCGAGTATACCGGACAGTGTCGTGGACGGTGGCTACACTCCTGGCGGGTGATCCGCCTTGGGAGCTGCAGGCGGAATTGATCGCCAGAGTTCACGCATTCCGTGCAAGTGAGCGGTCGCGAGGTGAGCAACCATCGAGTGAGGTTATCGGGCGGATCAGGAAGAGAGCAGACGAAGCCCTGATTCGGCGATGGAGGGAGGACCTGGGTTCACCGGTGGCAGGACTGGCGACGGTGGAGGCGGTTCGCCCCCCCTAGAGCGCTGGTTGACAAGAGGGTTTGGCGTCCTGACGTTCAGACTGTGTGCAGGTATTGACGGGGCATGGTTGCTTCGGCAAGTATTTGCATCAGATTGCGCGTCGAGAGATGTCACCAGCGTGCCACGAGTGTGATGCCTCCGTTGATTCGGCGCATCACACTCTGGCTGAATGCCCCGCTTGGGCTCCGCAACGCCACGCCTTGATGGCTGTAGTGGGTAGGGATCTCTCACTGTCTAGTATGATGGAAGCCATGCTGGAGAGTGAGAGGAACTGGTCTGTAGCAGTCTCCTTCTGTGAATCTGTTATCGCACAGAAGGAGGCCGCGGAGCGTGCGCGCGAGCTTAGCGTGGATGCAGATCTGCTCCGCCGTCGTAGACCGGGAGGTAGGAGAAGGCGGTACGCGCATCTCCAACTTCCCTAACCCTAGAGGAGCTACTGCAGGAAGGTCATGAAGATCTTCCCGCAAGTCATCGAGGCTGCGGGCGCCCTGGAAGATATACTGGGGCTCCCCGAAGGCGATAGTGGCCCACGTTAGGTGGGCCTTCCACCGAGGTGCTGTAGTGGCATGCGCATCCTGCAGCATCTCATATAGGTGGAGAGGGTTACCGCTGGGTTTTAGTGGGTAGTGTCCTACTCAGGGATGGTCTGCGTAAAAGTATTTCGAGCGAAGCGAAAAAAAAAAAAAAAAAAAAAAAAAAAAAAAAAAGAGTTATAATATTTGGCAATAAGTTAGAAGTTATAGTACAGATAAATTAGTAATTTATAACTTTAACACAGAAAGAAACAATTACCAACCACCTGCATGTTAAGGGTCGTTTATAGGTATGTATATGTACACCTCTAAAACATACATATATTAAGACTTTGGGTACTTGTCAAATTTTAATTGGGTACGTTTCTAGAATGTTTCTAACATGTGTAAAATTTGCCAAAATTAAAGATATCAGAAAGAGTACTGTTGAGTAACTTGAGTCTTTGTTTGTTGTTTCCACACAATAAGCAGTGACCCTATATTTTCACCAGCTTAGAGGCATTCCATGTTAAAAGGTAAACCCAGCATCAAAGTAACTTCAAATGTTATCAATCACCTGAGTGGGTATTGAACCCAAAACCTCTATCTCACAATGGATTAAGACTTATTTATAATATAACATATCATAAAGCAGCAGTGTAAAATAATATTACCTAATAAATAAAAATGCTGACCAACATGGAACATTCCTATAGTGTGCGATAGTGAATCAAGTGGATAAAAACGATAATTATGTCACATATGCATAATTGACAATTATTAAAAATGATTCAAATCATAAGCAAAAGAATTTTTTTCTTTATTTATATTTTTTATTCAATTATGAAAATGACCTTAGTTTAAGTTTAAAATATATATATATATATATATATATATATATATATATATATATATATATATATATATATATATATATATATATATATATATATATATATATATATATATATATATATATATATATATATATGTGTTGTAAAATTATTATAATTTAGGAATGTATAAATGTTACAAGAAAGTTTCTATACAAAGCTAAATCTTTATATTTTTATAGTAAATAAGAAAAAAATCACTAATAAACTATCTACGTCCTGATAGTAATGCTAGTCCCTGGATTATGAGTGCTGTACCAAACCACCATTTAATTGTTGATTTTTCCTCAAATAATATTACTCCCAGTAATCCCTGTAATAAAATAAGTGTAGTAGATAAAAGAAAAAATAAATAAATTTAATCAGAGCATAAGAACACATACCGATAATACAAAACTAGATGAAGAAGATATAACAGTTGGAGATACAGAATTTGGAGCTGCGTCTAGTGAACGCAAGTAGCATCTACAGCCCCATGTGTTTACTATTACCATGAGTATTAAGTAAACACTCCACAAAAAGTAGCTGTCGCCCTGATAAAAGAGTTGTCAGTATTACATAAAATCAAAAATTACAATATAATACATTTTGTTTGTTAAACTTACAACATATGTAGAAGAACCAGATAGTTTGCCTAAAGTACTTCCTAATGCTGACCAAATGCCAGCCATAAATGCTTCTAATAACATTTTAATGAACTGGATTATCTATTTATTTTAGTTTTACAAAGTCTCTGAAAGTTTTCTGAATTGTTCATCAAAATTAGATACTCTTATGTGACGACATATTAATCTTTATTTACAACGATTTAATGTCTATTAATCTATAACATTATTCTATTTCACAAAACTGAAACATAACAAATGCAAAATTTATAATTTTCAAATGTTGACGAAGTTCAAACTTCAATAACATTGACAAATGACAAGCAGTGCTGCCTAGTGCCTTCCTTTTTGTTAAAATATGCCAGATAATACATACATGCCCTTGTTTTCAAATATATATGTTTCTCTTTTCAAATTATGATATATAATGAATTACTTAAAAAATTAAATTTCTTCCAATAATGCATATCACAACAGAAATGATTGTTCCTCAATACTATAGACAAAAAGGCGATTATATGATTTACGGAGAGCTACATCAAAATCTAAATATTCTTTATTCAATTACATTGTAATTTACATTGAAGTATCAGTAGTGTCAGTCCTACGGGAAGCTACTACCGGCGAGAAACTCAATAGTACCTTTTCTGAAATATCATTTACAATTGATTTATAATAATTATAGGCTTCCTGAAGGAGCATGGACATTATTTAATAATTGTACGCACAATTATTCTGTTCTGTACTTACAGTAATGGCGTTTCGAGCGTGCCAGAACTATTATTATAATATATATTGTTGGATTGGAAGATCTGATACTCCTTGTGGAATTTTGTTACACATACGTATACCTTGTGCCATGAATGATTTGTTAGCCTTTTGAAGGCAAAAATAAGAAGTTACCAGCTTATTTTTATTTCTTGTATTTGTACCGTGTCTATTTTTTAAATGGACAAGCAAAATAATATTATAGATGTATTGTGCTGCAACTGTAAGAATACTCGTTTTATTAAAGATTTCTCGCAAAGAATTCCGAGCTCTTATGGAAACAGCTCGCACTACACTTTTTTGGATTATAAATATTGAATTACAAACAGCAGCGCTGCCCTAAAGCAATATTCCATAACACAAGATGAAAATAACTAAAGTAAATGAGTCGAGTAGTATCAACATCCGTTATTGTCTCACTGTTGTAACAGCGTAAGCAGCAGAGCTCAGTCTACTCGCAAGTGAAGATAGATAGGGTCCCCACTCAAGTTTTGAATCCAGGGTTAATCTAAGAAAAGCCTTAGGTCAATTTTCCTTCTCATCACGTTTCCTTCTCATCATTGTGAATTCAATACATTTAGTTTTCTTCGCATACACCACTAAGTCATTGGCAGTAAAAAAGTAAAAAATTTGCGACAGTACACTATTCACTTCGTCATATTTTATTCATTCTACATTAAAAATTAAAGAATCATAAACAAAGAGATCAATATCGTATACATTTTTGACATAAAACGAAAGGTCATTAATATACAACAAAAACAGCAAGGTCCTTAAATAAATCCTTGTGGTATACCCATCCATAAAAAACAACAGGCTGACTTCTTATTATTAACACTAACATGCTGAATTCTATTACCGAGATACAAAGCCATGAAATTACGAGCGTTACAACGAATACCATAATGAGTAAGTTTAAGCAATAACATGTCGTGGTCTACGCAGTCAAAAGCTTTAGACATATTACAAAAAGCCCCGACTGCATTCCTTAATTCTTCTCAAGCGTTATAATGCTTATGATACTTAAGATGACTCACAGAATGCTGGAGCTACGCTTTTTAATTACATATATGTATATACTCAGCAGCTCCAGCATCCGTTGTAGATCTGCCTCTAAAAATACCATACTGTGCATTATTTAAAATATTAAGATAATTGATTAAGAATTATTTTCTTAAAGATTTTGCCCAGTGATAGTAATACAGATACAGGTATTTAGTTACTAGGATTACTATTTTCTCCACTTTAAAACTTTTAAACAACCATATATGGTGACAAATTGTGACTAATCAATAACAATATATTCAGAATTTTAATTGATTAAATAAAAACTAGTAGTAACAAATCTTGGGAAAGGAATATGGCCAAAACCGCGGAAGACACTTACGAGTGCCGCATTGCTTCAGTTCATCTACACGTTCATTCCCTGTAGTACCCACGTCCCTTTACCAGAAAAGATCTTCTTTATTATGCCTCTGAAATCTCACTTATATAATGCCTCTGTTAGACCCCCTAACTTGAACTTGAACTTGGATTTCTTTGGATTTCCAATGACTATCTGGAGTTGCTTTCTAAGGCATAAAGAGTTGGCTAGAAGTTTGGATGTCCTCTCCGCCTAGATAGGACTTCACCCATTTTTCCCAAGATTTTCCTTTCATTCATAAAGATCTGAGGGTCCATGATGTTAATTAGGGTATGCTTTTGGGATTGAAATTATATAATAACTCAAAATCATCAATCATTCATTCTCTGCTAGGAAAAACTGAAATCCTGCGATGGAAACCTTCAGAGTGTGTGTGCATGTATTAAAGATACGGTCATGTATGCCATGCAGATTATCTCTATCAAAACATCTTTTAAGACTGTCTATGTCCAATGAAACCAACTCTATAATATGTTTGAACGAGTCATTCAGGGCATATGTGGGTACATGGCATGAAGCCGTACTGATTGACGTTCAGCTTCCAGAGAACGTGCGCTTGTATACGTTCAAACAGGATTGTTTTAACTATTTTTCCGATTATATAAGCCTTCTAACTTCATAATCATATATCGAAACATATGTATTTCGTCTCAGGCATAAAGTTGATAATAATGATCTGTACGTAAAGTGACGAAATGTGAATAAAATGTCTGAACTTCTCTTCGTTACTCTTCGTTAATATTAGAAAAAGTAACTATTGAATGAGATTAGAGTAGATAAATAAATCAGTAATAATCATTTTGGAATGAATATCCTTTCACAAAACATTAATTTGTTTGATATTTCGTAAGGTAAAAATCAGATGAAAATCGGGAATACATTTACTTTTTCTTCTTATCTTTATATATGGCGTTTCGAGCGTGCCAGTTGAGAACAATTGACTTCGCCAATGTCACGTTGAATGGAGAACACACAAAGGAGAGTGTACAGAGTGTAAGAATGCATGTTTAAAAGAGACCCAATTTTTAATTCTTCAACTATAACAAAATTAACAGATATTTACAAGTTCAAATTCAAATTCAAATAAATTTATTTAATGTAAGAATGACTCAGACCTGAGAAGAACCGGTGCAAGAAACTCAGCAGGACATTTTTTTTATATAGTCATTTACAATTATACAATGTCATTTCTTCATTGTTGACAATGATACGCTTGAGATAGACTGAAGCGAGCATTTAATTCCCAAGGTGAGTTATTTTTAACATTAGTTACCACACAAATGTCGTTTCACAATTTTTTTAAGTTGTGATTTAGAACATTCTCGGACGTTTTCTGGGATCCTATTGTAAAAGTACACTCTGTCTCTGTGAATTTTAGAGGATTCAGGAAACATTTTCGAGGATATATTGAGACGCAACTGTTAATATATTAATTTCCTTAAATTTGTCTCTTAAAGATTCTTTAGGGCCTAAGCTATAGATTGAGCGAACAGCTCGCTTCTGCAAGACAAAAACTGTATTGATCGCGGCTGCATTACCCTAGAGTATAATGCCATAAGACATAATACTATGAAAGTAACCAAAGTAAGCAAGGCAAGCCGTTTCTACATCAGTTAACGATCTAATTTTCTTATCCGTAAAAGCTGCTGAGCTCAGTCTATTCGCCAATCCATCAATATGAGGCCACCACTGTAATTTAGAGCCTATGGTGACACCGAGAAATACCGTAGAATCAACAGGATCCGCGGTCTCACCATTCAATAGTACATTGGCTTCAACAATTTTCGTGTTGGGTATTCGAAAAATTATAAATGTTGTTTTTGTACTATTTAATAGTAGGTTGTCAGCACTAAACCAATTTACTACTTTCGAGAGCACATTGTTTACATCGTCAATTATATTTTGTTGTCTTTTCATTTTGAAAATTAAGGAAGTATCATCAGCAAACAATACTATCTCATGGCTCGTTCTAACTAAATATGGTAAGTTATTTATATATATTAAAAAGAGAAAAGGACCAAGAATAGACCCTTGTGGGACTCCCATACTGACTAATGACCTTGGAGATTTCTTGCCATTCACATTCCATTTACATCACCCCTCTGAACCCAATTAGCTAAATAAGAGGTCAGAAGATCGAGTGCACGTCCTTTTATGCGGTAATGGTGTAGCTTCATGACCAATGTAAGATGCTCACAGAACATTCCAAGAGCATCCTGTGGAAATCCCAAGCCTTGTATATACTCTTTATGAGAGCTTTTCCAGCGTCAGTAGTAGAGAGAGTAGTGTAAAGGCATACCGTTTCTCATGCATAAGATTAAGTAAATTAAAATGATGTAATATTTGATTTAAAATATTTTTTTCAAAAATTTTACTTAATGCAGCACCGATGTAGGTCGAAAATTGTTGGGATCTGATGTACTAACCGATATTAATATAGGTATGACCTTACTAAATTTCATAAGGTCAGGAAACCAGAAGAAGCAATAGCGTCTATTATATAGCTAATTAGTATAACAGAGATACCCCATAGATCTGTGGTTTTCTTAATATCTAGGAACTTAAATGTTTTAGCAATGTCTCTTGAGCTGACTAATTTAAATATTTTAAAATCTTTATTACATTTTTGTACGCTCTCCTTAAGTAATGATTCAGCGAGGGTTATAGAAGATATAAGAGTTTTTGTTGTGGAAACTGGAATATAAGCAAAGAATTTTTCAAAAATACATACAACTTCTTCATCACAGCTAGTAAGACCATTGTCAATTTTTAATTTAAATGCGTTGTTGCGAACCTTAGCCTTTCCAGTCTCACAATTTATTATGTACCATGTCATTTTAATTTTATCAACCGAGTTTTTAAAATTATTTTTAATATGTAATGATTTTGCCATGGAACACAATTTAGGATAAGCTCTAACATAATTAATAAATGATTCATTGTGGTTATATGTTTTATCACTATAGAGATCCTAATAGAGATAACCTTTGTCTACTCTTATGAATTCCCAGTCGCCCAATCATTAAATGACAAGAAACCCCCAGAATTAATTGTTTTAGAAGTAAATACAGCATTGAACTCATTTTTAATGATGTCGAAAAATTCCCATACAACAAGTTGGGTTTATTATTATTATATTATAAGTAATTAAGTTACTAAGTACAATAAGTTATTAAGTACAATATGTACAGACAACATATACAAATATGTAAGGTTAGTAATAAACAATATTTTACATGAGTTAGCTTACATTTTAATATCAGTATATTACATGAAAATTTACATAAAGGACTAAACATAAACATTAACAAACACTGAACTTTAAGAGGACGAGGGACGTTGAGAGGATGGACATCATATAAGGGACGGAATCGATAAAACTAAAAAAATAGAAACGTCAGTCGTCACTTGTCAGTTGTCAGTTATTACTCGTACGTCAGCGTCAGCTATCGTCCGTCAGTACGATTAATTACGGTTCTTCATTCTTTTTAATTTCAAATTTAAATAATTGAGAAGTCATACTTTTACCTTGAACATTAAATAGTAATATTAATCATTAATATGGATTATATCAAAGCCGGAGCTAATGTGCTTTTAATATGGAACAATAACGAGCCAACAGAATTAAGCAATTTGGTGAATCAAATCCAAAGTATAGCAAACACAAAAGTAGTTCTGGAAAACTCTAATATGATTGCAAAAGGTGATTTGAATTTATTTTTTCACGTACACATAAACTCATGTTTTTACGATTTGATTCCATTCCTTACTTTCTACAGATTCCAGATCTTTATCGTCTTTTGATATTATACTGAGTAATTGGTTACCGCCACATACAGTTGTTCATAGTGATGAATTATTAGCAATAATAATTAAGCTTCTAAAACCAAGTGGAAAACTTCTTATAAAAGACGAGACTGACATAAATTCTGCTCTTAAACTAAATGGATTTATAAACATTGTTAAATTAAACAACCAATATGTAGCAGAAAAACCAAATTTTGAGGTAACAAATTGATTTTTTTTATATATTTCCTCTATTTAATATAAATATTGTACTCTAATATAAATTATAATTTTTGCAGGTGGGCTCTAAAACCTCACTGAGACTAAACAGCAAAGAGACTGTGTGGAAATTAGATGATACTGTTGAAGAAGCCTGGTCAGGAAAAGATGATGAAGAAATAATTGATTCTGATATGCTTCTTGATGAAGATGACCTTAAAAGACCGGACCAGCAGTCACTGAGAGGTAAAAGTATTTATTGCTATATACATTTTTATAAAATATTTTTTTAATATTAAATATATTAAGAATTCTACAGGCAGTCAAATAAAAGCAATAAACTTTTAACAAATATTTGTAATGGAATGGATAAAATAATATATACTACTGTCAATATTACTATCATTTACATATTATTTTTATCTTGATAACATTTGTTGAGGTTTTGTGTTACAAGACAAATAGTACTAAGTTGAGGTATTGTGTTCCAAGTAGTAAGTAAAGTCTGATTTACAACAATGATTTAAATTTTTTATGCTTCTTTGTTTTATATTATATTTGTAAAATGAAAACTATTATTTATATTAATAATAACTAATAGTAAATTGTGTAATTAATATGAAATAAAATTTGAAAACAACCAATTAATATAAATTAGAATATGCATCATTATATATTTGGGGTTTATCATTCTAGTTTGTGCAACAACTGGAAAGAGAAAAGCTTGTGCTGATTGTTCATGTGGCTTAGCAGAGGAACTACGAGGGGAAACAAAAGAAACTCCTAAATCATCTTGTGGAAGTGTATGTATATGTCATGTTACAATTAATCTTTGTGGTAGTGGGATGATTTATGACTGCAGACACAGTTATTATATGTTCCACTTACAGAATTTACTATATTCTAATATTTCTTTTTTATTTTCAAAGTGTCAAGTTTAAGGAAAAAAAACAATATAAAATATGCTTAAGTATATTTCAATGTAAAAGTATTTTCTAATGATTTTCATTTCCCCACACTGTTCAAGCAAAATAAAATCTAGAATTTAGATGAAAAGGAAAGCAGTCTTAACCTTAGGTTAGATTGTCTAGGTTATATATTCAAAGATTAATATATTATCATTTATATATTTTCTTGTCTTTTGCGGAATAACAATAAACAAAAGAAATGACATTGGACTTATTAAGTTTAGGTATAGGTATAAGTATAAGTATAGGTATAGGTATAGGTTTCCAACATAGAAATATTTTACCCATAGATAATTCATATTTATATATGAACTATAACTTCATTAAACAAAAAAATGTAGATGGCGTAACTAGTAGTTAAAATATTAAGTCATTCATAGGAATATTATTTTAAAATTTTCAATTACTACAGAAATACTATTTTCATGCATTTAAATTTAATTTTTTTTTAACTTGTAATGGATGTGATTTGAACTGATAGCTGACTTTAGTTAAAGTTGTTTTTTTTATTGTTTTTTTTCTGATCTGATCTAATCATGGAGTTTCTGATCTAACTGATTTAGTTTTCATTTTCCACCAAAATATCCCTCCCAAGTATAATTTTTGCCTTATTATACTCATAATATAAACAATATTGCCAGGGACAGTTGAGTACATTGTTCATGTTCACTTTATATAGATTATGATCTATATTGCCCGTGTACTGACACTGCATTCATTTATAATATTGAGAAAATATATAATAAGTGCTTTTTCCTTCTTGCTTGCTTTTCCATTTTGATTATTTATTTGTATTTTTCAGTGCTACTTAGGCGATGCTTTTCGATGCGCCACGTGCCCTTATCTCGGTATGCCTGCCTTTAAACCTGGAGAAAAAGTCGTGTTGGATCTCAAATCAGATATTTAATTTCCTTCGATTACACATCACTTTATTATTACGCTTAGTATTTTATGTTGTGAATTGTTATATAAATAAATACTATTATTAATTAATCTTTTTCCTCACTTCCGGTTACATTTTTATTTCTTTTTTAATATGTATGATTTTATTATAATAAGTTAAAACTCTAGTAGAATCAGAAAACCAATTTATATTTCATAAAAAAATGTAAACAGTTACTTTAAAACTCGCATATTACCTCAATTACTCATTTGGTGATAGTGATAAGTGAAATAAAACTGCCTAGTAGCAAATATTCATTTATACATATTCTCTCTTTCTTTTTACAAACAGTTAACTTAGTTTTAACATATCTCATAACATTTTTCATTTACAATAATTTGCAATAGTACTCATTTCGCTATACAATCAATAAAATATACATCATATATATAATATTTGCCATATCTGTCATATAATTATATAACAATTTATATTTATTTATCTATTATTTTAAATGACACAACATATCCCATTCTCTGCATAGTTACATATTGAAAACAGTATGTAAGAATTGGTCATTAGCTTGATTAAAATTTTAACATTTTTTTTTATAATCTGTTTTCAATATGTTATCACAAAATATGTTATGGTAAGATGGAATAATATCAAATATTATATATTGAGGCTTAACCTCTTTGGTCGGTATCTTACCAAAAACAACGATAATCTAATATTGATAACACTGTAAAGGATGGCACAATCATTTGTGTCAGTGTTGCTAGTTTAAAATTATGAAACCATTACTGGCCGTGTTCATTATTGGCAACTTTAAAACGATTATATTAAACATTTAACATTTACTGATGCAACTAATTTAAATCCTAATTATCGTACACAGAGATATCACGCACCCTTAAAAACGCTTAAACAATTTTGAGGTATAAAAGACCAGCATTTATTCGCGTACTATGGACCTGGATTAAATATTAGAAAAGTTCTCATGAAGCTTTAAAGTATTATATAGTGTATTCTAATAGTAGTTTTGCTTGTTGTATATAAAAATGTATGAAATTAAGATTTTTAATTAGCGAAATTAAGGTTCAGAAATACAGACAGGAACATTTATGTAGCTCATAAACGCGTAACAGTATGTATTATGTTATATTATTCTATCGTTAATCAATTATAAAAAGTAAAGAGTAATTAGAAATTGAAAATAATTAGAAATTAATATTTTACTGTTTATTAAACGGTATGATTGATATAATGGGATCTAATTTATTTCGCATCTAATAAGAAAAAGTAACTAAATCACTAACGTCCATAAATAAGTGCAAAGGAATGCCTTAAATAATGGGTGCCCATGCAACTGTATCTGCAGGGATTCACACAAATCTAGCTTTAAAATAATAATTGACTTTGATTAGCATATCAAAGGCGCGGAAGAACATCGATTGTGCCAATTACAAAATAATTCGCAAAAATAATAACTTCACTAACAAAGTTTTCTACAATTTGCGATTGTGCTCCGACAACTTTCATCTCATAGCACCCATCATTAGGTAATTAATACTTTTGAATTTGGATAGTGGAAATAATACTTTTTGTAACAAATTTTGTACTAAACGATTGTCCATCCTGTCGAATTTAGGGCGTCCAGCGCCCATTTATAAAATAAATGCTCCTATCTTTGTAATTTAAGTAATATTCTTTGAAGAAACTATTATCCCACAACATTCAGTAAAGCATCCCAGTCTTTTTAGAAATTTATTTTCATCAAATTGAGATCTTGTTTAGACTTGATAGTGATTGGCAAGCGTGACGTCACTAGCGCCGCGGCTAGTGACCCACCGCCTCCACCGAGTCGTAAAAGTTTGTGAGGTAGGCTTAGTCATGATCTAATGAAAGCGCCTTGTTAGAAAATACCGATTAATAAAATGAGATCTTTCATTACAATTACAAATAATAATAAAGACGATAAACCTAGAATTACATTACACAACAAATTATTACCATTTTTTACAACACCGTCCGTCGCCGACGATGCAAATTATACGCTAGCATGGTCGGTTAATATAATATTTAACATACAATTATCAAGCACATAACAGTTTATGGTACAATGAAACTTTGCCAACATCTAACGTTCATTGCTTATATGTATACTTGCTGCAGTTTAAGGGGAAGTATGACGCGTCCTTAGTTAAGCTATCTATATGTAAATGGGATATGAAACTCAATATTATAGCCAAACAGATTTTTCTACAATGTTTTACAGTACTTATATTTTAACGTAATAGTGTGTGTTGATTTGTGTGTCGCGCAATATAAAAGTAATTTTTGAAACTACCAATAAAACTTTACTACGTTCTCTTTATATAAAATCAATTTGTTAATGATATGGCCATGCTTCTGTCGTTACGTTTAGTAACTGTATATGTATATTAATCACAGATTCTATATACTTGCTTTATTTAAGTTTAATTTTATCTGCGTATTATTTCCGAGTATATAATAACTATACATTTCTTACCAATAACGCACTTATTATTCTAAAACATATATGTTTTTTTATCAAGCAATACTTCATACCTATTCTGACCAATAACTACAAAATATCACAGACAGTGTGTTTATTATGTATACATCTTCTCATAGAAAAGTTCTGTGTATCACACATGGACGTTAAAATCAATAGAGATGGCATCTAAAAACCATGACCATTCGACATATTATTTCTTTATACATTATATGATTGTTATCAACAATTTTATTTAAACATTACATTATTTGTCAGAAGATTTAGTTCATCAGAGAACATACAGTCGCCGAAATTTTTAATAACTAATTTAAGAAGTTAAAATTTAAATTTAAATAGAAACATGAATGGAAGTAACGACGCTGCATATGGATATGTCTGCAGTCACAACCTTGGGGACAACGCAACTCATGACTGCTTGAAACAGTGTAATTCTAAAGACCGACGAAACTAGAATCAGTCAATAAGCACATTGCACTTTTAACCACCAAACATTCATTGTACCTCTCTTTATCTACATTCGTTGATGTAACAGTAGATGTTCAATCTCATTAGTTATCACAATTTCTAGCCTATATTAATTCGGGTAGTCAATGTGGTTTTTGTGCTCGTGTAACTATATTTTTTATAATGGACTTAAAAATGGACTGAATGAACTATTGTTAATGTAGTTTTTTTTCGATATTTATCTGTTTTATTGATTTATTATTAAGAAATGGAGTGATTAAATTGTATTCCACCCAAGATATGGTTTAGCTTTGGTTGTAAAAGTCATTTTATATAAACATTATCATAATGAGAAACTGAAACGATCACCACACTACGCTTATATGAAGAACGTAGGTATCTCGTAGCAAAATTATTAGCACCTATTGAGCATAATCGAGAGCTTTTTATATATGTAGCGTAAATCTTAGCGATACAAGTGCCTAAATAGTAACTGGCTATAAACTGAAGTAATTTATACCTTCGTTGTAGAGGTATGATTAACAACCACTTTAAAAGTATATATAAAGACGAAAAGGTATAACAATTGAGGGAAAGAATTTTCAGGATATTTCCAGTTACGTTAGGAATAGTTCTTAACAACTTTTGAGACTAACATTAATCGTAGTGTAAGTTTGACTGACCTAAGTTACATATTTACAATATAGTACACAAACGCATATAGAAGCACCCGACAGAAAAAAGCACCTAGTTTCCGAATAGAACATTAAGCGTACGATTGTGTATTGCCGATCGCTGAAAAAATTCCACATTACCGATAATATTTCAAATATATGACTTAGTTTCACTGGGCGATAAAGTTACTTTGGTGAAATTTCGTGTCACAAACTTTAGCGATATCAGTCGTGAGCTAAGCAATCGGAATAATGAAAAGTTTTAACTCTTCAATATCCAACAAGGGTACACAGGGCTCGTGCCCAGGGTCAGGTAAGGATATGAGGCCCCGAAATAATATGTCTTGCTTTTCCAACTAGGCCTCAAATATCCAAATGCCCAAGGTACGATCATAAGACGGCACTGCCTACAATGTGTTGGTTAACGAACTAGCTATTTTTTATTTTCGTAGCGACGGCGAACGGTTGAATTCTTCAACGTTTTTTGACGGGGGGACCCTCCTCTATAACATCCGAGGCTGACCAGCGCCTTTTACGAGCGTCTTCTTTAACGCTAAGGTTCTCTGGATGTGTCTGAGGTGGTGCAGTCGCAAGAGCAGTCCCCAGAGCGGTGGTAGGCGCGGAATGCTTGCGTGCGACAAGTGACACGCAAAGGTCCCCCACTTGCAGTCTTTGTACTCTCAGTCCATACCGCACTAGTGTACGCTCTGGCTTACACGACGCCCAACCTCGCCCATAGACAAAAAATGGGTGGTCTACTGTTGATTCCAACTCCACCTGTAAATATTATTATACAAAATTTATATTTAAGAAGAACATATTATCTATGTTAATATTGTTTCAAATAACATAATGTAAATGTAGAACTTAATATCCATGAATTTTTTTATCGTGTGTTAATATTCAATTATCGAATAGCAATTAATGTAACAATGTTAATAGTTCTAAGCTTGTCAATAGAGTATTAACAGCGCTGTCACAGTTAAAAAAGGCATTAGGCAGAAGACATCACTGTGATATGTGAAGAGAATGTTTCGTTTACCTGTGAGCGATTTCTATCATAAGTAAGCGTAAGCGCGAGGCGATCCCCTCGTTCGTCGAGGCGTAGTAGCGTGCACTGTGTTAGCGCTAGGTCGCCGGTACGCTCAGCACTCATCACAAAGTCTTCTGTACGCATTTCCTCTACACGTCGCAAAGTACCATCTTCAAGACGTATAAGTGCGCCACGGCAGAAGTGGGGAGACGGCGCGCCGCGCTCAGGAGACGTTGGAGTTTCCTGGAATCATCATGTTCCATTTAAAATTACATCATAAATAATAAGTTTATTACTATCTCAAGTTTTATTTAAAATAAAATAATCAATAGTTGTGTATGTAACACAAATTACCAATATATATTTTTCATAAATAAAAATATCACTAGCCCAAAATATTATCAATGCTCATTATCTAAAATAAAACTAGGGATAACTCGGGCACAGAATATAGTGTATGTATGTATGATTATGTGATATTTTACCTCCCTAGGCGTGGGTTGCGGCGCTGGGGCCGACACGGGCGGTGAGTGTGGCGAATGGGGCGCTGGTGACGGAGGCACGAATCCGGAAGTGGGGCGCGGGCGCAGCGGATGATAAGCGGGCGGTTGCGGAGCTCGCGGCCGGTATAGGTATGGTGCGTAGGACGACGGGTGCTGCAAGAAGGGTGCGTACGCGGTTGGCACTGGCGCAAAAGGTGCGGGGGCCGGCGGCGCCTGCATAGGGTCGCGCGGGCGACGTGGCGCGTACCGCGGATATGGCCGCGGTGGCGGTGCGAGGAACTCTGGTGTCATGGTAGGAGGGGGGTAGAGGTGGCTCAGCTGCAGCTGCCTCAGCTGGACCAGCGCCTCGCCGGGGTGGCTCGCCGAGATCATTGGACGAGCTGGAATTATAGAATACTTGTTAATGTATGCAATTGATGGCATCGTTAAAGTCAATATTATTATTATTATATATTATTTTTATATACCAAATCTTAATCACGAGTTATTTATAAGCTTTTCGCATAAAATTATATGCAGATGTATACGAAAGCTACAGTGCAAACTGTATTTACGCATGGTAATTTGTTGTTCTTTGTATAAAACTCTACATCTGCGAGAGATCCTTGCGTGAGCCGCGTTTGGTGATGAGATAAGAATGTGGAACGGACGACGTCAACATTATAAATAGATTTAATTCGTGTGCATAACATAACTTAGTATTCAAGAATGAGTACGTGACGTGAAATAACAAACGTCTTTTGTTATTTAATAGTAGTTTGTTGTTAAATATATAAACCTTTATATATAACATAAAGGTGTCCGCACATTGTCAAATTATGACAGTATACATATTAGTCTATAATTATATATTAATACATATGACGTCTGCTCTCAAGAAATTTTAGTTTTAAGTGAGAAGTTCAAAAAGTATTGTAAACACGTTAAGTGACAGTCCAATTGTGATTCTTCTCTTTAAAACTTGTAAGGTGTACTGATCGTCAGCATTCCTATGCACGTCTACCCGAGGCGATAATTTAAAGAATAAAGAATACACTACGCACCTGCGCAAACACTACATGTTAGCGTGCGTTTTCTACGCTAGGGATATATCTATATGCACGTATCTGGTGTATAAATAAAATAGATATGAATATTACCATTGAATGCTTTTACAGTTGAAATTATGTAATTACTAAACATCCTCGTAAAATCTTTGTAAACTCTTCACTAACAATAAGAAAATAATAGTCGTTTTTTTAAATACTTCCATAAAATGCACATTAATATTTAAATAAAGTCACAACATAAATAAATATAACTTGCTTAGTATAAATCGCATTAAAGTCATTCATTATTTTTAATTTAATTTAATGTCTTTACAAAATAGCTCTTCTGTACGCAATGCAATGAGGAGAAATGAACTTGTATTTAACATAAAAAATACATTTTATCGTCATTGCCACATGACAGGTATTTTTAGAAAATAATTGTTGATAACAATAGTAATAATCTTCAAGTAGAGCATGTCAAGTACTAATCAATCAAATTGTATTTGGTTCTTTAACAATATCAGATGACAACGTGACCATGTTTTTTATTTTATCGAACAAACTAAGTACCTATCCGTTGTTAAAAATAACTTGATAATTGTTACATTTCAGAGATAAATATATGATTATAATACATTTATGGAATTATTTTAAATCACATGATTAGATTTTTTATCTGATTTTTAGTCGGCTTCGACTATATTTTAGCCTCATATTTTTATATTCTGGAAAAGTCTTATAACGATGCTTTTTACTGTATTTTTCTCATATGTCTGATTATTTTCATATATTTTAGTAAACACTTTGTCCCCTCACAATAACTGACTGAATAAATATACTAGACACCTTATTACTATTTTAATCGATTTGTTTTAATGTTTATTAAAAGTGATCTTCCTACATAGTAAATCTAAACATGTAAGTATAGAATATGTGAGTGTGTGTGTCAAATATGAGTAATACATTATTTGGACATACCTATAAAGTTACGTAAACAATAAAGTTTTAGGATCATAAGAAAACATCTCGTGATCTTTCGTACGAGAAATAGAGAGACTGAGTCACAAAGACGTCACTCGTGACTAACTTGTTAAAAATTCAAGCCAATTAGCTAGTTTTAACCACATGTTCATTCTGTCCCACTGTATAGGCTGCAAGTCTATTTCAGTTATTCATTTCGTATGGTTATTAAAAACCGTTCGATAATATCTCGCAAGCTTGTAGCCCCAACAGCAATTGAATATATGAAGTTATTATTTAAAAAATAAATTAATTAAATACTAAACAAAAACTGTTAATATTTAAAAAATAAAATAATTGATAATTATATTTGACATTGGTTTGACTTAATTACCTATATTCATAGTAACTTTACTTTTAACGATTCTGTAAGTAGTAATATTTAAATAACTAATGTGAGGACATTGATTTCCGGTAGACTTATTAGTGACAGTTTCCCACCATATCTAACATCGTTCTGTAAAATGAGAACTGATATAGCACCTGTTTCTCGTGTTGTAATGGAACTTGGTAACACTGATAGAATAGCTCGTACCTGGAGCTTATGTCTCAAATTTATACTGCCTGAAGCCCACACTTGGATCACATGTCCCAGGCACTACTCTGAGGTCTTCATTATTAATCTGCGGAGTACTGAGCAGTTTTCCTCTTGTGGGGGAAAATTGTTCTTATACTTATGTATCTATATATTTAGTATGTTAAATGTCACATGATTCGTTGTAAGCGATTACTGTGCCGTATAATTGTGATTGTATTTTGTATCAAGAAGTACCTACATGATTAATTCTTCATATCCGATGACCTACGTCTACGATAAATTAATTTAAATATGAATTTGTATGGTAAAACGAAGATAGATTTATATATGAGTGAATGAACTGCTTTATATAATTATTATTTATTCAGCATAAACAACATTTCTTATTATATATTTTAGAAAATAATATGGAATCGGTCTAATTTTGTCAGCCTTACATCCGGTGCACTGCGTAGGCGCAAGGCCGCAAGTTCGCCGCCCGCGTGGAAAAACTTGACTAGCTCTATATTTATATATGTCTGTGGCACTAAGGCTTCGTAGCGTCATAACTTAATTTTCAAACATACTTAAGGTTCAACGCTGTCAAATTGCGATTATTGCAAAAGATTCGAAGTTAGCCAAATATAAGTGTGTCTGAGCTTATAATTATTCAAAGTTTTATATAAAAAAATCATATGGAATACTTGATCTCTTAAGTCTAGAATATGTAGTAACATAATTTTAAGTACCTAAACTGATATATGACTCGTTTTAAAAAATATTTTGTAAAAAATATTTTACGTTAAAATTTTAAAGTTCGACCGTCAGTAAATAATAACAATGTAAATGTGAGGTGCGGTCGATAGCGCCCCACGCCCGTAACCCACTTCCGTCGTCCGTGACCTTGCTGCCTCCATTCACGTCTTACCCCCAGGGGTGCGTGGGGAGGCCGAGGTGCGCAACTCTTTCCCATCCCCTCGTATAGTTGTTAGACTGCGATTTCCTTGTCGTTGTCACTTGTTTAGTTGCTTTGCTTTTTACTATAGCCTATTTATGCAGTTTTATAAACAAGTAAAGTTTCCGTCTAGCGGCACTGATAATTGTGCTTTATATATAACTGATAAAATATTGATCAGATTGATTTTTACTGTGAAATTAATTATATATCCTTAATAAACTTTCTTTTATTAATCTAATTATATATCCTTAATAAACTTTCTTTCTTTTATGTGATATTTAGCCAATACATATTGCACGTCAAAATATTAATGTATATTTTGTAGTTAAAGAATAATAATAATAATAATTCCATCCATTTAAATTCGTATTACGAGTTCCAATAATGATATAATTTTATTTTCCTCATCATATGTGTCTTTAATGAGCACTCCTTATCTATTTTATTGCAAAAATTGCCTCATTCTGAATCATTTCTATAATAGGGAACGTGCAGTTTCATGTTTGCGAGTATAATTATGTAAGTATTAGCACAAAAATGAAACATTTGAGCTAGGTATTTTATATAAGTAGTAATTTTGTTTAGGAGCCCTATAGCTCCTGTAACTCAGTTGTCTAAACAGTAAGACTCATAAGTCGTGAAATTACCATAAACACGCCATTAACTGAGAGCTCTGAACTCTATAATAAATATTAATGAGACGCACATTTTAGATATAAAATCACTTCCATGGATTTATTTATTGCTTCATAGATTGGCTAAAGCAAGTATTCAAGTATCAATCAAGACTTCTCTAGTAGTACCTACTTCGTAGTAGGTACGTGTTACTTAAGTAGGGTAGTACATGAAATTACTTACGATAATACTTAATTAACTAAAAATACGTAACGATACAAAATATTACGTAAAATAATATACATACTGATAATATCAGAATTTGCACGAAATAATTCATATGTATTTCTCTTTTGTCTATTTAGTGACTATGTTGTTAGTCTCGCTGACAAAAGACGATGGAGGCATACTGGTTTGGCAAACTCTTAACCCTATTTATGAATATTGGCACCGTTCGCAGACAAAGGCACGTGTAGATATGCTAGTGTTTGTTTATCAAATAGCTGTTACGCTCTGTTAGTACGTGTCGCACCTGTTACGTCCAGCTGTCGAGAAAATTAAAATTACATTTGTACCTTAATCCTACTAAAAAATATCTTTAATTTAGTGCAGTAAATTTTCGTATGCTTTTAATATACTTAAACGTAAATATTAATTTATGTATGTATGTATAAAGGAATTGCAAGTACTATGTCAGAGTTAGTATATTGTTCAATTCACAAGGGCAGATTTAGTAAAACGTTTTATATATTTATTTTTGCTTAATCTTTTAGATACGTGAGTTATCGCAAAAAAGAATACTTAGGGATATTTAAATGTACTTTAAGTGCTTTTCCAATAAACTCTTTTATGTCATAACATTTTAATTTACATTTTTTATTCACACACATCTTAAAGAACTTTATATGAGATAAGTCACATTCTGATCAATTCTATTGGTCGCTCATTTAAATGTACTGGATATACAGATTATACGCTGATCGCTTATATGCTGAACCTACCCCAGAATAGATGGGTGCCGAAAATTTTAACTAACAAAAAGTTAAGGCTAAAATATTAAAAAAACCTTTAATAAAAGGTTTAACAAAGCCTTTAAAAATGTTCAAAATTAAACAAAGATTGTTTAAGTCAAAATAAAAAAAATTATGCTTGTTTTGATATTGAAAACATCTGATATTGAAAATAAGTCCCAGCTCAAAAAAATCTTCACGTCAACACTTCTTTAGGTTATACCTATACCTATGGTAAAGTACTTCATTAACGTTGCCTGAACTGACTGAGTTTCGATAATATGATCATCGCTTCTAAAAGAAAATTGCCTTCTGGTTGCCTGGTTCACCAGGCCCTGTCTGCAAAAATTACTGAGGCCGGAAGAATCGACGCGACTACCTTCGTCAAAATTTAAACAGATCTCGTGAATTGCGTGATGGCGTCTGTCAATTTTTATGTTTTAAACAAATGAATTAGGTATAATGCTTAAATTTACAGTTGTACTGCCTATAATTTTTTACGAAACTATTTTTGACCTTCATCACCAGGACAATAAAATTTCCTAGAATGCTATAATGGCTTTATTATGACGCGGAGCGCGGCTAATTGAACTGGTTTACGCTTGTATGTGTAGCGTATTCAATTATAACTCTTTAATGTAACTGAACGGATATTAATAATTTAATATATGATAATATCCTACCTTGTAGGAACACATTAGAAGAACACATATTAGGGTTAGAAGAACACATATTAAATCAATAGTTACGTATCAAAACAAAAAAAAAACCAACTAAACTCAATATTAATAGAGTAAAAAAAAATTGTAACGTCATCGGCATAAAAAGCGTACATACTACATAGGTATCGTTCATATTCACAAAGCGTGACAAGAATAGAAAAACCAAAGATCGTATTGCTGAATGAATTTAATTTTGATATATTACAAACAATTGAATAAATATTTAGAACGCTATCGGTTGACACGAAACAAAAAGTAATTTATTTTGTGATACATTTACAGAATACATAGATGTATCTATTATACATTTACACGTCAATGTAAAGTTTAGCTCGGACACAGCGGCTGAATGAACGGCGGCCAAGTCACGCGACGCCAATTACGTAAACCCCAGTTGCCAACGTACCCCGACTTACTCGTTTGCAGTAAAAACACGATTGACGTCTTAATTGTATTGCAATATAATTAATAATTTATTTTGTTTCATTATTCCTTTCGCATGGCTTTACTAAATAATTTTACTTAAGTGTAAAGTTAATAATATAACACTAGTACTGTGAATATGATTATGTAATCATTGAATTGACTGTACATTACTAGTCTACTCAGTATTACTTGAGTGAAGATGTAGCTTCTTGTGCTTAAACGGCTCATTCGTGGACCAACAGCAGTTTTATTGAGTGGATCACGCAATAGCAGCGCCGAGGCAAACAACCCCGCCTACGCTTGCAGCACACGTCGGGGCCACACATCGACACGAATGTATTTACATGCCACCATTATGCCAAGTCGTGGACGGCCGGGCGCCCACGCGCATCGCACAGTATTCAATGTGTGAACTATCAGTAGTAATAGGCGCCATCAAAGCCGAGAAATCATTTAAGAAATGTGCTCTAACGAGACTAATAGATATGAAAATTTCCAGTCTTGACACCTTGTAGCGTATATAAGAAAGTAGTTTGAGGCAGGTACTGCCAAATATCACATTTAAAACAAAATTCAAAGAACGACCAACTGACAATAATTAAATCGAGTTGGTACAACATTAACATTAATTGGAAGGTTCATTGACCTGTGTTAGGTTATTAAGTAATTTTATGTCGAATCTAGTTAATTGCAACAGCAGGTTTTAGTGACGCTGCAGCTTCGTATAATTTGCCAACCGGTCAATGTACGTAGCAATTGTCTTATTGAATGCTCGTGCAAATAATAGCAGACTATTTGAGTGCCATAATTGTTACTAAACTAGTATTTTACCTGCAACTTTGTTTGTGGAAAAATACAGTATTATGTGAATAGTAAAATATATATTTAAATACTATATTTATATTGTATCAGTCAGTAAGCTCTATCATTTCAGGAATAAAAACTGTTCAACGTGTAAATCTGACTTAATCTATCTATTTTTTCTTGCCATGTATGCCATTGTATAAAGTCCAGCTCTTTTGTTTAAATTAGGATTAGATATCTAAATCAAGTGCAAAACAAGAAATACAAACATTAAGATAATTAAAATAACCTACAAAATGATATAATTTATACTTATTACAAAATTATTAACTTTCAAAAGCACTTCAAAATTATTCGACTGAACTATAATAATATATTTATATGGAATTTTCATTTCTGAACCTCTTACTGTTTCAGTATAAAAGTAATTTGCTGAGCAACGCAATTTAGGAAACAAAGTAAATAACAACAAAGATATTTGCTTAAATAAAATATTTTCCCGGTAGACCATTAGACACCTACATTCACCGACACTGAAATACGAAAACTGGCTATTTTCAAGCTCTTTTAGATTAGATACATGTATAGAGTACCTAGTACCAGGGCTCTTACATAGAAATCGGGTCGGGCGCTTTTTAATATCTGCAGTTCCATTAAGCCAGTTAGTATTTTGGTTCACCAATTGGGTCACAGACTGATGCATTCTCTATTTGCGGAATGCAGAGTGAATATTTAATAAGAATAGAAATATACTGTATACTTTTTATTTAAATTCCTACATAACGTCACATAATAAACTAATGTAAATGAGAAGATTATAAATAATAGTGGAAATAGAATGTGATAACAAAAATACAAATACATACTGCGGATAGATATGTATAGTGATATGGTGTATTAAAATATAATAAATGGACCGTAACAATTTTATTCGCTTCGCAGGTTTATTACTTTAGCACCCTAAGTGGAATAATGTAGAGACCAGCTACCAAAAATAGCTTGCATGTACACCTACCTACTCGTTATTTACTGGTACGTGGAAATTTCATCTAAAATTATCAATATAACCTTTACAGAGATAGCCACTGACGTAACAGCCGTTTTATTTTCCCCCTCGGATATACAAAATGATGTTGTGTGAAAAATTAATACATATATGTAAAAGTATCTAAATTAAGTATTTAGATACTTTTACATATATGTATTAATTTTATTTTAAATAACATCTAAACGTGGTACTAAATTAATTCCATGGTGGTATTTGACATTTATAAAGTACAAATGGAATGGCAATACACTTCAATTTTAAAATCAGACATATTTCCCACATATTTACAACATTATAACTGATGTAGTCCAAAAACATTTATAATATATATTCAATGACGGCACTTATTTAATACAATTGCAATGGAACTCACAAATATCATGTCCTATTTTGTAGTATTCGCAAACACATCAATGCTGACCTCGTGTGAACAGTTATTGTTTCACTATTGTGATTACATTAGAGTTGGTTACATGCGTAAGCGAATCTGGTGTCCGTAGAATATTAAGCACTGATCTGAACGGCCGCGTGACTAAGCCACCTGCAGGATTTACCATCGATTGTATGCTAAGGAGCTCAAGTACCTACTCCTTATTCGTTTCTATCATTGACATTCTGTGCGTTGGAAATTACCGTACGTTTCGAAGGAATAGCTACATTCAAACAATATTTAAAACTAAATACGTTAACACAATTATAAATATATAAATTCTATTGTTTTCTTCATGTTCGTATTGAGTTATTTAAAAAACCGATAATAACATTTTTATTTTCCATGTTTTAGTAAATAACATAGATGTCATATGACTGTTACCAAAACAAACACGGATAGGAGAACGAAACTGATTGTGCTAATGATGTAACGGGTCACTTATCGCAGCTGCCTCCAAAATAAGATTTCTTATATTGTAGATTGTTATAGTGCGAAAAGATGTAAAGGTAACTAAATGCCTACTTTACAATATTTTTGTATTTATTTTATCATTTAACGTATGTTGAGGCTATCATGGCGCAGAGAGACGACGTCTGAGAGAACACGCGATGGTCGTGGGTTTGAATGGCTCGGGGGCGTGAATTATTTTAATTTATCCGCTATGAGAAGACAAAGTATGGCATTAGAGCCCATTATTCGACACTCAGATTCGTGCGGAAAGTTTCTTCCGACATCTATTCTGGACAAAGCAAGACGACAGTTATAAAGTATGTTTAATTTTATAATAAATAATATAGTGTCGAAATTATATATACGATTATAATATTACCTATATATAGAGTCTGTCTATCGCCTTTTCATATTTTGAATCATAAATGCAAATACATATTCATATGTATGTTACAATATCTCTATAAGCAATTCAAAACCTTGTAGAACATATACCTACTATATTTGCTTGAAATATTCATCATATTAATTTAAAAACAAGTAGGACCTTGGTGGAACGTTTTTATAAATAAAATTGTAAATCTCAATTTAAAGTGTTTTTTTTTGTTTTTTTTTGTTATAGTTTGTTATATTAATTATTCATATAAAAAAATTGGCATAATTTTCTATCATTATGAATGTATTTAGTAAATTACAAATCATATTTTGACGTCACTTGTGTACTTGAATATTCAGCTATCACTAATAAGATATCAAGATACAAAGAGATAAGCTATAATCGGTATTTATAAAAACGCCTTGAAGCGACGTCACAAATTTTATCATTTTAACTAAATAGAAGCTTCGTATTTTTATGTCAAATAATAATAATTATGAAATATACAACAGTAATTGTCATTTATATAATTAATAATCTGCCACAAAAATGTATTAAAAAGAAGAAAACAAAAAAAGTTATTTTAGATTATGCGCTATCTATAAATATATTTACTCTATCGATATGGTACTATCCATCAAACTATAAACTGTTAAAATCGACGGACAAGATTAACGTTTGTAGATAGGTATCGTAATTACGTCATGGAATATTCTGAGATTATAACATACGAATTTTATTTTATAGTACTGTCTAGATTAGCAATCGAGTCACATAAAATCAATTTCCATATGATATATAAATATTTTTTTGTTGCAACCTTTGACATTTTCGCAGTGCTATTACAAAAAACTGTCATAACACTTGTATTTTATAAATTGTTAATTTTATTGGATAAGTCATATTGTAATAATATAATGAAATATTATACGATAAACTTCGGTCGCCTGTTATCAGGCATGTACTTAGTCGTTGACGACCTACATATCTCAAGTTTCACAACAAAATTGCTGAAATAGCTCGTTCCTGTTCAAAACAAAAATATTTTTATAAAAACTTACAATTAAACTATATTGTTATTCCTTAATACATTTATTAGCAATGAACGTACAACACTCAACGTTAAAAAGTAAGCAAGCCATATTTTGGAATATTTTGTAAACAATATATATAAATACCTACACACCAAGGTGAACAACTCGGCAATATCACTAAATAGACAAGAACAATGAAAGGTTTACATTACGTGTGTTGACACTTGCGCACGCGTGTTTCAAGGAAGTGTTCGTCAATGAGCCGGGAAGACGCAAGACCTTGTTTTCCAAACGTAACGTTGACATGTACGGGAAATGGTAAGACTAACATCAGCTATAATTTACAAATATTTTTTTCAGTATAAATTCTATAGTAGTGCGATTCTTTGGTGGGTTAGTTATTGTTAACATTAATTATGTAGCTATTACATAATTATTAATTACCATTTAATGCTCATAAGTTAGCATTTGACACTGAAGGGAAATGATACAGTCTATTTATAATTTTGACTCTTGTTTGCTAGTTATATTTATGACGAATCGATCGTACAGAAGAATTTAAAGTTTAAATAAAATATGTAGGTATTAATATTAATTATTTTTAAATATTTAATTTGAAATAAATTATCTAAAATATAAATTACAGTTTCCGAAATCAATTTTCAAGCTTTTTTATATATTTATCACGTGTTTATGTTATTTTTATTATGTTATGTATATTATTTAAAGTATTTGTAGTTTTAATTACTAACAAAAATATTGCATAATTCATCTTCTTTAACTGTTATCAGCCAAAATGTACGGTTAGACAAGTATCGGAACCGTCTCTATTT
Organism: Dione juno; assembly: GCA_037127375.1. Taxonomy (NCBI): domain Eukaryota; kingdom Metazoa; phylum Arthropoda; class Insecta; order Lepidoptera; family Nymphalidae; genus Dione; species Dione juno. The sequence continues at coordinate 2,100,436 of JAXRJS010000052.1, forward strand.
TTGAAATTTCCGTTTCCTTTTGTTTCATATCAGTACGAGATCATATTTGACATGTGACCAAAATAAGAGAGATCAGTTTTACAGGATTGATTAAAATAAATTGTTTCCCAGAATTTGGTAGATTTTCCAGGGATAGGAAGTTGTTAAGAATCAACATTTTACTATATTCCCTTATAGTTTACAATTATCAATTTAGGTACATCTCATGACATATTTAAGTATTACGCCACACACGTATGATTGAGGAACAAATAAATGTGCAATCGTGCAATATCTTATCGATATTTACGTTGTATGGCTAATAGAGTGAATTAAATTTTGCTGTGACAATCATGAAATAAATAAATATTAGTCTTCTTAGTTCTTGGCATTTATCTTGTACATAGTATTGCATAAAGGTTTTTGCATTGCAAAAACTGATTTTTTATCATAGCAAAGCATGGAATTAATAGGCAGCATTGAACTTGAACGCGGTGCGTGCGTGACGTCAGATACACGTGCACCCGCAAGGCCGCGCCTATCGCCACATCGCTAACTAGCCGTGAACGATGAACAACAAACTGATTGGTAAATATATTGATTTTATTAAGTACATTTATAGTAATTTAAGTCCGTAGTTCCACTAAATGCTTACGTTCATATAATGTTCACATTTCTTCATTGTGCCCATCACAGTTAGACCTTCAGGGGTGTTCATTGTATATACGCTCACAGAAATCATATAAAAACTTTATTCTTCATAATATTATGACATTAATTTATAGTATATATGTAAGTGAGTTAACGATTTAATTAATTCACGAGAATAATCTTAAATAAACAATAATCTAAATAATTTTCAACAAGCGTGTTATCATAATATGCATTATGGTTGTGTGTATATTTATTATCTATACTTTGTTATCTTATGTTAACCTCTATAGTTTGTGTTAAGCATGATTATCGATCTAGGATATGTTGTTAATAAATTTATCAATCATTTATATTTGTTTTGAAGGTTATTATTAATATTAGGTCAATAACTATTATATTTATTTACAATCTATCAATTATATTATATTAGTTGCGATTCATATTTTATAATATTTATCTATAAATGATTGTTCCTTGATTTAATCATGCAGAGTATCAACATTTATACGAAAGTCCATGTTAATATACCGTCACGTGAAAACGAAATGACTTCCCTTTGATTCTTCTTAATATTAAAGAACCATTCCTAAACATAAATGAATTGAATTTCCAATATAATTCTGTATATTAGCATTTTATTCATTTTGTTATAGTAAGTCTCTAAAATACGATAAATGAACACAGTATTACGAGCGTTTTTGTACCAGTTTTGTGATATTGATTTCACCTCAAAGCCTAGACTTAGGTAATATATTCGGCTATACCTACTGAAAGCGATGCCAATTAGGGTGTTGCCAAACAGAAGAAGTATTTTGAATTATATAATTATAGCATATTGAGCTTAATTTTTTTATTCATCAATACATCAGTACTAAAGAAATTACGGTACATATTTTTTTCTTTTAGAAACATTTTTTTTGTTATTAATATCTGAAATATGTCAATACTGCAAACCGTTATAATCGGAGTATTTACCATGAACCGGTATAATCTAAACATATTAAATATTTATTCACAGCTCTTAGATATTCGTGTATTTTCCTTTCGTAAGTTAAGGTAAGAAGGAAATTGTCAATCAAATGTCTATCAAGTTACATATTATAATTCCAAATAGGCTAAGGAAGTTAGAAATCTATAATAAAAATAATTTATTATGGATTTCTAACTTCAAAACTATGGTACCAAAACAAAGTTTGACCGTGTGTTCCTATGTTGTAATATAATTATAAATTTTCGCCGTAACTACATACATACCCACATACATATGTATGTGCAATATATAAGTAATACTAATATCTGTCTTCTAGTTACATTAACTAGCCAGTGAATATTAAACACAAGAAAGTAAGTATATTAAAGCTTTATAATTTAGATCTACACCTTTATTGACCAATAAATTTACGTATCGCCATCTTGCATAAGTTGTGTATTTCGCAAACTACTACGGGCCGCGAAAGTGGTGACGCAACCAGGCGGCCCATTGATTAGACTCGTGAATGTAACTAGTTACCTAATCTTAGTAATTCCTTCTCCATCGTGATCGATGCATTCAAATTGACTATGATTGAAGCGATTCCTCGAGTTATATTTTCCCCTTTTGCCTGATAGTTTGTCTGATTCGTTACATAAAACTTTAAATGAAAGTCTGTATAATAATCAAATATAAAAACTAAAGATGTCTGCTAATAATGTGCGATTTATTTTAGGCATATATTGTATTGTAATAGTACTAAATATTATAAATCTTTTCTAATGTATTTGATATTATTATATCGGCTGCACTACATAAATATAGTTATAAAGGTTACATACATACATATTATAAATGTTTGTATATTTATAATACAAAAGGTAAGACACACAAACAAGTGTCTAAGGGCCAAGTTGATAAACACAGTACATTTAATTCATTGTTTACAACAACAATGTGTTGTGAGAAATATGATTTAAATGCAAATTGCCTTGCCTTACAACTATTGTTCCGTTCGCAGAAATGTGAAGTTCAAAAAGTATTTGAAGTTAGCTATACAAAAATAGCTCATTCTGAGGATTTTCTTAGGTTTATATTTATTTCATTTATTAAGCCACTATATATCAGTAGTTTCATTAAATGAGTGATAAGCTTATACTACAATTTTTGTTTATTGCGAAAATAATGCTCGATACGAACGTGGCACAGCGGATCTATGACTGTAAAACCAACGACTGGTTGTAGGTTCGATATCCACTTTAAGGGAATGAAGTTTTTTATTTCTGCTTTTTCGCAAAGGGAGAGATGTACTCCGGAAAACGGAAAATGTAGTGTCTTAATACTACGTTCACTCTCTCTAACCTGTGAAGACAATGAAGTAATCATTTAAAAACATGCAAACACGTCCAAAATACATCTATAATAAATACCTATCTAATATCATAATAAAAACATTTTAGAAACTGTTTCTTGAAAATTTATAACACTCAAACTTAAAATAAATACATACGAGTATATACGTTTCCTTACAATGACAAAAACGGCTATGAAGTATTAAAGATTAAATAATACTTTGGAGGTAAATAAAGTTGGTAACGTTAATTCTTTATAACTTTGGCTATGGAGCCGGTAACAACGATAAACGTGCAAAATATACTTATAATACAAAACAGCGGCATCGCTACTTTCAATGTTGACACATTGAAATAAGATACCGTTCTTTTAGTCGTGAGAATATTATGCTTTTCAATACGGGCTTGCATGACCGCGATCATCTTCCACTTCTTTTGTTTTGGAGTTCACATAGAGATTTTAATTAATTTAAAGTAATTGCTTTATATTTAGTCTATATTTTTGTACCTGTTATAAAAAGTATACTCAATATTATGTAGGGATTATCTATATATATAAATATGTAAGTTCAAGTTTTATAATAAAATAATACCTATAATAATGAGCTTGTTCACATTATAATTTTTAAACGAATTTTAGTATCGTACTCTAAAGTTTCTCCCCAAATTGTAATAATGTTTGTATTAAATATCTTAACCGTTTAGATATCTTAACAGTTGATGGGTAGTATAAATATAGCCGTTATCATATTATTATTTAGTCATTTTGAAACTATGATTAGGATGGATATTTAGTGCCATAATAAAATTTTAATGTATACAGCATTCTTCGTATGTTTTTTTGTTAATTCCCTTTTGACCACGCGGGCCAATCCACAAGTAAAAGCTAGTACATTATAAAGCAAGTTCCAAATTTGGTCTGGAACTGAAAAGAGGACCCTTGACTTTGATACTAGGCATCGTTTCGAGGTTCTCTGTAACATGACAGGCCTGGCACTCGTACGATGAATTCATGGAATGCTAAGGAGTTCCTCTATATTTTTATGGTTCTATTTAATTGTTCTAGACATTGATGAAAATAAATCTACCTATGTGTTGCAAGTTAAGAAATAACTAACTACATAAGCTAGATATTTATGAATAACATACAATGAGTTTACAAAACCAGATAAGAAAAATCAACTAACGCACACATTATAAAAGACCATTCATTCACGTAAAATTACAGCTGTATACAAAACTACAGGTATTCAAGCTATAGAGGTGAATATGGTTGATAGAGAAGATATCGTATATCTTTGTAGGCGGTATCGCTAGTTGCTTGATAATGTACAGAGCAGATACATGTGTGTGCGGTAGAGCTCCCAGCGCGCCGTTTGTGTGCACTCGGTGACACAAACGATGATAAGTTTTTGTTTTCTTTGCAACCACCGCCTGTTATCTGACTGGTCGTTTATTTAATTATGTATCATGCACTACACTCTATAAGAATTGATACAGGTCCATTAGTTAATGTAATTTATTGATTAGAGATAATGTTTAGGCGCGGTTTTCGCACGAATGTCGACGTCATCCAATTTACAACTTGATCATGGAACATGTTTTAGTTCAAGTATGTAAATATTAGTTGCAAACTGTTTTTCCTCAATCATCGGCATATGTTTTAGCTAAGAAGTGTTTTTACTTGTTTAAATGTTTCTTATTTATTGGGTGAAATTTAAATGAATACGCACTATAATTTATTATAATATAAACATTAACTTTTACAAAGTAATATCATTGAACAAGTGTGTTTACACTCTATCTTTACGAGGCTAATGCTTCTGCTTACATAGGGCATTGGATAACACAATATTAATAGCAATTAGTAAGCATTTAGTGATACGTGTTTAGTTGCAATTATCTAAGCAACTGTTATTATGAGTTGGGATCAATTTGAGTTGATGAACTTTTAACAAATATTGAACCGTATATATGTGTTTGCGTACAATACTGAAAACAAAACATAATAACTGAAAACATGTATTTATATATGTATATCAAAAGTGCAAAAGTTTCAAAAATATTTTTATAATTAAATTGCAGTGTTAAAATTATTTTTATAATTAAATTGCAGTGTAAAAAAAGAAATGATCTCTTGTAAAAGGCGTTATTTCAGAACGATTTAGCCTTGAACTATACCGATAATAATTATATTATTAAGCAACTATTACTTTTCATTTTATAAATCTTAAACAGTTATTACTGTTCACTAACGAAATATTATTTAGTCTAAAAGTTATATTCACATGATAAAGTTTACCATTTTTATTTATTTAAAATTTATTCAAATATGAAAACACACGCTGTAATTGAAATATCGTTATAAGATACTACTGTAGACTCAATTAACACATTAATGTTTTACTTTGTGTGAGCAAACAATTACATAAACCATTTCCTTTATCGAAGGTCACTATGAATAAGAACAATACAATAATATAAAATAATTACGTAACATGGGACACGACATACACTGGCCACGCTATTTTGGCATCGGATGTAATAGCACTTTCTTGTTAATTCAAATACTAGCAGTATTTATTATTGTCAAATATTATAGATAGAGAAGGTAGGTCCTTTTTAATATAATTATTATATTCTTTTATTATTTATAAAATATAAATGAATATTAAACATAAAATAAATTAAGCCTTAGGGCAAAATTAATTTAAAAGTGCAACGACATATTATATGCATTTTAAATAATAAATATTATATATAAAAATATAGGCAATATTTAAATAGTAAATTGTAGTTTATTTGTTTTCACACTACTTAATTAAGATACTTTATATATAATTATATATTGCTCTATACATACACATACATACGTACGCGAACATCTTTCTCTTTACTCATGCGAGCTAGGTCAAAGTTTATCGTTGTTCAGTACTACCGTCTGCTTGTACTTTTCCTTCTTGATCTAATTTTAAATAAATACTAATCAACTATTAGCTAATATATGATCTATAAAATTGTAATTTATATTAATCGTAAATTTATTACTTATTTATCCATCAACTGTAACAATAGAAATAACCATCTAAGAGAGTTGAACACTCCATGTAGAGTTATTGTATAAGGTTTATTTTTATCACACGAACAATAAGTAAATCAGTAATGGGTTACTTTTATTAGAGATATACTAGGCATTCATTCGTATAATGCTTTTTATACTGTCTTTTTACGTGGTTTTGTAAACAGGTTCTCTAAACGCACGTAAGTAGTTCTATCTATTAGGTTAAGGTAAAGTCAACGACCATAGAACAAGGTCGATTCACAATAAAAAATATAATATATCCTATCAGTCATGCTATAATTAATTATAAATGAAGTGAAGGATAACAAATAACCGTCAGCGATCAAGATTATCAAACGAATATTAACCAGTATTCATTCTTAGTAGGTAATGATAGAGCATTACGAGATTATCAGCTTTTTCATTTAGCGGAATACGCTACGATTCAGACAAACAGCGGCACATTATGTAGTACGGCGGAATACGGTGGACGGGCGCCGGTGGCGGACACACTCAGAAACAACCTAAATAAAACGGGCCAGCAGGGAGTAACCGAGTGCCGACACCGCCGACAGCCGTCTCGGCGGACGCGGAACGCGCACACACGCGGCCGCAGCACACACCCGTAGTGCGGCGGCTCACGCACACATCGCTCGCTAGACGAAAATAAAATCCACTCGCTATGTGCCATGCAAATAGGAAGGCGGCGGGATAATATAGCGTGAACCGAATGATTGAGGAGATCCTTACGTTTCGTGGCACTGTCGCGAGACGGTCACGGGCGCAGCATCTCAGGCCGCGGGTCACGACACTTGGTCGGAGATAGCATCCGAGGGAGCAGTATTCGAACTCGTTTCGTGGGCTCCGATGTCCGATATCCGATGGAAAAGTACACGGTTGTGACGTCCAAACAATATTCAGCACTCGCGATATCGCGGCCGTCTCACTGCGGTCACTCAGCAGGAAAATCAACGGGCGGAGATTAGCATGAATGATATCACACGGGCACGGAGGCAGCACGAACGAAGTGCGACTGTGGCGCGGGTCGCAGCGCGACTGGCGGCGTCGGCGGCGGCGGCACTACGCGGCCGACGGAGCCCCGTGCGTAGTGAGTGGCCGTGAGGCGCGGGGACGAGGAAACCCGGCGCGAGTACGGCGCGCCCGGCCGCGGCCCGACCCACGCGGGGCCGGGGAGGCCGCGCGGGCGTACGCGGGGGAGCGCGGGGGCGGCGGTGCACGAGAAGTGGAGCGGGGGCGCGGATTAATCACGTAGTAAGTATGCCCCCCGGGGCTGCGCCGCCCCCGTCCCCGCTCCGCCGCGCATACAACCTGCGCGCGCCCGATACATGAATAAATACTAAATGCAACCAGCGCTTGTCGTGCCAGACTGAAACCGGACACTTATCGGAGCTAAATGAATTCCTGGGTGAGCGTTGCCACCGAATCTTGGCTCTGTGTACCGCGCTGTGTCACACCTTCGGTTGCTCCGGTTGTACATCACCGATGCTGCAATTTTGTGATCGTTTTTACGTTATCAGCGCAAGAAATTCAATGATATATGAACGCGGCTCCTGTAACACGCCGCCTCGCTAAAATCTTTATAGACATAACTCAGTTCACTCCCATTCATTACTATTTTATCAATCATTTAATTATTCTATTGAAATTTAATTGCATCATTCGCAAGTGAGGGTTTTTCTATGCAGCTGAGTCTTATTGTGTCCTAGACCGGTTTTGAATGTATCATCGAGATATTACGGTACTTTAGTTACGAATTCATAACTACACGTTGGTAATATAAATTGTTTATTATTAATTAGGTGAAGCAATGAAAAACTTATTAAAAGCAATATTTGGGCTTTCGTAAGCTATCGAAAAGATAATGTTTTAATAAGATATACAATTTATAATATACGAGTAGACTAAATCTAGTAACTTCTGTTAAACAAATAGTAATTATAAATTTAATTTCATTAAAATTATTTTTATATTGATATGATTTCAAAGTAATTAAATATTTATTAATTCACTTCTGAATTAACACTTCATAGAATTTTAACTGAAGCTGAAACTTAAAAACTTAAAAAAAAATCCATATTATCTGGACAAAAGTGGAATTGAAATTTCAAAAAAATACACAGTTATAGATTATGACATCTTTGACTTTAGAACGAGTTGACTAAGATAAGCTTTAAATAATAATATCGCCTTTTAAATAAAATGGAATAAGATCCCTTCTGGGTATTTATAATTTTTGTATTTATATTTTAAAACATATTTTTGTTTGTTAAACTATTTTATATAATACTATTTGGACAGATCCAAAGTATGAAGTAATTTTACAAAACAAGATGAATAATAAGAAAAAATGTTATTGCAACAGGTGGTATGCGATTTCCAAATGTGCTAAAGGTCAAATTTGTAAAATCTTGTGTATATATTAGTATCTAAACAAATACTTGTATATCCAAAGGCCACGCGTTGAACTCTTCGGTAGGGCCATCGATCGATTTGTTACGCTCGCCGCTGGAAGATAAGTCGTTTAGTTGTAAAAATAATTTTAATATTATTTTATTTAATTCACATATTTACCCAGTTCAGCGCAGGCAAGCAAGGAAAACCTTACCTAAGATATTCCATTCTTCATGGCCTTTATAAAAACTTAGTAAAAATTTTAAATGTTATTAATTCTTGTAATATATTTTGAACGAATAATATTTTCAATGTAGTCCTAATTATTGTACAGAAAACTACTTTTGATAATGTTAATCTATAAAGTCAATTTCTTATGTTTGTTACTTAGTTTTTTTAAAAATAGTTTTTCATCTTAACAAATTTATTTTATTACATCAAAACAAGCCCATAATATGCCATGTATGTATACGTAGTATAATTCATTCACCTTGTTTTCTACAACGTAACCAAGAGCAGCTGGTCGAACGAGTTGCAGCGCACTCTAAGAAAGTACGACCATACTGGTTTTGCCTTGTTTTAGTAAAGATGTATAATCTCGACTCTATTCCCGGAAATAAAAAGTTATCTTGCCAATTAATAGCTTTATAAATATTTTAGTAGGAATTAAGTGTGTAACTTTATTTTCCACTTTTGTCTTACAGCAGTATATAAAAAAATGGAGCTTCGATCATTAACGTTACACACAGAACTATTATATTTAATTTTATCTCAATACATCAATATCGTTTAAATTATTTACAAAAATACTAGAAGACATTTAATATTCATTATATATATGATATACAAATTTACTTCAGGATGTGATAAATTGTTAACATTTTGAAATAATAATTACAAGCCCATTTTTATCCATTTATTATTAAATTAAAGATAAATTAATTATTTAATAAGTAACTGGTAATGTAGGAAAATTTTTATAAATTATAAAATACCAAATGAATTACTAATGCGTCAAGCAGGTCATCGGTCGTCGAGATGTTAGTGTTCCGCGTGGGTAAGCGTGTGTCGGAGCGTGACTGGTAAGTCCGCGCAGAGCCGTGCTGTACCATGTCACTGTAATATTGTGGCTTTTAGCAACTACATTAGATCGAGTTATTGCAAATGGATATAAAACAATAGGTGGATTGTACTTAACGTAGTTCATTGGTCGTCCAGAAATGTAGAGTTCTACGTGGTTAAACATGTGTCAGAGCGCGTCAGTTTGTTACTATAGCCTTTATACTTATAATTAAATTTTTCATATGATAGTATTATTATATTCATAATAGTTTATTGTTTCAGTTTGGGATTAGTTTGACAGAGTCGGTTTATATCTATTACTATAATAATATAGTAAAAAATTGTGTGTGTGTACATTGAATATTTTACTAAAAAATTATGCAAGGTGACTTAATAAAAAAACAAGCAGAATATGAATTTATGTTCTTTTTTTGTCTGTCTGTTTGCTTGTTCTGACTTTATTCATGTCAACATGGAATATCTCATGAAAAACCATTATGTTCAGCTAAACTACATGCGGACATTTTCCATTGACATTTTAATATATAATATCAAGGATCTGGAACACCGGATGTTGAACCAAAATAGGTAAGCGATCCTTAGTAATAGGTATTGAGCGTAATGAGCAGTTTTCATTGACATGTAAATTGAACAAATATAAAACGCATTTACAGAACAGACGCTATGTTGCTGCGTCACCTTCAATATTCGTTAATTTAATAAAAATTAATAAAATTTCTAACCCAAAATGTGTTATAATGTATTCTAAGATATTTCCAATACATTAATATGTATATTAATCTCACATACGCAATAAGTGCACCACGAACACCGGTTATTTTTGTCTGCCATTTCATCTATTCCCGTACTTTGGTACCAGACACTGTATGTGACTTGCATGCTTTGTAGCCTAGTCTGTAGCAAATAGTAATTTAGTATTTTTAAGAATACTACATTAGCAAATATGTAACATTATATATTTATAATACTTAGACATTAGTATACATACAGTATTTTATGGCTACTGAATTGTAGGTATATGTTGTGTCCTTTTTTAATTTATGGATATTGTATATTTAAGATATATAACATTACGTCTTTTAGTTTCTACATATTGTAGAAATATTTCTTCCACTCAATGTGGCATTTGTACCTTCAATCCGTACATTAGTCATGAGAAAGATTATAATTTTTAATTATATCGGATTTATAAATCAAATGTGAATATTAAAATAAATTAGAGTTAATGCGAACAACTTTACAATATCTGTTAACAGAAGGTCAACAATCATTGATACTACAACAATAAATATATTGTATTACAAATAGTTAAATATGTTATGCTTTGTTAGTAACATTTAATTTTTAGTAGGTATGTAAGGTCCATTCTTGGCCGTACGGCGTACGCTATTAGAGATTGGGCAATCTATTTCTAGTCATTCCTACGCACCGTCTACTATTTGTTTATTTGTGCCAGACACTGATGTAGAAACGGCTGTTAATGAGATTTTCTATTACATTCATAATATCCATAGTTATACCGAATATACTATTGTATATATGTATGTAATAAAGTATATATTGCTCTGACATTTTTATATTAAACGGGAAAATGATTGCTAAACTATTGCCAGCTAGCTGACATGAGAACCATGCTTTTTAAGATGTTTATTATAGAACGGCTGTCGTGGCGCAATGGGACAGCGTGGTTGCAAATGTGATGATTGCGGGTTAGTTCCGCGGTTGCTATTCAGGAAAAAGAAAAAATATTTAAATTAATTTGTATTTCACCGCTTTGTGAGACAAAATGTCGGCGTCGAGTCAGGTTAAGTAAGGAATGTATTTTTGAATATTAGGTCCCCTTTGCTATATACTGTTATGCGAGAGAGCTATAATTTTATAAGTCGTTTTCAACTTGTGCTCCATTGTTTATCTTTGCGTTTTTTACTCATGAAAACTATCCAATCACATGTCCGTTCCGAAAGAATGAAGTTGTCTTTCTTGACAAATTTATATTTCACACATAAAAATATTATTTTTTATGTCTTTAAAATAAATAATAACTGCATCATAACAACTTTGTAGAGTTCCGTATCTTGTAATAAAAAATTAAACTTTTATAGAATCACTGTGTCGGTCTTTCTGTGTCTGTCCGTCAGCCAAGACCATTTTTCCTAAGATTGCAACGTATCAAGCTGAAATTGAAATCAAATATTCAAGTCTAGGTACAGTCCTTTGGAGCACAGAAAAGAATAACTTGGAAATCAACGTAAACAAAAGATAAAGCGCTTATACTTGGCACCGTATTTTGAATAATATTTGTCGCGTTTTAAAAAATCTAAGCCTAAGGACCTACAATTATGAAATTTGGCAAAAAATTGAATTATTTTATTCAGTAAATTTTATCTTAATTGATAGTAATTTGATATTTCTTAAGCATCATTGTTAGATATCTTTAGCCACAGGAAGAATGTTTATTTTATTAATTCATATATGTATATGAAATCTTTCCGATAGTATCAAAATATATATAAGCTAATTAAAAACAATAATTGTCTAAGATATTTTGCAAATGCTACTATTTCATAGTTAACAGTTACCGCATGCGAAAATACATTTTTCTGAGAAATGAAAGCAACATTGTTATCGCCTGAAATAAGCTTGGTTCAAAGCGGCGGGACGCGACGGCAGCTAATTAAGAACAAGCTTGCAGTTAATGTTACGATCGCTTCCCCTTAAAAATCTAGAACACGGCTTCACACGAACCGAAAATCTGGGAATCTACTATGGTTAATAAGTATTTATAAAACGATTGTATATATAAAATTTTCGACTAATTAAACTATCTTAGTCAATGTTAGTGATAATATTTAAAAAATGAAAATGAGCTTAAAAGTACTCTGAAACTTGTACTAAAATAATGTTATATTTAGCTTCACGCTGCATCCCACACATAACAGGTAATAGGCAAGGTAGTGCTGGATACTGTCTCGGCTCACATCCAATGCCAGCCTCCGTGGCTGATGATGTATGCCGATGACATAGTACTCATCGACGAGAACCGACTGATGCTGGAGCGTAAAGTGAACGCCTGGAAGGGTGCGCTTGAGAACGGTGGTCTCAAACTGAATGTGTCGAAGACCGAGTAAATGGCTTGCGGGAACCCGGACTCGAGCACCATCCATATCGGGCCTGAGCCAGCCGTTAAGTCGGAGAAGTTCAGGTACCTTGGAGCCGTTATGCATGAGTCTGGAGGCATCGACCACGACATCCATGCCCGTATAAACGCTGCCTGGGCCAAATGGCGGGAGGTCACTGTTGTAGTCTGCGATAGCAGAATACCGCCCAAGCTCAAGGGACTGATATACAAAAGCATTATCCGACCGGTTCTTTTATACGGCAGCAAATGTTAGCCAACATTATCTCGGCACACTCAGGAGCTTCACGTCACGGAGATGAAGATGCTGAGATGGATGTGTGGCGTTACGTGGTCCCACCGCATACGCAACACATTCATTCGAGGTAGTCTTGGGGTCCGTGACGTAGCGGATAAGCTCCAAGAGCGTCGCCTGAGATGGTATGGCCATGTTATGCGCCGATCTGAGAACTATGTCGGAAGGAAGTGCCTTGACATGTCTGTCCCTGGAGTTAGACCACCCGGACGCCCAAGGAAGCGATGGCTGGATGTCGTGACACAAGACATGAGAGCCAATAGATTGTCCACTGAGAATGTTAAAGACCGTGCAAAGTGGAGTAGGCTTAGTCGGAAGGCAGACCCTGGCAAATGCCAGGGACTAATGCCAAGAAGAAGAAGAGGGCCAGGTAGGGAACCGTAGGCAGAAGAAACCTAGTATTAAGACGCTCCGTTTCATGCAATCATATGATTTATTTATTTAAAAATAGCACAAGTAAACAATCAAATATTCTAATACCTACTTCCTTTAAGGTAAAGATCAGTTCTTGGAACAATTCGAGACTCTCGTGTGTTGTAAAACCACAATAACAATACATGATTTCATAAAAACAACGTCCATGATTTTATAAAAACAAAATGTCTTATAATTAAAGAATTATTAATTAAGCTGAAATATTCCAGTTCAGGCCTTATAAAGATCTACGTGTGTGAATCTTAGCTATGTCAATTTAGTTTTTTTTTATACGGTTATGGTGGCTTATATGGTTCGAGTCCCGAAACACACATTTAATAAGTACGTATTCTAGTCAATAAGTTATTTGAGTCTTGCCAGTTTGTTATGCGCTTTTTTTTACTAATTGATAAAAGAGTCCTAAAATTCGTTGAATATTTATATTTGCTATATTGATTATTTTTAAATATGCGCTTCGGTCTGAAAAATTCTGGCTATGCTTATGTTTAAAAAGAACAAGAAATGTTGGAATACTCCATTTCACTCTTTTTAGGGTACCGTTCAGGATATCTAAACGGAACCCTTTGTTGTCAAACTTGTTGTAAAATATACTTATGTAGTTTTATTAAAATATTTTCCTTCTATTATCAATAGACGGATATATAAATAGTGATAAAAATAACTGTTTTCATTATGCTCATTTAAGTTTTTTTTAAACGGCTTCAAAAATTGAGGAGGTTCTATGTTCAATCGATTATATTTTTGAATAACTCTTTTTTTGTTTGAAAGAGCTAGAAGAGAAGTGATAGGCCCATACTTATATTTTACATATATTTTCTTATGCAATATTTTCAAATATTTATTTCTTGTGATAATTCTCTATTATGATATTGCTAAGCGGATGATGATAGAAGACAACTCTTCAACAATTAAAAATTATAGAAAATAATTCTTTAAATAAAAATTTTGTAGTACAAGTAGTAATGGCACGAGCTGTAGTTCGAATTTCATTTGTGTGAAATATAAAACTTCAAATCCTATTTTTCCCGTTCCCGTCGAAACTTCGGGAAATCTCCTAATGGCCCCCTTACACTCGCGGAGCACACCCTACATGCCAAATTTCAGGATTCTACGTTGCATACCTACTCAATGCTATAAGGAAATAGTTATAATTATCTTCTCTAGTCACTGTCAATGATTGTTGATAGTTTTTTGTTTACGACAGATCAAATTATTTCGCAACTGTTCGGGAAATGTAAATATATCAGCATATTTAATTATAAAACAATTACAATGAATACTTCTGGTTCAAATCACTCTAAAACATAATTATCCTAAAATATAGTCCTATTTTGATACATTTATATAAAATGCCTTGGTCGATGTCTACTCTAAAAATACTAACTTGTAAAGTTTGAACAATTTGTAGATTCAAATCGATTTATATGAGTATTGTTAATACAACACTTTCATTTCAATACAAAACAGAGAAATGGGATGCGGGAGTTTCCCGCAACTTTCGGTCAGGTCACGGGCCCGGGCGGGAGGGGGCGTCATTCACAGCCAAAATTAGGTCAAAAGAACGTTCATGACACGAATGTAAATTAATTTTTTTACAGGGATAAAAAAAAGAAATTACGAGTAACTTTTTTTATATTATAAATAGTTAATTGTTAAAGGATATAATAAGAAATTTTGAATTAAATGAAGACATGTTTTCAATATTAAGCATCTTACATTATTATAAAGACAAGCTTTTTATATTATAGGTAATAACTTAAAATAAATATTTATCTTTTTTATTTATTTATAAGTGGTCGTTGCTAAGCTCCTGTTAATATCATTCATCGTTTACAATTAGGTCAGGAGGCTTGATCATGACATGAATGCGCACTCGTCCTATTTGTAATATATAATAAATTTTGTTGAATTTTCCTGTGAATTGAATTATCATTTTTAATTCAAATACAAGAATTCGTAACTAAAAACCTTAATATAATAAAAAAATGCTAATCTACTTTTTATTTTTTATTTTAAGTGAAAACGGCAAAAACATTGATTAATAAATTACTTTCATATTAAATATAAACTGCGTAGATGTTGTCATTTGCATACCTAAATAGGTCAGGTTATCTTCATTGGATGCAGGTGCCCTGGTAACCTAGTTACAGACAAGGGCACAGCCTACCACACACCGACCATACATCCCGGATTTATCACATAAACTTTAGCCGGTTTTGTAAAATATGGAGATTGAGTGTATCATTTAACACTAAAAGGATTTTTCTAGAACTATATTGGCTATTAAACATGATACAACAATTACATATCTGTATATTTATTTTATTTCTATTTAATTAGTTGTTTTCTATGGATGATATTATTGTTATTATTATTGAAATTATTGTTCTTACTATAATTATTTCAAAGTATATATACAATGTTAATAGAAGCTTCAACCTTTTATATTATTTTATTTATTGAGAAAATATAGTCAATTATTTATTTATATTATAATATATCTAAATTATATTTGAGAGATTCATTCTAGCTGTTTAAGATAATTTACAGATATTATTGTGTAAATAAGACAGCTTAATTAACAAAAGATAAAACCAAGCGGAAACGTGTTCAGACCGCTATTTAAACATGATCTGTAGGATCCTAAGTACGTTTGATACATGACTGGACGTGCGCACCTAATGAATAAACAATTTTCATGGCTTACAGTTTCTTACGTATTGTTTCAAAAATAGCCTTAGTTCTATTATGTAACACTAGATATATATATATATATATATATATATATATATATATATATATATATATATATATATATATATATATATATATATATATATATATATATATATTATATATATATATGTAAACAAAAACATTCAAAACTGATTATGGGAAAATGCTGCAAACATTTTAATACTCTGACATTATCGTAATTCTTAGAATTTATTCATCAAACAAGTTATGATACCTATGGTCATGTAGAGCTGTTTGTTCGTGTAGAGAACTCTCTCGCACACTAACACGTAATGCAATGACAACACGATGAGTAAACGCGTCGAAGCCTGGTTACAGCTAAAACGTTCGCCGAAGCACACCAATGCAAGTTGTACTAGTGTGAGTGGGATTCTGAGTTAGTGTACAATGTAAGCGTAGGCGGTACGTACACAGAGCTTTCACGACGCAGCCTTGGCCGCGAGACACGTGCGTCACTAGGGCCGCGATCAGGGCTCCACGATACACAATATTTGGACAACAATGCTTTGATTCGTATGCATATCATACATGTTAACTGCAAGGTATTTTACGAATTTGTTACATAACGCTCTTTACCTATTTAGCCTAGTATGAAGATTAACTATAGAAGTATAGTACTGAATTAATTTAAATATCATACTAATGACATGAACCCTAACCAAAAAATTATATTGATCGATCACTCTACTTCGTCGCACACGTCACTTTTCTCATATTCATACTCAGGTATAACGACGGTAACGGTAATAAGAACGACGTTCGTACAATTATTGCTATAATAAATATAAAAATACAACTCTAAAAGCTATCCAAAAAAATTAATTCACAATGACATGAATATTTACTATATTTTGTTTATAATTTCAGAAGTGGGAAATTATAAGAATACTATTTCAATTATTTCAAAACTTTAGCTTTCTCTATAATAACCATTGTTTACGTCGGCTACGTGTTTTAGATGATCAACAAGTCTATCGACTGGGGGCAACTCTAGTTGCGGGAGGAGGGTAGTCCTCCACACCCCACTCTATCAGCTGAGCGACACGTGCGGATATACTATCCCGTCTAGTGTATACTCCAAAGTGTACACACACGTGGCCTGTAATACGTTTATATATCTTCTCATATCAACTGGCACAGAATTCACACATAGGTGAGTCGTCAATATGTATGTACATATATTTTATACACTCAGCAATACTTTTGAATTGCACTAATCAATATTGTTAACAAAATAGTTGACAGTCAGTACTTATCCTTTTTAGAATCTCACTAAATAAGCAAAATTATTTAAAATATACCAATTTCTATATAACAAGAACATATTATAATTTTTTTATCTTCTTTATTTTCAAAGTAATGCAATTTCTGTGTAATATTCACTTAATTAATATAATGCGAAGATAGCATAATTATTATAATATAGTTATTATTATTAATAGGTATTGATCATACTAAATTATTATTTAGTCATCATATATCATCTAGTCATATAATTTAATAAGTAATGCACATTAGAGTTATTTGTTAGCTCACTCGATTGTTCTATAGTGAAGTTAGGATGATTTAGAAAAACGATTATAAGTCCAGTCTCCCGTTATATTCGGTATTTTCATGTAGATGCACGAAAAGTGCACTATAAACTAAAAATATTATTTAAACAAATATCTTACTCCATAATCCTCATGAAATTATTAACTCGTAAAGACAAGACATGTATGAAACTGACAAAGTAAATAAATCATTTAGTTACTATTATATCATAATATGATATTATAACGTAGAATAATAAATACATATTATATTCGCAGTAAATTATTATTCATATACCTGCCAAATAATACATTCTATACCCTAAACTAAAACTATTACAAGCAACAATGTATAACATTAACTAAACTAAAACAAGCAACAATGTATAACGTTATTCATTTTCTTACAGATTCAGCCGTCACTTTGTTTTGTAACTGCAACCATCAATCTGATATGCGCGCGCGCATGAATGCATTCGCAGTGTGACGGCTTCCCCATATGGCCAAGGCTAGGCCTTTTATGGCTCACATAAGTGGCCACTCACCCACCGGCTGAACGAGGCAGCAATATCAATGAACCTGCTATCAATAAAACATAGCATTAAGCCAGGAAAGGAAACGGCGAAATGAGAAAAAGAAATATTTCAAATAGGCATGCAATGCGTATATTCGATTGCGATTGTTTGTGCCATTGGACAGGATTCAATGTAAAGCTCTGCGTACATGCTATGAATTATACGCGGAGACTGTTTTTTTCGTTTCCGCTTACTATCGACCATATACGTCCTGATTGATTTGATGTTCTTACATAACTCGTATTGCTGTGTGGCCACTGGCCAACCAGACATTCTAATAAAGAAAAAGTTTATAACTCATTGAAAGTTCATCGTTCAGTAGATATTCGATGCCTTCAACCACCGAACTTATAACAAAATGATTATTTATCTATATATTATATACATATGTATATGCATCTATGCATACGTATCACGTTTCGTTAGTGTGCTGCTCTATAGTATGCGTATAGTTTTGTTTGCAAATATTTATCATAAAATTAAACATAATTAATGTTGCCTATATAATATTTTAATTGAGTAATACTTAATTGACTTAGTAGTAGTAGCTATTTAAGCTTTCTTTAAAATGTTAGATTAAATTGTATGTAATTTTTATAAAGTTATCATAAAAGTTGACTATGTGTTAATTGGTCCGGCGCGCTGACTACGGGTCTCTAACGAAGCAGGTTCGTGCAGCTGCATTCCAGCCACGCATTTTCTGGGAACACACTTTTTTAACGCGGAGATGGAATGTCGGTTTTTTGAGCCGGTGCGTATGATTTTCATTGAAATTAAAAAGAAAACGTTTTGTGCTTTGGAGACGTAATAAAAGCAACTCCGCATGCCGCCAGCGTATGTGCGATTCTTTTTGTCGTCGGCAAATGTTGTTGTACTTTGCTTGTTTTATAATTTACTAAAAAAAAATGCTTTTAGAAGGATGTATATATGATTGGGATCTGTACGAAGAACTGTAATATATTTCTCCTACGCCACCTGTTTTGTAAGTATCAGAATCATACATTATTTTAAAGTCACACGAAATTTTAGAACGACAATATAAAAAATCACAGCACAGTTAACGATTACGATGTGGGCAACCTGCAGATTTCCCATGAGTGGAGCTGAAGCCCGACATTGAATCACGCGAGCTCAGGACGCATGATTCGCGTGAGAAGTTTCATAAATCGATCCTTTACTTTCAGTGATTTTTTTTGCATTAAAGTAGGTACTATAAAATGATGCTAAGAATTGAAAGAGTAAAATTAATGATAAAATTCATAAAGAACATAAATTAAAGTATAAATTTATAAACAAAAATATTATCCCCCGTTCCCCACTTTCTGCCCAGTTTTTGAGATATTGTGTAGAGCTTTGTCTTCTTACCAGCGCGGAAATGAAAATAATTCATTTCACCGAGTAGGAATCAAATCCAGAACCGTCGCGCTTACTGTCGTTCGCTGTGCCACTGTGCCTCGACATGTGTCATTGACATTTCATATTTAACATAATAATAAATTGTGACAACAAAATTTTAATTATAATTTAGCTGCCTGAAATAATACTAAGAAAACAAAAAATAAATTATTCAATCGATAAGTGACAAAAAATTCGTTCAAATTTTACTTTTTAAAATTTGGCAATTTTGACGGAACTGCAGGATACCATTTTGTTATAGTGGTAGTTAGCCCTGTAAGCAAATGCACTGATGTCGGCTTTAATCTATGAAATTATGTATTAATTACGATATAATCTATTATTTACGCATATTTCATAATACTAATTAAACAATTAAAAAGATTTTCTGGTTGCTTATTACTTTAGCTCACCATTGTATTTTTTTTCTCTTATAGAGTAATTTTAATGAGTTGGATTTTTTTCTATACTAGTGTCAACAGGAGATATTGTTAAAATAATATGTAGAAATGTCTAAATTTACAAAAGCAATATTAGAAGCTCTTATTGTTATTAACTTATAAAAAAATTCTTAATTAATAAAAACTAAAATCAAAAGTAGTCGAGTACTTATCGAATATAAATTTATTAGTCTTACAACAAATGTGTTAAAGTATTAACATATTTCCTACATTTCAACAAGAACTTTGAGTCATATTTTATTACATTGTAAATATATCGTTTTTGCGATTAAAAATCTCAGAATTATATCTACCTACTAAAATTAGAATTAATTTATATTTTAATGATGTCGTCTAATTAGAGAGAACAGTTTTATTTGCAATAGAATTATTATATTTTTGTACTTTATTTAGGCATTGGATATAAAAATGATTTATTTATATATTTAGTTACTTATAAAATGTTTATCTAACTTAAAATGTAATTAATATTAAATCTAAAATTAATTGTGGAATTAGGTTTTAATTCTGGGTTTGTAGTTTGTATCTCAAAATAAGATGGTCAAAAAAAAGTGTGCTTTAACACTAAGTTCTCTCTGTGCTCATGTAATATAGAAGATTGTTTCCTTTATATTTATTTAGGATAGCGTAATTTCTTAGGCGTTCTACACATGTAAAACCTATCCATTAAAACACGATTAAAATCACGTAGGTACTGTTTTTTACGCCCATTATTAAGTAAATAAAAAATAAGACTTACCAAATATTCAAAAAACCTTCGTAGGAGCTATTCCAGTAGCGGTGATCATTGGGGTTATTACCCTAATTTGTTTTCATTGCACAAAAATAACTGATAAAACTGGCCACTCGAACGTTTATCGTGCTCGCCTAATTAGTAGCGTTTAAAGTTTATCTCAATCCTTAACAACGACTCGCTATATGCGATAATAATAGCACAACAAAGTGGGACAGAGCGTACGGTGTCTTAAAATAGAATCAAGTAGTGCGAATTGTTGGTACTTATTAAATACGCGGATAAAGTCACTAAACAAATGATTGTCGACAATTAGTCAATTATCGCGACGCTGCCGGCGCGGCGGCGCGGGCGCACGGATCGCGTAGCTCAGTGGCTGCCATAGTGTCGTCGAGATAAATATCGACTAGCTAGAAATAATCATTTTAGATTATTATACATTATAGATTATTGCACATATATTATTTGTTACCATATTAAACAATTAATAATTGCTTTATATTAGAAAATTAATGAATTTAGTAGAATTGTATTACACCTACTCTTTTTATTTATTTAATGTATAATAATATTTTAATATCTTACAATAAATCAAAAATGTATGACATTTATATGCTAATTTACTTCATTTAAGTATAAGTTTTTTTACACAATTATAATTATAAAAAAAAAGTTATAAACCATTTTTACCAAGTAATAATTTGGCTAAAACTTATAAATGGTCGATCGATCAATGAATCGATGTTTTATGGTACCGCTTCACTATAACTAAGGTTAGGTACTCTTGCTGCGTTTGTGCAGAGCGACAAGGACGTCGACCCCAGTAACCTTGAGCCTCGCAATTAATTTCAATCAGTTTAAGCTTTACACAAAGTCGCTATGACACTTATTCAAGAGTTGAATAAAAAAGTACTTTTCTTGAATTAACATCCGAAGCAATTTAAAAGTTATTAAAACTTATAACTATAACATATAAAATAAATGTAATTAATATTTGTGTGATATTTTAATATTATAATAAATTGTAACTGAATTGGCTAAAGCATAAATTATATGATTCTATCACAAGTACTTACCTCTGATTGAAAGAGGTGAACACCATTTGCCATCTCAAAGTGCCCCATATGCCTGCATACAACGATCGCGCCTACAAACACGAACGCAATCACTTTACTACAATATTACTACAGTCTACAGTTGCCAGCTCGTCCGACAGACTAAATAGAATGTCATTACATCTCCTGATGAAATTACCCTGGACGAAATACATCGAATGTTTTGATACATTAAGTATAATAGAAACGTTTGAATTCCGCAATGAAAAGCAATAACAAGGATAACTATATACATGGTTGTTTTTCTTAACATAATCTGTACGTGTCAGGATAATGACCTATGCATGGCCGTGCGCAGCGCCTGGTCTCGGTGCCGTAATAGTGACGCGTCCCAGAAACTACGAGTATAACGTGCTCTGGCTTATTGTTTTCTATTTTCATTTAAACGATATATAATAATCTTATGAAATATTTTTAAATGGATATATTTTATAAAAATAAAATTGGTTTTCAGTATTCTGCGTAATGGCTTACAAAATAACATTTACTTTCGTAGAATTTTTGACGATGATAAAAGAAATAAACAAAATATTTTATTTGGGCGTGCCATTATCACTGGATCAATTATTTGTATAAGATATATAGAATATAGAATTTTTTTTTATTGAATAAATAGAATAATGACTTCATTTATTTCAATCTAAAAGCTTTCGTAAGGTCAATGAAATACAATAATTATAGCAATTTAATAGATTATTTTAATTAATATTCAACGAAAGCATATTTTATGTCTTACATTTTTTAAACTAAAATATAATTATAAAAACATCAATACAATCAGAACAAAAATTGTGGGTGGACCTTGGCTATAAAATAAGACATATTTTTGCAAAATTCATTCAATATTTAACATTTTTTACATATTTTAACAACTATCGCTGTACCTTCACAAAAGTACGTGGATATAACTGTCGCTAAATAAGAATCGCCGTGTTTATTTATTACGATAACTCTTTTGTTTGCTGAGCATACGGGTCGCGGAACGCAACACAGCTCTTGCTTTATAAATATTTTCCAAGTTTTGTCTCAGGGCTGCCATATTTACAAATTATTAAAAAAATATAAGCTGTTGATAAAATAACCAAATAATTATTTGACACAATCAGCAATAATAGGAGGCAGAAATAAAAGTAAGCATGCTAGTTGACTACTATTTTTTTAACAAAAAACTTATTAAGTAATATTTGTAATAAAGTATTTTCATTATTCATGTGTAGATTTAATAAAAAGTTCATCTTTCAAAATTGTGACAACATCCCTATTTTTATTAGTATACAAGTATGAATCATCTCTTACCTACACAGTACACACTGATATTAAAGTGAATGAGGATAAACGACTTTTATTTACTTTATAGTTTGTACTTCTACTTTGTAGTCGCAACCTAAAAACAGATACGTAACACACTAACAATTCATGTACATAATATGTAAATGTTTGTACAGAAAAAAGTTTGAAATTGTGCAATTTGCTAAAAATATTTTTAGAAATTTCACACACTTATCATAAGCTTTACACATATTTTCATTATTTATAAATGTCAATTCAAAGCCCAAGATCTCATTGTTCTTAAAATATTATTATATGTAGGTTATAGCTATAGGTTGGTATGTACATTATATCTTACATTAAGCAATGTAATTTTGTTTTCAAGTATTTATGAATGATGACTATATGTATAAGATATTTAATAAGAACTCATTTAAATTAATTCTTACAAATATCATACATAAAAACTCGTAAAAAAATGGCATACCTACAGCGAGGTTATTCTTATTTACGAACGCACACATGAATATTACACAAATACAACATAATAGTACAAATATTATCACAGGCGACTTCAATCACTGTAAATAATGATTACTGAAAATTTATATCCCCAAAACTTATATCGTTATGCCGACGGCGTTGTCAATATGAATGGCAAATTCCTCTGCCCACTTACTGGCCTGAATGATTTCAACATTCTTGGCGCGGCTCCGATTATCTGAGAAAAAAATAAACGAGCTGCAACGTAAATAAGCTCACTTCGAGTTCGAAAGTGCGCACAGTGGCACGAAAAATAAATCACGGCAATATGGTACGCTCGGCATAACGTATTTTTACGCAACGTAAGCTCTTTGTTTATATATAGTTAGTAAAACCGGCATACAGACGGCTGGTTATTCAACCGGGCACATTCCGCGACGGCTCCACTTTTTGCTCACCGTCCGTCCTCATGCCGAGGAAAAACGACCAATTAGATCTTTTAGGGCAGGAATTATCGTCCCGCATTGTCCTCGCTTACGCCGCGCCTATGCATCTTAAAAGCATCACTAAGATACGGTGCGCCGCCGGATTCCATACCATCATCTCATATGTTTTATTTCATTAAAATTCAACCGATTTCAATAATCTTCGACGTGTTTTAGGAGACAAAGATACTATGTGCACGTTTACTTTTATTTATCTGGTCGAACAAACTTTTTCTCCGAATGATAAAGCCTACATAAGCAAGTATAAGTCTCGCCTTATATAATAGCACTGGCGCCACGGAGATTGGATGACATTGTCCTTTTTTGTCGAAAAACTGGTCAGTACGGTATCGCTTTTAAACGACCATAAGCAATAAAAATATAAATGAAGAATATTGCAAGTATGCCCAGTTATTTTTAATGAGCTTAGTCTAAATATTATATTTTTATTAATACTACTTACGCGTGTTACAATTAAGGGCAATCAAAAATTAAGTACTGAATATTCGACTGAAAATAACAGACATTCTAAGTCCCTTTTTTATGTTGACTCGTTTTAATCTCGAGGCCTAGTGGCGGACAATGTAGAGGCATTAAAAGTAAAAAAGAGAACGATTTTATGGGTGCACGCGGCCCCCGAGCAACGACGCCAATAAAGCCGATCAACACGGAACAGACACAACAAAAAGTTAACTCCTGTGGCGCACCATCAACGTTATTTACATTTTTTCACATTCTATGGCGGAGTGGTATCAAATTACTAATCGGAATGTGTAGTAGTAGGTACTAGCTTGTAACCATGTGTGTGTTACTTATTTAGGTTAGTTTCAAATTTGTTTTTCATAAGTTTCTAAATATGATCCTTGTTTCAAATACATTTAACTATATTCATTTTTACGGTTCCATGTCTCAAAAGAGAAAATTTAAACAATTCTCGGATCACTTTTCTATCCGTCTGTCTATCCGTCAATACTATTTTTATCGAGATGTCAAAATATGTACTTCTCGTTAAGCTGGAATTATGAAACTTGGCAAGTGAGATCATAGTACATATAAAGGAAAAAAATTAAATGGCAAATTTATAAGTGTATCACAGACAATTGACTTAGACAGACATATATAGCATCAGCAACGATATGCAATACAAGTAGCTATGCAGTGAAATGACATTAAATAATTTAAACAACGTTAACAAATCTGTAAATACAGCAGACATGTTACTTAAATATAGAGTCCACATAATATAAATTCTGGCCACATAATATAATATCTGTCCGATATTGGTACTGAGCATACGGGTACGCGGCCTCGGATCCTCGAGCCACCACTGTCATACTCCTTCCCAATCCATGAAAGTGGTGTCCTTACCCCCCCCCCCTCTCCCCATTTCTTCTAATCTTTTCCCTCTCATCCTTGGCTTTTCCCACAAAAATGGGTTTTGGACGTCAGATGGCAATCGCTCCATTAAAAAGCCGCCACCTGCCACTCATATGGAAAGACCAAAGATGTTGCTGGGTACTGCTAGGGCGTCGCCGCTAAACGACGCGCAGGCACATCGCCCTACACCTGTGTTAAATGGGCAAGGGCTACCGTGTCAAGTACGGACACGGCTAAAGAAGATAAGATAGTACCCAGAAGGAAACTCCGCTTTGCAACGTGGAATATTGGCTCTCTAACCGGACGATGCAGGGAACTAACAGATGTACTCATGAGGCGTCGGGTCCAGTGTGCTTTCCTTCAGGAAACGCGCTGGAAGGGCAATAAGTCCCGTATCATCGGACAGGGCTACCAGCTCATATACACTGGGTCTCCTTCCGGTAAAACTGGTGTAGCAGTAGTTTTATCTGAAGAACTTCAGAATGGGCTTCTTGAAGTTGACCGTCGCTGCGACCGCTTGATGCGGATAAAGGTACTGATCGAGGGCGTTATCACAAACTTAATCAGTGCTTACGCTCCCCAGGCTGGTTGTAACGGGGCCGAAAAGGAGTCATTCTGGGAGCAATATGAAGAGGTTCTACTCGCTATACCATCTACCGAGGTGATCATAGTTGGGGGAGACCTTAACGGTCACGTGGGTAAGACTGCGGATACGTATGAACGTGTCCACGGTGGTTTTGGTCACGGTCGCCGCAATATAGAGGGCGAAAATATCCTAAGAACCTGTATTGCACCTGATCTGGCCATCGTGAATACGTTCTTCCAAAAGAGTCCGCAGCATCTTATTACGTATGCGAGTGGACTCCACTCAACCCAAATAGATTATCTATTGACCAGGCGGTGTCATGTTGGCAAGGTACAAGGTACAAGGTTGGCAACTGTAAAGTCATTCCTGGTAAAAGCCTCACGGCCCAACATCGTCTTCTTGTCATGAATTATGTCGTTACCCCGATAAAGAAATTAGCCGAGACGCGTAAGTCTAAGATCAAGTGGTGCTTCCTGAATGAACCGATGCAGACCGACTTTCTGGCAGAGGTTAACAGTCAAAATTTATCAACTAACACCAAAACTGCTCAGGATGCTTGGGATCGAGCTCAGTCAGCAATCATTACAGCTGGTAAACATGTTCTTGGCGTTTCTAGGGGAGGACGTATTATGGACAGGGAGACATGGTGGTGGAATGACAAGGTACAAGAGGTGATTCATGATAAGAAGATTGCATTTAAGGAGTGGCAGCGTTCCAACTCTCCTGAAGACAGGCTGGAGTACATAGCAGCGAAACGTGCTGTAGCCAGAGCCCGCAGTGAAAGTTCAATTACCTCTATATGATAAACTTGAAACTGTGGAGGGGTACAAGCTCATGTACAAATTGGCACGTGCTCGGGATGAAGCGACGCAAGATATCACAAAATGTCTTTGCGTCAGAGATTCCCAGGGCAAGCTGCTCCCTCATGACTACAAAGCTCCCTGCTTTGTAGTCATGCTTCTGTGAAGGAGAGGTGGAGAAGTTACTTCTTGGAGCTGCTGAATACTCAGCACCCGGGTAGTATTCCGTCTGAACCACCTCTTAACCTGGGACTTATTGCTCCAATAACCCTTGATGAAACTCGGAATTGTCTTCGACGCATGAAGAACGGCAAGGCGGTGGGACCTGACGATATTCCGATCGAAGCGTGGAAATCGTTGGGCTCTCGTGGTGTGCTCATGCTTACTGATCTTTTTAACCGCATTTTGAATACTGGGACGATGCCACATCAATGGCGGCACAGTTTTATTACCCCTATTTACAGTGTTCAAGATTGCGGTAGTTATAGGGGCATTAAGATTATGAGTCACACTAGGAAGCTCTTCGAGCGCGTGATCACCCTCAGGCTCCGCCTAGAGTATACTGTCTCTGAGTGTCAATATGGATTTCAGCCAGGATCAGGCACTACGGACGCCGTTTTTGCCCTCAGAATTTTGATGGAGGCACACAGGGAAAAGAGGAGAGCTCTGCATGTGGCATTCTGAGACCTGCAGAAGGCCTTTGACTGTGTGCCACGTCAGTATTGTACGTATTTGGTGGGCACTGCGATCCAAAAGGATCCCTGAATCCTATGTTGCTATTATCAGAGACATGTACAACGACTCTGTTTCTACAGTTAGGACCGCTGTTGGCGATACCAAACCCTTCCCAATTACAGCAGGGGTTCACCAAGGCTCAGCTCTTAGTCCACTTTTGTTTAATGTAGTGCTAGATACTGTCACGGCTCACATCCAGGACCAGCCTTCATGGCTGATGATGTATGCCGATGACATAGTACTCATTGACGATAACCGACTGATGCTGGATCGTAAAGTGAATGCCTGGAAGGGTGCGCTTGAGAACGGTCGTCTTAAACTGAATGTGTTAAAGACCAAATACATGGTTTGCGGGAACCCAGACTCGAGCACCATCCACATCGGGCCTGAGCCGTTAAGTCGGAGAATTTCAGGTACCTTGGATCCATTATTCACGAGTCCGGAGGCATAGACTACGATGTCCACGCCCGGGTTAGCGCTGCTTGGGTCAAATGGCAAGAGGTCACTGGTGTGGTCTGCGATCGCAGAATACCGCCCAAACTCAAGGGGCTGATATACAAGAGCATGATCCGACCAGTTCTTTTATACGGCAGCGAATGTTGGCCAGCATTATCTCGGCACACTCAGGAGCTTCACGTAACGGAGATGAAGATGATGAGGTGGAAGTGTGGCGTTACTCGGGCTGACCGCATACGCAACACATTCATTCGAGGTAGTCTTGGGGTCCGTGACGTAGCGGATAAGGTCCAAGAGCGTCTTCTGAGATGGTATGGCCACGTTTTGCGCCGGCCTAAGAACTACGTCGGAAGAAAATGCCTTGATATGTCTGTCCCTGGATTAAGACCCCCCGGACGCAAAAGGAAGCGATGGCTGGACGTCGTTTCGCAGGACATGAGAGCCAATGGACTAACCACTGAGGATGCACAAGACCGTGCAAAGTGGAGTAGATTAAGTAGGAAAGCAGACCCTGGCAATAGGCCGGGATAATGCTAAGAAGAAGAAGAAGAAGAAGATAATATAACTTTCAAAAATATTAAGAAATGGCAACTTACATAACAAAATAGCCTAATTAATATGGTATAGAAATTTTAAAATGAATAGCAAATTCCACTCTATTATATACGATTTAGCACTTATTTCTAGATAATAACTCTACAGGGATTTGTGTTTGGGGAAGACCTTTTTTTCTGTAACAAAAAAAATATATACCTGTTTCTTTGACGTTAGATTTGTAAAGGATCGTACTACGAAGTTAGGTTTGTAAAAAAAATGTCAATAGTTATGAGAGTGGCGCTTAAGTATGAAACAGTATTGTAAGTGACAGTAATGTTGTATAAGTGCTTGAAAAGTGTCTAAGGTGGCGCTATTTTATATAAGATACCCCATGGGTTACTTACCTGTTCTATAGAATATGAAGCAAAAAGAAATAGAATAGCTGTGTATGATTTTTTATATATGGTAATTCCGTTATCAAAGTTTTACCAGAATCGAGGTAGAGTTATGTATTGCTTTTAAGGTTTAGCTAGCCAACCCTGTCAACTGCAAGATATGCTTAAATACATTTTATCTACTAAATTAAATTATTTACAATGACACTAACTCGCCCTAAACTGTATTAATTATTAATTTACGTACTTAATAGATATGAATGCATGTATAGGCTTATTTTATTATACTTATGCACTTCTACTAATTCGTGGAGTATAAATGAAGCCAACAGTATATCAGTATATTTCTCGAACAAGCAAGATGCTCTTAAAATCGGTTCTCAAAGCACAATAGTACACATCGGACACATGTGTGCACAATTATCTACGACCGATTGTGACCACGTTGCGCCCAGATTTGTTATTATAAAAAATGATATAAATGTCAAAAGAGTGACTCCGACTTTTTCACTTCATCAAATATAAATTTACCCTTGAATAATACAACTCCAGCTAAGTCATTGTCATTTCCACACAATAGTTAAAAAAAATGATCCCAAGCTTCTCCACTCTATTGTCAGTAGAAATACTAGCCTGAATTATTGTTTCTAACCAAGTAACTCTTCTTTGTATTTTCGAGTGGTTTTTGAATAGATACTTCTAAACGTTTATGTATTTCAATTGTAATCTACAATACAAGTGTAATACCGTAGTATTTTAATATAAATTATAAATCATTTCTAAATACACTTAAGTAATGATATTTTAATTATTTTTACATTACATATTAAGTTAATTTCAAGACGCATAAATGTCTACTATATTTTTATCAAAAACAAGCTAACTAAAACACGAATGTATACGTAGCAGCAGACAAATGTACATGAGTGCGTCTGTTTGTAATTTTTAAATAACCGCTTTTAACTACATGCATATGAAAATATATACGGTATATATATACCAAAATAACATTTTAACAAATTTTTGTCTGTGTTTTTGTTTGTTCCGGCTAAGCTCTGAAACGGCTGAACCGATTTTGACGGGACATTCACTGACAGGTAGCCGATGTAAAAAGGAGTAACTTGGCTACTTTTATTTTAGAAAAAACCTAACATCGAAACGAACGCTGTTCAGATTACTTAAGCGGCGAAGCCGCGAGGGGGTCGCTAGTAATTTTATAATTAGTTATTCCTTTTTCTACTTACCTTTTAAAGGAAGATGTGTTGAGAGGAAGAACTTTGGTTTGCTAGATCAATTAGACTTTCGATCGACAGCCATATTGAGACCAACTTGAGACATTTACGAACTTGCTTTGATGGCGTCAAAAATGTTTTTATAGATATATTTAAACAAGAAAATTTACAATGTCTTTAATAAACGTTTTGTAAATGAATATCCACCCATATTTAATTCTAACGCGTTTCGACGTCTCTCGTCCAGCATGACAATGTCCCTACACCGCCAGCAATCTTTCTTTCGGCCGTGTAAATTAGCATGCCCGTTAACCATACCTCTTCTCGGGTTTCAGGTCCTCGAAGCAATCGAATCGCACCTCGATCTTCTCCAATGGATGGGACGTCTTTCTAAATGCAACCTTTTCTCTACCCTTCTTCCGTGGAGAAAGTCTTGTGACTTACCGCGTTTGATCTCATATACTTTGGCTGTCTGTTTTACTTTTAAATAGAGATGAATTAGCCCGCTTAGCATACACAGAGACCGCCTGTAACATTTGATAATCTTTTGGGCGAATACGTAAATTATTTCATATAATATGGAATTTGACACAAGGCTTTCGAGGTCTTTTCTTATGTTTCCGTTTTTATGTATATTTTATGTAAAGTGTTTCTATAAGAACAAGTGGCTTAATCGTCATCTTACAATTTATAAATACTAAAAATCTCATAGTAGTGGCATCTAGTGATCTTTACTGTAATAATTAAATAACATCTGATTGTGACTCGTTTTATTGCGTTTATTTTTCCAAAATTTCTGATGTTGAAATCTTATTTACTTAAAATCTTAATCTAAATCTTAATTACTTAAAATAAGTATAAAAAACTAAAATTATAAAAATACACATTTAAGTTAGTAATCGGTCAGCGACATCTAGCGTTGAATTTCTCATCTAAATTATCCTCAACTCGTGGTAGCTTTACTTCGAAATGATAGAGAACGCTAGTACTGCTAAAACAACATAGGTACACTGTAGTTATTTTCTTTAAAAAATGTTTCAAGAAGGTAAATAGCACTCTAAGGATAAAGTATACTTATAAATCATACTTCATTGTACATATTGTTTTATAATTTATCTTAAAATATATATTTATATGATAACGATTTTATTTTTTATTTAATAAAAAAGTTCAGGCTTTAGGAAATCTTTTTTAAAAACGATTTAAGCGTGTATGTTTGCAGAAAAATAATTATATATATTATTAATTTATTAAATATAAAATGAGCTTATTTTTCTGTTATTAACTCATTTTAGAATTGTTTTACGGTTTTATGTAAGTGCTCTATCATCAGTCAAAAACTATTAAATGTATATTTCCAGAAAAAATTATAACAAAGAGTACATCAAAATTACCTTAATTAAATAGTAAATTTTAAAAAGGTAAATGTCAAAATGACAATACTGTCAAATATTACCATCAGCATATTTCATATATACCTTAAAACCCTTAAAAACCTTAAATCATCTGTTTGTGCTTCATTTTGTCAGAACTCTTCAAAATTTATCACTTTTACCACTAACGCGTTTGTCTCAATAATAGTGACACTGGCAGAATATTTCCACACTATTTACACATATTAATCCAAAAATAGTAATAATAATGTCTGAATTTTTTCATAAAAGCTGTTATACAGCTCGCAGTGCTGGATACAAGTATCGTACACTCTCCACGAATACTGGTGAAAAACAAATTTGTAAGGAAGATGTAAAATGCGAAAGAAAATTCAAAGAGTTAAAAAAAGAAATAAATAATAGGATTGATAAAGAAGTAGATGAAAGTCAAAAAGCAAGGAAAACTATTTTAGAAAAAATTGAAATAATTGATAATATAATCAATGGAATACTCGACGTACAAAATACGATAACAAGTTTAAGAAAAGACTTACGTAATTCTGAAAATATATTGGTTGATACACTAGAAAAAGTAGAGAAAATTGAAAGTACTATAGGAAATAGTGAAACTTGCAGTATACAATCTCGAAAAAGTTCCTTTTGCAAGCCACGAAGAATCGAGATTTAATTATAAGATTCTAAATAAAGAAGTGAGAAATGAAAATGTACAATTGAACAATATTTTTTATCTTTATTTCTTGTCATACTTTAAAGTGACATAAATACAGCTCGGAGCTGAGCACATTCATTTACAGCTACAAATGGATATAATTTATAACATTTTATGCAAATAATTATTATTCATTAAATTTGTCGTTTACAACGACACACAGATAATATATACATATTTTATTTGAATACATAAATCTATAGCCAAATCAAGAGAAAAGAGATAAATTATTCTTTAACTTAATTCTTTAACTTAACTTTTGGAATATTGTAAGGCTACAAAATATTCGAAGTGAAGTAAAGCTAGACTTCTTAGACGGTAAAAATTTCGAAAAATGTTTTCAAAAGATTTACGTTTACAAATATCAGTTCAAGATCTAGAAATAGTACAAGGACAATATATCTTACCAAAATACATTCATAATATTTCACCTAAAAATTTATTTCTTAAATTGGCGAATTTTAATCATTCTACAATTTTAATATAATATTTAATTTGTCATACTAATTAGGTATATACATGTATTAAGTATGGCACCGTAGAAAGCAAAAAATCCTAATATTAAAGTAAAATGTAATAAATGAAAGCACGCTCAAAAGGCAGTGGAGTTCTAAGAACGTTCTTAGTTTAATTAATAATCATTTTGTTATAGTAATAGAAGATTTTATCTGTACTTAAAATACGACTAGTGCACCATTCAAGGATCGTAAAAACATTTTATTTATTTTAAGACCACTCTATAGCGCAAACACAAAAATGTGACATTTAAACATTTAATTCATTGAAACACTACAAAAATTTTCTAAGGTCCTTATACAAGCAAAATATCTAAAGTTGATAAGCTAATAAATGGTACCTAAAAATTTTTTAATATTTTTCTTAAAAGCACAATAATCCATAATATTTTTTTTCTACCGAATATCTTCAATTTTTTTTAAATTACACGTATCGTACTTATAGCTGTGGTAACACCACATTAACATAAATGCTAGTTTAAAACATTATGGCTTAGCATACATTAATATTAATAGATAACGCTTTAAATAATTGTAACGTGAACACAACTTGTATAATAATAATACTTCGCAAACAATTTCAAAAACCTTAAATGCAACAAAATTAACTTAACAATAAATTACGGGCTCATTTGTGCCATTAAATCATAGTTTTAAACTTTATCTAAATTGATGTTACACATTTATTTTCTAATCCATAGTCTGTCTTCAGAAAC
This sequence comes from Dione juno, assembly GCA_037127375.1. Taxonomy (NCBI): domain Eukaryota; kingdom Metazoa; phylum Arthropoda; class Insecta; order Lepidoptera; family Nymphalidae; genus Dione; species Dione juno. The sequence continues at coordinate 2,134,070 of JAXRJS010000052.1, forward strand.
AAAGAGAGAATATCACAATATGTAAAATAAATAAAGTTACATACATACATCTTACTACACATCAATAAATGTTTAAATTATACACTAAATGCTGAGCTGCACTAAGTTTGTAGCTCAGCTGTTTTAATTCGATATGATAAAGGAGATTTTTTTATATTTATGACCAAGTTTTTGATTAAACATTTAACGCATACAGGAATTTTTTTTGTGGAATAGTTTGGTCATATTTTTAATATTGTTTATATTTAATCAAACAGGCACACAAACGCGTGTATGAGACCATGGAAACAATCAGTGCAACAGTTACTTTTTCGAGAATTCCTGGGATCTTCAGGTTCAAAACATGGTTGCTTCAACTTTTTGGGACGGCGTCCACATAGCTTTGTAGGTTTTGGTTCATCTACTGGTTCGGAACGAGGGCTCAAGTGAACAGGAAGAGCTGCAGGTGCAGAAGGCCTTTGTTGTGCCCATCTTCGAAGCATTCCCTCTTGTTCAGCGCCAACAGGTACTGGTGCAGATAGTTTCCGTGCACGAGCTACTACTAAAGCACGTTCTATCGGTTCCAGCAACTCCAACGCTAAAGCTCTATCAAGCTCTTCCCCTGCTAGAAGTAAATAGCGTGGACAATATGCCAATTCTCCGAGCGTAGCACGCTTGTTGCCTGGAGTTAATTCTCTCTTTGTTCTTTTACAAGCTGCCGTACTCCAACGTGCAAGAGCCTCGGCTAAAATAAGCTCACTTGACACTCTTAATGTTTCACGTTTTACTATTAATGCAAGATCTTCATAGGTGAGATCCTCTAATTTTTCATGTGTAAGAGCTGCATCGGCGTTTTCGTCAATTACAAGTAGTGCATTGTGTGCGAGGGAGTCGCACCACATAGCACAATGAGATAAAGTTCGCGCTGCAGCGTCATTTTCTAGCGCTGGCAACGGCGGCGCTGAAGCGGCTCCTGGTAATCTGGCACATAAATATCTTAGGTCTCGCAATATTTCTAGAGCCACTTCTGCGTCTAGCATTTCATCAAGGCGACGGGCACATCGCTCAGCAAGTTGGGGACATAAGAATTTGTAAGCGGCATTGAGTGTAGTTCGAGCTGTGAAAACGGAATTGAGTTGAGTGGGCTCGCAATAATAATAGCGAAGCAATTGTTCAAACCCACGTCGATCAATGTAATCTACGACGATTACATCTGTCTTAGTGGAAAGTAAAGCCGCGAATACCGGACTCGTAGCAGCAAGGACTCGCCGATGGCCAGGAAATCTAAATGTATCTCCGTTAATTCCTGCCACAAAAACTATATCGCTTTGCTTTTCATTGTCATAAAGGCGTGAATTCTCGTCTATTTGTAATTCTCCATATTGTGCGTATTCGAAATAATTCTGGCCACTAGGTTGAGTAGCAGATGTTGAAGCCTGTGTAGCTTGGCCTTCGGGGAAATTGTCTGTACATGCGGGGTTTGTTACCACAGTCATAATGATGCTCTTTTAAAGTTCTTCCCTGGAAATAAAAAATGCAAAGAGTTTATATGTATGTTTGTTAAATTTAACCAACAATTGTACAATACTTTCAGTTTCTTTACTATATAATGTAAACTACTAAAGCTATGCCAGATGCTAACTAGTTCTGTTAGCACCCTTATTATACCAGTGTGAGGATATAAGTGCCATATAAAGAATAATTATTACTTTGCTTTGTGTTACGATTCATTCTAAGTGTTAAACAGAAACACAAGGGCAACTGATGATGCAGGTTGTCTCTTGAAATATTATGGTACAAAATATCCAAACAGCTTAAAAAGTATATTTAATATATAAATATTTAATAGTTACGATAAAAATTTTTAGTATGTCAGCCGGAAGTGGCTTCTTTCTGAATAATGTCTCAAATGCGTTTTGTTTGAATCGCTTGCTCGCTCCTGATGCGTCATTTCACAGCATTCTTGTAAACATCAACAAAATTTTACGTAGAAATTTACACAATCTATAAAAGTGTATATTTCTACGTAAAACAATCTATTTATTACTTAAACTTCTACATTATATTGTTACGATTTTGGGTTATTTTTTTAATGAAAAATTTACACTATACTTTATTATAACCCAAACATTTTCTAATGTTGCAATCTAATCTGTTCCTTGTATATTTATAACTGATCCAAGAAATGCATTTCGAAACTGCAGGGACATAACGATTGTCGGCTATTCGTGATGGTTCCATGTGACCCACATACATTCGCATAGTTTTATGGTGTCGAACTGAGATTGCCCTATAATTAGAAACCTAAATCTGAGCGCGTAATGTTACGAAAGTATAAAAATCATGCCTCCTCGTTCTCTTTCTGTTTTATATTCTAAAAAAAGATTTATTGACAGTTTATTTTCTTTTTTATTTTTTATATAATTAATTAAATAAGAAAAATAAATACAAGAAATTAAACTAAAAAACAAAAACAATAATTTGAATAGGTATTGCTTGCCCTGCGTTTATAGAATGCACTTATTCTAAGGTGTAATTCGATTAAAAATAAGCTTGTTAGAATGTCAAGGGACCAAGAGTTATTCACTTTTGTTCGTTGACTACTCAATAATATTTAAAAAAATCAATGAATAACGATATTAGATAGATATAATAATTCTATTGTATCATAATACTTTTACTTGAACAGATTAATTGTAATACATAATCTAATTAATTTGCTTAGAATTTAATTTAATTTCTCTTAGTAATCATACTTAAGAATCGTAAGTTTACTTAAAATATAGACTATAACTAAATTTATCTCAACAATATTGATCACAAAATTTTTGATTAGCTATCGTTTATTGACTATATAGAAACTTTTTTTACAAGAGATTAAAAATTACTATAAAAAAATATTTCCAATATTACATTTATTGAAATCATAAAACAGACACGGTTGGCAAACTATCTTCGTACCGACGCGTACATCCGAATTGCGCAAAGTGACTTAAGAGTGATAATACCAACCTTGGTTAAACCAAGGCGATTATTAATTAGTTCATTCGATACACTTGATGTTGTATTATTTAACAGTTTTTCTTTATGAAAATAATTGTAGCGTTAAAAAAACAATGTTAGACTAATTACTTAAGAGTCAAGTATTGAAATCAGTAGTTTTATAGACTCTACGAAGTTTTTATAGGTAGGTATGTATGGAAATTATTTATTTAACTTAGAAGAGGAACCTTCTATAGTATTTTTATCATGACCAATACTTATTAATATAGTGATAGTATTTTTATATTAACGATTATTTTTTTTAATTTAATTAATATAAATATAACAATCGGAACAGAATAAATTTTCCGATTTTTATGCTCATATTATGTATAATTTGTAAATATAATTTATAAATAAAGTTGTAAGTTGTAGTATACATTTAAAGTTCATTATGTAGTAACAGAGTCAGTCAAGCGAAAGATGGTCTCTGAAGCTTCTGAAATAGCAACGAGATACGCGCGACACGCGGAAATAGATGTGCAGCTTGTGTAAGCAAATCGAGTACTTTGCTAATACTGGATTACGCATACAGCTGTAGTTTATACCTTTATTCTTATTTAGCCACACTCAAAGCCGACAATTACTGTTTGACTGATATTAAATATTGTTATCTTAATTAACGTCTCAGAGTGCTGCTGTTATTTAAGCTTTTATAAGGCTAATGAAAGTTACGAATGAGTTACTTTAAAACAAATATAATAATGCAAACATTAAATAAGCGTTAAAACAACCGCGTCCATTGATGTTAAGGTAATTTTAATTTTGAGACTCCATGATGCCATCGATGACTATATAAGCAAATAGAACTTTTCAGCTTCTCAAATATTTAAACAAATGACATTTAATTGTATATGAACACCTTTTATAGTAAATCGACATTGAAATGGACGACATTATTTGCCAGACAGAGTATTATAACTATTTGTTTTATATAACATAAGTTAAAGACATACCTACCAAATTGGACAGAGCACATAAAAGTTAATGAAACACGCAAACAGTGCTCTTTAGTTATTTATATTATGAATTAGAGTACTCCATGGCAGTATTTACTCCATATATTTTTTAAATTTGGTATTGTACTTTGTATGAAGGAATTAAAAGCAATAAATTAAGTGTAACTATAATTTATTATTCATGTTCACTGTATTTCACATATCTATAGCAAGGGAAACTAGTGTTAAGACACTCTGGTCCCAATTTTCCGCAGTAATAAAAACTATATTTTTAATATATACTTACATATAGTATACTTAAGTGAATGAAAAAAAATTTGTTTTACAAATAAGTTAAATGTCATTATTAAAAACAAAAACCCGTGAATATCATAATGTAACACAAAATTATGTTATAACCTCTCATTAGCAATACAAAGGAAAGTTATTTACGACGTTATTTTACAATATGTATTTTCATTACAAAATTTTCGTTATAAGAGACAAGAATTTACTTAAATAAATTATATATAAACGTATTATCTTTCTCAATACAACTTCACCATAAAATTATTTTTATTATTCATACGTCTATCAATAACAATTCTTTAAATGCAGTGTGTATTAAGAAGATCATTCCACGCCCATAAGCACGACAAGAAAGTAGCAGTTATCGGCAATAGCAGGGCGGCCCAGGGCGGCCCCGGCTTGCCGCCCTATATTTAGTATTTAGGTCAAGAGTAACCGTGATCCGATACGGCATTGTAATTTACTTGGAAAATTCCATAGTTTCATAGATTAAAGTTATATTTTAATTATTGTATTCCTATTTCCTTCCTTTTTCAAAGACGCGAACGCATTTAATGTTTGCGTCACTTAACTTTTTACTTTAAACACATATGTATGTAAGCTGTGTTTTAGTTGTTATTCACCTCATGAAAATGATTCTAGATACGAGGTACGATGTTCCATTCATTTTTATTACTGGTGCTCTACATGAATTTTGGATATCGACAATAAAATGTCTATAAAACGGTCAGGTCAAGATCCTTGACAGCGGTGAGTAACTAATACAGATTTGTGAGCTAATAACGAATCACAATGTGAATCATTTACATCACGTTAGAAGCATCATAAACTGTAGAGTTTAAAGTGAAATAAGTAACATACAATTGGTATATTCGTTCAAAAGTGAGCCAAATTTTACACTTTATTAGTGCATATGCTATTGTAATAATACTGCAACTAGTATGATATAGAAGTAGAATACACGCGTTTATATTCTATATTGAGCCTTGTCCATTATAAATAATTTAACAACGTTACTACTATAAATACATATCAGTTATTAGATATATATTATACCTATGTAAGTTTGTTCTGTTAGAACAATTTTAATTTTTATATATTTTCTCAAACATCATCGTAACTACAAAGGAATTATTAATTATATATAAAAAAGAAGTTATGAATTTTTGAACTTTATATTAAGTACTAGTAGAATCGTAATTGTCCTTTTATTAACCTATTTTATTTGCAAGTACCTAACTACAAATATTTTCAATAGGCTTCAAGTAACAAACTGCCGTGTTAACATAAAATATAAGCACATATTTTAGTATGCAATAAATCAAAGAGAAGGTTGCGCTTGTGGTTAACGAACATTTCCCATAATTACAAAGATATACCTACTATTGCTTGTCTGTATCAATAATGTAACAGTAAAAAAGTGTATCTATACATTAAATATTTTAGCTCAGCTAAAATAATAAGCAACAATACAATGTAGCCTTAACGAAAGTTGTAAAAGCATTTTCCGTTGACGCATAAAAATGCAAAATACGAAACATCTGATAAAGAACCGTATATAGTAATAATAGATAAACTATAAAAAATAATAAAATGCATTTATAACGTATTTTAACGTATTTTCTTTTGTATAAAAATTAAAGAATTGGAGCATCTGACCAAGATAATAAAATCAATATGGACAATGAGAAGTAAGGAAATATTGTCTTTTTCAGTATAGATGGGGGGGGGGGGGGCGGCTTATATTAACAAATACAAGATATTGAAAATAGATAAAGTGTCATTGCAATGATTAAATTTGAGTTTGAATTGAAACAATCAAGTATTGATTTCCCAACACACGATGTCTGGAATTTGGGTGAAAATGAAAAACAGAGAGCGGAGGACAGTGGGCGAGGTCAACAATTGGCGCAAACAAAGTTGAGGGTGGCCGCTAGTTAACAAATTTTTAAAACGCTAAAATCAATATTAATATTTATATATTTTATGTCAACATTATATCTAACATAAAATGACATTTGCAACGGTTAATCGATAGGGAAGGTATCTTTGATAGGTTTCTATTAAATCACTTTGAGCTCACTTAAGTAATGGCGAATTATTTATTTTGTCTATAATTAGAAACCTCTGTAATGGTTGTCAGTGTTACAACCACTAATATAAGAAAATGTTTTAAAAATGAGTTAAAACCGTGTTATAAAATAAGAACGTGTAAATCAAAATTTAATTACTCTAATTTCTATCTAATTACATTATTTCGAATCACTGCGTACGAAAGGGTAACGAGGGTTGCTGGACAGTGGACACCGTATCTTTGCTTTAAGTTGAAGCATGAATCAAAAGTCCTTGTTATAATATATACGAAAAAAGAAATATACTTCAATTTTTTTTAAATTATATTTGTATAGAAATAAGAAATGCAATACATGATACAAATCGTTTGTTGTTTTGACATTTGAATCACCAAAAACAAAAACAAACAAACCTTCATTATTAAAATAAAATAAGATTTTTATTTAAGATATATTTTCTATATCTGCTTCTATAAAAAAAAATTTCATCGTCGTACACACTAACATAAATTTTTCACGTTTCATAGTTCATGCCAATTGAATTACAGGCTACAGCTCGTAAGATATAAGAGATACGCGGAACCTCTCATAAGTTTTAATTATAAATGCATATAGGGTTTTAATATTATGCATTTAGAAGAACATATTCAGTACTTACGCGGAGATATCCTTTCAACACATAACACAACTAAATTCTGAAATTTAATTACTATATAAATGGTTAATATACTTGTAAAATATTCATTATTCATAGTTTTATATGATTGGAAAAGTTTTTGAGAAGAATTATCCACAATACAATTCCATTGGCGGAATATTCGTAGTAGTTTTAGTCTCTATACACTCATAATAAACAATAAGTTGAAACGTCATGAGCTACAGTCATGCTGAAAGTACAATTTACCTACAAGTTAATAATAATATTTAATTAATACTTTATTAAAGGATTTTTACGATGTCTTATTAATCTATTTTAAATTACGATATTGTCGCTTATAGATAAATATTGAAATGGTAACAAAAATTTGGTCCTAATATCTTATATTAAAGTGATTTTAATACAAGTAGAGTCAGTTCTATTACGCTTTATTTTTTTATATTATTAATTTCATATTGTAGTTAGTTATATTGTTGTGTTGTTGTAGTACTGTATGTAGTTAGTTAGTTAGTTATATTAATAATACTTTTTTGAAATACAAATCTAAAAATCTTGTATATAACGAACTATATTGTTTACGGCTCTACTGTAATAAACATTTATTGATAATACACCTAACCGCAAGAATTTAATAATAGTATGACTTTGTTACAATAAGTATATTGTTATTTTAAATATATTTATGTTGATTTAAAATATACTCGATTTCATTTAAATGGACTGATATACGAGTATGTACCACAGCCGGTATATAGATATTTGGATGGTCGCCAAAATGAATATAAACATTATAATTGTATTATGACTAACAACAAACAAGCTCAGGAAGCTTAGTATATTAAATATTTTCATATTTAGTCCCACAAAATGTAAGTGCTAAACAAAATTCCTATATATAAAACAAGTATTAAGCCATGTCAAAATTTTACGCCCGCTCCAATTTTACGCCCTTTTTCTTTTTTTACCATGGAGAAAATTATGTCTGAAAATGTAAACACACATTTTCACATATTAAATAATTATGTGCTATTAACATATGCCATGGTATTTGTTTTAGAATACCTCATTTGTTTAATTATCATACACATATATTGTAAAAATGAAACCGGTCTTATATCTGAAATTACTTAACTGGATAACAGATAAGCAAGAAATTTATTTTAAGCGTTACTCATTGCCATTTTGCTTTGTAAATAAACTTGAGATAATTATTAAATCCAGGCCAGTGTATTGCAGGAGATATTCCAAAGACGAATTATATATTTAGGCACAACTGAACGGCAGCACTATAATAAACGACACTACTTTTAATAATCATTCTATATACTCATATTATGAAAGAATTGGCCATCAATTATCCGAATATATGTATTTACAATCAAAAGAGCTTTACCCGTATCAAAGCAGATCACATTTCAGATGTAGCAAATCAGTAGCACAGCACTATCACTTTGTTTTAAATGAAAAATATAATAAACGTGCGACTTTCGCGACGGCGGGCTGGGCAGTGGTTGTCGTGGGCAGACAGGGTGCGCGCGCCGCCCGCCCTGAAAAACCAGAGCTCGCACAGACGCACTGCGCTTTCCCGCGCTAATATTAACGTGGATGGTAGCCACTAGGTTGCGTGGAGTCGCGTCTAGCCTCCGCTCGCGAGTGTGGTGTGTGAACTGAAAACAGACGCATGCGCAGCTCGGACATTAACAGGTAGCTTCCAGCACGGTATTGACCAAACGCTGTACTAAGTACTTATCTTCCATGGACGTTAGGCGCGCAAAACGGGTATTTATTTTATATTAAACATTAATTAAATTCAAATAATTAAACATTGATCTATGATATGTTATATGTATGCCACATATATCTCATATATGTGATACTTAGCATACTTTAATGTGAATGTTAAAAAAAAGTAAATGTAAATTAGCTGTAAAACAATTAAGCTTCTCACTGAAAATCAGATTGTCTATAAAATATTAGTAATATATTACGCCTAAAATTGAGATAATTATATTAATATCTTACTCGTGATCCGTAATTAATAATAAAATATATTTCACCCGTACTGTAGAAAAATGAGTTATAAAGTAATATATTAAACGTAAGGATTAGGGATGGAAGGATGTAAGGAACCAAAAAGATCTTATTACAAGAAATGGAACGACTCATTTATTATTATTTGTTTGTGTATACAATTGTTATTTCACTTTTACATTTTAGCTTAATACATAATCCACTCCCCTTATTTTGTATGAAATGAACTACAGATAAAATTTGTAACGGTTTCTTTCTGTGTGATACTTATAAATAACTTAAATTTTCAGACTTTGCCTAAACGTACTAGAACCCTAAACGTAAAATCCAATACTTAAAGAAAACATAAAAATTTATAAAAAATAATGGATCAGTATTTAAAGCTTTTAATTAATTATTTTAGAACAAATAAATAATCTGAATAAAAATAATGCAGGATGCATTATTTTTGTTACAAATATTTTCTTTGTTTATATATTTTTATTGTTTATATATATATAAAATATTACAATTAATTCTTATATTAGCTATAAATCTAAATAATATAAAAAAAAACACTTAAGTGAGAGGTCATTTGTAAGTCATTCAGAGGCCAGAATACTCAAATCGATTTTCTTTCACAGGAGTCTAGACTACACCGGGTGAAAGATACGAATTACGATGTCGAGACGTCTTGTCACATATATACAAAATACCTATGTGCATACTTTAAATACCATTTGATTCTGCTAAATATTTTTCAAATTACTTCCTTTTACTTCATTTAAAATTAAGAAAAATAATTAAAAAAATAGTAAAAGAAATTATGTAAAACAAAGTAATTGTCATCAGAATCAGTGCTTTAACAGGACAATTGAAAATCCCTTTAACGATAAGTATATTATATTTTAAAATAAATAATTAACAAATTATGACAAGCTAGGTAGAGAAATATGTTGCAACAAATTAAAACTCTCTTAATACAATAAAAAGCAAATTACTTATTAATAATAATATATATAAATAAAAAATACACAATGTAATAAGTAAAGTAATGGTACACCGATAGTACCAACCTAATAACAATGAATTAAAATGAAAATCCGTAACAAAATATATCACAATGTGGGCTAAGTTTCTGTCAGTGAGAGTGAGAGAGTCGAATATCTATGTATATGACTGGTTGATTTCCTCCAAGTTAACCTAAGGAACATTTTGTCAGGCAAAACCTGGACGATAAAAAAAACTGTACTCAAGTTAAATTTATCGATTTGGGAGCTACAAGGCCACAGTCAGACACACAATCTCATGACAAACTTACAAAACTCATTAAAATGAATCGCTCAATCCAAGAAGATAATAAACATTACATAATTATAATATATATTAAATACTTGTGTAAATACTTTACTGCCATTTATTTAAAAAAAAATTTTACTGAGTAATGTTGATAATAAAATACAATATTTGATTGCAATTGAAATAATAATATCTTTGTGGTAATTTTTTTAGGTATACGAGTATACTCGTGTACTATAAGGAAAAATATTACAGCATTTAATTGGACACGTCGCGTAGTATCTAAAATACAATAGATTCCTGATAATATTAATGTCGTTTTCATAAGTTAGTACGCACATTGCACTGTACATTTTTGTTTGTAGCTTACGATTGCTCACGTTACACAGTACACAGTACACACACAGTAGCGCCTTTAAGTGACTCACGCGCTATTTCAATAATAATACGTTGAACGTTACATTGTACCCTCGAGGTTTTAATTTTGGTGCTTATTAGCGTTCACTACTTGCTCTATATTATGTTAAATAAAAAAATACTCAGAGTAAATTGATAAAAAATGACCGCCAAACATTTCCGGTCTTTCTACTCCGGAATAGAATAATAGGTACATATACCTTATATAGGTAAATGTAGGTAATTACTTAAATTTGCTAAGGTACCTAACTGGGTAACTAGGTACCATATATAATAACAAATTACAATGTAAATTTCTATTATATTTGTAATAATAGGCAGCGATAAAGAAATTTGGATATATCTTATGATACCAGAAACTAAAAAAAAATTATTAAATTACTTTCTTTTATTTGGAAATTTTTCTTGTTAGTAGTAGGGACGTGAGTACAGTTGAAACGAGGTAATTGTATTACCTTGTTTCACACTTCACAGTATCGTTATTTTAATAAGTTGACTTACTATTATAACAGAATTAATTCAAGATCTTTTTTATTTCAAAATAAAAATTAACGATTAAGTGGATGTGTTTCAGTCGTACATATCCAGAATGGTTGAAACAGTATTTCGGGTCAATAGAAACACTTGAAAGTAGATAATACAAGTTTGAAAATTCATACGGCTAGTCTTTGTTTGATATTAATTAGAATGGTTTCATACCATGTCATGTTGACGGTATATCGAATTATTCAGCATTTCTTCATAGACCTAGATATGCATAGAAAACCTTTCCTAACAGGTCATCTTCTTTTTTTCCTGAATTCGAAGTTGTAAGAGAGTTCAAACGTCATTTTTCTCACTTTAAGTAGAGTCAAGATAAGACAAATCAATAAAATCAAATTATTTTCCAAATGAATTCCAACATAACAAATATACCTACCCGTTATGTCAAAGTTTTAAATTATACTTATATTATACTAAAGAACTATTACTAAACAACTTTAATAGAAATAAGTATAAGTTATTTCTATTAACAATTTTCGTCAAAAGTATATAATATGGCTGTTCATGACCAGGATGAAAAGGCTTTAAGCTTCAATAATCACCAATATTTCAAGTTATCTGACCATATCTTTATTATATTTTTATACGGAAAGTATAATCCATTAACACCAGAATAAAAATTTAAAAAGAGGTTCTTTCTCAATATCTTGCAATATTTTACACGATACGTGCACAAATGAACAGACAAACTAAGAGATTGACAAAAATTCTGCTGAGTGTTTTTTTCTGCTTCTATATACCGAATTAATCTACAGCCCTGCTTTCCTTATTCATAGTAAAAGATACGTGTTTTTATTATTTTGCTCTAGTAATAATAGTCTCTTTATTCGCGAATACAGTCGATACAAGTAAAAAGATTTCTAGAGGAATAATCCAGGCCACATCATCATTGAGTTTGATAGAAGATGGACATTCTTTGACAGAATAATGCATTGTTAACGAATTATTAAAATAACTGAAACCAGATACATTAAAATCATGTTCCAAAAAACTATGGCCGTGAGCGTCGAAAATTATGAAGGATCAGGGCACTTAATATGTTGACTGAAAACATTGCTTAATAAGAATGGGGAATGTTTCTATGATTAAACTAAATGGCATAAGTAAGTAACTATGCGTATGTTGTAAATATTTTATGTAATTCGCTTATCATCATAGTCATAGTTCTAGGTAACTATTAATATAAAAATAATGTAAAGATAGAGATAAGAGTTCGTTATAATTAATGATAATTCTATATATGTGTTAACACTAATATAATTAATATTTATGCGTACGGATGAAAAATATCCAAAAATATTAAATCTCCTAAATAATCTTTAACAAACACTGAAATGGAGAAGTTTAATTTGAAGAACTTAAGTGATATTTAGGTTTAAAAATGAGTTGTATTCTTTATGAACATGATCAATCCGCCTAATTTCAAAAGCAAATTCATAATAGTGACATTATGAATTGGAAGCTGCAATATCAATATACAATATTATACTTATCAAATAAAACAGTTTAACCTTACAGCGTGACCACGGACTACTGCAAAGTGTTAGAAACGTCGGGTTTCCAAAAAATGATAATTTTAGCGATTAACCCGGTTAAGCTGTTTTATTTAATATGTATAAACATCGCGAAAATCAAAGAACTTATCAATATTATACTGCTTTGTAAAATTTTTTTTTTCTAAGAATATATTTACTAGTAAAATATCGTCCTTGGGTTTGTTTCGTAACAATTAATTTTCATAATATTCTGATAAAAGCTACTTAGACAATTACTTTAATTTCAACAATAAATATTATTATTCTAGCATTTCCGGACGATTACGCGAAACAGAACTCACAACAATGTCAGGTACTAAGTTGAGCAGGGGAATTCTGCGCGTGGACCGAAGAAATGACAGCAAAGGCTACTAAATTCCGCTACGAGCGGAACCCATTATACGGACTACAATGAACTCGCGAGAATAAAGTTAGTACTTCTAACAAATCCTATTGACAAATACCTCTTCCTCCTACTTACAAATAGTCGGGCGGAAAGGCCCAGCGAGGAGAAAGATATGAAATGATCTCACTCCTATCTGAGGCATAGAGCAAAGTAATTAATGAGTCTGTTAAACTCGTATCAACAATTTATATAGTAGCGTTTCCACACAGAGAAAAGTAAGCGCTGTGGATCGAACGATTAAAAAAGTGTTGGAAAGATTTCGCTACGGCAAGGCCTTGCTGACTGACTAGTTTAAAGTGGACTCGCTCTCTACGTCTGCCTCCCCACGTTGTGTATCATCAACTTTTTTAAATAGTATAATTTAAATAGCAGAATAGCCAAAATTCTCTATTTAAATGTTAATTTTCGATAACATAACCATAATGTCCTTTTCATGAACAACCAGTTTATGAACACAACTGCATTCGCTCTGGGCGGAAATTCAAAAGCTTTTACTCATTTCATATTTTCCATTCAACTCAATTCGGTCTTTCCTGTATCTCATTTTCATTTTGCAGTGGAAATCAAAATACTAAACTCTTTGTAGATAGAAAAGTAAACCTATTTTATGTAAAAAGAGTCCGTCCCACCTACGCATTACTCGCTCATTTATCTCTCGCGGTGGAAACTTGGCTATATAGTTACGTATAACCAATACTGACAATAATATATACTTTTTAGTTTAAAATAATTTTAAAGAAATTAAGTTATATTACCTATATATAACTTAATTTACTAAACCTCCGACTATATAAATACACAAACTAAAATGCACAGTAGCAAATACATAAAATAATATAAAGAGTTTTAAGATTAGGAAATTGTAGATACGAGATAGTCGTTAATTTGGTCATCTTTCGTCTTATCTTATCTTTCACTAGTAAGCAATTAAATGCATTTATTTGGATTAGTACTCTTAGCTTACAGTAAACAAGTAGGTACTATGGTATTAAAGTTTTAATTATGCCAAGGGAACACAATATGTACCGATGATTTTCAACTTCAATAGTTAATTGTTGTATATTAAAACACCTATATAGTAATATATTTATACCACTCGTTTCAAATAAAATCTGCAACCTGGAACTTACCAATGACTTGAAGTACTCCAAGTATTTAAATTGCGTTAATTTAAAACATTTAACGAAGAACGATAGTAATGGTGTGATAACAATTTTATAGTTTTGGTTAATTTGTCTTACTATTAAGTATTTATTTTACAGATATTACGGAGCTGCGACTCCTGCGGTCTGGTTATGATCACCATATATTTCTAAAAATGTCAAGGATAGAAAAGGAAAAGGGTTTTTAGTGATTCGAAGCAACCCCGAATGCAAATTTGTCGTTTGCAAATGGATTTGGTCCTCAATACCCTAGGCGCAAATGTACCTATCCTGAGATATCTTAAATTTTAGGTTTATTTTTCTAAAAAACATTGTTTAAAATCAATCAGAATGTCATTTTTTGAAGTCATAGGCAATAGATAACTACAAAAATTTTCATATAAGACAATTTTAAAATCATGATGTAAAAAATCTTACTGATCTCGTTGAAAAATGTAAAAATTCTCGGACAAATCAGCGGTAAATTTTGCGTGTAAATTTAAAAGATATCTATTTACTGGTAAATATGACAATTAGTTACATATAAAAAATACAATTAACTTAGATTTTATTAATACAAAACAATGAAAAATGTAACTAATAAAAATAATATTTGAAATGTAAGATATTTTATTTTCTCAGTAAGTATAGGCCTCGATGTTCCAAATGTGAATTTTCGCTCAACTAAGGTAGATTAATATTTTTTATTGACCCATTTAGCACAGGCCTTATCTTGTGCATATGTTTATGTGACACAAGATGCTAAAAGTAGCATCAGCATGATGGTTTTTGTATGTTCAAATACACCACAGACTGGCTGTAAGTGTCTTTTTGTTATTTTCTTTTATTTCATTCTTTTCGTGATTTTTCTCCTCGATAAAAAAATAGTTTTATCAGTTTTAGTAAAAGTCTCTATATGTTACAGTTACAGAGATAATAAAAGTATACTATTTTATTATGAAAGTAATACCAAATTGAAATTACGTGTCGGGCTCCGTCGTGACGAGTATAACTTATGACAAGTCCAATCATGCATCATGGTGGTCAAATTTGGCCTGTTTTTTAATTTTATTTTATTTTGGCATTAATAAACAACAGTGATAACTGATAGGCATGTCGGATTACAGGGGGCGCCAGATCAAACAGGGTCGGGATTATACCGCGGATCCGCTGTTTATTAATACATTAATTTGTGCCAATTAAAAGTCAATTATTTGGGATACATTTTGCAAAGATGTTCTTTGCAAAATGTATCCCAAACATACATTTGAAAGTCATCGACATATAGATGGTAGAGAGACGAGATTTGATTGCAAATGTATTGATGAAAATTGAAAGTAGAAGTGTAGAAAACACACCACCTTGTGGAACACCAGCATTTAAACTAGAATAATCAGAAGACTAGTCTTTCATGCATATTCGTTGCCGGCGATCACACAAGTCATTTTGAAATCTTTCGACCACCTGGAGATACGATAAGAGAAAAAAGAATTGCAAGCAGGATATCTTATTCTACCGTATTGAAAACGTTGCTAAACCCAACAATTACTAATGTCGTCTGTTATTTTTACCAAGGCAGTTGTCACACTGTTGTACGTACGTATAAATTGTAATGATGTTTTATGTAATATACCAATAAATAAGTTTTATTTGGATTTTTTCCTTTATTTGTATTGGAAAATCTATTGATTTTGGCGAAAAAGTACCATCAACACTCCTATCCTTGGACCTAGATATTTGATACGGAACCTAGTTACCCTAAAATGTATATTTAAATAATAATGTTAATTCACTCTTTACATTAATTACATTACTTTTAGGTTTGAGAAACATGAATTTGGTATGTATGTCTTCATCTTATTCAGGAGGAAAATTAAATGGCAATTCACGAGAAAAGACTGAAACTCAATAGGAATCTGAACAGTAATGTCAATATAAGGAATTGTATATCGGACCTGGACGCCCCAGGGAGCTCTAGTGTGAATTGAACTTTAATGTGTATCAAGTTAAAAGGCAGGCATGAGTCGATGAAACATCGTTAACGATATTAAAAGCAGCACCTTATACTATTAGAATAGTATACTAAATAAAAATGAAAGAAAACCTTCTGCTTTGTTACTACTACGTAAAGTCATAGTTAAGGTTTTAAGTACTGAATATTTTTTAACTACAAGTTTTAAAAAGTATTAAAATTTTCAACCCAGCATACATAAACACTCTATATAAAAACTCTATTTTCACTTCGTACACTAGTGACAAAAAAAATTCTGTTTACAGGTGGATACTTTTGCACTTGACCCCTTTTCCTCTCTATATGTCTACACTTCATAATATGTATATAAAAAATGGTATTGACAAGCTTGACACTTCAATGTATTATCAAAATATCTCGAGACTGAAATATCGATATTCAAAGTTATCAATATTACTTGCAATGTTTGTCATTTGTGAAAATAATATACCCAGTCTAGTTTACAAAAATACTATATAAAAATACAATTAAACATTATTATATTTTATAAATTTTCTTAATCTTATATTTTATTGTGACGTCACTATAAATGTAATGTTAATCTATTATGCAAAATATTTAATAAATATTATGTAACCTGGATAGTGAAATAATGATAATATTTTAATTTGTGGACTCTTCAACAAAATTTCTTTAAAAATTATTGTGTATAACATATTTCTGTTCGTGGTTAACGGCCTTATTCATAAAAAGTTATAAAACATCTAAAGGCTTGCTATAGTACTATTGTCAAAAATGTTATTCATAACAGCATTTTAGTGATAATATGTTCTATAAACCTATGATAAAGTTATAGCCGGGGATCATACTATAACAGTGATATAACGTTCTAAGATGGCCGCCGATTCTCAACAGCTAATTATTAAGAGAATTTAATTTGATGTCGCCGTGTCGTTGAAGTGTCGAGTGTCAATTTCAGTTTCGTAAGCAAAATAATATAATTGTCCACATTTTGTTAGATACTTATTTATTATATTTTATTAATTATTCATATTAATGCAATAAAAATTGATATTAAGAAAGCTTTCTAATAAACTTTAATTAGATTAATTACCTTGTCCTTGTCTAACCAATTTTCATTTATTTGCCATTTCACTACTTTAGATCTCATTTTTAAAACGTATGTAGTATATAAGTTTTTATGACAAAGTAAGTTAAACCTTGCAAGCAACTATTAGAAAGAGACATTCTGGCGCTACTTAGTATTGGTGACTCGGTCCTTTTGACCGGGGATCTCAATTGTAAACATAAAAGCTGCAATTGCCCCAAAAAATTCTCTAGAGGTAAGTTCTAGAGGTAACATCACACGAAAGTATAATGCTTATGTTGTAGATCCCCTTATACCGGCCCGTTTTGGCCTATCGAATATCAGTCTGTGACTACAATCCATAGAATCGCTGTCTGTACTCGACTCTGATCACCGTCCTGTAGTTCTGAAGATAGTGAGAGCCCCCCTGGCCCCCCTACTAAGACCGTTGTCGACTGGAAGAGATTTTCGAAGCTTCTCTGGTCCAATGAATCACTACTTCACGAGCTGATACCTGGTATAACCGAATCTGCAGAGTTAGACGAATAAATTCACTGAATATATACAGAATGATATCCGAACCTGTTCGAAAGAGGCTCCAAATCTACCCCAGGGGAGATTAGAAATTTCAGATAAACTTAGGAAGCTCATAAGGCTTAGTAATAAAGCTTTATTTATTTTTTACCCGACGACACGACTACCCGACTGATGAAAATCGTAGGAAGCTGTTCAATCTGAGGAGGACAGTGAAACATGAGTTTTCGCTCCTCCGTGGTGATCCCTGGGACAATAAGCTCGAAAGACTTACGCCATCGCACCAGGCTTTATGGAGAGTTTTTAGAGTGGATTGCCTATTGCCACCCCTGACTAGGCCCAACATGTCTATAGATACCGAAGACACCTAAAAGTCGGAATGTTTAGCAGACAGTTTAGAAGATCAATGCTCTCTAAGCAGTCAACCTTGTGGCCCGCACCACTTGACAAAGGTGGACTAAGCTGTCTAGGAAAAATTTACGAGAGAATAATCTTGGTTGGACTCTCTGAAGTGGTAGAGGCCAAATCCCTGCTCATAAATGAGCAATTTGGTTTTAGGAAAAAGCACTCTGCTCCACCAAGTGCACCGTCTCGTAGACCATATAGCTCGTTATAACATCAGAACGACGGCACATATTAGCACTGCAGTCATTCTTCTTGATATCGCAAAGGCCTTTGACAAAGTGTGGCACAAGCTGCTCACCGCCGGTGTACCACACTGTCTAGTGTACATCCTACGAGACTTCTTGTCAAATAGACATTTTCGATACAAAGTAGAGGGCACTCTATCCTTTCCCCGCCTCGTGCGCGCAGGCGTTCCCCAGGTTTTGGTTTTCCCCGATTTTGTACGCACTGTACACCAGCGACATGCCTCGTACAAAATTAGTCCACCTGGCGATGTACGCCGACGACACCGCCCTATACACTACTTGTCGCTATTCTCGCCTGTTGACTGAAAGACTCCGGTGATTGGTACCGTTTATGGAGGATCGAAGTTAATCCGGATAAGAGTGAAACGATCCTGTTTCGTCGTGTCAAACAGGAAACGGCCTCTACCGTGTTTATGTTAAACCGACCTATTCCCTGGAAACCACAGGCAAAATATCTAGGAGTAATCCTAGATTCTAGACTCTCTTTTAGCCGACACGTTAAAAGCGCCAGAATCAAAGCTCTCTTTATTCTCAGTAGGCTTTATCCTCTTATTTGCAAGAAGAGTAAATTATTACTTAGACATAAGCTGACACTATACAAAACTTATGTAAGACCTGTCCTCACTTATGCTAGTGTCGTGTTCACACACACTAAGTTGAATGCCCTTCAAATAGTACAGAATAAATTCTTGCCAATCGCGTCAATTTGCCCCTGGTTCGTTCATAATGTCGACCTACATAAAGACTTCGAACTGGAATCGATTCAAGAGTACTGCAAAAGCCTAAGAAAAAAGTAAATTAAACAATCGCAATTTTAAAGTTAACAATGATGGAAATTAAGCCGGTACTTATAAGGCTGTACCCAAGAATCTAATTTTTAGTACATAGTATTGTCTGATCACACTCCGTGTTTGTTCCTTATTATCTTTTGATAAACCGGTATTTTCGGAAAAAGTTGACCGAGTTTAATATAGTGGCAGCATTGTGATTTATAACTTATATTAGCATCACTTTGTTATAGAAGGCTTATGACGTTTATAAATACACAATTTTATCGAACGTTTTATAAGCTTATCGAGCATTTTAACTAATGAATGCTTAGTTTTAAGTACAAGCATTTTTTATGAACAAAACGGTAATAAACTTTAGAAGTCAGAACAACATCAATGTACTAATGTTTTTGTTTTCTGTGGACATCACTAAACGTCAATGTTTATCCCATGTCCAATATTATCCTAAAATAAAGTTATAATTGCCAATATCTAAGAATATTAATATATAATATAAAACTAGTATTGGTAACGTACAAATATTAATTTCAATTATAAAGTGAGGAAAACAACAAAATGTCGTCTTTTGACGAAAGACAAAGGAATTTGTTTAAACACCTGAGAAACGCAGAGGAGTTGTATAGTTTTTCTAAATCTGCTAAAACCACATCACAACCTGACTACGGCTCTATTGACAAAAAAACCTACAAGAAAGTGAAACATGAAATGAAACAGTTTCGTGGTCGAGAGAGTATATTTAAACGACCTGAAGCAAATATACGTGAATGCTTGCGATTAAAATGTACACCAGATTATATAAAAAATCCAGAAAAATGGAAATATTACTCTTTGTCAGATGTAACGCCAGAACAAATGTCTGATAAAACCAATATCCAAACAGCATTAGCATTTATACGTGAAATGGAAGAAAGAGATGATAATACAATTGAAACTGAAGTTATGGATGAAACTGGTGCAGTTTTTAAAAAGCCAACATTTCAGATATCTAAAACAATAAAAGATATTTCAAAAGACGAAGAACAACCCACTTTTAAAAGTAATAAATTGATCATGCCAGAATATGTAGTAGGTGTATCAGGAAAAAAAATGAAAAACAAATTAAAGACAATCAAACATAATAAAAATGAAGAAAATATTAAGAAAGCTGAACTAAAACTCAATCACCTATATGAAATTGATAATGATGATGATAATATGTAGCAAAAAATAATAACCAAACAACAATTTCATCATAATTGTAAGTTACTAATAACTAAAAAAACATCTAATAAAGAACCAACTCAAATGCACTCAATTACAATGTAATCAATCCTTTGATTGTAGATGTAACTTATATTTATTTGTTTATGCAACGATGGTGTCATAACTTATATTTATATATTTTATAATTATTAAAATTCGTTTAAAATTCATTTGTTTTAATAATTAAATTGACTATGTTTTTTCACTATCAAAAATTTGCAAATTATATTTTTTCATTAAATCCTTAAACTATTATTATATGATTGAATATACCAACCATGAGAAAAAATTACTTTTCTAATATAGCAAGTGACAATTGAATAAAACCTGAAATTGAAAAAAAAAATTAAGTTTTGTCTATTAGTAGCCATCTTTAATATATTTGGTCTTATTGATAAAATTGTATATAGATGTATAAACACAATATTATAGTATGTACTTCAAAAATAACTTAATTATGTTTTCTATATTCACTTGTGTAGGTACTTAAAGAAAGAAGAAGGTTCTTTGCTTAATTTATTCCACACAATCCCCATTCTCCCACATATGTGTTCTGACTTCTAGGTCCTTATATTCCCAATCAAAACACTCTCCATACTGCATCATAAATCAAGGGGACTGACTTATGCAATTGTATCTGTCAGGCTTTGTAACTTGCTTCCTCTTGTGAGATTAAGTATTGAGTAATTTAAAAAAATATCATAATTTTACAATATTATTCATTTTCCTATTTTGTTATGTTAGCAATGTATATCTATTTTTTTTATTTAGTTTATAAAAATATAATATATAATAGTTTATTAAAATTTGGGATATAACTTTATTATGTTTTATTTAATATGTACTGTTATGTAATTATATATGTATATATATTGTTTTGCACACCTACTCTCACGTGACTAGGTTGGCTGTGAGAAATTGCTTTTGTACTTCATTTTTTATATTATGTGCAATAAAGAATAAATTAACAAATCAAGAGAGGTTAAAAATACAAAAAGGTTACAATGCATTGCATTGAATTTTTTTATTTGAGATGAACAAACTAATAAAAATGATGACTATATGATGACATATTGCTTCACCAAATTAATAAAAAACATAAGAATAAAATAATATATATTGCATTAACATTGCGATACAATAGCTGATTCAGATTTAATTTCTAAGTTGTCTGTATTTTCTGATTTTTCTTCAGAAAAAGCACTAAGGTCTCTCATCATAGAATAAGCATCTTCACCATCAGCATAGTATTTAGGCTCAATTTCTAAAATCTTGAAACCAAGTGAATTAGTGTATAAATTCAATGCAGCTCTATTGCTCTTCCTTACATGCAATGACACATATTTAGCCTGTAAAATATATTTTGTCATCAATAATATAACACCACAATAGTTCAGATGAAATTGTTTCCTTGAAAATTATGGTAGCCTCTATATTTAAGGTATTTACACATAATATCAAAAAAAAACATTTTAAAAAGTAAATTTTTTAAGTGCACTGTTTAAAAAACTTTATTGTGAGAATTCCTAAAATCCTGTGAAAGACTAATATAATATGCGAGACATTTAAAAATCTATATTTTAAATATTACCTGAAAACATTCAACCATTGCTAGTGAAGCTTGATTCATAAGTTTTTGTGCAAGCCCTAGTCGTCTATGGGACCTTTTCACAGCAAGAGAAGTAATATGACCATGCCTGTTATCTTCCCCATCTTCCTCCATTTTAGCAAGAACATACCCTGCATTAATGATAATATTTTGGGAAGTTCAAGTTTATTTTAAAACAAATCAATTCATAAGATATTTACTCAGTCTTTAAAGGAAACTTACCTACTATATGACCTTTTTCATCTTCAGCCACATAACTAAGTTGTGGCCATGACAAGCCATGATAAAAATAGTATTTCATCTGATAATTCTCAGGTAAGCACAATAAATTGCAGTGCTGCATATTCATTAAATCGCTAGGACGTGCACACCGAATATTCATAGTTAAAGGTTTAAAATAAAGCCACAAGTCTAAAAAAACTGTTTAGTCGCGTCGCTGTTTTCTTGCTTTTGGTTGTCGTATTTCTGATGCCGGGGGAGTATCTGACATACCCCCAAGAAGTTCACGTACAAAGCGAAATTTAGATAAACAACACTTCCAAACTACGTACCAACCTAGAACAGTAACAGAAAGACAGCTTCAATTATGTATCCATCATAAAAATGAAGGTTTTGTTATAGAACATCAGTGAATCTACTTACAAAATAGCACAAATATTAAAACTAAGATTACACTACATACAAAGGCAAGAATTGCCAAAATCACCTCCTTCATAACTAAATACACTAATAAACTTAAAATGAACACTAAAATACCACGGAATGCATTTACCCGGAATATAATTATACTAAAATATATTAGTACAAAATTTTAATAGCACATGTTAATTAGCTTCATATTAATTCAAAAGAATTAGATGAGAGTGCGTAGTGAGCAAATGATAAATCCGCCATTTTGAACTAATATATTAATATACAACTTACAATATTATTTCAAAACAACAAATGATGTTGATGATATATATTTAGGACGGTTTTTTTGACAAATTTATTCGCAGATAAAACTATTTTCCATCTGTAATTTTAATATGATACTACTTTTCTATTATAACCTAGATTAGAGTGTGATATTTTAATTTTGACGTTTATGACTTTTCATACTGTCATATTTATGAAATAATAAAATTCCTAAATAAGACAATATCAGTGATAAAATATATTGTGTATAAAATATTAACAACTTTATGATATTTTTTATTGACTTTAAATATTCTATTTAATTTTTATATATTCATTATTATTATTTCAATTAACGATTGTCGATTGATAGTACAATGAAACCGTGGGCGATTAACGACATCCATTTGTTAGTGCCCATATCGCGAAAAATTTAAATATTATATTTAAAAAATATGTTAGCCTTTATTATATATATTATGCCTTTTGTTTATATAAAGGTATTTTTAATGTTTAATTTTTCATAACTATTTTATTACAAAATAAAATAACTTGACACTAAATTGGATTGGACGGGGTAGGAAAAGAATGATGGCAGATATTATTCGTCAAACGTTGCATCAACAAAATAATCATAATTTTTTCAATTTACAACAATACTTCAAATATACTCGATATAAATCCTTTAGATGTAAATATATCGATGCTTATTAAATATCGATACCATCCCTAAAAAGAAAACAATAACATCTGTCATTGAATGTCGGTATCATTTTGAGATGATATCTATAAACTACCTAACAAAGATTTGAAAAATTTAAGTTTTATTTTATCTGATTAAAGTCAATAATATAAAATAAAGACTTTCAAAGGGACCTACAGTTGTAAATATTTTTATGTTATAATGATAGCTTGTGAAAAACATTTAGATAAATAGTTTTCTTTTTTTTGATACAAACGAAATGAGCGATACACAAAAGGATACATCAACTACCTATACGGTCCAGTAAGTAATGATTATTCTAGTTTTTTATTTATAATTTTTATAAATTAAAATATAAAATAAATACGGTACTACTATAATAGTCAATATATAATTCACAAATAATATTTGCTTATATTCTAAATGAATAATTTTCTTTCTTTTACAGGCACAGGAGTCCTGCTTTTAGCAAAGAAGAAGTGAATACTTTGGTTAATCTAGTAGAAAAATACAAACATATAATTTTAAATAAATGTACTAATTCAACTACAAATCATGCGAAGGAAGTGGCTTGGATTAAAATATCAAAGGACATTAATAAGCAAGGTTTTAAATATGTAAGAAACACTGATAACTTAAAAACAAAGTGGGAAAATTTGAAAAAAGAAGCAAGAAAATGTTCTAAAAATTTAATAAATATTAAAAGCACAGAATCCAGTGAAATCATTTATCAAATTGTATCTATGATCAATGAAATGGATATGGTCAATAGTAAAGCTGATATACCTCATAATTTATTGCAAGAAGTTAATGGTATGATACACATATCATAACATAATACATATAATATCTCAATATTTTTTTTTTGTCAAGGTTTTTAATTTGGTATACCCAAATATATTGTCCATACATTTTTATATGTCCGTGTCCGTATGTGTATGTGTACATATACACATACACATATACATATATATATATATATATATATATATATATATATATATATATATATATATATATATATATATATATATATATATATGTGTATGTGTATATGTACACATACACATAAGGACACGGACATATAAAAATGTATGGACAATAAAAACATGTTTTATAAAAATGGATGAAAAAATTTCAATTGCGTCTCATGTAACTTATATTTAAATTAATATATAAATTTCAGATGAAGAAGATGATAACAACTCTTCCAAACTCTCTGATGATAATGATGATAAACAATCTGATGACTCGGGTGACTAATTAGTATTTTCTTTTTTTTTTAGGGAATAATATGAATCACCTGTTAATAATTTCTTCTCATAATTAACTGAGAATATTTTTTTTTGTATTTGCTATATATTAATTGACCCTTTTGGTGCAGCGGTACAGCATTTCACTAAAAGACATGCGTATGGGGGTTCTATTCCCACTTCAGATAAAAAAATAAATTATTATTTCTAATAATAACTGGTAAAAAAATAAAGTATTGATACACAATGTCTTAAAAAATCGCAACAAATGGAGAATCTTAACCTAAGGAGTTTCTCTCTGTCTATAATTTTGAAGATGAATTAATTGAATTAAAAAATGAATGATGATGAAAATGTATGAAAATTAATATACATACATTATATATTTTTAAAGTTAATTTTGGTGTATGTAAATAGTTTTGTTTACGTATTTGTATTTTTATTTACATTGTATATTTTTAAATTTTAGATGCCAGTGAATGTGGAAAGCAAGAGTAAGTTGTAAATATTTAACAAATAAAATTAAAAATGGAATTACTTAAATTTAACTTACTATTTCAATAATAAAAATATTATTTTATTCTATAAATTAGGCCATTATGGTGCAGTGGGTCATTGTTTAACTTTAAATAAAATGGGTGTAGGTTAGATTACATATGATTGAATGATATATGTATTAAATGTTTTAATTTTATTACTCTGGTTAAACAATGCATGATATTGATTTTCATTATCCAACACAGAATGACTTCAATTCTGCCAAAAAAAATGATAAACAGGGGGAATGAATCTTTTTACTAGGTTCCTCTGTCTGTACCTAGTTATGGAAAAAAAGAGTGAAAGATATTAGTTTTATTTGACATTTCATTTCAGATTCTTTTGAATTAAAAAATAATCCAAATTGTTAAGTGACAAGTAACAAGTAATTGAGTAGTTCATGTTATCATACCATGTTATTTCCTGTTTTCAGTTCAAGCAGAGCACTAAATTTTTCACCACAAGAATGCAGTCTCCTATTAAAATGTATAAGAGATGAAAAAAAACATATATTTAACAGAGAAGCTACTGGAAAAGCTATTAAATTAAAAAACAATGCTTGGTCTAGGGTAAGTTTGTTTAGTATCTTATATTTTTTATCATCATACTTAATTCGCTGGATCATATTGTAGTGATTTAAAAAAAAGAACTAGTAAAATGAGATACATAATAAAACTCTATTGTTATTAAATTTGTAATTTTATTTCACTATCCACAGATATCATACGCCTTTAACAAATTGAGTCCAACTAAAAGAACTACCAAAGTTTTACGTACAAAGTTTAACAACATGAAAAAAAAGGCAAAAAATGTACATGGCTTTAAAGATTACTTTTTAAGAAATCAACATGCGAAGCTGGAGGAAGATCATAGTAGTAAGGTATTATTTATAAAATTACCAAAATGTAATAATGATATAGACTACTACTACTATATTAAATGGATGTAATTTATTAGAATCTTTTAATCTTACAATCAATCTTCAGTTTATTTAACTGTAAGCGCGACGGTTGTGGGTGCCATTCGTGGCGCGGAGTGTCTTAACACTAGGTTCTCTCTGCTCACTAGCTAAATAAACAGACTAGTACTTATCATTAAATGTATATAATAAAGTTATATTATATACATTTAATGATAAGTACTGTCTGTTGGCATTGTTATATTCAGCTACCCTGACGTTTTAATTAATTAAATAAGAAAAACTAAATATCATATTTGTAGGACATATTTCTTTTGTCGATTTTTAAAACAAAAATTAATACTAAATTTAATTTAATACAAAATATATATCAATTATTTTTAGATTGTTAAATTAGAGCCTCAATTTGAATACCAAGTAGACATGGATACGGATCCAGAGCACGATGACGATGAAGATGACGCTTTTCTAGATTTACCTCCTGCAAGTAAAAATAATGTAGAACTTTCCGACCCACTAAGTACAGTGTTGAATGGGGATTCAGGAATAGGTAAAATTAGTTTAAGTTTTGTGTTCGTCTTTAATAGAAAATGATATTACTAATTGTACATGAGTTTCTTCTAGTATAGTATAGATCTCATAGTTTTAGTAAGATTTATATATTATTAAATCAATTTAGTTTTATATATATATATATATATATATATATATATATATATATATATATATATATATATATATATATATATATATATATATATATATATATATATATATATATATATATAATCAGTAATATATTATTTACATGATCGAAGAAAGAAAGCTTACTTTGTACATGAAAAATATTATTATATTAGCACTGAATGGTTATTATTATTAATATTCAAAGAAATAAATACACATAACCTTAACAAAGAAATCTTATATTAATTTACTTTATTTTTAATTACTTTTTTATTTTCAGATTCGATAAGTCATTTTGGGTCGTCCATTCACGAAAATAAAGAAATTGTAAAATTAAAAATGGAATTACTTAAATTTAAATTAGAAACAGCAAAAGTGAGCATTACTTAATAATGTTGTAATAAATCCCATTATAGTTATGAAAGCATAATAAAATTCTATTTTTTTTATAAAAAAATATTAAATAATCCCATTTAATACAGATTTATTATTAAAGAAACCTGATAGGCATAAATAAATGTAGAAATCTAATCGATAATAGTATTTTTAGCTTAACGCTATTTTCCGCATATATCAGGGTAGACGAAGGGGCCCCCCTGTCCCCACTCAATGGCGCTATTTCGCCTTGTTACCATAGCTAGGAAATGAAATAATTCATTCTTCCCTGATAAAATTTAACCACTCAAGGCAATTTATAAACTCTGTTCAAAGTAACACATTTTATTATAGGTATTTATATAATTGGTTCATATATTCATAATTTTGATATTTTATCAGCTGGAGAGGCGAAGAATTCAAGAATTATTGGAAGCGGAGAATGCTGAGAAACAGTCCAAAGCTATAGAGACATCTCTCCGTCTACGCGCTGCGCGGTTAAACGCCGTCGCCGCGGAGATGAACCTCCCGCCAACACACCCCGCGCTCCATTACAACGAGAAAGAAACCCTCGCACAACAATATATGCAATTTATTAACAATTAAAAATATATAGTATTTTATTTCTTAAATTTTATTATTTTTATTTAATTTCGACATAGCTGGATGAAAGTGTATGGCTAAGTGGTCAGAGTGCTTGGCAACTTCCAAGAGGCGCGGGTTCATATCCTTCTACGTTCAAGTCTTTATGTTTTTCTGTCCTTACTATGGAATAACCCTTTAAAATTAATAAAAATAGTGTCCGTATCAAACCAGCGAAGAAAAAAATATATAGCGAAGATTTCGAAGTTTCTTTAAAGAGTTTAACAGTTTGAGCTCAAAAGATTTTATTTTATTGAATGTTTTAAAAACAATTAAAGAATTAAATAACAGTTAGAAATATTATATAGAACTAAGAAGATATTAAACTCAAAAATAGCAACAAGGAACAACTTTAATTTGACCGAATAAATTATGTAAACTGCTTCGCCACGGGTCAAATGAGAATAAGTAAGACAAGTCTTACTCACATTATGTGTCATGACACATGAGTCGTGACACATAATGTGAGTTTGACCTAGATGAGTCCGGTATGGCAAGTTTCATTGTAACTATTAACGTGATTTAATATAGCCTTCCTTGATAAATGGACTACACTATATAAAAATAATTAATATTTTTTTTCAATTTGATCCTGTAGCTTATTAAAGTATTAAACCATTTTATTTTTCGTACAAACAGTCATTATAAAGGAATATTAATATATCTCGTGAGCTGTGGCATAATACATATTACAAAACTACAATAGGTATCTAAAATAAAACGATAAAATTAAATACGAAAATTTGTATATTTTACTTGATTGCGTTTTACAAGATGATTAAATTATAATTTATCAATAAAATTATTATATTTAATATGCATTTGTACAATTTCATCTATACCTAGCTAAACTACGACACCTAGGAAATATAATACACATTGCCAATATACAACATGCTTTTTACACTGATATATTGTATCTACGGCAGACTAACATAATTATTTATAAAATACAAATTATTGAGACTTGTTGACTAAAGTCCCAGGTTCACTATCGAGTTCATACTTCTCAGGAGATTGATAACATACAACAGCTTCATTGGTACTTGGTAAGTCATATTTGTATTAATGGAAACTGGATCAACAATTCACTTAATGATGCCACACCACATTTATTGTCAGTAGAAGTTCTTTTTAGGTTTTCGCATCAGATTTACTAGCGCCTCCTAAATAGGATTTTTTATCATTACATGTCAACTATTTTTATTGTATATTTCGTGTCTATTTAAATTTTAGTCCACTATAAAAAACTTTTTAACAATAACAAGTACACGTATATCGCACATTTAATAGAATAAGGAAATATATAAAGGATAATCATGAATATTTTTATAATTTAAATAAAAAGTTTACGTGTAGTGTATTCGTTTATAAAATATGGAGGATGAGTATATATTAGTGAATTTGTATATGTATTAATGGCCGTATGAGGAAATGTTATCTCATTCCATACCGTCTCTAATAAATACATAAGTTTCGAGATTCGAAATTAATTGTTGAAATAAGATGTATTAATATGTCTTATTTCGACATTCGATTTATCTACTGTAAACGCACCCTCACACCCTATTTACTGTAAAGGCACCCTCACACACATGAAGAGACTTGTCCATTGAGTAAGGGTGCCTTTACAGTTAGTAAGAGAGCATATGAGGGCAATTTTGTTTTAATTACACTCCACTCGTAGCTTATTCTGCATATAGCTGCATTCGAAGATTATAAAATGTCGTACCTAATTTGTTTATAATTCTTTATTAAACGAGCGATATATTTGTCCGGTCTTTAAGCTAATATGTATTATTGTTTAAATTTTGTTTCTAAGAATGAATGTGAAATTGGACTTGAATATTACAAGCAATATGGTAAAAGGTATATAAAATCTGTGGCAGTGCTCGCCATTATAAAGCGAATGGAGTTTGCAATGTTAAAATTGCTTACATTACATAATTACAGCCTTACAACTATCTCTGCTCTATTTTGTAACAGCAACCGTGTGCTGAATGTCTATTGTGTTAGATAGGTACTTAATATTCCTATCATAAACCAAACTGGTTCACACATTTAAATATTTACTTTTAATCCCAACATTTTGGCTAAGCTTTAACTATAGCTCTTGTTTGTAACAGATCTCAATCTTGGAAAATAATATAATATAAAAATAACGTTTTCATACATTAATGTATAATATGTACATGTACATAAATAATTGAGCCAAATTACGAAGTTTCATTTAAAAAAAATTTAAATATCACGTATTCTAACTAACAATAATTAAAATGTGGTCAAAAAAATATGTTATAGTAAAATTATTAAATTAGCTTTAAGAGGAATTTCCAAGGAACCTTTAAATTTATAATTTGGATACAATAATTTACGATACACAATAGCTAATACATAGAATCGATTCAAATTTTTCCAACTTAAGAGGTATAGGTAAAACAGCATAACTATAGGTAGGTACCTACTATCAAATTAAACACCAAGAGAAGACATCTCAATTATATTTACAAGCAATCTATGAGTATAATTTGTACTGTTTTACCGTACCATTTTAAGTATACAACCATTTCCCGGCCTCGTACCGTATATCATTCATTCGCTACAATATATTAATGTTGCAACATTGTATAAAACTGGACGGACAACTCAACTCACTACGGTAAATGAGCATCCAGCAATTAAAATCTTGCATACCTGTTTGTGCAAGCATTTGTGAATTAAAATTAATGGCAGCCTTCATTATTCATTGCTCAATAATAACATGTAAAAACTTCAGTGTATTCGTGTTTATGGCAGTCTTTCTCGCTGTGTATATTCTTGTCTTTGGTCTTGCATTTCTTTGTATACCAGCCTTCAGTCATGATTCTAATAAAATCAAATGTCCAGCACGTTTACCATTCAAAATGTCCAAATAACTTTAACTAGACGTCACTACATTTAAGTACTGCAGACGCACAACACAAACCATACATCAATAATTCAAATCTATATTGCATCCTTGCAAAGGCGTTCTAAATTCTGTCAAGCAATAAGGAACATGAACCCTACCTTTTGCAATCACAGTGACCTACCACTTTATAAAACGGAAAGCGACGGCGTGCCAATGTTGTGGGAAGCAATAGGAGTTAGGGGAGTCAGTGGTGTAGCGGCGGACGAGGGTGGCACTGTAGTAGCGGGAGTATCTTGAGGAGGTTCTGCAGCTCGTACTAGTGCTCTACGTAGGTCTTGAGCTCTCGCAGCCAGGGTTCGCGCAGACTCTGCCATGTCCGCTACAGCACTCGCACATGGGAATTGTACAGCGGCCGCCTTTGTCTTAGCCACAGTAACTGCCAACGCGTCCGATAACGCGTCGGAACATCTAAGTATCTTTGCTTTTAGACCGGCATGTTGGGCGCTCCTGTATCAAGAAAAATTTTATACTTTAAGATTATTAAACATATTGTTTGATAACAATAAGTTGTGTCGAAATTTAAAAATCATTTTTAATTATAATATAAAATATAACCTAATGGATTTTTTTTAAACTATATATATATATATACATATATATATATATATATATATATATATATATATATATATATATATATATATATATATATATATATATATATATATATATATATATATATATATATATATATATATATATATATATGAGCATACCAATTACTAACCTATGCACGGTATCTCCCACATGAACAATTCTATGTGCACTAAGTACTACAAATTTGCCGTGAGCAAGGAAAACATCAGGAGGTTGCCCCATCTCAATGGTCCTGAGAAATGCTTCCACTGCCGTAGAGAGATGTGCGCCGTATGTTGCTGTCTGTGCTGCGTAAAATGCAGCAAGTTGTCGGTCGTCAGCAGGAAGTCTTGTAGCAGCCGCCACTGCGCTAACCTGGTCATAACAAAATTCATATTGTATTGAGTATACAAACATATTGTAATATATTGTAAAGACCTTCACTAACTTAGGAAGCCACTTCTTTTAGAGTCCAATAGTACTTATTATACTCCCGGCGTAACGAGGACGCTAAGCTTAAATATACTTTGAATTATGTACTTAATATCAGAAATGACTGCGACTACTCACCTCACCAGCGTGATCAGCATCTCTTACAAGTGCATCAAAGGAAGCCCGTAATTTATCAGGTAGAGCCGCCCGGATTTCTGCATTACGCCTTCCAACTGCTGTTCTGGACTCAAGTCTTACGTAATCGTACTCTTCGGTCCATTCATGTTCCGGGAGAGCAGGTGACCGCCTGAATACGATAAAATAAATTAATTTAAATAAAAGATTTTATAGGTTCCCACACACATAAAATTCGCTTTACTTTTTATTGCAAATACGATTTCCGCTTATTCATTACTCATACGGGTACGTTCCACGTTTATTAAGGCAATAAAATTTTTAATTGAAAAGGTACCAACCTAAATAAGAGCGAAGCATTTCCGTGTATGAATGAAGCAGCTCGCCTCACATCCTCGGTAAGGGAGCGTGCACATGCAACTAGTTGGTCGAGCGCGTCCTGAGTGCCGTCTGTTGGCTCCCTATCGCGCTCCAGTCGCTCCGGCGCCCAATCGCCTGCGTCCAACGCGCTAGTCGCTTCGTGAGTTATGCGCTCTGCATCCTTTAATGCCTTTACTAATGGCCGTAACTTTACTGCGATACCTGGAATTATTTTAAATTAAAATAATTCATCAATCAATATATTAGTCATTACTTTTGTAAGAAATTCATATTATTATTATATAGTGTATCAAATATTTTAACGGGGTTAACAAATATTTTGTTGTTATTATATTGAAATTTTTTAGGTTGAGTTTATCAATTTACCTTTATCTTGGGCATCGTGAGCGTTAGCCAGTGTAGCGTCGGCGAATACTGCAAGGTCATGTAGAGCGGCCCTAAGCCGTGCACCCGCCACGCGGACGTCGAGCACGCGCGGCCTTAGCACCCCACGTCGTCGCCACCCAGGCGATACGTATGAAAGGAGCCGGGATACAGCCGCTGATGCTTCTTCCTGGATTAAAAGAATTATTTAAGGTATACTTTAAATATCAAAAGTATATACTCGTAAGTATACTTTCAATGTCAAAATCTGAGACACTTAATATCCTAAAAAGTTGAAATCCCTTCTACCAAACCTAATGACGTTACTATATTAACTTTAAATTATTATTACATATATAGCTTAAAATATCTGCATATCTTTAGAGATTAAGATACTGGATTAATAATAAAAGCCATTTATTTCAATTGTAACTTTTTTCAGTTCTGACTGTAAATAGTATATGAAGGATTTCTTATAGTTATAATATTTCCTTGATGCAGTAAGAGATTGCGGTTTTGGGTTAAGTAGCCCAGCACGCATTATTTTATGTCCATAATAAGGAACAAAAAAACGTAGAATTAATAAGTTGCCATTTTTTTTCTCTGCCTGTCTCATACTTAATGCGGCACACATCGGTAGATAAGAAAAAAAATATGTTTATAAAATTCCTTACTTGTAATCGTTCAAGAGCTTCTAATGCAGCATCACATGGCAAAGGAAGAGCGCGCGATCTTGGTACGTCGTACGTGCTCGATGCCGAGGCCGAATGTGCAGAACTACCGGAATTAGCCGAAGCACTTGATGTAGCTGATGTTAAAGATCCTGTACCACTGCAAGCTGAGTCAGCGCTAGCGGGCCTCGGCGCTCTCGGGGCATCGTACCAATCAGCCGCAGGCCTTGGACAGTCATATGTCCCAATAATACGCTGTACGGGCAACGGCGCCCTGGGTACGTCATAATGTGAACATTCTTCAATCTGTAAAATAAACAATTTAATTATTTTCACTTACTCTATACTGTATATTGGTGTGGTGCAAATATATATTTTTTTTAATTAACTCATATCTTACTTTATCATTGTGCATGTATGTTTACTATTTATTTATTTTTTGAATCTTCTCAAACCTTACTATTAAGGAAAAAGTTTTAAGGTCAGAGGAACAACTTCCTGTTAAATTTATTTTGCAGAAACTTCGAATGATGTCATGTAATCACATTGAAATAACATTTAACAGTAATTTAACAGATATACCTGACCGTGAAACGTGGTTTAAAAAAGGTTTAAGTATTTAATTAAATAATTACTTTTGTAAAGGCGGGAGACTGTTGTGCGGGAAGAGGTTGATGAGCAACAGGCGCTGGGGTGCGTGTGCGCCGCCTTTGCATCGCGGAGCTTGCATCGAACACCCCCGCTACTATTCTCAGTCTGTTTCCTGGACATATTCCCTGGAAATATAAAATCAAACATTATTTAAGCTGTTTTCAAAAACAAGCTGAAGATATGAATTGTATATATGATGCAATTACAGTCTCAAATTTTAATTTTTTTTATTTAGAATATCAGACGTTATGAGATTCAAGGAAGCAAATGTTTTTGGAACATAATTTGAATGATCTTGTTATTTTTATAATTTTTATATTTAGCGGACACGTAATAAGCACGCAAAAACGACGTGCGATGACCTCAGAAGGTACAACAAAACAAGATTTTACATAAGAAATGCGGTACAGTGTCACCTACATACATATTCTCGTAAGGTGTTCCTTAATTAAACATGCAAATTGAGAGAATTTAACCGTTCTAGTAGCTTATTTAAATATGACACGTATCTGCTCTGTTTTAGTTTGCAAGGAGATACATAATATGTAGATATAACTATTTACAGAATAAATATAATTATAATAACTATATAAGTGAAATATATAAATAACGAAAACAAATAATGAAATAAAATATATAAAGACGACTATAGAGACTAAGAGCTTCATATTACCTGTCTCCCGCGTAAGGAACAGAGCCACCAGCCCTCGCTGCCACCCGTGTTCTGCTCCAGCACTGTGAGCAGGTCCCCCCTGCGGAATGCCAGCTCGTCCGGTGACTCCGCTATGTTGTCGTATAGTGCTCGCGCCATGCACTGGAACAACATGAATCTTATAAATAAATTGACTAGACGGTCATATTTATCTTTATTTTATATAATTTCTTGTCAATCCTAACTTTACTAGTATTAATTGAACTAAATGTATTTGAAATTGAAAAGATAAAATAATCTGTTATTCAATCAATCACATATTTGATTAAATTAAATATAAATCTTGATGCACCACTTATCGCCAAGGAAAATAAACAATGTACGCTGTGACAGCCTCTACATTGAATTATCTATAGTAAGTAACATTGCCAACAAGCACCAATTGACCTGAAATTTCTGTAATCATATATATATACATATATATATATATATATATATATATATATATATATATATATATATATATATATATATATATATATATATATATATATATATATATATATATATATATATATATATATATATATTTGCTTCAAGTTCGCGGGGAGAATTTAATGGTGTATTTTTTTAGCTTTAAATACTTTTGCATTTCAATTGAAAAAAAAATATTAATATTGATTCTAAATCCATATTTAGAATCGATATTAATATTTTTTTTTCAATGAAAATACGCAAAATTAATTTCAATGAAAATACGAAAATACTAATGAAAAAAAATACGCAATATTTTCATTTATTTTGCAATATAGTATGACTTATTTCCATGTTTTTGAGTTTTATCTTATAAGTGAAAAATATTTTTTCTAAAAAAATACTCATTCGTGCTGATGTAATGTTAAGCTTACTAGATGACTTTCATAATTCAAAGTATTATCACAATATTTAAAGGCTCTCGATGAACCTCCAAAAATCTGTCAAAAGCATTTTGCAATTTAAATAAATGGTAAATATTTCGTGTTAAATTACTAAGAGATATCCAGTTGACACCAAGCTGTCGTCATAAATCCCGCATTACGGGATTGCATTTCAATAGCGTCCCGGGCGCAGCTGCGAGCAACGGAACAGTGCGTCCCAAATCTACCGATAATGATGGATTGCATCGTGTTCGTACAACGTAATGTTGCGGCTATGGGCGATGTTGGGACAGACTCTGTCCGTTTCCTATCGTTTATGCAATCGATAACACAATATATACAAAAGAACGTTCACATTTAAATTAACACTGCGCCCACAATGCGGGCGTTTTGCTGCATTGTTTTAAATTTACTAACGAGTTTAATGAAAAGGATTGAATACTTTAATTAAGTATAATGTCATTGTAAAGATATCACTATTCAAAGGAATATTATATTGTTTTAACAATGGATTTTAGCATTCTATTCCATTACACATTTTATTTCATTTATATACTTATTTTCTATAAAGTTATTCAACATAGTTACTAACCGATGACTTAACTGCATTTTGCGTATTCTTATAAATAATTATCGAGGATTTGCACATATCACAAGATGTCCTTCTTAATTTCCTCACCAAAGCAAGAAATTGCACTTTATTCACCATTTTAGCTAATTAGCGTGTGTTCATCAAAAGTTTGCTGTTAACTGAACTCGTAGTAATGAAAACAAGTTAAATATATGAGTCGAAAATATCATAACTGGTCAAAGATGAGTCAGATGAAGCAAAATAATAACGACGTGGACGTCACAGGCGTACGTGATGCTAATATAATTTTATATAAATGCTAGGAAACTTTAGAATTTATTTCTTAAAACCCAGACGGTGCGGGTTTCTATTAAAATAAGTGAATATTAAAAAAATAAGTCTCGTATTCAAAATATTACGAAATATTTTATATTGTTAAAAAATATTGTTTAATTTACTGGTGCCGACTTAATTTTATAAATACGGAAATTAAAATTGAGTATTGTCTCGTGGTTACCTAGTTACGAGATTTGTTGACATAAAAGTGGTCTAAAATGGTTATACAGATGGTAAGGTGGTATGAAGGTAAAGGATATAAGTTATAAAAAAGTAGTAAAGTTTTAAAAATGTGACATCATCCAAGTAAATATTATTTTTAGTTACTTTAAACAATCTTAAATTAAATTATGTTTTTTCGCGCTATATATAACGTTAAAAGTTATAAATTTAACAGTTAAATAAAAAAAAATACACTGATTATCATAAATATTGTGTATCTAGTTAATTAACGGTAACATAATAAATAAATACCTATGTATATAATAAATAATAATACGAGATCTATATCTTCCTTTTTAGCATCTACCTTAGAGTCACCAGGATGCTGCGTAGCGGATCTAGTTAGTGAATCATGCAAACGCAATGAGCTTCTCAGAATGGTCTTATATATGGGCCACGTAAACTCAACGTACACACGTATCAAGGAATACGCGATGACGGTCACCGACTCAACGATAAGCCAATGTATGAATGAGTCTCAACAGTCTATGCTACTTAATTGATTTAATTTTAAGCAGCTATATGAAGTAAAATCATAATTACTCAATCTAGTAATATGGCATGCCATCATAATAATTACATGGTATTTTATTTATTTTTCATGTTTCACTTAAATTTCGTTGGAATATGACGGAATTTTAATGTAAACACTGCACTTACTGCACTTACCGTGCAGTGTTTACATTGAAATTTGCCAATAAAAATACAATTCAAAATGGTGTAAATTTGGTAATATCGAAATTGTGATCAATTATTATATTTACATACCTATAGCGTTATATTTATTAATTGAATAATCTCGTAAAATTATATATGTACTCATATTTTCTGAGAAAGTTCATTGGCTTATACGTAGACCACAGCCTTGTCAAACAAGATAATAGTGGCCTTGTTACTTCTCCTTTTCGACGAAACCCTCTTAAATATTACTAGAGGAAAAAATATACAATTGTAGTATTTCTTGTTGTTTATAGTGACGTTGATGTTTATGAACTTTATGAACGGAATACAGACAGTGAACATAATACTAAAACCGCAGTATTAATGTTTGTTTTCGTTTGCGGTTTATGTGTTAGGTAGGTAATGACTGAAATAAATCAAGAAGTTGCAACTAGTTTACCTATAAATTATTCTACAAACAACTTATAAAAGTAAATCAATTGCAAGCAAGTGATTCTCTATTGTAAATGCAAATTTTATCCTGTGCTTCTATTTAAATATTTAAGACCACGGGATACATAAAATTAAATGTAATAGAATAAATACTGATAGAATTAACATTTGCTTTGTCCATTCAACGGCTTAATTAATTACGTACAATGTTTTTGATATCTACTATTTATGTATTTTTATTTTTTAAAATAATTTGAGATAATTGTGGTGAAAAATTGTCCAATAATATTTCTTAATTTTTTGATTCTGCTACAATATGTATAAGAAAGTAAAAAACGAAGATAGCGGACCGTCCAGTCGATTGGACAGTTTTCACGCTTGAGTAGTCCAACATATGACGAGTCGAAAATCAATGAGGGATGTAAGCCTGAATGGCGGCGACCTACGAAGGTCGTATATCTAGTACGCTACCCCATACCACGCATGCGCATTGCATCTCTGCTGCTTTATACAATTCTGGAATAATATAAATATATGAAAAACAAAATCGTGATTTCATGAATATTTTTAGTAACAATAGTAAACCACCATGACTCAAAAATTTTGTGTCACATTATTATTATTGTATTTGCTATAATTGCTAAATAACAAGTGTTTTTAAAATACTTGTGTTTGAAAGTATGTAACATGGGGTATGTGGGGCTAACTGTGTCATAATCTTCCAGCACAGTATTCCTATGCATAAACTACAAAGTGAGCAGGCCACAAGCCAGGTCAACTGTTAAATCTGCTTGTGATCATACACTAGAATACCTCAAGTCTCAACACATAGGTATATGCACTGTTTATCAACCTAATTTTATTAATGCAGAAATTATAGCCTTGTATAAATATATTTTTAATATATTTTAAAAATATATTTTTAAAAATATACTTTTCTTATTTTTAAAGAACTTTAAGAAGATTTTCAAAATGTTCGTTCATGTACCATTTTTTTTTCTACTTGCACTCGTTTAGACATAGTGTTGATAGTAATAATTAAAGTGCAACTCTGTATAACCAACTCGAAGAATCATCTGTATTATTATAATATTAAAATTAATATTCTTTTCTCGTGAAATTTGAACCTATAACCACGATGCATAGTCATACATAACACCGACATTGTCATAATCTGTATCATGACATTGCCATAATAATACGGTGAACACTCCACGTAACGTCATTTAATTTACCGACAAAATCGCTTAAAATGGCTGCCTTAATAAAATGTGTAGATTCTAGCACTTGGCACTAGCATTTCTGGCAATTCAATTATCAACGTGTTTTGTAGGTGTCGAAAACGTTAAGAAATGGTGAATTACATCACGTATAAACTATTCTTTGGTTCATTAGAAGTGCAGTTCAATGTATTGAAGTATTACCTAAATTCAAAATAAAATAATAACCAAATTGGAATTATGACAAGTTTTGAAATTGTGGTAGTCGTTAAAACTTTGCGACAATCAAGGGTAAATGCCTGTTTTCATCGATACAATCGAAACTGTCATGTCCAACAAATAAATGTATCAGGAAGCGATTGTGCCCACTTAAAATAGTCGTAACCGCGCCGATGCTGCTCCAATAATGCGATGGTGAGTCGTCTATCTGGCGCCTGTGTGTGCGACCGCAACTTTTTTAATGAAGTCCTTCGTTTGTATAAAAAGAAAAACATAATGACTAATAAACTTCGTCTTCTATAACGGTGAATTACAGCATTAGTGACTAAAATGCTGAGTAATAACAGTTTATTTATATTTCAATAAGTCGTATTTAGTTTTAAGAAGTAACTGAAATCCTTATAATAGTACCTAGTAGATACCTATATTAGACTCTGGAGAAACTCTAACATTAATACTTTTCTACATAAATATATTCAAAATGGCTCTTAAAATTTACGTTTGTTTTTACCAAAAATCAATACTATTTGAAAACATATTATTATTCATATAAAGACTGATGAGAGAAGTAACTTTCAGAGTATCTAAAAATACCATCATGGGAAAAAAGAGTATCTAGTAGCAAAAACTGGACCATTCAATATACTACCTTTTAAAATAGGAAAGTGCAAAGAAAAAGTTCGTACGACACGAGGACTCCATATCGCCGCCGTAAGAGAACGCAAAAACACCACTTGTTGGAATCCAGTGCGATAATAGCTATAGATAAAACGCATATGCAAAATGAATATCCTTGTACAGTCGAATGACTCATAAATGACACTTCTAAATGAAATGAAACTTCAAAAAGGTGTCCAACAAACGGAGAATATAACCTTTGCGCACTTAATTTTATAATATTTGGCGCCATAACTGTCATAAACGTCTTCTATTGTTAAGTACGAGTAATATGAGTATGTATGTAGCGTATAGATTTACGCTCTTGGAATATAAATACGACATTAATTCTGATTAGCAGGTAAAATTATATCGTGCGTTCTTACCTAACCCATAGGTTACGTATAGGTAGAGTTAACAAATTATAATTAATTATATTAAATACGTGGTTAGATATAAAAAAAATTAAGCATTGCAAATTTCAAAAGGTTATTGTTTGTTATGCTCCGTATAATGAACTGTCAATTACAGCTCTCTCTTTCATTTTGATCTTTATTTAGTATGGACATCATTAAAATAATAATAATATATAGCAGTAAAATAATAATAATATATGTGTAATATTAATATATAGCAGTATCATTTAAATATTTATCCAAAATCCATATATTTATTGAGGTATATAAAAAAAATTCGAAGTGAAATTTTCATAAACCTATTCGAACATGTTACATAAATATTTGTTAAATCTATCGAGCTATTTAATTATGAAATATATTTATTATACTCATAAATTACATCGATGTGTTGGTTTTTCTCTAACTGTAATATACCCAAAATTAAGTTTTTATTAACAAATCTTTTCACTATTCGAATTGAATAAAATGTTCGCATTGCGTATAGAATAATGCTGAGAGGGGGCTTTTGAAAAGACGTTCAATAGCCAGAAAGGGTGAGGCGTGGTGGTGAGAGTTGCAGCTCTCAATTGCATTCTAAAGATAAGCGGAGTAGGGATTCTACCTCAATTTACCCACTGTCACAATTAATGCGGCGCCGCTTGCGAAAAAACAAGTAGTAGGTAACAAAGGTGGCTATGAATGAAAATTTTACAGCCTGTTGTTTTTTCTCTGGAGAGAACGAATAATTAACGTTTCATCGTGTCCTCATTTTGTTGGTTTGTTACCCAATTCGTCTGTAGCGGACTGATGCCAAACGCCAGTCCGTGTCGGCCACTTGTAGCTTATGTCCGCTTCGAATCATTTGGCGCTTTTCCAACGTTGCTCTGTTAAGTACTATTACGTGTATTTTTAGTGATTGTATTGAACGTATATATTATACTTCTGCGGCATATCTTTAATATATAAATTATTTAAAATAAAGTTAATAACGAGGAATAAATTGTCAAGTATAATTTAAAAATATATTCTAAAAGCCATAGAATAACATTTATATTTAATTGATGACATAGCACGGAATAGACACAGGTTATAATCAAGATCTTTACGACTTGGCTAAACTGAATTGCTCTCAACGCTTAAACAATTTTGTCGGCAAATGCACTTCACCACTCAAGAGCTCTGTGTCTGATTAAAACTCGACCGCTGCCGCATTCTCTTTTATTTGCACTCACAGTATTATGGTAATTCAAGTCTTTAATTTTGGAATTTGTATGCTTACTTTAAAACCCTTAAAGCCTTTTGTGTCTCGACGAAATCTGTTGCCGAATTACATTCTATATAACAGTTGAGCTAAATTTTCATCTCGCCTGGATACTTTTCCTAATATTGATATATTCTTTACGAATATTAATACAATTTATTTATTATTCTATGCTTACTTATGTCGTATAGCTCCTAATATATATAGTTTTCGTAACATTCCACTAATGCCATAGTTCGTAACTGAATAATAAATGGAGAGACATAAATTGGATGTTAGAGCGTCAGCCAGACTCTGCTACATTATGCACAAGATGGCACCCTAGCTTACCCAGCGCTGCTCAAACATTGCTGAGGAATAAATTATTCTAATATCGCCATCGATATCTCTATTCGTAAAAGATGGTGTCTTGAAATATTATAAAAAGAAATATTATTATGCTGTAAACAATACACGTAAAACGTGGTTGGTATATCCAATGTTATGTTGTAATTGCTATTTTTATGAGGATATACTTTTGATTTAAATTTAACATTATA
This sequence comes from Dione juno, assembly GCA_037127375.1. NCBI lineage: Eukaryota > Metazoa > Arthropoda > Insecta > Lepidoptera > Nymphalidae > Dione > Dione juno. The sequence goes on from JAXRJS010000052.1 coordinate 2,176,582, forward strand.
TAAGCAGCTTTTAAATTCTTTCGAAATTGAAATTTCATTGAGATCATTCTGTATATTTTATTGGACTGTTTACTTTATGTATGAATATTTAAACGTTAATTAACCTTGCATTTATGTACCTACATACATATATGTATTTAGGTTTATTTATTTATTTTTACATTTAATTATGAGCATATCAAAATGTCAGAAGCCGTTTACTATATTTTTTTTTGATATACTTAGTTACAGATAGTTACAGATTTTACTACTTTTCATGCTATGAGAAGTGCTATTCACAGATTATTAAAAATGCAGCATAATATTTCATGCGCCAAATATTCTTAAAAAGTATGCGAATCTGTTACAATGCTGCGAATCGAGTCGCTGAGTTCCCCCAGGCAAAGCGTATCGACTCTTGATAAGGATAAATTCTGCGCTACCCTCTTTTTATCCTACTTATAGACTTTATACATTTGTTGAGCTTCAACTCATTACTGCGTAACTTTTCTCCCTCACTCGACAGATACAATAGATGTAAAAACAAATATAAAATCAAAGGCACTCTATGTTCGATGTACTCGGGCAGTGGCCCCCGTCTATTATGGAACATGGATGCCCAGAAGATTGATATTAAAATTAATTTTGTTCTTTGTGCAATGCAAGTAAATGTGATGTAAGAAGCCAGCAATTGTAAACCCTAATGATTCATGATTCCATACATATACATTAATATATATTTAACATATTTTGTTTCTCCTATCTGAGTAGACAAAAACGGTGGCGTTGGCAGATCTCCCGAAAGCACGTCACCCGAATATAGGGTGACAAATTATAATTGCGGTACCAAAAAACGTACTTATGTTGAAAAAAAATGGCTTTAAAGTTTCTCTTAATAAGAATAATATTTCAATTTTATAAAACATCCAATACAATTAATACTCGTACATTGTTAACTACTTATTTTAAATACAATGATTAAATAAATGCAATAAACGATCGTATAACTTTTGATTAACAAGCAGGAACAATCAATTCTACTATGGAGCAAACCATTGCGTGTACAGACGAAATTGTATTTAACAAAAGAAATCAAAACATCCTTTAGTACTATTCTGTAAACAAATATCAAACCCCAGTCAAAACAATGAACGGTACAAACTACGAGCTAGTCTAGACAGATTTGAATGAATAAAGAAAATGAGTATGTATTTTTATAACTTAGAATAAAAAAATATAAACAAGATATTTTTCTTTATTATTAGGTAAATATGAAATAACATAATAACAAATACAATATTAAAGCAAACAACTTCGTCATAGAGCTATTAATATATACTAAGTTATTACTCGTATAAGTAATATCGCTTATCACGATATCCTGTGATGATAAAGCTCGAGAGACTACTTTGACGTTGAGTATCGATAGTTACCTTACTTTAGTTAAATCTATACTTATACAGAAATATGTCTAATTCAATAATAGTTTTTCTATTTATCGTTGTAAGTTAATTAAATTTGGCCTTGCTCTTAAAGTATAGAGTATTTAATCATCAATGGATATGGACAGAAACATTTTTAGTTATAGATTATTAAAATGTTTTATAATATTGTAGACAAGTTTTATATTTTATACTGTGTTCATTATTTATTTGAGGACCGACGTGGCGCAAAAGCACAGCGTCTACCTGTAAACGTGACGATTTGTGGGTTCAATTCCCACTCGGGGAGAATTAATTATTTTCAATTTCTTTGCTCTGTTCCGCCACTCAACACGCAGTGCCTCGAATGAGGACTCCTTCCACCTACGGTTTCCTCTGCCTACCCCTGCTATGTGCAAGATACAGCGTGAAATTAAATAAATAATATTCATTATTTATATTGTATTCAGTATTTCCATTTAAGGAATATTCAATTTCTATAATATAATCAAATATTGCACAACAAATATTTTGCAGTCAGTACCTCAAGCGCACCGCCATTCCAATTGGTGCGCTCTCGACTGACTAACCGTCTGTCTGCTTTTGACATATAGCAAATATTCACATTTCTATGCGTATTTTTTTAAATTTGCTGCATGGGCGGATGTTATGATTAAAAAGGGAATTGAAAAATGAAAATTTTATCCACTCAAATGTGTACACGCAAAAGTAAATTGACTCTACAAGTGTTAAATACGTAATAATATAATCTCAAGCCATAATTATCTTTAATTTTCGAAATATATGTAAGATGGGTTTATTTATCTTTTTGCAATAAGTAAACACTATTATTTATTTATTTTCCTTTTTTTATTATATTGTTCATTTATTCTCCTTTTTTGTCACTTTAAAAAATACAATAGTTTTACTTAATCGATAAGTGCCAGCCCAATTACGATTAAGAAATCTTAACAAGTCTTAATTAAGCCTTATATTGTTTTCACAGATAGATTTAAATAACTCATCTACAGTGTTAGATATATTTCCCAGAAACAATCAATCATTTAATAAATTGGTAAATGCTTTTAAGCACTTTTATTTTGCATCATCAAGTATTTCGTTAATTATTGAGGGATTAAGGGAATAAAATATATTCAAGAAGACATTCACTAAGAATAATTTTAAAATGTTTTCTAATTTACGAAGATTATGTTGTAGCATAAGCAATCATTGAAATTACCAGATTTGTAACTCAAAGAAGGAACTGCAACTTAATGGTTGGTATAAAAGTCGAGCCAATCGACTCGTCCATGTGTAAAAGCTTAAAAATCACTTCGCCGCTTCTATTCGTTCCCCTTTGTAAAGTGTTTTGGGGAGAGGCGAGGGTTGAATGTAATTTTCAATGCATAATTCGATTATATTAGGAAGAAAGTAATGTAGGCGGTACTAGTTGAAGGATAGACATTAATAATTTTGAATAGTGAAATATTTCGAATTTTAATTAATGAAGCAGGTACTCATATAAAAAATTATATTATTTAACTATTTTTACAATTAATATAAACCTACAAAATGTGTTCTTGTATTTCTTACAGATTTATATGACATATAGCGATTATTTAAGCTAATAAAATAGGGCTTAATCGTAATAATAACCACGTTGTTAATTTGTAATTTGTGTTCCGTGTAATTTGAAATCGTGTTGTGTTTCGGGTTTGTGTTGGTATCATAGTTATTAAAAAAAATATTTATAACAGACAGTGTTTTTTTAGACCTTTTAATTGTACTTAAGAGACAAATGACAAAAAAAATTATAATTATAAATAACAAGAGTGAATATAGCTAGATAAATAAGGATACCATACGATAGAAAAATAAGGCGATATCTACGGTATAACGATCATATTTTGCTACAAAGGCGATCAACGGTCGATCTTGGTTAGGTTTCACAATAACTAACAGTAGAAACCAAAATTTGCTAATCTGAAGAGAAAATAGACTTACTTTTAGTTAACATCAATACTCTATACACCATAACATACAAAAGATATGGGATATGATTTAAGTAATAGGTATTTTGCTATTCAGAATGTCCATGGCTTATAATATTATGCAGAATACTACTTGATACCTTTGTCTCAGAACGGAAAATGAGCCATAAACCGTGTAAGATATGTCGTCTCGCCTAATAAAGACGATGAATGGTTTAGACGTGGTATCTTTTAAAGATGCTGACGTGTTTAATAATCTATACTGAAGAACATAATTTTTAAATTTGAAGCCAAAATTTTTCAAGAAATATAGAAAATTTGCAATACAGATATTATTAGCAGTGAAATACAGTTAGTTATTAAGTGTACTTTGATGTAGCATCTGGTTTCCATTATGAAATGGTTCGTTTTGAAAGACAAAAAACCTAGTAAAATCCAGCGTAATAAAAGCAGTAGGATTAATTACCCACGCCAAAATGTTACCATGTGTTTGAATTTACTTAATTAGTTACTTTATTTTGAATTGAAATTAATAACAAAATAACAAATTATTATATGTCACATCCACAATTTCAAATATGGAAAGGAATGTATAATCTCCCGGCTCTAAGTGGAATCACGTCTGTGATTGTATCAAATTGGCTTTCTGCAAAGGCGTCTCACTTAACTTGACTCGACAGTTAACAAATATATTTGCGCATTTTACATTCTTAATTATAAATCTATCTTATCTTATTCTATAACAGGTATATATTATAAAAATTATATTATAGAAAATAATTTACGAACGTATTTTTTGTAACTTTGCCAGTTAGACTTGCCACTTTACGCAAAAGTATGGTGTACAATTCTAAAAAATATTCGCAGTCATAATAAATGTGAAGTGATTGATATTTTGACACCAAGGTGAAACTCGAGTGAGTGGTTAATTATGGTTACAAATTGTGTACGAAACCTCAATTATCTTCTCATTTTGAAACTTAAGTTAACATTTTTTTTGTAAACTGAGCTATATTTAAATATTAAAATAAAATTGTTCATTTAGACAATTAAACATTTCTGTTATAAACATTCCTCCTAACACATATATATATATATATATATATATATATATATATATATATATATATATATATATATATATATATATATATATATATATATATATATATATATATATATATATATAAATATATATATATATATATATACATATGTATGAAACAAGATCCAGACTTTTAAAGACATGAAAATGAAAAGTGATGAAGTAAACGATACTGTCATCATGATGTGTGCTTGTGTCGCAATCAAATGTTTTATTATGTCTAATAAAAACCAAGGAATTAGAAGACTATTCATCCACCCACATAAACTTACAAATCATTAATTAACTGATTCTATTCAATCTGATAAATCGCGGCGAGTCTGAAAACATACTCAAACGTTTGGGAATGATTAGGCTTAGTCGTCTTTTGTTAAAAACAAATGATTAGCATTAATCTTCATGATAAAACAAAAAATATATTGACTAAATAGTTCTTACATAAGTACATATTTGATACTTTCAAACAAAAAGATCTTGCAGGTCTGTTTTATTTATACACATTATAATAACATTTATTTCAACAACACTTTAAAATTGTTCAAATTAAGCATTACGTCATAGTAAGCGGTCAGAATGACTCAATAAAGTATAGCCAAGAAAATATATACAAATTAATTTAATGAGTGTCTGTTGTTTTATAAACAAAGATGGGGAACATTTAATTTGAATAGCCGTACGAATACAAGACACATATTATGTTTATATCATTTAGGACAATGGTGGCTTTTTTGACGTAATTTTACATATAAGCAAATGTACTAAATGTATTGATCAATTATTATTTGTTAGTAATAATGAACAATTCCACAAATTGCAAATTTTTTAACTAAGGTAGCTTTCTTTCTACTTATACTTTACTCTAGTATTTCTGTAATAAATCAGCTGGACTACTTCCTCATCAAATTTTAAATTATAAAAATATATATGCGGGCCGCTTTATAAATTAAAGAACACTTAAAATACAGTAATAACTTTCAACAATTTTTGTCAAGAGATTTTTATGTTTATATATATATATATATATATATATATATATATATATATATATATATATATATATATATATATATATATATATATATATATATATATATATATATATATATATATATATATATATATATATATATATAGAAAAAAATACAGAAAAAAGATATTCGAAAATGAAAAATTGTCTTCATTTTTATTTAAAACAAATTACAAAATGTCTATTATTGTCTTTAGTATGATTTATCACGTAACAAAACATGCAGGAATGTGAACACCAACGCCCCAGTAATGAGATACGGTGAACACTTGCTTCGTTATCAATCGATTAGCCGATACAGTGAACGCCGTGTTTGTAGACACTTATAACCAGAATAAATATTATGTCATATTGAAACAATAGTGTTGCAAGGGAACAATCGCCTATGAACGAACTAATGAAACACGTATATATAAATAAAATAACAAGTTCTTACATATTGTATAGCATTACATCCAAATTTCTTATTCAGTGGCGAAATTCTGGACGAAATTTAGAAAGATTGTTTCTGGGAAATATATCTAACGTATCGAATCGAATAATAAACTTAATCTTTATAAATTATACCATCATAATTCAATTCAATTATTTTTATCTTTTATTTTTGTGATAAAGTCTAATGAGACCGTTCGGCTTAAGGTTAAAGAATAAAGTGTTCAAGGTAAGAATGATTAAAATTATCGGTATATTTGGTGATATAGAAACGCCTTTCGTTATCTTATGTTATTGATTTAATCATTAATCACATGTCATACAATAATTTTGCGTAACCATAACGCATTGACGCACTAGATCGTCATTGACGTATGGTCGGTCCTATTATAGTCTTCTAAAATAGGATATAACTTGAAAGCGAAGCATAGACAGTCTGATTTATTGCAATTGCTTAAACAAACATTAGACAAGAGGATCCTTTAAAGGAATTTACAACCAATTGAGAGGGACAGAGGGCAGTCATTTGTCTGCAGTTTATACAGTGAATCGGCGCCGATGGCGATAGAAGCGCACCCGCCGACCTTGCGCATGCGTCGCCTGTCGCTGACAGGGCTGACTGGTGACCAACAGTAACCCGGATGGAAAGTCACTATGTCAACATTTATCTATTTGTATAAATAGAACTACTAATCGTTACATATTATATATAAATATATCTAACGCACAAAAAACATTAATAGTCATATTAAATACACGTTTGTATGTACATGCGAATCTTTAATATATAGGTATATTATTAAAACTTAATACATATATAAAGAAAATATACACAATAGTAAAAATATATTTATATTAAAAGTTAAATAATATATATTTATGTGGTGTCGCAATGGACAAAATAGTTACACAATAAAAAATCACAAAAAAAAACATCAGTTTTGTGAATATACTTGATTACGTATTGATAAAACCGCAACCCTGACCGCGCAATGAGTAGCCAATACGTGATACGCGGAATGTTAAAATACGCGGCGCCCGCGCCGGCGCCGACAGTGTGCCTCTTTACTAGCCGCGAGCTTTCTAAGTATGTAGCTACTTGTGTACTTCAAGTAATAAATTAATATAAGTACTACATGCTTTACCATTCACTGACTAACAAGACAAATTATGCTTTCAAAAATATTATTGTAAGAGTTGATACGATGTTTAACATATAAATAAAAAACATTATCTTTAAGCACGACATTTACCTCTAAGAGACTTGAAACACGTCTATTGCGATACGCCAAGCCCAAGATCACAGCTCCGATACAAATCTGCTTCGTAAACATCGTTTAATCGATTTTCTTTAACGTGAGCAAGGAAAAATGTACCTTATTTTTGGTGGCTAAGGCATATCAAAAAAATATTCAAGTTGCAGAAAGATAGCTTAATATTACTGAAAAGAGACACCTCGAGGCAACGCAAATCCAGGCACAGGGTTATTTTTAATCCAAAACATACTACTGTACATTTTATGCTTTAAGTTTCAAGCTTTCAAAGTATACGTACCTTGAAAGCTTGAAATTTATTTATTTATATTTTACAGAGTGTTAGCATGAGTAAAAAACATAATACATAAACCTATATAATATGTGTGTTATGAAATTATTCTTCTTATACTATTTCTTAACGGGATTTTACTAAAATTGAATTCATATGTTGTTGAGTCTTAGAAAAACTGCTAAAAGTTCCAATCTGTAGGTAATTACGTTAGTCAATATTTCAATATTTTTTACAATAAAAAATGTTGCTAAAGCGAATTAAACAAAATAAATAAAGGTCTTTATCAAACATAAGATTGCATGACTTAAGCAATTTTATCAATTTAGCTCGGCTCTGAGTCATAACAAGAAAATTAAATAATTGGTTAGTCTTATGAAATAAAGGATTTAATATCAGTTTCCAGGGGTTTTATAAAAATTAAAGCTAAACACGTATAACCAAGCTAGTGGATAGGTAATATTGTATTCCAAAAAATTTAATATTTTATCAAATCATCATCAATCAATCAATCATCAATCTCCTAATGAAATAAATGAACAATGTATTTTTAAATAACATAGGACTTAGTAATTTTCAATAAGATTTTCTAAATTATTTTAGCTTTATAAATTATACAGCTAGCAAAAATAAACAACTACGCCTCTTGCACATACATTGTTTTTCTCTTTTGTATGTTTATTTTATATTTATATTTGTACAAATAAAAAATAATATATTATATTTTGTACAAATAAAAAATAATAAGATAGAATAAATTAACATTTGTTCGTAATACGATATATATTTTTGCGAAGTAATACAAATAATCTTTTAGTTTAAATCATATAAAATAAAAATACCGAATGTACCTAAAATTATACAGTTTTAATAATATTGGAATTTGAGGGACCTAACATACAAACAATGCTTTACCATATTAGTTGCAGGTACCAAGTTACTTATTATGTATTATTATGTATTTATATTTTCATATAAGGTTTAACTTTATTAAAGAAATTTAATTAATGAATGAATGCATTTATATTACACACCCATAACAATTTAATAAAGTAGACATAGCTGCCGGCTTCGACACAACACATCGCACTGTCATTTTATATACTTATGCTACTCAAAATATAATAACCCTTCGAGGACGCTACAATTTTTCCGTCGCAGTAATCGTTAATTGCAATTACGCGACTTGTTCCGTGTCCGTGTACCTCCTGGCATGCGTCCAGGTTTAAATTTGAACTTATTATATTTATACTGTCATGTTACTAGACACGAATTTAATTAAATAAGCCAATTATAAATTTAATGTTTTACTTTTTTTTCCTTAAATTTTAGATGTCATTGTACGAACTAACGATCTAAAATTTTATCAATATAATATAAATGTACTAAAATTTTAATAACGTCTTATAATTTTGTATGTCAATATAGATTGAGTTGATAAAGTTGTTTTACAATCGATTTTTATTATTTTAATATGTATTATATTCACGTATAATCTTTAGCTATATATTTGAGTATATTTAAGGATTTTCCACAAACAAAACAAAAAAGATATAGGCAGAAAATTATATAGACAGATCACTAATAGAATATGTTTCTTTTTTTACTTTTGTCTCTCGCTTTGTCTGTTTATTGAATTCGAATGAAATTTTTTTATTATCTAACTGTTAAGTCTGGACAGAATCTATTCCAAAAATGATTTTGAAGACTAATGTAGTAGAACCATTGTAGTTTAGCTGAATTATAAGAAAAAATTAAATACAAACCTCCTTAATAAAAATTGTTTAAAGTGATGAGCATTTACTAAAGACATAAAAAATGTAAAGTTTGAAACATCTGAAAAGGAACTCTAAGAGCAGCTAAGCTGAATAGAACGTGGGCTGTATAGAATGACGCCTATGTAAAAAATTTGTTCAGCAAAATGAGCATCTTTTTATTGGAGCTCTAACAGTTTAGATGCTTAGTAAAAAAAGTCATAAGTCCATGCAAACGAAATTTCGGGCACCAACAAGTAAATAATAAAATTTCATCTTTTAGGACAGCGAAATATAAATAACAGTCAGCGCACAAAGAGAGCCAAAATGAAAATCTCTGTAAATAGTGGCACGATATGAAATTCACGGTTGACCTATTTTTGTAACTATCAATGCAAATGTATGAGTAGAATCGTCCTGAGTAAATATAAAAAAATGGAGAGTATACGTTGAAGCTCTAGTTAGGTAAATATGACTACGGCTGTATTCGTAGAGATGTTGAAACAAAAGAAATGTTTTATTAAAATATAGTTCGGATTTCATTTCAAAATCATTGTCGTATGGTAAACGAATATTTGTTATACTCGCAGTACAAACATTTAGAACCTTACTATTATTATTTACATATTTGCTGTATTATGTTAACTTAATAAAAGTAATAATTACGATACATGCAAATTTCTTTAAATATTAGATTGTGTATATTATATAGGTACATTAACGTTTACGATTATACTTTCGCTCCCCACTTTCACATGCTAGTAAGCGTGGAGGTGTTAGACTTGAAGACGCTCAGCTTCAAGACATGAAAGCTTAATGATTTTGAGTACTAAAACTACATAGCAACACTTTAAGACGAGTTTATTATTTTTCTTCTTTACAATATTTTTAAATTTCACGCTGTATCCCGCATGAAGTAGGGTAGGTAGAATATCTATTATCAAAACACACCGTTCTCCACTAACCACGTAAGAATTAGAGCCATTTAGTGTTGAGCAGCGGAACTTAACGTTTCTAATTGTTTCTTCAGAGCACACAAATGAAAATAATGAATTCCCCTGAACTATATACAAAGAAAATTTTATAAGAGATATTATTATATATATCTGTGTGTTATGTTAGTATGAATTTATTACTAAAATAATTTTGTTATTATACTAGAAATACCTAATTAGGACAAATTGGTTATGTGAAAGAATATATCAATTTATGTGGTAAATGAGTAGCCACATAGTTACATATAAGACGTAAATAATGTTGTTTTAGTACACAAACTTCGCGTTAACTCCATCAAAGGAATGGTCATTAAGGGTTGTAAACAAGGGTGGAAGTGTCAATAATTAACTTAGAACAACACAATGGCATTGGGGTCATATGCTAGGGCACTGCCAAAATAAATAAAATAATATAATATATAATAACAATAATAATAAAATCTGCAAAATGAGATACCTCTTTTATTTGTAATAAACAGAATTCAAGCGAGTATTTATAATGTTAAATTATTTGAAGTATAATATTAATATTAATTGATTGAAATTAATACATTTTTTAATGATGGATCTTATAAAAATACAAGCAAATATGAAATCTACCCTCGACACATAGTAGTATCATAAATTAGGAAAAGTAAAAAATATTTTCACATAACCTCGTGAATATAGTTATGCTAAAAAAGCTTTTTTATACATGTATTATACAACTTAACTACTGTAAAGAATGTTTTGAAATTTATGTATAATATCGGCCTTAAGAATATAATCATACACATAGTACTTCACTGGTCAATCTGGCTAAGCGTAGTAATGAGATGTGCGGTCACGCATGGCTGCACGACACAGATAACGCGCCCTCTGTCATATAACATTATAACTCAACCTAATGTTTGCAACCAACCCCAACAAAATCATTTAAGAATTTAATATGAAACTCCCTAATGGAAAACAAGTCCACTAATATTATGAAAGAAATTCTGATATGTATTTAATTTATGAAATGTATAATTATTTTAGTATACTAAAATTCCAAAAACAAAAGTTCATATCAATGTCATCTAGATAATGCATATATTATTTATTCTTCATGTAGATAAAGATTTGATACTGTACAAGTCATGACATATAAAACGAGAGATTATAATTCTGGAGCCAGGATTATTTACATTTGTGATACTTATGTACATAATATTTACATCAAGATAATACTGCTGCGGTAGAGTTATTTAAAGCGCACTGGTTTCAAAAGATCTAGGACTCGAAAGTTTTACTTTACAAAAAATCACGACTGGGTAGCCGTGATTTTTTGCTTATGAAACTACTCTGATGAAACAGGTGGAGTACTTATAAACTAGCTATATAGATATCAAAAGAACCAGATGATATATGAATATTATTACATAACCTTTTCTAGATAAGAATAAATTTAAGGCGTTGTTAGTTTTCAGTATGAATAATTCATTCAACCTATCTACATATAATTTAAGATAAAAGCCATTAATCTAATTCATACAAGAATATTATATAATATTCCAGGTCATCAAACCACAGCACATGTCTAATTTACGCAACAAATGTTTTGGGAAGTGCACAAAAACAATAAGTTGCATCGCGTCACATCCCCACAGCATGTTGCATACGGACGTTATGCTTTTGACAGTCTATAAAATAATTTTATCTAAGCAGCTTAAATTAAATCGCCAGAACGATTTTTTTATCGTAAATTGTCTGTGATGTCTACGAGTATGTCTATTTCATAGTAAACTGTATATGTATACAAAATGTGTGTTGTTTGCTTGAATAGTTTCTATGAAAATCCTAAAATGTAATAAAAACATATATTTTATTTCAATAGTTTCATTTAAAATATATTTAGGTTTAAAACATTTGGTTATTATTTTTCTCGAAAATTCACCAACAATACACAGTACTATATAACACATTTTTTGTAAAAAGGTAATATTTGTATTTATTTATGAAAATATCAATCTCAATCATAAATATTAATCGAATAAAAAAATAGAATAAGCGGTAGTTCGTTAATCAAAACAAAAGCATATTTACTAAAATGTATTGTAATTTTATTTCATGTTCCACTAAGTACATGCAGATTTGAAAACAGTATCCTTTGGAAACTCAAATCTATATTATAATAAAACAGTAAAAAAACTTGTGTCCGTATATTGAATATTTGTACGAAAAAGTGATGCATGGCGATGCAAATACAAAACAACAATAAATACAAAATATAATAATATTATTATAATAATAAATTTTTGTTATTTCAATATTATATTCATGTATATAAATAATTCTTGGCTATATGTAGGTAAGACTTTCCACAAAAAGAAAAACAAAACAATTAACATCTTTAAAAATATTTACGAAAAAATGTAGATGTAACAAAACTAACAGATTATAACTGTATGAGTTTTTAAATTTTTCATCTGTCTGTTTATACACGCACATCTTCGGATCTACGGCATAAATTTGAATGAAATTCTTTTTGTTGTAATCTGTTAGGTCAGGGCATGATCTAGACTATAATAAATTTTAAAGAGAAGCATACTTGATCAGAACCATAGTAGCCTAGCTAAATTATAAGAAATAATGCAATGTTACCATAACAAAAATTATTGAACGTGATAAGCACTTACCAATTTCATACAAAAATCAAGGATCTGGAACACCTGATGTAGAACGAAAACAGTTTGGCTATCCTAAAAAAACGAGAAAAATAAAGAAGTACAAAATATTGAGCGTAATGAGCCTTTTTCGTCGTCATTAATGTGTATCTAACACGGAAAATACAATCTCAATGAAAAAGCATAGCAGTCCGTCAGAATGAATATTTCCCTAAATGGAGATCGAACCCCTAGCTATGACATTTAGAATAATTCCAATTCTGATGTAATTGTAGCAATTCGAAATGATTCAATGAGCTTTTTTGATTCAATTAATTATTATGTATTACTATCACTTTTGCAATCTTGTTAAAAACTCGCAATACAAAATGCAGTACATCCGCATGAAATAACCGGATGTATTATAATGCTATTCGCTCGTTTTATTGCCACCACGCGGTCCACTTTATGTCGATAAACATAACCGTTGAAGGGCTTATTTCAGTTTCATATAACAACTTCCTTGAATGATGACGAAATTGCTTTTCAAAATAATCATATTTAGTAAATAGTTGTTAGTAGATAACATAGCAAATAGACAGCAAATATATAAACATGTATTAAATTAAAAATAACTATATAAAAATCGTTTTTAAATCGAGATTTAAAAACTGATAATTTTATATATTTAGTTTAAGATAAAATCATTGATATATGACATAAGAAACTAGGCTAAGTTTTGTGACCTCAAATATAGATGTTGTTTAATCAATCAATAACATACCGTTATTTGCTAGCGAATTCTCATATCGGGCTTAAGTCGATTACCGCCGATTTAATGACTTTAGCCATTCGATTCCGGAACGAATGGTCACGTGGTGCATGACGAATCGGACTTTGATTTAAATGCGATAAATTTTACAATACGCACTTGCATATACATACTTATTTAATATATTACTTGCTAATTTAGGATTAATAGTTTTTATGTTTCTGATATTATTTCATCTTATCAATGATTTTAATATTTTTTAACTTTATATAGATATAATTTCAGATATAGATGTATTCATTTTATGGTAGTGTTCATTAATACATTTCCACAAGATTTTTTAAATCTTTTAAATTTCATAAGCAATATGGGCCAGTTTGGATATTGCTCTTTCTTTCGTAAAAATTCAATTTTTACCTACTTCAAAAATTATAAAACTCGTAACAATAACATTTCTATGAAATATGTCTCTTGATTTAATTGACAAATCCTATAGAAATACCGGTATTAATGCCGGTAAATAATTCTACCGGAAACTATTAAGACTTAATAACTGAATTGTAACATTAAAATATATTAGCAATATCTATTTTAGGCCAATTGAGATTGAGACAAAGTAAAATATAAATTCGGAATATCATAACTTACGTTTTAACATCGAGTACACATACTTAGGTTAATCTTACACTAACGTACTAGACATTGTTGAATTCCACAAGGGCAGTGGCTAGGCACAGGTGTTATCGATTGCTTACTGGTCTACCTAATTACTTAAACAGGGGTTAATACTCCCACTACAGGTCATAGGTCACTACCCCTCAAATATTCGATTATTTATTTATGAGGTAAAATATAAATTGCACAAAAAAATGGATAATTTCAATGATTACATTTTTTAGCTATCTTTCATATGTTCCATCTGTCAAACAACAAATAAGCCGAATACTGTCTTTTGACAGTTTTAGCCCGTTATAGATAAAACTTTAGCGAGGTTCGGGACATATGATGAGTTGCGAAATGAATTTTAAATAATATTAGATTATAAGAACCAGTTGTTTTCGTGTTTATTCTCTCATGCCTAATAAATAATAATATATCAAATCATTTTATAAAACTGTACAAGAAATTAAATTGTATTTTTTGTATTTAGTATCCTGTTTTCATATTTCTCGTAATTATTACTATATATAAAACTCTTCCGTCACTGAATGTTTGACCGATAGACAAGGTACAACAACTATTGAATGTTAAAACTACTGCTGAACTAAAGCAACAAATTCTTAATTTCCATAGGAATTAAACGAGAACAGTATTAAACGAGATTTTATGCTTCATAGTCCACGCAAACGAAGGCGCAAACTATAATTTGTATAGTAAAAAGTACTATATTAATAATCAAGTACTTCAATACTCCGTAATAAAGTACGTCAATACTTCAAATTTTACCCAACAATTACGAACTAAGCCTCAATGGCATCTTCAGCTTAAGCTTAAGCCTATTCATGCACATAGAATAGTATAAATATGTTTAAATTTTATATTAAGATGTCAATATAGCGGGAATTGATAGCGTCTAAAAGCTTTAACCAATTAAATTATACATTCATACATATGCTATACATCACGTGATCATATCATGTAGATGTGTTAATTAGCTATTTGCTAGAGCCTTGGATAGTATGCAAGACACACTCTGTGTTAAACGTAAACGTAAAAGATTTTTTTTAAGGATAATTCTTTACGGATTTCTAGAATACTAACTGTAAATTTTGCAATAAATATAACAATAATCATAAAAAAAATCATATTTTATAATTTTTCGATTTAACTGGGTGGGCTACTTTTTGTAAGAATGTGTTCTTCTTAAAACTGAACTGAAATGGGTCTTAAAACACTGAAAGTGATTCATAACAGTATTAGTAGAATAGGATTAGAGCGGCACTCGTTGACATCGATTTTTTCCACATTTGGTTTTGGCCTTTCGGCATCCCAAAAAAATATTAATGAGCGTACATGTGTGCGTTTTCTTAGAATTAAAGTTTTTTATGGGTGGTCAACGAATATATATAACCTACTGATTACTCACAGCTTTTAATAAAGATGTATTTTCTTACATTGAACACGTTTCAAAGGACTATTTAAAAACGATTACCAAAGCTTAATAAAATATTATATTTCTATCAAAAATATAGACAAAATTAATAAAATATGTACATATATTTATTATTGATACTCATACACCATCCAAAAATTTACTGAATTCTGTGCTTATATATATATATATATATATATATATATATATATATATATATATATATATATATATATATATATATATATATATATATATATATATATATATATATATATATATATATATATATATATATATATATATATATAAATAACATCCAAAAGTATTCGGCCGTCACTTAAAGCAAATATTTGCACAAACCTTTACAAAAACATGAACTTCTTGAATGGGAACCATTAAATGTGAATTTAAAGTATTTCAAGTCGTCCTCGAGCGACCTTACATTCCAGGAATCGAACTACCTGCTTTTTATGAACTAGATAAAACGATTTACAATTATAAGTAGCTCGACCTGATTCGATTATTGATTTGTTTGCAGCCACCGATAGGTACTGAACGGCCTCTTTTAGTCCACAGGGTAACGTAGCTGACCTACTACCTCAATTGAGTGAACACATGCCCGTGCATGCCATATGGCGCTATGCAGTGTAGTATAATTGAAGTTAAAACGTAGGATCGATTAATAATGTACCTATTGATTGGTTCAAACTCGCATAATACGCACTATGCAAGCATATTTCTTTAAATGGTAATGTACACTATATGTAACGGGTACACATATGGAAATTAATAACGAGAACATAACAACAAAGGGCGGCGGTCACAGTAAAGTAAAATGATTACGATACAAAGCTCGTCCTTGTACTGAACTCAAAAGATAGCGTCACGAAATATGACACGCGCTGTCATGCGCTACGCCACAAAGCGCTGGGCACAAAGGTAACTCGAGTTGTTAGAGAAATTGTCGCGAGTGATTTGATCGTTTACCCTACGAATACGTTGTACTAATAATATGTATACCTACGGAAAATGTAAATAAGCTGTAAAAAATACAATTATATATTTACGATGATTTCACACGCTATTAAATTGCATCCTTTATTTGGTACCCCGTAGTTTCGTTCACTCGAGTTTCATATATGGTGCAGTAGTATTTTGTTGACTGTACAAAGCAAAGCGAGCGCAATGTAGCGAAGGCGAGAGACATCTTCATAACTTTGAAGAGCGTATCCAATAAGTTGTAAATGAAGCCCGTGCGAGACGTCTGGAGCAAGCCGTTATTTATTAAAATCTGTGCATTCAAACTTTGAAACATGAATACAATGGTTTGTGCTTCAGATATTTTTACAAAAGTTATAAATCTAAAGAGCATTGTGATAGCTATAAACAATAACAATTTCTATAAATTATCAGTACATAACTTACATTAAACGAGAAACAATGTTTTGAAGGACAGACCTGGAACAAAGAAATTGTAATCAGTATTGAATCGTACGATCGAACGAACAAGATCGATACAAATAAAAACGACTACTTTACACATTTATCACTTACATCGGCTCGTATTGTATCCGATACAAAGGGTGTGGGATCAAGCATTCATAATAAAAAAAGCCTAATAAACATTTTTTTTTCTATTTTGACAGTAAGTTGAAAGTCTTAAGTTATGGGGCATAAGTATCATCGATGCTTACCTATCGAGCTATGAGAAATTTATATAGCATTATGGCTTGTTATTAACGACGACTTTGAAGGTTCGTCAACCTCGGTGCTGCTTAGCACAGGACAATAAAGATATGTAGTCGGGGGAATGTTTATGACATTATATATAAATATACTAATACAGCAATCATTATAATAATCCGAGTAAGTGAAAATAATTTAAAATTATAGAAATTATGTAAACGAACTCACTATAATAAATGATGTGTTAATTAAGACGATGGATTTTATTTTTAAAGGAAATAATAAATAATGGTATGGCTATTAAGAATAGATCCTGATAGTCGAAATCTTAATAAATCAGTGCGGCATTGGCAATAAATAAACTTGTTTCTTCATTCCAAAGACGCTTTCGGTGTGAGTGTAAACAAACAACGTGTCAATTAAATTTGCATATGGCGATATGTCTGGATATGAACGAATTTGGCTCACTCGTAAAACGAGACCGCGACCACCTTCATAAAAGACTTTTAAACTTAAAGTGTAATGGCCTCTGTGTCAGTCGCAGTTGTGAACTTAAAATTCTGTAAGGATATTCTTTCCAAACTTTAGAATTAAATAAATAGCTTTTTCTTTATAATAACAGTAATTTGGTGTTGTTTTTGTAACAAAAAATGAGTGTAATTTACACTGTAAATGTAATTTTAAAGTTATCTGTTGATTGGATTGGATGGAACGATTTAAGATCAATATCTCTACAACTTGGGAGGGCTTGGCGGTACTTTTAATACTTTGAACATTAGCATTTGCGACTTCTTTTTATATCAATACTATCTATTAAACGGTCCTTAAAGACTAACTATAAACTTCTTAGCATAAATTCTTGTGGTAAAATAATATTGAATTATTTTGTTTTTAATGTCCTATAATAATTTTTTTGACTTTAACAAAAAAAAAGTTTAAAGTCATGTACCGTTATTTAACTATAGCAATAATGGAGATGGCATAGGGAAAGACAAGGCAAACGAGCGTTGGGGTCACCTGATGGTAAGCGATCACCGCCGCCCACGACCCTGTGTAATACCAGAGATGATTTGCCGCTTAAAAGAAAGACTATTTTAAACTGAAACGGCTTTAGGTATTTTTGCTTTCAACTGAATTAGATGCAGCACCTTAGCATTTCGCGGATACACAAACCGAGATTATTAAAAGATTATAGAGAAATTTCACTATTACACTTCACACTTCCAAAAACAATAGCGTAAAAACTAACATACAACGTATAGGTAAATTCTGAACGTTTTACGATGATTTGCGCTTAAAAGAAACATATTGTAGACAAGACTATACAATCAATATCTCTATATCTCGAATACTGACATGAATAGGCGTTAGCGACAGATATATACCGTCAAACAGGACGACGTACATCACAATAGCAGCAGGCTGAAATATCACAAAGATAAATCCACGCCTGTAGCGCCTTGCCGTCATTACATTGATTATTTCAATGTATTTTGTCACTTTAATAAATGATGGGAGTCACTTTAATATACGAAACTTTAATTGCAACTAAATACTAATGCAATATAGTAATATAATTTATTGAATAAGCTAGAGCAAAAGAATTATCAGGGTTCACCAAAAAAAATCGTTATTGATTACCAGCTATGGTGGTGAAAGTTTTTGCATACATTCTTGGTTTTCTTGATACCTACTGCCAACGGAAAATATAACAAGAGCTTGTTAATATGTAGTTATATTTACCCAACAGCTTAGAAATTTTGAAATAGTCATGTTTTTTTATACGATTCAAAGTGAAAATATTCTTGGAATGTACTTAAAAATGTTGTCATGCTTCAAGCTAAAGTATATAATAATGCTCGTTGTAAAGTTGATTTTTTTTATATCCTTTAATGAAGGTCAGATTTCCATATTTATTCATCCGAGACTAATAAAAAACGCTTCAAACTAAACATAAAATTATTTACCTACATAGAAATATGCAATAAATATTGCGTTAGATTATGGTAATTAATATTCAATATAAATAATTATTATTTACGACTTTTTAAGGAAATAATTATTAATTTGTAGTACCTAACGGATAAGATTCACGCCTCACGAACACTGAAAGTACCAGCTCATTGATCCTCTGTAAGTAAGAGGTCCTTATGCAGAGAGCAAAATGAAGTGCTTCGTCTGAACTAGACAAGACACTAGCTACAAAGGTGATGCTAGTTATAATTTATTATCTACGCTATTCACTTTTATTATGTATATGGTGTAAGGAAAAATGTTAAAGCTGGATCTTATACAGGATATTAATTATAAAAAAATTATTATATACGTACCTATATATATATATATATGTATTTGCTCATAATATTATATGTATAAAAAAATCCAAGCAAAAATTCATTTATTTATGTCTACTTGAAATAGAATAATCGATTCGTAATAAAAAACATAAAAGAGAAAGCGTTCACTACAGTTTTTGGATATATACTCTATAAAAATATTTAAAAAATACGACTATATTATTAAAAGTAAGTACCTATAACGAAATTTTGATTTCCCAAGTGCCTTGTATTAATTCGTTTGCAATTTTATGATCTCGTTAAATTTATTACATTTGCATTTTTTAATTATTAATGATGACATTTTAATTATTAATGAAGTCATTTTTTTAGTTTTTATAAGCTTTCGTACCTCAAAAAAAAAATACGGAATACTTATATGATAACTTTTTTATCCGTCTGAATGTCTGTCTGTTTGTTAAGAATATTTTTCTCAAGATCACGTGGAAGCATCGAGCTGAAATTAATATTAATTATCCTGGTCCCATGGAGCACAGAAAAATTCAGACTTCTTAGTCAAAGCAATTAACGATACGTGCGTTTATGTTTCGTTTTTGCCGCACTTGTCAATCGCTTATAAATTTCGTTAACCAAAACCTATAAGGGCATTTACGTTGACCTAGAGTTATTAGATTCGGCAAGAAGTTAAAACTTTTATGGCAAGCAATTAATAATAAAAATCTGTCACAGAAAAACCATAAAATTTACATTTCAACCAGTATAGTTCATTCATCTAGTGGTAGAAATATTAAATTTACAAAAGATTGCAGCTAAGTAACTTCTTTTTTCAATTATTTATTAAATTGACTCGTACAAAGATCTTTCAATTAGTATTTTTTAATGGTATTGTATACAATATATCCTTACAACTAACCTCAATTCGTTATGTCAATCGTACTCTAAGTAGTATCAGTTTCAACAAGATATCGTGCTCTATTTGCGTATCAGTCATGTTCCGCTTGAAGCTGTCTATATGTTATGTGGTATCCGTCAAAAAAGACCAACAATACAATGAACTAAATATATTGCCAATTATAAGAAAACTGTGTGCATTAAAATTTTAAATGAGTTAATTCATTTGTACTAAATTTTATAACATCTTCATAAATAATTTAAAAATATGTAATTAAATTCTTTTGTAAGCTTGAATATATATATATATATATATATATATATATATATATATATATATATATATATATATATATATATATATATATATATATATATATATATAAATATATATATACATATATATATATATATACATATATATATATATATATATATATATATATATATATATATATATATATATATATATATATATATATATATATATATATATATATATATATATATATATATATCTTATTAATTCCATCTCCTATTATGTAATGTAGATAATAAACGCTTGTGTCGGGAATATTTCTCCGTATTTCTTAATAAATTAATTCAGGAGCTACATAGTTTTATTGTGTAAAGTCACGATCACGAATGTCAACTAAAAGCGTGCGATCAGATGATATCTTAGCACGAACGTACAAAGTCCCTTTTTAGCTCAAATCCAACACTTGATGTCATGAACACTTCAAAATTGGAGTTGTACCTGTCATTTTCTTCTTGTATACTTATTGTGACATAAGTAATCGGGCTCTGGTCAGACTATGGCCATTTTTTTCTCTAATACTTTATCTTTTATAAACAGTGAAAATAAAAAATGAAAAATATTGTTATGCCTGGTTTTAAACTGAAATGAAATATTTTATTTAAATTAAATTGAAAATGTAGCAACAAATTTTAATCTTATAAAGTACAATAGTGTAACTTAAATATGTGAAGAAATAAAAATAAATATGTAGAAATATGTATTGAAAATGAATTATTTCAAAATGATATTACACCGTAAATGATAACGACGTTCATAAATATGTCATTACACACGTCCTTCTTAAAATCGTGCGTTTATATCAATTTATTCAAACGTGCCGTGAATTTAAGGGGTCCATTATAAGGATCGCAGGCGCGCTCATGGTTCACTAGTGCGCAGTCAAATTCCTCTAGAGAATTGCCGCTATAATAAGCATCCCTAAGTACCTTTGCAAATGTGTAACAATATAAGTTTATATTATATATTATGCAGAACTATAATTATAATTGATTTATTCATGCTAAATATTCTAGATTTACTGAAAATCTAATGAAGAATATTTACAAAAGAGGTTTACGTAATAAGAATATTCTGCGAACTTCATTAAAACTTGTAAGGCCACAGCAAGGTAAAAGTTTGCTCGAGATGGGGCCCAATAACCATAGTTAGGAGTTTGCATAAATCCTAAAATAGTTTTACTTTAGATGAGTACCTGTGTGTTATAAATAATAAAATCTGTAACAGTTATTTAAAGTCATTTCTAATAAATATTAAAATATTTTTATATCAGCTATCTTTTGTGTAATATTTATATACCACAGACTTAACTTTCTCATAAAAATATTAATGTTAAAATACAATATGCCTAGCCTAACCAGCGTTGACCGCTAATATATAAGCCTTCACCGGACCAACCACTTTCGCGAAACATGGACCGGCTTTTAGCAAAAATTTGATCAGTGAAAGTCAAATACACCATTACAACGGAGAGCCCGGAGGGAACTGGCTTAAATTAATCGATCCGCTATTTCAGTCAGACTAAATAATGTCCTTTGAAAGTGCCTTATAGAAGAAATCCACATTATATATATATATATATATATATATATATATATATATATATATATATATATATATATATATATATATATATATATATATATATATATATATATATATATATATATATATATATATAACTCACAATATTATCAAAAACCTACAACGAAAACAGTCATTATCTGCCGCCATTTAGAAAAGCTTGAGTGATGAACCACCCAAAATGTTATTAAAAAATAATACAAATTAATTGATATAAATTATCTTGTTTGAAAAGATAAAAGAGGCCTTTCAGAATGTTAATGATTCACAATGTAATAAAATAACCAACTGATTTCTCATGATGCAGAGCCCAGTACTTAATGAATAGTAATTAAAATGCTAGTAAAAAATATAATAAGTAAATGGTATATTTTATGTAAGTATTGTAAAATTATATATTGTCAAGAAGCAATCGTTATATGGCAAGTGGCAACTCGACAGTTGTATTGGCATCGGCTGATATGGAGTCAATTTGCAGTAATGCGGCGGACAGCTTCAAGTTACTTTTTATAATATGGGGTCGTTGACTCGAAACTAAACAACACACGGTTTTAAATGTCAATGCACCAGTAAAAGATTTCTTCGTCTAAAAATTAAATTGGCACATTATAATTAAGAGTACTACAGTTAGTCAACTAATTAAAAGTAAATAAAATTTCTAATTAATTTTCTGTAGATGTTTTTATATACCTTTACACGTTTTCCTGCAGTGCAGACAGATGGTAAATAGTATTAAGAGACTCCGATCTTCACTTTCATGTCGAAATTAAATGCCGCGCTTATGTAAATTTATTAATTTATCTTTAAGTTAAATTCTCCTAGTATTTCATTTAATCTACAACAATCTAGATAATCGCTCGTATTCGCTCGCTCGTACGGATAAAATATAATAAATAAAATAGGCAATCAATCAATAAATTTTAAAGTAACATAAAATATCTAAAGTCTTGATATTACAACGCGATTTTACGAGAAAAGTTGAGTCATTAGAGATATCGGCGTGAAAACATAACATGACTAATATAGCTAAGTGATCGCTAATGACCAGCTAAAACTAAGTCAACTGGGCACACGCATGTATTCAGCGGAGGCTAATGTATGACCTAGATACCCGAATACCCCAATAATAGAAAAGATATTTCTTTCTAAAAAAATCAATTCTGCTTAAAAATTATAAAATCAATGTTATGACTAACAATAATAAAAGTAAGAGTTAAGTAGAAGACACTCTTTTAAGTTCACCGTTTAAAAACTGTATGGGACTTACGAGCCATATGTAGTTTTAATCAGCTCCTTCTAGAAGCGCATTAACGCTCGTCTCCTCTGTTCAAGCTCATTTACCTAAGCAAATTTGAAATTATCCTTCTAATGCCACCTTTAACATGTATAGTTCTCTTGGTTCAAAATTTTCTCTTTATAAGTCGCAAATTTGACCTTAGCACACGGCAGAAGAGGACTGACGAAAAAAGTTCGTAATGTATTTTATTACAGAAACAAAAACTATTTCCTATACCTATAACCTATATAAACTAAAACCTTTCTTCTGATTTAATCTACCTTTGCAGCTAAAAACAAAACGAACATCTTTGAAACTAAGCAAATTACTGTTGCGCATGCGTAGTTAGTAAACTTTGTTTTAGTATGTAGATGTTGTTGAGTGTACATGTACGATCTACAAATCTTTGTCATTGACTTATAAAATAAATCTTTTAGTTCGCTAAATGAATGTTATAATATAAAGTTGTTATACAAATAAAAATATATCCTAGAAAAGAAACGATAGATATAAAACTTGTTTATTGATACCGTTACCATAAGTTTTTCTGTACGATAGACATATTATGTGTCATACGATACATCATAAAATCGTTGTCCAAAGAGTGTAGCTAACACTTGTCTTTGGTTTGACCATACAATTAACAAAAACTACAATACTCCACGTCATATCCAAATGATCTAATTTCTAATAGATCTAATATTGTCCTTTTATACATTAAATTATAATACTTGGACAAAATTATATTTAAATTGGGTTGTTGAATATTTGCAGTACCTGCCCTGCACAAACTCCGTAAGCCGTTCGTAAGCCGAAAGTATAAACCCAAAGCTGAAATTTTAATTGACTGGCTGCTAATAGGCTATTGTTGCTTGAAAAAATACGTTAAATATTATTTATAGCTTTTCTCGCCTCTCTCTCTTTAAAGTCTCTCTTTTCTGCTTTGCTTCTAATCTATTATAATTAGACTAGGAAACGTATGTGTTTTTTACTTTAATATACTCGTAAATATAGTACTAAACTTAAAAAGATATGAAACCAATACCATTATTACTGGACACGACTCAATTGCAAACGTCAGAAGCAAATATAACGTTATTAAGATTTAACAAAAATTTTGTCGGGGCTATAATCATTAAATCGTTCAAAAAGGAAAAAGTCAAAGGCTTCTAGCCTTTACCTGTGTAACATCAGATATAGCTTGTATTTTTGTTTTTTTAACTTTATTTTATTTAAAATTCTCTCAGCGTTTCCCTCACGAGCTGTTTGTTCCATATTGGGATAGAGATCATACATAGGCAAGTGCAAAACGGCCTCAACACGATAGTCCAAGCCAATTAGGTTATAAAGAGTATTTGTGCTAGTTTTCGCGTCATGTCTTATCTCACGGCCCCAATGGCTATCATCTTGGGAAAGTAATTGATTTTAGATATAGATCGCACAGATGACGAATTTATTGTATATGTGAGATATTGAAAATATGTAATGCGATGAGTGGTAAATTCCGAGTAAAGAATATTATAAAAGTTTGTAGCAACAGCTAGCATAACAAATAATTGTTGACCTTTGCAAATATTGCTCACGGTTATAAAGGTTAACTGGATTTGGAGATACCCTCAAATTAAAAATAGCTTACATTAAGCATGCGCTTGATGACATTTATTTTACTCTATACGAGTACATCCTTGAGGCCGTCGTGGCGATTGACAGTAAACGCTACAGTGAATTGTTTTCATATTTTTTCATTGTTCTTACTCTGCTATGAAGTTTTTCTTGTAGAGTTTCACCACTCCACCGCCACTAGGTTTCCTCTGCCTATCCTGATATATGTTATTAAAAGTAAAATAACATTCCCGCTTCGTCTTTACAATAAAAGCTAAACAATTACCAAACAGGTCACTTGTAAGGACATAAAAATAAATAGGTAAGCTAAATGTAGAGGTTAGCTGTACAGTTCTGACGATATTAATAATAGGGCCATAGGTCCGGGAACCGAAGTCAAGCGGCACCGGACGCTAGGAGTGTTCTTCGGCCTCGTCGCACCCGTATATGGCGCTGGCGGCCGACGAGCTCGCCTTGCAACACTCGGCTTTTAGACGTAAGCTACGAAGTCTGCTTTTGTTTATTTCCAGAATAACCTGCAACTTTACTAACTGTAGCGATTTAAATTTGATTTTAAAATTACCAAAAGTACCTAGTACCTAAATAGGATTTACTTTTTACTACCAATCCAAAAATTCCTCCGTAAATAAATAAACAAAACATAGACGAACAAAAATCCTCGTAACTTCCAAACTGGAATGAACAATCAGTGCTTCTAGATATACGACAAGGATGGGTTATTATGTTACCAAATATGGCAAGTTGGGAACATTCTCCAAAAGTGGACTAAAGGACGCCGCCGAGGACGGTCGGCAAGAAGTCGAATTACTGGCTCAAGGGTTATTTAAGGAACTGATAGTTCCACGAAACCACGCACGCGATGCTCGTACTACTTTTGTATATTGCGGTATTCGAATGCACCGGTTTTTGCTAATTGACCAAAACAAGTCCGCTACATATCGAGAGTAGATACCTGAAATTATTGACCGTGAGATAAAAATGAACTTTTTCATTGATTTCATACTATTATCATAAGGTAAGTTTTTAGTTGTACTTTATGTAATCTTTGCTTAACAGTAATTAAAATGAAAAAATATATAATTTGTCTATGGTTTATACTAACTACAAGAATATAAAACACCAACAAACTAGATATCTAATCAAACATGCTTATCTTTGCGTATAGTTGATAGCTAAAACAGCCTTACTATCTACGATCGATAAGTAAACACAGTGATAAAAGATTAACAAATATGATATCATATTCAAATATAAAAATGTACACGAAATTAAACGTAAAAATTCCTAAATTTAGCACACCAAGTAAAATGTAGCGTAGCGTCGTTATAACTAAAATATTATGCATTTAATTATAAATGTTATGTACACATAGCATTCCTTTTTATTAAACTATATATATATATATATATATATATATATATATATATATATATATATATATATATATATATATATATATATATATATATATATATATATATATATATATATATATATATATATATATATATATATATATATATATATATATATATATATATATATATATATATATATATATATATATATATATATATATATATAATTTAAAGTTAAACTACCCTAACCACAGAGTTTGGCAAATTGGCGCTGGTGCGAATCCCGCTAAAATATATTTTTTTCCAATTATTTAAATATTTACTTCTACTAAAAAAAGTAATTGGGAGCTTGATTTGAGCAGATAACTCGTCGTTATTTCTAGTAAAATCTATCTAATCTAATAAATACTTATGTGATAAATTAAAAAAAACTATTATATTCATAGCACATTAGTTCAAATTCATTCTTTTGAGATAGTATGTATATGTATTGTTAGTGGCCAGTGGGTAAACGACTTAAGTGAACGTGTTGTAAGAGGCAATACCTTTACAACATTGTAACGCTGTTCGTGAAAGCATCCTGCATTAGAGCAAAGTCCAGTTACTAATGTGGCGGGCGGCAAGATTGATACTCCTGATATAGAAATAGCTTTACGGCACAAATAAAGGATACAGTAACAAATGAGAATATACATATTATTGGAAATTATAATGAACATAGGCAATGGGCGTCTCTAAGTAGGTATTTTTCACAATTTCTATAAATGTATGTATGTATATATATATATATATATATATATATATATATATATATATATATATATATATATATATATATATATATATATATATTAATTAAATTCCATATCCAGTAGCAATGAAGAAATCCAATTTAATTTATGACTAAACGCAGTAGTCCACTTAGTCACAATGCTCCGAGCAAGTATTCTCTTCTACGCACCCATCGTTCCATTACCACAATGAGGCTACCACTAAGATGCATACAATGAACAGAGATAAGCATATATCTGCTGGCTACCAGCTACCACAGCCTCTTATGCTCATCTTATCTTGCTAAATATGTGACGTCAAATATCATTAAGAATCTATTGTGACCAATTCTGTATCTGCAACCGCGAGTTTATCAAACACAATCTTTAGACAATTTATTGACAATTAACTAAAGCTATTGTGACTGCGGAATAAATTGTATACTACGATCCACTTTCTAGTTAAGTCATATCACGATATTAAAGCTACTACTCACGATTTTTCTATTAACTATAATTAACTTCATTTATATAAAGCTTTTATATTTAAATATACTGTTTCCAATTTTGAATTTATATATTATTTACCGTGACTAAATTATTATTACATTTATCATTTAATAATATCTATAAAAAACCACGTAGCTTTATCTTGAGTGCTGTATTCGTCCTATTTTTTACCATTGTGCGTCTACAAATATTTTTTTCAAAAATGCTTAATGTTTTTCTTTTTTACAATGTAATTAAAATGATTATTATAATTTTCATTTTTATCTTCTATAAACTTCATAAATCCTTAGGAATAATTATAGTAATTTTACTATACATATTCTTAGAAAAAGAGAACTTATATGAAGTTTTAGATTTCAGTCTTCTAATTATCGACTGGTAAAAAAAAGCTAACATAGTATATTGTGTTAATTCGAATGTGAGCGCGTAACTAATATATTCAAAATTAATACATATATATGTACTTCTCTTTCACACAGAACAGAACAACGTACCATGAATCATGCAGTTGCTATTTAACGAGAAATAGCAGACGTAATAATGCTGCACTTTTCATATTAGTACCTTTACGTACCGTACGCTAATACACAGACTATTTTTGAGGTAAAAGCTTATGAATTATGTTAAAAAAATTGAATTTTCGCGTTGATTGCGATTTTCTGTATTCGTCTGTTCTGATTTTCCTTAATTTTTACGATTATTGGACATTTATACATTTACTTTTTTGTAGCTTCCTAACACCTAGCAATTTTGAGAAAATTATCCTGACAGACGGACAGACGAACAGACGGACAACAAAGTGATCATATAACGATTCCGTTGTTATTGAGGTACGAAACTGTAAAACATCAAAGTTTTTAAATTGAAATTTATCTTAATAAAGAAACAAGACTATCTTATGTACAGTTGCTCTAGGATTTACTCTGAACTACTTTGAGTTCTCGTTAACGAAGCTATCCGTATCATTACATGGAGTCCCTTGAGTTTACCTATTTTAGTTTTCACGTAAAGTAGTCAAGATTATATAGGTATCTATTAAAAGGCCTCTTTATGCTTGTGCCATTACTTTTTACTTGAAATAATATTCTAAGTACCTACAACACACTGAAAAATGAATACAACACATTTATAACAGCAGCTAGAGTTATTCAAGTTAATTTATGTTATTTATTCAAATAGATATACACCGTCTGCCTATGTGTATCACCAGGTCAAGCAAATAAATGAATCTTGATTACTATTGCCGTATATTGCAGATGGTATTTCTAGTAAGCGCTATCAGTTGAGAAGTTTGCTATGTTGATGGATTGACAAGTGCTGCTTATATAATCATATACTAGCTTTTATCCACGGCTTCGCTTGCTTAGTGGAAATAACTAAGAGATGTGTATGACACATGACACATTCAAAGAGCTCGAGGTAACTTTGACGGCAGGTTACATCGAAGCTATGGACATGATTAAATACAGCATGTAGCCTTCATCGATAAATGGCCTATCCAACACAAAAATATTTTTCAATTCGAATATTAGTAGTATTCATAGATTTACACCTTCAATCAAGCAACTCTAATAGAAACAATAAATGTAATCGATGAATGCAATATATATATATAATATATATATATATATATATACTATATATATATATATATATATATATATATATATATCTGCCTCTATTCCCTTTCCTTTCCTGGTTCTCCCAGTAATGGGTTTGGAGGTCAGATGGCAATCGCTCCACAAAAAACCACTTCGCCACTCATATGGACCGATTGGTCTTAGTCGGAAGGCAGACCCTGGCAAAAAGCCGGGACTAATGCCAGGAAGAAGAAGAAGAAGATATATATATATATATATATATATATATATATATATATATATATATATATATATATATATATATATATATATATATATATATATATATAAGTAACGAAAATGAGATAAAAATATAAATGATTTAATTGTTTTAAGATTAGTGCTATCTGTATAAAATATGTTGGCCTTAAGATAAATAATGTCCTATTAAGATAAGAGTTGCTGACTAAAATAATTTTACCTCACTTTAAATAGTGCACTTGTCTATGTTATATAAACAAAGACGACGCCGCATAAATAAAAGGAATACTGAAGACAGACAGACAATTTTATAATTATATATAAAGATTTTTAATATATTTAAAATTTATTATTGAAAACAAAATAAATTAGAAAAACGAATAATGAAATCAAAGTATTACGCATGGTACAAAGCAAAGATGAAACATAATCACAAAATAACGCCGAACCTTGGCAGCTCGGATCGATAGAGCCTTGAACTATGACCGCGAGCTTCAGAAAGAATCTTTTGTAGGCAAGATTTTGCTGTAAATTTTTTTATGTTAAAGTTTTACGCTTCATTCTGCATGTAGCGGGGTAGGATTTTAACTAATATGAAGACACTTTGTTGTCTGCTTTCTAGCCAAATTCATCAATTGTGCTCATGAGTGGAATTACAACTACTTTTTGTTATAAGTGTGGGAAAATAAAAATAATTCAAACCCTCGAATGGAGATCGAACCCACAGCACTACGGGTGTCGCCGTCCCACTGCGCCATGGTGGATGATTATATGTGGTAATGTGACGTTATTCTTATTATATATATTTTGTCTCAATTACATTTCTTCACTATCAGGTATAGTAATAGCATAGAAAAAATCTTGTGTCATTTCTTGTTTCACATTCTTATTTAAAACAAGTTTTGAATATGATTCTTTTTAGCAAATCTTTTACTGTGTGCGACTTTTTGCTGTCTCGCAGCATAACAATTGCACTTAGTGTAATAAAAGTAAATAATTGGCCAAAAGCATATGAATGCATATTTAATTAATTTTCTCAAGCCTATGTAATTTCCGGTGGTTATGTAACTTTATCAATTTATGAAACCTATAATATCACCAACGTATAAGTTAATTAAACTTTGAAATGATCTTAAACCTTCCAAGCCTTTTACGCTTATTGAAAAGTCAGTAACGGCGCCAGAAAAGATAATTGGATAATTTCAACAGATATACAGGCAACTTGTAAAATGTATTTTTAACGATATATTGCGATTTTAAGCTTTAAAAGTAGAATTTTGTACAAGTGTATAATGTATAAAAAATATATTTACTTATGACGCTGGAAACTATTAGGCGAATTACTTCTCCAGATAACAAATATGATAAGGGGCCGATCAACCTGTTTACTACGTTCCTTCTTAGTTTCCGATTACATTGGATAGCGAAAATAAACCTACTTACCTATATCTCGATAACTAGAATTCAAAATTGAATAGGATATTTCTTCGATCTGTATCGAGAAATTGAATCAATAATTAAATAGGTTTAATATTTCTTAACTGTAGGTACTCTAGATCGAGATTTTCTTTAATAAATAAGACTAGCTCAAGAATTGATAATTAAATTTATAATACTTATTTGTTATATAGATAATAATATAATCAAAATGAAAACAATATGACAAAAATATAAAACATAAGATTCACATTAGGTAGGTGAGAGTGAAGTAAGACTCGTAGTAATTCATGTCTCCACTTTTAATTTTTAATACTATAATCTGCTTAAAAATACTGTAAATCGCTGTTCCTACTTTAATTTTTGATTAATTTCTTTTATGTCATGGTCAGCTCTGATAAAACAACAGTAGATTAAATTTGATAAAATAATTAATGTACAAACAATATATATATGTAAGAAAGATGATATGGAAGAAATATTTCATTAATTCATCTTATTAAACTTACCTTTTATACAGTTATTACTTAAATATAATAGAAAATCCTTTTCAGTGATCGATAAAGTAACTCACAATAAAAATTTAAGGCATCAATTAATTTGTCTTGCATAAATTCTAATATTTTTTACAGGATCACAAGCATATTCTAAGGCAATAACTACTGTTGCCGCGCGCGCGTTTACTATGTTCGGAAAAACGATGAAAACTCGAACTCACCTGCGTGGGGAGTACAGTCTCCCGGCCCAGGGGTATCGACATTTTGCTAGCGGCGCCGCCGGCCGCGCCCCGGCGCCCGCCCGCGCCGCACCATCCACCGACCCGACACTACGGGTCCGCGCGCCGCCCTCGCCCTACAGACGCCTCGCACCAACAAGAAAAACACTTTCCTGAGACCAATGATCCCACGAGCTCCTTTTTCACCATCAGATTATCAGTGAAAATATTGTTATATCACATAATATTTTTATATTCCATCAAGAGATAAGATAGCACAAGAAATCCGAAATAAACGAGACAACGGATAGATATAGAACGACAACGCAACGATGACACCGGACTGACACCCGCCCCGATAACTGCGAGCGTACGACTGTCGACTGCCGACTGTCGAGTAACGAGTAACGAGCAGCGCGATAGAGCGCCGAGTGGCCGCGCACAGTCGCACACTGCACAGCTCACCCCGCGCCTTCATACCACTTCACACCGACTACCCGTACGCGGTACGATACATGGGGTCGGACTCCACTCAGCCTCCGTCATCTCGTGCCCCTACCCGGTCTCATGGACACGTGCCTCGGCCACGGGCGTAGTGCGATTATCGAGCGCGAGTACACATGCGCAATTCCTGTACTATTTGTGGCTCATTCATTTAAAGGTATCGCATCGCACAGTACATATACACCTGAGCAAATATTATGACTCTACAATAGGAGCTTTGTTTCAAAATGTTTAAACATTTAGACCGCCATCGATGTTCCAAGTGAATCGAAACTGACAAGTTTAATGATATATACGAGTATGTATATATACATAGTTATTAATTTAATACTTATGCAATACTATTATTGATTAAGAAATAAAATTATGCATGTAGAAAATTTTTATTATATAATTCGAATAATAAATTTAAATGTATATATGTATATTAATGTTTTGTTATGATATAATAATAAAATAACTGCTATCAGACAACCTATTAACTAATGTAGCAAGCTCTAACATCGTGGGAAGGGTGGCGAGGAGTAGTTATGCGTAGGCGCTTCTCGAGGCAAACTAAGTTCAGGTAGTTCGCCCACTTTTCCTTTCTGCTACGTTCACCGCTCCAGATTACGTCATTTGTTTGATGTTAATGCCTACTACCTACTTGGTATATTTCGTAGGTGGCCAAACTTAAAAATCGGGATATTTAGACAAAATTTGGTTTCATGAGAGATTTTATTAAGGGGATGGCGGATGGCCTTATAACGCTGTAACAGTTGTTGTTTTAAAGTAATAAATTATCTATGTATATAATAAGAGCTTAAATTATATTTTATTAGCATTATAATTCTTGTATTTTGTTTGTACACGAGACACATAAAAAAACTGTACAAAAAAAATTACGTTTGAATGTAAACACGAAAAATTGTGAGTTCGATTCCCACTCCCACATGGAAATGAATTATTTCATTTCTTGGCTTGAAAAGTCTATTTCACAAAAGTAAAAACAGAATAAGTAACAATAATATACCTTTGGTGTTCATCCGTATCAATGAATACATTTGTGAAGACTATTTTTCTCTAGAACCTACCTAAAAGGTAACAACTTTCTTACCTACACGATAACAAGGTTAAATAAACATAAAAATACCAGGTCTAGGATAGGTACCATGGAGCACAGAATAAGTTAAACTTCTAAGTCAATGCAATCATAAGAAACGAGATTTTATATTATGTTTTATCCGAATTTTGTATGAAATTCATCGCGTAATCAAAAGCTATAGGTTCCTCTCGTTAACTTGTTATTATGAATCTTTTAATTAGATTTTTTTTGTATAACACAAAAAATGATTTCCTACTTTATATTTATAGTTCATTGCATAAAAAATTGTGCATACGCCCGAAAATTTAATTTTGTCAAATTTAATAAGTTGTACAGTTGACCTACAATTATAAATTGGTGCAACTCCGACTCGGACTTGGCCAATATTTTTTTTAAAGACACATCTAGTTTGAGACGACACAAGTCAATCGCTTAAGCAAACTAGTTTAATCGTAAAACTGACTGGTGGCAAAAAAACTGAAATGCAAACTATTAAGTTTAGCATTGCAAAAACTTCATATGATTTCATTTCATATTTTTGATGTGTTCACATTTTCTTATTATAGTAATAACTAATAAGTATACCGCTTATTTAAAGCTTAACAGTATACTGTTGACTTAAACGCACTTCGACCCGTTCGAATTTATAACGATGATCTTCATAAAAATTGAAATAATTGTAGAGTGTATTATAGAATTATGCTTAGCATCTAAAATTATGATATTATTATGTACGTAATATCCAATTTCAAACACAAATTGCATAGATGCAAAAAAAGGTAAAAACTTGTAGACATACATAGGTACGCCGTATACACGTACGAATATGCATGCTAAGCATTTTAGAGAGCCACTATTTTATACATGTAACTCCTAAGTATTTATTCATTATACTAACCTGCACAGCACCTACTTTTCCCTCAAACATCGTCCATCTTCCGTAAGTCGTCATCAGTTCCTTCCAAACACTCTTTTCCTCGCTATTACAATTATGATATAATAATTCGCAAATTAAAGGCGTCAGTAAGTCTGTAAGGCAAATTCACTACTGCGATGTGACACACCGACAAATAGACTATTTAGTGCTTGATTAGCACAAACTGTGCAAATCGTTCGACGGCCACGGATCGGTACGGAACATGTCGTAGATTGAAATTGATTGCCTCTCTGAAGTCATATTCATTGACGTGATTGAGTCGATGGATGAAATGGACCTTGTGAGGTTGTTAGTTATTGTTATTATAGCAAAATGTTTATAGCGGCGAGGCAATGAAACAATCTCTAGTGTGGGAGTTTGTAAAAGGCAAAGATATATATAATATATATATATATATATATATATATATATATATATATATATATATATATATATATATATATATATATATATATATATATATATATATATATATATATATATATATATATATATATAACTGTATACTATGAATGAATTATTTCGTATTTGACAAAATTAAAACTAAAATGTAAGAAAGAATCGTATATTGTAAAATAATTGAAAAACTTGTCTTATTTACGACATTCCACATTACATTTATAAGTTTATAAATAATGCGCATAGCTGTAGTAAATGAAAAGACTGATTTTATATTCTTACAATCATTGGAAGCTAACTTTAAAATTTAAATTGTATAGCAATTATGTGATATAGGTACAATAAAACGACTATACGTTGTAATATGGCTGGTTATTTTTTTACTACACTATTATAACTCAATTGTTTTAATCAATACTTTTACTCATAAAATACATTATATAAAAAAAATATCGATATTTGGTAAGTTATTTCGTATTTACAACTTAGGCAATTGCTTAACGAGACCAGTTAAGACACATTACTTACATATATTTTCGAAAATATTTTAATGAACTTATGAATTTTTAGTAAGGATGTTCTATAACCATCTCGTATGAGTTGGTCACATAAATAACGAAGAACGAACGCAACGAAAAATTAGAATCCTCGATACTAATTTTAATTAGTATCCTGGATACTAATTTTAATTAGTATCCTGGATACAAGACCTACACAAAAAGACCAAAAAACCTATACAAAATCTTGGATATATTGCGAAACGTTTGGGAAAGTAAACGCTATGAAAAAAATATCCACCGGAGGCTATAAGTTAAATTGCAAAATAACCACGTATGATGATGATAACGGTCGCAGGGTGAGTTATCTTGGATAAGCTATAGTCAAATATTTTCAGGTACGAGTATACAATATAAATTACCGAGTAAGCACTGTCTAAAATAGTGAAATTACGTGATTAGTGATGATTTTTATAAAAAAATAAAATAAAACAACATGTTTAGTAGTTTGTAGTTAGATTAAATTAATTTAATTGAAATCACTCTAAGGTTCACAATATGGCGTAGGAGGTAAGAAGTTTTATCGAATCTCCGCTTGCTCTATCGGTTGCTCCGTTTGTTCAAACGCAAATCTCTCTCAATCTCGTACTGGCGTACGTCCGTCCTCTCCAAAAAGTCACGACGACCCAAAAACCTGAAATAAAATTACAATGTTTAATTAATTGTAATAACCAAACATTTATTATGAAAAACTACAAACTTATCCACACTCATATTTTATAAGCTAATTAATTTTTATCATAATTTAGGTATTTAAATAAACACACAACACACACTTTTTAATTAATTAAATAAAATATTAACATATTATTCAGTTAACATAGTATATATTAACATAGTATCCTGCATAAAGCAGAGTAGGTGTAGACAGAACGTAGTGTTAAGACATTCCATTCTCCGCGTTCCGCCCGACTCATGACATAGCGTGTTGAGTGGCATAGCCGCACTGCTTTGTCTTACCAGTGTGGGGGAATAATCCATTCCCCCGAGTGATCGCACCTTGTGGGTTTGCGCCATCTTGGCGTAGTAGAACAGCATACGATAGCCTACATCTACGTGATGTCAGATGAAATTGTTTATTTTAGTTTTAACCTAATCTTAAATATTGTATTAATATATACTACGTACCCAGCTTTGCCTTTATTATGATTGACGACTTCATCTTCAATACCCTCTTCCTTCTTATATGTATCCCAGTCCAGTTTTGATTTTTCTAGTGTAGAAAGTTTATTCGTCTTATTTAACTGACCCAATACATTTGTCAATCCTGCGCCTCGACTACGTGAAGGTCCTTCAAGCTTGCTGACTGCATACAAAGAAAAATTGTTATAGTTTGTGTGTATTATATTTAATGTATGCAATTCATATGCAATGGCAACTGAGAGAAGAAGAATTTATACTTAATATTAATCTCGACGGTTCTAAATAACTTTTTATAATATAAAACTATGAATTAAAATAATACCTGTGGCTGAAGTATCAGCTGTTTTGATTTTTTCCTTAATAACATTACTTTCAACAACAATAGTTTCACCGGCAAACTCAAATATTCGTTTTTCTCTTTCTTTACTGTCTTCTTTCGCTTCTTGGTTTTTGTTCACATTGGTGTTACTACATTCTAGAGTTAATTGTTTCTCTGCAGATTTGGTTATAGCATTGCTTGATTCTTTTGATGTGGATTTCGGTTTTGTATCTGTACCTTCTAAAAATTTTGCCCACAGGTCATCTTCTCTTTTTTTATTTTCTTCAGGGTCTAACTTCAGTGGAGAATCGCATTCTTCTTTTTCTTTAGATGTAAAGCCAATTTCCTCAGTAATCTTTTTTGTTTTCAATTTTTTTTTACCTTTTGCTAAGTTTTGCAATTTTCTCTTTTTAGTATTATGTTCAAGCTCCTCATATTGTGTATCAACCTCTTCATTGGCAGACTCTTCCTCCGATACCTGCTCTGGCTCTCCAGGAACGTAGTCGTCGTCGCTCTCGCTTCCAGAAGACATCTAAGAATTTTAAATGTAGGATAACTTAAATTATATTAATTTTATAATATTAATTTAAAGTCTTAAAATTTTGTAAATGTAACTTAGTATATTTACGTACGTCTTACGTGTGTCTTAAAATATTGTAAATTTTGTAACTGTTATATATTGAAGATTTAGGATGTTTTTACTTTCACGAATCATATTACATGTAACAAGGTTGGCAGAGGGACCTCAAGTGTCAGGGCACTCTGTACACCACTCTTTCGACCGATCTAGAGAAATTGTGTGTTGAGTGGCGAAACTCAACTGATGTGGGAATCGAACCTACATATATCGTGGTTACAGCCAAACGATGCCTACTACACCAGTACTACTATACAATTAAAAATATAACAATATACTAAACTATAGCTTTGTTATATAAAACTAATTATATTTTTTTTAGTATCATTTAAATAAAAACAACTAATATACATACTTATTCTAGTGCCTGGTTATTTTATGCGTGTGCAATAAATATATATAAAATGCTCTTAATAGATATATTTTTTAATCTAATAATTAAAAAAAAATGTAAGATAATCATCATGATAAAAGGTAACCCAATTTAAAGCATGAATTATTAAAAATAAACTTATGTATAAGGAGTTATTGTTTATTAAATATAAATTATAAGCTTTATAAACTATTTTTCCTTAACAATTTGCTTCTTATTTCTATTTTTGTTCTTAACATTTGATACTTCATAGAAGTTACTTCCTGTTTTAGTGCGTTTTTGAGCTCTGTCTAATGCTCTTCTTTGTTTAGCTGTCATTTTTGCCTTTATATTTTTTAGTAATTCATTTGCTTTGTGTTTTTTTCCCGTAGGCAGCATTTCTTCCACTGTAAATGTACCACTACTGGCCACCTGTAATCTTTTTCGTTTCAATTCTTTGATAGTTTCTGCATCATTTGTCAGGTGATCCTCAACATCACTACATACATTTTCAGTGTCGCTATAAAAATTGCTTATATCTGAGTCACTATCATCATCTACTTCCTTTTCTTGATGAATGCTTTCAATACTCTCTGTGTTTTCATTCTCTATTTTATTTTCATCAATTCCTTGCAATTCTTCAGGTATAACAATGTCATCCAAAGGTTTAATATCATCAGCATTGTCAAATTGAAGACCAACTCGAATTTTGGCAAAGTCTTGTGCAATAATTAATTTATTGATTGTAAGCGCTGGCTCATTAGATTCGTTTTCCTCATTTGATTCTAAAGGATTTGAATCTTCAGGCTTTTGCTTTTCATCATCTTCTTTAGTCTCTACTTGTTTATTTACTGAACTTTCTTCTTGCTTACTTAAGGGAACTTCAAAACCCTCTGGTGCCACATAAAAAGGTAGCTTGCCTCGCTGCCAGTCATTAAGCACCATTTTAGCTACTTGAGCTATGTCAGGTTCTCCTTTTTTTAATAATTTACCAGTTCTTGCTGCCATTTTTTCTAAAAATTCTATTGCATTATTCCACCCTTCTACTTTATATGTTTTTATTAAATATTCCTTTCGAACTCTCTTTATTACTTCTTCAATGTAATCTTCAGGATTTTGTACTAGTTCAACTCTAACAACTCCTTTTAATACTTTTTCAGTGTCCGTTTCTGCAGAAGGATACACGATACCAGGACAATCAATTAAGAAAATTCTCCTCATTAGTGTAATATATTGCCAAACTTTTGTTTCACCTGCAATAGGTGCAACTTTACAAACTTTTTTAGCTCTTAGTGTGTTTATAACAGATGATTTGCCAACATTTGGATAACCAATGAGCCCTACACTTATTTGCTTTTTATCTATATGCAACTTGGCAAATTGTCGCAACAAGTTTATAAGAGATCCTTTTCCAAAAGGATGATTCATAGATGCATGAAACGCAACAGTGGGATATTCAGCACTAAGAATAGCAACCCATCTTTGTGTCACCCAATTTGGAATTAAGTCCACTTTGTTTAAAATAAAAATTAAGTGTTTATGTGGCTTTTCTTCTCTAAGGAATTTTTCAACATATGGACTTCTTGTACCCATAGGATCCCTCGCATCTAAAATCTGCAATAGCACATCAGATGAATCAATGACTTTATACAATTCATTCCAAATTCTTCTGCTCATACCAGCACCAAATATCCATTCTCTTTGACTATCTTTAATTCCACTGTCTTCACGCACTCTGTCCACATCCTTATTTTCATCATATTTTTCCGCATTCTCTTCAACATCTTTAGATAAAGTCTCTAAGTCATTGAACTTCAAATTTACTCTTTTTCTTTGTTTTTTTGGTCCAAATGTCTTATCAAAGCCTTCAGTATCAAGTAAATGAACTCTTGCATGCTTTGCTTTCTCATTAAGAAGTGTAATAGGTAAGTTTGTAGGCTTCATTATTACTTGATAAGGGTTTTTCACAGCTGCTCCAAACTCGTCTTGAAATTTTTGCAGAGCGTTTTGTGATATGACTCTTGAATTTCCAAACCATTTTTGGTTAGGCTCAACTCGAGCTCGTGTACCTGATGGTAGCCAACCTTGAAATGGTGCTGGAGTAAGAATTTTTCCGGTTTTATCTCTTTTGGCTTTAAAATTACGATACATTTGAAGACGTTTTATAGTCCCTTTGGTCCTAGGCTTGCCTACTCCTTTTAAGCCTTCTGTTGGTCTTTCAGGATTCATAGAATGTCCTGACTTATTGAAACCCTCTTTTCGGGGGGCACCCGGTGCTGATCTTACTTTACCCATCGTTAATTATTTCTTGATATATTTTAATTCTTAAAAAGTATAAGCACGAGGAACTGATACGGCACTACTACCAAAGAACAGTACTTTTAAGGTTACATTCAAATGTCATTCTAAACA
The DNA here is from genome assembly GCA_037127375.1 of Dione juno. Taxonomy (NCBI): domain Eukaryota; kingdom Metazoa; phylum Arthropoda; class Insecta; order Lepidoptera; family Nymphalidae; genus Dione; species Dione juno. The sequence continues at coordinate 2,216,970 of JAXRJS010000052.1, forward strand.
TTGTGACAGCATTAAGCGTATACTAACTTCACACTGTTGGTGACTTGAGTTTTATATACAATTTTTTTATATACTTACATTAGTAATACAATTATTTTTCTTCTGATCAATATTGGATCTTTAATATATTAGAAACTATACTATAACTATAGGAAGTCAAAAATATATGAAAATAATGGGACACTCAAAGTTTTAACTTATCGAGCTATAATGGCTAACTTCAGACCTTATTTTATTTTTTTTTTATATTTCTGCTTTCAACTCTAGGACGTATTTAATCAAGGTTTTTGCTCTAGGATTCAAATTAATGATATCAAATCAATACTCAAAAATCATAAGTTAGAAAGGAAATTAGATTTCTAAAAATAGATTTAAACTATTTTATATAAATAATATAATATAAATTTATGTTAGCTACTTCAATAAGCTTTTATGATTGTGTTATTGTTTGTCTTTATATTTTTTTAATAAAGGTTTAACGAAATTAATAATGTTTTTAATAATTTCGTTAAAAAATTATAAAATAATTTAATATTCACTCACTTTTCAATTTTAATAGCCTATTTCACGCTTTAAATTTCATGATTGCAATTAAAATTTAAATGTCAGCATTAGTGAAATTGTCAAAAATTTCATAGAAAATGTCAGAATACTGTTAAAATTCGTCTTTGTCGTTAATATTGCACAAAACTATATTTATTTGTATATATTTTGTACATATTACAATATTATTTACTTTAAGTATGACATAAATTTTGTGTAAAAGTAATATTCATCAAACATTTTTATATTTGTTTCCTTCTGTATAATTAAGAAATTTGTGAACACAACGGCCCCGATGCCTGATTGTATCGAGCTTTCAAAGACAACATGTATGACATGTTGTCTGAATTTCGAGTGTCAGAATTTGATTCGTTTGTGGATATATTAAGATTGACTCCAGGTGATCCATTAGATACATTTGGTGAAATGTGGTATCCAGTGTTTCTTTGGTCGTTGTGCTCATCTGTGTTTGTGCATACGTGCGCAGCTCTCGTTGCCTTTGGTACTCTTAGAAAGCACAAATATGGAAAATTTTTCCCTGTGTTGTTAATAGTAATGGGTGTGGTGAGCCCGGTGACCTCAGGTGTTGCAAGTAGTGCTGCTATTGCATTTATTTACCGAGCTGCTAACTTAGCCATGCCTCCTATACATGCTATGATATGGGGTATAGGGCAGACTTTACTAGGAGCTGGTATTGGATTCACAAGAATTTTAGCAACATTGTAATAAAAATTTTACTATAACACAATATAGTTTTACATTAAGACAAGTAACTTTTTACATAGGTACATTTTCAGCTATGTCAATTATGATAGTACAGACATGTGGTGGTAAGCTCTTAAGCAATGGTGCTGATTATGCATGACTTCTTAAATTTTTTTGTGTATAAATTGTAATATATCAATAAAAAATACTCATAATAAAAAATGTATAATAGTGAGATAATGTACACTTATACTTATTACATATATATGGTATGCTTAAATGTTATTAATTGTCCTTATACACATATTGTACCAATAGGATGGTAAATATTAAGAGACATCCAGGTATTTCTAGATAGTAATTTTAGTAGATAGTTGTGGTGTAGAGTAGAATGGTGGCTAGCTATGTATATGTATTGAAAAATATGATTAATCATTATTTAAGATCCTCTTTGTATATACTTAATTTAATTTATATCTCGACTGAAGCTAGAATCAATAAAGTACTTTTGCAGTGACTTTAAAATTGTAAAAAATTTGTTATGCATTCCATACCAAGTTTTTTTAAAAATGTATCTCATAAATGTTTCATATTTGTTGATAACATATTTAATATATTCATTAATTACTCATAAAAGTTAAGAATATCATTTGGCTATTCTTAGCATGTTTGTAATGCATACTTTTATGATTAGTTAGAAGACCCACCGATAATTAAATCACATATTTTTTTGCATTTGAAATTATTTGCAATATCTCTTTTGTAAATAGTACACAAAAATACAAAATTTACATATAACATTTTTTGCATGTGTAGATCAATGTTTGTTTCATTAATATGTTGTACTTACTGGTAAAAAAAATGTACTTTTGTCCTTAGTTACTAGCTACCTCTGTTATAATTTTTCTTATATTCGATTATGTTAAATAGATTCTTGAATAATAAACAACAGCCACATTAGCAATATTTAAGAATCATAAAATTTTTAAACTGGGCTAGATACTTACAATGATTGTTTTCTTTACAGTCTACTGGTTAATATATTGCTTACAGTCATCTGGCCTACTGAAAAATCTAAAAAGAGTTTTTAAAAATGTGTATTTTATCAGTGTATAGATAGTTAATATAAGCATAGTAGCTTAAATATTATGAAATTATATATCTGTTAAATTACATATATATAAAAAAATGTTTAATAACTTTTGCATTGTATATTATGATGGGAAGGAAATAAACTTGGTTTTCTTATATAAAATGTTTTGTTTTTATTATACATATTATATCAATTATTGTGTTACTAAAATATTAACATAATATTGTAAATTCAATGGCAACTTCTATTGAGTTCTATTGAGTTTTTTTAGTTGATTTATGTTTACTTACAATTGATTTTTTAAAATGTTATAACATAAGTTTAAGCTATATAAGTGTCTTTCCAATTTATAATGTACTACTATGTGGATATTTTGAGTAGTTCTTATCAAACACATTAAATCTATCACTGTCATCATCTTCTTGATGTAACTCATGAACAGTTTCCTCAAGGTTCAAGGGAATCTCTAAATCTTGTCTTGGCAGAAAGTCCTGAAAATAAAAAATATAATGTTTGTAATTTAATCACTTTAATATAAAATATATTTTTATTGCAGGAAAACATACCTTTTTATATTTAGAATCACTTGAAAGTCTATTAACACATTCATGCAGAGATTGAGTTTCAGCAGTAGCATCCTGTAATGCTAATTTTAGTTCCACAATTTCTTTTCTTGCATTAGATAATAATTTTTCTGATGTTATTAAATTTTTTTTTAATTCTTCCCTCTCCATTTCTAATTTTGATTTAATATTAGAAAGAGATTTAATTCTATTTTCATATAATTTTAATTCTGAATCAGTTTCATTTAAATTCATATTAATGACTTTTTCACTCGATTGGAAGTTGTTACACATATGTTTTAGATATGAAATATTTTGCTCAAGAATTTGTTTCTCCTCAGTCATTAACTTAATTTCATTTTGTAAAGAATCTGTTTTACATGTAAGAGCAGCAATGCGAGCTGATTGACTATCAATTATACCATCTTTGTCAATATTTTTTTCTTCTAAACTTTGTATTTTATTAATATATGTTTGTAGTTGTTGTGTTTTTGAGGCAGATTCACTCTCAAGAGAATGGTTATTATTTTCTAATATATTTGCTTCTACAGAAAGACTTGCAAATTGTTCTAACATGTCTGACCGCTCTGCTTCTTTTTGTGATAGAAGCTCCTCAATTCGTCTTATCTCAGCTACATAATGTTGTAATTGTTGTTTCAGTCCATCCACATCTTTTCTAGATTTGTCCAATTCTATTTTTGTAATTTTTAAAACAGCATTAGCATCAGCTAAGCTACTTTGTAAATGTTTATTTTCTATAATTGCAGTGTCATACTGATTAGTTAACCTTAATATTTCTCCATTTAAGAATGTTATTTGTGATTCAAAGTCTACAACTTTATGAGCATTCACTTTATTAACATTAAGTTGTCTTTTGAGGTCAGAAATTTCATTTTCTAATTTACTAGTATTGTATGTTTCCAATTTCAGTTTTTGCTCTAGAACACTAATATTTTCAGCTTTGTGATCTAATTCTAAAACCATTTTATCTCGTTCTTTATCTATAATTTTGATATTGTCTATTAAATGTAAATTATCACTTTTGAGTTTCACTACTTCAGATTGTAATTCCTGGCATTTTCTTTCTAAATTATCTATAGTCTCCTTTGACATACTTAACTTCTTTTGAACTGATAAAAGTTCCCCTTGAATCTCCGTACTACTTCGTTCAGTTTCTAATTGTATATTTTTAATTTGGTTAGCTAGAGTTTTTTCCCTTATAAAATCAGTTTGCATTTTCTTTATTTGTTCTCTTAAAAAACTACATTCATCTTTTAGTTGATCAATAGATGCTTTTTCTGTTCTGTTAGTCATTTTATAAGAACAATTTTCTTCTTCTATTTGTTCTAATGCTTTTTGTTTACAAGCTAAATCCCATTTTAGCTTTTCCACAAGTTCTGAAGCATCTTTATAGCGCAAATTGTATTCTTGTTTATCTTTTTGTAACAACTGTATCTCATGTGACATTTCTTCAATTTTTTTATGAAGCCTTTGGAGGTTTTGTTTTCTTGTATCATCATTTTTGTCATATGTTGAAGAATTTAAAGACTTATACTGGCTTAATTTTTGACTTAATAAAATATTTTCTTTTGATAATTCAGAATTTTCAGCATTTAAATGAGTTATTATATCCTTATAACTAGTTTTGTCACTATCTCTTCTATTAAAAGCAATAGTTTTTAATTCTTCATTTTCTTTCCTTAACATCAAAATCCTTTGCTCACTTTCACATAATTTTATATGTAGATCTCTAATGAAACTATTTTCAGATCCATCCATTGACATGGTGCTAAATTCTTTTCCTCTATTGGTGTTTTTACTAAAAAGATTTAGAGCTTCTGCTAACTTTTCCTGAATATTTAGTATGTAAGTCTCGTATTTTTTTCTTTCATCTTCAAAAAGTTTCTTTAGTTCATCTTTCACTTGACATTCCCTATCTACACTAAATTTATTTTTAAAACAATTATTTACCTCAGAAAGTGATACTATTTTTTCTTGCAAACTTTTATTTAATTCTACTAAATTTTTTATTTCTCTTTGTAAAGTTTCTTTTTCTTTTAATGCTACACTTAAAGAATCTTGAATTTTTGGTGAAGGATCTTTTGATTGTCTCTGTAATAGCTCTCTCTCTAAGTCAGATTTTTTTAATGACAGCTCTTCAAGTTTATTTTGCATAAAATTTACATCACTAACCATAGATGCAAGTCTTTTATTACAATCTTCTTCCACTTTTAATGCTAATTTATCAACTTTTTGTAACTCTTCTTGGAGATGTTTATTTTTATCAGCTAAAGATAAAGCACGAAGCATAGCTTCATGTTGTTTTTCTAGACTTTTCTCCAATTCTTTTTTCATGTCATGGTTAATTAACTCAAGTTCTTTCATTTCTTTAATTAGGTTTTGAATCTTTTCTCTTGATTTATCACTATAGAAATCTTTACTGACAGCTGTAGAGGGTCGACCACCTTCTAGAAACATTTTTAGTCTTACAATTTCATTGTCCCTATGCTCTATTTGACACTTAAGCAGTTCAATTTCATCCATGTATTCATAATTTTTTTCTTCCAGTGATTTTATAGTTTTATTAATATCACTCCAGTTTTTCTCCATTGAGGATTTTTTTTCAGTACAAGCACATGGCTTGCATGTAGAAGAGTCTCCTCCATCTTTTCTTTTACTTTTGCTACGGCTGCTTAAAGTTTCTGTGCAAAGACCTCTTAAGCTCAAGTCTCTTAAATCACACTGAAGCTTGCTTATTAAAAGTTCTTTCTTACTTATCTCGTCATCTAAAAATTTAAGACGCCTTTTGCTTTCTTTGCTTACTTTAAGATTTTGTTCCTTTAATTGCATAATTTCTTTGTGAAGTTTATTATTTTCTTCAATTAGTTTTGCATTATCACATTTATAAGGTTCTGCTTCCATCATCAAAGCATCTCTTTGTAGGAGAGCTTCTTTAGACAAGTCCATATAATGCTGTAGACTACGTGTAGTTTGTAGCAAATCGGCAAGTATACATTCTACTAAAGGTACAGCGTCTACTGGTAGTATATTATTGTAACCCAGTTGTTCAAGTTTTCTCTTCAAGTTAAAATATGTTTCACCCATTTTAAAATAAAATAGGATATATAAAATGTGTAATTCTTACTATATGAACTTTAAAAGTTATGAATACATTTTTTTATTCGGTAACACATACATATAGTAGAGATTAATACATTGTTTTAAAATTAATTATACAATATAGAAGAATGTAGAGCGTTTAAAATTTTGTATACGTTTATTGACTTTATAATGTTTTGACTTTTGTATGTCGATTGAAATTAATGTGTGAATTTGAATTTTGACGTTTTTCATTCTTTTTTAAGAAAAATATAGATTAGACTACATATGTTTTGACCTTCTAACTTTAAAAGTTTTTCGCAAACTACAATAAAAAAAATATAATTGATCAATCCAATGGAATGAACAATAATTGTAAGCTAAATCTATATTTAATAACTTTACTTTAATAACAATGTTAATATTTAAAATAATAACAAAAATAGGGGTATTGTACAAAAAATTAAGATAAAAATATATTATAGTTTTAGAAATATTAACTTTAGATATTGAGTACGACAATTATAACATACAAAATTTGTAGAATCACGTACACAAGTACTGTTTTATTTCTCTGGCTTAAAAAAAAGCTTTATAAACAGTAAGTTGAAGTTCTTGTGTTTTGTTATTATTTGTAATTGTTATATAAATATATAATCTGTACGCTTATAATTTTTGAGTACAGAGTAATAATTTAAGTTACAACATTTTGCAGCTATAGTATGAAGATGAATTGTGCACAGTACTCATTCGGACGTATCACAATTCTTTTCCATAGTAATGAAAATCCAAAAAAAAAAAATTAGTATCTGAAATCAAATTGGTTTACAAACATTGATAAAATATTTTTGTAGAATGTGATATTTTTAAAAGAAACTTTAGACTCATAATGAGCTTGTTATGAGTACTTCAAAGAAGTAAAATGAATCCATACAAAGATATAGAAGACACTTCTTTTACAGCATCTCCAGCACTTACTTACGAAGATGTTGCAACAAAATTACTGAAAGATAATTTTTTTCTGACTGCTTTGGAACTTCATACTGAACTTGTGGAAAATGGAAAAGAACTACCACAACTCAGAGAATTCTTTTCGAATCCAGGAAACTTTGAACAACATGTATCAAGGGCGACAGATTTAAGTTCAATGCGTAAGTAATTACTCTTTATTTTACTTAAGATATATTATATTTTATTAAGATATATTATATTTTATTTTAAATATATTATTATATACATTAACACATATTTATCATTTTTAGACCGTACACCAAGTCAAGCCACTTTAGATTCATTAGATACAGCTAGATATTCTGAAGATGGTGGTGGAGATCGTGGCGGAAGTGGCGGTGACGTCGCTGTGCTTGAATTTGAACTACGGAAGGCTCGTGAGACTATTAATTCTCTACGAGCTAACTTAACTCAATTTGCTGGTGTGTTCTAAAAAATATAAATGAATGAAAATCAAGTTCATAGTTTCAGAAATTTTAGAAACTTAAAGCGTTTAAACAGTTTAAATTAATATGCTTGGCAACTTTACCTAATGGTTTACTTTTTAATACACTATAAATTATGATTTGTACTAGTACAAGGCAATAATTTCATTTAATTATGCATTATCAAGATATATTAACTCCAAAAAATTAAATATTATTGTATTTTTGTTTTTGGTTCCTTATTTAGCACATTTAAAAGTTGTTTACACTAATTTAATATTTTATAATCTATTTATTCCAGATGAAGAAACAAATCTTGACAAAACATCAAATAAAACTTTTAGCCAAAGGTCTTTGAAGCCGCATGAGAAAAGAGCTCTTAATTTTTTAATAAATGAGTATTTACTTCTTCAAAACTACAAATTAACTAGTATAACATTCTCAGATGAAAACCCAGATCAGGTTAGCTGTTTTTAGAATATATCTAATTGCTTTTATACTATACATGAAACATTATATTATATTTATATTTGAATAATTATGTTCAATACTAAAATATTAAAACAATAAATAGCAGATAATCCAAAGAAATTGAATTCTTATAACACATTTTTAAACTGCTACATAAAAACGAATTAAAATAAGTAATTTTACTTATTTGAATTTGTTAAGAGTATAATAAATTTTGTATAATTATTGTATGATTCTAAATGTATATTCCAAATGAGTAACTATTTCTACTAAAATAAAATATATATTTTTACAGGAGTTTGAAGACTGGGATGATGTTGGTTTAAATATGCCAAGGCCTGCTAATTTAATATCCCTGTTCTGGGGAAGCACCTCAACTGCAAATATGACAAAAGCTGACATTTCTACTCAAACAAACCTGTTCTATGCCAGTATTGAATCTCAAACAGATATTGATGAAGGAAATGTATGTGTGAGTTGTCAAACATCATTAGACAATGATACTGATTGGAATCATGAGGTGATTAACATACATCTGTCATTCTAATCTTAATCTAATTTATATTCTCCTATTATATTATCTATATATTATCTTAATTTATTTTTCTAATTTATCATCTAATTTTAATGCACTAACTTTATTGTTGTATTAGTTGTAGTTAGTTGTGTATCTGTCACTAAAGTATATTATATATTTACTATAAGTAAAATCTATACTATTATTATAAAGAAGATATATTTGTTTGTTTGACAGGAATATGCTCCAAAACTGCTCCAAAATTAGAATCTTACATTAACTCTAATGAACATAGATGATAGAATATTTACAAAAATTTTAGGGATCTGTATGAAAACTTTGATAAATATGAAAATAAACGGGCAAGCTTGATAGAATCCGTGCATGCGCTTCGTAAATAGTTATAGCTACGTTAAAATGATTTATGAGGGAATTATTCCTCTTAAAAGTTCTAAATAGAAGTCCGCTGCAGCATATATCTGTCTTCTAAGAATAACCCACAATATATTTATGTTGTGCAAATAACAATAAAAATAAGATATTTAGGAAACTATTATAAGCAATACATTATTATTCTTAATTCAAATAAATACGTTACATGCGCTGTGCGCTTTATATAGATCAAAATCGTTATTTATAGCATTTCAACAGAATTTATAGTTTAGGAGACAGTATATATAATATTCATCAATAGATTGCGTAGTTTGAAATGAAACTATACGTATAATACGTATACGTATAACTATACGTATATTATATATGATACAAATACTATACGTATAATATTTGTATCATATATAATAGTAAATCCGAGCATATTGAAGACGTATAATGTGATTGTATAAAATTTCGAAACAAGCAAAATTCAGTTTACTTCAGCACCAAAGCCACAAGCTGGGTCCCTATTATTTACTAAAACTTGTATAAACTAATGTATGTAACCTTGGTCAATTTTAATTTTTTACTACATTATATGGGTATATTTTTGCTTAGATTATTTATGAACTAACAAGTGTCTGTAGTCTTTCTCTAACTATAATCTCATTAGCTTATTACAGCTTTCACTAACATCTGTGATGATGTTTAGTAGTTAAATATTTTAAACCAATATTATTAAAAATTTACAATATGAATTGATTTATCTATTACAGCTTCTTGTTCAAGCTGAAGAAATTGAATTGTTGAAACAAAAGATAATTGCTTTAGAAACAGAGAAGTTAAACTTTCAAAAATTATATGATGCTGCAATTGTTAGCCTCAACTCTTTAACAAGCCCTGCATCTGAGAGTAAGACACTCGAGCTCCAAATACCTAGTGATAAGTTACTAAGTGCACAATCAAGTGATAAGCCTATTACTTGTACAGCATCCGAAAACCATTATGGAAGTGGAAATTCTACGCACAGTGCAACACCAGAACAGTTTGAAATGATTTATAGTGATAAAAATAATGGAATGTAAGTATTAATAAGTGAATTTAAAAAAAGAAAATAAAAAATGTATAGTATACACAAAGTTCTACAGTATTATTTCCATTTTTGTTAAATTATGAATACAATATGTGATTATAAAAAAAATATAATTTAAAACTATCAACTTATTCATAATACACATTTTTTTAAAATGTAAACATTGTCATTTCATTTATAAAAGTTTATTTATTCCAAATTTTTATGTCAATGAATACTGAAAATATTTTATATTTCCTGTTCAAGGAGAGTTCTATACATTGTGGGCACAAATATGTAGAGAAAACTCATTGCTTTATATTAACAATGTTAAGTATTGATGAAAAATTAACTCTTGTTCTTATAAAACTTCAAATATAAAATAACTTCCTTATATTTCAGAACAAAGAAAGAAGGTTCTGTAAACAGTTTTGAACCTGCTTTAATTGACAGCGTGCGTGGCTCCCCATGCAGACGCGGTAGTGTTACCACACTTGATGAAACTTTGAGTATAAACGATGCTGGCGAGTGGACTAGAGTGCAATATGAATATAGCAACTTCGAGAATAACAAAGAAATGTGGATTGATAGGTAATAATAATTTTCTTTGTTAAATTATTTATTAAGGTATAGTGAATGATATGAACTCGCGGAGACGTTGTCCTCACGACGATATAATGCACGAGTAGCCGTACTCGTCTCTGACGACAACGTCAATTTCACAGTTGAGAAATCACGGTCATCAATGAAATAGAATAATCCATCTTTGAATAATACTTTTATATTATAAAAAAACCAAAGGAAGCAGGATGTGATCTATACTAATTGAAAAATTAAAAAAAAATATAATTAAAATATGCTTATAATTGAAATTTAGTCATTTACAATTTGACATCTATTTACAGTAGCTTGCCAGGCAGCTTGAAGGACTCATTACTATCATGGTGCTATGAAACGTTGGACATCAATGAACCATTGGCAAATGATTTGCTGTTAGATTTAGTGAATAGTAAACAACCAATAACGCTAGCTGGATTATTGCCACTGGTCGCTGACACTTTACCAAGGGTTAGTATATTTTTTTACGTAAAAAAAAAATTTTAATATTTACTTTTAATAATATATTTGTCAATTTAAGCCATTTTATTTACTAGAGTGAAAAACATTGAATTTATATGCTCACATTCAATGATCCAATGATCAAACTGTGGTATTTCGTATCACACAACCTGCTGCAAAATTAACTCATTATAAAAACCTTTTAGATATTGTAGATAAATAAATGTCTCAAAATTGCCCCTCGGCGTCAGGTGGTCCCCCACACGCTGGTGTCGCGGCGCGGCGAGGCGGGCGCGCTGCTGGCGGCGGCGGCGGCGCTGCTGCCGGCGGGCGACGCGCGGCGCTCCCGCCTGCTGCAGCTGCTGCTCACCATGTACAAGAAGCCGGAGCCGAGTGACGTCAAGGCTGTCTGTGAAGGTAAACTTTTGTAACTTCTAATTTTTTCTTTTAAGCATCAAATTCAGAATTTAGTTCTTAACACATTAAATTCAAATATGTATTTGTGTTTTTATTTTCATTACACCTGTTTTTATTACTATCAAATGATCTTTAAAATAGAAGAAGTTTAATTTGAATATTTATATAATATTTTACATAATAGTTATATGAAAACAGATGACAAAGTCATAACAGATTTCATTACTTATTTCTACTACATATAAATTAGATTTGATATTGAGTACCAAAATCATCGCCGAAAAGAGATCACGATTGCATTTAATTGACATTCATTTAGCATACGGGAAAATAATTATAAGTAAACATCAGTGTTTAAATATACAAAAACGCAGTTAAACTTATATAAAAATTTGAACCTGTTTCGTATTATGCAATTTTTCAGCTACCAGCCTGATTGTAAAATGGGGTGGAAGCGGAGAAGTGCTGTCGTCTATAGCAGAACTTTTAGCGTCCCGAACTCCGGAAAGACGCATGCTTGCAAGTCAAATATGCCTTTCGATTGCTCCATACGTGCCTATAGAACTATGCACTTCACTTTTACTGAGCTTAGTAGTGCTGATGTGTGAGTCGAGTGAACCTGACATACGAGGCGTTGGTCTCAAATCGGCGTGCCTTATTTGTCCTGTTTCTGAACACAAGTATGCCCAGTTGGAAAATATATTGTTTAATTTCTTGAAAGATCCAGTGGATAAAAATGTCAAGGACACTGTGTGTGTGTATATACCAGTTTTGGCTAGAAGTGCTCTCATATGTGGTAAGCAAATTTTTGCTATATAAAACAAAATTAAATTAATTAAATTTACTCAATTTGTATATATTTTTAGGCAAGTTAACAACGGATCTGTGTAAAAGAGTAATGAATAATTTGATACAAGCGAGCGTAGATAATGAATGGAAAACAGTAATATTATACTTAGATGTGATGCAAGCTTTAGTTTTAGCGCAATTGGCCTATGTAATTGATGTACAAATAGTTAAGGATATAAACCTGAATAACTGTGATATGGAAACCATTAACCTGCAAGAAGTGCCGAATAAGAAGTTTATAGATTTACATTGTTATTTGAGCGAAGATGTCAATGCAAAGATTACATTGGCAGCTATGAACAGTCTTTTGAAGGAGAATCCAGATGTTAGATGGTCTGAACTCGATTGGTTTATTAGTGTGTAAGTATTTCTACTATTTTTTTCCTCTTAATAAATTATACTTATATTTTTATTTTATGAGACACACAAATGTTTTGTGACTTATAAAAATTATATTTGACTTTCAGATATATATTTGACTTATAAATAGATTATATATTTGACTTTCTAGATTATTAATACTGTTAAAGTCCTTCATTCCTTCATTTAGTATATATCAATTCTTGTCATTTATAGATTCAACTTTATTTTAGAATACTTTTGAAGTCATATTATTTAACACTATTTCAAGAATTCCGACGTAGTTCGATAAGAACGTATGGCTAATTGGCTAAGAGCGCTCGGACGATATCCAAGACGCGCTGATTCGAGTTCCACTACATTCAAATTTGTTTAATTTCTTCAACTTTACATAAAATGTGAATAATACTTAAAAATATTTAAAAACAAATACATTTTCTTTTCTTTTTCAGTATTAAACAAATCTTAGATATCGCGACAAAGAGCAAAGCGATAAACCATCACGCAATATACGAAGTGCTTATAAGCTTATTTAATAGTTATTTAGACAACTTTGGTCTCGAATTTTCTATAAAAATATTAAATCCTATCTTTATTGAGATTATTGCGGACTTAGAAAATAAATTAGAAAAATTACACACTGTAAATGTAGATAGCGTTGTGATTGTTGGTATTTACCTGACTACGATATTAGTTGCTGTTGAAGACAACGAACGGCGCGTGGAGTTTTTGCAAAAGTAAGCATTATACAAACAAACGTATAGTATAAATGTTAATATATTATTTAAATATATGGATTTTATTATTTCTTTGGCTGGTGCTAATATGATTTATGTTTACAGATGGGTTGTGTACAGTAGTATAAGAAGTCTTCCAACAAAAATATTATCTGTTCCATTTAAATGGTTGACCAAACATCGACCAGATGTTCTTAATTGTTTCTTACAACACTTAAGAGAATGTAAGTGCTTTGAAAACAAACATAACTATAATTTTAATTTTTGCATATTTTTTACACACAGACCAGCACACGGTCGGGACATAGTGATACATCAATAATTCTTGTTCATATAAATACTAGATATGTAAACATCTTGCAAGTGTAGTACTGTCTCTTTGCCTGAAAGTTTAAATAACACTTCAATATATCAGTGGTGGAGGATGAAATGATTGTGAAGGTAACCCGGTGGTAAAAATATATCTTATAAAAATGTTAACTCTGGATATCTCTTTGTCAATTTAGTAAAACATTTATTACACACTTTCGTAGGTATCATTTGATATTGAAATAATACGCGATACACGATAGGTATACAGATAGTATAGGAGCGTAAAAGTCAGAAATAATTGTAGATCTGTGAAAAGATCAAATCATAGTATGGAATTATTGAACTATTATATTTAATAAACTCATGATTACTTTTGAAATTTAACCTTCCCTAAAATATTCCAGTCTCTGCGAGCAGTTGCGACAGTACCAGTGGCAGCGCAATACGGGTATTCATCGCTGCGCTACTGGCCGAGCTGGTCAATATAACTGACGTGGACGAGGAATGCTTGGAGAAGCAGGTGCTACCAGCGATCATCGCATTGCTGTACGATGATGATGTGTAAGTGTTTGTAGTTGTCCTATTTTAAAAAAAATGCTAAACATGATCTTAGGATCAATCGTGCCAAGACCAAAATAATGGTGGTAGATTGAGCCCAAACCCCCCTCAAACTGATGCACTCGATGGATATCAGAAGGTCAGTGAGTTCGTGTACCGTGGATCGATAATCGCTAGCGAAGGTAGCTGTACGCAAGAAATCCGCAGAAGATTCGGAATGGCCAAGAGTGCTACGTCAAACCTCGACAAAATTTGGAAAAATTACGGCATTCGGTGTAGTACCAAATTACGGTTAGTCCATGCACTCTTATTTTCCATAATTTTATACGGTGCTGAAATTTGGACGATAAAGAGTCGTGATAGCGGCAAAAGCGATTTTCGCGGTGTTTTTAAATTTAATTTTCACTCATTGGAATGATTGTATTTTTATTGTTTTCATTTTTGCTCTCAATTCCTCGCAAATACCGTCCCACTTAGCGTCCGAATGTTAGACAAATCTGATAGAAAGTGGAAAGGTGTAGCGTGAAGCTGTTTGTCTTCTATTTGGAATATATGATTTTGAACAGGTCGGTTCGAGAAGCGGCGATCACAGCGTGGGGCAGCGTCACGCGTAGTTGCATAGCTCGTGGCCTGTCGCTGGAGGCGCAGTGCTGGCCGCCCTTCGAGGCCGTGGCGGGCGAGAGGCCGCTCGGCGCCCGCGAGGCCGCGCGCGCCGCCGAGGCGCTGGCGCTGCTGGTGCTGCCCGCTCTGGACACGCACACTGTGTCGGAAAAAGGTGACGCTATCTACATTCCACTAAGTTAGGGTTTTAAATGATCTTTTAAATTACAGATGTAAAATAAAATGGTACTGTGTAATTTAAACTGAATAATTGTATAATTATAATTAGTTAATCAGAATCTCTTAAGCGTGTTGAGTGGCGGAACTTAACGCTGCGCTTTATCGTATTGCCAGAGCGAAAACAATAAATATAATGAACTCTCCCCTAATGGGAATCAAACCCAAAAACCGTCTTACAGGCAGACATGGCCTCTTCACTACGACGGCTTTTCTGATATTGTACATTGGCACATTGTATTAATTAAATTCATTTATACAGTGCAGAAATGCCGAGCAGCGTGCGATCGTTGCTATACAAAATCAATTTGCATACTGATCGCTCGATTACTTGACTTCTTAGTGCGCCGCCGATTTACAGGAAAATCGCACACAAATGAAGTGTCGCAACGTTCACTTTATATATACTTTTGCTTGCACTTTGTATATACTTTTGCTTGCTTTTTATATTTACTTTTGCATAAGGGGAACATGATCTATGCTAGCACTGCTCTAACTAAACGATAATAAATGATTCTATATAAATTAAATAACAACTGTACAGCGGTGTCCCTGGTGTGCGCGCTGTGCCACGCGCCGGCGGCGGGCGCGGCGGCGAGCGCGCTGACGCCCGCGCTGCAGCTGGCGGCGCACCACGCGCCCCGCCACCCCGCGCTGCTGCCCGCGCTCAGGTATTCAACTGAAACTTGTTACAAATATTATGATTTGAAATAAGATAAAACTAAACACTTGCCTAATAAGTATCTCTACGTGGAGTATTGTCTTCTAACCAAAGTGAGGGAAATGAAAATAATTTAGTCCCTCGAGTGAGAATCGAATCCAACTATCATGATAGAGTTTATAGTGTTTTAACTGTTTGTATATAACCAGTTCTATGAGACATAATTATAACTAATGTAAAATCTTAAAATGGCATGACATTATTTACAGAAAATTAGAAGAAGCAGTGCAATCGCCGTCCCTGTCCCAGTACCGGCCGGCGATAGAAGCGTTGCTGGCGGTGGCGGCGGGGGAGCCGCGCGCGCCCTCCCCGCGCCCCGCGCACGTCGGGCGCCGCGTCACGCAGATGTTCCAGCAGTCAAAGACGAATATGAACATACCTAATATATTTAAAAAGAAGACGTAATGATGCTATACTGGCCAGGATCATTTGTTTCTCCTAGATTGTGCTAGTTTTTTTAAATGATACTAAATAACCGAACTGAATAATATACATATATTTATAAAAGTGCGCCTGTTTCTGTCAAATATTCAGTAAAATGTAAAAAAATTATTACAAAAATTTCATTATTTTCAAATTAAATACCTATGTTGATCTGATTTTGCAAAAAGATGAATTAACTCTTTCCTTAGTAGATTGTGCAGGAAAACCTTGTGTGTTAGGCACAGTAAGAAACAGTGAATTAGTGTAAATTGCAATAATCACAAAGATCAAAGATTTGAGTTGATAGTAAATATAAAGTATTATTTAATTTATATATTAGTATTCATATAACAATTTAATATATAACTTTTTTCCTAAAGTAATAGGAATTACTTTTATGTGATATTTATCGAAGTACTTAATGAACTTAAAGAAACCAGATAAAAATCATGACATGATTGAGTTTAGCCATATGATGAAAGATAATGGTAATTCATAAAAAGATTCCACTTTTTACAGTAAATAAAAAAAAATTACATTTAACATTTAGATCATTAGTAACACTTGCAAAATATATATTCTTTTTGTTTTATGGTTAATGCTATTGGCCTATTGGCCTTGACGGCGACACCGAGTGGGGCAAAATATATGTAATAATTTCATTTAATTAAGTAGAAGTAATGTAGTATAAGCTTTACACCAAAAGTGCTATTGGTCAAATAATTATAGTATTTTTCATCTTCATTATATCAAAGTTAGTGAGTTGCTACTTTATTATCAACGTAAATAGTGATGAAAAAAAAGGTTATAAAACTCAATTTCAATACAAAATACAATATAATTTTATCATTTATTTATATATTATTATCAAAGATTTTCTATCCTTTAAAATTTTTTTAATAAGAAACAATGAAACAATATATACTCATAAATTTGTAAATAACAGTCAAATACTGTATAATTTTAAATTACATCTTAATTATAAAAATGATGCTTGTTCCTGAATTGAGACAGAATAATTATATACTTATAATCCAATAATGAGAAATGTTATAAGTCTTATAATGCATATTTTTTATAAATCATATAT
Organism: Dione juno; assembly: GCA_037127375.1. Taxonomy (NCBI): domain Eukaryota; kingdom Metazoa; phylum Arthropoda; class Insecta; order Lepidoptera; family Nymphalidae; genus Dione; species Dione juno. Next base: position 2,234,207 of record JAXRJS010000052.1, read on the forward strand.
TTTATAATGTTACGAAAAATAGTACCTCTTATATTTGTTTCATAATTTTAGGCAGCTATCGTACTTATTATCTACATATATATAAAAATCTTAATTTATGCAATCGCATATCGCGATTACATAAATGTACTGTGTCAAAAAAACTTACTTAAATTCCACTTCAGATATGTAATGGCAGTTGATATCATATAGACGACGACATTGTTATATTTATAAGTTAAATTAAACGCCTAATGTAATTAATATACAACATTCCATAATATATTTATTTTCTTTACTGATTAATGCGTCGGGATCTTAGAACAAAGACGGCTACGAAGCAAATTTAAAAGTTTTTTGGTTTTATTTATTTGTTACTTAAAGAGAAACATTTTGATCTAGCAACAATTAATATTATAGTATTAATTTTTGTATTAAAAAGCAAATTAAATTGATATGAAGATATTTTCAATGTGTGATCCGTCCCAAGTTCTTCGAAAACGGCGCATGGTTGTTTAATCTCTGTAATGTACTTAATAAATTTTAAGGATAGTAAATGTAATGGATAGCCCAGTACAAATAATAAAATATTATATGAGATAGAAAAGATAGATAAAAAATTATGGTGCAATCAATAAACAACATAATTCCTACATACATTAAGAATTATTTGATGAATAACTACATGATATAAGAATTATTTGTGTATATATTTAGTATTTTTTCATAATTTAAATGATTAATGTATGAAACTTAACATTTAATTTTTGGTTGTAGCCAGTGTCTGTGAAATTAAGTATTTGAAGAAATATATTTATAAAGTTGAGTCATTTTTTAAATAGATTTATTTTTAAGACATTAACTAATTTTTTTAACAGTAACATGTAATAATTTTAATTCGTTTATAGAATCTCAATCGTGTATACTATATATGCTATATTGTTAAGTTAATGTTTGAGTGTTATATTTTACGAATGTTGATTTAAATTTCAGGCACACGAAATTCATAGGTTGTGTCAACAGAGTAAATGAAATAAATTTTATAAAATAACTATATTGCTCGTATTATTTTTAAAATATATCTTCTATTGCAAGTGTAGAATAGAAGTAGAATGGAAAACATATACAGCACAATATTTTGTTCAATTTGAAAAGGACCTATTTGTAACTTTTATTTAGAAAATACAATATTGCTGGGGATCAATTTTCAAATGCGAGATTTTGGTCAAACAGAAAAAAAATATATATTATTTAATTTCTATTTTATAATGATGTTTAACATTTTTTTTGTAATTGAATTTGTATCAATGCATTTAGGTCGTGCCCACCTTAGAATCGTTTGGTGCACTGCCTTCCGTTTTTTAAGAAGACAATATTAGTTTGCTCGCCGAGTAGTTTGAGAACTATGCTATGTAATATTTTTAATAGGACGCTTTACATATATATCGATGTCCTGGTCACTGAGGACCGGCCCATCTCTGATCTCTGACTTGTCTCTAGTTACGCCAATGTTTATGTGTATATTAATTCACCTTTCTTAAACCATGTGTTCGGCGCAATTTCGTCGATGGTTGGATTAAGAAGATCCTCGCGGTGTACACATAATAGAAATATTAAATTAAATCAAAACAATTTTAAATCAATAACATAAAATGATATGATGAAATACAAAATTGAAAAAATATTATAAATATCCAGTTTCTCTCTTTATCCTGCATTTAAATATTGGATTCCCGCTTTCTGCCGAAATCGTATGCATTGTTTATTTAATAGTTTACTCGAACCTGCTCTCAAAAAATAATTTATTCCCCAAGTGGGGATACCGCTGCTCTACTGTGCCATGATGGTTTTATAATCAAATTATAAGTAAATATATAAATATATGAATTACAGGTACAACAAGAGCTTTTAAATATACCTATTATGTTAATTGAATTATACATTCTTGTGTTATCAGCAAATATAGCGTGACAATAAAAATAATATAGACTGACCACCACTGAGGTCCACTGAGGAACCACTGAGGATGTTAAAGACCGTGCAAAGTGGAGTAGGCTCAGTCGGAAGGCAGACCCTGGCAAAAGCCGGGACTAATGCCAAGAAGAAGAAGAATAAAAATAATATAGTGTCAAGTAAATATATTAATATACAGAGCTTTTCCTCATGTTAGTTTTAGATAAAGATAAATAAAAATATTATGCTGAATAACTATATTTATTGAATTTGGCCTTGTGGAGTTTTCGCTGTGACTCAACTAATATTGGAATTATGTTTTTGGTAAACAATTTAGTACCGATTAACATAAATTCAAGTACTACTGTAGCAACAAGCAATGTTTCATATAGTACAGTGGTATGTCTTATATACTATAACGTATATATCGTATGTTTAATAATTCCTAATATAGTAAATAGGTATAAATTGTAAATATTTGTAGTGTAGTAGCTATTATGAATAAAAAAATCTGACAATTGAATATTATGTACATAAAAATAAGGCAAAAACGTGAAGTTAAGCAACTATTTCATTTCAGACGATAGATCCTAAAAATACATATCTATATATAGATCTACAATAAGTTCAAAAATAATGAAACATCTGGTTTCTGTATTATTTTGATAAAAATATGCTGATTCATGATAACGTCTGTCGTCATCTCTGTACAAGTCACTATCGCTATAATATAACCTATAAAATGTTAGCGAAGCTCTGTAGTGTCTCACAGTTACTGGGAAACGACGTATACAAAACATGGCTTCCAAAGGAAAAATCAATTTTAACGTAAAACATTTGAAAAAGGGTAAGTACTTATATACATCATTTTTTATTTGTTATTTTTGTATTTTGCAAATCAATTAAAGTTTGATAAATATTAAATGAACATATTAATAACCACACAGTGAATGTGTTTTGTATTCATTTGTTTCTTAAGATTATGAAATTAATAAAATAGAACAGAAAAGTTCAAAAAAAGTATAATTTTATTTAATTATTATAGGTGACCCTCTACCGCCATATAATGGAAAACTCCGTGTATATAATATGCGATTTTGTCCATACGCACAACGTACTATTTTGGCACTAAACGCTAAAAATGTTGACTACGAAGTGGTTAACATCAATCTTGTGAGCAAACCGGAATGGTTGCCAAGGAAAAGTCCTTTAGGTAAGTAACACATGTATGTATAACATTATAATAAAAAAAACAGTTAAGTGATCGACAAAACACAAAAATATTGTTCAAAATAGCTAGCTATTATAGATAGAAATAACGTAAAGAAGGCCTTACTAATCAATCTAAGCTTTAAAAAATAGAGCCTACAGTAGATAGGGTGTAATTAAACTTATAACAACATTGTAGTACTTAATACTTAATATTATTTTAATAATTATTCAAATAAAATATAGTACTTAAATAATAACTCAAGGTTAATTAGCCATATGAATTTCTCATATACTTAAATACCCAAGGTTTAATATTTGAAATCGAAAACTGAATAAATATTTTTATTAAATGTTTATATATTGGCCGTAATCGCGCAGCGGCGCAGCGTCAACCTCAATCGCGGCAGTTGTGGGTTCGATTCTCTCTAGGGGAGAATTAATTATTTTATTTCCTCGCTCTGGCAACAACACAACGCGCAGCGTTGAGTTCCGCCGCTCAACACATAATGTAATCGCAAAAATTGGGCGGAAAGTGGAGATCAAAGCGTTAAAACACTAGGTTTCCTCTGTCTAACCTGCTTTGAGTGGAAAATAGCAAAAAGCATTTATATATTATTATATTTTTATATATTCGCAGGCAAAGTACCATCCCTGGAAGTAAAAGAAGATGTGTGCGTATATGAAAGTCTTATAACAGCAGAGTACTTAGATGAAGCGTATCCTCAAAGACCTTTATTACCCAAAGATCCCGTCAAGAAGGCCTTCGATAAAATTCTTCTTGAAACTATTTTACGAACTGTGAGCAGTTTTTCTTATAGATACCTACTCTTAATCAATATTTTGTTATATAATCCATTCATTAATAATAATAATATAACCATTAATAAAAGCGTATATTATTTTTTAGCTAGAACCACTTTTCTTTAAAATAATGAAATCACCAGAAACTATCACTGACGAAGTGTTGGCGGCATACCACGGCACCCTCTCACAAATAGAAGAGCAATTAAAAAGCCGCGGTACATATTTGGGCGGCGATCGGCCCGGTTACGTTGATTACATGATCTGGCCGTGGCTAGAAAGAATACACGTTATGAAAGATTTTAACGATAAAGTTGTAATTGACTCAAACAAATGTCCAATACTGGTTTGTACTTCATATATTCATTTTTTGAATTATATACTATTTTATTTGTACTTTATTGCACAGACATAACAAAACACACAAAACGAAAGAATAAAACAAATAGATATAAAAAGTATATGCAAAGGCGGTCTTATTGCTTCAAGCAATCTCTTACAGACAACTTTTGGCAAATGTAGGACTAGTTGATTCAGGAAAAGGCGAATAAGGCTATAAAAAAGACTACAATATTATGTAACAGAAACTGAAGTTATGTTTAGAACTTTTAATGTTTTTCTAAAAAATTTAAGAAATCTCCACATTTATTATTTATGAATGAAGCGTGCGTCTTGTATATATAAAAAAGAATATTAATATTATATAATTATTTTCTCTTATTATGTTTATTATATTTCAGGCAAAATACATCGAAAATATGCTTAAAGATCCAGCCGTGAGCCAATATTTGGTACCTGCGCCAGTACTTATTGAATTCTTTAAAGGATACAGATCGGGAAGTCCTAATTATGAACTCTTAAATTAAATTTAATTAAGACGGCGTCATAAATTTTATTATAAGCGAATTAAAGTAATGTATAATAAAAGTTTTCAATAAAATGAAGGTTTGCCTTTTATTAATTTGAATTATTTCCCTTTTCTTCCGTTATAGTAATTTTGTATCATGTCGCTAAAGTCGTTAATGTCCTCGAAGGGAGATCGTGACTGTAGCCATCATACTTAATGCCTAGCAATACAATCAAATACAGTTAGTCAAAGAGTGTCAAAATCGTGGCATTGCGTCAAGATTGTTAACTCAACGAGATTGTCCTTACGAAGTGGCGAAATAAAAAAAAAGAAATATAATTATACTTAGTAAGATCTTTGGTTTTCGCGATATTTACACATATTAAATAAAACAGTTTAACACTTTCCAGTTACAGTAGTCCGTGGTCACGTATATACGGGTACCTACTACAAGGTGTACGAAACGTCGGGTTTCCTAAAATAATGTCAATATACGCGCTCAATCCGGTTAAACTGTTTTATTTAATAACTAGCGACCAGCTCGCTTCGCCTTCGGCTTCGCCCGCTTACGTTACCTAGATCGCGTTCGTTTTAAAATTTGATCTTTTTAATTTATATTTGATTTACATCACAATGCAATTCTTCGATTTTATCGTCGTCTTTTTCGAATCACTCTTATCTATTATTAAAAATCAATGTATATTTCTATTTCGGTACCTCAACGTATATTTCGGTACCTCAAAAGAAAAAAACGGAACCCTTATAGGATCTATTTTACGAAGTCCGTCTCGAAATTTGTAGGGGTCGGGACTAACAGCTATTACTATACAAAAGTTCATTCATTTCTGTCCAGTACTTTTTGCGTGATTGGAGGCCAAATAAACAGACAGAAAGACAGACAAAAATTCTGCTCTCTTGTCATCTCTCTCTCTCTTGTCAGTGTGAGGTAAAAAGTAAGTTTTGGGTCTAGACTCTTGAATAATGCCCAAATCATTAATTGTATTTACAAAAAAATATAAAGATCTTTTTGTTTTTGAAATTAATTGAAATCAAATCAATAGTATTTTTTTAGTATTTTTACAGCATTTTTAATTTTATTTTTATATCTTCTACAGCAGCGTAGAAGATATACATAAAAACTATAATTTTATGTGCATTCGTGGTCTCGTGGTCATGGAGGTTATTCCGTGTACATCCGGATTCCACGGACAAATTATTTTTCATAAGAACGTTCTCCTGACGAAAATTTATAAATTACAATTGATCCAACAAAAAAAAATATCAGCGAAATTGTTATATAGCGCGTGATGCGATCGATGACCAAGGGAAAAAGAAAAGGAAAAATCGGAACCCTTATTAGATGGTATTTTTTTTGTTCGCCTGTCTGCCTGTCTGTCCTTCTGTCAAGACGATTGTCTCCAAATCACGTGGAAAAATCAAGCTGAAATTAATTTAAAATATTCAAGTCGATAACGAAGCACATAAAAAATAAAACGTAAACGTAAAAAGATATGAGCGTATATGCCAAATTTTTTGCATTTTGTATGAAAATCGGTGTTTAATCAAAACTCAAAAGATACTTCCCGTTGATCTAGATTTATGAAATTTGGCAAAGAGTTATAACTTATAGTACAGACAAAGGAACAAATTTGAAAATTGATAATTAATAAGTTTGACAAACTTATATTGTTGTAGTTCATTTACATTCATGTTTTACGTTTCCGTATCTAAAAAAACAGAGTCCTCATAGGATCATTTTGTTGTCTGTCTGTGTGTCTGTCTGTTATGGTGTTCCATTTTCTCCGAATGATGTGGAAGAATCAAGTTAAGATGTATTTCAAATATCCAAGACAATAACTTCTTGGACCACAGAAAAAATCAAACTTCTAAGTCGACGCAATCAAAAGATATGATGAACGTTTATGCTTAATCTTATATAATGAAAATCGCCGCGTAATCAAACCGTTGACCTAGAGTTATGAAATTTGACAATAAGATAGAACTTATGAAAGGAAAACATACAAAGGTAATTTTCTGAAAATTTAAAATTTATAGATATTTTCCAGAAATAAAACCATTACAAACTTATACTGCAGTCCCTTTCATACAAAATGAGTGGATACAATGAAAATTGACGGAAAGTGAGAACTCAGAAGTATAAAACAGAAAGAGACAATTATAAACTTATAACTGTAGTTAACTGTAGTTCATTTCATACAAAGTGAACGCAAATTTAAGCTTGTCAATTTTCGTAAGTAATATTTTCCACAGCGGAGTACCTACAGGTACTCCGCTGTACATGTAATAGGTATGGCACTCTCGGTGCGCGAGTACTACTCGCACTTGACCGATATTTTTATATATGTATATAGTTATTATCTAATAAAGTACAGCGGAGTACCTACAGGTACTCCGCTGTACATGTAATAGGTATGGCACTCTCGGTGCGCGAGTACTACTCGCACTTGACCGATATTTTTATATATGTATATAGTTATTATCTAATAAAATAAAAAAAATAACAATTAAACAATTAAAAAATTAACCTGATAACGTAAATAATTCAATTTGCGCAAATATTGTACTTAAGTACATTTTATATTTAAAGATATATTAGGATATTTAAATATATCTATTTCATGAATAATTCTGTTCTATCTACGATTTTTAATTGTTTTTCTGTTTATCTTAAATATGAACCGCTGGATGGGTGTAACATTTTTTTGTTGTATAGCTATCAAGCCTGGGCTAGTCAAGAATCTAGACTATAATTCGTTTTTAAAACCGGCAAACCTGATATGTTATAATCATGGTATTCCAGCTAATTCATAAGAAATAATTTAATGCCACCTTAGCAAAAAATGTCCAGTGTATTTTTTAAGCATTTTCTACGTGTACTTATATGAAAATAAAAAATCTGGAACATCTCATGAAGAAGCATACCCCAACTATACTATAAGAAACAAGAAAGTATCACCTTAGAAAAAGTTTTTCATTACAGTGGGCGGTTTTACTGGAAAATAAAAAAAATTAAAAATATTGAGAACATTTATTTACATTTATTTTTAATCGAAGAATTGCATTGTGACGTTGGTATAAAATTTTAAAACGAACAAACGATTCTAATTTATACACAGTTATCAATTTGTTTACAAAGTTTCTTGTTATTTTTATCGCGACGACTGATTCCGCTTCAGATATGTAATGACAGTTGATAACATATAAACGGAAAAATATTGTTATTATTTAATTAAATTATATTAAATTTAACCGCCTAATAGATAATGTATCACCTACAATTTCATCCGTTCAATCAACACATAACATGATTTTGGAGGATGTTGTGCAGGAGGCAAATGCGCTATAAGTGGAGTAGACCCGTCAGCGTGTCGGACACCAAAGGAGAGCTATAATACGTAATAAGTTACTGCCACAAACTACAATAGATAAAATTTGAAATGGACTGAACAATATAATAAAGCTATAATAAAAGCATATTTTAGAATAACACATCTGGAAACTAATAAAACAGCTTATAGAACATACCTTCATCAAGATTTTATTGCCAAATTTCCACATTTGTCTCATATTTCAGAACAAAGAGTAGCAGACCAGAGGAGATCGATTGTCAAAAATAAGCTTCTGTCAATGCAAAAAATAGAAAATATTAAAACGGAAATAGCATCACTACAAATAGAAACTCAACATAGTCAATCTGAATTTAATGTAGTCAATCTGAATTTAATGTAGTAACTATTAAGAGTTCAGTCAATGTAGATGTAAAATATATTGAAAACTCTACCAATATTTTACAAAATAATACAGATACTTGCAGTCCAGAATAGTCAAATCTAATAGAAATAAAAACAGAAATCGACAATACATTTAAGGAGTGTTTAACGTACTTCACTCATATTGAACCTATAAAAAGCAATTATGTACCCAGAGAGAGGTCATCAAAAAGATTATCTCGAATAGTTGAATATATAAATACAATATTGTTACCTGAAAATATTAGGAAAGATACAATTTTTAAATCATTTCAAACTATAACAAATTGGGCTGCGTGGACTGCAGCCAAAATGAATGGCGCAAAAATAAAAATTATACAAGATACCACAGCTAAAAAGTCAACTATAAAGAAACCCAAATGGCAGATCCGAATCGGAAAAAAAGTGGAAGATTTGAGAAGTAAAATAGCCCGGTAAACGCAATTCATCCAAGGTAATAGAAGCGAAAAAAATAAATTCATCATGTTAACTTAATTAAAAAAATATAAAAAATACACTCTACACACGAAGAACCGAACACACAAGTGTTACATTTTCTGGATATGCTTAAACAGATACTTAAACTTACAGCCGATTACAAAGATACAAAATATGTACATTACGTAAAACACAAAGTACTCAATTTATTTGTAACGAAAGACAGTTTTAGACGAATCTCTAAACTACAACATGTATTGAAAATTCAACACAACCTACTCCTACAGGAGATGATTTTCGTATGTATTAGGCCTCAATATGGGAAAATCCCGTTACACATAATTCTAATGCGGACTGGAGTAATTCTGAACATATGCAAAATCAGATTAAAACAGATATGCAATTTGATAATATATCTCTTGTCATATTACAGTTAACATTATAAAAATTAAGTAATTGGAAGGCACCTGGTTCTGACTTTATTCATAATTTTTGGTACAAGAAAACGCCCAAATATGTAACAGATGGAATCACATATATGATCCCAAAAGATTCAAATAATCTTAATGATCCCTCAAAGTACAGACCTATAACATGCCTGCAGTCAGTATATAAAATAATTACATCTTGCCTTACAGAAACAATTTATAAATATTTAGAGGATAATAGTATTCTTACAGAAGAACAAAAAGATTGTAAAAAGTTAAGTCAGGGTTGTAAAGAGTAATTAGTTGTAGATTCTGTTATATTAAAAGAAGCGCAGAAAACTAAAAGGGACATTTTTACTATGTATATTGACTACAGGAAAGCTTATGATTCAATTCCACATTCCTGGTTATTACAAGTGTTAGATATCTATAAAATACACCCAACAATTAAAAATTTCTTAAAGAAAGCCATGAACGATTGGACTACAAAATTGAAATTATCAACTTTAGATAACAACCTAGATACTGACCCTATTAAAATAAAACGCGGTATATATCAAGGTAACGCGTTAAGCCCTTTATGGTTCTGTCTTGCATTAAATCCTTTGTCTAATATTTTAAATTCAACTAATAATAAAATAAATAAAATAGCCTTTGTTCAGATTTTGAAAAGGAAAAGTTACATTTCAGAGCCTTAATAACTAAGATTTACAAACAATTTTTAACTATTCTAGAATTTCCTGCTTTTAATTTTTTTGCAGATCTGTTTGCCAATCGGCAAAGGCCTCCTCCAACCGTTTCCATTCTATCCTATTTTTAGCCACTCTGTTCCAGGTCGCTCCCGCCACTTGCTTGATGTCATCATCCCACCTCTTTTGTGGTCTGCCTCTCTTCTTTTTCCTTCTCTGGGGTACCATCTGGTCACAACTTGGCTCCATTTATCATGTCCTCTTACCATATGCCCTGCCCATCTCCATTTCAGTCTTCTCATTAAAGATATAATGTTTTTTATTTTTGTTTTACCTCTTATGACATTGCTCTTAATTATGTCAGTCTTTTTCACATTTAGCATACGCCTTTCCATTGCCCGATGACATATTGCAAGCTTGTTTGTCATTTTCTGTGTTAGTGCCCATGATTGGCAGCCATATATAAGAACAGGTAGTACACATGTCTTAAATAATTTGCTCTTTATGTTTATATGTAGTTGTCTGTCTTTCATAGCCTCTTTTAAGCCCCAGTATCTCTTCCAGCCGTTATTGATTCTTCTTTCTACTTCTCTGCGCATAGGTTCTCGTTGGGTTATGAGCTGCCCCAAATATATGTAATCGTCGGTATAGCTAATTTCTGTTTTTTCTAGTTTGATAATTTTCTTGTCTCCTTTTGTCATCACTCTCGTTTTATCGGGGTTAAGTTTTAGTCCCAAATTCAACTAATACTGGATACAAACTAAAATATAATTTGACTTATAAAACTGAATATAAGATTGTTAATCATTTACTGTACATGGACGACATTAAGTTGTACGCTGAAACGAAGGAAGACTTAAACAATTTAGCAAAAGTAGCGGAAACTTCTTCACGAGATATTTATATTGAATTCGGAATAGATAAATGTAAAATTAATGCAAGTAAAGCAGGACAGAACTATATTCATGAATATTTACTGAAGGACGGGGAATATATAGAATCATTGATGGATAATGAAACTTACAATTATTTGGGATATATTCAATCAAAGCTAACTCACCACAAAGAGGTCAAAGCAAACCTTACTAAAAAGCTTAAACATAGGTTAAATTCCATACTTAAATCTAAACTTAATGCGAAAAACACTATGTAAGCAATCAATAGTTATGCAATACCTACTCTTACCTATTCGTTCGGAATTATAGCTTGGAACATAACTGAATTGAAAAATCTTCAGCGCATTATTAATACAACTTTGACTAGAAATCATAAGCATCATCCAAGATCATATGTGCAGAGAATGACATTGCAACGAATAGACAGATGGAGATGGTGGCAGAGGATTAATAGATATTTTAAATTTATATAACAAGCAGATAATAAACCTAAGAAAATATTTTTATTCTAAAAGAAATACATCCACACCGTATGAGTCCACAATAGAAAATGATCATAGGCTAAGCCCACTTAACCTTAAAGAAAACAATTCAATAGAAAATGAAATACAAACAGACAGACTGAGTAAAATTCACGAATGGGCTCAGAAATCTCTTCCGGGAAGACATTGGATCGCTCCTAAGTCAGAATTACGCCGACAAAACAGCGTCGAACGAGTCGCTTAGACGCGGAGAACTCTTTCCTGAGACTGAAGGGTTTATGGTGGCAATCCAGGAACAGGTGATAGAAACAAAAATTATCAAAAATATATCATAAAAACATCTATATCCGATACATGTAGACGATGCAATATATAACCGGAGTTTGTACATCAATCGCCCAGACTGAATATAAGCACCGGAATGACCAGGTTGCATGTATCATTCATCAAAAATGAGCAATTAAATATAAACTTATTACATCATCACCAATACCATATTATAAATATACTCCAGAATCTATAATGGAAAATGACTTTTATAAAGTATATTTTGATAGAGCCATATTGACTGACAAAACAGTACCTTGCAATCGACCGGGCATTGCATTAATAGATAAAGTAAATAAAACCGCACGAATAATAGACATTGCAATACCTAATTCGCATAATTTACAAAACACCTTTTCGGAAAAGCTCACTAAATACGAAGAGTTAAAAGATGAAATAATTAGAATGTGGAAATTGAAGAAAGTAACAACAGTACCAGTAGTTATTTCTTTCAAAAGGCAGCGATTCTAAACACGTGCAGAATAGTTAGGAAATTTTTAAGCCTCTCACATTGACAAATTTCACTTTCCATTACTCTGGCGTTCACTTGACCTAGGTCCGTGATTGTCAATATTATCGGAATATTTCATATATCGAGAGTACAAAGTAAATCAAATAAAAATAATAATAATACACTTTACACTACATAAAGGTAAATAACAAAAAAAAAAAGTTTATGCATTTTTATTTATTTTCCAGATCCAAAAATACACACACATATACATATAAATAAATAGACGGATCTAAAATCTGTTTAAAAATAATGAAATGTCTGGTTTCTGTAATACTTTGATAAAAATATGCTGAGTCACGATTGTCATTATCACCTTAATATTGTCTATAAAATGTAAGCCAAGCTCTGTGTCCCGCATTTACTGGGAACAAAACATGGCTTCCAAAGGAAAAATCAATTTTATACACATATATATATATATATATATATATATATATATATATAATATATATATATATATATATATATATATATATATATAATATATATATATATATATATATATATATATATATATATATATATATATAATATATATATTATATATATATATATATATATATTAATTGATATATATATATATATATATATATATATATATATATATATATATATATATATATATATATATATATCAATTAAAGTTTGATAAGCATTAAATAAACTTATTTATTACCACACAGTAATTGTGTTTTGTACTTATTTGTTTGTTAAGATAACGAAATTAATGATAGCACAGAATTTTACTAATATTATAAACGCGAAAGTTTGTGAGTGAGTTTGTGTGTATGTTTGTTACTCAATCACGTCAAAACGGCTGAAGGGATGACATTTAGAACAAGTTATAAATTTAAGTGTTTGTTCAGATTTCATTTCATTTCAAGCGGGCGAAGCTGCAGGCGGGTCGCTAGTAGTTAATAAAAGTATAATTGTATTTAATTATTATAGGTGATCCTCTACCGCCATATAATGGAAAACTCCGTGTATATAATATGCGATTTTGTCCATACGCACAACGTACTATTTTGGCACTAAACGCTAAAAATGTTGACTACGAAGTGGTTAACATTAATCTTGTGAGCAAACCGGAATGGTTGCCAAGGAAAAGTCCTTTAGGTAAGTAACACGCATTATATTATGATATTATCGGTCAAGTCCAAGACCAATTTTCAGATTTTTCCTTTATTCTTACAGTTAATTCACACTTCTTGTCAAGTTTCAAAAGTTTACGTCAATGAAGTACAACTAATGTCGACAAACTTAAATTGTGGTTGTATGCACTCATTTTGTATGAAAGGAATGTATGTAATGCGGCGATTTTCATACACATTGCAAAAAAATAAGCAAATTTCTATGGGACCACCAATCTGAATAATTGATTGATTAGTTTCAGGTTGATTTTGATAAAATGTTCTTGACAGAAAGACAGACAGAAAGACAGATGGACAACAAAGTGATACTTTAAGGGTTCTTTGTTTTTAAAAAACGAAACCGTAAAATACAATTAAGAGATTGACTTTGAAGAAAATATATTTATATTTTAATTGGGTACAATCTGAATCTATATTAATCAATTTTAAGCTTTAAGAAATAGAGCCTGCAGCACTGATAGTGTAATACTATATATAAATAGAATATAAATTTGCAACAATGTTGTAAAGCTTAATAAGGCTTTAATGTGTTTTCTAAATAAATGATTTATTTTAGATATCCTTGGCATTTCTTTCATTGATGCCGTGAATAGCGTCGTAACGTATGCATATCTGAAATTGCTTACCTTTCAGCCACCAATTGATATGCCACCATTACAGTCTTCCAATGTTTTTCTCATGATGTACCCATAGACTACTAATAGAAATTAAAAACGAGAAATGATATAGTGCTTCCTTGGCACACAAAAAGTTTGGCTTAAATTACCCTGAAATCACATCATTCACCCTGATCATCATTTCACCATCTTCGTACGGTTCGCTATAAGATATGATGGAGCACCCATCACCCACAGAATACACCATAAGTGGTCCCATCGAACGCAGTCAATCTTCTTACTGTTCTCTGATTTACTTCAAGCTTACTATTAGCTTTGTTGTGCTTTGATAAAAGCGTAATAATACAAAACGAGCAGGCTTCTCGCTTAGTGTTTGTCATTGTAGATAGGATTGCAAACGACTGTTCATTATATAAAGAATTATTTTTCTAGCATGCTATATAAGTACCACATTCCACATTTGATAATTCTCACAAGTTCTCGTGGATCGGAGATCCTTCTTCCGTATCGGAACAAGTAAAGTCTGTTTCTAGTCACTTAGCCATTTCCTTGATCTCCAGATCTGGTTTTATAGATCTAGCAACATCTTCATCTTCATGTGATTTTTTCAGTGAAAAGTGTGTATTTTCCGGCCGATTTATTACTAAAGTTTTAGCAAAGCGCTTTTAACTTCTGCCTAGACAATAATAAGCTCCATATTTTGGTGTTACGTTGGTATGCTCGGTCTCATAGTATACGGCGAGCATAGAGGCTTTTACAATAGCAAAGCCGCTTTTTAATGATACTATATTATACTATATTATACTATTCTTGAAAACGATCAGGAACTATAGAAGTCACCCATATGTGTATAGAACTGGTCCATAATTTTGTTTCCAAGAAAATGATCTGCTACGGGAAGTTTTCAGATGACTTTTTATAGGTAAAAACGCCAGAACTATTTTTAAAATCTATCAGGAACTATAGAACTATGCTGCATGCGAAGAGAACTCCTTTTTATTTTTGATCTGCTGGACAATGATCTGCTAAGTTCACAGACATCTGAGATATCTTAAGGCAAGAAACTTAAAGAAGTAATGTGGAATGATTCTTTTAATAGTTTTCTGAAAAATTGTAGATAACTCCACATTTATAATGAGCTCACCATGCGTCTTGTATGTGTAAATAATAATGTTAATATTATGTAATTATTTATTTATCATTTAAATATATTTTATAATATATATTTTATTTCAGGCAAAATATATCGAAAATATGCTTAAAGATCCAGCCGTGAGCCAATATTTAGTACCTGCGCCCGTACATTATGAATTCTTGAAAGGATTTAGGTCGGGGAATCCCAACTACGAACTCTTAAATTAAAGTTAATTTTAAAAGTGTCATAAGTTTTATTGTAAGTAATTTTATATACATACTGTATATAGTACAATACAATACATACAATTTATTTCTAATATAATAAAAATTAAAATATATTACTTTTATTTATTTTGTATTATTTTATTTTTCTTTCCTTACAAAGTTAAAATCATTTCGTGGCATATGGCGGAAGTCGTTAATACTCTTGAAGGGAGATAGTTATTGATAATAATTAAAGTAAAAGAAATGAGACTTTTTTGTGACGATCACATTATATAAATCACTACTTAATCTAAAATTTCATTTTCACGTTCAACCTAAACAGAGTAGAAGACTTATAATAGAAATTATAAGTGTATCTACATCTATTTCGCAATTTATTTGCGCCATGACTCAGGACCTTTCCTAAACTATTTGCAAATACCACCCATTGTCGTTATCATACTAGCAGCAGTTCGACAAAGAGTTCGACATAGTGTCAAGACAAGTATTTTCTCCATTTTCCGCTTAAATTCTTGGCATTGTGTGTTATCGTCAAACGTCACCCATTGTCTTGCCGAATGTGGCGAGACAATCATCATAATAACAGTTAAACCTGGTGATGGCCCCAATTTACAATGATTTATATTTTCAATTACAACTATCCACCATAATGAAGAACTTTTTTAAGATGATATTTTCTTATTTCTTATGATATAGTCGGAGTATTACGGACCTTCATCAGATTTTGGAGATCTTCAATTTTTATGTACCAATTGCTTATAGCATTGAACATCTATTACTTAGGTAGCATTTCATTATTATTATGGCTTAGAAAGGCTATGGTTGTACACAAACTATGCCAGTCTTCAGAATAAATTAAAATCTAGATAAACAAGTTTCATACAGATCCACGTATAGCGGTTCAAAAGATGTGCGTGTACAAACAGACAAATAGAAAATACAAACTCAACATTTTTAAATACATAATATTTAATTATGAGACAAATATAGTTAATCTTTATATTAAAAAGGCACTTAAGTAATATCTTTGCGCAAATATACTATAAATTTATATATATATATATATATATAGACTTATATATACTCTATTTTACTATAGTACCTATATAAAATGTACTATCTATGTTATGTGATTATTTTATCTTATATGTTATGTTATATCTATCCATTCTATACATATATCTGTAGAGGAGACGCTTCTTTTTATTGAAGATATAAAAAAGAAATAGACAGGGTATTAAAGTATAACTAATCTAAACTGTTTAGAAGTGGACGCATCACGTAAGAAATATAAAACTAATGTTTATAACTTTTTTTACATATAAGCATTGTACGTAACTCTGAGTATCATTTAGTTTGTATCATTGCCATCGCTTCGACCTGTCAAAAAAAAAAAAAAGCGCGTCAATCTTAGAGGATTTGGTTCGAATTGAAAATTCCCATCTTTTACAGCATTTCAGAAAATTGATATTTAAGAAGATGTTATAGATGAGGACTGTCGTGGTGCAGAGGCACAGTGTCTGCCTGTAAGCGTGACGGTTTGTGGGTTCGATTCCCACTCGGGGAGAATGAATTATTTTCATTTTCTTCGCTCTGGCAACAAGGCAAAGCGCCACGCCTTGCCGTGAGTTGTTAAGTTGTTGAATTCCGCCACTAAACACGCAAAGTCACGAATGGCGGAAATTGGGGAACGAAATAAATAAATGTTTATAGATATCTTAAAATACAGGAGCAGAGCGGTCGTCGCGTTGTGTCGCACGACTCGTGGGTGACAGCAGGCATCCGGCGATACGTCTACCGAAGTCTAATATCTTTTATCTATACTAATATTGTAAACATGGATTGAATTGAATTTTTCAATACATTGAGGAAAGCTATTTGTTATATTGCCTCACACTTTAAGGAGTTAGTAATGGAGTAACAATAAAAAGTATTGCAAAGACGGAAGAGCTTTAGATATTTTCGCACCACACGCATCATAATGCATGTGGTGCGAAAATTATGTCAATTGCGCAAAAATCATACTTAAAGTAATATTTATATATTTTTTAAATTTATTTTTATGTTTTAAAAATTGCAAACAGTACGGGGTTTTATCAAACCACTTTAAGCAATACAGTATTATTCTCTATTAAGAATCATGATAAATGTAAAAAATAATAGTTATCACTATATTATAAGCCGTTCCATGGAAGAACACGTATATAATTAAGGTAAAAAGCATCTAAGAATATAAAAAATATAAATCAAGTGTGAGTAGTACTCGCGCACCGAGGGTTCCGCAGCAATATCAAGATTGTTGTTCAGCGAAAATACAACTAATAAAAATATACAAACTTAAATTTGAGTCAGATCACGTCAAGTGGACCCCCCTTTTACCACTTGATGATAGAAAACTTATTAAAGTATAATTATCGAAAGTAGTTATACCTAAAAATCATCCCTCAAAACAATTTTTGAAAATGTTGAGTTTAACAACAATTTTTTTGACAATAAACATTTTCGCTACTTTAAATTAAAAAATTAATTTTAAAAAAGCTAATGAACGTAACTTAACAAAATTTTCAGCGATTATAGTAAAATAACTATAATTTCGAATAAAATTATTTTGAAAATTTTATTTGGTTATTTTCATATTTTTTATTAATTTTTAAATAAACAAATTGAAATTTGAATGACTTCTCAGTACGATAATCGAATTTTTTTTTCCAGTAATACGCGATATACATTAAAGTTCTTGATTTAGAAATAAAATTTCACTGCCCGGTATTAGTTTAAATAATATGAATTTTTATATGACGCAGCGGCGAGCGATACAAGTGCTGCGCGCTACTGAGCTTAGCTGTTAAGGCTATAGATCGCTACAGATTACACAACTATTTAATAAATAATCTTTACAGTGTAATTTTTTTTTATTTTTATTTATATTATTAACAACATTTGCAAAGAGAAATTAACATATATTTTTGAAATTATTACTTCAATTGAACAGTTGAATAAAATAAATATATCAATGAAATATGATTAATAAATTTAATCAATGCCTAAACTTAGTTCATACTTTTTTTTCTGTTCTTTCTTAAATACTAAATTTATAATACTTTTTTCATCTTCTGAGAAACGTTTGCATATTAGTTAGTTTTTATTTACACTTTTGAAAAAATGAAATTGACGCGTATTTTTTATTGTGATTGCTTGGTCATGTCGCGATTTATATCTAGTTTCATGGGAATATATATTGTTCGCCATTCAAATGTTGTTAATAATATAAATAAAAAAAAATTACACTGTAAAGATTATTTATTAAATAGTTGTGTAATCTGTAGCGATCTATAGCCTTAACAGCTAAGCTCAGTAGCGCGCAGCACTTGTATCGCTCGCCGCTGCGTCATATAAAAATTCATATTATTTAAACTAATACCGGGCAGTGAAATTTTATTTCTAAATCAAGAACTTTAATGTATATCGCGTATTACTGGAAAAAAAAATCGATTATCGTACTGAGAAGTCATTCAAATTTCAATTTGTTTATTTAAAAATTAATAAAAAATATGAAAATAACCAAATAAAATTTTCAAAATAATTTTATTTGAAATTATAGATATTTTACTATAATCGCTGAAAATTTCGTTAAGTTACGTTCATTAGCTTTTTTAAAATTAATTTTTTAATTTAAAGTAGCGAAAATGTTTATTGTC
Source organism: Dione juno (assembly GCA_037127375.1). Taxonomy (NCBI): domain Eukaryota; kingdom Metazoa; phylum Arthropoda; class Insecta; order Lepidoptera; family Nymphalidae; genus Dione; species Dione juno. Next base: position 2,253,371 of record JAXRJS010000052.1, read on the forward strand.
AAAAAAATTGTTGTTAAACTCAAAATTTTCAAAAATTGTTTTGAGGGATGATTTTTAGGTATAACTACTTTCGATAATTATACTTTAATAAGTTTTCTATCATCAAGTGGTAAAAAGGGGGTCCTCTTGACGTGATCTGACTCATTTGTATATTTTTATACCTATAAAATTCCAATTTTCAAAACTTTTGATTTGTTTACACTAAAACTTTATTTTCATCATAATCTCATAGCTCTAATTCAACTGGAAGTATCCTTAAAGTTTTGATGATGCGCGTTTGACAAAAGTATTTTATTATTCAACTCACTTGGATCTGTTAATGTTTGCTGACGACACATTGCTGATCTTTCATGAACAAACCTGGGATATGGTATTTAGTCGTGCTGAGACGGGTTTAGCTAAAGTGACTTCCTGGCTAGAGAACAGTCTGCTATCACTTAACACCACTAAGACGAAATATGTCACCTTCGGCAAAACACCTTTAGGAAAACCAACTGCATCGCACATACTTAAAATACATACCTTCCCTTGCAATAGAACAGAGAGCCATGTAAGTTGTAACTGCACAGCGCTCTCACGAGTCACCTCGATTAAGTATTTAGGTGTAACGCTAGACGACCAACTGAACTGGACTACGCATCTCACGACAACAACAGCTAGAATAAGAAAACTAGTATACATTTTTAAGAACCTGCGCACAGTGGCGAATTTTACTCTTCTCGTACAAACATACCGAGCTTTGTGTGAATGCATTATTAGATACTGTATTTGCGCTTGGGGAGGTGCGGCAAAAAGCCATATGATTGCAGTCGAGCGAGCACAGCGTATGGTCCTCAAAGTACTTTTTTGCTTACCGTATCGTCATCCTACATCTTCAGTGTATGAACTGGCAGGAGTGCTATCTGCTAGAAAGTTATTTGTGTACGAAATGCTGCGTAGGTACCACAAACGAGTTGTCCCTATTTTACCCATAGTACAAAAACGCGTAGAATGTTGCCCTGTCCCTCGCACTAGAACAACATTTGCAAAGAGACACTACAATTTTCTAGCTCCACGTACATATAATAAGCTTAATAAAATCCAGAATGTTAAGAAATTCAATAGTAATAAATTTAAAATAGCTATATTTACCTGGCTTAAGCCGATGGAATATATTGATGCAGAAAATCTTATAACAAGGTGTTATAAGATTTTCTGCATCAATATATTACACCACCAAACACACTCTTACACACACACTCACTCACACATTCACACACACACACTCACTCACACATTCACACACACACATTCACTCACACATTCACACACACACACACACACTCACTCACACATTCACACACACAGCATGACGTAATATCCATAAAATGATGAATAGCAAGATATCTTTTTTTATTTTATTTTATTCTTAGTTTTTTTCTTCAATATTTTGTTTGATGTAAGATTAGATGTGTCATTTATTTAAGGGGAAGACACTAACACCCGCAACACAGTTTTTACTAGCGCAGGTGTTAGAGAATCCTACATTGTAACTGTATTCACTTATGCCAATAAAATATTATTATTATTATTAGTCTAACCTTTTCGCTAGTCGAAATAAAAAATGAATCCTAAGTTTTCAAACACATAAGTGATAATTAAGGCTTCAATTTAAGTCATTACATGATTGTAATATAAATAACGCATAATATACCCTTAATATTTCTAAAAATATCAGTAAAAAAAAATTATAAAACTTTAAAATTTATATATTTTATTTATTTATAAGTACTATAAACTTTAATTTAAAAAAGTTCGGCTTATTTAATAATATACTTTATATAGGACTCGCGACATGCTTTCATGGGAAAGTTACTATTTATATTGTCGTCGTTGTATCAATATAAATTTACAATAAAAGCATTTTGGTAGATAATAATTATATCCTAATTCCTATGTAGGAATCCTATGTAGGAATTGTAAATATATAGCAATGTGCTAATTACCTAATGGATATGAAACTCATAGCTGTGTAGAAGTAAACAGTAATTTGTGCATGTCATGATAATCGTTCAAAAGCTTTTTATTGAAAACAAGTCCTTTATCCTTATGATGACGCGCTGCACCGAGAACAGGATATAATATTCCTTAACAATAAAGTTACATTCGATAGATATATGAAAAATACGTAAATGTTGACCGTAGCCGATTTCTCAAGTCATTGTACATATAAGCACTTTTAGATAACGATAAAAAGAATCAGTACAATTTCATGATAACAGGCGTCATCTCTGACTCGTATATTTGGTATACTAGCATAGTCTTATAAAATCTACGCTCAGTCGACAGCCGTATGTGAATCCGTTGACACGTTTAGCGTACTCCTTTTATATATATTTCTGTTTAAACAATAGGTTAAAATGTCGGAAAAACATTTACAAACAGGTTTGTTTCTCAATTTGTGTTACTATATTTTTTTTGGTATACTAAATTTTTATTTTTATGTATAATTTTATTATCCTTACAGGCGATGCTCTACCTCCGTATTCAGGAAACTTGAGGCTCTTTGCATCAAGGTTCTGCCCGTTTGCCGAAAGAGTAGTGCTAGTGCTAAATGCTAAGAACATCAAACATGACTTAGTCTTTATAAATTTAGATCAAAAGCCTGAATGGATTTTTAATTACAGTCCTAAAGGTAAGTGGTTTTTTCAGACATAAAGTAATCTTCTCATATAAGAACAAGATAAATAAAATATTTAAATAATAGGTGCTGTCCCTGCATTGGAATATGAAGAAGGAAAAGGTATCTTTGACAGTGCCATTATTAATGCATATTTAGATGAAAAATATCCCGAAGTACCTGTTCAGTCCGCTGACCCATTGAGAAGAGCACACGATAAGATGCTCGTGGAACTATTTGGTGGAGTAAGTGTTCTAAAATAATATCTTATTATTATTCCGATACGCTCATGTAATAATCTGATAAGAAGTATCTTATGATATACAAATACAAATAGTCATTGAAGTGTATTTATTTAAGCGTACATTCGTTTTATTAATTGTTTTATTTTTCTCTTTAAATAGGCTCAGTCTGCTTACTACACCGCCGCTTACAACGCACAATCTATTGAATTAAGTACACTTGAAAACTACCGCAAAGGTTTAGAATTATTAGAAAAGGAATTACAGTCTCGCGGTACAAAATTTTTGCACGGCGATGGACCTGGATTAGTAGATTTCACTATCTGGCCTTTCTTGGAACGTTTTGAATCACTTCCATTATTAGGTCAAGCTGACTTCGCCATAGACAAGAGTCAATATCCACTATTGGTAAGTTGGTTTCTTTATCCTCAACGTATTAAGTATTATAGCCATTTAGTATATTACATATAAAAACTTGAAAGTTTAATTATTATGATTATTTATAAGAGAACTCTTTGCAGGCCAATTACATAGAGGCAGTGCGCAATGTCCCGGCTGTTAAGTCGTACGCTCTAGCCGCTGACACTCACGCCAAGTTTACAGAATCTCGGCTCAAGGGTGACGCTAATTACAATATGTTGGATACCAGTGCTGTTTGCTGCATTAGACCCAGGAAGAAGAAGCAATAAACCTCATCATCAGCAATCATCATTTAAGATGCTTTTGTATAGCAGCTACTGAACAAACAATTAGCTTTATTATTTGTTAAACTTATTCTTATTTATTAATATATTACCATTATTAAAGTAATGTCTTTATATATTGTTTTTTTTTTACTTCATTTAAAACTATATAGTATAAAATAAAATTAAAGTATTTGTGTGATTTATATAGAATTGTTAGCTATTTAATAACTATTTTAAGAGAAAAGTGTCTACAACACACAATATTTTAGCGGTGGTACCATTAGCTTGCTATGTTTTTAAAAGCATTCCGAAATAGTAGAAGATACTAGTAGTCCTGAAAAGTTAGTGTATTAAGTACTTTTTTGATATTATGTTTTAAAAGCTTTAAGCTCAAAGCCATTAATGAACACTTGGCTTATTCATCAAAGTAGGGATCGTACGTTTGTACCTTTGAATCAAATCCTACAATTTTGCTTTTTTAAAAAAGAAAGACTATTGAAAGGAAGACGATTTTCTATGCAGAACGTTACTCTACTTTGAATTGTAGTACTTTATAAAGTAGCCTAGCCTATCAGTAGAAAATACATAAAATCAATTCAAAATTGTAATTATATATAGCCTATAAAGCTCAGTCTACGTGAGCAGGTTTACACTCTAAGCCGACGATATGACAAAATTTAAGTCCGTTGTGACCTAGTGGTACAGCGTTAGGTTGTGGTGTTAAAATGCAGTGGTTGTGGGTTCAATTATTTTCATTTCCTCGCTCCGGCAACAAGACAATGCGCGGAATTGAGTTCCGCCGTTTCAACATACAAAGTCTCGAAAATTAAACAGGAACGGCGTGTATTAAGATTAGGTTCCTAAAACTAAAAAATGTAGTGTAGTGCAATTTATAAACTTTGATGGAAATTGTTTTCAAATAGCTACTGCAAAAACAAACGTTATCCAATATAACGTTTGTTATATACATACATCTTATGTAGTATGTATAAATAAGAATTATGAAATTGACATAATGATTACAACACGTACTCACATAAAACCGATAATTTGTTTTCTGATTCACAAATAAACATGTGTGTAGAGTATGTTGGCAAATTGATAGTTTAATGAATATGGTGCTTTCAATTTTTTTGTTTTTGATAAAATGTGATAATTTTGGGTTCAAATTTTACTAGACTAACTGAAAATATTTGAGTATTATATGATTTAGTTATTTATAACTATTCTATTATTAGTATTATTATTATTATTATTACTTTTCTACTATTTTATAATATAAGGATAGAATAATACTTTAAATAAGCCAAACTCTTTCTTAAGTATGTATTTAAAACTAAATCCTAACTGCTTTACTCGAACGGTGTCAGTTATGTGAAAAGAGAATACCATTTTGTTTGTGTTAATTAGGCTAAAATTATACCGGCACCTAGGTAATGTTGTTGTAGATATGTCTCAATAAGCATATACGAGTATTTTGTATATGACACTTTGGTTTTGATTGAACTATGAGACGAAACATCAAAGACAAGTGGATGCTAAATAAAGCGAGTAGTATGGAGAGAGATTGCTCCATAGTTATAGCAGAATCTTTCAGTAGCTTTACCCTATTATTTTACCCTTTACCTTACCAAATTACTTTACCTGGGAGAGTGCTAGAGACTATATAAACCATATATGTAGTATATGATATATAATTTACGTAATTTGAGTACTGACACATTTGAGTACTGACACATCCATCCATGAATTACTACTTAGATTAATTAAATAATTTAATTTAAATATTTTCAGTAATGAAATAAGAAACCAAAGAACGAGATTCCCAAAATATATCAATTTGTAAGTTTTTTTTATTTTAATACTCTTTCATTTGTGAAGCCACTAATTTCAATAAAGCATATTTTTATAATGTGATTTAAATGTACACAAGTAAATTGACTTAAATATAAGTTACAATAGGTATAGCTTGTGACTGGACTAAGATAAAAATTATTTATTATTGAGAATATCGTGATTGACATAATCTGTACTTCATTTAAATGTTTCATATATCATGTCGTACGAAAATCAATTTTCCTTATAAGTTTGCAAATATTCATACATTAATATCATAATGTTAAGCTATATCTGGTGTTAAATAAAAATATTTACATAGTAGTCAAGTTAAGAATATAATAAACTAGCTTTTCCCGGAAACTTCGTTTCGCTTTAGTAAAGATTTTTTTGTAGAAAGGTGTAACTGCAGAATAGTGGCGATGAAAAGATATTTAAACAATATGTATATTGTTATGTTCAGAGAAGCATGCGAGGCCCGTGGGCGGACTATTAAAAATTGACAAACACTAGGATGCTTTCCTTACAATAACATTCAGGTAAATATATCCCGTTTATCCTGTTCCAGTGGGAGCCTATGTTATTCCAGATCATAATCTACCCCTGTTCCAAATTTTATCCCGATCCCTTCAGCCGTTTTGACGTGATTGAGTAACAAACATACACACAAACTCACTCACAAACTTTCGCATATATAATATTACTAAGATTATTTAAAGAAATCCCTTTTCCTGATATTTTTCTTTGTCAAGACTGCAAATAGTAATTGCAAATAATAGTAACGACCTTCAACGAAAAAAGCACAGTCACGTTTGGAAACGTCCAAAAGACTGAAGTAGTATAGCGTAATCATTTTAAAAATGTATATCGCCCTGTCATAACAGGCTCCCGTCGCCACCCACCGTGATTCGGCAATAATTTATAAAGCACACATGATGATGATCTTTTTCCAAAGAAATGATATTTACTTTTTATTTTAAGTATATTTATTACGACGAAAAATAGGACGACGAATAAAAAAAAGTTATAAAAATATCCATATAAAATATCAATTACCGAATAAATATGATTTTAAAACTTATAACATATATATTTTAAATGGTAAAATTAAGTAAGTACTAAGATAACTTAAGTATAAAAAAATATATGCAAATATATGCAAATTCATACAAATTAATTGCTTAAAAATCTTACATTAAATATATAAATTTTACCTTAAATACATTTCGTATAGGCCTTATCAAAGTAGTTAGTACCTATTTAATATACTCGTATTAATAACAGTTATCAAGTGAAATATATCGCGTCATTCTGTATGCCACACAGTAGTTAATAGCAAATAACACTCAGTTATAAAATATTTAACTGGAAAATTTGTGAATTTAAATTTTTATTTCTTTAAATTATATTATAAATGCAATTAGAAATGTAAACCGAACCGAAAACATACAAAATCAGAAAACTGGAAAATGTCGATAAATAAATATTATTTTTTCAACTCCATTACCTATGGCATTTGTTTTAAATATATAAAAAATGTTTGGACATATTATGTACGATGTTCAATTTTCTTTATATGAAAAAAAGAAGTAATGAAGATTACATATATGGTAAAATACTACTACCAAAATTATTTAAGGGGGTCATTTTACTTAGATATATTTACGATTTTATATCTAAATAGATCTATCTAAGAATGCTCACGTGTAATTAATGAATAATATAGGTAGTTTGCTTAATATTTTAACATTGTTACAAATAACCTTCCCTTATCAAAACGATGATATCTTTTATCATAAAAAGTATACATAACTGATAACTATATGTCGTTTTTATATTTAGTTGTATTTTAAAAAATATGCTTGTAACATTTATTCGTCGTAAGTTTTTCCGTCCAAAAGAAGATAAAAATAATTATAAATTTACATTTTTGCAGAATCATTCCATAGTAATATCACTGTGATATTATTTTCATTTAAAATCTAAAGATCTCAATAATATCACAGCGTTATCATGATAGTACCTGCTAAAACTGCATATCATACTCTATCTACTTATATGAGGTGTACAGCCTTAGTAGAGTCAGTTACTTTCTTACTCCGTAGCGTACGGACGTATCGAAAAATGGCTCCTAAAATTCCTTTTAACAAATACCATCATCCAGACAGGTTAGTATATAATTATTTTTAATAATTGTTTGTGTTCATGATATTTAAAATGTTATATATTTTATGTTATCTATTAATTTTTTATTACTATTAGTGATATATAATTTATTTATAAAACAATTAATTTATTTATAACAGGTGATCCCAAGCCGGGATACAATGGCAAGCTACGTCTGTACAGTATGCGATACTGTCCCTTTGCACATCGCACCATCCTAACTTTACTCTCCAAAAAACTAGACTTTGAAATAGTCAATGTTAAAATTTTCAAACCAAAGCCAGAGTGGTTGAATGAAATAAATCCTTTCGGTAAGTTATTAAATTACGTTCTTAAGATAATTTGTCTTGATAATTTCCAAGATGCATATACGCTACATACATAATTTTTTATTAGGTACTGTGCCAGTTATAGAAGCAAAGGAAGGCCAATTTGTTTACGAAAGTCTTGTAACGGTAGACTACTTGGAAGAGGTATTTCCTGAAAGGTCAACATTAGCAAAAGATCCCTTCCGTAGAGCCATAGACAGAATCATCGTAGAAGCCAATAAAACGGTTAGAAGATACATTTTTTATTATTATTATTTATTTTCAATAAAAATATATTATTTTAATATTTTTTATTTTTAATATAAATATTATTTTTAATGCAATGTAATAATATTCGATATTTTTACAGGTGATTACCTACTTCTACAAAGTCTTAAGGTCACCTGAATCTATCACAGAGTCAGTTCTTGAAGAATATCACAAAGTTTTATCATTTATTGAAGAGCACCTGCAAAGCCGTGGTACAAAATTCTTAGGAGGTGAGGAGCCAGGCTACCCTGACTTCATGATCTGGCCCTGGTTTGAAAGAATGAACGTCTTGAAAGACATCCATACTAAGCTTCGTATTGACCCGAAGTTTAAGATTTTGGTACGTATCTATTTGTATTTTTAAGTAAAATAAAAATCCATGACTCATATTTTAAATTATAATGTTATCGTGTTGACTGTTTAGAGTAGTAATAACGGCACCTGTGTAACCGACCGTAAATTGATACTGCGTAATTTGATTGATTTAATAAATTTATTTTACCTGATATCAATATAAAGTGTATTATAATCACCACAACAATTGTTTCAATTTAATTTTTGTTTTAGACGAAATACATCGAAGACATGCTCAAACATCCAATTATTCGTGAATATTACGTACCTGACCACGCTATGATAGAATTCTATAAAGGATATTTAACATATGACCTCGACTACTCCGTTCTGCCTGAAGACAAGTAACTTATTATAAGAATTTAGTATAAATGCATGCAAATATATTTGCATTATAATTATTCAATTTTATGGGTAAAAAAATAGATTAATAAAATATAAATTACACGTTGTTTTTTTTTTAAATTCTCAATTATCTTAGTAATTGTAATCGGACACTTATCTTATGCATAAGATAAATAACAAATTTATAAATTAACTATTATATATTTAATTAACTATTATACTAATTATAAATTAAAATTAAAATTGAAGTCCTATCAATGAAGTCGCCTATCAATGTAATTTAAGGTGGCAGTAAATACTAAGCACAATTTATTGTATTTTATATGGCAGTGGCAATGTGTTGCACTTTAACAATGTAAATACTACAAATGAAGACACGACCCGTTATTGGTAATACTTCTTCTAAGATAGAATGGTTTATCTAAAAAATGAACTTTGTTGATGATCGAAAATTAAGTCCAACGACAAAATGGAGATTTGAAGTTGAGAAAACTGAATTCACTCAACCTATAGAGCTTTCAGCTTTCAGGTATTATTAAGAAATGGTGTATTAGCAAATAAATATAATTATTTGAACTAAAAAATTTTAACCAATTTCAAAAGTAGAAATATTTTAATTAGTATCTTTAGTTTTAGTTTGACAAAAATAGTCTTGACAAACAGACAGGCAAATGGACAAAATAAGGTTAAATAGGCTATAATCCTACAACGGTTCCGTTTTTTTTGAGACTAATTAAAATAATATTTTTGACTTTGTACATATTTCTTCGTATCATTTTGAAGTCGACTTAAACTTTTTATCAAAAATAATTTTATTTGTTACTTGTTAGTTTTTAAGTTTGTTCTTATTCATTGCTTCGCTAGCTTGCTTGCTCATCTACTTCAAATTTATAAACGCAAACAAACTTATATAAAACAGAAATTCAAATCCCACATAACTTGATCAAACCAAAACATCGCATATGTAAAATTTGTATGAAACCTGCTCTAAAACATACAAAAAAGTATAATCAAAATCTATTCGAAGTTACTAGTAAAGTAATCACGTAATAAAAATACAAAAAAACATACAATCGACTTAAAAACTTCCTCCTTATTGAAGTTGGTTAAAAATTTTAATTATTACATTTTATAATTTTTATTTAGACTGTTTATTAAACTTTGTTATACAATTTAATATGGTCAAGCAAGAGTTTGGCTCAACACTAAATTTCCATGCCGTAGCTATCCATTTATTGATTTAATTTTCAGTCTGATCAAGAGAAAAGGATTGGCCCATGTAAATAGATATATGTGATTTGTGACAAATCTTCTATGTTTTGTCTCTCTACAGTTATGCTTTGTACTCTACTGTAAGTGATTATTTTAATTTTCGTAGCGTTAACAGACCAATTTTTTACTTTTTCTTGCGGTTCGTTTACCATTTTTTCTAACTGTGTACTATTTCTACAAATATTGCTATGTCGTCCGCGAAACGCAAGCAGCTCATTTATTTTTATGTCCTGTCTCTCCCTTGAATTGAAATATAATTCTAAAATCCATTTCAAGTACATATTTCTGTACTTGAAATGGATGGATGGATGGGCGTTCCACAAGGCTATTCTTGGTCCCCTTTTATTTGTTCTTTATATATTACAATAATAACAGTGACAGACATACGACAAAAACAAGATATAAAAATAACTTGTAATGTCTAGTTATCGCCTCCAAAAAGTTAATAAATCATTTAGGGTCTGAGTACGACTCTATAATAAAACTCCGTAATCTACTCTAAATTTGCCACTTCCGAAATTTAAAGAAAATGTTAAAACAATGCTCGTGAGTAAAGCCTATTACACTGTTGAGGATGTCATTTGAAATTTACTACTACTACAATTGTATTTAATTAAAATTATAGTAGTTGCAACTGTTGAGTTTCTTCTGGCTCTTCTCAACGGAGCTGTCTTCTGAACCTGTGGTAGTAAAAAGTTCATTCGACAATTCAAAATTGGTTGGCAAAGTCTATTTGAATAAACAATATTTTGAATTTTGAATTGAATTGAGTTTGAATTTGGAATATATTCTCATTCTCGTATCTTTTGCAATAAAATTTTAATATTGTCTGTTCCCGATAGAATTCTGTACCGTTTTCAATTATACGTTAATGTATAATTAAAGAAGGTACAGAATTCTAGGTATAGAATGAATACATGGATATTGGTAGTATATGTGATATGTGGAAGTATATGTGATTGACGTTGACAGGAGTATAGGCGCGCCCTCTCCTGCAGAGACATCAAGACAGATCCGACACACTTGCCAATATTTATACCAATTATCAAAACGATAATAAACAAAACGGTAGTTATATAAATAATAGTAGTCAGACTAAGGAAAATAATTAATTTATTAAAGAAAGCTCTGGTATGTTTTATAATAGTAAATATAATACGTAATTATTCTTAAAATGATACTCGGCAATAATTTATAAGACATCATGTTTATTTTATGTATTTAATTACGTTGTGTTGATCTAATTTAACCTTTATGTTGCATAATAATTGTCTTCTCGCCCTTTACTGCTTTCACCCACTTTCACAGGTTGGTTGGAAGAAATCTCTTATAATATAAGTCCACTCTTGCTAACTGTATTTCTTTATGTGTCAGTACCTCGTGTATTTTTTTAATGCAAGAATATATATAAAAATAGGTCAACGAATAAAAAAAAAATATTATTTATAAATATTATTGTAAATGTAATAACGCAGGTATATAGTACGGAAGTAAGTTCCAATTAGAAAAATTAAAAGTGATTTGATTTTAGCAGTATCAAGTAGCAGGATAAGTAGAAAAATTTATACATATAAGTGTAAGAATTTATACAAATTATAAAATTATAAGCAAAAATACATAACGTTAAGGCCTAAAACTTTTCAAGGTACTATGTAATTAGGTACAATTAAGCTGTTAAGAAGAATGTAGCACGTCAATCAACATGATATGATATAGTCACGTCAATCTATGTTTAACAGGGTATATAATTACACCTTGTCAATCGTCCTGGACTTCCCCTGATTCCCAGCATAAATTGAACAAAAACCAGAACATGTCCACGGCGCGAGCTCCTCATAATAGTAGTAGATGGCAGTAACTCCATCTACTTCAGCTGCCTTAATACATTTCAAACTTCTTATGGCGCTCTCAACTTCTTTTATGCTAGTTTTACCATCTGCTACGTCAAGAAACAGCGTGTCGCTGCCACTTGCTGCCGCTTGCATTCTACGAAACAAAAATTCTACAGAAGCAAAAATAAAAATGTAGAGAAAATACACATTTTCTTTATATCCCATATTAACGGTAGTTGCATCGTTATAAAGAGAATACCTTAATTTAAAAGAAAAATATTTAACGATTTCGAAGGGCGACAAAGTAACACAAAAGTTATTAAAGGACCATCGTATCTCTTTAATATCAACAATCGTTTTAAATATCAACATATGTCAAAAATATAGGTACACCCTTCTGATTCACCGGCAGCATTTCATTATTTTTTATGATTCAGCTGGTCTACTTTGGTTCTGCTTCAGGTATGCTAGTCCTCAAAATCTATTCTAGCTTAGATCTTGCCCCGTCTTAACAGATATTAGATATACAACAAAAAAGGTTGATTCAAATCCGTTCAGTAGATGCGAAGACAGACAAAGATTAAAAACCTATATTTTGCTCGTGTTTTTACATCTTCTGTATCATTTTTTCGTAAAAATATTCAATGTACAGATTTTTACCGTTTTATTACAGTATACTATTTTATACAAGTGCCGCTTTATCTACATAAAGCGACATTTAGAAACCATGAGTACTGATATAAAATATAGGGTGGCCAAAGATAAAAACTATACTTGTTATGTTTCTTCCTGTAGTTTTATGAACAATAAATGTACGTTAACTAGATTATAAACGTTGCAAAGATATACGAGTATGAATGTGTAATAAATATGTATTATAAAATTAGAATATATCTATGTTATATTGGAGATATTTATTAAGAAAAACACAAGAAAATATGAGTACAAATGTAATTTATGAAAAAAACAAGTCTTTCTCTATCCTTGAAAAGACTCGACGAATCCACCATGATGACCAACAAATATATTTTGGTAATAAAAATTACATAATTATGTTTGTGTGACTAAAGAATATGCAGAGGCTTATACTGTATACTATATTATATGAGGCTTATATGTATAATATTTTTTTATCTGTTGTATTTAACGGGTTAAATAGATATCTTAGCAAATTGCAATGTAAAATACATTTCTAAAAATTCTTGATTTATAATTTATTATTTTATGTATTACATTTATGTATGTATTTTATGTATGTATGTTTTTATTTTGTGTTTTACAGAAAGAAACCATTATAAACCTATATATGTTTTCTGAAATCTAAAATGGATTTTAAAAAATATTTAATCGTAAGAGAAGGGTGGCTAGGTCATTCCTTATATTCTATATAATGCCATAGATTTAAAGTAATTTAATTCTATCACTATCTATTAGTTTTATCATTTTAATTTTACCAGAGGTGAACAGAAAATAATACATGCCACGAGCGAAGATCGAACTAACTACTCGAATCACATTTGCTGTTGAATATTGTCACACAACACCAAGATGGTTTAAATTTTATAAAATTTATTTATATTCATATTTTTATAATAAAGCGAACGACACGTTCTTTACGAAGTAGAGAGTAGAGTAAATTTACAAAACTACATTTGTATAAATGTCAAATATAAATTTATTGTTTTAACAAAATATATAAAAAATATTTTTTTCTCTACGGAAAATCAACCTTTTCTAAATTGTAATAATATTATCTGCAACATTCAATGAGTACGTTGCGAACATGATGACTCGGCAAAAATCTGTTACGTACACACTATGCCTTTCTTTATCTAGACGTATTTATATGACGATGTTATTTTTTGTAATTAAAGATTTTATTTTGTCTATATTTATACCGACGAATAAATATGACTAAGCATTTATTAGAAGCAATAATAAATGGAAAAAAATGATGTTTACACAGATTTCATAAAAATAATCTGCGCTCTTTATATAGATATACCCGTCTTCTTCTGCCTGGCATTAGTCCCGGCCTCGTTTGCCAGGGTCTGCTTTCCGACTAAGCTTACTCCACTTTGCTCGGTCTTTAACATCCTCAGACAGTAGACAATCTATTGGCTTTCATGTCCTGCCTCACGACATCCAGCCATCGCTTCCTTGGGCGTCCGGGTGGTTCTCACTCCAGGGACAGACATGTCAAGGCACTTCCTTCTGACATAGTTCTCCGGTCGGCGCATAACATGGTCATACCATCTCAGGCGACGCTCTTGGAGCTTATCCGCTACGTCACGCACCCCAAGACTATCTCGAATGAATGTGTTGCGTATGCGGTCGGACCACGTAACGCTACACATCCACCTCAGCATCTTCATCTCCGTGACGTGAAGCTCCTGAGTGTGCCGAGATAATATTGGCCAACATTCGCTGCCGTATAAAAGAACCGGTCGGATAATGCTCTTGTATATCAGTCCCTTGAGCTTGGACGGTATTCTGCTATCGCAGACCACACCAGTGACCTCCCACCATTTGGCCACATACGAGTATATATAGATATACTCGTATGTATTTTACCAACATTACAACACAACAAATATAACAACCTATTTTTAGTTGGAACTACAGACATTTTTAAGGGTGAAGCCAGGGCATCGACATCTATACTCGTATGATATAAATAAAATGTATAACGTATTATTAAAAAAATAGATTAAAAAAAGAGATCGATCGAAAAAAAGATCTTACTATCATATAATTTGTATTGTTTATTATTAAGCTTTTGTTTTTGGTAGTGAATATTCTGTGGTAAGTATCAGTCGATTCTCAAGTGGGTAAGGCCCATTGGCTTTGAAAGCGACACCGAGTGAGGAGGGAAGAGGATAATCTGTCCCTGAGAAGTAACAAGAACTATGTGCCTATTTAAGAGAAGTCGTCGGCGCCGTGGGCGTCTCCTACGGAAATCGGAACCCAGCTTGTGAAACTAGAAAGATGGTGTTAGTGCTGGTTAGTAGTCGTCTATTAAATCTATACTTGAATCACTTCTTACACCGCGACTGGTAAGGTAATTCTAATGTATTTCAACTCAATATCTGCTCGTAGAAGTTAATAGTACTAAATTCTTCTTCTTCTTCTTGGCATTAGTTCCGGCTTTTTCCAGGGTCTGCCTTCCGACTAAGCCTACTCCACTTTGCACGGTCTTTCACATTCTCAGTGGACAATCTATTGGCTCTCATGTCTTGTGTCACGACATCCAGCCATCGCTTCCTTGGGCGTCCGGGTGGTCTAACTCCAGGGAAAGACATGTCAAGGCACTTCCTTCCGACATAGTTCTCAGATCGGCGCATAACATGGCCATACCATCTCTGGCGATGCTCTTGGAGCTTATCCGCTACGTCACGGACCCCAAGACTACCTCGAATGAATGTGTTGCGTATGCGGTCGGACCGCGTAACGCCACACATCCATCTCAGCATCTTCATCTCCGTGACGTGAAGCTCCTGAGTGTGCCGAGATAATGTTGGCCAACATTCGCTGCCGTATATAAGAACCGGTCGGATAATGCTCTTGTATATCAGTCCCTTGAGCTTGGGCGGTATTCTGCTATCGCAGACCACACCAGTGACCTCCCGCCATTTGGCCCAGGCTACGTTTATACGAGCATGGATGTCGTCGTCGATGCCTCCAGACTCATGCATAACGGCTCCAAGGTACATGAACTTCTACGACTTAACGGCTGGCTCAGGCCCGATATGGATGGTGCTCGAGTCCGGGTCCCCGCAAGCCATGTACTCGGTCTTCGACACATTCAGTTTGAGACCACCGTTCTCAAGCGCACTCTTCCAGGCGTTCACTTTACGCTCCAGCATCAGTCGGTTCTCGTCGATGAGTACTATGTCATCGGCATACATCATCAGCCACGGAAGCTGGCATTGGATGGGAGCCGAGACAGTATCCAGCACTACATTGAATAAGAACCGACTAAGAGCTGAGCCCTGGTGAACCCCTACTGTAATCGGGAAGGGCTTGGTGTCCCCAACAGCGGTCCTAACCACTGAAGCGGAGTCGTTGTACATATCTCTGATAACCTCAATATAGGCTTCAAGGATCTCCTTGGATCGCAATGCCCACCAGATACACTGACGTGGCACACAGTCAAAGGCCTTCTGCAGGTCCAAAAAGGCCACATGCAGAGCTCTCCTTTTTTCCCTGTAAGCCTCCATCAAAGTTCTGAGGGCAAAAATGGCGTCCATAGTGCCTGATCCTGGTTGAAACCCATACTGAGACTCAGACAGTACATTCTTGGCGGAGTCTGAGGCCGATCATGCGCTCGAAGAGCTTCATGGTGTGGCTCATAATCTTAATGCCCCTATAACTACCGCAATCTTGAACACTGCCCCTTCCTTTGTAAATAGGGATAATAAAGCTTTGCCGCCACTGATGTGGCATCTTTCCAGTATTCAAGATACGGTTAAACAGGTCAGTAAGTATAAGCACACCAAAAGAGCCCAACGATTTCCACACCTTGATTGGGATGTCGTCAGGTCCTACGTCACTTTTCCGTTCTTCATGCGTCGAAGACAATTACGAGTTTCGTCATGGGTTATTGGAGCAACAAGTCCGAGGTTAGGAGATAATTCAGGAGGAAGACTACAAGACTGCTGAGTGTTCAGCAGCTCCTTAAAGTAGCTTCTCCATCTCTCCTTCACAGAGGCATGACTAGAAAGCAACGTGCCCCGAGAATCTCTGACGCAAAGACATTTTGTAATATCCTGCGTCGCTTTATCTCGAGCACGAGCCAGTTTGTATATGAGCTTCTGCCCCTCCACAGTTTCAAGTTTATCGTACAATGGCGACAAACTTTCTCTGCGGGCTCTGGCTACAGCTCTTTTGCTGGCCCGTTTCACTGCTATGTACTCCAGTCTGTCTTCAGGAGAGTTGGAATGCTGCCACTCTTTAAACGCAGCCTTCTTTTCCTGAATCACCCCCTGCACCTGGTCATTCCACCACCATGTCTCCCTGTCGATGACACGCCCACCCTTAGTAACACCAAGAACTCGCTTGCCCGCCGCAATGATTGCTGAATGAGCTCGATCCCATGCAGTCTGAGCGGTCTCGGTGTTAGTCAGTAGATTTTGACTCTCCACCTCCGCCAAGAAGTCTGTCTGCATTGGCCCATTCAACAACCACCACTTAATCCTAGGCTTGCGTTTCTCAGCTACTTTCTTTTTCGGAGTAACATTATAGTCCATGAAAAGGAGACGATGTTGGGCCGTCAGGCTTTCGCCGGGAATGACCTTACAGTTGGTCACCCTACCTATATGGCACCGTCTAGTCAGCAAATAATCAATTTGAGTTGAGTGGGGCCCGTTCTTATACGTTATAAGGTGCTGAGCCAGATCAAACGCAATGCAGGTTCTTAGAATATTTTCTCCCTCTGCATTGCAAAGACCATATCCAAAACCCCCGTGAACGCGTTCATACACCTCAGCGACCCTACTCACGTGACCGTTCAAGTCCCCCCAACTAAGACTGATTCGGTAGACGGTATAGCGAGTAGGACCTCTTCATACTGCTCCCAGAAAGTCTCCTTTTCAGCCGCGCTACAACCCGCCTGGGGAGTATAAGCACTGATTAAGTTTGTGATAACGCCCTCGATCAGTACCTTTATCCGCATCAAGCGGTCGCAGCGACGGTCAACTTCAAGAAGCCCATTCTGAAGCTCTTCAGAAAGCGCTACCGCCACACCGTTTTTGCCTGTAGGTGACCCAGTGTATATGAGGCGGTAACCTTGCCCGATGTTACGTGACTTATTGCCCTTTCCAGCGAGTTTCCTGAAGGAAAGCACACTGGACCCGACGTCTCATGAGTACATCTGCGAGTTCTCTGCATCGTCCGGTTAGAGAGCCAATATTCCATGTTGCAAAGCGGAGTTTCCGTCTGGGTACTGACGTCGTTAGCCGTGCCCATACTTGACACGGTAGCCCTTGCCCACTTATCGCAGGTGTAGGGCGATGTGCCTGCGCGTCGTTTAACGGCGACGCCCTAGCCATACCCAGCTTTTTTCCAAATCGGTCCATAATAGTGGCGAAGTGGTTTTTAGTGGAGCGATTGCCATCTGACCTCCGAACCCATTACTGGGAGAAACCAAGAAAAGAAAAGGAATAAGAGGCAGAAAGACTTGGAATATAGGGGAGGGACACCACTTACATGGATTGGATCAGGTTATGAAAGTGGTGGCTCGAGGTCCCGGGGTCGCGTACCCGTATGCCGAAAACCAAATATCGGACATTTAAGTAACTATTCATAAGAAAATAATTAGGAATATTGATTTTTATGATTCCCTCTATCTATTATGATTTTTACAATTTAAGTAAATATTTATGTAAATATAAAATAATATTCAATGATCTTGCAGGTAGTCCACATGGAGTTAGTAAACCAGTTTTATATTTATAGATATAATAACTCCTAACAAAATAAAGCGAGGTACGAGGCGTTATGTATAAAGCTCAATTAGTACCTTCAAACAACAATTTTAAATATAGTTTAGAAAATAAATATCTTATCAAATATCAACCAGGGATGACTTACTTTAGTTGTTACTTGACGATAAATTATGTCAAATCATTCGTCGTATAGTTATTATAAAACAATTATTTTGTTAAGTGTTTTATATCGTAACAAATATTATCGATGTAATAGATATTAGATTATTTTCTTATACGATGTAATACGTAAGCCATTTCTTTTTATCTAGTCGTATTTTTTAATATGCAATGATATAACATTTTTAATATAATAGTACAATGTTAAAACATATGTTAAATTACTTTTTTTCTGTAACATTCATTCGGTGTAAAAATATTCATACTATACTGCATAGTCATTTTGAGGAAATCCATGGTGAGCCATGCAGTGTACAAAAAAAATTAAATATAATAAGGATGCCATAAATATAAGGATGCCAAGCAGCTATTGTAATAGTACGTAGTAGTTGTATGTACACAAAACACACATATAAACCAAATCATTATACACCGTAACAACACCACTCTATATGTACTTATGTAATATATACAGGCTAGGATCGGTCCAGTCCAGTGGGCAGTGATCAGTCGGTTTCTCATTAATTTTGCAACGCACGGACGTATCATAATGGCTCCTAAGATTTCATTCAATACAAAACATCATCAAAAAGGTTAGTTTTTAGTGGTAAGTTAGTTTAAGCTTTGATGAAATATTTTAAGAAGTGTCAGAAATCGTTTAAAAATACTACTTCTGCAAAATAACAATAATTTGTATTGTTTATTATTGATTTACCACTTATTTGTAATAAATGTCAAAATAATTTATTCAATGTTATTGAAATATGCTTTTTTTTTCAAATTAGTTTTTGATCAACAATAACATAAAGAAGAACACATTGGTAGCAAACATTTTTATATTAAAATATGTATGTCTTCGTAACAGGTGATGCTAAGCCACTATATAATGGAAAGCTACGTTTGTACAGTATGCGATACTCGCTAAAAAACTTGACTTTGAAATTATAAATTGCAAAATTTTCACACCCCAAAACCAGAATGGTTGAATGAAATAAATCCGTTTGGTAAGATATTAAAACTTGTTATTACAATATTATATTACTATTATTGTTTTGTAATGTTTAGCAAAAATAACAAAAATATTTTTGCTCAGGTAGGGTACCAGTAATAGAAGCAAAAGAATTCAATATGTATATGAAAGTCTTGTAACAGTGGACTATTTGGAGGAAATGTTCCCAGAAAAGCCAACAATGGCAAAGGATCCGTTCCGTAGAGCCTTAGATAGAATCATTGTAGAAGCAAACAGTACGGTATGAGTACTACTACTATTATTTTAAAATTTATTGTAAAATGTTTATATATCTAAGTAAAAGTTTATAATGTACCTATACAATATAATATTATAACGATTATACTTCAAAGTATAATGTATATTAAAACTATTATACCTTATATATTTTTACATAGCATTGAGAGCACCTGAATCTGTTACGGAGTCTGTACTTAATGATTACCATAGGATTTTATCATTTCTCGAAGAACAATTGCAAAGTCGTGGAACAAAATTCTTAGGGGGTAACGAACCAGGCTACCCTGACTTTATAATCTGGCCCTGGTTTGAGAGAATGTATGCTTTGAGAGACGTCCACGTCAAGCTTCGTATTGATCCTAAGTTCAAGATATTGGTTAGTATCTCAATACATATAAATTAAATTACTGTGTGTGGACAAGCCTAGCACTTCTATTTTTAATATTAAATAGTTTCTTTAATATACGCATTAAATAACAATATAAAATTAAAGATATTTAATAGTTTTATCGTTTTCTGTTTTAGATGAAGTACGTCGATGACATGTTCAAAAATCCAATTATAAGAGAATATTTAGTACCTGAACAAGCGATGAAAGAATTTTATAAAGGATATATAACATATGAACTCGACTACTCTCTTCTTCCCGAAGATAAATAAAAATATAAAAAAAAATTAAATGATAAATAAAATTATCTAAATCTATGCGTAATTTATTTATCTTCTCTGAATTAAATCTACACTCAAATAATTGCTTTAATCAGAATTTTCTATTTTACTTTTAAACTAAATTTAACATCATCATACATGTAATATTATGATAAAGCAAGTTGATACAGAGATGCGGTCGGCATTTTGATATTACCAATATAGACATTTTATTTCATTATTAACTTATCGACCGCAGTTTTAAAAGTTTATTAAACGGAAAAGTCAAGATAAATTAAAGTGAAGAGTATTAGAGTACTTAACTGTATGAAAATATGAAAAAAATAGGACTCTAAAATACGATTATATATCGATTTCATCGATTTATATTATTTCACAGGTATTTATAGGTTTTATTAACGTAGTAAAATTTTTGTATAATCAATTACCTACCAAAGTTTCAATCATCTCTAAAAAACAAAAAGTAATTGAAATTCTGATACGTATACAGGCTATTTCATAAAACAAAAACCTATCATCGACTTCATAACTAACTGTTAATTGATTCAAGGCCTAAGAAAACATAAAGTAAACATTTATTTAAATGGTAGTACAGTAAACAGCTTCGTTATTAAAAATAGACTTTAAGCAATTTATGTATAGATTTAAATTAATGAAAACTGACAACATTGAGGTATTTTTTTTATCACGCTTATAGCAGGGTAGGTAGTAGAGAGAGATCAACGACGGTCTTTCTTTTACCAAAGCGGGGAAAATCTTACAATTAATTTTCACTGGCCCAGACACTGATCCACTGTGCCAAGCTTTATTCTAGGAATGTAGCAGAAAAATAATTCATATTCATGAATCAATGATATTTTAAATTTTTGTCTGTCTGTACACGACATCTTCCGGTATAAAACCTGTTGGCCTTAGTAACCGACCAAGAGGCGGGGTCACAAGTCCGTCGGGGTTAAAAATTTTATACCCTTTCTGCTAGCTTTTTAGTAATTGAATTTTCCCTTATAGCAAATAGTGAAAAAAGCGTGAGCTTTCATAAATTTTTATTTTATTTTAAAAGGCGTCTGAAGGCTTTGCGAGATATACCTGCAAAGGATAAAAACCAAAAAAGAAAGAATGTATATTATGTATTTATTAAATGTGTATTTATGCATTTACATATTTTTTACATATAAGCATTATCAGGAGCATATATCATCAATATTCAACGTATGCTGTACCTACTGATGTGTAACATGTATTGTAACTTTCCTAAATATAACCTATATGGCAATGCTAAAAACAATTAATACCTACATTAAAATATTACTAAGTTTTTGTATAAGGATATTGAAAATCATTATATTACACATAATAAATACATTATTTGATTTATTAAAGTAAAAATAAAATAAAGTATAATTATCTTTCACATAATCCGCTCAAAAAAGATAAGATATACAATTATGAAATCTACTTATCTACTTATTATATAAAAAGTTAATTATAAGGTTAAATATTTATTTAAATTATAATGACAACTATTTACTATTTATTTCTTTTAATTTCTGCTATCTGCTAAATCTGCTAATTTAAAGTTAGCTAACAAGGTAAAAGTATAACGAACACACATGTTAGAGGCTAAGTATTTAAAATATTCCATGTTTTTATAAGATTGTAGAAACTTTTTCTTCGTCCATCAAGCTTGGTGCGTGCTAAAAGTAGCATAAATTGTTTAAAATTACAAAGAAACTTCATATACTTTAATTTAGATTTTATAAACTATTCTGTACATATCACCATGAAGACTTTTGAGTATTTATAAGTATCTTTGAGTATTTATAAATATTCAATTAGTGTAGTTTTTGAAATGTTCGTTTTAATATTATAGTCACATAATTTTCCTTCTAAATAGATTGCTGTTCACAAAATAAATGTTTACCGTGCCTCATAAGCTACTTCGCGTTTATCAGTATACTCGTACAAGCATGACTAGGCATTTTTGCTGAATCATTGTCAGATGGTAGCGTGTATTACTCAAATAAAGTTAATCATGATATGCATTACCCATATTATCGTGAACAAGGTATCTTTTGTGAATTCATATTTATAGCCTAATATCATATATAAAACTCAGTTGAATTTTAGCCAAGCTACGAGCAACACAAACATGTCGGAGACAATTAATTTAAACACGAAAAATTTTAAGAGAGGTCAGTACACTTAATTTTGTTTGCAACTTATCCAACGAATATATGACGAGCTGGTATCGTTGACAAATAAAAATAGCTAGTTTTAAATTGAGTCGTGGCGCAGTGGGCAGTGGCAGCTTTGTTTAGACAAATTGCGGCGATGAGTTTCGCTAACGGATATCAGGTGAAGAACAGAGAAAGTAGTGGCTTAACCCTAGATTTTCTCTGCCTACCCTGTTACGGCTTGAATTTTATTTAATTTTAAGTATTATTCTATTTATGTAATAGAATACTCTGTACTTACTTAATAATAAGATTCAATATATATTTTATTTTATTTTTACGTAATTTAAAAAAAAAATACATTTTGAACTAGCACAGCTTAAACTATTTTATTCTTACAGGTGATCCTGAACCGCCCAGAACAGACAAAATACGCATATATAATATGCGTTTTTGTCCTTTTACCGAACGAGTTATATACACACTGCTCAAGAAAAATCTTCACTTTGAAGTAGTCAACATTGACCAGTCCGACTCACCAGAATGGCTCACCAAAAAAACTGCAACAGGTAAAGTCATTTTCACATATTAGTAATGTTTCTAGTGTCGAAACTTCATTTTATTTACTAGTCAATTACTTCACTTATCCAAACATATTCTATTTGCGCTCTAGAAATTTAGATTAACAGTTTACCATGTGTTTATAAACTTTGTAAACAAGCGTCTATTGCGATTGTATGCCACTCCAGTAATAGTCAATAAAATAAGAATTAAGTGTTTAATTTTATGAATATTAGTAATGACATAATAGTAAAACCTTAATAATTATTATAAGAAAGAAATAAAGATATATAAAAAAGGGAAACTTTACAATTAAAGTTTTTCTTTTATTTTCAGCAAAAGGATTATTTTAGTAAAGCTGTTTTAGCTGTTTATCAAAATAAATATTATTCCATAAATATTATATAAAAATCCACATATATATATTAGATATATTAGAAATAAGAAAAAGAAATAATAATAATAATGTTTAGCTTAAACATTATATTATATTTCTGAAAATATTTTCAGGTATGACTCCCATTTTGGAAATTGGAGACGTACGCGTCTTTGAAAGTCTGCCTATTGTGGACTATTTGGAAGATGCATACCCGGAAAGAAATTCTCTATTCCCAAAAGACCCGTTGTTAAAAGCTTATGACAGAATTATTGTAGAAATACAAAAAGAGGTAAGTCTATTTTTGGTAATTAAATTATTTGCCTTTTAAAAAAGTCTGAACACTTAAAATTTTAATTTTTGATTTAAATCAAATTAAAAAACAAATATTAAAATATGATATCCCTCAAAAGTACGTGTCATTCATTATTCTTTTTACAAAAAAATTAAGAACCTATTTTATCCTATATTTTAGAAAGACAAGGTTACTTATTGTTAATAAAAAATACTAATTATTATTTTTCAGATCCAAAATGTCTTCTATCAAACCATTAAAAGACCAGAAAGTGTTACTGATGGAACAGTTAAGCGCTACCACGGTACCTTATCTATTATACAAGATGAGATAATTAAGCGTGGTGGCAAATTCTTAGGTGGGAATCAACCCGGTTACGCAGATTATATGATCTGGCCATGGTTCGAACGCATTATGCCTTTCGTTGATATCTACCCCACACTGAAGATAGAAGCACCTAAATTTGAATTATTGGTTAGTTGATAATTTGAAATTTTTATGGTAATATAATCAACAAGCTGCATCTTCACCGCAGCTATTGCAAACACTATTTAATCATTTAAAATTTTAAATAATATTTCAATGATCCCATTATAATTCTTAAATTTGATGGAATTATTCTGTACAATTCTATGTTTGATAATATATTTTAGAGAAATTTGTCTGGTGTTACAGATACTGTATACTAAAATAATTTGTTTTGTTTCAGGCTGAATATATTCAGAATATGTACAAAGATCCCTTAGTAAAACAATACGGGGTGTCTCCACGTATCATGGGTGAATTCTACAAAGGATATGCAGTTGGCAAGCCTAACTACGACTTATTATATTCGCTATAGATTAAATATAAAAAAGTATTGTAAATATTATATAGTATTATTTAATTAATAAATATCCTTTTTTAATTTACGTAGTAGGTGCGTATGTATTTTATTTAAACTATATATAGTCCTTTGTATAAATGCCCTATATGGGCAATAATAAATATTTACAAAATATGCGTACAATGAGATTATTTACTTTTTACCTTCACAAATATTTAAATGAAACAGTTATGGCACTTTAAAATTGCACTCGCAAAAAGAACTGAAAAATCTCTTATAAATATTGAATAAGCCAGTCGACATCAATCGAGTTAGCTTCTACTGAAATCAGCCATAAAAGTTCTATAATTCGGTATTCATGAATTGTAATTATTTTTGAGATTTTTATAATTTGACTTTTATTTTAATTATTTTACGTCATATTCATATTATTCCTTCTTCATATTGTGAGAAGTATAGCAATAAGACTCATGTTCAAAGCGGTTGGTCACCGAGGAAGATCACGACCAAAGCCCTCAAAAGGATCGAAACAAACCCAACGAACTCTACAAAATTACCTACAATGTCAGATCACTATCAACATATGAATATATGGATATGGAGATAAGAGAGGCACACAAAGACATTAAATAGCATATAGTTAGCATATCAGAAATGAGACGATTATCGTTGAAGGCGATAACGTTGAAGAATATGATAATATTATCCTCTGTCACACTGGCCATACACCTGGAATAAACGGCGTACTAGGCGTTTTAATACAAAGGTATAAAAAAACATAGAAGCTACTTTGGCTTTACAGAAAAAGTCGCCATACTCGAAGTAAACATAGAAAGCACGCCATTATCGATTATCCAAGCTTATACTCCACTTACACACACACACACTTAAGCTCAAACAATATTACACATACACAGCAATAGGCATATCTAAATGTTATTATAATCAACTTTATTACAAAATGTAAGGGAAAATAACATTATTAAGTAATTTCAACAAACTGTTAATCTTAAATTTATCATTCTCATAGATGCTAACAGTCATGGAGTTACAGTTATTACCACAATACAATAAATAACAATCTAAATTGCCGTTAGGCATATTCTTAGTTTTAGTTTTTAGATTATAATAAAAACAATAGTTAGTAATGACTACATATTAATCAGTCTTCATTATAAGTAATATCTAAATAATTATCGTTGTACATTAATCGAATTGAAATTCTAGACAAGCTGGTGCATTTTCGTGCAACATTGTAATTGTTTCCTGAAACTATGAGTTACTTGTTTTAAATTATGAATTTCTTTATTTTTTTTTTTGTAAAGCTGGAGAGCATGGAGGAGATGAGACATTCGATGGACTATTAGCTAAGTCATTGTACTGTTGAGACCAGCTGCGAGAGATCATAGACGGTCTTGGTATAGATGACTTCAGTTTTCTGCTTTCTATTGGTGGCAAGTGCTGGATATTATTGTCTTGACACGATTTAAAATTAATGTGATTTATTTGAATTCATCTAGTCTATAAAGAAGATACTACTTTCAAGATATAAATCTCATTAAAGTGTATTTTCTCTTAAATGCCAGACATATTCAGACTAATGAGAACCAGACAAATGAGAATTTGGATCAAAATCGATTCCAATTCGTTTATTAGTGATTAACTTATTTTTTAACATTAAAAAATATAAATATACAACCTGGAGAGATCTAACAGTATTGTTAAAAAAACTTAATAACTCAAACAGTATCCCATAATTGATGACAGATTAATTATGCCACTTACCTTACAAACGCCAGATGACTAGTTTACATCGTGATTTCTTACTAAATTACGTAGACAAATAATCACTCCGTATGTTGAGTCGACAAAAACTCGCGCCACCTTTCGTAAGCCGATATTTTTAATAGTTAAAATTAAAGCCCGTTAAAGTTACAGTGACGTCTCGGTCCACACGAATGATTATTTACACGATGGACATTTTTTAAATGACCGTAACTCCATAATTATTGTACTTCTTATAATTTAAATTGGTACACATCATTCAGTATACAATGGAATATCGATGGAACTGGCTAATGTTAGTTAATTATGATAATTTCTTATAGAAAAAAATATAAATCCTCACAAAACTGTCGTTGGGACGTGCCAGATTAATTAGTTTTAGGTGTTGTCTGCAGACTTAAATAGCTTATTTTTAAATTAATTACAAATAAAGATTTCATGCCTCGATAGAAATTTTCCTTTCACATATTATCTGCAAGTTATATTCAAAACAGAGATATCTATCCTATCACCTTATGAGTGAGGTGGCCAACCCAAAGACGAAGAATACAATGTGATGACGGCAAATCAATACGGTTCAAGAAACGAAAGTGGTCAACGACTCACATATTTCGCTACAGAACATAAATTAACAATGATAAAAATTCAAGATATAGGCAAAAATTAAATGGACTTGGCGCTCCCCGTGTGGAAAATACAAAAACGAAATAGACTAAATACTGAAAAAATATTAAATGTAGCTTACATACTAAACATAAATACTGAAAAATTATTAAATGTAACTTACATACTAAGCATAAATACTGAAAAATTATTAAATGTACCACATACCTGTAACAGAGTAACAGAGGCACTCACACACGCAAAGAACAACAGAAGTAAATACCAAAATATTCAAAATATTAACTTGAAAAATTAAGAACAAATAGATAAAATACCTAGAACGCATGAATGCTTTAGAATCCTACCAGCTTCAAAATAGAAAAGAGAACGCCATAATTCAGGGACACTACGATTTCATAATAAAAGTCATCAC
The DNA here is from genome assembly GCA_037127375.1 of Dione juno. Taxonomy (NCBI): domain Eukaryota; kingdom Metazoa; phylum Arthropoda; class Insecta; order Lepidoptera; family Nymphalidae; genus Dione; species Dione juno. The sequence goes on from JAXRJS010000052.1 coordinate 2,280,917, forward strand.
AGAAAGCTTGAAGAACGCGAAATCTTAAAATACACGATAAGATAAAATTACACTTATGAAAAAAAGACAGGATCCACAAAGATTGAATACTAAAAGCATACAAATAAAAAAGCTACTTAGCGTATAAATCTCAGTTTATACAAAACTTATAGCAAGTACATAAGAAAAGACTATGCAAACCAAGCTACGACTATCAATAAACATGTCAATCAAACTGGAAGTACAAAAAAAGTATACAATATAGCAATACTATAAGCAGAAACTTATATAGCGCTAAAGATAACCAAACTACCAACGTAATACGAACAAACTACCATAATAATACGAACAAAAACTACAATTTGAGGGAAACAACTGAAATCCAAGTAGACGAAGTCGCAAGCGCTCCGAAAAGCCTAAACTCTGACAAAAGTCTCGGTCCTGATTTAACCACAAACGAAAGTTTAAATATATGCCAATACTAGTAAAACCCTTAACTGAACTATTTAAAAACATAATTAACACTGGCAAAACACATACCCAGTAGGGAGAATCAAACATTATATTATTGTACAAAAAAGTTGATCCACGTGAAATACAAGTACAACAACTACAGACCCATAAGCTTACTGACGTGTATCTACAAAGCTTTTTACTACCATCGTAAACCAGAAGATAAGATTCTAGAATCAAAGTAACCATTTGAACAGCGGGATTTAGAAAAAGCGTTTCTACTGTAGATCACCAAAATTCTTTGGAGCTTACAATAGAAAAGTACCAGAAGATAAGGAGACCACTATATATCGTGTTCATTGACTATCAAAAAGCATTTGATACGATATCACATGACAGCATATGGGTAGCCTTAAAAACTCAAGAAGTAGAGTAAAAGTAAGTAAAAGTAAGTAACCCAAAGTATATACAGCAACAGCAAGAGTAGAGTACAACTGAAAATTACAGGCCCGTATTTTGATGTCAAAAGAGGTGTGAGACAGACAAACTGTTTATAGCAACACTAATCGATTATCAAACACTTAGATTAGAAAACAAAAAGCATATATATCAACGAAACCTCTCTAAGGCACCTACGATTCACTGACGACCTAGTGCTGATATTCTAATTATGAGGAATGCATGGCTTAGTACGTGGGCTGCGTAAAAATTTTATATGTTTTCTTTAAGTATTTTTCTATCCTTATTGTGGATTAACACTTTAAAAATAATAAAATGGCATTACCTCTTAGCAAATTATTGTTTTTTGCAATAATCTTTGGATAGCGGAAATTTATTACAGATCCTTGATTTAAACATATTTAAAAAAAACATTCTTCACTACACGTACATATGTCACACGGATGAGTAAAGATTTAAAAAATCCTTGGTGGCTAATACATTCCAAAATATGCGAGAACGTATGGTGTGAAACACGTCAGGTTAGCATAAAAAAATGTGATAAACCTATCTGTGGTACGACAGGTTGGTTGTTGTTTTGCTTAAAATAAATATTGTTAGAAATAAATTACTATAGGCATAAACCAGAGTGGAAAGCTGGGTTGCGGGTTTTATAAATTTTAAGGAAACAATAAAATATTTCAGTTTTGAATCGTTTTCAGTTCGAATTGTTTTCAAACGATCTGTTAATTATCACAAATCTCTTATATACACTTCGTTATTTTACTTGGATTTTATGATTTTATAATTGAAATTTAAGTGTTAACCATAATTATTAATATTACTATTGCATTTAATTAATTGTTTACTGAGAATATAATAATAGCAATGTGACTGTTACAATATTTGCTGTTGTTTGAGATGGACAGTTATTACTTAACTACTATGTCTAGTTCAATTCTTACATATCTAGTGAGTTCCTTTTTTTAATTAGTAATGTATGAGTCAGGGCTGAGTTTGGAAATAAACATAAATATAATACTTTCCATCACTACACAAAATTTTCATAGCAATAATTTGATGTCATGGTCTTGAGCTTTTTTTAAGTTCAAGCTGTATCCTGCTCATGGCAGGGTAGGCAGAAGGAACCTAGTGTTAAGGCACTCCGTGCCTAGCTTTCCGCTTTTCGATATCAGTAGGTATTCTGTAGTTAATTTCATTCAAATTTTATGCATTTACCCGCAATTTTTATAGCTTCTACTTTGTCGTCCTAGAATTATGAATTTGGTACGGAAACCTCGGTGCGCGAGTACTACAGACTATTCTAAATTGAGAGAATTTATTTATTTTTTTATATATTGTTATTGACAAACACAATACAAGTTAAGTAAGTGTATAAAAATCACGTCTTATATAATTTAAGATCAAAGTGAATATTTTATAGTAGATCTAAAAATACATGTCAACACAAGTCATCAAGTCGTCGGACGACGAACTATATTTATTTAATTAATCTGTTATCTGTGGTTCTGTCTTGTCATTCATTTAGAATTTATTTCCTTTTGCTGGTTTTTGCTAGAACGCGCGTTTTCCTGTCTCGTCAGTCGTCAATGATCAAACATTCTCTTTCGTATTTGATTGACAATACGGTGCGGTAACGTGATACTGGCAGAATATATTGTCTTACCGAAAAATCAACCGAAAAGCCGGTTTTTCTCTTTTTCTTGTATTTTAATCTACTAAAGTCCAGTTTTTGCGATTTAAATCTTAAAATGTCTGAAAAGCATTTGCAAACTGGTAGGTTTTTAATTCTGAATAATGAATTATTGTTATTATTCGAAACAAGTTTAAATATATAATTGAACATTGGAAATTATTTACTAATCATGTTTTTTTCTCAGGTGATGAGCTACCTCCTTATAATGGAAAATTACGATTATTCGCAATGAGATTTTGTCCTTATGCGGAAAGAAGTGTACTTGTTTTGAATGCGAAAAATATTCAATATGATTTAGTCTTTATTAATTTGGATCACAAACCGGAATGGATATTTAACTTCAGTCCAAAAGGTTAGTCTTTTTATTAGAGTAAATTCAGTATCATTGTCTCATAAAACTAAAAGGTAAAACATTCGTCGAAATATCCTGGTTTTAACCAATTTCTGCCGCTCAAAAAGGCAGAATGTTCTAAATACTAATGCACTTAAAAGTTAAAACAATTAAATAATTATCTAGCCTAATTAAATTACTTACTTTAAAATAATTACCCTCTAATTAGCCTTTATTTAATTACTTTTAAATCCTAAAGGCTTTGTTGGATATTTTATATGTCAAGATTTTATTTGAGTAATATTTTAATATTTTAATGCAACTTTAAATGGTATTTAAACATAAATATTTTAAATAGAAATAATTTCTTTCAAGGTATTTTTACCAATATATTAGAGAAGATGTTCCAATATAATTAATATATTTATGCATGGTTTACTATCATCATCTATCATAATATTTTTTATATTATATATATATATATATATATATATATATATATATATATATATATATATATATATATATATATATATATATATATATATATATATATATATATATATTAATTTTCTATATACAATAGGAACTGTACCAGCTTTAGAATTTGAACAAGGAAAGGGGATCTTTGATAGCAATATCATTAATTATTATCTGGATGAAAAGTACCCTGAAATCCCTCTGCAATCAGCTGATCCGTTAAGAAGAGCTCAAGATAAAATGCTAGTTGAGTTATTTTCAGGTGTAAGTTTTTGTTTTATATATATTCTATATATCTATCAAAAATGTATTTATACCAATAATCTCCCTTTTCTATTTATCTGAAGTATTACCATCAACTTCTTTAATAATTAAATATGTACATAGTTTAATAAAAGTTTATATTGTATTCTCTTATCCAGGCTCAATCAGCATATTACACTGCAGCATTTAATGCAGCAGCGCTTCAGCCTAGTATGGTTGAAAACTATCATAAAGGGCTTGAGCTGCTACAAAAGGAATTACAATCTCGTGGGTCAAAATATTTGAATGGTGATGCACCAGGACTAGTTGATTATACCATTTGGCCATTTTTGGAACGCTTTGAATCTCTTCCTTTACTAGGTCAAGCTGATTTTGCCATAGACAAGGAAAAGTATGGATTACTGGTAAGTAGGAATATAATTAAATATATAGATAATATGTGACGTATGCCCTTAAATATTTACTGTAGATATTTACTATGTTATTAGAGACCAGGGAGGGAATTATTAAAAAAATAAACGATTATTATTAGTTTTTTTAAATTACATAAATGGTTTAATTTAATCACTCTTTATTTTAAACATGATAGACCACATATTTAAAATAAAAATAGCTGTTAATAATTAAAAAGAAAAAGTAATAAACTCTTATAGCAACAATTAATTGTTGTTATCAAACAGGCCGAATGATTGCAAACAATCTGAACACTTTGAAAATTTTCTCGCTGAAGAAGTACAGCAAGCTTATATACAAATTCCTTTTTCGGTCATCGTTCTTTTTTTGATCAATTATTTATTTCGAATTGACAGTAAATAACGAAGAATATTAAGCATTTTATTCTGTTAGCAGAACAACTTTAACTATACAAAATTTTTATCTGTCTCAAGAAAGGTAGAAGTAATGATTGTTCAATTATTAAATATTTTAGGTAAGTTACATAGAAGCAATGCGAGCTGCACCAGCTGTTAAATCGTATGCCTTGGCACCTGACACTCATGCTAAGTTTATGGAATCTCGTGTGAAGGGTGACGCAAACTATAACATGTTGGATACAAGTGCTGTCTGTTGCATGCGCCCCAGAAAGAAGAAGGAATAAATTTTGTATTTCCACCTTGATGAATGATTAATTTTCTGATTGGTACTTTTGATGTGCAATAAAAAGTATAAATAAAAGCAAGTATAAATTAAGTCATTTGTTTTATTTATTAAATTATGAAGGTAAATAATTATTCAATAATATTAGGTAGGTAATATAACCATTTGTTTACTGAATTTGTGAATTTTCCTTATCTATTATTTATGGAATGTATTATATATTACGTAAATTAGAATCATATCAACAAATAATAACAATTTTGTGGTTTTTTGGTAAAGAAAAGTCATATTACACACAAAGCGTTAAAAATGTATCATACATCTGGAAAAAGGCTTGGGAATTTATTATTTGTTATTTATCCCTAGCATGATGTTAATATTATTATTGATTAATATAATATAGAAAGCATATAAAGTTCTCTATCATATAGTAACCTTGAGAAACTGTTGTTACAAACAAGCACAGTAAACGGCAAACGCTGTCAATCCGCTTGCTAACGCCGATCTAGCTATTTCAATTACGTAAACATTTACATATGTTAGTGATTATTTTAAAAACAATACATAATAATAAATGAAACAAAACACGTACTAAGTAATTCATTATCAATAATATATAAAATTGTCGAGTAGACGTCATTGCGATAATTTACAGAATATTTGTGTATGATAAAAAAAATAATGATAACATCAACCTTAACATTTGCAATGCACGTTTTAGTTTCATCTTATAAAGTATTGGCTCCAGTTGCCCAGATACTGGAATACATTTTACCGTATAGAAACATGGCTTCAAACGCAATAAAGGGAAAAATCAACTTCAACTCGAAGCACTTAAAGAGAGGTTAGTATTCTGACATTATGTTTTCTTTGTTTCAATGTTCTTACCTTAAACTAATAGTTATTAGTTACTAGTTAGGTTAGGCTTAGACATTAGACTTATTCTTTAAAACTATTATAAATCCAACAATTAAATTTTCTATATTTTGAAAAAAAAAAATTATTATTTCATTGTTATTTTTGGTTTGTTATCTCTAAGTAGGTACATATATATTTTTATAAGATACCGTGAAGTGTGAACCAAATTAACCTTTACGTAAGAACTGGTATTTAACAGTACTATTTATATTAAATTCAAAAGCTCAATATACAACTATGTAGATATAGCTCTATGAACAAGTACGTATATAAATTACCAAAAAAATAAAAATATTTATAACATGGTCAATGACATCAAATTTATCGAGAAAAAAAGAACTACAGCAGATTAGAGATCTCCATTTTGCATACGTCTTATAGTTCTTAGCTCTTAATCAGATATGTGTTAAAATTGACAATCATAAAACCTACTTTTCAAAATTCTTGTGAATAATTTTATTTTGTTTGTAGGTGATCCTCTCCCACCATACAATGGCAAATTACGTATATACAATATGCGTTACTGTCCCTACGCACAACGTACTATTCTCGCCCTTAACGCGAAGCAGGTCGATTATGAAATTGTGAACATTGACCTGGTCGAAAAACCGGAATGGCTATCAAGAAAAAGCCCTCTTAGTAGGTTTAATTTATTTTTGAAATTAAATGTAGGTACATATACAATCACTATTTTAACTAAAGTTCTTTTTAGCTAAAGTGCCATCATTAGAAGTCAAAGAGGATGTAGTTATATACGAAAGTCTTATAACAGTGGAGTACTTGGATGAACAGTATCCACAACGACCTCTATTGCCTAAAGACCCTCTCAAGAGGGCATTTGACAAAATTCTAGTCGAAACTTCTATGGGAGCGGTACGTGTATACTATATTAGTATAGTTGTATTCTCTACAGAAACTAATCAAATTATGCTACATATTGGTAATCAATAAAAACACCAGAATTGCTGTGCCTACTACTCCCTATTTTACCTAAAATTCGCTTCGTTATAGAACTGAATTCCAAAATTCATTGAAATACTTTAACGATTTCATAATTTAAATAAATATTTTTTGAGTTCTATTAATTCAATTACTTTTATTAACTTTTTTTAAGGTTCACTCAATATTCTACAAAGTGCTGAAAGCTCCAGATTCCATTAATGAGGATGTCGTTATGGCTTACCTAAAGTCCTTATCAATCATAGAAGAACAGTTATTGAGCCGTGGAACGCCATTTTTGAGTGGTAATGAACCCGGGTACGTCGACTACATGATCTGGCCGTGGCTCGAAAAAATTGACGCTATTAAAGATTTCGACGTCAGAATAAAAATCGACGCTGCCAAATATAAGAATCTGGTTAGTATTTTTTTATTGTATTTTCCATTTAGACTGGCATGGCTTTTATTACTAGCAGGAGGAAGAAAAGAATAGGATAGTTACATCATTTACGATTTTATTTTGGGCTCATCTCATAGCACACTGATTAGAAAATATAAATTAAATATTAGAAAATAGAAAAATTATATTATTTAAAATTATAAATTAATTAACCATTTGTTCTAGGTTGAATACATTAACAGAATGTTCCATGATCCAGCAGTAAGCGAGTACTTAGTACCAGCTAATGTATTGGTAGAATTCTTCAAGGGTTACAAGGCTGGATACCCAAATTATGAACTACTCAATCAAAATTAAATCAAACACTATTAACACTTTTCTATACAAACTGTCTACATATTTTAAATCTTTAATAATATGTATGTTAATATATTAAATCGGTTAAATGTATAAAACATTAAAGTAGGAAAGTTAATGGATTTTTTCTTTTATTTATCCCAGTTATTGTCATTCCTCTTAACAACAAATACTTTAACAATATATTATAGTAACAATAAATTTTGTGCTATAATAAATCATGCAAATGTTGATTCCATTTCTAATTACACTAATATAACATATTATATTATACTTATTCTGGCCATACCATAAATGCTGTTACAATTAAAAATAAACAAAATATACTTTTGAATTTCGAATTTGTAAGTTTTATACGATTGTTCATTGTTCTCTTATTTTCGCGCCAATATTTTGTGACATTAAAATGGAGTGGGGTGGTAAAGAGAAGAGATTGCATTACATAAAGTATGGAGCCAACAACAATTTTTAAAATCCTGCATCCACGTTGTATAAGTCAAATGTTGTGTAATGTTTGTATATTGATAGATGCAGTGAAACCTCTGCTTTTGACAGAAATACGTAGTGTTCGTTCAAAAAATCGAAGCAGTAAGGGAAAGAATTCGAAGAAATCCAATCAGAAAGCAAATTATTTTATCTCGAGAGATGAAGTTAGCATATAGAACAGTGTCGCGTATATTTAAAAAGGTGACTTAAGACTTGCAGCCCTTAAAATACCAACGCGCTGGGTCATAAAGGTCGATCCACCCAATCTTGGTTAGAAACGAACGTTCCCGACTTCACCAGAAATAATGACTGGCTGTCATCTAGTCCTGACCTTAGTCTAATTTGGAGTCCTTAAGACAATCCGATTGGCAGTGAAGAATTATCCTATAGAAAGATGATAGCTGGCCTCAACATTTAAAGGACTGTATTGCAGCCAATAGCGACCATATTGAATAAGCTTTATATTTTATATATTTAATGAATGTTACACATACAATAAAAATGTTCTTTCTTTGTAACAATATTTATGGCAAGACTTTGTTAAACTATCTATTATCATATATCATTATATCATATTACTATTTCTTTCACAGCTACTTTTATTTAAGGTTGTTTTATTAAAGAATTTCATTTAATTGCATGAATATTATAATATATATTGGAAAATTATATATAGATAATACTATCTGAGTTTATATTAATTTGCTGACCATAATTTTTATTTTGCCATTACTTTCACATTTCTTATAAAAATGAACAGAAGACAATTCTTTAAAGTAATACATATTTGTGTTAAAAGGGAAACTCAAATATAATTCATAAAAATTTAATCAAAAACACTCAAAAGCAAAAAGAAAAAGAGTTTCAGAAAATAAAACTAATCTGTGAAACTCGTCAAAACTGCAGAAATACAAATTATAGGAGAAAGAAACAATTATAATACTTATAAGTAAAATTAACAAAAAAACAGATGTCATACAAAATGCATATATGTCCACAAGATTCATTGTTTTTACCTAAATATCATTGATATGTCAAATCAGAGGATCATTTCATGTCAGTTTTCTAATTCTAAATATAATATTAATTTAATTAAATCAATATATTATCTAACCTTAAGTCAAATACTTACATGATAACAATACATTTAATACATCTTGTACTCTTTATTACAAAATAACTGAAAACAATAGCAAAGTGAGATTAAACCTTATCAAGAATATAATTTTTGTTAAATGTAGCTTGAAAACTTTGGCTGCAGCAATAATTAATTGTAAACATCACACCTATTTAAATTTAAAATGCTTAATCAGTCTTATAGTATTTTCAATCAGTTTTATACTTGTTTGCAATGTTTTCCAATTTTTCTATAATACCCTTAAGATTTATATTCTTATCTAATTTTAAATAAGTGGTGTTTCGGATTTCATGCAATTTAATCCACTGTGGAGTTTCTTCTGTCAATATTTTAATGTCTTTGTGTAATTCATTTGCTGATATGTTTGACTTGAAACTACTGTCTAATTTAGAAAGTATAATATTTAATGCTAACACATTTTTCCTTTCAGTAACAAATATATTTCTCAAAGTGCGAACAAGATCTGGTAATCTACTGTATAATAAATATTTTTGCTCACTGTCACTAGACCTTGTCATAGCTTCCAAAGCTTTTGCTGCTTGTTTTGCTTTTACTTTTTCTAGTAATGAAGCTGGGAGATTTCGTAGAGCAGGATTCAATATTTGTACACTTGTGGATGGCTTTATGTCAGCTTTAGTTGTTTGAGTTTCTAAATTAATTTTAGGTATATCTTTAATGCCAGTAACAGCCTTTTCTTGCTCTGTCAAGCCTCTTGCTGTGGCTTGGGCAAGTTTTTCCAGAGCTCTTTCCATTTTAGTATTACATTTGAACAATTCTCGAGCTTTAGCTAGCACATCTTGTGCTGATGAGAATTTTTCAGCATTTGGCATTTCTGGTAATTTGGCACTTTCTACTTCAGGAATCTTTTCTAGTTCAAACTCAGGGTGCCAACGGACTAATTTTCTGTCTGGTATTTCAATTGGAGGGTCCAATGTAGACAAAAATTGAGCATGATGTTTTTTAACCAACTGGAGTAGTGTATCATAGAAATACCGTCTTCTTTCTAGAAGAACACTTGGATTCATAATTTTAATATCATTCGGGAAATTTGGAGATATAACTAGCTCAAATGTTTCCTTATGATTGCTGGCACTGAAATTTTTAGCTTTCTGTATTTCAAAATTGTAGAAGTCTGGAACTAGATGTTTAATTTGAGCTAAATGTTTCTCAGTGAAACTCCTTTTGAGCATTTCCTGGATGGAGGGCTTCAGCTTGTTAAATGTAATTTTCTCATTTCTGTTATATAGTAATGCTACCACAGTTTCCATTCCACGGAATAACTCAGCTAGGAATCTGTAATGGTGAGGTAACTGCAAAGAAGAAGTTGAAGCCAAAGAAGCATGTCTCACATATGCAGGTACCTAAAAAGAAAATAGAATATTTGATTAACACTCCTTATGAAAATTATTCTGAAATATTTAAATGATAATATAAATTGACATGAATGAATTCATAGAGTTGCATTGCTGAGAATATTAATAAAATTTTAATCCATTATTTATATCCCAATATGCTTGAAAATTGATTGTCATGCCATTCCATTACAATATTCTTATCATCCTAACTAAAATAAGGAACATCAACTAGAATAAAGAATTAATAATAATAAGTAACACTTCATTTAGATTTGAATCTTGTTATTTTTCCGTATAAAAATAATTGAACTAGATACAACTTTAGAACAAAAGTGTAGCATACTTCAATGAAATGAATGAATGAAAAATTTAGAAACAACAAACCTTAGTAGGACTTTTAATAGGACTAACTATAACTTTTCTGGGTGATATAAAAGGCCTTTGTTGTGTAATTTCTGGATCAAGGAGTTGGTTCTTTGTAGGTGACAAAATCTCATTTTGAATAGAAGATTTCTTACTGGGACTGAAAAAAGTGTGTTATTAATAAAGTATGAAGAGAAATTTTATTAATGCTAACATAAAATTAACATTTTGCCATAGATTACCTCTGGGGGACATCCACATCAATAGATTTGAACTCCTTTAGATTTTTTTTTTCGGTAGATTGTTTAAGCTGCTGAATTCCTTTACTAAGTCGGTCTGCTGTAGCTCGGAGTTCAGCTAATCTACTACTACTAGCCAATTTTTTTTTGATGTCACCTAAGCTTAGTTCTTTCCTTGCTAAGCTCACAGCTTGGGTTTTGATTTCTTCATTTCTAACAATATTGGTAACATTAACTTTTTTAGCAAAAGTTCCTGAATTTTTAGATTGCCCAGGCAAATTAATAGAGTTTGACGGTGGGTCAATGGAGGCTGTATTTTTAACGATATCTATTTTCGATTTACTTATCGCTAGACTTAACGGTTTCAAATTATTGTTTATAATATTACTGGAAATATCCCTTTTGCGAGCTATTTTAATTCCATCCTCTGCATTACGTTCAATGTGGGCAATTTTGCTTTTTGAATGTACTACATCATCTGTTGCCGGCCTCTTTCGGCTATTAAAGAATGTTGTAAGTGTTGTCTGAGACATTATTTACCAAAAGATCACGACAATAGACTAAATAGTAAATAGTAAATATTTAAAAAATTAAACACTAATTAAAACTTTAACCCTCCGTTTTCCCTCCAAATTCCGTTACAAATGATGCTACAGAATACAGATCACTGTCAAAAATCCATGCAGATAAAAAATAAAATAGATAAAATATTGTACACATCTGTTTATGAAATGTAGTCTTGACTACATTTCATAGTTAGTTTCAGCTTCCCTAAGTATAGGCATTCCATAAGGATCTATTCTTGATCCCCTTTTATTTGTATTTGTATTAATGACTTTTCTCTTTATGTAAAGAATTTATGGAATAATGTACCGTTTGCAGATGATACTTCTCTAATTTTTAAGGATGCCAGAAACAAAGTAAACTATGACAAAGTGAACAGTCTATTATCGCGTATTGTTTTATGGTTGATGATGATACTATTCTTCTTATGGAATGCTATTATTTTGCTATTTATTTTTAAAAAAGAGCCATAAGATCAATTTATAAACTAGATTCTCTGCGAGATGTTTTTAAACAAACAGGTATTCTTCAGGTAGTTGCAATAAACAAACAAAATAAGAAGAGCTTCAGTTGTCTTAACATTCCAACTGAAGCTCTTCTTATTTGGTAGCCGTCTGTTGTGCAGTGTGTGTCTAGCGTCGTCGTGAAGCAGCAGTGGTGTAGAGCGACTGACCAGCCTCAGTTGTTTAGCAGCTATCTTTTCCATCATGGTTTGCAATTGCTGACAATAGACGTCTGCCGTAATCGTATGGCCAGATTTGTGAAAACTGTAATCAATTACACCGACACTAATCTACCAAACGCTTACAGGTAACTTTTTTGGATCAATTTTCATTTGGGGCAGGGTTTGGCTGGCATGCCAGGGTCCAGCCATTGCGATGACGCTTCCGATTATCGTAGAGAATCTATTTTTCATCACCGGTTAAGTAATGTAACGCAGCAGTGGTTTGCAATGGCTCCGCTTCCACAATAGGCTTCAATTCTCCAATATTAACTTGGGTCTTCGGCCGTCCACGGACCGTCCAAAAACGCATTGTGTGTTGCAGTGGACAAAAAAGTGAAGTACAAAAAACAGAAGGAAAAAAACAAATGAATGACGGCTAACGAAACAGAAATATTTGTGTAAATAACTGTATACATTTTAATTTGGAATTTCTAACCAAGGAGGAGAAATTTGTGATTAAAGTGGCCAGTACGACAAAATACCAATTCCATATGTAAGGACCTCATAATATTTTTTCACCAGGCAAAGGTAAAGTGAATAAATCATGCCGGCTGTTCTCAGCAGAACTGCGTTCCAAACCGACATATTCATTCGACAAATCAAAAGTGCTTGTAAAAGTCTACTTGAATAGACAATATTTAGATATTTGTAATTTGATTTTTATGACTTATATGGTATAAACTTTTAAAGCTATTGAAGTCACACGATACGTATAATCGAATCTATTAATCACGATCGAAGTTATGTATTAATTTAATATATAACTTCGACCATGATTATACAACATGAACATAATAAAAACAAATAACTTACACAAAAACAAACATACAAAAAAAAATAATATCAATAAGAAATAATAATAAATTAAAACAACGAGTTGTTCTAAGAGCCCTTAAATGATATACTTAAATATTTATTAAATATAATATTATATATTACAAGTAGCAAATTATACAAAGAATAAGAACTTTGGTAATATTATTATTGAACGAGTATAATTAATATATGTAATTATTTAACAATATTTTTCGTAATTTGTGTAGTGGTTAATACTCTTTGGTTGTTATGCTAAATAGAAGACATAAAATTATGACATTAATATTTGTAATGTGTCTGTATAATTTTTCAGTTATGCTAATTCTTAATATTTAAGCAATACTAATTAAATAAAATATACATTTGTAATATCTTAATATTTTTACAATGATTATAATTTATACATTGAAACATAAACTTCAAGTCATCATGATGTGAATAAAAATGGGTCCCAAGCCAATTCTTGTAAAAACTGAACCAAGAAAAAGTATTCTTTTGACACCCAGTCGTATCGTAACTCGGCCTGATAATCTTGAAGGTGGTGAAGAAACAGAAATTGCTGCACAAATCTTAGTACCACAAGAAGGAGGATGGGGATGGGTAGTGGTCGCTGCTTCTTTTTGCTCTGTATTAATATTAGATGGCATATCATTTACTTTTGGGAGCTTATTAAAAGACGTTTCAAGTGATTTAGGTGTGTCTGAGACTTTAATAGCATTTATTAACTCTTTAGCTATTGCAATTTATTTTATTGCAGGTCCTATAGCGTCAGCTTTTATAAACCGATTTGGTTTTAGGGCATGTATAATGTCCGGATCTGTACTAAGTTCATTTTCTTTATTCATTTCATATTTTGCAACAAATTTTCCGTCGCTTTGCATATTCTATGGATGTTTTGCTGGGTTTGGTTATTGCTTAATAAACATGTCTGCAGGCCTAGTGGTTGGATTTTATTTCGAGAAGTTACGATCGTTAGCTTTAGCTATAGCAACCTGTGGATCTAGTGTAGGAGTTATGACGTTTTATCCATTTAATTCATATTTAGTAAAGTTGGCTGGTTGGCGGACAACAACGTTACTTCATTCTGGCCTTTTGGGAATGATATACTTCCTAGGAATGACTTTTCAACCTTTGCTTTCTTTTACCGTTGCAACGGCAACTGAAGATCCCACACGTACGGTTACTTATTTACCAAATCTTTCAACGGCCGCCGTGCCGCCGGGTCGTACTAAGGCAGAGGATTTATTACCCACAGCAACTGAACGACTATTTTGTGCTGCGTCAAATTTAAATTTTCCAACTGCTGCTGCAGTAGTAGATGATAGCAAAGTTGCCCCAGATACACAACCAGGCCCATCTACAGCAGCAGTATCTAAACTTACATTAACTGCAAATGCACCACAAGGAGGTATAAGTCCCAGGCAGTTAAAGCAAGTAAAATCTATAATGTCAAAAACAAGTATTCAGGACAAAATGAAAAGATCTATAGAAGTGACAGTCTCAGTAGAAGAACAGAAGAAAAGTGGGTGTTGCGGTTGGCTATGTCATTGGGATCAACATATTCCACAATCTCGACCTTTGTATAGAGATGACGTATTTTATGATGGCAAACTGGAAAAGCTGCCAGTTTATCAAAAGAGTATGATGAAAACTGCTACGTCTAAAACTGGACTTGAATACCAATTAGCCGTATCTAGAGCTGCTACAGCTGTTGACTTAAGAGAAAAGAGAGGAATATTTACAACTGCTGCTAGACGAGTGCTAGCAACAATGATGGATCCTAAATTATTAAAAAAGAAGTCATTTTTGTGTTTGTGTTTGGCTGGACTGTTAATTTATATCGGTTTCTTAACTCCTTATGTTTTTATACAAAGTAGCACTTTAGAAGCAGGATTAGATCCGCGACACTGTAATTTGTTTGTAAGCGTTATAGGTTTTTCTAATGCAATAGGAAGATTGATACTAGGGGCTATCGCCTGTAAAGTGGACCCGTTACATTTATATATATTTTCTATGCTTATATCAGGGCTAATTACGATATTGTCTCATATATCATTTAATTTATATTACCAATATTTTTACTGTTTTGTGTTTGGTTTCTTTGTGTCATGTGTTGCTTCCTTAAGAAGCATGGTTCTTGTATCTTTGTATGGGTTAGATAATTTAACAAACGCCACTGGTATTGTTTTATTATTTCAAGGAGTAGGTAGCTTAGTCAGTACTCCAGCCGCTAGCATGTTAAAAGATATTTATGGGTATGCCGTAGCTTTTTATATTGCTGGAACATTTATTATGATTGGAGGTTTCATTTTGCTTCCAGTTAAATATATGTCTAGAAAAGAAAATAAAAGTTGTGTGACTATTACTAATACTGCTGTTAAATCTTAGTATGAAATAGTATGAGTATTTTTTAAGTTATTATTATTAAATAAATATTGACAAAGTATATTTTTAAAGTGATTCTTTTTTTTAAATTAAATAATACTATACCTTCATAGTGGGCATTTTATAAATAAATAAAAATGGCTTATTATCTTTGAATATTTTTTTTTAATTTATCTAGTTTCAGCCCCTACAATACAATACAATATTACGCTTGTTGGATGTCAATTGTCTATGATATTTTTTTATGGCAGCCCCAAAACGGTTCATGTTCGAGCGCATTTTGTTCTGTCTGAAACCGGCCGCCATACTCAAACAAAAAGATTGAGATGAAAAGATAAATTTATTTATATAGAAGTTCGTTGCAAGTGTTTTAATTTACTAAATGAGTTCTAAATCAGATGTAAATAGAAGAGTCCTCGCCATTCAGGCGAAAAAGAAAAGGCATAAACTGGGCAAGAAGAAAAACCGTGAGGAAGATCACGGCGCTGGTGGACAAGGAAACGGCCTGCGCAATCAAACCCAGAATCGGCTCGAACCAACACATAGTTCTTCCAATGAAACTATCGAGGAGGATGAAGATGAGCAATATGCTAGTGATGACGAAGAGCAGGAGGACAGTGCGGACTATTGTAAGGGTGGATACCATCCTGTCAAAATCGGAGACCTATTCCTGAATCGCTACCACGTCACTAGAAAATTAGGTTGGGGGCACTTTTCTACGGTATGGCTGTGTTGGGATTTAGCTGACAAGCGATTTGTTGCTTTAAAAGTAGTTAAGTCTGCGCCTCATTTCACTGAAACAGCTTTAGACGAGATTAAGATATTAAAAGCTGTCCGTGACAGTGATCCTACTGATCCTAAAAGGAATAAAACAGTCCAATTGCTTAATGATTTTAAAATTACAGGAGTTAATGGAACTCATGTGTGCATGGTGTTTGAAGTTTTAGGACATCATCTGTTGAAGTTAATATTGAAGTCTAACTACAGAGGTATACCCCGTGAAAATGTAAAAACGATTATCCGCCAAGTACTAGAGGGCCTGGATTATCTTCATACAAAATGTAAAATAATTCATACTGATATAAAACCTGAAAATGTGTTAGTATGTGTTGATGAATCATATATTCGGAAATTGGCAGCTGAAGCGACTGAGCTACACTCTTTGGGGCTCAGGTTACCACATTCTCTTATCAGCACTGCTCCTAAAGAGTTTCAAGAACAAGTTGTAACAGGTAAAATGAGCAGAAACAAAAAGAAAAAGTTAAAGAAAAAAGCCAAACGCCAATCAATGCTTCTTAAGAAACAAATGGAACAAATTGAAGAAATGGAAGAACAAAAAAAAACAGGCAACAACAGTGAATCAGCACCTATGTCTCAAGATAATGATGATTCCCCACCAACACCTGAAGAAGTCAGTGTCATAGAAAACACTCGTTCTGATAATGAAACAAATATAAATGGTATCAATGATATGCAGAGAGCAGATGATGATGTTTTTGATACGGACGCTGAATCAGTCCAAGTAAGAAGTAAACTGTATGGCTGTGGAGATGACGCAGGCACACCTATGTCTGAAGGAGAAATGACTGACACCCCACCTTCCTTTAACTCACAAAATAAAAGTAAATTGGACAAGATACCAGACCCTGCATTTGAAGTGTGCGAAGTAGAAGTGAAAATAGCTGATCTAGGTAATGCTTGTTGGGTTCATCGTCATTTCACTGAAGATATTCAAACAAGGCAGTATAGATCATTAGAGGTTTTACTCAGTGCAGGCTATGGCACTTCAGCTGATATTTGGAGTACAGCATGTATGGCTTTTGAATTAGCTACTGGTGATTATCTCTTTGAACCACACTCTGGAGATGGTTATAGCCGAGATGAAGATCACTTAGCTCATATTATTGAGTTGCTTGGCGATATTCCTAAACGTATTGCTGCATCTGGAAAGTACTCTAAAATATTTTTTAATAAAAAAGGTGAACTTAGAAATATAACTGGACTAAAACCATGGGGCTTAGTTTCTGTTTTGACTGAAAAATATGAATGGAGTCAAATGGATGCAGAAGAGTTTGCTGATTTTTTGAAGCCCATGTTGGACTTTGATCCTAATCGGCGAGCTACTGCTTATGAGTGCCTTCAGCATCCTTGGTTGAAGATTACAAAGCCAGAACAAAATGAGTCTGAGGAATAATTGCTCTCTGTTACATTGGATGTTTACACATTCATTAAATCAGTAGTGTCAACATATTAAGTATTTCAGTGTTTTATGTTAATAATCAAAGTTTATTTATGGATTTGTTTGTGAATAGTTTAATTTGTATCTAATTTTTTGTTCACAATCTCTAATTCCAGAATAAAATTGTGTGCGAATAGAAAAAAACTGGTAATAACTCAAAATATTAGAGATCCAATCTTGATAGTAGCAATGTATATAATACACCCGCTGCTCAAGTAAGTAGCTTCAAATTAGATTGGCATTTCCAAATCTCCAAATTCCAAAATGTTGTACAGATAGGTGTAGAAAAATTGTGATGTATGATGACATAGACAATATAGGTTTGGTCACATTAAATTAAACATTTAGGATTGAATAGTTGATATAGAAATGCACTTGACACCATCTAGAATGTGAAAATCTGTGCAAATTGTGCATACAGTAGCCATTCTGGTAGGATGTTCACATAGATTAAGTTTGTCTTTTATCACTATCACAATAAAAAATCTCATAATGTAAACTTAGAAATAAGACAGTATTTGTAATGCCAGATTTCCGAGACTGCCTTTTTTACATTTGAATGAGTCACATGAAATTATAAATGGTTGCAATTGACTGTTGAGAGGCAGCAAGATAGTGACTTTAAACCAGTAAATAGTTATATTATTTACCATAAATCCCAATTTACATGACCATAATTTGTATTAATTATATCTGCAAATTTACATAAATAAAATTACGAAACGAGCTTGTTAATATGGCCTTTTTACTTTTAACCTGTAGGAAATAACAAATCTTTATGTATATGAAAGTTACTCTAGATACTAAAAAAATTAATATATTGCAATTAGAAAGTTTTCTGTCTGTTAATTTATGATCTTTTTAAAGAAGTATTACATAAAAATGTAAACAGATATGATTTCGAGTAAGGTGGGGCAGGAAGTACATTGCTTACAACTAGGTTGTGGCTCCCAGTGATCATATTGTACTCTGGGGAACAATTGTGCTATTATATTAGAACTACAATGTCATGAAATACATAAACCACTTCTTAATATTTTTTGTTCAATATTGATGTAATTACATTTTTATTGTAGATAACTAACTTCTATGATAGAAGCCTATCACTGGTATGGATTCAGTTTATTAAAAAAGGCAGAGTATACATTTAGTAACTGTATAACATCTTTATTTATGTTCTTTATTTTAACACAGATTAACTTATAGATAATAAATTTAAATTCTATGTCTAAACTTAATTTTGAGTATTGTCAGTTTAAATTTACAATTAGTAGAAAGTAAATATAAAAGTGGCCTATTATATATTGGTTTATTTTAAGAAAAATTATATGTTTCGTCGCTACTCTACAACTTGAATTTAGTACCAATAAATAGCAAAGCTATGTAAGGTGTAGGATATCACGACTAACACATTGCCTACCTAATACGAAGCCTAATAGATCAAGTGTGACGATATCGTAATACGTAATGTAAGTACTAGCCACCCGATGTAATTTTTTTGTCCTCTAAATTACTATTCAATAAGTACTAACACTTCTCTTTTTTAAATAAATGATTTGATCGATACAATTATCTGAACATATACAATTTTTATAACCCTTTACGTTTATTGTGGTGTAACATATTTTTTGTATTTTATTTGGGGGGTAATTATGTAATTAGATTACAATATATTTACAAGTTTCTTTTTTTCTAGTTTTATTACGCATATAGTAGAGTAGACGGAAGCATTGAACAAATAGTGTTAAACTGACACTCCTTTTTTTATTTTCCGACTGAATTTGCAATATTCATGTCTCGAACATGCATATTGCAAATTGAGTGGCGCTGCGACATACCCGTGTAGGGGGCGAACAATTATTGCCTGTATACTCAAACAATGCCCCACAGCATTTCGATAACCTCATCTTTTTTAATTTTGATGCTTTTTAGTACCTCTAAAAAAATATATCGGTCAAGTGCGATTTTTTTTCATGATATACCAATAAATCTCTAATTTTCCGATTCGAAAGTTAACAAACTAACTTGTGCTCGTATGCACTTATTTTGTATGAGCTAAACTACACAATGTATATTGACGCTGGAAAGTGTAATTGCCTTAAATATACAAGTTCACGCCAGAGCCATAAAGCTTTAAATTTATTCGAACTAGGAATGTGAAATCTTTGAAGGGATAATGTAATTTAAGGTTAGGCATTGTTTGTTATTTTTGAACTTTATCTAAGGTAGCGAAGTTACGACAAATGTAACCATATACTTAAACGTCGTAAATGGAACATATCAATGTATGGAACTACATATTTGTAATCTTTTTTTTGGGAAAGCGTAATTGCTCTAACCACTACCTTTAAGAACTCGTTCTTAGTTGTTACTTAGTTATTTTATTTATTTTTCGAAAGATAATTGCTGTTAATCATGTATTTCAAATGAAACTAATCGCATCGATCACGTACATTTTATCATGATAAATTTTTTAAAGTGCTACGTTTCGAACACGCTTCAATTGTTAAAATAGTCTTGCGGTCACTCCAGGAATATATCTGGTTTTTAGTTAACCAGTGTAGGCTACAGTCACAATTTAGTCTGCAAAGGAATATAACTTTTCACTGGTCTCAAGAATTGGCTTAGCTTTTTTGTTTAGTTTAAATTTAACAAAAAAGTAAATTGTAGGTTTAAATATTTTAATAAGTATAGATTATATAGAAACCCTTTTTAGGAGGTTAAAAATATTATGTATGTATCTCTTCGCATAAAGTGCTGGATGTCCGAAGTCTCTATAGTGCATTTTTTAAGGCATTCTTCACCTGCGTATGTCTAAAGCTCATTGAAGATTCGGAAGATACCATGTCAACATCAAGATACATTGGCCAATACTTAAATTTTAAAATCTTTTATTCTCTCTTTCGTTATTAATATTAACTTCAGTTAGCGGTTAGCCAGAGGGAATGGGGCACCAAACACTGCATGCATGCATTCCTCTTTCGCCTCGTTTACTAGCGAAAAGAAATTTAAGAAAGAAACTAAAGCTTTTCTTTTATAACCTGACTTAACCTACCCTTTTCGGCATTTTCAGTGGCTCTCGTATCCTGCAACATGACGTTCAGTCATTTTGTTCACGTTCATCACTTGTTTTAGGGTCTGAGGGTTGGACGTCCAGGGTTAGTAAGAAACTTTCGTCCGATATAGATGGGCGGGCAATATAGCCTTACCAGCTCAGTCGACGCTTTTGAAGTGTATACGTTACGTCATGGACCACCGCGTCCACCGGACCACCACACATCCACCTCACCATCTCTATTTCTATAACGTGAAGCTCTTGAGTGTGACGAGATAGTACTTGCCTATATTTACTGCCGTATAATGGAACTGATGAGATGTGGCTGCTTTCTAGACATAAATATATGTTCTTATTTTCACTGGACACGTACTTACCTCCACCTACTTCAGTCGTAACAATATTTTTGTTTTTGTACAGTGTACATTAACTTTCAAATTTACACCGTATAAATGTATAAATGTAGTAAATGTTATGATAGTTAAATTATTGTAAGTGCCATAGTACAAAGAAACTGCGGTTTTAAGCATGGTTACTACATTTTGTGGTACAAAAAAAATGGACGCAAAATAAATTTAAAATGGTCTGAGAGCTACGTGATCTGGGCATTCGATGCAAAATTTTTTCTTATTACATAAAATATGTAAGAACACGTATTTTGGATTTTTAGAGTTAGTCTGTATATATGTATATATATATGAGATTCATATATCACATTGTATGTTTAAGATAATATTTATCTTTAGTAAATAAAATGTTAGATTATATATAATGTAAATTTATTACCGCTAACTGTTAAGTACAATCGAATGAAACTATAGCTATGTATATAAACAAGTATTCTGGCAAAGAATTATAAGAAATTGTTCAGTGAACTGCCACAAATATTTACCTATTCTTGTCTCCTTCTCAAGATCACGTGTAGGTTTTGCTGAAATTGAAATCTAATATCATCTAATATCTGTATAGTCCCTAGCAGCACAGAAAAAAATTCAAACCTCAAAGACAAAAGTCAAGAAGTCAACAAGTCTCCAAGGAGTGAAACAAGTGACATGGGAGTGAAAGTGGGTGACTCGCTTCTGGCAGTGGGTGCAGTGCTTATTGCATCATCAAAATGCGAGTTGCAGGCATTGGTCACCATTTTGAAAGACATGTGTGAAAATAATGTTCTAAGCCTGAATGCAAGTAAGACGAAGGTTCTCGTATTTGAAAGAGACGGAGAAAGGAAATGACAGTGGACGAGGCGAAAGAGGTGTACAGGGACCGCAACGTTTGGCGCTCCGTTCTTTCTGACTACTCGGCTGGGGATAAAACGTAAAGATATGGTATGGTATGGTAAAGACAAAAAGAATACTTCGCGTTACAGAATGAACGACCACATAGTGATCCTATAAGGTTTCCGGAGGTGAAATGAAATATTTAGTACGAGATTCTTTATTGTTTATAGAAAAAAAATTTAAATATATTTCATAAGAAAAAAATCCGCAATCCGAGATCCGAGTCCCGCAGAGAACGCCCTTGCCGTGTCCGAGTCCGAATTACGTAGTGCGTTCTATTTCTCAGGGACAGAGTACCCTCTACCCAACCCAACCAGTATCGCTTTCAAGGCTCAAAGGGGCACGGTGATCTCGCGTTATTATGAATTTAAAAAAGGAGGGTCTATATTCGATATGAATGTATTTTTATTAATGTTCCTGGATAGTAGAATAATAATTTTTTTATTTCAAAGAGCGTACTTCCGAGGTGGTCTCATTGTCGGAATCTGATGATAGAATCCCAGGAAAATTGAAGAAACTACGTTTTATAGACTTGTGCCTATGTGAAATTTCTTATATAAGACATATATTTGCTTCGTGTAGTCATCATCTATGATGATATTAATGAGCTGATGATGGCAGGAGACACAACTTTTGAATAATTAGGAATTACGAGCACTATTCTTCAACTTCTTGGTTCCAAATTCTTGGTTGCCTATACCAAAGATGTTGATAGTGTTTATTAAATCAAACTAAATAAAAAAAATCATTACTTGTCGTAGCTATTGACGTTAAAACGAAGTAGGAGGTCTTTAGTTCTCCGGTTCTTTAGGTTGAGTTAAGTTTGTAAGTATTTCTATGAGCTCTTACAATATAGTAGGAGCACTAGGAGGAGAATACGCAAGCAAGCAACCTTGAGCAGTGGACAAGAACAAACTTAAAATTATAAACAGTAGAAAACCTAAACCGACTTCAAAACAATACCAAGCTAGGTATATACATATATATATATATATATATATATATATATATATATATATATATATATATATATATATATATATTATATATATATATATATATATATATAATTAATAAATTCGTAATTTTTGGAACCTGTTTCAGCTTAAGCAAGAATAAAAAAATAATTACTAAATACACTGAACAAAAGCAAGATAAAATAATTTAAAAAAATATCCAAGTTGGCATAAATATATTATTCAATATAAAAATAATTTTTCAATTCGAAATTCAATCAAACAAACTTTACAGTTATATAATGCTAGATTACTAGATAGCACTTTTGGAGCACTTATTATGTTGGACCTTATGTCTTGCCCGAGTTAGAAGCTTACCTTAAGATACCTATTCATTATTCTAGATGGCAGTAATGTCATCGCTAGTCGTCGTTCGAAGTACATAAACAAAGTCGTTTAAAAGGAGCAAAATTACGTCACTTTATTAATTTTGTATATCTATTATTATATAATTTTACTATTATAATATAATTTTACCAACTAACCACGTAAATGTTGAAATTTCGTAGATTGTTTGTTTAAGATAAGTAATTGTGAAGCTGTTGCTGTTTTGTACTAGATGTCACTGTGTAAAATTTAATTAAAGGAGTTCATTTAAAATATAATATAATATATATATATATATATATATATATATATCTATATATATATATATATATATATATATATATATATATATATATATATATATATATATATATATATATATATATGTATATATATATATATATATAGTATGATGCGAATTACCCAAAAGTTACTACTAGACAGTGTCGATGATACTGGAGAAAGGTTACGCAAAAAAACATGAACACATGTAGGTTTATGAAGAGGTTCTCCGTTGACTTCGTTCTCTTTGACTGTCCTAGATACAGACTGTGCCGTTAGGGACTATGCGTAAAGCTAATAAAATTAATCCTTTTTAAATATATCTTCCATGTAAAAACAGCGATCAGTTCTATTTTAAGACATTTTAGGAAATAATACAATTTAATGTCCTTTTATCACGTCATTCAGAAGTGTAAATGCAAAAATTTGAAAATAATTTATTAGCACAAAAATTGTATTGTATTGTATAATTGTAGAGTATAGTTGTTATTGTATCTACATTCTTTACACGTACATATTTTCATGAGTACCTACTCACCTACTGCATTGAAAGTAGGTCAAATATTTGGTTGCCAAAAAATATCAATTTTAATTATAATTTCATTAAGAATGTAAGTGTTTGAAGGTGATAAGTTTGGCAGAGACGATGACAAAGTCTACGACGCATGCGCGTAGATGCACGCGACCTTCCCGCGTCCTTACCGTCAGTCGACGGCTCATGCCGAATCTCCTCACATGTAAATAAACGACTCACTTTCGTTTCGTTTTCTTTTCCTATAGTATTTTTTGTCGGTAAAACAAGATGAGGTGCTGTGATGTGTTATGAACTGAACCTTGCATATATTCTGTTAACGTGACAAAGGTAGGAACTAATTAATTATTTACTACTGCTGTTGAATGCCTATTGTTTTAAGTAAATAAATAATTTAAAAAATATGATGTAATAAAGACTGCATATTATCTCGTTAAGTGTTGTGTTAATTTTCGTCATTTGAATTGTAAATGAATGTGACCTTGACCTTTGGCCTAAAGCCAATGCCCTTGTAAGTTGTAACTTGTAAGGTAAAGCTTTCTTTTCGTCGTAAGCCGTTTAATTCAAAATGTTTACTTGTCTTTACATTTTATATAAGCGTTATTACTAGACATCGGATTATATGCACTATCAAAATGCCGAAATATACAGGCAAATATGCACTAAAAAAGGGCAAAATATGCACAGAATAGGCACAATCACAGAAACATTTATTATTACAAACGTTTATTTTCCCATTATATAAATACATTATATATATTTGTACAGTTATATTAATAGTAGCTGTATTTTTTTATTATTATTATAACATATAACTGATTTGATTACGATGGCGTCTGATCTACCAAATTTGTCTACTACTTTTTTTATGGATTCTAAATTCTCAGAGAGGACAGCGCGTATTTCACTAACTACTTTTTTGTAGCTAAATGACAGGTAGTTTTTTATAATTGTGGATTCTTTCGGAATTATCCGATTAGTGCAATATTTCTTAAGGAATTTCCGGTACTTATCACTTAATTATACTTCGATATTTAACTGATGGAAACAAATATTGCAACCAATGAATAACTTACATACATCTTTGATGAATTAATATTTTTGTTTTTCTAAAAACTTTCATCAGAATTAGAAGACCAATTATGAGGCAGTAGTTGTTGTCCACTTCAAAAATCATAACGCCTTCTGTCATTAATTGGGTAAAGATTCCATTCATTTTTGTATAAAAATGAATACAGTGAGACAAAAGCAAATGAATTGCCTTAAGCGCGTAAGTGAAGCAACGAGTGGCGTAAGCACCCACGACGCATTTCACCAACGCGTAGATTTAGTTCTCTCTCTGAGTTTTTGCGAAGTGGATGAGCGTAAAATATGCGCTATCGAAAATGTACGATAATATGCAATAACGCTATAAAAATACAATTATATGCATTTGCATATGCAAATATGCAAATGTATATAATCCAATGTCTAGTTATTACTATAGTGTGATTTTTCCGAATATATTATATTATATGAATTATCATTTTTTTGAAATATTTTAATTGATTTTAAGTTTATTTATGACGTTTCGAGCGTGCCAGTTGAAACATTTTAAAAATAAAACTAAATTAGCTTCACGCTGCATCCCGCACATGGCAGGATAGGCAAAGAGAACCGTAGGAACCTAGTGTTAAGACATACTATAGATACTTTTTTGGATTTTTCTAAAGTATGTAACTTTAAAACGTACTATTATATAAAACGTTCAATTAAATACCATTAAGACAATGCCCCGGTTACTAAACCATCAGTAGGTATATGAAAGTAGAGAAGTTAACCGCTTGGGATCATAAATTACAATCACAGGGCTTGCATAGCTGGAGAACCCGTTATTATGGATGTTGGCTTTAGTTCAGTACTATTAAAATATTCTAATACAACTTCTTTGATTTTAACTTATTATTAATTGTGATAAAGTTGCATGTGTGTAACAAATTAATTATTTAGCTGATGTTAATTTATTGTTGACAAAATGTTTGATGCTTGCTTACCTAATCTTTTATTTTTATCACATCGATTAAAATATACCTACAGTTAACCATACTACTTGTTATTGTTAATCATTGTTTATTCGGATATTAGCTGAATACGTGACGAAAGGTTTAAAATGAATTTTACACTAATACTATTGCAAGCTTTTTCAAATTCTACCTTTCTATCTACATTTACCGGTTCGTAGTCCAAATTATAGAGAATTCATACGGGCTATACTATCAGGTTCGTTACAATCGAGTCGCCTCCACATTTTTAAGTTTCCGTACCTAAAAAGGCTATTTGATTTTTGATTTGATAATTTGCAATCAAAAGATATGCTTCTTTTTTGCCGCATTTTGTACGAAATTCATAGCGGAACAAAATAAACTAAACGAAAGTTAGAACTTATAATACAAACAAAGTACCTCCATGGCTATTTGATTTTAGTTGCAGCTTGATACCTCTACGTAATCCAAACAAAGTTACGTACGTAACGTACGAGACCCTAGAGTAGAAGTGTACATATATTCTCTACCGACAACTTTAATTTAGACAACTAAATTATTCTGTATGTCAAATAACGCCATCAATTAATTACAGTAGCTTTATATAGATAAAAAATACACATCAATTTATTTATTTATTTGCGATACTTATTGATAGCAGTTACATTAATCATCGATACATTTTTTAATGAGCTTAAGTGAAATTTATTATGTAAACTCATAAATGATTGTGTATTATAAATGATTGCAAAAAGGAGAAATTCAATTTAAAACATCTGTTCAGTGTCTGGCCCATGACACGCATTGTGTTGGTATTATTCTTTTTTTAAAAAAGGCTCGTTATGTTTGAACTTGTTTTATATATGTATATAATATATGGAGTGATCATTGCGCATACTTTCTTATCTGTAAATAACTTAAGATGACTTTTCACTTTGGCATTGCGACCGATGATTGTTTGCCAAATATATGTCGCCTGATCAAGACATCAAGACACGATAAACTATTACCTTTCTAAATCTGCCAGAATGTGTTCGTAACATGGGCCTGGGTTGCTATCACCAATCAAATACTTTGTAAATCTTAAAATGGTTTTGAGGAAAAATACCTACTATATAAGTCTTGATTTACCAAATGCACTTAAATAAAAATGCCTAAAATAGTATTTTATATTATTTAGCACATAAGTTTTAATATAAAAATTCAACATAAAAATTAAGTTCACTGACCGTGTCGTCCATTAAATATTTTTTTTCTTGCAAATACCACTTAGTATGACACCGTAAGTGTGCGTTAAGTAAATTCAAGTAATTAGCAGACGTCATATCATTTATATTTTTTATTGATGTTCTTAATTTTTTTATATTTAATATTATTAAAGTCGTAAATTAAAGAATAGAAAAGTAACATGAAGCCAGAACAGAGGTGAACTTAGAGTTTGTAACATACGTGATTGGAATATTATAAAAAAAGCCAAGCAATATATTTCAGAAACTTATTACAATTAAAACAAAATGACATTGAATGTTTCATTACTATAGTATAATAAAAGGTATTCTTGTGGTTTTTTAGCTTGACGTTTTATTACGCATATATTAGAGTAGGCAGGGTGAACATACAGTAAATACAGTACGTATTCCGCTTTCCGTCCGAGTTCAAGACAGTGCGAGAAAGGGTTTAAAGATTAAAAAGATTAAAATATATCTAACCCCCGATTGGAATTGCAACGATGTAGTAGATATTTCTTAAAAATCATGTCGGTACTAACTACTAAATTACTAATAACTAAGTTAGTTACATTTGATATTAAAATATGGTGATATCGATCAATGTTATCTGAAAGTAATTTTGACAAAGCTATGAAGCTATGAAATGGCTTAATAGTTTTAGTTTATCAATGATAGTCTATTCTGGTATACGTATCCTGTTACCTATACAGTATGAATATAATAATACAGAATTTCTATAATAAAAAAATAATTGGTTAAAAGTATTGGTTACAATATATACATTAAGTACCTACACTATTTAGGTACTAAATGTTTTAATTAAGTTATTTTACTTGATTACTTTCATCCATTAGCTAAGGGTTCACCCGTAACGTAAGTTTATTTTTATGATTTTAGTCTGTTTCAAATATTTCATATCACAGTAACAATAAAATTATTTCAAACAATATCTAATTGATAAGAAATTAAATTATCTTAAAATACTTTTTGTATTAACACACTTATATTTACATAGGTACATATAAACAATCGTACAACAAATCTGAGACTTGCGGTTAACCATAATCCTACGTCGTTAGTCATATGTGTTTAGTTTATTTATGATTTTACTTAAAATCTATTTATTTTTGTCTTAACTAAAAACGCTTCTTGCATTTTTCTTTTTATCTGTCAACAAAGCTCGTCTCGTCTCGTCGTATGCAAATAGTGCTAAAGTGTGACATTTGGCAAATATTAAAAATCAACAAAGCAAAAGAATAATTTTAAATACTTATATTATTTACTTAAATGTATGCTTATTAAATGTCGCATGCACTGTGACGATCAATATTGACCTTTATCTTGACCAGACCTAGCCAACATAAATAATAAAAACAAACATTACATTAAATTATTACAACATTATAAGAAAGCCAAGCAAGTTATTTAAAAACTAATCTCAATTAAATAGTACAAACATATATAATAATACGATATACTCATGTTCATTTGTCTAATGTATGTACGAACTGTCATTCTGAACATATATATATATATATATATATATATATATATATATATATATATATATATATATATATATATATATATATATATATATATATATATATAATATACATATAAACATTTAAAATATTAAATTCATATATTTTTCTTCACACATATTTTCAAAACCGGATCCGTAAATGATAACTCAAAATTATATTACTTATTCAGAATTTCAACGATGTCAAACAACTTTATTACTTATAAAGTATATATGATGTATGTATTGTATACGTGGCAGGTGTTTACAAACTTTTATAGGTTGCGCCAATTTTTCAATCCGCCCGCCCACAGCTCACGCGCACTGCATTGCTAATTATAGAGTGACACTGTTTAATAAAAGCGACTGTCCTGGTACTTTTCCATACTAAATCGTTGACCGCAAAAGATAAGGAGAAAGCACTTGCAGCGATTCGCTTTGTTACCATATAAATTTATAATATTATTGTAATTTTAATATTTCTTTTTATTGATGCAATATGGTCATATTTCACTCATTAGTTGTACTTGACGTATAACAGAAAAAGGAGTTATTATTTAAGGTAAGATAAAAAAATATTAAAAAATAATTGTGAATGACATACGCACATTAGTACTTGTCATTGTCATTGTCCTAAAATCACCATCCACTTAGGGTATCGATATTTAGACTTTAGAATAGTCTAGATAGATATCAAAAACTAAATTAAATTGATAACAGTCGTAAGCTATTTATAAAAAAATTGAGTTCTATCATAGTAATTATAGTGCAAAATTTATTCTAATCTACATAAAAGTCACTTGGATTTATTGTATTATAATAAATATGAACGATGTAATTTATTTACACATAAACAGCGTAAAGGTCTTGAATGGGTGATGTGAGAAAAGCGTGAGAGCTGCGGTACAATAATACTAAACTACTACTACTATAAAAACTTAATTTATTTACATAAAACTGTACCATAACTTAGTACTTGCGCATATCTCTTAGACTTGCACTTATTACCTATTTGTAAATAAATTAAGTAGGACATTTATCTTAATTAAGCCTTTTCTCATATTGCAATTGGATGATACTATTTTAAAATGTGTAATTTTTGCATTTTTATAGCTCTTTATTTCTTTATTAAATGGATATGTAATAATAGGTATGATGATACAAATGAAATTGGAAATATAAATAATAATAGTGTTACATGTGAGATAATAAAAAGAAATAAATTAAATAATTTCAAAACAATTTCGATACGCATCCTTCCTGTCCTTTTATAAGTACATGCTCGTCTGTACGGGACATAGGATCTAGACAGCCAGTCATCTTTATGCGATCGTCTCACACGCACTCCCACTTGCTTATGCGGATTAATTTCTCTTAATTTTCATATTGCATAGTTTAATAAGCTCGTGTGTAGTGAGTGCATACTAGTGTTCGATATGAAATGAATTTACGGGTAAGCTATAATTTTACTATTTACATTCTTAAGTTATAAATAAAAATAACAATTTAGTTACTTAAGTTATAAATAAAAATAAAAATAACAATTAATTTTACAGCCAAAAATATGAATTAGGGAGGTTAATTTCTATAATAAGTGTGTGCAATGAGAATACATTAAGAAATTCAAACAAACATGAAATCGGCGCTCTCTGCTTCCCTAGAGAAAAACAATACAATTTATGAATATATAAATTATGAATCAATACGTATATTAAAATTTCTTAAAATAATATTAATAAATAACTACAAAATAAGTCTAGCGGTAGCAAGAGCCTAGCTCATAGCTATGCTTCTCAATATTAAATAATGAAGTCGCATCTTGAACCCCGTTAGTTAACACGGATTTATTATGAAAAGAATGTGGGTTCTATCTATTCAAAATATTTACCTTATTGAAGTGTTGGTAGCAAACATGGTCTTCATTTAATCGCTATTTTATATACAAATATAACTATTATCAAAGTCACGTGCACGTTACGCGAGTGACGGTTAAAGCTGTGTTGTTCAAGTTAATAGTGTTAGATATTTTTACTTACGGCTAATTAAAAAATCAAAAAATAAATTAGCTCACGCTGTGTCCCGCACATGGCAGGGTAGGCAGAGGGAACCGTAGAAACCGTAGGAAGTAGTACCTAGTGTAAGACACTCCGTCCCCCCCCCCCCCTTTCGAGAGATTTGCGTGTTAAATGGCGGAACTCAACGCCGCGCTTATGCCTTGTTACCCCAGAGCGACAAAAATGAAAATCATTGATGCTCCCTAAGTGGGAATCGAACCCACATAGTTACATAATTACAAAAGGTGGACTTATCTCTAGAAGAGATTTCTTCCAGCCAACCTGTACCGTAGCCAACACCAGTAAGTAGCGAGACAGAAATGATGCAATATAAAGATAAAAATGTACATAATTACATAAAAATAAAAATAACTTAAATAAAAATTCCAATATATAAAGCATAGAAGATATACATACTTACATACATACATACATACAAGTAAATAGACATATACTTATACAAATACATATAAATATATACATAGACTATAAAATATAAACACATAAAAATATAATATAAATAAAACATAGTTAAATTAAAGACTTTTCAGATACTGTTTAGTTTGTTAATTAGATGTTTTTTCAATATCGACTTAAAAGACGATATTGATTGGCTTTCTTGAATAGCCTTAGGGAGTTTATTCCAAAGGAGTGGAGCCTGTACGGAAAAGGAATTTTGAAGGAATTTGGTATTGCTCTTTGGAATGTCTAGCATTGGCAAAACACAAGACCTCCTCGAACGTGTAGGAGAGGGAAGGATTTTAAAACGGGAACGGGGTAGATAAGGAGGGAAATTTTGGTACTTAACTATTTTAAAGAGAAAAGAAAGGATATGCAGATCACGGCGAAAACGAATAGGGAGACAATTAAGCTGAGCTCGAAAATGGGATACGTGGTCATACTTGCGAAGACCGTAAACAAAGCGTATAGCGAGATTTTGAAGACGCTCTAATTTGTTAATTTGCTCCTCAGTCACATCCAAATAGCAGACATCGGCATAGTCAAGAATTGGTAGGAGAAGACATTGCGCTAGCATTATTTTTGTTTTATGAGGAAGGAAGTATTGGAGACGCTTAAGAGAACGATAAGAGAAATGCATACGTTTACTAAGTTCGCCTATGTGGGGTGTCCAAGACAAATTACAGTCAAAAATTAGACCCAAATTTTTCACTTTATCATAATATGGGATTGGAATTCCAGAATACATAATCGCAGGTACTGAATTCCAATTGATTTTACTTGCAAGTCGGCTACTACTGATTATGATTGCTTAGGATTTTTTCGGGTTTACTGACAGCCCGAAAGATTCAGCCCAACATTGGATAGCAGCTAGATCTTTATTTAAAATATTGATGGTTTCGGACAATTCGTTTATATAGCCATGTTGGTATAACTGCAAATCATCCGCATACACATGGTAAGTAGAAAAAATGATTTTGGAAATATTGTTTATAAAAATCGAAAACAGAAGAGGAGAAAGAATGCCGCCTTGTGGAACGCCAGCAGTGAGATCTAGCCAAGATGACGTATGATCATTAACTTTCACACACTGTTGATGGCCGAAAAGATAAGAGTGAATCCAGTTTATAACAGTCGAAGAAATGTTTACTGCGTATATAAAATATAAAAAATCCTAGTAAAATGTGGATTCACTATAAATGAAAGAATAAGTTGTTGAATAATAATTTAGGTTTTGTTATTTTGAGTTATTTACACTTAAGCCATATCAGAGTCATGTGCTGACCTTATTAATCCTATGAGATTAAAGTTTAGCTTATTATTTTGTCATGACTAGTATGATAATAGTGAAAATATTATGTGAGTTGTTAGGTTATCAAATACTATTTTAATCAAGGCTTCTTAAGATGAACTTCAAAACATACTATGTATTGCATTTTTCATTTCTAATTTATTAAATGTTAAAACCACTTGCTCTAGTATATAATTTCAATTAAATTATGGTTTACCATAAGTTCAGAGTTATTTAGCTGTCAGATACACCTACAGTCTAAACAAAGTGTTTACCAAAATTATTAGATACATTATATAGATATTTAACATACATAAGTATCAAGTATTTACATATATTTATTATACGTATACATATGCAAAGACGAATTAACATTGAAGTGAAGTTTAATTACCTATGTGAAGTTTAATTACCTAAAATGGTATCACAAGTGACTACTTTTTCTTTGCATTACTGAAGGCAGCCATCAAATTGTTCTTTATAAAGGCATAACTTGTTCCATGTAAAGCAATGTACTTTACAATAATTATTGTGTCGCGACATAGGCAACATTATACTAAATAACCGACTTACAATATATTGTGACCATTGTGGCGCAGTGGTCTGACTATACCGCAATATATAACGCAATGGTTGTGACTTCAATGCCCACTTGGAAAATGTTATTTAATAATTTTCCTGTTCTGCAGTAAAAAACGGCGTTGTTGATGACTCGAATTCAGGTGCCAAGTGGAAGACGGACCTGAACCCTGCCATATGCAGACTTCTTCAGACATTATTCAATACAATTAGTGCTATGTTTTACAATTTAGTGTATACTCTGCATGCAAGTATTTATGCAGCCATTCCTGCATACATTATGAGTATTTATGTATATTATATTGCATGATTACACACGGGACACCAAAGGTTATCACACAAATAACAACAAGCGTGTCCCCTGTTGGAATGTGCAAAATATGAAAATATTGGCGCCGACGCTGTGTATTATTCTTGGCAGATTCTTCTTTTATTTATATTGCGAATAAAATTAACCTTTTTAGAATGAATGCTGTTTATTTTAAAATGTATGTGTTGATTTCGAATTCCAATTGGTATTTGAGTTCTTTCCAAAATAAAAAAAATTACAAAGTTAGTTTAGTTAGTTAGTATTTTAGATTGTCCTTTGTGGTTTCTTTTTATACAGGTACATCATATGTTAGATATTTATTAATTATAATTAATAATGTCTGCCACCTATCGTTTGCGGAAGTCGTAAAGTGCAGGCTATATAAATAGGAAACATCACACTTCATAATATATTTGAAGTAGTCAGTAATTATCTTGAATTTTCAAAGTTTTTATTATATTTATTGTATGCGAGTTGCATAAAGAGATGACTCTTGCATTGTTGCCAAATTATATATAAAATAAAGTTTACTAGTATACAAAGATGGCATACAAAGTTGTTTTTGCTTGTAAGTGTGTCTCGGGCATCTGGCAAGTTCGGCCATTGTGTGATGTATGTGTGTGCGTGTCACGCTGCATGCCCGTCACGCTGCGTTGTCACATGCTCCCATAGGTGGAGTGTCCCTACGCAATAAAAAATAGAATAACCATTATTGAATACAGCACATTTTTGTTGTCTTATATGTAAGTAAGAGGTGTTTTTAAATAGTATTTTGAGCATTATAGCAGTATTCATAAAAGAAGTGTTTACGTTAAAGAGATTATGCCTATCTATCTTTATATTGTTTTTAGTAAAATAATCGTGTAATCGTTAATTATATAAAAAAAAAACATATACAACTAATTGTATTGTTTTTTTAAAGTGTTAATGTACACCAAGGTTAGAAAAATGTGTTTTAGTATTTTTCTATTTGTTCAGATTTTTATATGTTTTCTTTAAGTATATACAGCTACTATTGTTAATAAAAAGGGGCAAAACAATAAAGGCTGCATAGCGTATAAATTAGTGAGCTACCAATGTTTCTATTTTCCGCTAATGTCGTTGAAGGTCACTGCGCGTGCTCCGCCCGCCCCGAAAACAACTTCGTTATGGGTTCGACGACCTATGAACATTTATATTTAAACCTTTTAAATTAAGCTTGGGAGAAATTTTTATATCAAATGATCTTTTTTTACATTTAATAGTTTATTTCGGACGGCTGGCTTCTTGTCAGAAACAAAAATATAAAACTAAATGCTAACAGATATTCATTTTATTTCAGTTTCGTACTTTGTAGACAGTAGTACTGTTTATTAATACCTCATAATATTTACATATCATAATGATGTCATAATACATCTTAGACCTTAGCATTACGTTGAATTATCACGGATCACCATATCGACAAAATGTTTAATCGGTTGCAAAGGTAAACATAATAAGAATAAAAGCTAAATAAGTTATGGATTCGATTATTCAATTGTTATTTTAATTTTCTCAATTTTTAGATAAATAAGTGTAATGTAGGGTTTCACATATTACAGATATCACAGATAGATTACAGAGATCAGCATGGAATATGTAAGGAAATTCACAATACTCCCTGTATTGTGAACATTTATATGTGTGGAAGATGCTTTTTTAGACGTTCTCTCCGTTGGCACCGTTATATTCTATGGGTGAAAATAAATCGATAAATAATTATAGTCCATATGAAACAAGCGCAGGGTTTTAAATATAAAAGTCTTTAACTTCTGTGCAGGTTACCATTTTTGAAGTGTATAAAAATAAATGTCAGGCAATGCAGGATTGACAGGAAATAAATATCATAAAACATTCAAATTTTAAGGATAATGTCTTATATATCTACATAATAACTGAGATTCCGATTGTAACTTTTATTCATTGTTAGCACTAAAGTAAATATCTACTGGCTAAATGTTGCTAGTGGGAGATTATATATAAATGATTTATTTGATTTATACTGTTATCGAACCACGCACATTGTACTTTTTGTATATTTGGTTACTTACTATCATGTAAGGTTTGTTGTTGTCTTCATTATTAGATCAATACAAACTTTTTCTAAAACATAGTAAACAGTTTTAAATAAAACATTTTTTTCGTAATATACGAGTATGAATAATTTTTTTATAAAAAGAAGAAATACTATTAATACATTTTATACCGCAATATATCAAGCATTTTGATTTTAGTTACATTCTAATATTTATGTAAATTACATGACTTTGGGTCGACGCTATAAGATTTGTACTATCCCTACTAGCTACAGTATACTAGTATAAGGAGCTTGTGGTATGCAGGCGACCGGTCCTGTTGTGGCATTCCTTCCATGAATAGGGTTACCGTTACCGGTTACAATAATTTGTGAAAAGTTAAAGCAATATTGGCAATTTTTTTTAGATTCTTAAAAAGTTATTGTATGCAGT
Source organism: Dione juno (assembly GCA_037127375.1). Taxonomy (NCBI): domain Eukaryota; kingdom Metazoa; phylum Arthropoda; class Insecta; order Lepidoptera; family Nymphalidae; genus Dione; species Dione juno. Next base: position 2,317,043 of record JAXRJS010000052.1, read on the forward strand.
AAAAAATTAAGTTATTGATACATTTGAAAGCGGCAGCGTTGAGTTCCGCCACTCATCACGCAATGCCTAGAATGGCGGAAAGTAAGGAACGTAGTGTCTTAACAATAGATTTCTTCTGCCTACGGTTCCCTTTGCCTATCTTGCTATGTGGGATACAGCGTGAAGGTAAAAGAAAAAATTAAAAGCAAAATGTTAAAGTTAAAGGTCTTCGATATTCTACTTGTTCTAAGTATTAATATTTTTAGTGAAAATAACAGCGCCTGGATGAAACTCGACGGTTGTGGTTTCGATTCTTACTCGGGCAGAATGAATTATTATGTTTTCCTCGCTCCAGTAACAAGACCAAGCTCGCCGTTGTGTTCCGCCACTCGAAGCACAACATCTCGTAAATCGGAAAGTGGATTGTCACAACCTTAGGTCCCACCTACGGATAGGTAGATAGTGGTGCTTACTTAGCTTATTATTGTTTTTATTTAAGTTTACAATGCAATTCTATATAATGTATAAAATGTGATATATTTTTTTTGTAATCTAAGTTATTAAATTATTCAAAAGTAAATGCTTATTTACTGCTTGAGTGTGCATTTTTATAACCTAAGCTAAATATTAATTATAATGTTTAATAATAAAAAATACATTTAGTCAAATGAAAATAAAAATAAATGAAATATTTTATAGTACGTGCTGTTAGGTCGAATTTACGTATCTAAGTTCTAAATTATAATATAGAATCACAATAATTGCAATACCATATTTCGCCTTCTTTAATTCGAAATATGTAAGTAATGTAGAATTTTTTGAGTTATGTAAACTGCCGCCAGTGGTTTTGTATTGGTAGATTATGGTACTTCTACCAGAATAAAATTTTCCCGGTCTACCTGTTCCTACAAGTTATACTGAACAAGAATTTCGAGAAACTATTGAATACAAGTGCTTAAGTAAAAATTTAGGAATAAATTGAATGTAACTTTCATAGTCAACATTTAACGTACCATGCCATATTCAATTCCTTTTGGGCTTGCGATCAATGAAAAGTTTAAAAAAATTAAATTTAAAAAATATGTTATGAATGTTTACAAACTAATTTACATTATACTTCTTTAAGCAAATAGTCTCATATTAAGAGAAGAGTTTCAGATACAATAACTTACAAAATATCTAATAATAGCCTGTATATAGAAATAGTACAACTACGAGCATCAATGCTGCCGCACAGCATTGATGCGAGGAGGTTATTAAACTGAAACATTCGCAGGGAGATATTTGATACATGCAGCAATCATGAGCCTGCGGTAATACATTTGAGATAGTAGAGTGTCTGGAGTTTATTTCTGGCAATGTTTACCGATAGAAGGTTCAAGTCGCCGCAATTGTAATGTTTATACGAATCCATATGCGATCAGATCGTATAAGTACCTAGTTATACATATTAGTATGTATGACATTAATAATCTTTACGGCATGCTATAATTAACTTCGATTACCTACTACAGTTTATCGTTTAATATTTTCGGACATGACCTTTGGCTTGTGATGTATAAATTACCTTGTTATGTTATTTATATTTGTTTTGTTTTGTCTTATAAGCTATACGCATCACAATACACTACTTCATTAAAAAGCTATCTAAAGTCTTTTACTTTTTGAGTAAATATATGTATGGCGAAATCACTCCGAAAACGAAAACGAACGAAACGAAAACCTTTTATACGTTCAAGATCTAACAACTCAAGACTCTATTCTCTTTTAATTTTAGTTATTATTTATTATTATTATTTAGTTTCTTTATCTCTTAAGTCTCCCACATATACCTACCCGGATAGGTACAGAAAACTTGTTCCTAGGATGAACACTTCGTCTCTACTTTGCAGACAAGTTTGACACATTATGTATTAAGTGGTGGAATACAATGGATCTGGAAAATGGAAACGTATAAAATATAATAATATTTTTTTATTCCAAAATTAAGTAAATAACCAAACAACTTATAGCTCTAATAACAACATTAGTATAAAATGATGTCGTAGAATTATTAGCGCCCGCATCACAAGCATCGTTTCATAATATGAATACTTACAGTGATACCTCGCCTTACGCTACCCCAATTTACGCAATTTGCAAATCTCGTCAATTGGTTTTTTTCGTTGAGACATACAATAAATAATACATACAAACCATTGGTAATATGATTGAAGAAGTTCTATCTCACTTCTATCTCACGAGGAAAACAAACTCAGACGTAAAAGCAAGACATTCAAGACCTTGATTGTTTAGATCCAATTCAATCAGAAGATGAAATCGTGTTTGGACTTGGTTAAAGAAAATATTCACTCCAACGAAGATTATATGAAGCCATCTTCGTCAAAATAACTAAGTACTTGGTGATTTTATGATTGCATAGCCCAAGATTGTAATAATTATTTTAGAACTAATTTAATTAATTGTTATTTGCTTTGGCTTCTGGCTCCAATTAAAAATAATTTATATGTGTTTATACTCTGATATACTATACTGAAATTATACTCCGATTTACGCGGTTATTTCTGAGGTGATTCTCTCCTATCGCGTAAGTTTTGGATATTACTATATAGGCATTCCATGGGTCCGAACGTTTAGCTAACATCCAATGTGCTTAAAATCGAAAACTGTCTCACAGCACTATGTCTATTTCTGAACATGACAAACTTCTAAATACTAAATAAATATTTTGTATTAGTTGTTATTTAGTAATTATTTACAAGTTTTAACCTTAGGTGAACAGTGAGGAGTCATCTTCTCCTATAATTGTTAGTAAACAAATTAATTAGTAGTAGGTAGCGAATGCACTATTTGCTTAATTAATTAGAATAAATTTATTTATTATATAACTATCATATTAACTTCGAATGGGTTTTATCTGTAGAAAGTGTTAAAGTTAATCTTATTAGTTTATAACCTGATAAAACAAAATAAATAATACTCTTTATAATACACTAGAATGTTTTCTAAAGGTAAATTCGATATAATGGATGAGTTTAACTTGACTTGATCTTGGCATAATTTAAAATCCTGAAAATAATCATCAATGAAAGTAAATAGCGATTAACGTGTTAAGTTTAATCTAGAGTAAACTTGATAAAGAAAGATTTTCAGACGATAATATATAATATTTTATTTGTTTTTTTAATGTACGTGTGGTTTGACATTAACATATTTCTAATTATATTATATTATATATAGTATAATTTATATTATTTTACATTTATAAGAATTAAGAACAAATACTTTGTATAAAATAAGTTATCGAGGTGACAAGAATGATATTCCTTTACATAAACACCCATAGAACTGTATCTCTTTTACCAGATACCGTTTAATTATTACATCTCTACATGAAAACTTGATTTTGAAATGTCATTAAGAAAACTGGCTGCTTACATGTCTATGGTGAAAAGAACTTTGAGTGCGCCTTGGCATCACGCACCGACGCGTGAGAATCACGCGTTGTTGTCGTGTGTAATATTTAGACTCCATAATACCCTTGTCAATATACTATTAGTTGTATCGAAGGAATCGGCGGATTATCTGCTGCTGACATAATTAACATAAACAAAAGTAAACGAGGTGGCCATTAAATTTGATTAGATGTCTAGAATTGGTGTTTAGTGATGCGCGGGCGCAACAAATCAGGCGCCGGGCACCGTCTCGATTCATTCGCTTCACGCGCTGAGGACGGATGGTCGCGTTGTGATATAGTATTTAGAATTTAGTATCTACCCGCATAAAGGTGTCAAGTTATACAAATATTTTTTTAAACAGTTTAAATTAGAACACGCGCTAGCTTAAACCACGCGAACACAAAGTGATTACAAGTTTTCTTAGGTGGCATCGTTAATTATATATTATGTGTCAATAAATAAACATAGACCTTGTTGTGGTCAAGTGGAGGACTTCAGTTGCACATACAAATCTAGTGTAACGGAGTCCATGAATTCCCCAGAGCTGAAAATGTCCTTAGAACATCAAATGCCGGTTTTAATGAAAAAGGTAAAAAGTTACAATTTAAATAAAATATATAAAATAATTAGTACTTCTTAAATATTTGACTATATCGAAGAGACCTTGTGCCGCTTTATTAATTTTTTTATACGCTTTTTAAAATATTTTACTTTTCTAGTGTAAAATAACACTTTAAAAATATGTTAAATTATTGTTATGATTTTAATAGGATATTCGAGTAGTAGTATCCTTATTGCAACTATAAAGTTATAAAATTAATCTAATTCTAAGTTAAAACCCAAGCTTAAAATAAAATAATGATATTAAAAGTATAAAAATGTTACATTAGGTAAAATTCCTGACTGAAATATTAGATCAAAGATTCAGTCATTATTTAAATAAATTTAAAAAAAAAAACTGGAATATATAAAAAGTATTAAAAAAGCTTTTTTTTAAATAATGTCACGTTTTTAATTGCTTATTAATTAACATAGGCACTAGGCTACATTCAATTAAATTTATTCTTCCAATAACACACAGAAAATTATTTTTAAATACTTTTTTCACATTAACCCAGGACATATCTTGGTATGTTTTATGTCGTACCCTACTTTCTTTTACATATTACAACTGCACGGATCTCGCATATCACCTCGGTCGGTAGTCGGTATTGTTCACTAACAAACATAGAGTAGCGATGGTGAAACAATATTGACATTTATAAAACTCTTCTAAATGCTGTACAAGATTATGTTTACGTTATGTAGTAGTTATGCGGAGCGCTTAGGTTTAAATAATCTCACATGAGAATAACTTAAAGAATTTCTTAATGTTGGTGAACATATCTTTTTTTTTGATAACAAAATGCATTATGATTTTTGATATAGGCTATAGATAGCTGTAGATTGTCAAACTATCATTATTAATAAGCTGTTGGAAAGATCAAATAGCTAATAAATAATAGTAAAAAGTATTTTTTTACTGGTTAATCTGTTTCGTGGTGTTATTCAAAGGACAAATAAAAATGAATTATTCATATATTATTATATTTTGCGCAAGTTAAAAAAAATAATAATCTGCTAACTCCAACACCATTTACATATACGCTCGAAATAGGATACTATCTTTTTAACATTGAATTTACAAAAATTATGAACTATAGGTTTCTATAACCTGCTCCTTCCCATGGGCGTATTTTATGTAATGCCTTGTATGTAACATTTTTTCTAGCTAGCTTGATATGCTAGCATATAATTATATTGATGAATGTATTCCGCTGCATCTCGGGGGATGTGGTCAAGCTGGTCATAAACAAGATGTCTATAAACATAAAATTACGATTAGATACATCGAATGAAAGTACTTTAATCATAACATTTTTTTAACCATAGAAATTGTTACTTTACCGTAACTTACTTGATTTTTAGGGTTCAGTACCTCAAAAGAAAAAAACGGATCCCTTATAGGATCACTATGTTGTCCGTCTGTCTAGCTGAAATTGATGTTAAATATCCAAGTCGATATCGATGTCGAATAGATCAGGCACTGTAAAAATCAAATTTCTTACTCAACGCAATCAAAAGATAGATATGAACGTTTATGCATAATTTTTTCATTAAAATGTAAACCTAATCTAAACTTACAGGGTACTTCCCGTCATCCTAGAGGTTTGAAATTTGAAAAAAAATCTGAATTTATAGATATATCCCAGAAAAAAACCATTACAAACTTATACTGTAATTTATTTCATACAAAATGAGTGGAGACGACTGCAATTTTAAGTTTGCCAATTTCTATAGGTAGTATTTTCCTCAGCGGAATACCTTCCTTAATCTTGAAATAGGTCAACTTGAGGTAGGTAAATAGGAAAACGGAACCCTAAGTGCGCGAGTACTAGTCGCACTTGACCATTTTTTTATATAGATACATTAATATCCACATCCATATAATATATCGAAAAATGTGTATTCGGGTAGGCCATTATTTTCTTTGCTTGTTTTTATTACTAGTATTGTGGTGGTGGATGGTGATTGCAAACGAAGTGTTAAATAATAACATATATATAAATGTTTTCTCATAGACCAAGATTATCTATTTACCGTTATCATTGGTGATTATCATTTATCATCATCATCATCATTATATAATATGAGGTAACATGGCGATATTCTTCTATTTTATTACTAGTATTGTTAGTAATTTATTTCAAACCTCACGCTTTATATAGCAGGGTATACATTAAACATAGTGTCGACCCCCTCTCGTCCGGTTTTTCATTTGTTACCTATTATCATTATTATCGGGCCTAATCATCTTCAACATTTTCAGAAAAGTAAAGAACAAACCGGCTTCTTATCGTATAAAAAACTGTCTTTTTATATACTAAGTAAAATATTGTTTTTATACAATTTTAGAATATTTATAGAAATAATATTGTAAAAGAGGCTGGCATCGAACTGTAACGCGATCGTAGTGGATTCCATCTCTACTTGAAGAATAAAAAATATTCCCCAATCTGGTAGCACAACGTGTGGCGTTGAGTTTCGCCACCCCAATAATCAATACCTCCAGTTCAGTCGTAGAGCAAGAGCGGAGTATCTTTACACTGGGTTTTCTCTATAGGATACAACATGAAGCTGAAAAGAAATAATGTAAAAATAAATAAAAAATTGGTTGCTACAATAATAAATTTTATTGTTATATTAAGTAAATAAAACAAAACCTATTAGCTCAGTAATATTATATCTTTGAATAAATACTAAGATAACGTCAGTTTTCTTTCTACTGGCATAAACATAATATTTTTATAATACTCAATATTATTGAAAAATATTTTAAGTAACCATGCATTACGGAATATTATTATTTATAACAACGTAGCTTCTACTTAACATGAGACTGTTATTTGTGGCACAGTGAGATTAACTGTAGTCTTTTCTGTGCCTTGCAAAGGAAAAAAATGAGATACAGTTGATTTATATAATAAAATAATATCGAAATCGATATCGATATTAAAGTCGATTAAATTAAGTTATTTAAAATTAAGAAAAATATCTATTTTCACACTTAATAATATAGTAATATAATGAATATTTATGCGTGACGCCTATCAATACTAAACAATAGTGCTGAGAACGAAAGGAAGTTACCATTCACGTGTCATGAGATAAAAACGGTCCAATTCCTTATCAGAAACGGGGGCAGACGAGCTAACAATGCTCGACGACGACTTAGGCTCTAAATAAAGTATTTATACTTTACTTTTTAGTTTACTATCTACTTACTCATAAGATAGTCTTATATACTAATTAAAGAATCATGAAATAAGGAAAGAAAACAACGTCCTCAAAAACAAAATTATATAGATAGTGAAAATGTATGACGGTTAAAAACAAAATGGTGTTAAGTCCATCATCTTACCAATAAACAAGAATTTTCATTTTGTTTACCTAATCGGCTACTTGCAAATGTCGAAATGCCGCACGACTTATTTATTGCCAGTGTCATAATTTAATCGATGTTATTTTATAAATATACTGAACTTCTTCCGACTTTATATAATTATATTATAGGTACATCGGCAATATATGACATTGTTGTTATATTTAAATGTATGTATGTGTATATATATATATATATATATATATATATATATATATATATATATATATATATATATATATATATATATATATATATATATATATATATATATATATATATATATATATATATATATATATATATATATTGTTTCTAGCCATGTCTAATTGACGTAATTCGTCGCGGAAATAGGACATAAATTAAAGAACCAAAATAGATTTTGTTTGGACTTACATAAAGCAAAATTTTATGACAGCTTTAACTAGAAGACTGCATGACGAGGCACACTGAATAATACAAATACTTTCTTGCTTGTAAAGTACAAAGTACATAATATTTGCAAAAAAAAAGGGAATTCTAGAACTAGCTTTGGTATATCTCAATCTACAGCCGTAATGAAATGTAAGAGTAAAAACAAATTTGTACTTATTATTTCATCTTCACACTATTTTCCGCATACATCATCAGTATAGGCGAAGAAAATCTAGTGTGAAGACACTTTTCTTACGAGCATGCATGACACTTGGCCTTACATTACGGTGGCACTGTTTTGCCAGAGCGGGGAAATAAAAATAATTAATTTCGTCGAGAAAGTATAGAATCCATAACGGAATCCATAACGGGCTCACTTACAGCCAGACGCTGCGCCAAGGGGGTCCCAACCACATTTTATTTGAACTTATTTCTTGTCGAATGAAATGAGGAAGTTTCAAATAATAAGACGATAAATAATAAGGGTTCACAGCAGTAATAATAGCATTAAAAGTGTTTCTATTTATTTAGTAACTTTTTAGTGAATCTAACCTAAAAAGTACAATTCTATTAGCTTACAAAATTGTTAATCTTCTTTCTAGTTGACATGGACTTAGTTGACATGTACAAATTTCTAGACATAAAAGAGGCCTACTGTAAATTTTATTTATTACTCTTTAAAATATGGAGTTCAATGTTTCATAGGAAATATTTTGATATTAGTTTTCCTACAAATTGTGTGAAGCATATATCCCTATAGTTACACAAAGCCTAGCCTGTCCACGTGAATCAATTTACATTATAATGATTTACGTTTCTTTTGTACGTAAACCAATAAATATCAACAAAACGTGATGAGTCAATGTCAAACAAATAATATATTTCAATGATAATTTGTTTTGTATCGTACAAAGGGAAAATATAAATTGGCTCTTGCTTTACTATAAAAAAAATGCAATTGGAAAATACAAGAACGGCTAATTCAATACTCGTTCTCATCGTGAGCATTTTAAATTAAAAAGTAGACACCTACGTAATGAATGGATTAAGTAAATTAATTATATTATACTTTATTAATAATATTTTTTTTAGTTTCACGCATCCCTTGCATAGCTATCCTAAGGGCCTAGTTTTTAACGTCCAGTCCATTTAAATAAAGAAAAATTGAAATTGAAGTAAAAAGGTGTCTTTAATATTCAAATTTCATAATACGCGCATCGGTAACAGAGGGCACGCAGCGGTCATACTCGTTCAGCCAGTGTAGGTGATTCCATTACATACGAATACAATGCCAAGGGCCGTATCACTGCTTAGAGTATTAATCTATTTTTATTTTGAAATTGCTTACGATAAATATGAAGAAATAAAAATCTCGTAAAAATCCATATATATATAAAGATATATTTTCTATTGTATTTTTCAATATGATATGTTTAGACCGTCATCAGACATACGTCATTGAGCCGTAGTGATGCTATCGCTACACAACTGGTACATGACTGTTATCGGTATTTAAAGAATTTCTCATTCTAAGAAGAAAGTATCATATAAATATTTGTAATTACCAAGGTTTTCTGAAGTATCGTGAAGTTTTTACGAGACTTAAAACTATGATGAGACGAAAATATATGCAGCCGTAATACAATGCCGCTCGTACATAATACAACTTTAAAAGAAGAAAACATATAGTAAAATAGAAAAAAATGTCTAAATATAAAGTGTCCAAATATCAGTGACTACAAATCGGATGGAAATGGAAAATGGGGTATCTTGACACAAGATCTATTATCTCCCTACGTACCTTCCTTAATAGAGAACCAGAAGAAACTTTTTTAGACTTTAAGCATTTTTTTTTTCAGAAGAATTTCTTTTTTGTATAAAGCGTGAAACTTAAAATCTTTCCTTAAAATTAATTTAGGTTATAACGAACCTGTCGTTATTAAAATAATAATATTCAACGAAATTTGTTTATGAAATAAGATTATACTTATATCATTGTATATCACTTTCCAATGAAATAACACGTAATTTTGTTATTATTCATGAGTATAAAATTTAGTAATATATGTTGTGAGTTATGATTATGACTAACAATATCGATAAACAATGATAAAAACTGTAATATTTGAACTTCGAAATACTTAAAGATGAAGATAAAACAAACATACCTATACGGCGTTTTGGTACGTATAGAAAGAATAGCGTAAATTGACATTCTTTAGTAATGATACTTCAGTATAAAGATCTTTACACTATTTTCAGATATAACTGTTTTAAAATAGTATAGAGACGCATTCAGACGTGCCGTACTTCATGGAAACCAAAATAACTTATTTCCACGTGCTTGGCATTTGGCAATGACATCTGAATGTTCCACACTCTTTTTCAATATACAAATATCACAGCGCATCGGACCATATAAATTGTTAGGTTCCTCTTGGCTAACCGCTATTAAACTATTAATCCCAACAGGATATTGTAATGTATATGTTATATATGTAAGTATGCAACATAATCTTTAATTTAAATCTATGTTTTTATATATATATATATATATATATATATATATATATATATATATATATATATATATATATATATATATATATATATATATATATATATATATATATATATATATATATATATATATATCGTCAAAGTCAATTGTGTACATAAAATATCGATAATAAAAGCTAAAAATCCACTGAAAGCAGAATTTTTGTCTGTCCATCTGTCTGACTGTCTGTCTGTCTGTCTGTCTGTCTGATTGTCTGTCTGTCTGTCTGTCTCTCTGTTTGCCTATCTTTCTGTCTATCTGTGTGTTTATTTGTCCTCCAATCAGGCAAAAACTACTGGGCAGAAATGAGTGAATTTTTGTATAGTAATCCCGGTATTCTTTATTTTTATGCGGTCCCCGGAAAACAAATAAAAAATAATTATTATTTAAGTTACTGAAATAACTATTTAAATTACTAAAGAGAGGTGAGTTAGATTTGGCATGCTACTAGTTTATAGCCTAACATAATATATATAGTATAGTTTTTATCCTGATGTGCAATGCAAACCTCGAACGAAAAATAAAAACAGAGACGGTTAAATTACGTCGATTACTTACAAGTAAAGGAAGTTTTATTTCATTCTCGCTTAGTAACAGTGGCAAATGGTACGTTTTTCTAATTTAAACATAAAAGCAATTGAAAATTATTTTTACAGTCTAGCTAGATGTCACAGTAATAGTTACAAACCATTTGATTTACAGCTATTATAGTGACATTTAACGATCAGAAGGTAATTTAGTAGTATTTGATAGAATGTCATCTATTGTAAATTAAAATCATTTTGGAATACCAATATTATGTGTTTTAAAATTTATAGTAATATTGTCTATTATCTGTCAACAAATGTCGTTATTCATTGAAATAAAATTTCTGCATTACGCTGGTGGGATATTTTTATTTGTATTAATGTCGATATATCTTAAATACATGTGTAGAACATAGATGAAATTGACGTAGTATGAAGTATAGAAAAGTCAATGTTCATAAAAGATTTTAAAAAATATATTAATGGGTCGATTTATATAGCGTTAAGCTATCGTTATAGTTATGAAAATATAAGCTAAAAAACTACGCAATGGATTTTGGTCCGTATGTTTGTTTATTTATTCGCGAATCACGTAAAAGCTATTGGCCAAAAATAATGAAAATTGATGAATTTCAACATTGCAACAGTTTTGTAAAAAAAATTACCGATAAAGTCGAATTACTTTGATTACTGGTATCTACAAAAGAGTAAATAAATTTTGACAGCATGAAAGCATTTTGACCTAAATCAACATATAGAACAGTTGTCGTCCTGACATTCAATGAGGTTTCCGTAAAAAAAATAGCCATATTTTAATTATGTCAATTACTAGCAAGTGAAGCTAAATTAAATATAAGCATTATTTAAGTTCAAATTACGTTTTTATAGTATAATATTATAATATTTTATTTTAAACATTGGCGATGTTTGAAATAGAAGAAAGTAGTGGTACATTTGTCAGGACTAGAATAAAAAACGCGAAGAACGCGGTGTATTTAAAAATAAAAAAAATCAATTAATTTCTTTTAAATAAATAATAAATAGTGTTCGTATGATTTTGATTATAATTTCAAGTGTGAGAAATGGATATTGTATTTTTTCCGCTATGATAGAAAAGCTAGAACATAATCTGCTTAGACTAAATGTTAAGTACGTATACGTTTACGTTTTAATATATACATGCAAGAAATATATAGGTACATTGATCGTGATTTAATCGTGATAATAATAGACAAGAATGATTCAAAAAAGACGACGAGAAAATCGAAGAATTGCATTGTGACGTAGTTATAAAATTTTAAAACAAACGCGATCTAGCTAACTTAGCGGGCGAAGCCGCGAGCGGTTCGCTAGTATTAAAATATTTTTGTAAAAAACACGTGGGGTGAATGGTATCAATAGTTAGAAATATTTTATTGACAGGATATGAGTAAAAGGATTATATATCTTTTTGATATCTTAAAAAAGTACTTTATCCTTTTTTTTTTACAATTTACTGTTTTATTAAAATTTACTTTTTATTTTTTGGTTTTTCTTTAATTTCATAAAAGTGTGATTTTAATTTTTTTTAAACTCTGAAAATGTTACTGTAAAGATATACAATATTCGTAACTATCATCTTTCAAATAATTGACAATTGGTTTTTTGAATAATAATTTAAAAATAACATTTATTTATTTTACAATGCATAAATATTCATAAAAGCAAAGAATTTTAAATTGTTGAAATTACCCTTCGTGTCATTTTAAATTAAACTTGTTGTCAACTTACTTAGCTTGAGGCTATAAATTTGTCAATATCAGTATTGTAATTCGCAATTGTCTTATCTTAGAGTTCACTGACCGTTTTATCAACATTCTTCATTGAGCCTCTATAATACTAGTTTCTAATGCTTACAAGCGATAATTATCTAATTATATAAATCCTATACGTCATGGCAGACCATGTCCTGTTATGTCAAGAATTACATTCTATTTCTTTATTTTTCGAGTTAGCAAAAGAAAAGCTATTGACTGGTACAGCTTAATTCCCTACTTTTCCTTCTTCACACCCGTCGCTTTTACAGTTATACTCTTTGCCGTTGCATCACGATGGCCACACCTTCACATCTCTCTCCATCCATTTAGAAGCTCATCAAATTCTACTGAACTCAACTCCCAACTGCCATGTTTTGCCAGCCATACTGACAATTAATTCTGTATTAACAGAATTGCAAAAATATATCGTGAACTACATAAATATACCTATCTATTTTAATTCAATGTCATATTTTTAATGAGTTTAAAAGTGTTACATTGAAGGCTGATAAGACCTTCATACAAATTTGCATCACCGTGCTATCGGCTAACGTTTTTGTATTCAGTGTAAAAGTTTAAACAAGTCTGGCGATGTTCATATTTCCTTAATAATTGCACTTTCACTTTGACATTGTTTTGTACTGATTTTTAACAAGCCTTCTATGATTTTTTTGTAATTTTAATTTCTATATATTTCTTTTAACTTTAAAGTGCTTTTCTTCAATTACTACTAAGCTAGCACTAGACTTACCAAAATTGGTTACCAAGTAATAATTGCAAATGTTTGTACGAAGTAAATATCTTATTAAACGCTTGACCTACCTCAATCACATCTACCACTTATATTAATGTACCAATAATAGATAAGTTATTCTAATCAGTTGATATAATTAAAACAATATCGGTCAAGTGTGAGAGGTATTACTCACGCACCCTTACAATTTCATAATTGTAGGTTAACGGGAAGTACAAGTTATAAAAATTTACAAACTTAAATTTGCCGTCGTATCCACTATATTTTGTATGAAAAGACCTACAAATGCTATTGAAGAAGCCTATGTCCAACAAGGACGAGGGCAGGCTGATGGTGATGATGATGAACTACAAATATAACTTTATAATGATTTCTTTCTGTGTTAAACTTATAAATAATCGATTTTGAGATTTTCCCCATTATATATACTGTAATTTTATAAGTCTAGGTCAATGAAATACAACTAATAATATTCGACAAAGGAATTTTTTTCTGTGAAAATATCTATAAATTTCCAATTTTCGGATCATTATTGCCAAATTACATAACTCCTTGTATGTAGATTTTGATGACGCGGCGATGTATTTTGTATTTTCATACAAAATGCAAAAAAATAAGCATATAAACGCTCATAACTTTTGCCTTGACTTAGTTAGATTTTTTCTGTGCTTCAAGAGGTTATCGATTTGGATATTTGATATTGCGTTCAGCTTGATCATTTCCGTGAATTTGAGAAAATATATCCATTTTTTCCTTTTAAGGTCCAGAATCCTAAAAACAGTTTATATTATTTATGCGATATTCATTTCTAAATATGTATAGCCAGTGTCTTTCATATTGCTACAATTTAAAAAAAATAAAATATTTAGCATAAAGTACAATAATATATATAAAAGCCTTAAAAAAATGATTCCTTTATATATTTATTCCTTTTGCTTATGAAATATTCTTAGAATATCAAATCTATATCCGCAGGAAGCCGTAATAAAATCGACATCTGTATAAAGATATTTTGATCCGCCCCCTAGCGTCGCGTATTTCTTTTGGCATGAGCTACTATCATGTGACGTGAGTCGTGGGCGGATCTCGTCATTGCATTAGAAGCTATTTATGTTTAGTTTTAAATGCACTGGTGGAACAAATATAATCTTTGAATTTTCTGGATCTTGTTAGAAACTTGTTCATACCACAACTTTAAAAAGTAATGCGTATTCAGCCTAATTGAGACCAATTTTACAATGTAGTACTCGTACACAAGTGAATGAATCAATTGAGACATACATTTAAAAAGAAATCTTGCGCAATACTTTTGTTGCTTAGGAAAACGTTTCGTCTCAACATACTGATTGAGTAGAATATATAAGAATTTCGACGCAGCTTGAGGAAGAATACATGGCTTAGTGGTCAGAGCGCTTGGACGGTTTCCATGAGGCGCGGGTTCAAATCCCCTTGCGTTCAAGTTTCCATGAATAGTGTGGATTAACACTTTCAAAACAATAATATATACTTTTGTTAATCATTACGAAATTATTAATTGAGTTCTTACAATGCTTAACCAATTTTTTACTATAATAATAATGTTTCTTAACGATTGCATGTCTTCAATAATTTAAACAAATCAGTAATATTGCATTACAAACTTTATTTATTTGCACCATTACTTTTTTCCCATATATTATAATTTCTTTATTTATTTACAACGTACTTTAAGTATTTATTAATCTATATACTACAAGTAAAAGATAAAAAAAATATTATTACTGCATATTAAATACTAACTAAATATCACAGTAAATATTAACTTAGTTTCGTAAAATTAAGTTATTATATTTATTAAATGAAATTATTTTAAAACTAATGAAATTCCATTTAATAATTGTTATATAAGAAATATAGATATATTGTAACAGTTTTTAACAAATTTTTAAAATTTTTGACTTTGTATATTAATTTAGTACAGACACTCTCTAACTAATTTATAAACTAATTTTTAATAATTATTGTCTCTGCATAGACATATTACGTATAATATCTTTTTAATATTTTACATTGCATTTTTATAGATGGAAGTTAATGAGTTATGCTATTCATAGTGGCGCAAGTTATCTTATCGATGTCGTTCACACTTGACATTCACTTTTCATGTCATGATAGTCACGACTCGCAAATGAATTGCTTATATCTCAAAAATGCATATTATAGAAAGCATTTGCGTTCGATCATTATTAGTCTTTAATAGGTACTAACTTTCTTCAATTAAGAAGAATCTTTGATAAGTGATAAAATTATTTTATATAACAGAATAATATATTTTTTATGTTATAATTATTTCAGACGCAGATGAGCGGAGATCGCGCAGCATCACAGTGCGGCCTCACGACCTTGTTGCCTATGTCGTGCCGCGGCCGCGCAGCTGCGTTCGCCCGGGATCTGCAATCGCGTCTGAAAAGCCTGGGCGCAGCGCAAGACGACGAATGTGAGAACACCTGGCTCTCTCGTGAAAACTCTACACATCGACCATCAAGTTCTACGCAACCTCAACGAAATAACCTTGAAACATTTTATGATTTTGAATTAGAATGCGAGAGTCCGTGCAGTCCAGTCGAAAATTGTGAACCATCTTATCCGGATAAAAAAAATGAAGACACAGAACTGCCTTTTTATGATGTTGAATCTAATGCAGAACATAAAGAGCATAATAAACTATTACTGAAACAACCTGATAATGGAAAGAATGGATTTAAGTTTTCTACAGCATTTTATTCAGAGTCACCTGTTAAAATACAACCGACATCTAGAGAAAATGGTCATGCTGATAAGCCCTTATATTCAGCTATTACTTTTGAGGGTTGCGCACGACAAAATAGTTATGATGAAATTGATTGTGTTGTCTATCCCAAATCTGCTATAAGCCAAGATCGATTGGAGTTACAGACCCAGCCTACATTAGACAGTGATTCGGAATTTGAATTGGCAAAATGTGATCCCGCTGATGCTATTGAAGATATAATTAAAGTTGAGAATAATTTTAAAAATCATGTCACAGACGTAGTGGAAACATTGTTAACTAATGGTTCTGAAAGTTTAAATGGTGTAGAAGAAATAAGCGTCGATGAAAGCAATGAAAACGATTTGAAAGAAAATATACTAATAAATAAAGAATTAACAGAAATAGTTACTAATGAAGTAGTCACAGAAAATGAATTGTCACCCACACCTGAAAATGATCCTTCCCTATTAAATGTCGATTGTAAAACAGAAGATGACTTAGAAGATGATAAACCACAGCGAGTACGACGATGCTCGTCATTAAAAACCGGCAAAACACCACCTGGCACTCCAGGTCGCAAAAAAATTGTTCGCTTTGCAGATGTTTTAGGCCTTGATCTAGCTGATGTGAAAACTTTTATGGATGAAATACCGGTTATTCCGAAATCAGCATATGATGATCTTACTGGTTGTGACGTCCAGAGTTCACCTCCAGCAAGACCTCCGCCTCGTCTTGGTGCTTTAACTCTAGTTCCTCTATTCCAGCTACCACGTGACTTCACGGAAAAATTAGAGAAACAAAATGTTTGCTTGGAAAGTTCTAGAGTTTGTGACGGCGTTCACGTCACTATATGTGGCTCTGTTCGCGTACGAAACTTAGATTTTCATAAGACAGTACATATACGCTACACAATGGATCGCTGGAAGACGTACACAGATTTGCAGGCGAATTATGTTCAGGGTTCTTGCGATGGCTTCTCAGATCGATTTCAATTCCTACTTTACGCACCTTGTATTTCATCGGGGCAGAGGCTAGAGGTCGCTGTTCGATTTCAGTGTAAAGGCCAACAGTTCTGGGATAATAATAGCGGAGCAAATTATTGTTTTGATTGCCTTGCTCTCGGCGCTTCAACATCCACTTCCTCATCTCCAGGAGGGCTTCACCCCACTGTGGATTGGCATCCTTCATTCTACTGAGATGGTAATATAAGCAGAAGGGTAAATGCTAAATGCTGAGTTAAGTTGGAGAGCGATCGGAAGCTAGTACTCCGGCATGTCTCGGTCCGACTATGTGCGCAGCACATAGCGCCTCCCGGGCTCCGGTTGCTGGTCACATTCCTGTGCCTACAAAACAGTGCAGCTACGAATAATTCGCTAGTGAAAGAAAGTCCCGAATTGAGGCTTATATTGTATTTTTGTGATAAATGAGTAGAATAGTCGTAGGATATTTTAATACGAGTTGAGCTCGTTTAGTGCCATTTGCCGTGATGACGTTTATTTTTTAAAAATTGAATACTATTATATAATAGTTAAACGTCCAATGGACAATAAAAAAGCAATAGTGGTTTTTGAGAGGAGTGTGTCGAGGTAGAGGCGCGTAAGTCACCATATTTGTTCCTTGTATGTAGACCGAGAGATAAATTCTGAATGATATTAATATTTTAATACAATTTATGAAACTATAAGCTATATTATATTTAAACGAAAATCAGTAAAGATTTTATTCACATCAATTATTATCGATTTTTGTAAGAAAATGTATTTATTAATATAAATTACACATATATTACGAAATTTTAGCCTTATTAGGTTTATTTTTGTATGTGTGAATGATTAATAATAATGTTTCTATATCGGTTATTTGT
Organism: Dione juno; assembly: GCA_037127375.1. Lineage (NCBI taxonomy): Eukaryota > Metazoa > Arthropoda > Insecta > Lepidoptera > Nymphalidae > Dione > Dione juno. Next base: position 2,335,147 of record JAXRJS010000052.1, read on the forward strand.
TAAGCTTCCAAAGTGGACATAATAAAATTGCATAAACTCAAGAAACTATTTTATATTTTTATAATTATATATAAATCATGACAACTATACATCTTACAAAAGAAGAGATTCTATTTTAATATGAGACTAATAGAAATTACGTAATTAAATTATTATTTATAAGAAAACAATGAACAATATTTATTACAAAGTTTTTTTCTTTTATATGTACCTGAAATCCTCTAATGTGGCCATATTATTTTTTAATGTATAATGCAGAGATACTATCCTATTGGTCTATGCAATTGTACTTTTTGACACCTGTTTTAGCAATAAATTTACGAATAAACGAATGTTAATAATATGATGTTGTTTGTTTCTAAAAGTTATATTTACTTAGCAACATATCTTAAAGCTGAGATTTAATTAATTAACTGAATATATGCCGCCAGTGTTTTTATTTTTATAAACGTATGCTGGTCATTGACATTATTCTTATCTGTGAAGTAATAAAAACAAATGTATTAAATGGTCTTATAAATTATTTCGAGTATTAAAGACATAGACATAAAAATACTACTAGTAATAACTAGTCGTATTTTTATGTTTATACAAAAAATAAACGAGTTTTTAAATTTTGTTAATTGACTGTAGACTGAAAAAATACTTCTGTGTAGCTATGATATTTTTCTATTTCATTTAATATTTTTCTATTTTTTGTCTGCCTGTCTGTTTGTTTATTCGCCTTTCGTGTTAATACTAGACGTAACTTATTTATATATCTAAATGTCCGATGTGAAACCCTTGTTTAATATATATTTGTATATGTATGTATAAAAGTGCCTTGAGGAAAGTCGCAGCCAAGCGAATCAAATCAAATAATAATAAAATGACATTGTTAGGAAAAATGGCTCAGCCTGATATTTGATGATGTTAGAAAATTGAAGTAGTCTGGTGTAAATCTCTAAGGCCTCAAACGAAACTAGAACACGGCCGCTCTCTGTCGTCTTTCGATGTATCGCTACAAAGTGTTAAAAATATTCATTTGAAAAAATTGTCTCATTACTAAAATAAGTTGTTGCGTACATTAGTTTAATAGCATCATCACTTTTTTCGGAACTATATAAGCATGGATGGTAAATAGAAGTAGCATAAGTAGGGGTCGTAAAGTGCACTTATACTAAGTTCTGAGAGGGAACTATTTTAAAATATGTGTATATAATAGAGCACAATTTAAATAGATTGTATATCAAATATGGATAGGAAAATACCTAAAAATATATAAAAATAAAGAAAATCTGTAAAATTATATCTTAAAAATATTTTTTTATAAATAATCTTTATATATATATATATATATATATATATATATATATATATATATATATATATATATATATATATATATATATATATATATATATATATATATATATATATATATATATATATATATATATATATATATATATATACATTAATAATATAAAAAAATATGAAAATTGTCTTACAGCAGAATATTTTCAACTTGAAATAGGACCCTGCTGTGCTATAAAAGCAAAATTGACAGAAACATCGAGGTATATTTTTAATCTATGAAATGGATTAAATAAAACAAACTTTAAATCATCTTTAAAGTTTACTCATTAAGAACTAAACATATCACAATTATTGCATGATATCGTTAATAAATAAAATAAAATTTACAAAATTATATAGTGTGTAAGCTAATCTACATTTAAACGAAAAAAAATATCTTACAAAAGTCGCATCTCCTCAATGAAGAATAACATCGTTGCATATAAATAAGGTACAGAATATTTATAAACAATTGTCACGTTTTATTTATCTGCGCATTAATTATCGGTTGATTTCACTGTATACTATATAATCTGTAAATACGTGTATATAGATTATAGACAATATAAAACGTGGCACATATATACAGTATACACAGTTTCCTAACTGTAACGTTTGATGTCCGATGATAAATTAAACAAGGGGCCTTTTAATATATTAGACAATTTGAACGGTGCAAGGGCCTCTCGTGAGCCCATTACGGCAAGGGGCCTTTTGTTCAACAACGGGGTGGTTTGTTGGAAATATAATATTAATTTTAGAACATATTTTTTTGAACGAACGAACGCAGTAATGTTAAATATGAAATATATGTAATATATTTGCGAACTCTTACACATTGATGTGTTTTTAGTTGTTACTAATTAGTAAAAAAATTGCAAATCTAAAATCTACGGAACAGATTGACGCAGGCACAAATATTACAGGCTTTTGTTTTCACAAAAAAAAAATTGACAATGATCTGATTTTAATATTGATTACTTTATATTATTACCGCTGTCTTACGTTGAATGAACATTTCTTTTAATATAGGGCAAGAATAGATGATAAGCTATCAAAAATGTCCTCGAAAATTTTGTATGAATAACAATATTTATTTTACATCAACGTAATTTATGTAGACGCAGAATTAATGTTAATGCAGAATTATGCAAACTGCGGAAGATGCTGGACAAAAACAATAATGATTCAGACGATCTTAGTAACGCTAGAAGTTATAGTTAAATGAATAGATAAAATTAATATGAATATATTTAAATGACATCTAATAAATGTCGTTCATATCATCCAACTTAGTGATAATATTATATATTTAATGTTATACATAGAAATAGCAATAATTCATACTATTATTAATACTACCTTATTACAATGACTAATAACAATACAATATTTAATCAGAAAAAGTGACAGAAGATGGCGCTGAATTATAGGACTTCAACGTACATAAAGCAGTTTCTGAAACATCCCACAGATGTCCTTTATATACTTAAAAGTATGAACACTATTGGATCTAATAGTATTATAATTATTAATATTGTATAGATTACATCTGTCACGCATTTAAATTCGTCCAATGTTTATTATAAAGTAAAAAAATAGAACTTAATTTTCAAAATTTTGTTTCCCATTTGGGTTCCTTTTAATTTTTTAAGTATCTCCAATTTAATATTTTATTACATAAAAAATAACAAATTTTTTCACAGTCTCAAGTGTTTTTGTAGTTTATGTTTTTTATACAGAAACTTCCCCGTTTATTCAGAAACTAAATAAGTTAAAAATGTTAAGAAATTTTAAGTTATTATTTTTTTAATACTTAAAACATCTATTTAAGAAATTACAATTCCTTAAAAAAACAGTTTTAGTCCACTTTATTATTAAGCGTGTGTCATATTAAGAAATTGTAATTATTAAAAAAAGCAGTCTTGTAATTTATAAGTTATTGTAGTTCAAAGATATTTGATATTTCGCAGTAGCAGGTAACTTAACGGATGGGTCTCGTAGTGCTTTCAACTGGAGATGTAGCCTTTGTCTACAGAATTCGTAAAATTCTATTTCTCGGGTAAAGTTTGCTCGAACGATGTTCTTCACAGCTTCTGAGACTGGTGGCTTGAAAGCGTTGCGATTGATCCGGTTAAATGTATTTAATTCCTCTGCAAAATAACGATATCAATGATAATTATACGTATGCTGCAGGTTAAATAAGAACCAGCTGCCATATTATATACAAAATATTTAGGGGCCAATCTTTATCGTGATCAAAGTCTAAAAATGGATGGTTTTTCCACACATATGTTATTTGTGACAAAGTGATTAGCGTGTTCGTCTCAAGAACTTCCTATGAACTATATATTATAATTTTAGGATTAAATACAGAATGTAATATTGAAAGTGAGAAATAATAAAAAAAAACATTACGTAATTGCTCTTATATATAAAAAAAAGAAGAAAATATTTCATCGACTTCTTACCCCAGTATAATCTTAAAGCGCCTTGGAAGAATTTAGGGACATACCGCTCAAAGGCAGTAAGTGTTGAGTTCATGTCTTCGAGCACGCCCACAACTGCGTACTGTTGCTCTACGACGCGCTTTGCACGTTGCAGAGCTTCCAAACTATTAAATGGTCTAGAAAAAGATATAACAGCTTACTGCTGATTGCTTGCTTGAAGAATAAGAATTATAATAGTACATTCTAAAATTCAAGTCATTTTGCCAAATTAGTTAGACAGGTACTTGCATTTCTACCAATATATATAAATATATATATTGGTGAAAAGATGTTAGTTTAACAATTGTCTATATTATTATACTACGGCTGTGATACAACTATAACCATTTAAATATATATTAATTAACATGTGAGAGGATTGAGTTTCTTTTGTAGCTGGGGAATAATAATAAAATATTAATCATTACGTGCACTGTGGATCATGCCCACAGAAGAACAAAGTTTGCCTTCTGTGGTCACCGATGCCTTCGTGGGTCTCTCCCTCTAAGTAACGACATTCGCGGTCACCGCTAAGGACGCAAGTTTCAAAATCCTGTAAAGAAGATGAAAAGACGGAATTAGACACTTTTGCCAATCTTTTGATATTTTCTAATTAAAAAAGAAAGCAAGATAATGATATAAATATGTCGTAAGATGTACCTGATAAGTTTCTTAACAAGGTTTTTAATTATTAATGTCAACTTGAGCAGTGGCAAAGTCAAGTACGCACTTCAAATATTATAAGATGATTGCAGGCATACATTTTTGTAAGCAACTTTAAATACGTATGTAGACACTTTGTTATGATATGAAAGTATTGAAGAATTTTAATTAAGTTTCCATAGAAAACAATTCATTGTGTTGTTACCCGCCATTACTTTACATTTACATTACATTTTAAATGTATTTTAAGTTCCTAAAAAAAATATTAATGTTGATTATTCCGATATACTCGATTAACCAAAAAAAAAAGAAAGTTGAAAATCGGAATTTCAATTAAGTCTTCGATATTTTCATATTTTAATTTGTTATGAGCACACCACCTTTGTCCGTATAAAAAGCGTAGCGATATTCGACACGCACGTCTAAGATTCCCTAACAAAATTCATAGCTAGTAAAATTATTTAAGTTTTTGCTCAAATTCAATTTTTGAAGATACAGAAATCAATTTATTTTTGTCAGACTTTATTGAAATATGCTTTGCTATAAGTTTATCGTCTAGAAATATAGGTACCTATCAGTGCTTAAAGAAAACTTCATATTTTTTATCCATACAAAGGACATTACCCTATCCCACCGACAGACGAACCTTATATAATATAAGATGACTTTTTAAACTCTAATTAGAACATCAGATTTTTTGTTCATTCGAAACTCATTTATTTTTTGTCCGCATCTCGTTGGTTGTCCTGTCTGTACAAGGCCGTTGCGTACACTTTGTTTAACAATAGACCAATAATTAACAGGAAAACATTAACTTCACTTTAAAACAAGTCTTGGAAATAATAGCATTATGATATTTGAGATATTAATCTTAGGTAATAAATCACTACAAGGTTTAAATAACATTGAAAGTTAAATTATTCATTTCACATCAATTGGGAAACATTATTTAAACAGTAAACTTCTAGAAATCATATAACTAAGAGTATAAATTGAATGAAATAATAAAATTATTTAATAAAAAGCGAATATTATTACAGATTTCTTCTTTCGCTGGCCGTCTTGAAGAAATCATTATAATAAGGCGTATGATCCGTCACGGACTAATTGTACAACTGTCACGTTATCTTCTAAGACTAAGACGATCGTTATCCCTCTTTATTTTATCTATCAAATGTCACAATATTAAATTGGAATAAAGGACGGATTTGATCGATTATTGTCGTCTTAACGCTCAATTTGAGCGATGTATTTTTTACGGGGAATATTTTACACGATCAATAAAACCAATTTGTCGCTGCCAAAAGATCCTTAGATGTTTTTGCGGGCTATTAAAAAATATATTGTGTGGAGGTTCGGTGCTCCCAAATAACAAAAAATGTGGTTAGAAATCTGTGTTTGTTTTTTAATGCGAGCCAAATACAGGTTTTAGGTTTCCAAGGAAATACGTTTATATAGCATCTTTTGTATTTTGATAAAAGGAAAATCTAATTGATTAAAGCTCTTATGTCTTCAATAAGTTGTTGCAGTCAACTGATAAGTGACAATTATCCATATATTTATTAATTAAATTAACCCATATATTTAATTTTCTTGCACAATGTACAATAATAAAATTATTAGAGCAAGTACAAAAAATATAATATAACAACATCTATATAACAATCAACCTAAGTCTTGATAATTTTTAACTAAATATTTTCTCCTTAAAATGTAAGATGTCGAGTATGATTATAACAAGGACCAAAAGTAATTTGCACATAAATAAGTACCAATCTGCAGATAAATATTTATATTTTCTATTTCTTTTGAACTTAACCAGCGAGCTCCGAGATTAAGTTATTTTTCGTCTTAAAAAAAGTTGGGTAAATTGCTTATTGCCGAATAAAGTAATATATCTTGCTCTGGTGCCACGCTTTTACGTGGGCTTAAACAAGATTAATCGTTTCCGTCATGGGAGGTGCCGCGTGTGTCGCTCGGATTTTAATTGACATTATATGTAGGTACTCGTACATTAATATATCGATTCTCATTAACTTCTGAAATGCATCGATCATTTTGTCTTCAAATTAACAATTTCAACATTAACTGAACAAAATGTTGTTAGATAACATTTTGTGAATTAAATGTGTATAATGTAATAAATAATTAAAGTAAATTATATCTCTTATATTAAGTACATGGAATAGTTTTTATATTAGTTATTTTTGTTCGTTTTAATAGAGCCTAGTGATGTGCATATTTTAATACTAGCTGGTTATACACTGTATAACTTTCAAGTTTGTAACTGCATTAGCAATATATTATGACTACTAATATATTAGGAGTTTCCAGCGTTCTTGTTATCTTACCAATAATTCAATCTGATAATATAAATATATTGCTACAGATTTCTAGTAATATAACAATTTCAACAAAACACCTTACTTTGATAAATAATAAAAATTAAAATTTCACAAGGATTGTTTTAATTTTGCATTTCTAGAAACTGTAATAGATATTTTTACCTTTTTAAGCCACGCTGGGTCAGGCAAAGGCAGATCGGGGAACGCTCTTTTACGTTCTACATAGTACCATGGCGCCCTCACGTAGTAATACCACGATATAACTCGTTCTATCGGATCACGTACAACGTTAACGTAGATTGGCGATGGGTAGCCGTACCTGTAAATTAAATTTAACAGTTAATTATTATTTAACAGTTTAGTTAATTAATAATAATAATAAGCCCGCAGGGCAGCTTGTGGCGAGCTGTTGGGGAGTGGCGACCCCACGGACCTGAGACCTCCAGAATTACAATTCCCTAATTTATCCCCCGCCTCTGGCTTGCCTTCATTGGCTGGCAGAATGGAGCGCAAAAGCAATATACTCGAAAGGGTGGAAGTGCTCAATCTGCGTAATAACGGGGAAACCCGCTCACGAGCTACTCGTGGTGGTGAAACCGGTGCACACCTCTCGACACCCTTAGCCAACCACACTGGTGTTGCGCCCGAGGCATTACGCCGCTATCTAGTGGGAGGCGAGTCACCGTCCGTCAACCTTTCAATTTGAGACTATCGAAAAGGCGGACGTCCGTTAGTCTCATCCAATAGCCCAGTACTCAGACTATCCAAACTCCATTCCATAGTCCCAGTTTAGATTTTCATATTTTCCATAGTTCCTACGCATTATCCGGCGACCATCTCTGGACGATTATGGTTACGCAGAGATGGATCACGGGTGATGCATCACAGTAAAATGTTTTATATTCTCTATATATATATATATATATATATATATATATATATATATATATATATATATATATATATATATATATATATACATATATATATATATATATATATATATATATATATATATATATATATATATTATATATATATATATATATATATATATATATATATATATATATATATATATACATATAAAACATGTACAGAAAAAGAATCAAAAATGAGCTGACAATAAAATAAAATTTAAACAATGAATACAAAATAAGTTAGTTATATGGTATATCATAGTGTGTGATCTAATGTCAGTAACCAGTTAGCCTAATTTTACATAGATGGGAGGTTAAAGAATGTATGTTTATTTTGTTAGTTTACAGTTAATTACACAAAACAATATCAATATAGTGTATATTATATATGTTTGCTGAATTATATGAAGAAGACCGATATGAAACGGTTAAGTTCTTGTTTATGAAAAAATGTGAGTAGGTATAATGATAACTTTTCAATAAAATAATATTTTTATAAATACATTATTATTTTTAACCTTGACATTAAACATGCAATGCAGTAATGAGTTGTCAATAATAAAATAATCTAATCGGCATTAACCAGTTCTTACACGGTTTTCTATGGTTGTTTTCAATTATAAGTGGGCAAATTAAGAGCACGGAGCATAATTATCTACTTGCTTCTATGACGAGTGATGATATAATAATTAATTACTGTTTTGTAAGGAAAAAGGATAAAAATATTAATACAGATATTTTGAACACAGATTATATTTGATCTCATTAACAATTGAAATAATTTATCATTGTTTTCGTTTAGCAATCAGCCAGTGACGATTGTTATAATCTGTATGAATTCATAATAAAAGACTGTTTTACTCGACTCGGGAAGATTTAAAAAAAATGTAAGTTAGTATTAGAAATAGATATATGAAACACAAAAGGTCAACCACCTTGGCATAAAATAAATATTTTTTTCAGTAAGTAAGAAAGCAGGACGTACGAGCAAAGTAGAGCAAAATAAATTCACTTTCACACCTACAATACCTATTAGTAAGGATTATTAGCTCCGACCGTGATGACGGTTACATTTTGATTGATGCTTGCAATTAAACTTTTTACTATATAACTTGTATGTTCTTAATAACGTTAATTTTCCTTTTTTTAAGAACAGAAAGTTGTGTAGTATAATTTTTGCTAACGCTCTTTTCTAGACCTTTTTTATATTACAATTTACGTTAAAACTAACAAATGATTTTTTATCATCATATCCCATTTTAAAGAATGAGTTCAATCTGGTTTGTTCATTAAGTAACTTTGCAAAATCCGTTTGCGTATTGCGTATGTTTTAAATTAGAATTAAAATTAGAATAGTGTAAATTCAAATTTACATATCACTTAAGATGGTGAGGAGCTATGGCGCTGATAGTCCTAATAATCATAGGAAAAAATCAAAACAAGTTCTAACACCATCATTACCTGGTGAAATTAGTGTAGCAGACGTGCTTAATGTAGGAGGCAGGAGGTGTGTGCGCGGATACCACACTGACGAGAGCTTGCTGGTCCGGAGGCGCCAGCCTTATTGTTTCCACACGTTGCACTGTATCTCGGCGGAAATCTGTACAAAAATGTCCAAAGTACGTTATAAAATGTTACCGAAAAGAAATTATGATCATATCTCGCACTTAATGAATAATGAGTGTATATTTAAAGGTAGAAATGATACACAAATGAAAGCTTAACCCTGATTATTTTAATTTAACTACTATACAGTAAAAAACAGACGTAATTTCAACTATTTAAAAATATTTTATTGTAAATACTAAGATACTAAGCTATTATATTCAATGGCATGTTTCAATAGCCAAGAAAATGATGAATATTTAAAAGCAAATATTCACAATACCGAGGGACGTGGGAAGTGCACGTCATAATAAAATTTTTAAGACGGTCTTTTTCGACAATACACAATGTGAGCAATTCCTTTTGACCTGAAAAAAGGTCACCATTACTTAGTAAGATGAGACCTAGCATTATTGTTTTTGACGAGACATTGAATAATTCATATTATACTCGAGGTTTGTAGTTATTTCTCAATGTACATTTATAGTATATTTTTCGAATCTTCAAATTGAAAAGATACGAAGAATTTAAAGATACGAAACAAAAGTTTTAGTTATCTTTCTGAAGCCTTCGTGGCGCAGTGAGACAGCGTCAGCGTTGTGGGTATGATCATTACTCGAGGGAAAGAATTACTTTTATATCATCACTCTTAAGAATTCGCACCGGAAGTGGAGTACAGTGTCTAAAAGCTATGTTCTCTGCCTATAGATTTAGCAAGCTATTTGAATACATATTATCAAATAGTTTATTAATTCTACAAGCAAGTAAAACATTCCTATTACTATCAAATAAATTGAAAGTCTACGACAAGATGTTCTCAGTATCTCAATAACACTGCTACAGTCCCATTAAAATATGGGACTATAGCAGTACTTTTATCAAAACTCTAACACACTAATATATATTTTTATATAAGCTTCTATTATCGTAAACGCACACAGATAGCATAACTTTCCTTCTCTGAAAATAAAAGTCTATGAATGAAATGTAATATAAATTGTGAGAGCAAATGGCTCTGTAACTTATTATATTCAATGGCACACTAAAAGCAAGATTTATGTTTCGTTTACGTGTGCCTTTGAAGCTATTTACGCGAGCATCCTATAGCGTATAGACTTGATAAATGTTATTATTACAATTTATTGGACGGGTAAATTTGTCGTAGGGTTTATGCGATAAATCATAATGTTTTTTGTTATTTATAAATATATATAAAGTCATGGTTTCGCTGCCTAGTGCCTACCTTGGAATAAGATGGTAGATCCGAGACGTAATAAAAAAATAATAATATCGTATAATAGTATCGTAATAAAAAAATAATAAAAATAATAATATAAATAATAATCAAAGAATCTTATTTTTTCTACAAATTTCACGAAATTCAATTACATTAATATAAAAACTTTAAATTAATATTGAGTACATACCAAATTGATTTCTGAGTGAAAGCCTCCGAAGTAGTTCCATGAATGTCTGGCTGCCTACTTTTGGCACGCGGTTAAAAAATAGTATTTCAGTTTCAGCTCTCGCCGTATTGTTCAGTTCCCAAGGATCTGGAATAATTTCTTCAAATATCTCTTCTGGTAATTCATTGGATTTGTCGTCCGCTTCAAGTGTGCGTTGAGGTTTGCTGCGTTCCTTTGAAGAAATATGATATTATAGAGTTGTGGATTACTTTACTTTATTATACGTTGCTTTATGACAAATTATCGTTTGTCTATGTTACTCCGTATAAAACGAGAACGGTATACGTTGTTAAAAACCAAAATGCTACTTTAATAAAAGTTAAAATAAATTTGTATATAAATAATTTATGTGAGTAAGAATTAAAAAGATGCTATCTAATGAAAGATTATAAAATTAAACAAGTGAAAGTTTTGACGATATATAATTAATAAGTATTAAACATTTTTATGAAACTGCAAAACTAATATATTTATATTTTATTTATTATTTTTTAATATCGTCTTGAAAAATAATTAAATTTATCAATTTGCATCTACTTTCCAATTCTACAATCTATCACTCACATTACACTATATAAGTATCTAGCCAATGAATAAAATATTGTATAAAAACTTACTCTTACTATTGTATAAAAACTCGTAATAAAATAGAATCGATTCAGATTCATTATCATTGAATGCGCGACATTTTCAAGTTGCTACAGTATAATATGCAAGCTTTTATACTATGTAATGTACTCACAATGCCGGTGTTCCTTCGTAGCGCTTCGAGAGCCTCTTTGTATTCTTGTGCCGACGCGTAAGCGTGTTCAGCTCTGTCTGTTTGGATTCCTATAACAAATGTATATGAATTATTTAGATTTTAAAATAAATTTCGATGTCATTGTGAAATAATTGAAAAGTATGTAAATTATTTCAAAAGTTGTTGATTCGAATATTTTTTATCGTTAAGTTTCATTACCAAATGACGTAGGTAGGTAGTTAAAAATAGAGAACAACAAAGAACGAAAGACATGTTGGAAGCTAAAGTAAAGTATAGATCAAATTAAAGGCATAAATAATTCGATTATTTATGCATTAGTTATAAATGACAAGGGCGTAATAATGGAAAAAGTAAATAAAACTCTTTGAATGAAAACGATACATTTTTTAGCATTTACGATTGATACAACATTGAGGAAAGAAAAACAATTTTTAGAAAACTTCATCGCTCACTCTGTCACTTGTCATACATATTACAGAAAATTTTCAAATCTCGAAAGCTTTGTTATACTTTATTACTCGATTTTAAAGGAATTGAAATTATAGAAATAAACTTCATACTCCTATAGATATTGTAAAAAAAACACAATTTAATATATGGTATTAATACAGTATAATTTTATACTATTAAAATAATATATGCTCATGAGTAAAAAAAGTTAAGAAGCGTACTACGATACTCCAGCATTCGTAGCTATAATTATTTCCAATGTAATGATACCATTCGTGGATAACGCAGATAATGCAGTGCGTTTACAAATTAGGTGTCTAATTTACTTATCGAAAACCAGCAATTTGCATCTTGCTCAGTAGCATTAGATAGAATAAAATGGGTTCGAATAAACACTATATTTAAAGTTTACAATATAGATTTAAGTGTAGTTCTATAGGTCATTCACACTTACTTTACATTTGTATTGGTTTTTTTTGTATTGCAAAACCATGGAGATAGTACCCATATGAGTTTTTCAGTTACATTAGGCGTTGGGTGACGAGCCACTTTGAACGCAAAGTCAATTTATGTTAGTGCTACTTAACTAAAACTAGAGAAACAAAAATATTTAAATAGTTACACTAGTAGAGATCTACCTCATAGCCGTGTACGTCCAGAAACGTTCAGACAGAGCTGTCATAGTCTCTAAGTCTTCTTTTCTACCTCGCATTATCCCGGCGTAGTTGGCAGGGTCTGCCATTCGACTTTACCTACTTCACTTTGTAAGGTCTTGAGAATCATCAGTGGACACTCCATGGATTATCTTATCCTGCATGATGACATCCTTCATCCATGCATCGCTTCCTTGGGCGTACGGGAGGTCTTAATACTGGGACAGTTATATCAAGGCATATTCTTCGCTCTTCGAGCTTATTCGCTACGTCACGGACCCCAAGATTACTTCAGATATAAGTGTTGCGTATGTGGTCACGTTACGCATCAGCACCATCATTTTCGTGGCGCACAGCTCCTGAGTGGGTCGTAATAGTGCTGGCCAGCATTCACTGCCGTATATAAGAACTGATCGGATCATGTTCTTGTATATAAACCCCTTGAGCTTGAGAGGTATTCTGCGTTCGCAGACTACACCAGTAACGTCTCACCATTTGGTTCATAGTGCCTAAGTTAGTTTCAATGTTAATCCATTCCTTAGTTCTGGCGCATTAAGAGTGTCATTTATACAGAAATCACTTTGCCAATGTCAAGATTGTTCACATGTTATAATAAAACTATAAATTGATTTCATTAATTCAATACATTCAATACAATATAATTCAATACCGGTACTTAGAAACTGAATAATAAAATATAAAGGTATAAAATACACAAATAGATCTTGTTTTAAACGCAAAACTAAATAAGAAACTGGACTCGATATTAGGTAAAAATATTATATAAAAATAAATATTACAAGTAACTTCAACAAAATCATAATAAAGACATCACACAAAGATGATTGATTGCGTAATAATGTTTCCCGATGTCACGAATGTAACGGTGGTGTCGAACTGTATTGCGCAATATAAATCTTCCGGATTCGTACATGTGACCTTAGCGAAATTACCTTTTCATAATTAGGTAGCTAATGTGAAATTTTTGACATTGAATGATCTTGAATTTTATTACTACATATTTTATTGAAAGTTTTATTACAAACAATATATATTAAAAATTCATATTTGTAATATATATTCTTAATAAAACGTTTCAGTTAAAGTTTCAGCCGACTTAGTTAATGTAGTTTGTCCTGTTTGACCCCTTGAGAGCTTTTAGTGATATAAGAAAATCAAAGCAAAGCAACGCGCTGCATTTTAAAGACGGAACTTAGTAGATAGTAAGACTATACTTATTGTAATATTGTTACAATTTCATTTTTCTAAGGAAAATTAGCAATATTTACATTATTATCCTACTGTCAAATTTCTTGATTTTATCATGTTTACATATTTATGTTTTTAAATTTATATTTTTCCATACTTTGTTATTTTTAGGGTTTATACTTGGTACCTAAAAAAAAGGAACCTTTATAGGATAACTAAGTTGTGCACCTGTCTGTCTGTGTGTCCGTGTCAAGGCCAATTTCTCGAAATCACGTGGAGGAATCAGCAGAAGTTAACATCAAATATCTAAAAATATCCAAGTCTCTTTCAAGTCAAGTCAATTGGACTACCATTCAGTTAAAACCAAGCCAAGATGAAGCTTATACCTGTTTGAAGAGTTGTTAATAATAATTAAGAAGAGAAAGAAATAAATATGCATAAACAACATAATAGGAAAGTAACAAAGCTACATTAGAGTGCGGACACTAATAAGATATTCGGAAGTGTAACCGCAAAAACTACATCTTCATTTTGGCGGCGTAAGAAAATAAATAAGACGTTAATACAACAGTCATATAATAATGATATCGACGGGGAGAAAAAAAACGTGACTATAATGAATCGCCCATAGCGGGTTGCTTCCGTCCGACATAGTTTTCTGGTCCATTTTGTCAAATTTTACAGTAATAATTCACATTGCATGCTTTTATAACTATCTCTCACATATTATTAAGTATAAGAGCTTCTCCGAAATATATAATATATGTATATATGTATGAATTTTTGTATATTATATTAGAAATAATAGGTGTTTATATAACAAAAAAAAGGTAAAAGCCCAGTACCTATTATAACAAGTTAACTAACAAACTTAACTTTAAGTTTTTTTGCTACATTATCGATACAAATAATGTAGGTTTATCTTTGTAAAAAATATCGCTCGAAGCTGTTCATCGTTGTACGTAGGTACTTGTATAATGTATGCGAGCAATTTGCTAGTATAGCGAAAGTACTAAGTACTTGACTGATATACAGCAAAAATGATTGCTTTATTTAAATTGCAATATTCAACATAACTGTAATAAATATTGATATGGAAATTGACAGTAATATATATATAAAGCTTAACTGTGTGCTGTAGAAATAAGAATCTAGTTAGTTCGTTACATGTACATGTATTGTGTCCAATTAATTGATGGAACGAACAGAGTGTAATTAAAAGTATAGATCAATAGAACGCAATGTTAACAAATAGTATACACCACATTACATAAATAAACTCTTTTGATTGTATGATTTATTATTAGCATTCGCTTTGACTAAAAAAAAGACGCAAATTAGTCTTCTTGTTCCTCAAAATAGTAAATTGAATGAATACAGTTATATATAAATAGTTTCAAACTCTCTAATATGAAAGTAATTTAGAGCATTTCAAGCGTTCAGTACATATCTCTAGATCTTCACAGAATAGACCCCAGATCAACCGCAAAAGATTTTGCGGCGTCTAAATAAAGACATAACTGTGGCCTCGAAAATTATGATGGACATCGCGTGACTCGCCCGTCCTAATGAATGGCATTTGCTTTTAAATGGTAACGATTCTGGTCGACTAATAGTCGTACTATTCGATTAATTTTGATCTTGAACTCAAGTGTAATGACTGACGAGCAGAATAAAATGGTATTATAACCTATTATTAGATAGATTTGAGTAAAATAACGAACTGTAAGTAGCAATTTGTAACGTAATATGAAGCGTGCTAATTTATAAAAATGTGCACTTTCCTAATGTGACTGAGGGGAAAGGAAGAACGTTAAAGTAAAGGTATATTATTCAATTTAGAGTTAATAAGAGTACTTGCTTAATTTAGGTACTTATGAGATTTTTGGAAATCACAAAAGCGTGTATCAAACAAAAATAAAAAAAGAAGCCATGTAATAAATATTTGTTTCCATGAATGGAAAATCAAAAGATGATAGAAGCTACGTGTATCTTTTGAACTATCAACATCAGAAGAAAATATCCATTTTTAGTTTCATGTTAGTTTACTTTGTTCACATTTCGTCATGGTAGAGAGATTTTTTGGAAATATTCGTAAGTCGTCATCTAAGAAGGATTATTTAAATAAATAGTTTGTGGAAAGCTCAGAAAATACGTGATGTTTATGAAGTGTAGTAGCCAGTTACGTAAATATCCATGTACTTTGAGTAATTTAAGATCACAATTAAGAATTAGAACTGTATTTAAAATAAGAATATATGCTTCATTTATAAATGTCAAATAATTTAACATATTGTACTGATATTAGTTACTTGAGTAAACCCAGTTAAATTATCATATACCCGACCTATTATATATGTGACGGTCAATATTTGCTTAATTAATAAAGCATTAATTAAATTGTAATATTTTGTTTTTATTATAACTTAAAATAAATAAAAAATACATTGATATTATAATCAATTGTAGAACCAGAAGCGACACGGAACCATGAAAAGAATTTTTTAATATGGCCACCTTTAAGTTCTCAAGAACTTAAGTTAGTTTTACTGTGTTAGTATGTAAAAGGAAGTGCGTGCTTTGCGTGTCACTTTGAATTGAATTCTTAAAACGTCTTATTCACAGAATCTGTTTCGCGAATTAGATTGATGATCAGATTAGTTAACAATTAATCTTTCCGGCTTTCGTGCATTTTCTGACGAGGTCCGAGGTTTCCTTTTTAAATTATTTAATGTTGTACCGATCACAAGATGATGTATAATATTTTTGAGAATATTAGCATAAATTACTTAATACTCCATGGATTCATTGTGCAGGTACCATATTCATTGTTGTAGGGTGAGAAGCTCAGAGCTGTCTGGTACTTGCGAACCAAGTGTAGAAGTTTCTACTTCGTCTCTTCTTAAGTCAATTCGAAATAATTTTAATTCGAAATGTTGAAATAAAATAATTTCTTGTAATATCAATTGTAACTACTAATAGCAAAAAAACTATATATAACACATTCCACGAGGTGATATAATTTCCTGGAAAAATGTGAACAGCTCTGGCACGTATTGCAGGATGTTCTCTATAGTTTTTTTGCTAAATTAGAAATGGCCTTACATTTCTTTGTGCCATTATGGGAACTCTTAATTGCGTCAGTAGTAAGCACACGTTGGTTTTGATGTTCATGCATAATAAGAGTGCTGAAGCTTATAAAATGAAATATGTACGACATAGCATTTTGACATATTAAACATGCATTAAGAATTTGCAGAAATTCTGCATCTTTAACTTGCTATTTATTAGTCTTATGCAATGAGAAATGTAAATTTGTCTCTTATTTGAGAGATCGGAAGTATGAAATATTTGTCAACACCGTAATTTATTTTATGGAATGGATTTTACAAAGTACATAATCTGGAACAGGCCAAAGAAAAAGCGACTAAAATATAATATTTTTGGTACGGCTGCCATCACTCATTGCACTGAAAAAATTAAAATTATATTTTATCAAACAACAACAAAAAGTTTTTCAGTTAAAGCAGGAAAAATTGAGCTAAATCATTTATGTATGTATTATTTGCTGAATCATGTATCTTATTTCTTTCTATTTATCTTTGCACTTAACTTTCTATTACTATTCATATATATATATATATATATATATATATATATATATATATATATATATATATATATATATATATATATATATATATATATATATATATATATATATATATATATATATATATATATATATATATATATATATATATATATATATATATATATATATATATATATATACTATTTTATTGCTAATTGATTACATAGCTCTCTATAAAATCTCGAAATACAGAATATTACGTTTAAATCGTTTAACAACTGTAAAGGTTTTATATAATAAAAAAATTATAATACATTTAACCTTGTAGAAAACGTCCAATTCCTAAATAATATCTATTGTTACCAAAAACGCGAAGTCATTTCTTATGTAACAACCGTAGAACAAGGTAATGATGGTTTAATGACTCAAATTTTATAATCATTTCAATTTGAAAACTAAACAAACTTTTTTAGTGTTGGGTTGGACGGAAATATATAAAGTATAAACGATGTTTATGTGTTTAACATGTAGATGTAAAAAACATGTTGACTTTCAGGAGCAAAAAACTCAGTTGCGATAATATTATGTAACTTCATATGCAAATTACATTTTATATCTTACAGGTTGAATTCGATTTGCATATGAAAGTGGCACGTTTATAAGATACTAGCTTTTGTCCGCGACTTCGTCCACGTTTACTTACCATTAATTACCCTGTTTGGGGGAGGATTTTGTCCATTTCACCTAAGCAGATCTTTTTTATCATCTGTATACCAATTTTTGTACTGTTAAGTCCAGAAATGAGAAATTTTCCAAACCAATTTCACCCTTCCATCTTTACCCTTTAGGGGAGAATTTGTCCATTTCGTCTACACAGATAATTTTCAATTGTAATCTCAAACTTATATACCTATTTTCATACCTCTAAGTCTAAAAATGAGAAAATTCCATATAAACTATACCCCCTATTTGCCCCCTTAGAGGTTGAATTTCTAAAAATCCTTTCTTAGTGCTCACTTTTATCATAAATGAAACCTTTGTACCAAATTTTAAGTTTCTAGGTACAATAGTTTCGGCTGTGCGTTGATACATAAATCAATCAGTAAGGTTTGCTTAATGTTCAATTTTAACAGAAAGTTGAACCAGAGATGTGTATTTAGTATTTTTGTATATAGCAATAATAGTTTGAAAGCGCAGGAAGGATATTAAAATTGCTTAGATAAACATAACAGTCATATTTTTATATTACTTAATATAAGGTTGCCCCGCGCTACTCAGTCCGGTAGAATGTAATAAAAAAAAATAAAAAGGCAATTCGAGTTCATTTCGAACAGTAAACCGGGATCACTTGTTTGAACTGTAGGAACAACGTGAGACGATACAGGAATATCAGGATAAGAAATATCACGACCACATTTTTTAATTGTTTTTTTATGTCACACAGAATCATTACTCTATTTGATTTATATCATTTTTTCAGTCTATATTAAGAGATTTCACTTTTTGCATTAAAACATCTTAATAAAATTAATATTTTATTGACAAAACAAATTTTAAAAATTTGAAAGTTTTCAAAGTAATTTTTAATTAAGATAAATTTATGTATACTAAGATAAGAAGCCTAAAAAAGGAAAAATGGCATCAAAAATAATTACCTACATAAAAATGATAATTTAATACACAATTCGTGTCTTTATCTCATTATCAAAATACTTTATACTTGATTCAAAAAAACCGCCATTTTATTGTGGAATGGTATGTTTATGCCCACAACCTATATAACATTTGTGGTTCTCATTACCCTCGCTCCTAATCTTCATATTAAAAGGAATATGTTGTAATATAATAAATAAAATGTTCTCCAAAAGGATATTCGCATAAACATACAGGCTTTCCATACCAATAAATATAACGGACCATTCCTTAACAAGGGATATCGCTATATATTTGAAGAAAAAAAGTGTTTAAATTTATATAAAACCTTAATAAAATAAAAGAGTAACTTATCTTTTTTTATTTTATGATAAGTTAATATAGTGTTATCACACTTAACAATCAAATATTTATGTTAGTTGAAGGATATATCGTTATAACGGTTTTTGGTGACATAAATGCTTTTGAAATAATTGTTAGAGAGAAGCATAGCAAACAATCCTAACCGTACCCATTTGATTTGTTTTCATATAAAACAACACCACAAAGGGACTATTGGTTTGCCGTAAGGGCAATAAACTGATATAACAATAGTCTAGGGTTTGGAAGGACGATAAAGGAATTACAACGCTTCCGGGACCCTGAGGCTTGTCGCGGTCGCTGACCGACCTTTAAATGGGCAATAAGATTGTGCTTGAATACTTTCTAAGCCTGTCGTTGACGAACCAGAGTTCATAGTGAATAAATACGGATATTTTAAACAATTTTAAATTTTATGTTAGAACTACATACTATCAAAGTTTTAAAATAATAAAAAAAATGATAGCTTTGTCCAAAAATTTATCCTTGTAGTCTATCTGATTCTTATAATTTATTTTTATTTGCTAAGTACACAAGAGTATATCTCTAAGGAGATGACTCCGCTTACATTAAAAGTAATTACACTAAATTCTTACATGCCTTTTCACTATGTAAGTACCTGTAACTTGTAGGTACATACTCTTTAGATGGGCGCAATACAAGCCGGCAATCTTTACGGTAAACAGTAATGCAATGACGTAAGTTAGAAATTTTACAAATTCTTCAACAGATAGTTTCTACTTAATTAAGCTTATGAAGAAAATAATTGCTCTCATGGTTTTAATATGATAATTAATATTTTCTTCGACACAATTTATAGAATACAGAGGGTTATAAAAAATGCGAAATATTGTCATCTATTATTATTACATTAGATATATTACTCTATATGAAAAAAGAAAACAAAAATGTACAACACACTCGTAGATAGATTAGGACGTAGGTAATAATCAATCAGAATATGTTAAAATAACAAAATTAATTGTATTATTACAAACAAGGTTTTAATCTATATTTTAAAATACGCAAAATAGTAGTTGCCATGAAAAATTATAATTTTAAATGCAATTTATGGCACTTAGCAATTTTTATAGGGGCTTATTAGGACCTAAGGATCGATTTGACACCTTTTCGAAATATGGTTGTTCTTCTTTGTGTGTCTCTTCAATCCTGAAGGTCGGCCGCTGTCGTAGTTGTTCCACCATATCAAATATATGGTTAATATCCCATTAATTTCAGTAATCTTATTTTAACAACCTAATTAAAATTGGGAACATAAATATAAAAAATGACTGTATAATTTATAATGGTTTCCTGTGGTTACGTTTAATTTCAAAGTGGTCCACATTTGTTGGGCATACAAAGCTAACAGTCACTTGTTCACTCGTAAAGCTGACAAGGATATGCGCTTTGGCTTTAAAACGTTGACACCCGTTTGTGTTCACCGCCGATCGTATATAATACGTACAAAAAATATCGTGTTCATCAGATTTAGATTTAGGTTGAAACATAGTATATCATAGCATATATTAAGTAATTATAATCGGTAACGAATTAAATTTCACGTGTGTTTTATTATATCATGCCAGTTTTAACATAAATAATAAAAATAATAAGAGAAATTTAGGCACGATAGAGTTTCGAGTGGTAAAGTCTAATGTGTTACAAAACCGGTCAGGTAAACTTAAATTACAACTCCTGATTCTGATATCAACTAGGGATGTTGTGGGCGCCAATTTTTGACATCCGCTGATACGGATACGAATGTAGGTATTAGCATAATATGGCAAATATCCGTAGAATCAGATGTGGATGAGGATCTCAGTAAACACTTAACAAAATATTATTGTGGCTACAGAAATAAAGCTATATGAAAAAATATCAAAAGAAGATATTCAATAGACAAGATGAAACATTGGTACATTATATTTGATTAAAGATTCAAAATTAAAAAACAACATCCTTTACATTTTCTATTTATCCTGGTCTTCTTCTGCGTTCTACAAGGCTGCCCTCTTACTATGATGACATTATTATAATGTCACCGGACTACACCGGCTTAGACGTAAAGACATATCAAATGGATAAAATAAAATTGCTGCCCTTTCGGGATCCACCTTGTTCTGTAGACGTTCTTAAATTAGACTCGCTCCCCAGATTATATATCCACTTAGATCGCTGGCTGGCGGTAACGATAAAAATCTTTATGTCACGAGACGCTGCGATAACGCCACAACATCAGTTGATTTTCCTTTTCGTCTATACGAAAATAATAATTTTTGAATATAGTGTCATCGCTACCATTTCTGGTTTTTGTTATATCTTGTCTTCACTTGATAAAATTTGATAAAATATCTTTTTTAAGCGAAAGTTTCTTGGCTGTGCCGCTGTGCATTATAGTTAAATTTTTATACGATAAGCATTAATAGACATTTTGTAATTGAGTTATAGTGAAGCGTTGCGTCTTGTCACCGAAATTGATTGTGATTGAAAAACCGGCTTTATACAATTACGGATTCGGATGAAAATGTTCGCAATAACCTTAGTACCAACCATACAGAAGCAAAGCTTTCAAAATGTTACCAAATGATTGTAATACCAACAACGAAATTTAATTTACTTTTGTAGTAACATATAGAACAAAGGAAAGGACAAACTACCAAGGAAGCCAAAACCGAGTGTAATTAAATGCACCTGCAATTAAATGTACCTTTTTCGTATTAACTGCTTATATATAACAAATAAAAAGTTTATATATAAATACATCATATATAATGAATGAACACGATTAAATACCTAAAAATTCATATCCGAATTAAATTCATAGATGTCATATTTATCATAATATTTTTAATAAAAAGTTTCATAATTCATTATTTATTTTTACTTTGAGAGCAATATATCTGCCAAAGATACGTATAATATAAGTGAACATTAAATGCACTTACTAAAGGTCAATCTCATAGAATGCGCTCGAGGCTATCAAATCGCATTATAGAAATGGCCTGTAATTGTTATTTAGCACAGGTCATTCGTTTTATCTTTGTTTTAAAACCATTTATTTGCTTTCTATAAAATCTCAGTTATTTTAGGGCAATGATTTATACATGTACTAAAAAATTATACATTTACACAAAAATAACAGATTTACATAGTTGCCGTGAGCTTGGAACTGTAGAGAGGTCTCTGACCACGGCCAGTGTTTGTGGGTATAA
Source organism: Dione juno (assembly GCA_037127375.1). NCBI lineage: Eukaryota > Metazoa > Arthropoda > Insecta > Lepidoptera > Nymphalidae > Dione > Dione juno. The sequence continues at coordinate 2,357,871 of JAXRJS010000052.1, forward strand.
ATTTCATTCAGTTTGTTTTTTGATTATATACGTTTCCCTTAGCTGATTAGACAAACTTTAAGATTTGCAAGCTTTCCTAACAGATACGTAATATCTCTAATTTTAGAATCAGATATCAGATTTAGCATCAAATATCCTTTCCACCTGACCTTAGATGGGTAATCCATCCTTTAAATGATACATAAACTCCTTTTTAAAATATTAATAATTCATATTTCACCTACAATTTTGTATATATATATATATATATATATATATATATATATATATATATATATATATATATATATATATATATATATATATATATATATACATAATTCAGGACCAGCCTCCATGGCTAATGATATATGCCGATGACATAGTACTCATTGACGAGAACCGACTGATGCTGGAGCGTAAAGCGAATACCTGGAAGGGTGCGCTTGAGATCGGTGGTCTTAAATTGAATGTGTCGAAGACCGAGTACATGGCTTGCCAGCCGTTAAGTCGGAGAAGTGTACGAGTCCGCAGGCATCGACTACGATGTCCACGCCCGGGTTAGTGCTGTTTGGGCCAAATGGCGGGAGGTCACTGGTGTGGTCTGCGATCGCAGAATACCGCCCAAACTCAAGGGGCTGATATACAAGAGCATGATCCGACCAGTTATTTTATACGGCAGCGAATGTTGGCCAACATTATCTCGGCACACTCAGGAGCTTCACGTCACGGAGATGAAGAAGCTGAGGTGGATGTGTGGCGTTACGCGGTCCGACCGCATACGCAACACATTCATTCGAGGTAGTCTTGGGGTCCGTGACGTAGCGGATAAGCTTCAAGAGCGTCGCCTGTGATGGTATGGCCATGTTATGCGCCGACCTGAGAACTATGTCGGAAGGAAGTGCCTCGACATGTCTGTCCCTGGAGTTAGACCACCCGGACGCCCAAGGAAGCGATGGCTGGACGTCGTGACGCAGGACATGAGAGCCAATGGACTAACCACTGAGGATGCTCAAGAGCGTGCAAAGTGGAGTCGATTAAGTAGGAAAGCAGGCCGGGATAATGCTAAGTAGAAGAAGATATATATATATATATATATATATATATATATATATATATATATATATAAACTCCTTTTTAAAATATTAATAATTCATAATTCACCTACAATTTTGTATATATATATATATATATATATATATATATATATATATATATATATATATATACATATATATATATATATATATATATATATATATATATATATATATATATATATATATATATATACTTATATATATATTATAAGTACTTGCCTCGTTACAGATGAACGCTAAATTATTAGTGGATCCCCTTTTTAACTATTATCTATTTTTATTTAATGAAACTTATTATCGTGTAAGTTAATTCTTTTTTACCGATCACTCTTTTCGCGTGTTCTCCATACAACGTGACTGTGGCAATATGATTTGTGATCAAATGGCACGCCATAATTAAAGTACTGAACTAAAGATAATAACTATTGACTACATACAAATATAATTCCATCACCACGATATCGTGTGAACGGTCAAACGCAATAACACAGTTTAACAGTGCGCATCAATTTACCGTCAATCAAATTAAAAAGAGTAACTGTTTCAAAGCTTTTCCACTATTAGCATTGTATGTCAATCAACAAGTGTTACGTCAGTACTTTATATTTACTACTGACCCACTCAGGCATAATAATTTGTGCTTCCGCTGTATATTTATTTCGTTTGTCATTAGTTTAACTAACCGTCATGTCATCTTAAATAATATTATAAATAATATATAATCTTCTGCAATTTTCAAACGCATTAGGTAATATGCGAAATAGTGTTTTATGTAAACTACAAATAACAAACGACGATTAACATTAATAATGCTTCATCCTATATATTTTATTTAAATTTTCATACATTTTATTTACAAATCAGCTTAAAAACCAAACCAAATGTAACCAAACAGTTAAAGGAAGGAATCAGTGATATTGTCATTTAAATAAGAAATGGCTTGCATGATACACCTCATACGGCGTATTAACTATTAAAAGGATGCGACATTCCTACACATAGAATTTTATAAAAAAAAATTGTTTTAATAAGTATTTTTAACATTAACACTTTAAAAATATTTATTCTCTCTTGCTTAATGATTGTTCCTTATAATAATCTTTAACAAAATTTTTAAGAGAGATGTCTCCCACAGAGATGCTAACAACGTACTATGTTGTAAAAAGCATATAAGAATTTCGACGCAGCTTGATGAAGAACGGATCTTGCTAAAGGTCAGAGCGCTTGGAAGTTTCCAGATTATCTTCTGACCAACTGTTGGTAGATGTGTGATATTATACATATATGTCCCTCACATACAGTTCTGCTAGATGCAATATACAAAATGCAAAAGACGAAAATATAGCAGAAGTATTTCATTAATTTGCTAAAAAAAAGGACGTACTTTTTAATTTTTTATCAAAAATATTATAAGAGTATTATGAAAAACCTAATATTCTTTGGTAATTAAATTAGTACTAAGCAGCTAACTATCTATAAAGCACATTAATATTGTGTTGTGAATTGTGATGAACAGTAATCAAGTTCATAATTATAATGTATCTGCCCCTGAACGTGCGGGCGGTTCTATTCAATCTCAATTACTTAATAATTCGTATATACATACATACATATGAACGAACGAAATCATCTTTAATGAATGATTTAGTTTATTTTTTCTTTATAATTAGTAGGTATATTTGTTAGTTCAAAAATTTGTTTCAGTATATGAAATATAACTTTTAAAAATTAGAACTGACTTTTTACACAAAGTAATTATGTAATAAATTTATTCATACTCTTAAAAATACATATATTATTTATGATATAAAGTTAGATGGACAAAGTTTTAATTATATTATTTGCAAAAATTGACTTTGTATAGATTCAAGATAGGCAGAAGGAACCTAGTGTTACGTACACTCCGTTCCCCGCATTTCGCCTTTTGAGACATTGCGTATTGAGTGGCAGCACTCAACGCCGCGCTTTATCTAGTTACCAAAGTAGAAATAAAAATATTAAGGACCCCTCGAGAGGAAACCATATCCAATGTGAAATAAATGATAAATAATAATAAATATTTGATATATTCTAAACCGTAACAATGCAATTTAAACAACAGCCTATCCTTTATGCATGTATTTATTTAATTGCATCGTAAAAGTAAGTACACGTACAAGCTCTAGAATATTTCCGCTGGTAATTGAAATATGTTCAACACTTCAATAGTGACAGTTCCAATGGCCGAACATTAGTGAACTGTCAAAACCAGTTACATAAGTATAGCAGGTTGAGCGTCTGACACATGTCAAAATGTTACGTGATTAATCTCTTTACCGATGTATCGTCTCGCTTAGCTATTATGTTATATAATAACCAGGTTTATGACAATTGCTTATTGTTTTACAATGTAAAAAGCTTCATGGTTACTTTATTTTGTATAAGTAACATAATATATAATAGCTTGTACGTATATCTTTCACGCTGGTGTGCTGCGGTTAGGGTAATATGGCTGAATTATATACTAGATGGTTGTAGGTTCGAGTATCGTTGAAAAATGGAATATATATATATATATATATATATATATATATATATATATATATATATATATATATATATATATATATATATATATATATATATATATATATATATATATATATATATATATGTATATATATATGTATTATTCATTTATTGTAATTGTGCTATGCATTTATTATGATAAATGCAGTCAGTGAGCACTTTTTCACAGCATAAACTTTTTATCGTAAGTAACTTCACCATCTAAAATCTACATTATAAAATAGTGTAATCACTAAAGTCTTTTTCAAGAAATAATTATATATTTTGGAATAATTCCTGGACTTTTGGAATACTTCAAAAGCTCATATACTTCAATTTGATTATCATCAAATACGATAAGAATTTGAAACAATACTTAATATATCTATGAGTACTGAAATTTCCATGAAACACATTACATAGTCAACCAGTTTGTATTTACATATGTTTTATATGTCCAATGTAGATCAACTAATAGGGAAGCGGTACATGAATACGTGCGCTCTACGTATTTGTGGTTTGCTTGCATGCCTTTCTACACTAGACGTGCTTAGTCGTTACACTTCTATTACACGTCTTACCACAGGTGCGATGCATAAGGTCATAGGACCTTAATTTATAGTTTTCCTTGTGTAATTAACTTAAACTTAAACTTTATAAAACATTGTATATTTATCTGCAACTACATACGTTTAGTAAAAACCAAGAACAGAATTTAAAATCACACATTCGAGGCAAAAATAAATAAAAGTAAATAAATAAATAATAAAATTATTATATTATTTTTAGCGGCGATCAACTTTCGTAATAAAAAAAGAAACGAAATCAAATTGGGCTCAACGGCTTTACTGCATAAAAAATAGAGCTACACTAACCATTACGCACGCAACTTCCTTAGATATATATCTATTCGTAGAGACGAGCAAATTAGCCTATTTATTTCGTTTCGCTTACATTATCTAATATTATAAAATGCAAATGAAGTGTAACAACTTTCATAATGCAACGTAATCTTAGATAATAAATATCAGAAATAAATCAATCCAGTATTTCCTTTTACACAATAACTTGAAACTCTTGTCTAATATATGTATGTATGTAGATATTTTAATGACTCGTGTCTGTGTCAACTTTATATTGCAAGACACTAGAAGCGCCTTTTTTGATCCTGATTACTGAAATTCAAATGGATTATAATAAGACGTGTTTCTTAGATATATCATATGCCTTCACTATTACTCTACTTAAAGTACTGTAGTCCTCGTTTTAATCTTATAACCAAAATCAATGTTTTTTTTTCACTTACTGTCTGTAAGATGGTTGAAGGCAGTTACGTCATCGTTCAAGCGTTGCATCCGCTGCAACTTAGTACTGAGGTCCCTCGTGTGTAGGAACAGGAACAACGTACAGGAAACTGCCACTAGAGCCACTAGCTCACTTGTACTACAAAAAGAAACAAATTAAAATGAAAATTGAGGTACATACATATTTGTATTCGTATGTTTATTTTATACATTAAATCAATTTAAATGTACGAGTAGTTCCCGTCACGAGTCCCTGCGTTCTGTCCTTAATTGGAATATAGTTATTTAAGGCATGATTTAGTCTAGTTAGACAAGACGTTTAGTCTAGTGTCTGGTGACTCAACCTGCTATACTTATGTAAAAGCCGAACTGGGGCGGAAAGGCTTTAAAAAAATAATGAAGTAAAATTACCCTCAGTGTAATTTAGGATTTTTGCTCTAAGTGTCTAAGACATTGTTTTATACGAAGTAATAAAGTATTTATAAAATAAAGGTATTGGAAATTTTAATTATATTGATGCGTTTTAGGTACATAATGCAAATGACGATCGAAATAAAAATGTTACTACGTTTCAATCACTATTAAATGTATGGAGATATATATGATTAAGTCAGTGTTTATAAATATCACTTAGGTTCCTTCCCACGGGATTTTATTATGTTGTTTATATTGGACGTTGTGTTGAATGCACCAATTAGTATAATTTATCTCTTTTAAACATCAATTACTCTAAAATACTATCAAATGTGATTAATTAAAAGCTCCATCAGTATATTTACGATATCTACAGGCAATAATAAAGCGCCTCATTTAATTTCAAGCTATTTATCGCCTTTTTTTACAATAATATTAAGTTTATTAGAAGCCATTTTACGAGTAAATATTTAATATAAAATCTTGAGCATCAGTTAATCTTTACCAGAGTCAACACAGATGGTATCTTCGTAGTCTAATTGCACCTCGTCACATTACTCAAAGATAACAGTACACCAAATGAATACTTATGTCACTTCTTAATGTGATTACTTGTTCTTACTATGATGGATAGTAAACGCTTAATATAGCTATTTATAATTAAACTTCCTTCCACACTCAGGGAGGCCAATTACTATTAAAATATCATTAAATCCACATATACAATTATTTGTTATTATACAGCGATATACACATGTGCATAGGGATTTGACTCTTTTTAAATATATTTTGCTGAAAGCTTAGAGTTGAAACAGGGAAAGGAGCAATGATGTTATTGCTTAATGTTATGGACATTGTCACTTGACAATATCCTTGACAATCCATTCGTTTATAAGATATTCTAGATTACATAAAATTATTATATTTCAAATATATCCGAGTTATTTATATTAGTTTATTTTATATAATAATGTTCTATAGCACGCATTATATAAAGCTCTAATGAATTAATAACATATCGAAAGTCCAAAGATTAAATTAAATAATGCAATAAACGATTGGTGAGTGGCGTGCTAGGATTACCATTTCGGTATGGCATCGTAATGTACCAATGACTGCCTATAAACGGTATTTCCTCTCATATGATGTAATCAATTTTAGATGACACTAGCTCTGCTACTATCATACCATCAGGAACATAATACGTCCGCTGCATAATAAACAGAATTACATAATTTCCTTAATAATTCCATATTGGGTCGATGCACATGTTTTGTAATATATACTTATATATTAATTATATCATCAAATTACTCTGCTATAGTTCTAAATTATATTGAGTTAGTTTACTACATTATGTCCACTTATTAGTTGTAGAATTTAAGGGGGTTTAATATGAATTGTTTCAGAACAATAACAAAGAATTTGAATAATTTCCTTGATATTATATTCAAAATAAATAAATATAAACAATTAAAATTGCGCCAATATTAATATTTGGTTCTTTTTGTGTATTATATGAAAAAAAACTAATAAAGATCGTTACTCGTAAAACAATAAATATATTTATCTTATAATAATTTCCTTACACACATTGAGTTTCTGATTTGAAATATTCTTCAATTAAAGAGACGCCTAGACGCCTGTCTAAAAACATGCACGTAATGATAATTGCCAGATATAGACTTTTATAGGCCGAGCTTCTAGTATTACGGATGTCTATATATTCATGCTAAGATTGTGCAAGGTACGTGTTAGCTTTATTACAAGCTTACGATGCATCAATGCTTTAGTAATAGCTCACATAACTTGACTAATTACGCTTACATACGGATATGAAATAATTCGCATATTACTAAGGTGCTTAACTTGAACTAGTATCAGATCATAAATCTATCATACTATCAATCATTAAACGTGTTTAAGGTATAAACAATATAACGGTATAATTAAAACATTTACTGATATTATTTATTTATTTCATTTCGTTTTGAAATTGATTAAGAGCTTTTAATATTTTATTTAGCTTAGCTTTTGCTAGAAACAATGCTTGTTTATTGGTAGAAATCAGCTCCACGCTTTGTCTTGCAAGAGCGGGAAAATGTAAATAATCCCACGAGTAACACCCAACAAATCCACGACCGCCGAACCCACGACCATTAAGTTTATAGTCAGACCGGACATCGCGGTTATAGTAGATATATTGTAATTCTTGCTTAGTAGAGCGCGTAGTAACTTGAATCCCTTTTCCCACGGCATACACCTTGCTAATTTTCCCCTTTCCCTTTTTACATTCCGTATCAAATGCATAAGCTAGCGGAAATAATCCTTTCACCGAGCTTGCGATATTGACACTTCTTTACAACGCAGCAAATTACCGGTCTTAACCCAGATTTTGAATGATTTGAATAAGTAAAACAACGTTTTACCTTAAACTTGTTGTTGAACTATGTAGATAAAAAATTAAATTGTATTTTAGTTCTCTACTTTTTATGTTTCGCAGAGATTAAGCCCAATACTGTCATAAATAAAAAAGTTATTATATGATTCAATAATTTATTGAATACATAAAATAATACGTATATTAATTATTTCACTACATCATAGTATTGACGGCTATTGTTTTAATACCATTATTTTTTACATCACTATGAAGTGATATAAACCACGATTCTGTTATAATATGTTCGTAAAATTGTACATTTATTTGTACTAACTGTATTTATCGTCAAAAGTAGCACGGCTTGCTTAAAATCGTAATTGTATATGTTTTATGAATTTTGTCGATGGTTACCGGTTACCGGTTAAATTAATATATATTTTCTCTTTGACTCTTTCTCCACATTCTTCCCAAATTCAATACTCAATATGTTTTGAGTAGGTGGTGATATATATATATATATATATATATATATATATATATATATATATATATATATATATATATATATATATATATATATATATATATATATATATATATATATATATATATATATATATATATATTTATAAATTTATGTGTTGTATTATATAGAGCGCGTAGAGGGAACCTAATGTATAGGTACTCATCTCCCTTAGTGGACATATAAACAATGTGGGTTGATCGGTAAACTATTGGAGAATTTATAAATATATTGGAGAAATTAAAATAAATATATTTTAATTTTGCTAATGCAAATACATATAAAGTCACTTAATTAAAAGTTACTAAGACAATGCACAAGTACAACATACTGTGCGAATGTCTAGATTATATTTGTCATTATAAAGGCATACGTTGAAGAGGCCAACTTTCCTTTTTATACATAAATATTTGGACAATGTAGAGCGAGTAATTTAAAAAAAAAACGTGACAAGTGAAGGGATTTACTTTCTTTCAATTTCTTCGAGTAACGTGTAACACTGCTTTTAGCGGTATATATACAATAAAAATACAGATAATATAACCTTTTTTTCATACTTGAATATGTTTAAACCAGATCTCTTTAAGACCTACCTTAATCTTACCTACAAAATTTAAACTGTCTGCATATTAAGTTTCACTCAAGTTCGTTCAGCTATTTTTCCGTTATTGAGTTATAATAACTTTTAAAGCATACTCGTACACACTTTCACATTTATATATTGACATTATTTTGATGCAAAATCATTTTTTGAAGTTGTTCTTGCCTAATAGTAATCTATTGAAAGTTGTGTGCTGTTGTATTGTTGTATTATACAAACATATTTATTTTATTATATTGATGATTCGCCACTAAACACGTAATGTCTCGGAAATTGCGGAAAATGGGGAACTGAATGTATTAACACCAGGTTCCCTCTGCCTATTCGGGATTCAGCATGAAGCTAATGCAAAACTTGGTGATAATAATTTGATCTGTCACCATAGAGTAAGAGTAACATCATCAACATATTTTTAAATAAATACTTTAAAAAAAATACTTAATAATTATTATATAATAATTATTTAAAAATAATAAAAAATATTATACTCTTCATATTTAAAAATTACTAGAGGACCCGTTGACGCGTGAAATACTAGTAGTAATACTAGTACTTGTTATAGTGTGTGTAACGTTTTATTTATTGATTTCATGTACTTTATAATAAAATATCATCGGTCTGCTCCTACAAATAAACTATAAGTCTACCAAATTTCATACTCCTCCGTTAGCGCAATTTTCGTAAAAAGGGGTTTTGCTTTACGTATTAATATATAGAGTCCCCCTGACTGTACTTTCAACCTCTTTAATTGACGTCACTGACTTGTACGTGCACAAACTCTATCCAGTAACGAAGTTTTCTAATATCACTTCGACGACAAAAGGAAAACCAACTACACTATTAAATATTAATAGACAGAGCTCATAAAATATGAAATAAAATTATTTTCAAAGAACATATCACAAACATGGAACCTTTTGAATATTTTTGATATGAGATTTTTTGTGTACAAAGGTGTGTTAATAAATATATATTTAATTCATATCCGAGTGTAGTAGATTTAAATCTTATCTTTACATTTAACCGTAAGATTTAGTATTGTCATTGGTAAAATAAAAAGCAAGACACTGAATAGCATGCAAAGTATCTAATAACATATGAATAAAGGTAAATTATAGTTTCATTTATTCATTTTGCCACACATATAGAAATAATATTAAAATTATTAATTTTAATTTCAATAGCTAATACATAAATTGCAATCTCGCTCGTAGTGAGTTATAGATGTTTATTAATGTAACAAGACTAATAACAATGTATGTGGTAACCATATATGGTAACCACAATAATAAATCAGAAATACGCTTAAATTGCTGATAAAATAACTATTCATATGTATTTATGTATCCTCTCGATCAAGGAACTCGCAGTTAGGTGCTTGAAGCAAGAAGAGAAATTTAATTTATTTACCTTAAATGCCTCTTCGATGCAGCGAGTGGAATTCGAAATGCGAGACCAATTCAGTCATTTGCAAACAAAACGATTTAGTAGGAAAATTCTGAAGTAAGAACAAATTATTATTAATTGTATAATATTGATAAGTTATAGTCTTATAATATTCAGTATTAAACACATGTTCATCCTAATGGATTCACCCTCATGGCCGTCATGGCGCAGTCGGTTGTGGGTTCAAATCTAGGAAAATGATTATATATAGTTTAATAATTATTATTTCCCCGCTGTGGTAGAAAAAGCGTGTCATTGAGTTTCACCACTTACTTAAACGCAATATCTTGTAAATTATTCAGAGAACGGAGTGTTTTTATACTAGTTTCCTTCTATCTATGTTAGTGCTATGCGGAAAGAAGCGTGGAATTGCTTTTTATATTCACCCAGTAGATTAGAAAACTCTAGAAGTGCGTTGGCAAATTGTCTTCTATGAATTGTTGTTAATTTTTAGTATTTTTCTTCATTTTTCACAACTATATCATTCCACACTAACTGCTTGAAATACCACATGTTTTTGGATGAATTGATAGAAAAAAATATTGTATTCGGCTTTAGTCAGAGAAATCGCTTGCGAATGCGACCCAATAAAATCATTGTTGCATAATTACATTGCTAAAATATTGATATATTTTGTGCTCATTTGTTTAAATAAATTAGATAAAAAGTGCTTATGTCTAGAACTTTTGAAATACTACTATATATAATATTATTTATAAGACTCATTGTTTATTCAAAAACATTTCACATTTAAAATTTATTCACTTTCAAAAATAAAATGAATCTCACAAGAATATACGTACAATTTCAGTAATAACTGTATAATCATAAAATGTAGTAGGTACTACTGTAATAAATTCTGTATCTATATCAACTTCACGTACATCAATCTCGCAGCGTGATGCATCTAAGAAGCGCGCGATACCAAGAGGTCATAAAACAAAACTGGAGCCTCATTTATCTATTGCATGTAATGGTATTTCTGTCACTACTGATTTAATTAATCTATTTACAAGGACTAGAAAATACTGCTTAGCACCTAAACAAAAATAATATTTTTATTGTTTTTTTAGGAAATTTTAATTGAGCTATATCTTTATATTTTATAATTCAATATAAAGTATGAATAGCAGTAATATAAGTGCAAAATAAAATAATATTGTTTTCCTTCAAACAGTTGTAAGTAGTTTTTTTAACATAACAATGAACGAAACGAGATAAATGTGATAATTAATAAATAATATTATAAATAATAGAGAACAAACATTTTACAATTATCTAAAAATATATCAAAATATAGCTTATCTGGTGATGTCATCGGTACATGCTGTGAAATTATTGTGTTGTGTTCGGATCTGAACACGTATGCAAATTTGTATGCACACCGAGAGGCAACTTGTCAAAATAGCGTTGCAATTTTTTTTAATTGATTGATTGAATGATAGCTAAATGATTGTAAAACTTTTACAAACTTGTATAAAATTGAGAAAACGTGAATCATTTAATGTATTCAATGTGTAATAAATGAGCATTACGTCTAGTGTATAGTACACTTTATCAATGAATATACAGCGAATCTTGACCATTCGTCATTTGTAGCTGCTAGCCCGGTGTTCGTTCAGATATTCGATGGCATTCAACAGTTACGTTGGTTTAATGCATGATTTATGATTTATGCACTTTCTACTATTCGTAACGTAAAATATGTTCTTTAAATCCAATAAATATTCAGGTTAGATACTACAAGCTGCGTATGACCAGACAAGCACAAAGCCACACAATAAGAATGGAAAGTATAATATTTTTATTTAAATATTTTTCCGGTTTTATATTTATGTCGATCTACTTTTTTGCTTATTAAATGCTATTTCATTTTCGCAATGTTACAACGTTTTACTAAAGAGATTTTTGCAATCTTTTATATTAAATATACAACATCATTTGTTATATATGTTACTTATTAGATATGTATTTAAGATTTTAAATCACAAAAAAAATAATATTTAAGCAAAAAAGTATGCATAACGAAGTTGTTAAAATTATCTTTTAAATCACTGTCAGTCAACACGGTGGTTATTAAATTCCGCAATCTTAAAAATATACAACAAAAAAATATTTAAAAAAATGTAATTCACTAGGATTTGAATACAAAACCAAATTAAATAAAAAGATTTTTGCTTCACTGTGCAGCAAATACAACCTATATTTTTTTATGAGCTTAATAAAGATACTATAAGCTATTCTAAGACCTAGAAAGTACTATTAATCTTGAGCCCAAGTTCAGGACCAGATTGGAAAGCCGGACCACACCGACAGGTTGCCGCGCTTTCCATGTGCGCTTTCAAATCAGACCTAGCGTATATTGTGACCCTAATGGTGTTATAATATGATTGTGTTCGATACATGATAGATATATTGAACTTAATTTTATTCAGCCTGGTGAAATTGTATAGAACATATTAACGATATAATATATGTAACAGTATATACTTCATACATACTCGTGAAAATTTACGATTCTATTATGATATCAAATAGATTGAATTCATGATAGCTTTGAACACTTATTGTAATAATTTTACTCAGTGATAATCTCTCACGTGTAAAATAACATAGAATACTAAAGAAAACATATGTAGCCAATAAATTATTATCACGTAGCCCGTATTTATTAGATAAAATAAATTCAAATTTATCCGTTGATCCCGAGCCTCGATAGAAGCGTTCTACCGCCTTCAAGCTTGTAATTACAGCCCGTCTCATTAATTTGTGCTCAACAGCAATTTGTTTCTATTATTTGTTACGTTAATTCTTCCTTTGAAACAAAAAGATGTAAGCTATTTACAAGAATAATTAAAATGTACGATCTTATCTATGATAATATATTTATATCTTATTGTTATTAGATTGGGCATGATTTAAAAACTCATTCTTTATAGTGATAGCTGTTTTATATGGCATGCTAGGCAGAGGGATCCTTTTCACCTCAAGATCTTTTTCACTTCCCGCCCAAATTCAAGGCAAGAGACTACGTGTGAAGAGGCGGAACTTAGTGTCGTACTATGTCACCCAATCTTATTTAATGTACTTTGATTTCAAAACTAAAGGGATATAGAATTTTCCTATCATCTCGTTTAGCATTTTTGTTTATTATGACAAAAGATTTCTTTATTGGTTTTACAGATAAATAAAAAAATTCAATCATTTCCGGTTTTGTCTTCTTTTCCGTCAGTTTACTGGTTGGTCGATGGTTGCCGTCAACAATGTTGTTAGTACCTTGTGGAGTTGAAATCTTGACTCGAGTTCCGCCCTTTGAAAGCGATGTAACAATGTATCACCATGTGATTTTCCCAGAGTATCACTTTTGGCGACTTTAAGTGCTTAAAGAGCACCGATGGTTTCTTTAATCTCAGTCTCAAAACTACGAAATCTTCAATGTTTTTATAATACTTGCACCAAATTCGACGAAAGTCCCATTTAGACGTGGTGTTAGAAAATTGTAGTAAATCCAAATTATTTTGACTTTACTTATGGGTTGACTTTACTTATGGGTCTACTTTTTCAAATCATTTAGAGTTGGAGTAAAATTGTAAAAAAAAAGTAAAAAAGTACATTGTAAAAAAAAAAATTACCGAGTCGTTTAAAAGCTGTTTCTTCGGAAGTAGTAGAAACGAATCATATGAAGTTTCATTCGTTCTTTCGTCTTCTCATTCATAGGCAATGAATAAAGGAAAATAGAATGAATAATGACAATAAAATGAATTTACTAGGTGTTTCCATATTCTTCTTCACGCACGTTATTTCTCTATTTAATTTAATACTAGAAGATAACATTGCTATGGGTTTCATGTCAGTATCTCGAGATCGTCAGACAATGCTAGAATGGATTCCGTATGCTTATTGTTGAGCTTAAACCGATAACCCCACTTTTACCCCATTACGGTAGTTCCATTTTTTTTTTGAAACCACATAGGTTTATCTCGAGTGCTGTATCCGTCTTAGTATACTATATTGCGTTTAAATAGTATTAAAGGTTAATATTTTTCTAACTAGCCAAACATATTTATTAGAACATATAAAAAAAATATGACCGATATGCCCATATTATCAATTGTGACACGCAAATCCCTATGTAAGTGTATATCGCATTTGCTGTATTCTGGTAGAAATTAATTGTATTAAACAAACATTTGAAAACTGTATAATAATCATGTCAAAAGAACACAAATTAATTTTAAAAAATTCTATATCTATAATTTATTGTAATTATCATCTATTATTACTCAACCCAGATCAAGCGTTGCATAATGAGATTACTTTCTAACGCGAACTTTTATATTATGTTATCTTTCGGTCATATGACTTTTAAGAATGTTACACACTTTAGGAAATGTAGATTCTAAATATATAGATATATTATTTAGAACTGGCAGTCCGCTTGATAAAACTCTTTTCTTTCGAGCATGGATTGTCATTAAGAGTTTCCATTATTTTTTAAATATCGGTTACAATCTCTTGCAAGTTAGCAAAATTAAAAGGTTTAAATAGTTTGAATACACTCCTTTTAAATCAAAAATAAAATGACACAGATTATAAATTAACATTTAAAGAGCTGAAAGATGTTTTTGAAAACATTTAAGCAATTCTAACTTGAAATATTACATGCATCTTTCCTTAGACAAATTAAAATATTCTCAATGGAATGGGCAATAAATAATGTATAACTATCCTTAAATGTCAAGAGCCTCCTCCTCTCACTTTTCTACAGTGAAGCGTGGGATTAACAGAGCTTTATGATCCATTCTAGTGTAAATTTACACTGTCCAATCTAACGACTTTTACTTTTCACTGACTCAGATGAGAAGTTAGATAAATGTTACATGACATGATGTTCACTCAAATTGGACACGTTATTTAAGACCACACTTAAGTTATAGTAATATTTATTAATATAAATCATTTAACTTCAAATGTATGTAATAATTTAATTAAATAACTTTATTTCATTGATTTTAGTATAAAAATATTCGATACGAGTACAAGTTGTGTAATTTACGTTACAAATTCATAGTAAGTTTTAAAGAAAAAATCAATTAATTTGAGCACCAATTAAAGTATGTTTTGAAACTTTTTGTTTCTTACTTTAAGCGATACGTGACACATTAAAAATGTGTACATTTATAGTGTCAAGTTATATTTGTTTTTAGTAATATGACAGAAAACGGAAAAAATAAACTAATATAAATAATAATAATAGATCTATGATGAAATAAAAAATGTCAGAATTTTAGATTAATATGGAAATTGTGAAGTTTTACTTTAACTCGATATTAACACGAACATCGTAATTTAACACGACCTAAGGACTATCAGTTTCGCTATTAAGTTCTACGTAAAACAATAACAACAAAAATAATGAAACACGCATTCACTTAGGCGTATCTAGTTGACAGTGATGTAATAATTATTTCTAACAATGGATCTCTATTGTATAGCAGCATCCGTCCGTTCCACTCGCTCACACTTGACTCTTAGAAAAGAATTCGCGATGAAATCGTATGCTTCGGCACACGCAGAGTGAGTCTAGTGTAACTAAAGTGAACATGTGTGTCGATTTCACTTAAAATCTAGATATCTCATATTAGAACTGAAAGCAAGATATTTCCTTTCATATATGAATATAAGAAATAAGTATACATCAGAGCGAATTATGCAAAAGAAACTGAAATATCTAACAAATTTAATGTAATAATAGCTTAAAATGATATAAAAATAAATTATAGTTATGTCATACCAAATCTTTCCAGTCTAACAAAATAAACACAATAAAGACATTAGTTAAAAAATATCATACAACCTCCTGTCAAAATCAACCTGACATTGAAGTTATTATAAAAATAATAACATAAGTTAAAAAATCAAATAAAATACATATGTAGGTCACAATCATGAATAATTAAAGCTAACCTGATATGTTCAGGTATCCTAAAATAATTTCATTTACAAAAATACACAATGTACAGTTAAAGAAACACTTCTTACACATTAGCCTCAATACAAACTGAATTCTTCGTTGTTTTAGTGATTAAAACTCTACTAAAGTTTTTGTAACGTAGTAGTGGGTAGTTTATTTTTATTAATACACAAATTACACAAATTTACATTTTAAATATATTCAATTTGACTTATGTATGCCAATAAATACAACTGTGAATCTGTGAAACTGTAAAAGTAACATCAACTTATAAGTTATTAAGTATAAAATAAAAACCATATTATTTTTTTTATTCAAAGAAAAGACAAACAGTTGCCAATAAATCATAATAATAATGGATCGAAGCTTCTATCTACTATGTAGGCTATTATGTAAATATCTATCAGTCTGTCAGCACCACTCAGAGACTGTACTTGGCATTTAACGGACATCAAATTTAAGCTGCTAGTATGTATTTTATTTATCAGATATTTCTAATATTCTTATTATACAAAGCAGATTTTTCAATTTGTAATTTGAGATTTTTCAATTTTGTAATTTTTTTTTCCCAAATTAAACAAACTCTGATATAAATTTCATTACACACTAGATTTCACCTCACTTTTGTTTATTATATATTGTATTGCATTTTGTTTAATATACTTAAGAGCAAAGTGCAATATAATTTGCTCCTTAACCATTGTCTGGTTGAAATAAAAATAAATAACCACACTATACAAACATATCGTATAGCGAATACTGCACCTTTAAATACATATTGATATTTTATTATAATATACTAATGTAAATATAATTATAATAAAAAGGATGATGCACAATGATGATCAAATATAGTACCGTACTTTGCCTCAACGAGCTTCCACTAACAATAAAACTATTATCGCAGTTAAAATACTATTTCAAGTCGTTATAAGCACGTATTTTATACAAACAAACATTGGTTACGTGCGGTATATAATAATTTACAATTAAATTCAAATAACCGTCCGTTACTAAAATTGGCTGTAAATTGGATTATAATGTTTCATCCAAAGTCAAAATGTTCTTTTTAATACGTATAACCTACTTTTTAAGAAAAAAATACTCAAAAAGTGGACAAGTACACGTTGTAGCGTTGTAGATTAATTCAGTCTTATAGTTATTACTATCGGTATATTCAATGAATGATCTGCAAAATAATGATCATTAACATTTTTTATAATGAAATTCTAGCCTAGCTTTTGTATCAGTATTAGCCTGAGGCAAACTATTAGCTATTAACGGTCAATTGGTATTAGTAATCAAGATCATCTCGGTGATATGTCCGTCCGTGTCTACACAGGTATACATATAAAAACATGTCGTACTAAATTAGTTTAACGCTTCTGTATTTCTATATTACAATCATTTAATATCGATAATATCTAGGTATTAGTGTTATTTATCTAAATGATAAAATAATTAAAACAATGAAAAAAAACCACTAGAGACGTATTAAACCTGGTCTTATTGCTAATGAATTGCTTCCAGACAGATCTTTCAGGAAATATGGAACTTTTACAGTATATAATATATAATGAAACTTTTACAGTATATAATAATTGGTTTTGTTTGTTTTGTAATGATCATATAGTAACAAGCAAAAAGCATATATCTTGGTAAAATGATAAGATGAACGTTTGTGAGTAATTTTAATAAGTTCGTAACTGGTTTTTGTGGTATAGCATATTAATGATAAGCTGTTATTCTTGAATGTGATTTTTTTTTATTAATATTCTAGTCTTTACAGAAAATTGCAGTGGTCAATAAAAAACAATAAGCTCTTCATCTTAGATAAAACCAAATTAACTACCAACTAACAAGTTACAACAAAGTATGTTTATAAAGAAAGAAATTTATAATGTTAACTTGCAAGCCTCTTTGCAACTTAACACTTAAGAACTACTAGTATATTAAAATAATGAGAAAATGAAATTTGAGCAACACAAAGGACTCGTTACAAATATTGATGTATTGAAACAGTTTCATAATATATATATATATATATATATATATATATATATATATATATATATATATATATATATATATATATATATAATTGTTAAATTATACTATATTATATTTCATTTGATATATAAAACCTTGTATTATAAAAAGGCCCTTAAAAGAGTAAAGACGAAGAGTTGTGTTACCTAAGTCTTCAAACTTATTATTAAGACATGAACATATTAAAGAAGCTTATTTTTTAAAAGCTTTTATTTAACTAGTAATGTATGTATGTATGTTTGTTTGGGTGAATTTTTTTTTAAGTATTTGAAGTAGATATCTTTAACCAATTGAGCTGAATTTTTGTATAGACGACGTTTAGTTAGGATGATAACTCACGTGTAAGATAAGGTGTGACGTCATTCTAAATCCAATATGGTGGATCATACCATATGGCGGAATAGTTATTTTTAATCCACTTCTACAATATAAGTATCAAATGAAAGGGCTTGTTGAGAGTAACTTGAAATAACTAAAAAGTAAAAAATAAATTATCAATATTTATTTAAATTGAAAGTTAAATATTTAAAGGATTTTTGCTTTCAATTTATTTAATTTAAATAAACTGAAATCATTTTAATACTAAAAACATTATTATATTCTTCATAATTTCCAAATTAGTTAAGTTTGTAACTTAAAAGAAAGTAAACATTAGTAAGTATACTCTTTCCGATTTCTTTTGTAAAAGTAATTATTTGTTTTAAAATATCAATCAATCAATGTAAACATCGATGTGAATATCTAATGTGGCGAATTACTCTGGTGTTAACATCGCCGCTTAAACGTTATTAACAAAAAAAACGGCAAACGTTAAACATCTGTTTCAAATTATACAACAGGCAGCACAAAAACTCAATAGAACCTTTTAAGAAGTCATCAAGCAGTGAGAAAATATTCTCGGTGAGAACTCATTACTTTTTTGCACTCTGACAGTGACATGACACTGCCACATAGCATTGATTCGCGAAACACTGCTGTCAAAATGTTACATAAGTAAGTAACTGAAAAGTCAGAAACAAATCTTTCTTATTTATTAACTATATATATATATATATATATATATATATATATATATATATATATATATATATATATATATATATATATATATATATATATATATATGTGTTTTTTAGAACCTATAGCTACAACTCTATACACATGTGCTTGCAATTACTGAAGTATGTAATAAAAAAATCTTTATAATTATTTTACAGTTAGGTCACTTTAGTTTACGCTGTATAAAACAGTTATCCACTAATGTTCTGGTACTAATTAAACGTGTTGTTTTGAGCACTATTTAACTTATTCATGTTTCATTAGAGCCTAATAAAGCTTTAACTCGATGAACTAAGTCTTTAACTGGAGTTTTCCTTATAATTCAAGTAATAGGCGTGTATATAAACTTGTATATGTTATTTTCTGAAGCAATTGAAGGGTAAAGGAGATTTATTGACAAAAATAATTTCTTAGTTCTCGTTGAAATTTATAATTATTATCAAAACGTTTCAGAATAAAATTAAACCATTAAAAAGTTACTTCTAATTTATCTTTAAATAGATATTCGAGTTACCGTTTTAAATAAAAAAATATAATATTAAAATATTTAATTATTGCAAGCATGATTCATACCAAATAAAAACAACAACACACCGCTTACAACTACAGCTGGGAATTTTACAGCAAATTTAAAAAAAAAATATATTTTTCTAGATTAACACGCGGGACTCAGCGGTGCACTTTGTCTACCAAAACGGTCAAATGAAAGTTTTTATATGTTTTCTTTAAACAAGTTAAAAGTTATTATTTCCCCGAATGGAGATTAAACGGAACATATTCTGACTGTAAACGCGACAGTTGTAGATTCGATTCCCTTTCGGGGAGTTACACTTATTTTCATCGCTCTGGTATCAATATATTGCGTTGAGTTCTGTTTCTTCTTCTTATGTTCTCAACAGGCAATTGCTCGCAAGATGTGAAGCCGAGGACAGTGGGTTTCAATACTAGGTTCCCTCTGCCTATCTTGTTATATACGGTATTACGCGAGAAGCTAAAAAAGTATTATAAAACATCAGACTTATTTTGTTTAAATGGCTTCAATTTATTTACATACAATAAGTAGTTGTTTGGGTTAACTGCCAGATTAGAAATCACAAGTTCTAGGTCAAACCTCATAAAATATTTATGTGAATTACACTTATCGAAGTGTGTTGACTTAACGAGCAGCTGGATGTATAGCGTTAGTGGGAAGTATATGTCATCAGGATGATCATAGGACGACGGTTTCATTCAGATATAAAGATTAATCATAGATTGTCTTGTTTTCTTTTTCCTATTTATTTGTTTACTTATTCTATTGTAAACTAATTTGGAATAATTATAAAAATCACCAACTTCATATTTTTTCTCGCGTAACAAGGTAGAAAATGAGGACCGAGTGTTAATATAGTCCGCATTTTCCGTCGAATTTTCGAGACACTGCGTGTTGAGTAGCCGAAATTAATGTCACATTTTGTCTCTGTGGCGGGTAAAAATGAAAATAAAGTCATGATCGTCTTTAGTATTAGACTAGTGGAACAGTAATAAAATAAATTGCGTACGTCTAAAGTACAGTACACATGTAAATAGTGAAACTTCAATTGCAAACTAATTTTGAAATTTCGTTTATATTTATAGTAATCTAAACTTACTACCTGCAGCAAGTGTCCGTTCA
Organism: Dione juno; assembly: GCA_037127375.1. Lineage (NCBI taxonomy): Eukaryota > Metazoa > Arthropoda > Insecta > Lepidoptera > Nymphalidae > Dione > Dione juno. Next base: position 2,378,904 of record JAXRJS010000052.1, read on the forward strand.
CATTGTGCCGGGGCAGTATCTCCCGTAAATTGTTATATGTAACCCTTTATATAAAGGCATGATGGCTGCTCTTTGACAATCCTCAGGGACGACCTCCGATTTCCAGCATAATTTGACCATATTTGATCATCTTGGGAGTCCATCTGCTCCCGCTGCCTCACCACATTTCAGACTTCCTATAGCACTCTCAACTTCTTTTATACCGATTTCACCATCTGCTACATCAAGACTCAGCTTGACGCTGCTACTTAAGACAGAAGCGTCATCATATTCAAACATCTATCGCTACAAACCGTGTGATTGGTCTGTTACTATTCGCCGTCCTTCGAAAGCACCCCTTTCGTACAAAAGCTTCGTTCGGAAGTTGTTCGTTAATCTTTCGGCTCTTTCTCTCTTAGATCAGATCTTTCATAATTAATTGTTATTTAGTATTTATTAAAGTATTTATAATATTCACAAAAACTGACCCGATGGAAATCGTGTTATCTGTACACTTCGCCACACATAACACACACACATACACACACATACGCAAAAACGTCCTACATCGTTCATGTCACATTATTGCGTTTCATATGTAAAAATTTTACGCTCATGTGCGCAAAGAAGATTCACTTCAAAAACCCATTAAAAATAAATTGATTATACATAGCTTTGAATTCGATGTGATTTATAACTAACACAGTTGTCGCAGTATAATTATTCTGTCACTTAAGTGTAAGATGATAATTGTGAACTATTTGTTGTCCCCTTATAGAATAGGAGTTGAATTTTTATAAAGACACTCTGCTCTGCTATTTCTCAACCTCGCACATTATTCAACCAAAGCTGGATAATTGGTTCCCACAAGTGGGGGACTATTTATTTCCCAAGTTGCTACGATAGCCTATCCTATATATAATGTAGAAGAAACGAGAAGTTAAAAAATATTATACTTTAAGAGTAATATAAAACATGCCGATAAAAATGAATATTTGAAAAGAGAACTATCAATGAATGCCATCTGCTTATTGAACGTAACTTAACTCGGTCAAATACTTCTGAATTCGATTCGTAATAACAATAGTACGTGCTTCTACAATGAGGTCGTAAGTCTTACATTCAAATCCAGTCGATTGCCTTATATATCTCATCACGTGTACAATAATACAAGGCTAGTAATTTGTTGTAACCGTAATCAATTGCTTAATAATAGACGTAATTAATAGAATGCGTGTGTATTATATTCATTAATTCAATTATTAATGTAACATTTTGGAAGATTATTTGATTAAAATATATAACATACCAATTATTTGTCTTTTACTTGGTGTATATTATACTTTCTATGTGGAGGAGTCATCTGAACCTTTATACAAATTTCAAACTGTTTTATTAACAGCTCCTAATTTATTAGTTTCAATTAAAATTTCAGTGCTATTCATATTATATAAGCGTAATTTATTAACCGTAGAATAATGAGAAACGCTAGTTACCCGTAGCCATAGTTGACGTAATCCTGTAAAATTAAGAAATGCATATCTATTGCTTTAAATTTTAGTACGGTTATGACAGTAAATTTATTTGACATTATTTATAAAGTTGAAAATTAACATATATATCTACTTAATTGGTATGAAGGGATTCAAAAATAATAATTGATAGGCAAATGATTCGTCTTTGAGGTTTGATCGTTTATATATTATGTTTGTATTTTGATTTAAGTGAAAATTATTAATTTAGGTAAAGCTTTACAGATACTGATGCAAAAGACATCAACGCGATTTATGTGAACTCGAATATATAAGTATACAAATACGACACAAAAGCATACAAATTTTGATTAAAGTTACTCAATTTTATTGTATGACAAGATAACATCGTACAAACGTTTACTTTTAAATAGTTTAAAGTGGAATACGTGAAAGAATGTATTGCACCAATCCCACACGCGGTACCACAACACGGATTTTGAATAGATAGTGATACGCATCTCATTCATTCTTGTTTTTTGTGTAACTGTTAGCACTAGCACTTTAACTGTTTACTTTTGTAAAAGTATACACATGGGTTTTCTTATGATCAAGTATTCGGAAACTGAATACATAACAAGAAAAGTCAATCTATTTGACTTAAATACGGTTATATTGTCAAGTGGTGAGGTAATACCCGTTAACTTTGCAAATGAATGTCTAAACAAGTAAAGTCGTACTTACGCTCTGTTTAGCACTCAGGAGAACTTATCTCCGGACGTTGTAATGTTAGACTTACTGTGCATTTACTGTGAATGATGTGATAAAAATCTAGTGCATATATTATGTCATATATAATTATATTTAAAAACGTAACTATACTTTAATAAAAACGTAGCTATACTTTAATAATGCCATCCAATTGCATTTAATTGATATTAATACAACCAGTACTTTCTTCAGTCGGGACTGAAAAAGTACGCCATTGGGGTTCGTCACCTTCACATGGTTAGTGGTTTATAATATTAAATAATCATTATATATAAGCACATTATTTTAAGTGGCGGGGCCCAATTTTACGTAAGCCGACAAAATAATGAAACATATATTTGCATCAATTTAAAAATTATCCATGCATTGGCTTAAAATCTCAGGGCTTTAAATTATTTACTTAATCTAAGAGGATCCAAATTTATGACCATCACATCTAATAATCTGACACGCCATGATGACGTATTAACTTTTCGAATTGATTGCAGTTTTGAGAAGAAGAAATGATAAACTCCGAATATTTCAGCCCACGCATGTATGATTTTTATATGAACAGTGATCTATAAGCTTATGTGGGCGCTGATAATCAAAATTTCAATCGTGCTTCTAGCTTTATTTTAAAATGGTGATAAACTTCTTGATCATATTTATGTACTGGAACATACAGATAATTAAAAAATATTACATACGACTATAATTATGACATCATAATATACACTTTATAACACATTAATGTTAGGATGTTATTGATTACAGAATATTAATTGGACTTCGACATAATTGCTTAATAATTTAATATTCAACTTAAATATTATAAATGTTCTTTATATTTTATGTTCTTAGTCATTGATTCGTGTAATAATCCGTATAAAATAAGACAACTTTTAGACCATAATTTGCAAGCGTTGACCACGCTGAGCTAATCTCAAAACGAACAAAACTTCCAAATCTATTTCCGATTCAATAAAAGTTCCCGTTACCAATAATTTGCTTTCACGGAAAATCGATTCCTAGCCCAGATCTCGATACAGCCGTATCGACAGATCTACCGAGTTACACGCGCCACTTTTCTATACAATTGATTTTTTAATGGGTTTTGCATTTAACTCCCCAATGATTTTATTTTATGAGATCATGTATAAAATTCAATTGTATTATGATCCATCGAGTGAAACCAATTTTTATATTTACAAAACAAAGCGCTCGTTTTTCTTAGTTAGGAGTTAAGATATTTCTTATTGATTTAAATCGGCCAATGTCGAAATTATAGTTGCAAAATTGCTCTTTTCCATAATAAAGATCAGATTTCTATATCGGAATCGCAAAATGAATAACAGACAGAATTTGTTAATAATTCCTTCCTGACCGTACGTGAATAAGAAAATGACGAGTCTAGTACCATAGTACTCAGTAGAGTACTACTAGTAACTAGTAGCTACTAGTAACTAGTACTAGTGGTAACTAGTAGTAGTATAGTGTGTCAACAACACCCTAGTTCCTAGAAAATCTACATCTACTACATCTAAAAGAAGTATACGAACATAATATGTAGTGTTGTAATTACTTTGAGCCAGATGATTCCTCTGTTTTCCCAACAGTATTACAAATAATTTCTATTAAATCATGGCAATAAAACTATACTACCAATAATATATAAGGAGCAATATTGTTTTATTCTTTTGTATATTTTATTCTGGGTTATTTTACAGTTTTTGAATAAAATATCTTCACACTATTTTTCTAATATAGCAAGGCAAACAGAGGGAACCTAGTGTTGAGACACTCCGTTAACCGCTTACATGTTACATAGTAAGCTTAAAAATACACGTTACATAATAAATTATTCCCGATTGCACGTTTCAGGTCAATCATAGAGGGTCAACGCAAATCGCATCCCTAATATTCCGACTGTGTATGTCATTAACGCAATCTGACGCGAATACATGTAGAAAGTTAGATTGTCTCGATAGAAAACGGACGACCAACTTTCTTCGCGTTGAGTTAAATTAGAATTACGTTTTCGAGATTTTGCTTCTAGTTTCGTTTCATTTAGATTAACAATATCTATGTATCTGGAAATTGGAAATTCATTACATCTGTGATTTAATAATTGTTTTTTTATTAAATGTAAACTATGTAGTATAATATTTGTTACCGGTTTTTAACATATTTAGTATTAAATCCGGTATTAGATTGGATATAATATGTTTAAAATTTTTATAAATGCTTTTATAAATAGGTCAATTAGGAAATATTAATATTTTCAAATATCTTCTTATATATACAAATAACTGGCCACCTCATGTGATTCTTTTCTTTTTATAATTGAATTTAATAAAGTTTTTGTTTTATAATGCAGTCGGTTAGAAGCCATATCGTGTGTATGTAATTTGATTAAGAACTTTAAAACTGAATGAATGTAAAAATAAAATAAAGTCATAACACTTAATATGTAAATAGTATTATTTGTCTTACTGTCTACATCCCACGAAAATTATAGTGAGAAAATCCTGGCTGCGTCGATGACAACATATTTATTTTATAACAGTATTATTTATAACATTTATTGCAACGTATGATTAACGTCGATAATTATAATTATGCTGATACAATCGTAGCGCCGCTACTGTATATATATTATATATATGTATATTATATGATTTGAATAGAAAATATAATAAAATGGAGTATACATAGTTGAACTCAATGTGACTTACTTGCTAAGTTAAGTGCTTGTGCTACTTTAATCCTACATGGATGAATGATATTATGCATATTATGCAAGTTTTGCAATCACATTTTACTGTTGGAGCTCACTTTGAAATAATAACCGGAGACTGAAGAGTCTATTTTATTCCATTACTTCTAGAACGTAAAACATTTATACAATTTAATTTTTATGGACCAACGACTGAAGATTAAGGACTGTTATTTTTCATTTTATCTCATATAATTATATGCAATAGAACACTTTGGTTGACGTACGGTTAAATTAACTAACTTTAATTACAAAGAGAAATGATTGAAAATTAACAGAAAATAGCTACAACTAACTCACTTTACAATGAGAAAAAGCTCGGGAAATTGGTTGGGTGTTAACACATAAAGTTATTATGATAAATAATTGAGACGAAATCGACACGAACGAACAAATAAGTAACCATAATAAATCATATTAAAGTTATTATTTAAAATTAGTAATAACGAATAGTTTCTAAAAAAAAATACAATTTCTCCTCCGAGCCAACCAGCCCTAAATGATAATAGATCACAGAACAATATTGTGTAAGAGAGAAAAATAATAATATTTTAAGACAGTTATATTCAGTGGCGTAAAAGTACATTGACGGGGTAATAATTACAACGTAACGCGGTCTAGCGCATGGCAAGTACTAAGTGAAGCGTGGCTGACGGAACTAACTGTCGATTTTCTTAAACACCGTAATATTTTTAATAAAAACTAAAAATATCATCAAAATTCGAGGCCATATAAAGAGACCAAAAGTAGATAACTTCAAATTTGAGCTCCCTGCTATAATGATACATTATTTGACTAGCTACAACACACGGTTTCGCTCCTGTGGTTATGGAACTAACTAAATTTTTATTTTATATATATATATATATGTATATATGTATATGTATGTATGTTTGTATGGTGTATTTATATGTTTGTGAATATTTATGTATTTGTAATAAGTAAGTATTTAGTATATATTATAGTTCCATATTTGTATATATCAAGTTTTATTTATGTGTGACATATAATTAATTATATATGTATTTCTAATTTATTATAGAATAATTTGTACTATATTCTTACCCGCTGCTTAAAAACTCATCCACTACCATAGGTTGGCTGGAAGAGATCTCTTATAGGGATAAGTCCACCTTTATGTACTACTTTTTCTTTTTTTATGTTGTTACGCTTATGTTTTTTTTTTAGTACAATAAAGAATATTAATTTAAATTTGTGTACGACACACGACATTCTAAGTGCCTAGTAACTTTCATCGAGTGTACAGAGAGTTACATGGAAACGATTAACGTATTATAACGATCACTAAATGGACTATCGAACACAAAAAGATTTCAATTAAAGCTTTTTTTTATAGTTTTTTAGATTAGTTAATTTCGTTCAACCCAACAAACTGTTCTGCTTAATAGTATATCTGCTTAATAGATTAGTATTTAAGTATAATATTCGGGAATAGTACAATCATTTTATAGTCCAGCTTACTACTATATTATATAATAAATGATGCAAGTCACAATTTCCTAAATTGCTGCTGATAAATTACCTTTAATAAAATATGTGTAAAGTTAACTAAAATATAATTCTATTCTATATCGTTCTAAACACCGTTAAAATAATATAAATAGCTCAAACTCTATGTAAACATTGAGTGGCTCCAGAAAACAGAAATAATACGCAATAAAATAAAAATATATTACATTACCATGATGTTATAGCGTTGGTAAAGAATTCGATTCTCAATAACTCGAAGATTTATGTTTATTTAATTTTTTTATTTTTTCGCCTTCTAAGGTTCCGTAGCCGTAGGTTAAAATACTGATAGATAGACATGATGAATGTCTGTCTTTATTTATTAAATCGGATCGAGATGTATTTAGTTATTTTAAAGGATTATTCCACATTAAGCATTAAAAATATATTATAAAATGTGTATAAACATGCGTATAGGAATTTCAACGTAGCTTGATGAGAAACGTATGGAATAGCGATCAGAACGCTTGGACGGCTTTCAAGAGACGTAGGTTCAAATCTCGTTTTGACCATATTATTATAAGTGATCTAAAATTAGGATGGAGATGAACTGGAGAATAGATCACTTAAATACTAGAGAATATATTTGCATATTATGCAGAGTACGAGAACACGCGAGATTCATGAAAGATAAAAATAAGCGACTTAAATGGCATTTCATTCACCGCCATTTACGGATAGTGTAGTAATAAGAATGTATGCTCTACTAGGTAATCATTTAAAAAACATACTGACCAGTGGTAACCTTAATATGGATATGCGGGTGATGACTGAACCGTGCAGCATTTGTGAATATATTATTTTCCCATCAAATACACTAGTACACCTTGTAATCTTAACGAAAATGTAATTAAAGATCGTATCGGCACCTAGGTCTTTATTTAATAATTCAGTGTATATTTCTCGTTCTTAATGAATAATTTTAAAATGTTGCTGAAATCACAAAATAAAAAATCATCGAAATCCATCCATTAGTTTTTGAGTGTAATAGAGAAATAAAAATTTACACAATGAATGGTTTTGGCTTTTGCTACTAAAATGAAGATCCCTAGAAGTAGTTTTTTAGTGTATAATTGACCTCTCTTACAGGTGTAACTACTCGTATAAAAACAAATAGGTAAACATAGTAAATGCGTAGCGGAATCAATCTAGAAAATTGATGTCGAGAAAGTTTAATCTATCTTAATAATAACAATCGTTCTGAATACATACAATGTAAATGAGATAATAGTTTGCGCTTCTCACACTCGGAAACGGTTTTTCAGTTCTGCGACAGAACAAGAAAGGAGGCCTTGATTACGTTTTAATAACACACACGTGTATCTATTGTGCGTTGATTGTTGATCTGCTATTATTTAAAAAGAAAAGCTTTAATATATTGTTAGTATAACTGCTTATAACATTGAAAATAAGTAAAAAACTATAGGTATAGTATATTCTATAGTATTGTTAATAATTGATTATGTTATCAACAAACATTGATATGTCTATTTAGATATTTTATTTTGTATAAAATAATGTATGTATGTATGTGTGTAATATCCATGTATGTATATATTTTTACAATAATTATGTATTATAGTGAGATCATAATTATAATCGACCTATACGATTGAATATATGAATAGAAAGCAATGTTTCGGAGGAACTATTAAAATACGTTGGCGTGTCTCCAAGTAATAAATATCAATGCATCGACTTTTACTGCAACAATGCCTAGTCTTCCCTTATTCTATGCGTGGTAGAGGTTTATCTGAATTTATGACGACCTATCACAAGGGGAATTAACAAAACAATGCTTTTTGCATCTATAGCGATATTTTATTAATATTTTTTTTTGTATTTAAATGAATATAACAATATGTCGAATAAATCATAATACAGTAAGGTGTAAGACCGTCCCAATTGTATAAGTATTGCATTAATATTAAGTAAAATAAGATTTAGTGTAAATTTTTTTTTAATAGCAAAATTCAAACAAAGTAAGAAATGATGTCTTATTCATTTAACCTTTCTTATCTATTTAAAAAAAAAAAACAGAATATTTATTGGACCACTTTTGCACCACTCTTGGTACTAATACATTTTAACGGCTTTGTACTTGGTCCAGAGCCCTCTTGCTATTTTTACTGCTGCCAATCGGGAAAAAGAACATTGCTTTGTTGAAAAATTTCTATTGACGTTGCGATTGAAGTGCACCTCTTCGTCCAGATGTAAAATCTCAAATGGTAGTTTTGCGTTCGATATTTATATGAAAAACAAAACGATATAAATAGAAAATCTTCTACCCGACAACAACAAAAAAAAATTAAAAATTTATTAAAAATTGATATCTTAAGCACATTTGTTTAAACTAATCGATTTGTTGGAACTATAAGGAAATAGATTCACATTTCACATACCTACAACAAAATTTACCATATGTGAAGTTCTTGCTGCTCTTTGTTGAATACAATGGATGCATACATGATTTCAGTTGGAAAAAAATACAGTCCGCCACTACCGACTACCGTGTCGTTAACCTTTAAGGAAATCAGTGTTTACATAGTTCAATCAATTTCATTGTCACTGCATTTCACAAAGTGTAAGTGTACATATATTATTTTCAAGTTCGCAATTTACCTATATTACGTATAGACGTCTATATATATATATATATATATATATATATATATATATATATATATATATATATATATATATATATATATATATATATATATATATATATATATGTTTGTATGTGTGTGTGTGTGTGTGTGTGTGTGTGTGTGTATATCATTAGAATTTAGAAGGTAATTTTATGTTTGATCTCATATATTATCACAGTAATTTTTATTTAGTTGTTGGTATAATTAAAAATATATTTTCATTAACGTTAACGTTTTTTAAAGTTTATTAACTTACGTTGTATTCTATACTCCTGAATATTTCCCACATTTATCATTTAATCTTTTATAATAGGAAAGAAAATAACTGTTGTAGGTTCGATTTCCACTCGGACGAATTCATTATTTTCATTTCCTTGCTCTAGTAGGAAGTCAAGTTCTGTAGATAAAATAATGATTTAAAATTAAGACAGTTTCAAGCCACGCGACACATTTTTTTGCGATTATCCACCAAGACGAGAGATTACGAACAAAAGCCATAATCATGAAATCCCCGTTGGCCAAGCCGCAAGCGCAGTACAAGTATTGTGTAATATAAATAAGTATTATCTGTTACGTTTTTTAAGTAATTACTAATAACAAAGTAAACAATAGTTGCGAACGGCGAAATAATGTGAACATTTTATTTCATTATTGAAAGAGCAATCGAGAAACATTTTAGAATAAATTTACAATAATATTCAATGGAACTTATAAAATAACATTTAATGACTGCTTTTTTATGTTTTATAAGCATAAAAAGCAGTCATTAAATGTTAAAATTTTAACTTATATAAAAACTTTTGGCTTTGATTGGTTCAATTTTACCGTCACATTAGCTATGAAATAATATACAAATATATATATATATATATATATATATATATATATATATATATATATATATATCTATATCTATATATATATATATATATAAAATATTTTTTATGTCACTTACTGAACCAATTTTGTTTCGGATAAAAAAATGGCTTATTATTAATAAAAAATTATACTTCATTAATTTTTAAGTATAACGTATGACACCTGATATCGATAAGGCTTACCGAGGTTAGATTATTTTTTATTCGTATATTCGAAACCAAAATGTTTATAAAAAGCTTTAGTGGTCCTGTAGAACCTTTTGTTTGCGTAATTGGACTCTGACACTGCCTTCAGGCAACTAAATACTTATACAAATCTTCAGTAACAAAATATCTACACAGACTTAATGGGTGGGTGGTTTTAGATGACTGCTTTCTAAGGCTGTGATAAAAACATTGCTCCTATATAGCCCACCAACTGGCAACTAGTGTACAATTAATTAATCGATATCCTTAATAATTCTAGACATATTGATAGTGTATTTTAAAAATGTCATTATTTGATTTTAATTGTTGTTCTCATTTTTCTATATATTGTATACATACGGTCAAATTGAGATAATTTTTTAATTTATTTAAAAAGTAGAAAATGTTGAAACGTTGCCTAATTTTATACGGTGGTTACATATGTAATTACACTTGATTAAGTCGCGTTATCTGCTCTACATCGGAAAGCATTCGTATTCGCGAATGTAAGGCTACAAAAATGTGGCTAAAGAAAACAAATATACATTCATCCGTAGATCTCTCATATTTTATACATTTTTCCCGTCAGATTGTTTGTTCATTTTGAAATTGTAAACAAAATTTACAATTTCTAAAAGATCTTTGTTTATAATATATAGAACATATTATTGAAAGATACTTCACGTACCTGCGTAAAGTATTTATCATGAAAGAACGTTTTTGTTTCAATACTTCACAAGTGTTAGAATTGAAATACTGCTTACCGTTTAGGCACGCTAATCCTACGTTGCCGAAATAGATGGTCCATTGTCTTAGGAATTTCACTTTTGCCGACTGTCCCACAGAGTAGATTATAAGGAACTTTCACTTGTCTTGATTCCGAATGCTACAAAGCACAAGCGGCAGTCGGTATCACTGAATACATATAGATTTATAGGTTTATATGTTTGTATTACACAATCAAACGGTCACAATTGTCTGCAATATTTATTCAAAAGTCAATGGAGTGTTTCGATATTTCACGCGCTCCGCTTGGGGCTGTTAAAATTTAAAAAAATATATATAAAGCTGTTATTATTGTCATTAATGAAAGTATGTTGTGAATATTTGCTATAATTTAAAAGAAAAAGAAATACTATCAGTTTCATTTTATTCCAAAAACTTGAATTTGGTATATTAATGTTGACAACAAAATTAAATAAAATTTTAAATTTAATATAAATATATCTTAAAGCAGGTTTAAATCATAGGTATATATATATATATATATATATATATATATATATATATATATATATATATATATATATATATATATATATATATAAGTGACGTCAAAGAAAAATTATTATAATATATAATTAATAAATAAAGTCGCAATGAAAAGAAAGTTTAAACTATTTTTTTCTAGTCGTGATCAGAAATAAGAGCTCTTATTCTGCGTATCTTCAAATTCGTGACAGTATCAAAATGTGATCAACTTAATATGAAGAAAAAGCATGAAACACGCTTTACAAAAGGTTACCGGTAGACACCTTTTTATCTTCCTATTCAGGTCAATTTTATTTAATTTTGTTGAAAAATATCAACAGAGAGCAGTTGTTGACTACTAATTTAATTAGAATTGATCTCAAATTAATAATATATAAAAGAAATAAAAAACTCAAGAGAGACATACATTAAATAGATATACATTTTTTACATTTCTTCATTTTAAGTGTATCTGAATTTAAAGAAATTTTTTTCTTAAATTTATTAAATACTTTAAGGATATCTTAATATAGTACACGTTTTATATTTTTTTAATAACTCTTAAAATAAATTGTCATAGAAGAAATAAAATATTGAATGGCAACTAATTAAAAACCTTTGCCCACTTCGCCCAAAAAAGTATCCTATAATTACGTTCCGTTGATCAGTTATTAATCCGTTAATTATAATAATTACACAATGCTCTTGTAAGTAAACGTTTAAATAATCAGTAATAATAATTCATGGACTTAAAAAAAGATGCAGAATTAAACACAGTGTATTGAATGAAAACTTTACTGTAATGATCTACAAGTACATGTATTTTATATCTCACCATTAATAAAATGATAATAAATTTAAAGTAGCATTAGAGCTTAGTTTTAGGATTTTTGTCAAGATTACGCGTGCGTTAATCGAAACGCGAAGAGCTTAAGACGCGTGCAACCGTGCAAGCGCTTTCTGAACACTGGCGGTAGCTTCGAGGCTAGCGGTCGGCCGGCGCGGCGTCTACTCTCTACATTCTATAGAGATTTACTAGGGGAAGAATGTCTTGATCACAATTTAATATGGATATTTCATTCATATATTATACAAACATTGACAATTTTAACTTCACATAGATTTGCTTACAGATTTTTCATTTTGAATTCAAGTACAATGTATATTATTCAAAATTATAAAACCTAGTTTCAAGTATTCCATAGATTTGTGAAGTCGTATATAAATATATATAATATAATTTCACCAGACACTGTTCATTTCGATAAATATGCAATATAAAGTACCTACTACTTAATTATTCGTTAACTAAAAAACTCGAATTCTTCTCATCTCTTCATGTTTTAGAAAATCATTTTTGTTTGAATGTAATAATATAAAAATATTAAACTTTTTAGGTTTGATCACAGAGATGCCAGTGGATGGCGCTTCAAATTTCTATTATCTAGAGACTACAGCTCGTATGCTTTAAATAGATCGTCCGATTTAATCCGATTAATTCGCTAGAGTGGTGAGAAACTGATGTGAAGATTGTTATTTGGGGGCTATTTATTTTTCCACTTTTAACTTTTGTAATAAATTTTTAAAGTCGCCCATTCAATATTTGTACTATATATACCTGTATATATTTTTTAAGGGTTTCTCAAATGATACCTCAAAAGGAAAATACGGAATCCTTATAGGATTACTTATACGGATTTTTTTTTATTTTAAGTAATAACGTATAAAAAATTATTATAATTTTAAGTAGTAACATATAAAATTTGAACGTAAAGGAAATCGAACACGCTTCTCTGGAATATCGTCCAAGAACTTTAGTCAACTGTGTCATATTATGTTGTTATTGAGCCACGTCAAAATCCTTATAAACATGTTACAATTTATATTTTTTATTAGCACCACTTGTTTTTCTAAATATTTTCAATTTGAGTGAATAGAATTAAAAAATATTATAATAACTTTTATTTCAGAAAAGCTACTTCTACGACCGAGCTGCATAGAACCGGAAAAGATATTAAATAAAACAGTTTAACCGGACAATATTTTTGGACACCCGACGTCTCGAACGGTTTGTAGTAGTCTGTGGTCACTAGTAGGCGTGACCAATATACGCGATTCATCAGGTTAAACTATTTGATTTAATGTGTAAATATCGAGAAAACCAAAGAACTTATTAACCGGAAAATAATTATGGAGGCAAATATTAAATACACCTACATTCTGTTGTCACCGGACCCAAAACAAGATTTTGAATTACCTAATTGGTGTCGTTCTCGTATTTAAGAAGTTAGATTTCCTTATTTATGAGAAATGCTTAGATGGCTACCTTGCATTTTCAATAATACTGAAACACTTTTTGTATAGTGAATGTATTATCATATAAGCCATATACATTAAAATTGCATTTTAGTGTATTTGGTTTCAGTTCAGTTTTGAGACATTTATTCTCAATAAGACCTAAGCCATTTACTTGAGACCAATATTTGAGATACAATAGTTATGTTGTCGTTGTCAATTTATACATTACAAAGTACACAATTTAATACAACAAAATTTTTATTAAGATACTATACACATTTATGACCATTATTTGCACTGTATTGTTGAGACACATTGTAAATAATGATCATAAATGTGTTTGGATAATTCAAATTTAAATGTGTTTAATGTGTTTATAATCAAGGGAGCCCTGTTATAGAATTACACTCCTTCAAAAGTGATCATTCCTATCGTAGTTGATTCTTGTCCTGGCCAGCACCATTAAAATAGATCAGCATTACGTACATGGTTTTTCGTTTATGAATACAAATATTGTACACGTGCAGTTGGCGAATTATCATTATTTTTTTAGGTTAATGTTAAACGCGGATTGTTAAATGTTAATTTTATAAGTTTGTTTTGAGCTATTAGTACATCTAATAATTTTGTTTTAGTGGCACTGCCCCACACCTCACCTAAATAAAGTAAATGAGGTTTAGCTAGCGTGTTATAAATGATGTAGAGCATTTTACAAGGAATACATATTACTATGAAACCCAGTGATACTAGCAGTGTCGAAACTTATAATATAATGTATATGTACGTTATAAGTTTACATTGAAACCATGTATACAAATTATTTAAGTCCTCTTGAGGTTGTGCAATGATGTTGTTTATAGATAGTCCTTAGATATTTGTTATTATGCTTTTCCACCACTTGAATACTGTTTTCTAGATAAGATTTATACATAGTTTAGATATATTGTTATCCTAATGTAGGCACATCGTCGCACTTAACGCGTTAATTATTGAGGCTGTTTATAAGGAATTAAATTAAAAAAAAATACTCAAACACACACATTTATATCTTGACATCGTGATAAAAATAACAGTTGTCGATTTATTTCGAACTGTTGCGTTCTATAAAACAACACACCTACATTGAACAGGTAAAAATTTTTTTTTGTTATAAAATCAGTATAAAAATTAAAATTAATTTTGTTACCTTTTACTGTATTTAGCTTCTTCTATATATAGTAAAAGGTAAGAAAAATCTATTTTGTACTTAAAATGTATTCAATTATTTATTTTTTTATATAAAAATATACCATTTTGCTTGTTTATTTTTATAAAAAGACATATAAAAACATATAATTGTGTGTCAAAATCACATAGTACATTCACTGAAGCCGCGAGAGAATCTCTACTGTTTATATAGTTAACGATTTATCAAGAATTATTAATATACTATGTACTAAACACGAAGTAGTGGGTAAATTCATAAATATGTTACATTTTAGCGTTATACTAACAATAAAACATATTACTTCTTTAAAAAAACCTAATAAATAAGTAAGTCCTACTGATTAAAATTTAGTAATTTAAACGAATTTAGAAAATAAGTTTTATTTCTCATTAAAAAAATTCCGAGTGATGATTAAACCCACGACCATCCAGATCTCGTCGATAACTTCTATTTTAAGAAAACTTACCGCCGCTCTTTGCCTTACCAGAATAGAGAAATGGATTTAATTAATTTGCATAAGACCTATATATAAAATGTAAAGGCCTTATAAAATGTAAAGGTGTCAATGAAATGTACCAAATGCAGTCATCATAATGTAATTCTTGCATTTCTATACCTTGTTTAAAAAAGTAGTCAAGCCTACTGCCGTTATTGTTTGCGACACCGTTTACTGCACCAGTTTACATGCCCACGATCAGGTATACCTATCCGATTTTGAGCTAACTGTTACACTATGATGCGAAATTAAGCGAGTAAATAAGAAAAAATCTAGTTTATGTACGATGAAGCTTGAAATACTTCAATATAAAAGTTAAATCTGTAGGTTTAACATTTAAATGAACTTAACATTTTAATGATTCTTAATATCTTAGTACCGTTTTCTTTACATGTGATTGACTATAAAAGAATTTCTTTTAAAAAATTAGATAGTTACTGTGCTCAAACGAGTGCTCATATTTATTTGTCACTCTTCCATTGTTCAAATTAAATTGAATCTTGATTAAATATATATTCTCTCAGCTTCACACTTTCTTCCGCATAGCAGGATAGGTTGAAAAATTATTAATTATTAAATTATTATAATATAAATTATTATAGCAGTATAGGTATATTTCGTTCTTCACTTTCCACCTGTGACTGACCTCGAAATAATGCATGTTAATTGACAAAACTCAATATGTTGTTGTCTTTATATATGGCGTTTCGAGCGTGCCAGTGGAGCACAATTCACTTCGCCAATGTCACGTTGATTGGAGAACACACAAAAGAGAGTGTACGGTAAAAAAGAGTTAATTTTACACCATAGAAGAATGCATGTTTTAAAGACATCCAGTTTAAATCCTTCACCTATAACAAAATTAACAGATATCTACAATATGTACATATAACATATAAGGTTAGTAATACATAATATTTTACTTGAGTGTTAGCTTATACTTTAATATTATTTTATTTAATATATTTACATAAAAATTTACACAAAGGACTAAACACAAACATCTACAAACACTGAACATTAAGAGGACGAGGGACTTTGAGAGGAAGGGCATCATATAAGGGACGGATTAATTTAGGGCAAGAAAAAAAGAATATGCGAAGGGGAACCGTCGTCCAAGCCACATTCACACAATGAGTGGTCCCTGACCCTGATCTTAGTAAGATGCACAGGTGTACATGCATGTCCAAGACGTAAGCGACAAATTGTAGATATAACTTTCCGTTCAGTAAATCATTGAGAGAAGAACCAAGGACGCTTTGGTATATCCGGCCTGAGAAATGCACAATATTTATCCTTGTAAGATTTTGATAAGTCCCAGTATTCAGACCAGGACTTGTCCAAGTGAGTGGATGCAAGAGACAACAGATCCTGAGCCGAATTAGAAAAGTGGTCTAGAGTGCCACACTGGATCGCTAATTTTGCGCACGAGTCTGCAGATTCATTCCCACTAATTCCAGAGTGACCTGGAATCCATACAAGAGTGACATCCAAACCCTTTAGATGACATGAGAATAATTCTTCACGAATCCTTAAAACAATTGAAGATCTCAATTTACTATGAAACGGGTTGCCCTTAATAGCCATTAAGCAGCTAAAAGAGTCAGTAAATATAACTGTCTCTTTTACATTGTGGGAGAGCGTGAACAGGATTGCTTCTAACAAAGCAACAGCCTCACCTGTATACACTGATGATTCGGTAGGGCACTTAAATTGTAAGATAATTTTGAATTTAGGTATCCAGCAAGCTGCACCAACACAGCTTTCTTTAGAAAGCTTTGATAAATCAGTAAAGATATGAAGATGTTTAAACCAATTTTCATTTACAGCCGCTTATCAGTCGCTTATCAAGTATAATGCCTAAAAATTTAATATTCTCCGCTACTTGAATGGGAATACCATTATGTTCAATATGAAAATTTGGAGTACTCCTTTTTTTTGTAAATACTATCTGGCACTTATCAATGGACAATGTAAGGCCATGATCAGTCAACCACTGGAGAAGATAGTGCAAAGCAGTATTAAGGCGGTAAGTTATGTCCTTTACAGAATTTGAGCTGTAATAGAGGACGATGTCGTCAGCGTACTGAAGGATGTTACAAAAACTACTAACAGACAATTCGAGGTCATGTGTGTAGATGTTATACAACAGAGGACTAAGAGCTGAACCCTGAGGAAGTCCTTTCCAGACATGTCTGGGGGAAACAGTAAGAAGCGGATGTTTAACAGATACCGTTCGATCGGTTAGCAAATTACATGTGAAACTGGCCAACCTCGGCGGAATACTCAGCTTATGCAGTTTCTGCCTGAGTACCGGAAGAAGTACATTATAATATGCAGGTGCAACATCTAAAAAAACACCCACTAAATACTCTCCTTTGGCAAAAGATCGTCGAATGTCTGTAGTTAAAATGCTGAGACTATCTGCAGTGCGTAGCCCCTTTCTAAATCCAAACTGAGAGGGAGCTAAGATATTTCTGCTTTTCACTATTTATTCCAAACGGTTTTTTAAAAGTCACTCAGCAGTTTTTGATAGCGTTGATGCAAGGACAATGGGTCTGTAGGAAGAAGGGTCAGAGGAACATTTCCATGGTTTAAGGATAGGGATAACAATTTGGAATTTCCATGCATCAGGGATATTGCCAGATTGAAAAATTTTATTTATTAAATCTAAGAAGTAAAGCTTAGATTTCTCGTTTAACCTCATTATGAAAGAATAAGGGACACCGTCTTCTCCTGGGCTAGTGTCTTTTAAATCCGCTAAGATGTTTTTGAGTTCCTCAAAGGAAAAGGGGGCATCCATTTCTCGGCAGATACTCGCCGATCGACAGAATCAGAGCATTCCTGATCCCACCAGAGATTGGAAGGCATCCGATTCTGAATGGAGAGTTTTTTGGGGATATGTAAGTCAGCTGCTGATAAAATGGCAGAGACAAACCGATCATAACAAAAAGTGACATTCTCATAATTAACAGACTCAGGAAGATCATGTAACCTAAAATCCACCGAGTCAGTATACGCAGACCAATTAGCTTTTTTTTAAATTGAACTTAAGGAGCGGATGAGGGTTATTAATATAAGGGTGTCTATTATTTAAGGATAAAAGAATTGGGAAGTGATCACTACCATGGGAGGAAGGAAGAACAGACCATGATAGAAGGGAAGCAAGAGATGGAGAAGACAGGGAAAGGTCAACAGCAGTCCTAGGATTCCGATTAGGATTAACCCTACGAGTCGGTGAACCATCATTAAGGATGCAGAGATCTACATCGTCAATCATGTCCACCAACGAAGGCGAGAATCTATCACAGTAATAATACCCCTACAGAGTGTGATGAGTGTTAAAATCACCCAGGAGCAGCACTGGACTAGGAAGCGAAGATATGATAGAGATAGATAGCTCAAGGAAAAGGGAAGAGGAAGGATGAGGAATATATACAGAAAGGAAGGAGATATTAAAGGCCCTCACAGCAACAGCATTAATCTGTTGACTGTGAGAAGGGAGAGGAATGCGAGAATAAGGAGAGGAGTGCTGGATAAGGATAGCACTACCTCCATACCCGTCACTCCTGTCCTCCCTCAAACAGGCGAAACCTGACACCCTGAACGGGGAGTCTGGCACCAACCATGTCTCCGAGAGGGCAACAATGACAGGATTGTGCAGGGAAACAATATGCAGTAATTCATGCTTTTTAGCACGAACACTACTACTATTCCACTGCAGGAAGGTCAGTGGAGCCATTATTTAGGATTTTAAATATAGTCAATAGGTTTTGGGCAACGTTGGACGGTAAAGGAAGTTCATCACAGGTGGATATAATACTCACAAGAGTTTCTGTAAGAGCCACTAACAGATCTTTTCTACCAACTGTTGGATTATCAACACCTTGATTGAGAGCGTGACCATTGGGAAGGGAAGAGGAACAATTACCAATTAATGCTTGGTGAGCTTGTCTATCAAAACCTTTAGCAAGAGGAGCGCGGGGACGGGGAGATTGGAATACAGTTTTGCGATAGGATTTGGTAGGAGTTGTTGGGTTATGAGTTACTCTGGTTTGTTGGTATCTAGGGAATGTGGAAATTGGAGGGAAAAAATATTTCCATAGCAATATTTGCATAGGAACGTTGGGCAGAAGGGAAATGAGAGGATGCTTCTATGTATGAGATACACTCTTGAGACATAACAATTTTGATGGATTGTTGTCTTGCATACTCAGGACAGTCTTTATCTGTAGCAAGGTGCTTACTGTTACAGAACAAACAATTTGAATT
The DNA here is from genome assembly GCA_037127375.1 of Dione juno. Lineage (NCBI taxonomy): Eukaryota > Metazoa > Arthropoda > Insecta > Lepidoptera > Nymphalidae > Dione > Dione juno. The sequence goes on from JAXRJS010000052.1 coordinate 2,398,653, forward strand.
CTCCTTGGCTGTGTCACATGCATCACCAGAATGAGACTGGGCACACCTGTAACACCTTGGCTGAGATCTGCATTGTGATTTAATATGTCCAAAACGGCAACAATTAAGACATTGGATAGTAGAGAATTTGTAAGGTTCGACAGGGAGAGAGGAATGATAGGAAAAGACCCTATCAGGCAACTCTTGTCCTCGGAAAGTAACTACAACCGACTGCAGCATTTGAGAATTGAACGCTGATCTTATTACGACCAACGTTCTTAACACCATCATTGGTGATACCATTTATTTTGTTTATGTGTAAGAATTGACCAAACTTAATCGCTCTAATTGAGGTACCAGCAGCTGGGTCAGGAATTTCCCTGGACACATATACAATGAAAGGGCCTTTATCAGTATCAATATAGGATTTAGGACCATCGGAGAGGGACGGGTAGACATATAAATTTTGAATAGAGGGTGTTGCAGTATAGAACAATAAAAAGAATTAACATTAAATACGAAACTCTCACTAACACGTGTGTCAACCAAAACAAACGCTAGCACAGTCTAGTTGGTTTCTCTCTTGGTAAAATTGACGAAAGTTTTCAATTTTTATATTGACCAGAACTCAATATATGCAAATCTTTTTAATTATTGTCTCCTTCGAAAGAAAAAAAATACATTTGAGTAATTGTATACACTAATAGTTAGCGACTAGACTGGGGATCGAATCCACAATTATTACGTTTAGAGAGTCGCTGTCAACATAATGAAATTTATTAGCAATTTCGATATTTATAGGATATAAGATAGCGAGACCTAATGTAGACCAAGTAGTTCTCTTTAATTATAGTAATACTATTAAATATGTATACCTAGTGAGAAGTTTTACTGTAAGAAGAAGCAGACTTGAACTATGTCTGCTTCTTATTCTTCATCGTTTACTTAATGTCGCCGTTCACTCGTCATCTGGTTTGGTGGTCCCTGATGAATGAGCTGACGAGATACTCCCATGCCACTTTGTCTTGAGGTTGCCTTGACATGGAGTCCAATAATCTCTTTGAGGTACGACTTTCATGATTGTAGGTCAACGGGAAGTACAACTTATAAAATTTGACAAATTTAAATTTGCGCTCGGATCCATTCATTTTGTATAAAGTGAACTACAAATATAAGTTTGTAATGATTCCTTTATTTATACTGTAAGATTTTACTTAAATTTCATAAATGTAATTCAATGAAATACAGGAAATAAGAGTTGACAAACTTAACTAATTTTGAGCCTTTAAATCTCGAATATTTGCATTTTTTTTTTATTTTGTTTTACTGCAAGTTCTATCTTTTTGCCAAATTTCAACACCATGGTTTTTTTAACGCTCGTATGTCAGTTTGCAAGGTAAACGTGCCGTACGAGAGAACGGTACTGTGGGACCGGTGTAAATAAACCCGATACTACCCACTAAAACCCAGCGCAAACCTCTCCAACCTACATGGAGACGCCGCAGCATCGCTCGCATATGCAACTACAACGCCTCAGTGAAAGGCCCTATTACGGGCCACTGTCGACTTGTTAAGTCTGTCGATACAGCGAGGAGAACGCCTATTTCTGCTATCGCGGCCAACGACTGTGTCTTCAGGGTGTTCAGAGCATCAATAGTAGAATGACTGGCCCAGAACACGAATTGAGCCTCTCATAGACCTCTAGATGATCTTCTCCAACATCTTGCAAGATCTCATTTAGAAGAAATAACGGACTGTATGCAGAAGATGAGTCCAAAGGACGACCCTCTTTGCGTATTAATCATAATATTCCCTGCTTCCAGATCATCAGGAACTGCCAAAATAAAAGGCACTAGTCAAATGTTACCCAAAGATTATCGCCTAGATACTCAAGGGTGATACTCAGTACTTTCCCTGGCCCTGGCGCCGTCATTTTAGCCCTTAACCTAAGTAGGGCCATTTTCATTTCTTCTTCAGTAATAGGAGGCACCACCAGTTCCCTTTAGTGTACTAAGAGGAACTATCCTAGGAGGAAAGAACTCAGGTGATTCCGGAAATAGCTCTGCAGTAATGTGCTGGAGGAGAGTTAGAGGTAAGGTCGCCGTCACCGGGGCACCATGAATACGCATTTTTTTTCGTGCAGCCAGGTGTGTCCCCATAGATTGAGACTCGTTAGAAGTTCCTGATGTGCTTGGTGCTTCGTTAGGCGAATGGCAAGTTGCAGAGACTTCTTTTTATCTCTGTAAACGCTCTTTAACAGATCCTCGAGTGCATGGTTGAAGCCATTTCTTCTCCTGCACCTTAAATATGCACGTCTGGCCCCGTTGTATGCTGACCGCAGATCTACAATTTCGGACGTCCACCGATATACTTGGCGACGGACTGGAGCTCGCCGGGTTCTTGGCATGTCCGCATCACACATCGACGTCATGATGTTACACATTCGACCCGCCAATTCGTTGACACCAGAGTTTCTACCTTGTACAGTCCATTGGGAACACGCCGTCTTTCGCCCCTTCTTCGCTTCCACCAGGGCGCGACGGGGTTCAGCCCACGATGGGTACACCTCTAAGGTGTGCTGCGCCGTATCCATCGGGGCCCCGCAGTGGTGGCACACTGATTGCCAGACGATCACTGGACGCCAGATCCGGTGTAGGTGCGATCCGAAGCATTCATGCACGAACGTATGCCGTAGGGAGAGGGAGAGATGCCGCCGATCGAGCCCAGCCAGGACGGCCCCGATGGCATCCAGCAGCCGGCGCCCGAACGTTGCGGAGGTGAGGTCTCCCGTACAACGCCAAGTGGTGGCGTCCCTCAACTCCCGGCGGATTTCCTCCCGCTCCCCGGGTCCGGACGCCGGTTCAGCGCCCTTTGCCTTGCCGTACACTCGTACACTTTGGCCAGCACCCAAGGTTCGAGCTCCCAAGGATTGGTTCACGCCAGAACGCACGCCGCCGCAAAACTCATTGTGCGGTACGCCCTAACCAACTGCTGTGCATTAGCCTTTTGTGGCCTGCGGATGGTAGCGGCGTTCTTCCGTATGCACAGTGAGTCTGCCTATATGGGAGCCTCGTAGATGGCCATACTCTCCCGCAGCTCTGACGGAGTCAAGAAAAAATTCAAATTCCGCCAGATTGCGATTCGGAGAGAAGTACACGCCCTCGATGACGTAATCTCCCCAACCTACTACAATATATTCGGAACCCTTTTCTTAAGTTGAGAGGGCGGGGCCGGAAGTGCTCCCAGACACAATAGTAACAGCCCCATCCAGGTCACCGACCATCTTGTATTATCAGGGACTAGGTAGGGTTCACAGATTACAGCAATATTGACGCGCCATTCCGTCATTTAGTATTTATTATTCATTATTAGTCTTCCTCTGCCTGGCATTAGTCCCGGCCTCGTTTGCCAGGGTCTGCCTCCCGACTAAGCTTACTCCACTTTGTTCGGTCTTCAACATACTCAGTGGACAATCTATTGGTTCTCATGTCAAGACATGAGTAGGAGTGTGTGACGCAGGCGTCACGACATCCAGCCACCGCTTCCTTGGGCGTCCGGGTGGTCTAACTCCAGGGACAGACATCTCAAGGCACTTCCTTCCAATATAGTTCTCAGGTCGGTGCATAACATGGCCATACCATCTCAGGCGACGCTCTTAGAGCTTATCCGCTACGTCACGGACCCCAAGACTATCTCGAATGAATGTGTTGCGTATGCGGTCGGACCGCGTAACGTCACACATCCACCTCAGCATCTTCATCTCCGTGACGTGAAGCTCCTGAGTGTGCCGAGATAATGTTGGCCAACATTCGCTGCCGTATAAAAAAACCGGTCGGATAATGCTCTTGTATATCAGTCCCTTGAGCTTGGGGGGTATTCTGCTATCGAAGACCACACCAGTGACCTCCCGCCATTTGGCACAGGCAGCGTTTATAGGGGCATGGATGTCGTGGTCAATGCCTCCAGACTCATGCATAACGGATCCAAGGTACCTGAACTTCTACGACTTAACGGCTGGCTCAGGCCCGATGTGGATGGTGGTCGAGTCCGGGTTCCCACAAGTCTTTCCGCTCGGTCTTTGACACATTCAGTTTAAGTCCACCGTTCTCAAGTGGACCCTTCCAGGCGTTCACTTTACCTGGAGTGTAAAGTGTACACCAGTCGGTTCTCGTCAATGAGTAATATGTCATCGGCATACATCATCAGCCACAGAAGCTGGCCTTGGATGTGGGCCGAGACAGTATCCAGCACTACATTAAATAAGAACGGACTACCGTACTCGTGAATCCCTACCGTACTCGGTAAGGGCTTGGTGTCGACAACAGCGGTCCTTATTAGTATTCATATTATAAAAAGTGCTAGTTATCTAATCGTAATGTTTAAAACCTTTTTTAAATAAGTTCGTCTATGACGCGTTAGTAACATACGTCATATCGACTTGCTTTATTGCTATCGACAACTCCATGCTTACAAAACATAAAATTATTATTTTTTTGTAAAAATACACATAAAACTTCAAGTAAATATAAAGTAAACTTTATTCTAGATTTATAGATTACACCATTATACTTAAAAGTTATATCAATATTATAAAACAACACTGATTTATCTTTATTTATCTATTTTATTAATATAATATATTAATAGGAAAAGCAATATCGGTAACATGAATTACTTAACTATTGATTTTAATTATGAATTTTTTTTCAAGCATTTTTTTATTTATCACTTACTATTTGTTTCCATACAAAACAGGTAAAAGTAGCATGATCAATTAGTTTTATTTTGACATGGAACAGTTCTATAATGTTTAGTTTTTTTTGTAATTTCTTTTAAATATTAGATTTAGAACTTATTTTGTAAATTGAACAAAATACTTTTAATTTTAGGTAGACATGGACAAATAAAGAATTTTTGTATGAGAAGTATGAAGATAAAGTATATTGTGGTTACATTTTTATATTATGTAATACAATATACAAACAATTTGTTACCTGATAATTTTACGACTATTAAGCCTTGTTAACAAGCCAATGATTGTAATGTTTTAATAAGTTTAAGCAAGATTTATTATCTCATATCATATAAATATGTCTGTAAGATTCACTTAATTTACCATTACCATGGTAGTATAAAAGTTCTTAATAGCAATATTAATAGTATACCTACCTAATACCTTATTCTAATGTTATATAAAAACAGTCACTTGCAACAAAACAAGAAAAAAACCTGTTACCATTATGTATACAAACTAAAAATGTTAGCTATTACTTGGTTTTAGGTGGTGTTACTTTACCCCATCCTATATACACAAAAACTGTGGAATACGAGTATATTATATCAAATTGATTTAAACGCTCCAATCTTTGTCTCTTCACTAGGTTACTAATACAAGGCTTTTGAGGTTTTTCTGGACAATTCACACCCAGTTCTCCATTGCCATAGCAACCAATAATTCTTGTATTAGGAAAAGCAGCTCGAAAACAGTTTTGCTCATAAGTGTGCTTCTGGTCCCGGCCAATGCATGACAACTTCAATGCCACACTATGTTCAAACTGTGGCACCCTCTTAGCAAACTGTTCAACAAAAATTATCAATACATATATATTTATAATAAAGTATTTTTGCAATTTTGTCATCTGTGTTTAAGACTTAATGATTAATTGTTTCAAATCTAATCTAATCATATAAAGAACTGTCTATCAACAATAATAAGTACCGATAGTAATTTATTTCTTAACATTGGTTCTTTGGGGTTAATTAATTTACTTTATCTAAACTTCACTCAAAGAAAAAGTAAGTAAAAATATATATATTCATGTTTTATTACCTCATTAATATTGTCCTGTATTCTAGCTTTCACAATATCCGATGCTTGTATGATTAATGAATACATATTAAAGTTATATTCATTTTCTGTATTACTCTTTGGTACAGTAAAAAAACCTATTGAAATCAAATTTTCACTAACAAAGGTTTCTTTATTATTTGCCCCTTCAATTATATCATTTAAATAACATTCTTGAAATATTGTGTCTTCTATTATACATCCACCAAGTGCAAAGGGGTTATCTGCTTGTCTGTGAAGTAAATGTAATATATACAAAACTTATTAGTTTTGGTCTATGAAACATTGACATTTTATTTTTATATATAACAATATGTACGTACACATCTTTCAAATAATTTATGAATATGATGTCCTCCACAGGATGTAATAAATATTTGTCAGTAACAAAGACTAGCATACCCTTCACAATTCTGTCTTTTGTTAGCTCATTTACAAAATCATAATATTCACGTTTCATAGTACCATATGACCTCAAATTAAGTGTGTGATATTTTACATTTGGTATAGCAGGAATATATAGCCCTCCCATAAATGGAAAAGGTTTCAAATTTGTTATATAATTTTTATAAGTTTCTGAATGTGGAAGCGGCATATATGATAAATATTCACATTTCATTACATTTAGACAATCTTTTGGTGCACTGCTAAATTTGTGTACCATATCCAATACTGAAACAAAGGAAGAACATTACCTTATTTTTTAAAATTAATTATAAAGAAATACAAGTATTTTTTAATTCAACTTACAAGCATGTTCTTTATTGCAGGGTTCAGAGCAAGGAGGGGGTTGTATTTTTTTACAAGGGCTTGTCAAGCAAAAACCAGCAGAATTAGTAAAAATCATAACAACTAAAGGTTCATTATAAAAATTCCCTGACTGCTTGTATTTAACACAAGTTTTATTGCATTTAAAATGAAGATCCAATGCAAAATCTTCTGGACTCAATTGCTCTTTTTTCAATGATTGCATAGCAGAATGCCAAGTTTTACATACTTCTTGACACAATAGCTTGTCTTGCCAGGGAAGGTTGCTGAGAATTTGCTTTACTATAATGTAGTTAAGGAAAACCTTTTGAACTAGAAGCTCACTTAAATTATCTTGACCTGATTTAGCTTCAATGTGTGTTTTATTTAAATAAGCAGATATATGATCGTTTAATTGTAATTTAACACATTTCTTGGAGTCAGATTCGTCCTCAGTATTTTTATTGTTACACTTAGGGGACTCCATGCATGTAACGTTCTGGGATCCTTCTGACATTTTTTGTTTGTTAAATTTCAGTCACTATATCATCATCCCCTCTATGAATCGGGTCACCTTTTAGTAATGCGAGTATAAAGCAATACAAATATATGAAGAAAAATATTAAATAATACACAATATATATCATAATATTCCTAAGATGTTTTTTTAATTGACCTCGGTTGTGAATTTCCGCAGGGTCGTATGCTCCTAAATTACCTTGTGGTATTGTAAAATATTCAAATGTCAACCATATCAGCATAGGCAAATTCAAGAAAAATAATAAAACCTGACCGTGTAATAATAACAAAACAGTAATCAACGAATGGGCAATATATTTAGGTAGCAACCAATAATTTAGTTTCCCACAGCATTCTTGAGCGTTTAAATAATCGCATTCTAAGTCAGATAACGTAATTATATAGTATACTAGAAGAAACAAAATTGCACCGCTATCGATTAGAGCAATGGAAAACAACAAGGTTTCAGCTAATATCATTACTATATTTACAATACAGCAATAAAGTGTTTTAAAAACACTTGATAAAGTTTAGTGCTTATATTACTATAAAATAATATAAGAACACCAATTTCAAGCTAGACAATAAACAATATCAATTATATTTAAAATTCAAGGAAAGATAGCACAAATCACAGTTAAACGTACTTGTAATACACAGACAATAAATAATAATCCGTCCATGGTAGGGATGTGCGATCCGATCCGATACTTGAGAGGATCGACACAAAGGAATACGATATATCCGATTATCGATATAATAGGTAATGAGCCGTTAGTAAATCCAAACATCTTCAATGGTGATTGGATCAAAAGATCAGACCAATTTGTTTGGATAAATAATAAATATTCTTTATTGTACTAACAAACATATGGGTAACAATATAAAAAAAATAGTACACAAAGGTGGTCAGAATTAATATTTTATATAACCCTACTTTATTTGTCAGTACTATGAATTATGTGCCTACCCAACAAGACTTTAACCTATCTTTCTTTTGTTGTCTATTAATGTACGGTTCAGTTTAGTTCAGTTCTTTAATTATGGCGTTCCAAACGTGCCAGTTGAGCACAAATCACTTCGCCAATGTCACGTTGTATGGAGAACACACGAAGGAGATTGTACGGTAGAAAAAATAATATTACACATTAGGAAGAATACATGTTTAAAAGAGATCCAGTTAAAAATACAGCCATCACTTATAACCAAATAATTAATATTTATAGTCTATACACAACATGATCAGATTTGTTGAGGAAATATTTTATAAAAGTGTTATTTTATTTACAGTTTAATATTATTATATTTAATATATTGACATAAAAATTTACATAAAGAACTAAACACAAACATTAACAAACATTGAATATTAAGAGGGCGGGGAACTTTAAGGGGAAGGACATCATATAAGGGATGAGACAACTTGGGACAAGTGAAAAGGATATGGGAGGCGGTAGGCCACATTCACATAATGAGTGGTCCCTGACCCTGATCTTGGCCAGATGAACAGGCGTACAAGCATGTCCAAGGCGCAAACGACAGATTGTCTTTATAATCCTCCGTTAAATAATTTTTTGAGAATAAAATCAAGGTCGCCTTGGGACAATAGGTTGGATAGATGTAAAGTACTACCTTTCTGAGACTTCGACGCATCCCAGAATTTATTCCAGGATTTATCGAAATGAGTGAAAGCAAGAGACAACAAATCCTGGGCCGAATTAGAAAAATGATACAGAGATCCACATTGGATGGCAAATTTTGCACAGGAGTCTGCAGATTCATTCCCACGGATTCCAGAATGACCTGGAATCCATACCAAAGTAACATCCAAACCCTTTAGATGACATGCGTACAATTCTTCACGAATCCTTAAAATAATGGAAGACCGCAATTTACTATGAAATGGATTTCCCTTTATCGCCAAAAGGCAGCTTAGAGAGTCGGTAAAAATGACAGTCTGTTTAAAGTCGTGGGAGAGTGTGAACAAGATTGCTTCTAATAAAGCAACAGCCTCACCTGTAAACACCGACGACTCGGGGGGCACTTGAATTGTAATATAATATAAAATTTTGGGATCTAGCATGCTGCACCAACATAACTTTCTTTTGAAAGCTTAGAAGTGTCTGTGTAGATGAGGACATGATTAGACCAATTTTCATGAATTATATCCTGAAATTTTATGCTGGTGTCAGCCGCTCCTTTGGTTAAGTCAAGATTTGTGACAACAGAGGGGAGTTGAGCCAGAGCCATATACGAGGTACGGAATAGTGGGTTAGATGGATAGCGAGATAGAGGATGAGGTAAAGTGGTAAATCTCAAAAAACTATTGAGTAAATATGGTAGCAGTTTGTCACGTGGTAGGAGGTCAGCTAACTTAGATAACTTAGACCACAAGGGATGGCAAGACAGCTGTAACATTTTGCAAACAAATCGATCAGACAGGAATTGTCGACGAATAGGAAGACGTGGATCTACACATTCCACCTGCAATGTGTTGGTGGGGGAAGACTTCATTTAACCTAATATAATTTTGGGGCATTTGTATTGAATTTTATTCAGTTTTTCAGTAGCTACTTTATAAAAGGGGACCACGAATTATGACATTTCTCACATTTTTTACTTATAAAATCAGCATGCGCAATTCCATTCAGTCTTTTATCGAGAATAATGCCTAAAAATTTTATATTTTCTGCCAACTTATTACAAAGTATTTGTAGATTAGGAATTGCTCTCTTTCTCGTAAATATTGCTGCCTGACATTTAGCTACTGACAATGCCAGGCCATGTTCAACCGATAAGTGATGGCCTCCACAGAAATTGAGCTGTAATAGAGGACGATGTCGTCAGCGTATTGGAGAATATTGCAAAAATTATTAACAGACAATTAGAGGGTATGTGTGTAGATGTTATACAGCAGAGGACTTCGAGCTGAGCCCTGAGGAAGACCCTTCCAGACCTGTCTGGAAGGGATCATAAGAAGAGGATGTTTGACAGATACCGCCCTACCGGTCAGCAGATTACATATGTAATGTGGCATCCTCGACGGAAGACTCAGCTGTCGCATTTTCTGCCTGAGTATCGAAAGACCGACCGACCAAATACTTTTCTTTGTCATAAGCTCGTCAAATGTCAGTAACAAAAACAGTGTTTTTGCTACTGACATTTTAGACTATCATAAGTACTAAGCCCACTTCTGAAGCCAAACTGAGAGGGAGCTAAGATATCCCGGCTTCCCACTATCCATTCCAGGCGATTTTTGAAAAGCCGTTCAACAATTTATGATAAAGTCGATGATAAAGCAATGGGTCTGTAGGAATCTGGATCAGAAGGACATTTTCCGGGTTTAAGAATTGGGATAACAACTTATGGTTTCCATGATTTGAGAATGTTACTTCATTAAAATATACAATTAATTAAATTTAGAAAGTGAAGCTTAGAACTTTCATTCAGTGTAGCAATGAAGGAGTAATAGACACAATCTTCTCCTGGACTAGTGTCCCTTAAATCTGTTAAGATGTTTTTAAGTTCTTCGGATGAAAAACAAATATCCATTTCATTCGAAGAATCAATCAGTGGAGGAACAAATAAATCTTGGTGTGGCACGAACGGAGGACCTAATTTGTCAGCAAAATTATTAAGCCATACAGATGGGTTATTAAGCCATACAGATAGCCATAAAGAAGAGAACGGCGAAATCTCTTAACATTTGTCCATATTAGAGAGGAAGGGGAACGAGGACATAGGATTCACAAAAGTTGACCCAACCAAGTTTTTCCTTTTTCCAAATCGATTTTCTAAATTTTTCATCACTACGCTTAAACTCAACATATTTCTCCATAGTCATACAGGCTTCATATGACTCCTCATCAGATCTTCGCCGATCGACAGAATCAGAGCATTTCTGATCCCATCAGTTATTCACCAATTCTGAATGGAGTGTATTTTGGGAATATCCAAGTGAGCCGCAGATAAGATGGCAGAGACAAACCGTTCATAGCAAAGTAAAATATTCTCACTATTACCAGACTCAGGAGAATTGTTAAGCATGCAATCCACGGAGCCTGCGTACTCTACCGAGTTGGCTTTCTTTAAGTTGAATTTAGAAGGCGGATTAGGAACAGTCGCAGGAGGGAGACTATTATGCATAGAAAGCAAAATAGGAAAATGATCACTACCATGGGTAGAAGGGAGAGCAGACCATGATAGCCGGGAGGCAAGAGACGGAGAAAATAGGGAAAAGTCAACAGCAGTCCTTGGATTTTGGTTTGGATTAACCCTACGAGTCGGTGAGCCATCATTGAGAATGCAGAGATCCACATCCTCAATCATTTCAACCAACAAAGGAGAGAATCCATCGCAGTAATAACACCCCCACAAGGTGTGATGGGTGTTAAAATCACCCAGGACCAGCACTGGACTGGGAAGCGTGGATATAAAAGATTGAAGCTCGAGGAAAAGAGAGAAAGAAGGATGAGGAATGTAAATAGATAGGAAAGAGATATTGAAAGCAACAGCATTTGAACTGTTGACTGTGCAGGGGGAGGGGGATAAGGGAATGAAGAGAGGAGTGCTGGATGAGGATAGCCGCGGATACCCATCATTTCTGTCCTCCCGCAAACAGGAGAACCCAGGCACTCTAAACGGGGAACCGGGAATCAACCATGTCTCCGAGAGGGCAACAATGACAAGATTATACAGAGAAATAATATTAAGTAATTCGTGCAATTCGTTTAGCAAGAACACTTTTACTATTCTACTGCAGGAAGCTCAGTGGCGCCAATGTGAAATATTTTAAAGATTGTTACTAAGTTCTGGGCAACGTTGGACGGTAAAGGAAGTTCATCAGTTATTGAGATGATGCTTACAAGGGTTTCACTCAATGCAACTAACAGATTTTTTCTAGAATCTGTTGGACTGTCAGCACCTTGATTCAAAGCACGCCTATTATCGTAAGTAATTTGGCTATGTTCTAAATTGGCTATGTCACTGTCAACCATGACACCTGTTGGGAACAGCATTACCTAACAAACAGAAAAACATAAAAAAGTCCACTAAAATAATGTTATCCTTTTATCCTGATCCTTACTTTTACCCTTCATAAACAAAAGGTTGACTTTATATTAAGGTTGGTTTTATATTAAGAGAAGACAAGACTTCCGTTTCCTTTTTCAGGTTAAACGCTACCAATATGCTAATTTATTTGGGTTTAACAACACACTTAAAAATAAAATCGTGACTACATAACACTTTATCTATACCATCAGTATTGATCGAGCAATTAATCAAACCATATGACTGCGTCATATGGTTTGATTAGAAATATTGATCTTGACTTGACTGAAAAAGAATTATTGGATAACATTACTTGTGACTTAGACATAACTTGAACTGTTCAGTTCAGAACTCTCTCAAAAAATTGCCCGACATTTATAAAAGAAAAGAAAATAAGAGAACTGATGTGTCGGAATATGCCTGCACCTACCAGAAAGCACTTCAAATCTATGTTCCACCGTCCCCTCCCCCTCAATTGTTAACATAAAGGCCTCGATCAGGTAGTAGCACACGAAATGACAGTTCAGGACCTGCAATGGACAGCAACGACCCCAAGTTTCCCCCAATTCCACATCGGAAGTGTACTTCATATAGTGAGTTATTAGTGAGTTATGGGCGACACCCACTACGAGTACAAATAGTGAAAGGAACGAGTCTAAGAAGAATAAGAAAAGGAAGACCAAGAAAACACCATTTCACCTCACTAATACAGTGATAGCGATCTTGGAAGAGTCCTACGAATCAGAAGGTTAATCTTAAGATATGGAGCGAGGAGACAAGGACATGCAAGAAGCACCAAGGGACAGTGATTAAAGTGGAGAGAATTCAAATCGCCTGTCAGACCTTTAAGGCCTCTGAAAAAGCTAATATTTTTAAAGAGGTACAGTATAGATGAGAAGATTCAAATTGCAGTTAAATTAATTAAAGATTGGGTAATGACGTCATTGACTAAATGGTTGGAAGACTTACCACTAGTTACGTCCATTGTTAATTTTTTTACCTGTGGATAGACAAGCATTGATAATTAATTTAAATTTATGCCAATGGAACGCCCGTAGTATTAGACCGAAAACAAGAATGTTTGAAAATTTTCTAATTCAGGAAAAGATACATAAAGCAACAATAAGCGAAACGTTTCTTGCTTCTGGTAGTGTATTTAACATCAATAATTTTAATATATTCCGTAAAGATAGAGATACTTCATCAGGTGGTGTTGCAATCCTCACACATAAATCAATTCAAGCGCAGGTATATAGAAATAGTTTGTATTAAAATTTATAACTGTGCGCATTTGAAATAGATTATTTCACTATGTTGTCCACAAGACGTTTGTACGTCTCAAACTGATTGCAACCATCTATTGTCTATGTGTAAAAGGAAAACGGTTATCCTTGGAGACTTCCACGGGCACCATAGCAGTTGGTCATATAAAACTGACTTCAGAGGTAAACAAATTTTTGACGCATTACTTGAAAACAATTTCACTTATCTAAATACTTCAGAACATACACGATTTCAGATAGTTCAAGGTGTTCTACGTTTGTCAATCCCAGATATATCTTTATTATCACTAGACGTGGCATCGAAATTTCAGTAATCTGATACCAATGAAACATTAGGGAGTGATCATAAAATTATCAAGATATCTAAAGAAATAGATCGTAGCTTATTACAAAAAAGAAATTTAAAAAAAGCAAAATGGCCCATTAGTATATTAATCTCATTTAGAGCATGTATTCAGTACGATCGTACTCCCTGATGATCCTCAAAGTGCTTACGATCAATTTTTTAGATTGCTTAGATGAAGCAGCTTGAGTTCGTATACCTAACATTAAAATTAACCTAAATCCTCATAGTAAATTTGTCCCGAAACCATATTGGTCCCCGGAGCTATCAAAATTTGTCGAAAAACGTCACCTAGCCTTGTCGAAATTCCGAAGAAATCCTACTCCTGATAATTTAGATACGTTACAGGAATGCATAAAAGAATCCAAAACATTGTTTGAAAAGGTGACGAGAGTTTCGTGGTGTGATTTTTGCTCTGGTTTAGATAAATCATCTTCCGTATCTGAGGTTTGGCATAGAATGCGATGGTTCAAAGGACAAAAATCAAAAAGAAAATTCATTGACCCTGAGACTGCAGACGCTCTCCTTACCAGATTTCACGTCGTCACCTCAACCTATTGTATTGTCGCAGAATTCGCTCTTAGAACAAGATATAACGATTACAGAGTTAGAAAAAAGTATCAAGGCAAAGGACACTTCACCTGGCTTTGATGAAATATCATACTCGATGATTAAGTATTTACCTAATTCTATTCTACATATATTCGTAAATTTATATAATACTTTCTTAAGACACGTATTTATTCCCTACCAGTGGCGTGATATAAACATTGTAGTCATTCCAAAACCAGAGCTCTCTCTGGTCCACGATTAGTTTCTTCCCTTAGACCCATTTCGATGATCTCATGTGTGTGCAAAATCTTTCATTCTATTATTCAAAAACGCTTGGAATGGTAATTTTAATCAGGTAATTTTTTTTTTCCGATGAAATGGTGGGCTTTCGAAGATGCAGATCTTGTTTAGACAACCTTAGTAAACTTGTTTCTGACATACAAAGAGGTTTCTGTGATAACGAGGTTACTGTAGGAGTATTTATTGCTGGGGGTAACCCGCAGTGTTGACTTCCACGTAGTGACCCCTTTTTTTTTTTTTTTTTTTTTTTGACGCTGGGAAAAAATGACATTACGCATACCCTCCCCCGCCGGGGGGCGGGAGAGGGGTATGTGGGACTCCCCGGTAAAGTCGTTCCCGGTATACCCACTAAAAATACCCAGCGACACTCCGACCTCACCTAAGTGGAGAGGGCCTGGGAGTCCATAGCGTCCAGGCCCTCGCCGGTGACTGCCCGCCCTACGGCAGGCCCTTCACACCCCTCCCACGTGGGAAGGGGTATTTACAATGGCCGGAGTGCACGGCCATTGTGGTCCGACGAGTGGGGTGATTCTCGAGGTGCGGGCGGTGGCGCCCCCGCGCCATTCGCCCGCTGATCACCCCCTGGGGCGGACGAGGACGGGCGTTGAGCCCGCCGCCTTCCACCCCTTCTTCGTCTGCGGAGCGGCGCTGCGAGAGGGTCGTCCTCCCGCATGCGCTCCGCCGCCTCCTTCTGTGACATGACGTCCTCACAGAAGGAGGCTACCGCCGCCCATGCCTCCTCCCTCCTGAGCATGGCGGCGATCACGCTGGGGAGCGTGAGGTCCTCCCCGACGGCTGCCACCAGGGCGCGGCGGGGTTCGGCCCACGAGGGGCACACCACCAGGGTGTGCTCCGCCGTATCCACAGCGGCCCCGCAGTGGTGGCACGCTGGCGACTCCTCCCTCCCGATCCGGTGCAGGTACGATCCGAAACATCCATGCCCGGACAGCACCTGCACAAGACGTAGGGAGAGGGAGCCATGTCGCCGATCGAGCCAGTCCCCCAGGACGGGCCCGATGGCATCCAGCAGCCGTCGCCCAAACGGCGCGGAGATGAGGTCCTCAGCCCAATGCTGAGTGACGGCTTCCCTCATCTCCCGGCGGATTGCCTCACGCTCTCCCGGGTCCGGGCGCTGGTTCAGCGCCCTCTGACCCGCCCTCCACTCGTACGCTCTGGCGAGAACCCAAGCCTCGAGCTCCCAAGGATGAGTTCCCGCCAGAACGCACGCCGCCGCAAAACTCACTGTGCGATACGCCCGTGCCACCCGCTGTGCAATGGCCCTTTGTGGCCTGCGGATGGCAGCGGCGTTCTCCCGTCGACACAGTGAGTCCGCCCATATCGGAGCCCCGTAGAGGGCCATGCTCTTCAGTATGCCGGCGTACAGGCGCCGGCATTGATCACCGGGGCTCCCGATGTTAGGGAGGAGCCACGAGAGGGCACCCGCTGTCTTCAGCAAGCGCGTCGACAGGACACTGAAGTGTGCGCTGAAGCGCCACTTGCTGTCGAGCACTAGGCCCAGATACTTCATCTGGGCCTTCACCTCGATGCGGGCACCCTCCACGTGGAAATGGGCGTCCGGCGGTTGGCGCTGCCGAGGTCCGTGGAAGAATACGGCCTCGGTCTTGTGCAGCGCCACTCTTAGCCCTAGGCGGGAGATCCGATTCACCACAAGTGAACCTCCCGCCGAGGCCAAGCTGGCCGCCACTCCGAAATTTCTCCCCCGGGCAGTCAGGAGTGTGTCATCTGCATAGCAGATGACAGACGTGCCACGGGGGAGATTGCCCCGCAAGAGCCAGTCAAATCCGATGTTCCACAGGAGCGGTCCTAGAACCGAACCCTGTGGGACACCGGACTCGACGTTGTAGCTGCGGAGCTGGTCCGACTTGCTGGCTAGGCGGACTATGCGACCCTCCAAATAGTCCGCCATTAGCCCCCGCAGATACTGAGGCGCTCCGCTTTCACGGAGTGAAAGTGGTGTACGGTGGTGTGGGGAATGGAGTTGAAAGCGTTGACTATGTCAAACGACACAGCCAACAGTCCAACCCCCGCAGCCATCGCCTCCCTCACCTGTCCCTTGAGACGGGACAGGGCATCGACCGTCGAACGCCCAGCTCGAAAACCGAACTGAGCGTCCGCAAGGGCCGGGCCAATTGTGCACAAGTGCTTGTTAACACGGGCGGCGAGGATCCTCTCGCACGTAAGACACGCACTGAAGAGGTCCCGAAACCTTTCCCCCATCTGGGAGGCGGCGATGGCCACCACCTTGGCGGGGACGCCGTCCGGACCAGGGGCCGTCTTCTTCGCCCGGAGGTGGAAAGCCGCCATCTCCACCTCGTCTTCCGTCACCGGGGGGGACCTCCTCGGCCGATGGAGCCGCACAGCGCGGGACGGTCATCGCTGGAGGGGTGAAGTTGTCCCTGCGCGGAAACAGGGACTGGACCACCTCATCCAGGAATGTCGGCTCGAGGGTCTCAGCAATTGGGGGACCGCACGGGCGCAGCTTGTTGCGCGCCGCCTTGTACGGCCTCCCAAATGGGTCTTTGTTAAGACCCTCCGACATCTCCGCCCTCGCGCTGACCTGAGCTTCGGCCATTCGCGTCGTCAGAGTGGTCTTCGCCTCTATGTAAGCTGCATAGAGGCGGCCCCCGTTCGCTTCGTCGCGACGGCGCCGCCGCCGGCTCCTTGTGTAGGCCCTCCTGGTCGCCACACAGGCGGCCCGGAGATCCCCCAACTCCTTCGACCACCAATAAACGGCGCGGCTGGGAGGAGGACGGTGAGACCGAGGCATGATGGAGTTGCACACCTCGGTCAGAGAGGCCCTCAGCTGGTCCGCCGCGGCGTCCACATCCCGGACGTCCACGGGAGGGGACAGCCAGTCTTGCACAAAGGCCGCCCTCCCGGTCTAGGCAGGTGAGTGCCCACCGCGGGAAGTGTGACTGACCCGCGCGGGCACTCCGGGAGCTCTGTGTGGAGACATCGAACCGCACGTATCGGTGGTCCGATAGCGTCTCCACCAGCTCCACCCGCCAGTCCACAACACATGCCGACAAGGAAGGGGAGGCGAAAGCGAGGTCCACGATTGAACCCCCCTCTCGCCGCACACATGTGTGGACTGTGCCCCTATTCAGTGTGTGATTGACTGACCCCTATTGACTGTGCCCCTATGAATATCGGTAAAGTCATCAGTGATGTAAGATTGTCCCAATATGCTGATGATTTTGGATATGACCAGCAGAGATTTCGCAGAAAGTGAAGCATGCCTACAAAGAGTAATAATTAAATTAATAGGTTTGTTAAACGACTTAGGACTAGAAATGTCAGATACTAAAACTAAGATTTGTATGTTCAGCAAAGGTCATAAACGAATATCAATTAAGCTAAGTATTAATAACCACAATATAGATGTATTTCCCTGTTAAATACTTAGGATTATGGCTCGATAAATCTTTAAGATGAGCTAAACATATAAATGAGACTGAAGAAAAGACGGTTAAGTATCTCAATGCATTGCGCGTATTGGCTGGATCCAGCTGGGGCGTGCATTCTAAGCACCTTAGAAACGTTTTATAACAGTTATCAGGGGCCGCTTAGATTATGCCAGTTTTCTATTCAACGATAGTGCTCAATGTCATACACAAAGGCTTGATAAAATAAAAAATCAGCCTATGCGTATTATAGATGGTTATATAAAAAAAACTACAATTCATGTAATGCAAAGTGAGCTATGTTTGTAACCTTTAGACATTAGACGGCGATATTTAGCGGGCAAATTTATCCTTAAATGTAAATTGTTAAAGTTCAATAATGAATTGATAGATGTGCTAGATTAATTGTACCAGGAACAAAATAGATGGACGAGGAAAAAGATTCCATCGCTATGGACTGAAAATAATTTATTTAACAGATTACCAATTCATTATAGCCAGATTCCTGAATTCTTTTTTGGTGAGCATTGGATTAATAAGTACATATCTCAGATGTTATTAATTATTAAATTGATAGAATATCTGATGCAAAAAAGCGGTATTTTCCTTCTGAGATTAAGCAAATTTGCAATCAACACATATAAATCAAATATAGTGGATTCTACCAAATTTATACGGATGGTTCTATACAAAATGAGTCTAGAGGGGCAGCCTTTTTCGATCCTCAGTTGAATGTTGCAATGTGTTTCAGAATTGAATATAAAATTTGAATAATGTAATCCAGCTCTTGGAATATGCTGAGACTTGATTGATGCAGACAATATTGTTGAGTTCACTGACTCAAAGAGCTCACTACAACACATAGCTTGGTGTATCTCGATTTCCTGCTGGAAATCCTCGAAAAACAGCTTACATCGAAGAACAGCTTACATGGTTTAGAATTTAATTCTGAAATTAAAAAGTATTAACAAAAACATAACCGATGAAGTTCTTATAAATACGAGGGCGGGTCAATAAGTCCGTGACATTTGGAATAAAACACAGATTTATTGATAAAAAAATAATTTTATTTTTCAACGTAGTCTCCCTTGAGATCTAGATCTATACACTTTGTCCAACGCTTCTCCAATTTTTTTATCCCTTCCAAAAAAAAAAAATGATTTGTCGAGGTCCTCAAAATAGGCCTTTGTTTGCGAGATGACTTCATCATTGGAGTCAAAACTTTTTCCACCAAGCCATTTCTTGAGGTTTGGTAACAAGAAATGCACAGGTGTGCACCCTTGCATTGTCTTGGTGGAAAAGAACTTTTTTCTTGGCCAAATGAGGTCGGTTTTTCATCCCAGAAAACAGTCACCATAACTTTATTGGCTGACAAACCCATCTTGGCCTTCTTTGGCGCCGATTCACCCTTAGAAACCCACTGTTTTGACTGTTGTTTGGTCTCTGGTGTGTTGTGATGGATCCATGTTTCGTCCACGGTTACAAAACGGCGCAAAAACTCCTCCATATTGCGATTAAACAACGCCAAACCTTCCTGTGAAGTTGTTACACGATTGCGTTTGTGGTCGACTGTGAGCAAACGCGGCACCCATCTAGCGGAAAGCTTTCTCATGCCCAAGTGATCATTCAAAATTGAAACTATTGAGCCATGCGAGATCCCTACGGCTTTCACAATCTCTCGCACTTTCAATCTTCGGTCGGCCAACACCATATCGTGATTTTTTTCGATTGTTTCGGGTGTAGAGACCTCAACTGGGCGTCCAGGACGTTCGGCATCTTCAGTGCTTGTACGGCCACAACGAAATTTAGTAAACCACTTTTTTACCATTGAAATCGATGATGTAGAGTCCCCATAGTATTTATCAAACTTAGCCTTTTACAGAACCATTCAGCCGGAGCCGTTGCATTCTCAATGGATGACAGAGTGTAACCTATCGAGACAGGACTTGATTGTTTTATTGAGGCTTCGGGCCAGACATATCCCGCTGAATAAATTTCTTTTTTTGATGGGACAAGCTGGTTCACGAAACTGTGAAGTTTGTGGAAAGATAGAGGATGTGTACCACATTTTGGTGGAATGTGTCACATCCTACGTCCGATGATGCCACAGGACTGTTACAATTATATAATAATTTAATTGTTAGAAATCGTTAATTGTTTATATTCTATTATTTATAATTTTGTGTACGTATAGAGCGTCTTGGCAATTAGATTAAAAAAAATCTATACCATAATAAAACAGTACAAAATTCTTTCTGTACATTATTTTTACGAAAAAATAATACATAACGATGTAAAAACACTAATAGAAAATGAAGCTATGATTTTTAAAATTTTTGTTTACAAGCACATTTTCGGATCTACTGACAGACTTGAATGGTTAGGACATGGTTAGGTATGGACAGTATTTAGATAGGCTATAATAGATTTTGAAGACTAGCACACCTGATGCAGATCCATAGTAGACCAGTTGGGTTATAAGAACGTGGCTTTTCAATAACATAAAAATCAAGAATCTGGAATATTTGATGTAGAACCACAATAAGAAACTAGAAAATAGCACCTTAGTAAAAGTTGTTACATGTGATGAGCATTTTTCTTTGAAATATAGAAATTAAAGATCTGAAACATCTCATGAAGAACCATTATGTCCAGCTTAAGTACTTGAAATACGAAAATGGCGCCTTAACTTCATTTAACGTTTTGGACATTTTGATATATATATCAAGGATCTGGAACATCTGAGGCAGAATCGAAATAGATAGACAAATTAAAAAATAAGAGAAAATATCCTTCGTTAATTATAGAGCGCAATGAGAATTTTTATAGTCATAAACATCTAAAACATGGAATACAATCTCATGAATCTTAATTAAAAACGATAGCAGTCCTTATTATGGCAAGGAACAATAAAGTCCACGCCAACGAAGTTACGGGCATCTACTAGTATATAAATTAAATATTCATCTAAACTGATTTAGGTAGTTTTTTTTATTATAAATACAATCATTATTAATCGTGCAGCAGAATATAATCATTTCACCTTTTTTAGCACAAATCACATTCTAGTAGAAAAGTAATGAAAATATTGAAATATTCAATGAACTTAGTTATAATGAATTAGTTTGGTTGACAATCGATTTACCTGTGCTAGGATATTTCAAAATTTCGATACCAATTTCAATAAGTTTCCAAAGTCCCATTGAATACTTATATATTAATACTGGTTATCCACTATTGTGTATATTCATATTTATTTCTTATTATACACGGCATTTCCATCCGTTTAAATAATTGACAAACTAATGTTACGTCGCCTCCGTAAGATTAGCAGGAGACGATATAAAAACTACTACTATTTTTGTAAAAAAACATACAGGAATAATAAATAAAACAACATTTTATGTCAAAAATCTTTTCAACGATACCTTACACTAGTAAAGGCTTGGTAATATATACAAGGCTTCATTATACGGCAAGGTAAAAAATCTAAATGTACATCAACATACAAGATTATTTATCACAAAGTTATGAATACTTGGCTCTGTCATAAGACTTACATGTTAACTATTGCTTATTTAATTATTATATTATATTATGAAATCAAAGTGTATTGTACGTATACAAGAGTACACTATAGTTTAATTAATGAAAGCAATATAACGAAGCCAGATCTATCCATAACTAGTTAATATAATCTGCCAAAATTATAATAATTCAGCACTGTAGGGTATATCACTTCGGAATATAAACTATTAGAAAACAAATGTTAAAACTCTCCTAGAATAATTACAACAATAACAATACGCAGATACAGTACATACAGTATACACATTTATCAAAACTTTAATCTCACTTTGTTTATTGTTAAATACAATTTTATACTAATTGGCCGCAGTGGTTCGCGAAACAAAACACACGCGGTTACGTAACTCACGATAGCACGCGTAGCACTTCTCCTACAAATATACACGAAAAAATAATTTGCTAGAATGGATAGGTACAATTTGGATGAGCAAATAGAAATTTAATAAATATTATAAAATAGTTAGTTTAAATTTACTTAGATAATGGAATATTACTTAATTTTTAGTAAAGCAAAAACAAAACATACTTGATTGATTTTAGTTATTACATTAAAACATCTCGCATCATGGTTAATATGTATAGCACTGTCCTGCCAAGTCAGACAGCCAGGACTTGCAACCTTCGAGTTGTGAGTTGTGACTAAAACATATAACACAACTATAATTACTTACAAATGTATAGCACCAAACCATATGTGAACGTACTTTAATTTTAATTGACTTCCTAAAGTACTATCACATATTACCACCAACAAACATTCACACCATTGACGAAAGAACTTTAATTTATTTGTAAAATGTAAGCTACTTACTGGTATGGAACATGTAATTAATTTTTTATTTTTGTAAATATTTTAACATTGGCACATCTGGCTCTAAAGCCTCCTTCGTTGTCGCAATCGGTATTAAAAATTAACAATATAAATAAATGCAAATAATGGCATATTGATTCCGTTACTAGAGTCTTCATTCGAAAAAACTAATATGAACGCCAAATAACAATATACTAAA
Organism: Dione juno; assembly: GCA_037127375.1. NCBI lineage: Eukaryota > Metazoa > Arthropoda > Insecta > Lepidoptera > Nymphalidae > Dione > Dione juno. The sequence goes on from JAXRJS010000052.1 coordinate 2,421,299, forward strand.
AAACCGTCTAATGTACACATTTAAGCAAAATCAGTAGGTATTGTAAAATGGGCATGTAAATAAATAATACTACAAAAACATATGCAAGCACTCCACACATTGTTCAATAACAATTATAGATAAGGTGCACCTATCCTAAACTTTAGATAATACACTGGAATGATACTTTTTCAAGAATGTTACGTTCATACGATATTTATAATAATTTTATAATATTATTATATTATGTAATAATATAAAACAAATTAGCAGAAGATTATTCATTGATTCAATTACACCACACAAACATCAAACTCATGAAGGGTCTATAGACTTAAACAATAAGTGGAAGTTATAGGTATAATTTACAAACAATGAGGTAGGAATGCTTGCATAAATTGTTGTTTGCCGGGAGTCTGCTCCTACTGCTACTTTAACTACATGAATTCATAACTAACATTGTTCCCAGCTGGTCCCACCCATGACAATGACTTGTGAATGCATCTATTTCTCTTGTTTCCTTTTTAGGCGATAGGAATTATAAGTTATTTAGATTTTTATGAAACATAATTCGCGCATTTCGATAGTGTTGCATTTTATTTAAATTACAATTCAACAAGACTTGGAATGTCACTTATTAATAGGGAAGTTAGCAAGGCCTCAAATGGTCTTAATGATAATTCCATTTTATAATGCACAAGAAGTATCATCCCTTATGATATTTTTTCCCGTAAGTTTTAGTCATCGGGCGGAATGCAGTTATCCACAACTATGTTGAGTATTATTATTACGTTTTCACTATATACATAAGTAGATATGCCACAGTAAACATTAAATAATAAGGATATATCGTACGAGTATGTGAGCCAAGTATGTCACTGCGCACATGTTGGTGACTGGCGCTTAACACTCACTAATAAATAAAACACAAATCACTTAACTATTTAAACACTAGCAATTTAAACATATATTAAGTACCAAGTAGTATCCATTCAGTCCTCTCACAGCAAACACTATGTGTTTCATGAAACTAAAGCCTACTTTACTTCCTATTGCTTACTAAGTCACCATATTGGAAGAACGTGTCATTGCACGAGACTAGTGTGTTATTTTATTTTGAAACGTCTAGATTACAACATAGTAAATAAAGACAAAATTCCTTTGATTACAGATGACACAATGATACCATTGTAACTCTTGGTTATGACAACATGTGGCATAAAGAGATCATAGTATAGGTACCGCTAGAGAGCGTCGCCTCGACTCCTACGAGTAGTGTTTCCTGGAAGGACGCGGCGGGCGCGCCAGGACTCCGCTTAGCACCGGGTCGCACTGCGGCATGTGGCCGCGACCGAACAGGTTTGGAATCAACTCGGTGTTCATGTAATCACAGGTATCGCTATCTACATTCATACTGGGACTCAGCTCGAAGTTGTTAAAGTCGAACTCGTAATCCTGCTCGTCGTAAGTATTGTGGCGAGAGTCCTCATTGTGGAAGGGCGGTAATGATAAGTCGTTCATGTCTTCAAACCCGGCACGTGTATGATCAAGCAAATCTCCGTTGGCCAAAGGAGTCATGCTCATTCGCTCCGGTACGTCTATATCCATGGCGTTATTGCTGTCGTCACCGTCGCCCGCGAGTAGTCTGTCAAATAAATCGTCGTGGTTCCCCGAAGTTGAATCGGAGTTAACAAAATTTGAGTGGAATTCGTTGTTTCCCAACATGTCGACGTTCAAATCGGCGTCGATATCGGACAAATGACCTACGTCACATCTGCTATTGACGTTGTTTAAGTCTGTATGATTCATCAATTGGTGAGAAACATCATTCAGTTCCCTCTGCAGGATACTGCCATCCAGGGAGTCAGGCAAGTGAGTTTCACCAAGTAAATCATCTCCCATTACAACCGTCGAGGTGTATTCATTCGAGCCGGCAGTTAGGTAACCTGCGTCGATAGACCTATTCAGAGTCACATTTCCGACCGCCGAAGGTGGAAGCTCACCATTCTGAACCAGAATTTCAAGCACGTCGTCCATTATCTGGCTGTCCTCGGCGCTATGATGCATGGTGTTCGCGACAGGCGGAGGGAGGGGCGCGGGCGCGGGCGCTGGGGACGGGGCGGGCGCGGCCACCGTGCGCTCGGGCTCGTAGTGCGTGGTCGGAACGATTGCTATAGGAACAACTTTTACTCCATTCAAAATATAAGCCTGGTTAGATGTTTTCGAGGGAGTTGTGTCAGCACCGCAGTCGGTCGCGGCCGGCGACGTGACGGTGAACAAGCGGAGGAATCGGTCCGGGGTCGAGTCGGGCGCCGCGATGACGTACCGCGGCGGCGGCGGCGGCGGCGGGTGCTGCTGCAGCGCATCGAGCTTGGCGCGAAGCTGCGTGACGCTGAGGTGCGCCTGCAACAGGCGCCGGCTCTGGTCGCTGGCCGCCGCGCCAGTCGCCTCACGACGCACGGCCTCCAACTGCTGCCGGGACTCCTCCAGCTGCCGTTCCAGTTCCTCGATCAAGCGACGCTGCGACTGCACGATGTCCTCTGAGGGCTCGGACTCGGCCCGCGACTCCGGTGAGGCGACGGACACGGGAGACCTCGGCGTGTCCTCTTGCATTTCTAAAAGGAACGGACGTAACCGATCTATAAGTTGTGGTTTGGGGCCCGAAACGCGTAGGTTCCGTCTTTTACATTCGGCGCGTAGGTCGGACACTTTCATGTCTTCGAACCTCGCCGCAGCAAACGATAACGAGGGAAGAGATGGCGCCGGCGGGAGAGGTGGCGGAGGAGGCGCCAGCGTGTCTGACGTGTCGGATGCGACGGAGGTGGCGGAGGAGCCCGCGGGAGACGCCGGTAACATTAACTGTCCTGTATGTAGTTGAAGCAAGAGTTTTTGCTGTTGGAGGAGAAGCTCGTATGGAGTCTCCACGGACCCCGGGGGAGATGAAGCCTTTTGCGCATTTGGGGGACCTTTATATTCATGGAATTTGAGTCGCGATTTAGGAAGTTGCTTAGGTTTTTGCTTGGGGCGTTTCGGCCTCTCTTTTCCGGGTGCAGGATGCTGTGCCTCGCCAGTCACGCTAGCAGGTGACAAGGTGGAGGGTGGCGATGGGGATGGTGACACTTCTTCGACTGGACCGCAGTATGACGATGGATGTTGTGGACGACCAGATGCCCCCTCACTAGTCGCTTTGAAAGCGAGTATACCACTTTTAACAGCTGTTTCTATTGTTTCTTCAGTATGAAGAATATTCTTTTTAATAAGTTCCAAAGGGCCTGGGCGGTGGGATATCTGATCATTAAGTTGGTCTGCGAGACGTGCTTTCTTTAACATTCGTTGCTTCTCAGCTAAGCTGGGGTCCACATGACCTTCCTGAAATATCACATGTATAGATAGTACAAAAGTAATAAATTTTAATAACTATAATAATTTATAATGGGTATAAATTTATAAACTATAAAAAAGCATGATGCAACAAACCTGCTCTAGTATGTGTCTTCTTTCCAGTTCCTGTCGATCAGGTCGACTCTGTATTTTTGCCTTTAGCAAATCTCCCGTCTTTGCTCTTTCTAATTGCATTCTTTGTTTAAAAAACGCCGGGGGAGTTTTTAGTGCTGTGAACAATGATAATAAAGTTAAATATTATTCATATTTTGTTTGTATTCTGTAAAAACAAAAAAAAATCATTTCTTTAGACGAATTGGTCAGAAAATCTCATTAGCTGTGGTGTTTAGATCGTAAATAAAATTCCTTCGCCCACGTTAAAATTCAGTTGGAAGATGCGCAGGCGTTTGGGCGCCTAACCAAGTCTCGTCATTTGCATGATTAGTTGATTAGTAATTGTTCTACTTATAGTAAACTTCTAGCACTCAAATATAAGTAATACTTACGAGGCATGATTCCTTTCGCCACGAGCTGATTGAGTGGTGGCCGCATCGAAAGTTTCACCTTTAACGCTGTAAAATAAAATATATTCAAATGTTATCGTATAAATTGTTATTATTGGATTCATTTAGGTTCATCTTTTCCTGTTTGGACACAACAGTATTTAAAAACAATTGACCCATATACATAACGCGTGACGTTAAGCGGCCAACACCTTATGAACTGAACCGGTCAATTTCGATTAACAATTATTTTGATATAATAATATGTTGATTGAGTAGCATAGAATAATATGAGATAGCAGAGAATAATATGATGCCAGGTGACGAATTTTGACGTAACATATTTGAACATCGACGGTGGATACGTCAATCGATATATTATTACGATTATATCGATAGAGATGTAAAGGGGGCGTGGGCGAAGGTGAATACAGAACTATATTCATGTTTGCTGTAGACGAGCAAAGAGTAGAACGACGGACGTACAACGTTGGCAACGCGCCAATATAAATAAACACTGCACAAGGAAACTAGTGTTATGCCGCGACCGTATTACAGACGAAACATTCACTACCAATAGGCTGCCTATTGTGGGTTACTGGGATTACTTCAGTATACCATTAACTGGTGTTATTTTTAATCTTTTAAATACGCGTATCTAAATCTTGTTATGATAAATAAATTAACACTCATAAACGTGTTCACGTGTCGTATGACGTGGGCCGCAATAAAAATATATTCTCTTAAAATTTTACGATGTCGTTAGAATGGGTCTCGCGACTATATTTTTTCGTGTATTCTAGTAATGTATTTTACGAACACTTTATCGGTTTCTGTGTAATAGAATTAGTAATATTTTTGGGCTGCGTAGCAATTTAATCAATTTCGTGCTGTTTGATATTAAAACATACACGACTTAATGTGCAAGTCAAGGTAATTTGGGAAAATCAGAGTTGATTTAGCCTATACATAAGTATTTTGTGGCAGAAAACTCAGAATTTTAAAATGTAATGTAGCGTAATCGTATGACTACTAGATCAATATATTTTTACAATTTCCGCCTTTTGACGCATTGCGTGTTGAGTGACGAAACTCAACGCCTTATTTTTATTATTTATTATTTTTTAAGCTATATAATAAAAACATACCCTGTGATATTCTATTTATTATACCTCTCGATCTATAAATTCTGTTCGAATTTAATGATCGATAGGTTTAGACCTATTAATTATTAATAGGTAATGCGACTGCGACTGCTTTGTAACAGAAGCCGTACAAACTTGTTATTTCATATTATAAATTGCACTTACATTCTTTATGTTTGCCTATAGCTGGCTGTAGTGGGCTGTCGTCGACAATAACTTTTGGGGGAGAAGCTCGTGGCGGCGAGCTGGGCGGCGAGCTGAGTGGCTCGCTAGTGCCACTGCCGCTCGCTTGCCGACAAGCCATTTCTTCTGCACCGGAACTACAAAAACTACTATTCATATAAATTAATACTATCAATTATACGACTTATAATAAATCTTTTAAGATTTCAAGTACCTATTCAAAGTGATTACCTAAAAGTATCGTCTTCCGGAGGCGTCGAGGGGGTCCGAGGTGAGATTGGCGATTGAGAAGGTGAGGCTGCCCTACTGCGATCTCGCCGCGGTTGCTTGAACCACTCTGGGTAAATTGCACTAAGGGTTTCCACCAGGTCGTGATCCAGCGTTACGCGCCACGACGCACGTCCCTCCGACCCCTCCGACCCGCCACCACTACCGCACGATGAACGACTCTCTGGAAGGTAACGATCATTTCAAAAATTATTACACATGACCAAATAATTTCAGTATGTATTTTATAAAATAATGCAACAACAGACAACAGACTGGAATGACAATATTTTAATGCTAAAGTACATCTGTATAGAACCAATGATCCATGTAATTTATCAATTCTAAGGACAATATAGATTCTTTCTCAAATGTAACCGTTGTCAACATCATTTCTTTATCATTCAGCCAAATTAATAATGCTCATAAGTGACTGTTTCGCTTTTCAACTAAAAACATATTTCATAATAATATAGTATATCCCTTATATATGCTATATTATATTATATTATAATATTGTTAAACTTTAGATAGAGATAGTTATTTGAAATAATTATGGTATTACGTAATGTACCTACTAAAACTTGTAGAACATCAACAGTCAGACATAAACAAGTTTTATGCGCCTTTATGTGATTTATGTGGTATTAAAGCAAAAATTGTATACAATATAGTTATAAACTATAATTATTAACAATATAAAAATATTAGCACCTAATGTAAAATTAAGGCATAATAATTTACGAGTACTTTTCTTATAAGTCGACAATATTTTAATACTACTATTACAATGAATACGGAAACATTTTCGTCCCTTAAAAAAATATAGGTATTCTACATACTATGTACCTATATTTTATTTACTATTTACATTGCATGATAACGATGCTATATAGTGATAGTTCATAGATTTTTGATAGTTAGATATATTTAGAAATGAAAGGTCATCAGAGATTCGATATTCAAATTTCGAGCTTTTTTCCAATGTTACAGAAATTCTCGTAGAATATTCCTACGCGAATTTCCACATAATATAATAAGCAAATTTATTAGGATTTTAATATCTTTTATGAGCTTTCCGACGTAAAGACTAAACAAAATGTCGCTCTTACCGAACGAAGTGTTACAAAATATAATTTACCAAACAAACTGCACACGTGTGTACAGCTCTGACTCATAACGTAGATACTTACTTGTATTACGTACCTACATACATGTTACATACATAGGTTGTTTATTTTTTTACAAATATACAATAACAAGTTACTTTAAGCAATCTGTATAGCAGAATTAATTCTTCAAATGAGGTAAACTTTGAAAAGGAACATTTTACTTTGTCACGCAAAATAATTAAATTTATATCATAAAATTTATAAGTGTAACATACTACTATACTGAGTATTTCAATTACACATTATAAACGTTAATTTAACATTAACTGTTCATTTATGTGGTTCACACTTGAAGCAAAAATGAATACTTGTTGTTAAAAATGAAAAGTTGAATGTTAAAATATAAGGTTTTTGAAAGTAATATATATATATATATATATATATATATATATATATATATATATATATATATATATATATATATATATATATATATATATATATAATTATATATATAATTAAATATAAAAAATATTAATCATACATTGCCTTTATTTTTAAATTCACGAAAGCAAATTCCTTAGTGATTACAGCTACTCCATTTCTAGAACAGCATTGAATAAATCCGCATCCAAGAAATGACCTTCAGTTAACATACCTAAATATAAGCAAAGCTTTTATCGATGGCGGATCTCTTCTTTTTCTTTGAATTTTGATTAGTTGATGGGTAGAAACATAGTTTGATATAATTTTTTTCAAAATATTAACAGATAGTTAAGTAATATTTCTGTATATACATCAGTAGGATCTACAAATTAATATTTTTTTTCCACGTATAACGTGGACGCACGTAGAAAGGAAAAAAAAAACCTAGTGTGACACACACAATCCTGCGCAGCTGCGCCACAATTGCCCAAACCACGCATAAGTTTATGGAAGAAGAAATGGACGTGGAAAAGAGTATTTGCTGCCAGTAACAGGATTAACGGTGCTTTGTCTTTAATTATGTTACGGCAAAACATCAGGGTTTGGCCACAATGCAATGCTGGTACTGATGATGTTATACGACAGAGAAACGTAAGTATTGCACAAGAAAACTTAAACAAATATAGACTTTGTTGAGCTGCGATCTCTTCGTAGATAACTGATCACACCCGCAATGATACACAAAATGGCAGGTATTAGCGAAGATGTTACAGTAAGAATAAAGCAGAAAGTGCTCAGGTGGTTGGGCACGTTGAGAGGATAAGTTAGGATAAGTGATGAAGATAAAACAATAAAAGTAAAGACAAGTTAACTTCAGTAAACAACGCGAAAAAGGCACACAGAGACCGTAGCTTTTAGCACTACGATAATTCTAGCGCCAAAAGATTTATTCTATCACTAGCTACTTGCTTGCGGCTTTGTCCGCTTGACCTACACGATTATTTATTTAGTAAGCTTGTCTAGATCTTCTTCTTCTTGGCATTAGTTCCGGCTTTTTCCAGGGTCTGCCTTCCGACTAAGCCTACTCCACTTTGCACGGTCTTTAACATCCTCAGTGGATAATCTATTGGCTCTCATGTCTTGTGTCACGACATCCAGCCATCGCTTCCTTGGGCGTCCGGGTGGTCTAGCTCCAGGGACAGAGATGTCAAGGCACTTCCTTCCGACATAGTTCTCAGATCGGCGCATAACATGGCCATACCATCTCAGGCGACGCTCTTGGAGCTTATCCGCTACGTCACGGACCCCAAGACTACCTCGAATGAATGTGTTGCGTATGCGGTCGGACCGCTTAACGCCACACATCCATCTCAGCATCTTCATCTCCGTGACGTGAAGCTCCTGTGTGTGCCGAGATAATGTTGGCCAACATTCGCTGCCGTATAAAAGAACCGGTCGGATAATGCTCTTGTAAATCAGTCCCTTAAGCTTGGGCGGTATTCTGCTATCGCAGACCACACCAGTGACCTCCCGCCATTTGGCCCAGGCTGCGTTTTTACGGGCATGGATGTCGTGGTCGATGCCTCCAGACTCATGCATAACGGCTCCAAGGTACCTGAACTTCTACGACTTAACGGCTGGCTCAGGCCCGATATGGATGGTGCTCGAGTCCGGGTTCCCGCAAGCCATGTACTCGGTCTTCGACACATTCAGTTTGAGACCACCGTTCTCAAGCGCACCCTTCCAGGCGTTCACTTTACGCTCCAGCATCAGTCGGTTCTCGTCGATGAGTACTATGTCATCGGCATACATCATCAGCCACGGAGGCTGGCATTGGATGGGAGCCGAGACAGTATCCAGCACTACATTGAATAAGAACCGACTAAGAGCTGAGCCCTGGTGAACCCCGGGAAGGGCTTGGTGTAGCCAACAGCGGTCCTAACCACTGAAGCGGAGTCGTTGTACATATCTCTGATAACCTCAATATAGGCTTCAGGGATCCCCTTTGATCGCAATGCCCACCAGATACAGTAACGTGGCACACAGTCAAAGGCCTTCTGCAAGTCCAAAAAGGCCACATGCAAAGCTCTCCTTTTTTCCCTGTAAGCCTCCATCAAAGTTCTGAGGGCAAAAATGGCGTCCATAGTGCCTGATCCTGGTTGAAACCCATACTGAGACTCAGACACAGTACATTCTTGGCGGAGCCTGAGGCCGATCATGCGCTCGAAGAGCTTCATGGTATGGCTCATAATCTTAATGCCCCTATAACTACTGCAATCTTGAACACTGCCCCTTCCTTTCTAAATAGGGATAATAAAGCTTTGCCGCCACAGATGTGGCATCTTTCCAGTATTCAAGATACGGTTAAACAGGTCAGTAAGTATAAGCACACCAAGAGAGCCCAACGATTTCCACGCCTCGATTGGGATGTCGTCAGGTCCTACCGCTTTTCCGTTCTTCATGCGTCGAAGACAATTACGAGTTTCGTCACGGGTTATTGGAGCAATACAAGTCCGAGGTTAGGAGATAATTCAGGAGGAAGACTACAAGACTGCTGAGTGTTCAGCAGCTCCTTAAAGTAGCTTCTCCATCTCTCCTTCACAGAGGCATGACTACAAAGCAACGTGCCCCGAGAATCTCTGACGCAAAGACATTTTGTAATATCCTGCGTCGCTTTATCTCGAGCACGAGCCAGTTTGTATATGAGCTTCTGCCCCTCCACAGTTTCAAGTTTATCGTACAATGGCGACAAACTTTCTCTGCGGGCTCTGGCTACAGCTCTTTTGCTGGCCCGTTTCGCTGCTATGTACTCCAGCCTGTCTTCAGGAGAGTTGGAATGCTGCCACTCTTTAAACGCAGCCTTCTTTTCCTGAATCACCCCCTGCACCTGGTCATTCCACCACCATGTCTCCCTGTCGATGACACGCCCCCTTAGTAACACCAAGAACTCGCTTGCCCGCCGCAATGATTGCTGAATGAGCTCGATCCCATGCAGTCTGAGCGGTTTCGGTGTTAGTCAGTAGATTTTGACTCTCCACCTCCGCCAAGAAGTCTGTCTGCATCGGCCCATTCAACAACCACCACTTAATCCTAGGCTTGCGTTTCTCAGCTACTTTCTTTTTCGGTGTAACATTATAGTCCATGACAAGGAGGCGATGTTGGGCCGTCAGGCTTTCGCCGGGAATGACCTTACAGTTGGTCACCCTGCCTATATGACACCGTCTAGTCAGCAAATAATCAATTTGAGTTGAGTGGGACCCGTTCTTATACGTTATAAGGTGCTGAGGTTTCTTCTGGAAGAAAGTGTTCACGATGGCCAGATCAGACGCAATGCAGGTTCTTAGAATATTTTCTCCCTCTGCATTGCGAAGACCATATCCAAAACCCCCGTGAACACGTTCATACACCTCAGCGACCCTACCCACGTGACCGTTTAAGTCCCCCCCAACTAAGATTGCTTCGGTAGACGGTATAGCGAGTAGGACCTCTTCACACTGCTCCCAGAAAGTCTCCTTTTCTGCCGCGCTACAACCCGCCTGGGGAGCATAAGCACTGATTAAGTTCGTGATAACGCCCTCGATCAGTACCTTTATCCGCATCAAGCGGTCGCAGCGACGGTCAACTTCAAGAAGCCCATTCTGAAGCTCTTCAGAAAGCGCTACCGCCACACCGTTTTTGCCCGTAGGTGACCCAGTGTATATAAGGCGGTAACCCTGCCCGATGTTACGAGACTTATTGCCCTTCCAGCGAGTTTCCTGAAGGAAAGCACACTGGACCCGACGTCTCATGAGTACATCTGCGAGTTCTCTGCATCGTCCGGTTAGAGCCAAAATTCCATGTTGCAAAGCGGAGTTTCCGTCTGGGTACTGACGTCGTTAGCCGTGCCCGTACTTGACACGGTAGCCCTTGCCCACTTATCGCAGGTGAAGGGCGATGTGCCTGCGCGTCGTATAGCGGCGACGCCCTAGCCATACCCAGCTTTTTGTCAAATCGGTCCATATGAGTGGCGAAGTGGTTTATAGTGGAGCGATTGCCATCTGACCTCCAAACCCATTACTGGGAGAAACCAAGAAAGGAAAGGGAATAAGAGGCAGAAAGACTTGGAATATAGGGGAGGGACACCACTTACATGGATTGGATCGGGTTATGAAAGTGGTGGCTCGAGGTCCCGGGGTCGCGTACCCGTATGCCGAATACCAAATATCGGACAGATAATTGGCTAGACACCCTCTGAGGGTCTGTCTAGATAATATATTATATTATATATATATATATATATATATATATATATATATATATATATATATATATATATATATATATATATTTATTAAATAACCTAACAAACTATATATATCACCCTAATAGTATCTTGTACAAAGTACACTAACTTACAGACATAACAGCCTGTTTGTAAAAAAATGCCTAGTCAAATCTTGAGGTTCATTACACATTCCGAGTGAACACAAAATTTAGCACACATATATATTGCCAATCTTTTGTCGGAGAAGTTGAGAGCGACGTCTTATTGAATATTGGCTTGGCTCTCCTTTTGTATTTATATTTTTGGAAATTAACTTTCGCAATCACATGATACCATTATACCGTTTATATTTATATTTTATCAGCGTAAATCAGAGGACATCGAAATGTTGTGATCCCACAATCATCAATGATCAATCAGCTTACTAAATAAATAATCGTGTAGGTCAAGCGGGCAAAGCCGCAAGCAAGTAGCTAGTGATAGAATAAATCTTTTGGCGCCAGTCTACATAATGTAAGATTTCCGCGCTACAAGTTTATGCACACAAAGAATTGCCATATATATCTTAACTATGATTATTTATACGTAATTAATAAATTATTTCCTTTGAAGGATGTTTATGAGATGATGATGCTAAATAATCATTAATTTTTAAAAAAGCTCATAATTATTATTTTTTAATTTCAAATTCCGCAGGCAAGGCAGTTTTCATAACTTCTCATTTGTTGATTTAGAAATTTATTCAATCGGAAAAAATTAATAAGAGGTGGAATAATTGGAATAGCTGATCAAGATCAAGTTACTAACGTAATTTAAAGTTGGTACAAGGCAACACATCACCTATTCCTACATGCACATGTCACTGAAGGTGAGATATATATTAATGTTTTGAGAGAATTATGGATTCAAATTAATATAATAAATATTCGACCTTATTTATTAAAAACGTTAACCGTATTTATATCGAAAAGTAAGCATCGATTTTATCTACGTAGACAAAACGTAGATTTTTTGTGTGTACACACAAAATTAAATGACTTACCATACTACACAAGACATAATACACAAGTCGATTATTTTGGTTTTGATCGGTCAGAATGTACTACTCGCTAATACAAAATAAGGAGAAAGTCCTTAGGAATATGTCATAATGTAAAAAATAGGTGATTGTAGGCTTTAAAACTTAAATATGAATCAGATAGGTCAGTAACAGATAATCGTAGAATTTACTTCCGCAAATAGGTTTGTCGAAGGCTAAAAGAGTGACGTTATATATGCACGCGGCACTGGCCACGTGGGCGCCACCCACAGCCTACATTTTAATCTCATTAACATATCCCATTGACCTAGTCACATAAAACAATATTTTATTTAATCTTCATACACAACATAATTCCTATTGTTAATGAATGAATATCCTTTATTGCTAATTCCATAGTTACTTAAAAACTAGTAATTATCTTAACAACTAAATTTAATATTTTGAAAGATTATGGCTTAGGCTTTGATTGGGTTTCAAGCCCACTGCTATCGTGTACTATCTAGAACGTCTCATCAGTAATTTAAAGCGGAGTGAATTCAACTCAACAAGGAAAATTATTTTTTTTCCGAGCGGGAAAAGTGTTGTAAAAATTGAAGTGCTGCGTTGGGTTTCGTTACACGCAATGTCACCAAATCCGGTTTAAAGAAAGTAAACAAAACGTCCTAACACTAATAAATTTTAGAAAACTCTACGACTATTGTAAAAGATATTACACAAAAAAATAAAATTTCGCCTGATCGGCGTGATGGGACTTTTGAAAACTAAAGGAGTGGACCCCAAATTGGAATTGTAAGAAATTAGTTACTCTATAAAATTATAATAATTGTTCATCTTAAATTAGCATTTTAATGAATCAGTTTAAGTAGTACTTGTAGTAGACACAGTGGTATCAATATTCTATAACAAATGAAAACAGCATAGCAAAGGTAATAAAATCCACGCAAACGAACTGTCGGACACGTGCTAGTATACACATAATACTGTACGTAATACAACTCTGTATGAGTATGAGGTACCTATAACAAATTAACAAATGTCTTTAGTTTAGTAGAATAGTCTTTATTATATGAATCAATATTGAACATAATAAAAAGCTTTTCCGATACTGCAGAAGTTTATTTCGTTTAGTGTTTCACAAAATATGATTTGTAGAACAAGTTTGAAAACAGCTGCAAGTGAGCCCGTTCTACGCAATGCTGCTGCTAGACGTTTCGCTCGGTCACATAAGTAAAACCAATCCTCTCTATGAACACTTGTTCAATTCTCAAAATAAAATCATATGTAATAATTCGAACTGGTTAATTCCATATTATTATAGCACAAATATTTTATGTAATTGAAAACGCATACGCATGTCAAAATAACCTAGGCGGCGTCAAGATGCTCCTCTTCAAAATTGATAAATTACTTACATTAAATATATCGTTATATGGAATGATAGGCAGCAGTACTGAGTGTGCGCGTACACATTGCACAACACAAAATAGGTTTGGCTTTCTGCGCTAGGCTAAATTCGGATCTCAATTGACTTTGTAAGTCGATGAATGAATTGCCAGCAGCCATAAGCGTGTTATGTATATTTCATCGAATGTTGCTCACTAATGACAATATTTACCAGTCATAGGTGTAAACGTGATTTATTTTTAGTAGAACAAATATGTTTATTTTTATTAATAATTATTAAATAAAAGAGTTAAATAATTATAAATAAAAAAAACATATAACGATATATTTATAGGATACCTTTGTTTCATGCAATTATTGTTTTTGAAGTTATATGCACATAAAAACTTTAACAATTTTGTACAAGTAATAAGTTCAAAAATTTATAAGATAAATATTATAAAGCAGTGTCTCTTAAGACAAAACTAAGCATATTTTCTAGCAGTAACCATAACGGTGTGATGACGTAAAAGGATGTTTTCAGCGAGTCGGCAACAGCGGTTGCCTGTTTATCGTCGGAATACAGTTACAGATACTAATATATGAAGATTTGCCTATACAAAATTGCAGCTGTAAAAATACACAAAATTAAATTAATTCTAACTCCACGCAATACATGTACATAATATAAATGTGATAGCTGCTCACCTGTTACGCAACTAGTGCCATACGGCGCCCACACAAATGGAAACAACAGATTACCAACAAAGAAAAAGCTTCTACATATTTTCTTAATTAATCACACGCAGACAAATTATTACTAATAATTTATTTGTAATATTTTTATTATCATTGTATATCTTATATGAAAATTATTGTACGCCTGTAACCATTATCTAAAAAATTAAGTATTTTACTACAATTTAGCATAACAGTTTGCAATAAGGAAATAAAAAGGACATTAAGAATTATTATTATAACTTATTTTGTATATAATTTTTCTTATTTTCATTTGGTAGTCTCATTATCTGACTGATATAAATTCATATAATTCAGATAAATTATTACGAAGATATAAAATGAACTTCGTATATTTTTAACAATTTAAATCGATTTTGTATGCCAACAATGTTAAGATGCTACGGGAATAATGACTAGATATTCTTATCGAAGAAAAATATTTGTCTAACACTTCTATCGTGACATAGATAAAAATAGCACTGTATATCTATATTTTTTTGAGCTTCACATTGTATGCTGTAGTTTGTAGGTAGGTAAAGAGCCTAGTGTGAGACATTACACTTTCCGGCCGAATTCGAGACATCCCTAAAGCGGAGATATTTTAATATAAATATTTAAAAACATTTATGTGTAAAAATAAAACACCAGTTAAAACTTTTTTAACTGGATTAATTCTTCCCTGCTAATATATTACTTATATAAATGAACTATTCAAATATTTCCTAGTTACAAGCTAGCTTAGAAATAAAAAAGAGTAAATAACTACTCGAATTAACAACTAATAAATACCTTTTACTGTCATAAACATAATAAAGTAAAAAAAAACCCTTTACATTCAAAAATGTAAAAAAATCTACGTTATATTAGCTTTAGCAACTTTCAGATCAATATACCTAACCTGTTATTTTTAAAATCTTCATCGTAAATCCTTAAAAGTAAAGGCCTGTAACAGAAAGATAAAAGGATTAGTGTATATAAGCTAAATAAACAAGAGCTTTATTAATAATAATAATCGAGACTATAAAAAAGCATAAAGTTTATGAAATTTAACTATGGTACGTTACACCATTACCAGGAGGGAAAATGCTTAAAGCTATCATTTTAAACTTCAAAGAACCAGCAACAAATTACTTCCAATCCTAACAAATTTCAAACAATACATAAGCGCTTATTGTACAATCTAGTGGATAATGATCACACAATAAAATTCATTTTTTGGCAGCATTATAAGAACTGTCGTAACTGCGAGGTAACAAATTGCCAAATTACTTGTCAGCTTGAGAAAGCATTTAATTTTAATTAAGAGATTTTTATTGTACATAAGCATTGTCTACATTTTTTATTTTTTACATCAATTTTTAATTCTTTATATTATAGTACATAGTACGCATAACTTATTGCAAAATAATGACGGCAAGGCGTAATATACGTAGCTAAGTATCTAAATTTAAAGTATTAATTTAAAGTACAAATTTAAAGTACAAATCACATAGAAATATATACTTGACAAATATGTATGATGAGTGGTAGCTGTATGTTTGTTTCAAGTCTTTTTGAATAATTATTGTAAATACTCCTATGTTCAATTAAAGAAAAAGTAATTTTACGTTAACCACATTACAATATTTACTTTAAGTGGATCACGTGACATTTTCCATTCATTTGTCATATTCTACGTGTCACATACACATTTTGCATGATTTGATTTGGCACAGAGCCGCGAGACAACGACAATTGCAGCAGGATGGCAACTTTGTATTGACGTTGTACAAAATTATTGTTTTTTTTTATTTATTCCACTGCAGCAACCACATAAAATATAACTAACATTATAGTGTAAAGAAATTAATTAATTTAGTAGCAACTAGGATCTCTCTACGTAAGCCGAAAAAAAAGGAATTTACAAATTTAAAAAGAACAAGCTACCAATATTACTAACCATATATATATAAGCAATATCTGTGCTTGGCACAAAAATGTGATACAATATTTATATATACGAGTATACCTATTTCCATAAATTAAGGGAAACCTGTAAATTTATGCTTAAAAACATTTTGAAATTATGGATTACAGAAAAGCAAAATGTGGACGTGCTAGCCAGTTGGGCGGGACATGCGAATAACAAACGAGCAAAGCGAGTTCTGTTTTAGGTCAACGTTGAACAAATACCAAACAGGTCGCTTGGACGCTTCCGGGGGTCTATTTCTGAACTCCATCTAAACGACGCATAGTATTGTACGGTGGCGATTTGCGACGATTGGCAACGTAGATTTTTCTTTTCTCAATGATTTCTTGACCAAGAGCTCAGTAATGGTTTAATAATGGTCATTAATTATGGTTATAATTGTTATCCTTATATTATGTTTACAATTAAGTCCATTTTTGTAGTACACTTATTCAATGTTAATTAAAGATTTTAATCAGCATATTTATACTTTTTAAGTTTAAATAACGTAAATAACACTTTGACAATAAAAGTGTGTAATAGGAGTGCTGCCCTAATACCAAAAAATAATTAATTATTTTCTATTTACGTTTAAACTAATAAATGTGACCTAATTATAGTAGATACACTTGAATTAGTTATATGATTTGTGTAATACTTGTTGCGGAGTAGAGTTATATGGAAAATAGAACAATAAATTAACGTAAATAAAAATAAGAACTCAATACTAGTGACAAAAAGATAAGTAAGATTACGGAAGTGATAATTCGTATTTTGCAAATTGGGTGCGGCCCATTTGCCTCGGTCATCGTCACCACTTCTATAATCTAAATAAGGAGCAGAAGTTCAACGGCCGCTTTCCCCGAATAGGAAGATCATTACTAATGACATCCAAGCAGTTGTAAAAATTATATTTTTAAATAATTAGAATATTTTATTTATCAATAGTTAATGTTTAATAAAATGTCATTCTGCTACCTTTTTACGTTCAAAGATAATGAAGCAAGCGTTTACTAAAGAAGCTACTACTACTACTCAAGCAAGCATATCATTTCACGTATGACAAGATGACATATTTAAATAGGTCAGCAAACTCTAATTTGTGAATAACTTTTGCTCGCATTTATTTGAGTTTCTCGGAAATTAGTCAAAATTTTAAACAGCAGCTTTCTTGACAGACCAAAAGATGTTGTAACACTTTAACGTGAGTATTGAAGTAACTTTGCGATATGAGGTTACCAAATTGTTTAAGTATTCAGAATAACTAATAAATAATCAGAAACAATTCTAATTTGACTTAAATATAATAGTATCATTTTTATATACAAAAGTAACTTTAAATAGAATGTTGATCATTAATGACATGAATTAAATATAGTAAAATAAATATTTATATTTAATATATTATTCATAGGCGAAAGTCGAGGAAGGCTTATTGAATATATTATATAGCGTTAATCAATTCAATGTAATAAATTTTATTTGTGATCAGAGTTACTACACTTAGAATGTGTTGTGTCATACACAAAATATTAAGTTAATTATTTCCATCTGACTACGAGGACGAAGTCACAGGTAAAAGCTAGTAGGTACTATATAAATAGGAAAAAAAACATTATAAAGTTATGCCGGAGCGACAAGAGCTAGTAAAATTATTGAACAAAACTACGAAACCTAAACGTGGAAAAAATCTTGGACTCATTCCAAGCAGCTGATTGATGAGGATGGTCATTTCGTACACGGCCAATCCCGAGCTTTTTCTTATTATTTAGCAAAGTAGTGGACTGTTCTATTTCTGAGATGCAAAAAACAAGCATTTATAAAATATCTATGCGTTAATATATTCAAGATATAAAAATACACTAAGTAATAGAAAGTATTTACATATAGTAGTTATGACAAAGATAAAATAAAAATAATTTAATATTTAACACCATTTGCGAAGAGAGAAAATTTAACTTAAGAAGAATACATTTTTAAATATTTATAAAGTAAATTATAGATGTTTTGGTCGTTGATTTTACTGACGTGTAGGAGTAAGCTGAATCTCTTCCATTTTGTATAGCAACAGTTCGTTGCAGAAATAAAATGTTTTACAAAATTGATGATATACTATTTTTGTGTTGAAATTTTAATATCTTTTACGTATGTAATACACTTGTTACATTGAGGACTGATTGTATATTTTTAAAAGTATATGCCAGACTGGCGTAAGACATATTGTTGGAGGTGTATAGCTTGATAAAGAGCAATTTGTTGTTTTACAGTGACGATTAAATACAAATAGAATATAATTATTTAATCCAAGATTAGCAACAATCGTGAATTAATGTAACTCTAAAAAAATATAGTTTTGTTATATGTGATTGGGGCGTTTATAGAAAGCCAATGCAGTATTACCTCGTCTGCTCATAAGTTTTGACACGAAATAAAAGTGGCGTAAATTTATAATCATTAATTTATAAATCTAAATTGCATTGCTTTGCATTGCATTCATTCATCCATACATAACTTCACGCCTTATTGTTAGCAGGGTAGCCAGGGAGAACGGAGCGCCAAGTGGTACAGGCCTGCAGCATGCTTTTTCGCCTCGATCACTGTCATTTACCTCTTCATACATCCCCTCCGGGGGTCGTGATGTTCTTTACATGACCTTCCTCCAGTGTCGTCTACGCTGTGTCCTCAAAGTTTAATCAAGATATTTCCTATCTCTCGTTCAGACTCTTGCTTCACAAGTCTTTACCGTTCTTTCATCGCTCATTCTCTTAACGTGCCCAAAACCACCTGAGCACATTCTTCTTTCATTCTTTCTCGCTAGCTCCTGCCATTTTACATTCACTTCGTTGTAAATTCAGTTAGTTAAATTGACTACACAGCCTCCGAAGAAATAGCGTTTCTACAGAAATCATTTTTCATTAATTCTTCTCCTGTAATACCACCGATTACCTTATAAAAGCGCCGTTACCAGCATACGTTTCGCCGTGAATTCTGTTACCAACGGCAGAACGACTTCCACATTCATTTTCTATTCACTTACTTTACTATACTTTCCTTACTTTCTTGGCGGTACTAGCAAGTTAAGTCGTTTTTTGGATTGAACTTTTCTTCGATAGTGAAGATTTTGGACTACGTTAGCGTCGTTACATTTACTAAGGCGAGATCGTTCAAGAAGTTAATAAAGATTTTTGGGGGTGAACGCCTGTTGAGATTATACTATCCTCTATAATACTGTTGACTGAAATGTGCAAAATTTTTGTCTGCAGAGCGAGTTTCTTCTGCGTGCGACATGGATTTCGGCGATTTTATTAGAATTGTTCTGATATGTGCGTTTGGCATGGTTTGGCGATCTTGCAAAAAAACAAGTCTCCTATGCGGTTCTGTTGTAAGCTACGGTTCACATTTTTTTTTAATTTCACGAAAAACCTCCTTTGGTTATTTTCCTGCCTTACATAGTATATTGACGGTCGCATGTAATTATTTTATACTTTCCATCACGAGATTTATAGATGTGTATTTAAAAAGAAATAAACATTTTAAAAATCAAAAAAGAAATAACTGCCACTATTCATTTATTTAATTTTTTAAATCCAAAGTTTGTCTCAAAACTTATGCACACACGGGGTAACATTTTACTATTGCTATGTTTTGATGTATATAAGATATAGTTACATAATGCTTCACAACATGCATTTTATACTTCACAATTTACATATATTTATATTTATATATATATATATATATATATATATATATATATATATATATATATATATATATATATATATATATCTATATATATATATATATATATATATATATATATCATTTTACCAATGTTTATATCTAAACTTACCAATCTATTGTTGTCAAGCATTTAGCCATGCAGTAAAGAGGAATGTGAAGGTTAATTACCTGAAAATATGAAATAAACAATTAGTTCTACTATTCATACAAAGCTACTACAAAATATGAAATATAAAGATCACATTGAAAAGCAAATAAATAATCAATTAAGAGATAATTATATCTATAATTAAAATTTTGTATATTCATCTCTATAAAAAAATAGTTCACCATTTACATTATTTTTAAAGTAAAACAAATAAATTTGATGTAATTTCTCATCAGTTAGATACGAATAGAGACCTAACGAGTAAACAAGCTTGACAGCTACGTCAATTACGCTACGCCAACGACGACGATACGGTCTAGCTAGCCCACGCGCAGTGTGTCGTAAACTAACCCTCAACACGCATGGGTTCCACAAGGTTACTCTAAGACTTATAATTACAATGGTATTTACGGTAAAACAATAAATCCACATGTTTTCGTGTATAATATATGAGTTACACGTTGAGTATAACTAAATATGTTATACATATAATTAGCCCTCAATTTTATTTGTGTGGAAATCCCGTTTTTGGAAATCGTCTTAAAGCTTAGTACTATTCTACCCTACGCACCGCAATAACATATCACATTTCACATTTCAGGCTTCTACGGTGTGTAATTTCGACTGTGCGTTGTTCGTCAGTCACTCAGTAAGTAAAGGAAGTTCATTCTATGTAACTGATGTAGGTACTAGCATATTATATTGCTTATGTGCTCTGTACTATATATATATGTACACGTATAATATATATAATATATGTACACGTATACCAGTCATTATTTCTCTATCTATCTATACATAACTACCTAATAAGAATACGTACATTCAGAATTTATATTAAAAAGTTTATTTGTGAACTTTTTGAAAAGTTATAGTAGTCTGTGATCGAGATTAAACAACGTGGCAATGAAAATTTACAGAGTTACATTAACAGTTATAATATTAATGTACATAAATTATAGCTGGGTTACGTCGTTGCTGTGAGATTATTTATGAAGAAACTTCCATTAATTTAATAGGTCAAGCGAATCAAGTTCGTTAATCTCTGAACTGACACTATTTCGTGAAGTGTTTGCTATGACCAGCGTCGTATCGACAAGCCAAAAGGATCGGTCATTCTGGCGGTGTACCAAGGAACGCGAACTCAGGCCTAACTAATGTGCACTACGGTACCCAAGTTGGCATTTTGAGATGTAGATGTTGTCTTGCAGCCAACATTCAACTCTTAAATTTGTCTTATACGTATACAACTTTATGTACAAGCGACATTACTCGGATTATATATATATATATATATATATATATATATATATATATATATATATATATATATATTATATATATATATATATATATATATATATATTATATATATATATATATATAAGCTTAGTATAATCAAAATTATGAGTAACAGAAAAAGCGCTATAAGTGTAACTAAAATGTAGCAAAGTGGAATTGAGATGTGAAATGCCTACTATGTTGTTCTTGGACGTGCTCGAGTGACAGGTGCATAAAATAACTGTTATTTTAGACCACTAATCCTTTCACGCTTTCATAGTTTAAGAATTTAATCACAGAATACGCTTGACGCTTCTGTAAAATATTTAGTAATTATTTCAACAAATTAATTAAAACACATTTTATACTAACATTATTTCATATTTCCTATCATATTATGAAGCTTTTGACTGTCAAAGAAACAATACAATATCTAATGACGACCACGTTTGAATCATATCTGGTCATTTGTTTCTTAATAATGAAGAGCTTATTTCGAAGCGAATTCAATCGTAATACATGTGGTGCAATAGATTGCGAAATTCATGTCACAGTACGCCAAAGTCTCCCAGTTCACGACGGTACGAAGCGGTTGGAAAGGATGACGCCCCCAAACGACACTGCTCTGATAAAAATAAATTCGCAAGCTAAACAAACTTAACGTTTCCGTCAGGCACGTATGCACTGACACAATTACAGTATCGCTTAATTGCATCCCCCGATAAACATAGTATTACACATTAAGTCGATGCAAATTTGTACTCTTCGTCATTTTTCGTTCCTTCCAGCTTTTAAAGGCAGTTAACATTAGGAACAAGTAACATTCGTATTCACAAGTTTTAACATGAAATTAAAGTGGCGAATTATTTTTAATAATTAATTGATGCTATCATTGACGTTAAATGATATCTAGAATGAATAATTGATATCAGCAACAATCTTTTTTAGTGGAATTCGCTTGACTACGTTGACGAGAGCTTGTTTCATAGTGTTACATGAAGTTAGAATTCACAGATTTTGTTTCTATTTCATGATTTCATGATGATCTAATTCATGATTTTCTATCTCCATTGACTTTTTTTCTTCCATATGGAGTAAAATGACATCACTACATAATATAAAATAAAGTTGCTTCCCGCTGTTTGTCCCTATATATGCTTCGATCTTTAAAACTACACAACGCAGTTTGATGCGGTTTTTTTAATAGATAGATTTCAGAGGAAGGTTTATATGCACAATAGTAGAGGAACACTGATCATTTTAGAGGTTACTAAAAGGTTCAACAAAAAAGTTCGCTGTGTTACTTACAACGAAAATTTAAAAAAATCTTCCCCCACCTGTTCCACTTCACTCTCCCCTTATGGGTGATGATCCGACATACAAGAGCACGATCTGGCTACCAATCTGGCTATAATTGTCCACCATGCAGTTAATTTAGAAAATCCACAAATAGTATATTTGCAGTTGTTGATAACTAAAAATTTTTATGTTTTCTTTAAGTATTTTTTCTATCCTTAGTGTGGATTAACACTTTAAACATCATAAAAATATTTATAAAAATAGCATTCTCTCTTGCCAGATTGTTTTTTGCAATAATCTTTGGGTACCGGAAATTTGTGAAAATCTCCCTACAGAGATGTTAACAACGTAATAAGTTGTATAACGCGTGGATTACTGGTCAGAGCGCTTAGACGGTTTCCATGATGCACGGGTTCAAATCTCGTTGCGTTCAAATTTTTATGTTTTCTTTAGGCTCAACATTCTTTACACACCTAAGAACTGTACAAGGTGTTATTTACAATACTTATCAAACAGCATGCAAAGCCATGTGTCTCTTGGAAGGCAATTCTCACTGGGAAAACACATTATCAGAAACATATTCAGATATATGTAGCATCGGCATTACACCCGTGCAAAGCCAGGGCGGGTCGATAGTACTATATAACTTATCAACTAAGTTTATGGTTATTTACGAGATAAGTCTTTCTTAAGTCGAATAATTCTAAATTCGAATCTGTTAACTCATAAAAAGGTTAGGTATTTATTACAGGTAAGGTATTTTGTTATAACACGATGACATTTACGTGATAGTAGAAAGTTTTATATTATATGTCTTACACAAAAGAGGTCATCAACTATGTATTTTGAAACAAAACAAAACAACAGGCAGTTGGTGAAGTAGAGACGGGACGTGTTAGGATTATTATTACATGTATATTGAAATATCACAATCATTTCATAACTTTTAGGAAGTTGCTAACTCAGAATTATATTTTAATATAATTACGTTATATTTGCAAAACCTATACTTGACTTTGTGTACAAATATGTATATATATTTTTCAAATATATAATATATTTCTATATGATTCAAGTGATTTTGGCAACAAGTTAAAGATCTCCACTATGATAATTATTTGAAACATAAAAGGGTAAGGTGTTATTTTTTTTTACTTTTTAAGATTCTCACAATAACGAATAGTGGCCGTCTAACATTATTAATAGATGTCAAAACAAATCTCTGTCCTAATTTACCAACATTCCAAGACAAAAAATAAAATACCAAGTTACAAGATTGTGTTGTGAAATCGGTAACAGAGGTGGATATATATATTTTTTACTAAAATATCCGTAAAAAATTTTAAACTGAATATCTGTGTATATTGTAGAAGACAAAAGATATATCATTGATACATGCAGTTTTATTTATTTTGATAGCAGAATTTAATAATATTATAAATATGCCAGGTATCTTATATGTATCCCATTCCTTGCTAATTTATAATATATATTATTCCTTATATTAAAAAA
Source organism: Dione juno (assembly GCA_037127375.1). Taxonomy (NCBI): domain Eukaryota; kingdom Metazoa; phylum Arthropoda; class Insecta; order Lepidoptera; family Nymphalidae; genus Dione; species Dione juno. The sequence continues at coordinate 2,445,657 of JAXRJS010000052.1, forward strand.
TATATAATTTGTAATAAAAAAAAATGCCTGTAAGCCGTAGTGAGCACTGCAAAATGTATTAACCGAAAGATACATAAATAAATTATACTCATCATTTTCAAAGAAAATGTCATGAAGCATTAAAGTATAAAATCATACTAACGTCTATTTATTCAATTAGTCAATTATGGTTAGTTTACTCGTGCAGAACATATTCCCATAATGATAGTAGCTCCTAATAATTAAGCCCTCGAATGTTGCCCACTGAATATTTTTATATGGTATAGTTATTTCTTATTCAAATGAATAGTTATAATTTTAAAACACGTTTATTTCTTAAACATTTTGGTATCTGATCGTAATAAAGTAAATCTGATATAAAAGGTTAGAATGTTACTTACTTAGTCGACTTAAACAAAAGTAAATGATAAATTGTGTTATATTTATAAATATTTAAATTATGTAAAAAAGGGGCTTAATCCTAAGTTGACAATTTAAAATGACGAGGACTATGCTATACACATTCAACAATACCATTTCAGTAATCATTAGACTATATGACTTGTGATATGTACCAATATATAATTGGTGTCTATAATGATTATGAATATTTACTGTCAAAATTTTCGGCAACCAACAAATATTATTAATCAATGCAAGTTATGCTGCATTTTTAAGTAATAAATTGGTTGGAGTTGAATAATATAAACATGTAAGTATTAAAATGAGGTCGTCGTGGTGCAGCAACACAGTCTGACTGCAAACGCGACGGTTCTGTGTTACTTTAATTTCCTCGCTCTGGTAACAAGACAATGCGTGACGTTGAGATCACCCACAGCATGCTATGTCTTAAAAATTAGGCGGAAAACTATATGAGTATGGGGTCCGGTCCGCGTAAGCATGCATATATATTACATATATAAGCATAAAAATAAAAAAAAGATATAAAAATAATAGATTGTTTTCATATTATTATAATTTATTGTTCTAACAAAATTACCACCTGTTGTTTTACGAGTTGTGTTTAGAAAGAAAAGTATAAAACTGGATAGAACATCGTAAAGCAACACAACGAGGTCAAGGTAGATTTAGAATGAGGACGGCTTTACTAATTACTTTTTAAAAACATATATAGTTTTTGGAGAAAAATGTATTACAATAACAAAATTCCGAGAAAAAATTCTAATATGACTGCAGTAATGTGAATATATATATATATATATATATATATATATATATATATATATATATATATATATATATATATATATATATATATATATATATGTACGGAATACGGAATTGTTATCAACTTTTATTATTACTTTGCCTTTTGTTAATGCCGCAAATTTAAATACATTATGGAACAGTGTACATAACATATGGGATGTCCATATTAATTAAGAGTATATAATGCAAATAACAACAAACAGGTGTGTAGGAAATAAAAGATATATAATATATAAGTAAACCTATAGTATATACCACAAATAGGTATTACAAAATCTCTTTAAAATTAATTTCCTAAAAACCTCTTATGAAATATGGGAGCGTAACATCATTGTTTATTTTTTTTAAATTATGTATAAAAATATTATACATATTAATAATAACTAAACTTCCTTTCAGAAATTAATAAAACGAAATTGATGTCAAGAATATTAACATAGATTATATATTTACATAATTTAGCTAATTACTAACATTTTCCAGGTATATTTCGTCATTTTAACAACGCTGTCTTTTGTCTTCCAGATCAGATATAATAATGAATATATTATATTCCCTTTGAATTGAGATTGGGCTTACAGCCACTGCGTTTACTTGAAAACAATAGCTAAATAATACACAAATCTTTTTACACATAATTTACGCAACACACAGATAACCTGTGCCAAAAATCTATTTGTAACAACAAACCGAGACGGGTATATTTAACTGCAACCCATAAACTGTCGCGGTCTTATTTGGGGGACAATAGTCATATAAACAATACTAATACAACTTAAATATGCACTTCAACAACGTATACCTGTGAAATTTTGAAATAAGCAAATAATTCTACAAAAGTCAATTAACAAATGAAATGTTTATTATTATTTTAAGCCTTGACTGACAAATCAAAAAGTCCAACAAATCTGGTAATATTCTATAACGGTCACAAAAAAAAATGGAGGCTTAGATATATCAATATCGAAAAACTTATTAAAAAATGTATGATGTTTTAGTCTAATATTAATTACGTATAGTTGTATTGAAGTAGCGTTCCTATGAATAATAATAATGACTTTGTTTGTGATTCCTCAAAACAAACATTCCGTTCTTATGTGCGACAGAATTACCTACTCCCCATACGCCAACGCTTGATGCATAAATAGATTCATTTTCTTGGATGGAAATTCACAATTTTTATACTAGGATCGATATAAGAAATAAAATGTCTGAAGTCACGGCCTATTTACGAACCGACAAAACATGATATCAATGAAGAAATATATTAAAATAACACTATTTGAAAATTATTTTTATTAGTCACTAAATATATGAATATAGATTATTGCTACAATGAGGAAATATAAAATTTAATATATTTTTAAAGAATATAGTAATAATAATACATATTTATACATTTTTATTTCTCTAGAATTATTAAAATTGTTATTTTTATTAAATGAAATTATATAAACCGGATTCAGTACGTTTAAAAGATTCAAATTCACACAAGATCACATTAAGTACAAACAAAACTCACAGACTTAAAGCTAATATAATCGAAAAATTCAAAACAGTAATTCCCAATACTTTATTTATCACAAATGATAAAGATTTGAAAAATTTAAGACACCAAAAGAAAAGATAATTGGAAGAGTGGCCTTTCAATTTTGATCTAAATATTGTCATTAAAAATTACTTCTCAAATTATACCATCTACAAAAGGTGGAAGGGCATTTTGGATCAATATTAAATTTAAATTAAACACATTACTTTACAAAATCTACTCTAATCAGTACTATATTTGTATTAAAATAATTTGTAATTTTTTTAATTAATTTATCAATCTATATATTCTAATCTATATATAAATTAAATTGAGAGTGTCTATTTTTAATATCAAATTAACCACTTTTTACAATATGCATACAAATATATATACAGTACATATATCATAAATTTTTTTTAAAATTTTTGTCTGTCTGTCTCTTTGTTACGGCTAATCTCTGAAACGGACTGGACCGATTTTGACGGGATTTTCAGTGACAGGTAGTAGATGTAATAAAAAATAACTAGGGCTACTTTTATTTTAAAAAATAAGTTAAAAACTTAAGTTTGTCGACTCTTATTAATTGTATTTCATTCACCTGGACTTAGAACTTACATTAGATACAAAAGGATAAAATCTCAAATATGATCATTTATAAGTTTAATGCAGAAATAAACCATTACAAACTTATTTGTAGTTAATTTCGTACAAAATGAGTTGACAACTGCAAATTTAATTTTCTTATAGGATTTCAATTTCTATATGAGTATTTTCCTCAGCGGAATACCTACAATCTTGAAATAGGTACAGAATCCTCGGTACGCGAGTATTACACGCACTTGAGTGATATTTTTTATATACTATACGTAACGGTATGTATATAATATTTACATTGTCATTAAATATATGATTTATGGCAAATATCTCTAGATACACCTATGTTTAAACTTATTCAAAGGATAAACTTAGGATGATCATGATAAAAGGAATGGCATCATAAATATAAATCAATAAAATAAATGGTTAGTGTTGATGTAGCACAACATGTAGCGACCGGGTCACTGTAATCAATAGTAACAACAGTGCTTGGCATTGGCATCGTGAGGACTAGAATGCTGTCAAACACCTGTTGAAACATTGCTTACAATCAACAACACTCCCTCGCATGAGACCGAAACGCGTGTAGGCCATATGGAATATAATTGTAAATGTTCAAGTTCATCAACAACAATATTCTAATACACTGAATAAATTTATTTACGTTCTATATCTCGCATGCATACACTACGACACTCCATAGTCTCTGTCCAGATACGATTTTGCGATATTGCGTGTTGAGTGCAGAAATTAACGCCGCACTTTCGTCATATCAGAGCGGGGACATGAAAATAATTAATTCTCCCAAATGGGGATAAAACCCACAACTATACTATACTCATGTATACAATCAAACACTATATCACTGCGTCACGATGGCCTTATTTTAATAACTACCTACATCTTTATATTATGGATATTACGAGGATCTTTGACCAATTTATTACTTAAAATTCAGGATAAATTGTGTTGAATAATAATAATATTTGTTGGTTGCCAAAAATGTTGCTACTAAAGACTCATCTATACTATAATACGTATTATAAAGAAGAAAAAATTTTTTCGTCTGTTTGACAGCGAAAGGCTCCGGCACTACTGGATCGATTTCAACAATTCTTCTAGCATTAGAATTCTTTATTATCTGTGATGGACACAGGCAACAAAAGATTAACAAAAACGTTAGGGGTTCGTTTGAAAACTTAAATAATTATTTTAAAAAAACCAAAGAACTTGATAGCATCCGCTCATACTCTGCCTCAATGGTTAAAGCTACATAAATATTACAAATGGCAGAATTGTTCATATTTCTTTTCTTTCTAAATAAATGTCCGCGAGAGCATATGTTTATCTACTAAGAATAATATACAGTAACCATTTTTATATTTTATAAATTACAAAACAAGAAAGGGATATTTAGGAACCTATTTTAAACAATTTGAGGACCGTCGTGGCGCAAAGGTATAGCCTTTGCCTGTAAACGCGACGGTTCTTGGGTTCGATTCCCATTCGAGGAGAATGAATGATTTTCATTTTCTTCGCTCTGGTAACAAGGTAAAAAGCGCGGCGTTGAGTTCCGCCACTCAACACGCAATGTCTCGAAAGGCGGAAAGCGGGGAACGGAGTGTCTTAACACTAGGTTTCTACGATTCAATTTATTGTAAAATATTTTGTGATATTAAAATGCATATTTTAACAAAAAAAAATCCCTTATTTATGACTAAAACTAATGAAGAATCCCAAGTAGTCAACAGAATACATTCTGGGCATTATCTGACGTCAGTGATTGTTTGGTGGAGTTTTAGCTATGAAGGAGTGACGGAGTCATATTTTTGTAAAAAAGGAATCGAAACATCTGCACAAGTGTATCAAAATACAATTCTTGAGAAGGTACTTAAGCCAAGGGGCTTAAGAAACAGCACCATGTTCAATAACCAAGAATGGTCCTTTCAGCAAGACTCGGCGCCGTTTCATAAAGGTTGATCCACTCAATTTTGGTTAGAAACGAACGTTCCCGACTTCATCAGAACTGAAGACTGGTCGTTATCTAGTCCTGATCCACTGGATTATGAGTAACTCAGTTATAGAGTAAGAAAAGAAGAAAATTAAAATGCAAATTGTTGCTATTATTCGCAAGTATTCATAAATTTTAACGAAAATTGTAGATTTTTTCGAATTCATTACTTATATTCTATGTAATTTGACCATTATTTAAATGAAAAATGTAAATAATAGTTAATAATGTAATATAAACATTAATTTAAGTATTCGCAAAGTTAAAAAATAGTTGTTTATAGATATATTGAATATGTATAATAAGATGTTGTAGGTTCACTATATGTTATAGGTTTCGAAACGAATGCAATTCAGATTACTTAGCGACGAAGCCGCGAGAGATTCACAAGTAAAATTATACATTGGGACATACCACAAAAATAAAATATATTATTCGTGTATAACCGAAAATGTGTTTTTTAATTTTATATAGATTTTTAATTCGAAAGGCCGTTCAGTACGAATTGGGATAAAAACCTTATGACAATATCAATTAGATATTATAAGCTTTCTATTATATAATAAACATGATTTTAAGATTCAAGAATAGAATGTCTATTAAGGGAACGCTGTCGTAAGTGCTATAATAACAAAAAAATATATTTTATCCTTTTTAGGGTTCCGTATCTCGAAGTCTTGAACCCTCGGTGCGCGAGTTTTCTCCCTATAGGATTTTTTCCTAGTAACTAATTTTTTATCATAACTTTTTTATAGTAACTAATTTTTTAAAATAACATAACATTGTAGAAGAAAGCGAGCAGGTACAACGCGGACCAGTTGTATTATAAAAATGTTTTAGAAATCCGAAGCCGAATAGAAGCCGAATATTTTAATGTCATCAAAAAAAATTTCATGAAACATTGTATAATTACCCAAAAGTTTAAGTAAATCACATTGCAGTGAGCTTATGCGGTGGAATTATTGCGTTTTGTTTACGAGCTTTCGTTACATAAGCCGTCTCAGTTTGTATCGTCCTACCTATTTATAATACGTACTTTACACCCCGAATGCTCCGTGACACATATCACCTACTCCACTGACTAAGAGAGGTCTAAAGATAATTTTCCTTAACCGAGCTGTTACACGTTTCATTTTATTTATTACGGCTTGCATAATGTCTGACTTAAAGGTCTATAATAAAGTTACTCTTTTACTCTTGGTTAATTTGCACCACATTATGTCCACTCTATACTTAGATCCTTCCAGGTATAGTAATATGCTGTACCATATCTGATAATTTTAGTGCGTAATAAAACGTTTAGGTCTTTAGGTTTAGTCATTTTATCCTACTCGCCATTCAAATTAATAATTAATAAACTAATTAAACTAGGGTGATATAAATTTAAAATTCCAATTCATATTTTATTTCACGCTTGCTAGCAATATTAGCTATTATTTTATTAAATAATGAATATTGGACGGATTCCAAGAGGCGCGAGTTCAAAATCTTATATGTTCAAATTTTTATGCGGAATTCTGAAGTGCTGAATTGAAGATAGTGGTGGTGCTTTTCATTTGCAAAGCATCGTCATTTCAGATTTGCTAACCATTTCTCAAAGCGATTGAGTTTGTTAAGTCACATTATAAAAATTTATAAAAACATAAGACGATACAATAAATACGTATGTATTGTACGTAACGTATACGTAAGTTGTTGATGTACAAAATAAAATGAAAGCTTTATTGACTTCACGACTTTGCCAGGATATTAGATCAATTAGACACTATCCATGAAATCATATGTTAATAAAAAATCTTATATTTATTTAAACAAAATTTTAGTTCAACGTAAATTAATATTAACATTGTATGGTATAAATTATAATAAATAAAACTACCTAATACCCATAAATATCGAGCTGTAGTAATCTGTAAAAAACAATGTAAAGGATTTTATAAAGATAGACACGTGTTTCTGCGAACTTTTAATAGTGATGTTTGTGGCACATCTACTATTTTCATTTATTGAATATAAAATAAGAAAGTTTTTTTGTTATTATAAAGACACTTGTTATTTTTATCAAATTAAAAATACATTATAATTACTTTTTAAGATAATCGATGTAAACATCGAGGCACGTGGCTTAAGACGGCCAGAAGACAATTAGTATCCACAATATCCAGTATCAATGACTAAGAATGTCAATATTTATTTACTGGTAGGTGTTTGTTTAATTGTTACAGAAAACGGACGAAGTCAAGAGGCACACTTTTGTGTATTAGTTTTAATTGATGTGGACATTTATTTGTTAGCGACTTTATCCAAAAATGTATTAGGATCAACTATGATTTGTACCCTACCGTCGCAATGCCTGCAGCGTTTGGGCTCCGGCGGTGCGAGCTCGTCGCCGAGTTCGCGATGTCGTACCGGCATGGCGGCGCATCACGCGCCGGCGCCGCCACCACCCGTGTACAAACGGGGCTCACACGTTTCACGCCGACCGTTCCCCTAGCGGCTCGGTAGCCACTGAGCCTGATCGGACCGCCCGCCCTGGTCGGTAGGCGGCGCCCATTTGCAAGTTATTTTCGGCGACTGTGAGTCACAGTTTCAACTGCACTGTATGCGATGAACGGCGCCCGCGCATCACCGGCTTTTCGGTATTACCCTGGACAACCCATTATTTCGGTTGCTCCCGAACTTTTACATAATTATTATTACGATTTTGTTTATCTCGTTAGTTTACATTATAATATTCCAATTATAGAATTCTATATAAAACGACTATACTGTACCTGTTATACTGTACTGTACTGTTATATCATTTATGTATGTGAAATGTAAATGCTTTATATAAAAAAGAAGATTAAACTTGCTGTGGCACATATTCTTAGAAGTGTAAATTAATTTTTCTTTTAAATTACTGAATATAATAAGTTACCTGTAAAAATTTTGTTGTGGGAGAAGCATTAAGATCATTTTTATATGTTATATAACAGAATAGTATAGTGAACAAGAAGATTTAACGTCATTTAGGCAAATAATAAAGAAGGTAAAAGTAATAAATAAGGTTTTATAAGTTTTATATATATATATATATATATATATATATATATATATATATATATATAATATATATATATATATATATATATATATATATATATATATATATATATATATATATATATATCCAGTATAAAGCAGATTAGGCAAAAGGGTACCTTGTGTTAAGACTGTCCATCCATGTCTATGTATTTACTTTATACTTATTTTTTAGTACATTTTACTATAGTCATATTATAATGTTGCACTATTGTTTACCAAAAAAGAAACATAAGGCAATCCATGATTGTTTTAATCAGGGATTTCATCAGACTCGTTTCATCGGAAAATGTGTGTGCAGAATGATTTTTTTTTAATTATTAAGCTGAACAATATGTTATAAATGATTATACACTGGATAATGGTACTTTGAACTAAACTGCGACTATTTTTAAATTGAGAAAACTTTATAAAGGCCTAAAATTGGTGATTCCATTGTCTTTTAAGCTGAAAAATTAAGTTAAAATTTATTATTTATATTAAAATTTAACATATTATTCAGCTTAAAATTTATTTTCTTCTTATACAGGTAATCATATAAGGGTGATGCTTAAAATATTATGTTGTTAACATTGCCAGTCGCAGAACAGAAAATGTCAGTTTACTGAATGTTTATAAATCCCTACAAATAAATACACAGTTAAACTAATAAGTCCACAGCATTACAGTTAGAGTTAATGAAAAGAAAAATATCATACTTTATTTATCACATATATAATTAAATATTTTATTATTTCTCATATATACACTATATATAGAAATGAAACATATAGTACCACTTCAGACAATGAATTGTAGAAGATTTTTGCTTTGGTGTACATGTAATATATATCATCACCATTTACATAAATACACATGAGTAAATCAGTAATAGATGTACTATTTATACAAGTGTTTACATATAAAATAATGCAGATAGTAAGTAATAAAATATATTTATATTTAAAAACAAAACTATTAGAATATGCATGACATTTTAATTTGCGCATAATTTGCACTCATTGTGTTTATTTATTGCAAATTTGAATTAATATATAGTATTTGCAAATTTTAACGATTAAATTAACCGGTTTACCATGGGGTAAGAAATAGTCTCATTAAAGATATGTACATGTACCTACTATCTGTAACATACTTAGTCAACTCGATAATTATAACTTGCTGTTATTAGGTGCCTAGCAGATAGATTCGTTTTTGATGATGTCGCGAAGATCAAATATATTTAAAGTATATATTTGAATTAAGTTATGAACTGTGAATTTAAGCAATCATGTTTTATATCATAATAAATACACAATACAAAAATATTTATATTTAAGTAAGCAGATTGTAAGAGTGGGCGGATTATAAGAGAATAAACTTACCTGTCTAAAGAATATTCATTTAGTTCTTCTTATTACATTAAAAACATTAAAAACTAGTGTTGTATGTTCGAAATCTTATAAGAATGCCGTTACACCACGTCACAAATTATTTTATTGTCGCATAAAGATAGAACAGATAGATATTCGCTTTACACTTTTCTGCCATTTTGAAATTATTCCAAATTGCCAGTGTAAAATTTTCAAAGATATTATGTGAAAAATGTTTCCATAGCAAAATAATAAAAGATAACAGATTATCTAAGTATGTACTTTATTCATATTTTTGAAATGAAAAGAAAAAAAAGAAAGAAAACTAAAAACCAAAATAAGAAATTAAAAAAAATCTATCAACCTTTTTAACATAATACCTTTAGTTATGTGCCTGATATCCGTATTTATGAAAGATCTATATACCATAATTTTTAAGAGTATCTTGAACGGATCTTTATTATACACATTCTTAATAAATTTTACTACTTATACACACGCTGCCTGAAGGAACAGAGTCAAAGAATTTGAGAAAATGGATAGACGGACTGACAGATGGACACGCAGATGGACAACAAAATGTTTCTATAAGGGGTTCGTTTTTTCCTATTCCTATGTTTCGATATGGAACCTAAAAAATGCTTATCGCGCTTTACAACTTTTACAAATCATTTTATTATTCCTTATAGTTTAGTCGTGTTAATACGATTCTAGCTTTAGTACGCCGATATTCAAATCCATTTTAGCAGGTTGGTATCTGCCTGGGCATAATAGCTGTACAAAAATAGAATTCAAATCCGTCAGATAGTTCTAAAGACAACTGGTACGCGTACAAAAATACAGAAAATGAACTAAAAATCATAAATTTATGTTTTATTATAATTTTTTTTACCACTACTATCGTAAATTAAATATATTGTAGGTACGTATTTTTATACTGTAGTTATATATATAGGTAACAAGAAATAAAGTTATTCCAGGGCAACATTTAAAGACATGCATGTTTCCTTGAAGATTTAAATTACGCCATCGTTTATGACAATTCTGAGTATAGAAAAGACAACTATTATGATATCTAATATGGTCTTGACTGTAGATAAAAGTAAAGGCCCAGGGGAGCGGAGGCTGAGATATTTGCCGACCACCTGCAGCTCCAATTCGCCCACAGCCGCCTGGAAGAGGATGTTTTCCACTCTTGAATTCCCCTCTCCCAGCTCTATTGCCACTATTTTTCTTCCCATCGAGTCTGAGGAATGTCATTTTCTCGCTCAAACACTCGAGAAAAGCTTCGGGGAGAGATAACATCACAAACGCGTCCCTCCAAAACCTGCCAACAAAAGCCATCTTCTTTCCTTATCAGGCTCTTCAGCGCCATTTTACGTCTGGGCTACTTCCTGAATTACTTACCGAACCATAACCCTGCTGAGCTCTTTATCCAAGCTGTTCGAGAAGCTGTTGCTCCAACTTCTCCGGGTGCACCTCAAACCGCGCCCCGAACAGTTTGGGTTTTGCAGTTGTTACTCTATCACTTTGCAGGTGGCTAGAGTGATCCACTTTGTCGTGGCCGCTATGAACCAAAAGGAAGTGGCAACACGGCTTTCTTCAATGATGTTAAGATCTTTAGTCGCGTGTGACACCCAGGCCTGCTGCACAAGATCCATTTGGGGGTGAGGGGACTGCCGCCAGGCGGGCAGTCACCGGTGGGAGTGAGGTCGGGTGCCGCTGAGTATGTTTAGTGGGTATACCGGGAACGCCTTTACCGCGGAGTCCCATATACTCCTCTCCCGTCCCCCGACGGGGAGGGGATGTGTAATATCACATTTTCCCAGCGACAAACACATAAAAGAAGAAAAAGGCAGCATCCTGTCCCCGACGCTCTACTCTTTGTTCACCGACGATATTCCGGTTGGTCAGGACGCCTTGTTGGCATTATATGCCGACGACATCGCGTTTCTGACCAAGTCGATGAACATTAAACACGTGACCTTAAAACTCCAGAGCGCTCTGGATCTCCTGCTGGGCTGGCTAGCGTATTCGAGGCTTTCAATCAACGCGGCAAGAACCTGTGCCATTCTCTTCGGGCGCCCTAGTGCCGTGAACCGTCCTCCGTTAACCCTCCAAGGCACGAAGGATCCGGTGGAAGAGGACAGCTACTTACCAGGACGGGATCATCGAAATTTAACTGATGATGACCGCCTAGTTTAAGAAAGTAAGAACGCGGCCAGGGTCACTTTGAACCTTTTGCGACCTATCTTTCGATGCGGCCTTCCTCTTCGGACCATTATAGGCATTTATAAGAACTACATCAGGCCCCACCTGACGTTCGCAGCTCAGGCCTAGTACTCCCTTGCCAGCCAGCGCCTACGTGACCTTTCGTTGATGTGGCATGATTGTTCGTTAGATTCTAATTCAGGTATCTTTACTACGACCTGATGAAGCGCACCGTTAAGTCATCTACCGGTATCGTTACATTTCAAAAAAAGGCAAAAATTGGAAACAGGGGTTGTCTTAATTCTGGGTTATTTCCGCCTATGGGGTATAGAATGTATGGAAGTCACGATGGTAAATTATTTATGGTATAATATATCTTTTATCTTTTCAGAATATCCATTATTTTTATAACTTATTTCGTTTTGCTGACAATAATTAATTGTAAATGTCGATTAGACAAAAAAAACAGGTATTGTGTTTCTGCAAAGGAATATAATGACGTGCGAAAAGGTATTAAATATTTTAAATTTTTTGCCAAGTTAATAATTATACTTTGAAGTACTTCACTTCAAAGTAGCCTAATGCTAAGACACTCTTTAGACACATAATTTCGAAACATTGCATGTTGAGTGGCGGAAATCTACGCCACACGTTGTAGTTGTGAAATTATTCTTTAAATACAATATAAATTCAAACAAGTATCGGTAGTAAGGTCAAAGCAAAGAACAATTTATGAAAGTTAACAAACTTAAGTTTTCATTCATTTTGTACGATATTAATATTATTTTATATGGTATAAGCGATAAGCAGATATATGCTTGTAACGATTAATACCGTGTTACACATTAACATGCTTTTCGATTTACTCTTCCATTTGTACACTAACTTCTTGACAAGTTTCATAATACTAGGTACAACCGGAAGTACCTCGTTGTGTTTGCATTTACTAAGACGTTCAGTATTCTTTCTCTAAGGGACTGCAGACCTGGCCATTTGATGTTAATTTCAACTTGTTACGTCCACGCGTTTATGAGAAAAGTAGTCTTGACAGACGAATGTACAAATGGAAAACAAAGTCATCCCTAGTAGGGTTCCGTTTTGTAAGAAACCAATATACAAAAACACTATATTTGCGTAATGTTGATTTTATTTATAACAATGATATTATTAGTGTTTTGCGAATACAATATTATTTAAATAAATAATATACAATACTTATAATTTGTACATAACACAATAACTTTTTAATATATGATTATGAGAAAAATATTATCTAAACAATAATACTTCCTAATGCCCATTCAATTCTAACAGTTAATAAAACTATAAAAAAATCTTTGGATTGTCATAAATAAATTAGTCTGGAATGAAAGGATGACCCGGTAAAATGCAAATAAATACAATAATTACATTTTTTTTCCAATTAATTATTTTAAATTTTATATAATACAAGAATGTGATGCATAATAGCTTGAGTATAATATATTTCATGATTGCTTTGAATAGTATTCGAAGGAATAAAGATTAAGTCACTTATTGTGATGACAAGTTTAGATACATTTAATTATGTCCACATCTTGTACTATGTACTAACGACATGTGTTTTTTTATTTTTAAAATGATTTTTCTAATTTCTATTTTAAATTTAACATTTGAGTGCTTTTACGCCTGCACAATTCCCATTTTGTTTTATGTGCAGTTTTTGTAGCTCCTTCACGGCAGCGATTTCTTTTTGTTCTTTTCGTGAATTACGTTCTTCGAATTCAAGTCTGTGACGAATTATTCGCTGCACAATGTCTTCTGTTGTCATCGTGTTGCCAGAATTCAAAATCTGTAAAATATTATGACATTTGTTAAATTATGAAAATTTATATATAGTGGGATTCTACATCACTTGCGATCCGGCGTGATGGGGACTCTTCACAAATTTTTTACATATGGCTGACTAAATGGCCATGTTTTGGCCAATTTATTAACATTTACTGCAAAATGTTTTTGGTTTATATTTTAAGCTAGCGACACAAACTTATGGAATATTATATTTATATGTATGTAATTTAAATACATCATTTAATTATTTACTTCGTACCGTCCGCGTCTACTGCTCAAAAACTCCCTCCTCCTCCCTCCCAAAAAATTCCACAAAATGGGCCAATAATCTATTCAGCTGTAGACTTAAAATGCTTTATAGCGAAATTAAATTAAGACGCTAATTACATTGATAAAATTACAAGATACGGATAGTATTTACCAATGCTCAGGAGGTATAACCTATATAAGGATATAACTGGTTTTATATAGTATATTAGTATTAGGCCTGCCGACCTTGATACTGAAGACTAAGACGATATTTACATGTCCTCCAGGACGTTTAGTTATTAGTTTTATAGTTCAAAATTCTTTGTCCTTAATATGTGTTATATTAAAGTGTAAGGAGCTCTTTTGAGAGACCTCGTCGACTATATTAAGTGTATTTTTTTATTTAATTTTTTACATACATTTCAATAATCATTTCAAATATCAAGAATTATACAGTATAAATATTAATACATAATATTAATTTATTATCAGTAACATACAAACAGTATTTACACACATTTTTAGAGGGCTCGTAGGTTCATGCCACTCGATTAACATCTATTGATCAGCAACCAACAGTGAAGCCACCTACCTATTTAAATCAGACTTATAAGACTTTCATAATCCATGATTATGACATTTAATTTGCTGACGAATTTTAAATTGAACAACACATTGGATATTATTAAGAACTTAACCAGAAATATATAAAAACAAATAGAACAAATTAAGCCTGAACTACATTATGTCATTATTTCTAATTTGCCAAACTTCATTTTAAATAATAATTAATTTCATACTAACGATTTTCGTTTAAATAATCAGTAAAGGTAGTCTAAAACTATAACAATCACGAAATAACTGAAGATGGCTAACAAGAATTTCATTAGATATAACATGTAACATCACCTTAAAGCACCCTCTTTGTTTTGGAACTTGATACGGATCAGAGCCGTCCGTGTCCAGCGCTATGGGCGTCGCGCCGTGACACACCACCTCCACCCGGAAGTGGTCCATCAGCTCTGCGGTGACGCTGTACGGCGCACCTATTACAACTTCGTGTACATACTGTAAAAAGGAGTTTCAAATTAATTTTCTCCGAAGCTTCTCAGCAACAAATAGAGCTCTAGTATGAATCAATTAGGAGGAAATTTGCAATTAGATACGTATTTCACGTTACTAAATACAAATAATATTTATAATAGAGTTAAGTGTAAACGAACCTTGCAGGCGAGTACCGAGAGTACACGCTCGTGGAGGTTCATAATGGGGTAGTTGGAACCTTTGTAACGGTTCACTTCGAGATCCGTATGAAGGCCGACTATTAAAAAGTCTCCTTGCGAGTGTGCCGCTTCTAAGAAATCCAAGTGACCAACGTGGAAGAGATCGAACGCTCCTGCCACATACACTACCTGAAAAGAATTAAATATTTACTTGGAATGTCAACTTATGACTTCATTACTTAATTTGATAAAATTAATAAATGAGATAACAAGACAGAAATGCACGAGAAAGATTAATTCTTTTTCTATTGTTTTTCTGTTAGTAGGAAGCTGAGCCGCAAACCATTAGTGATATAGGGTATGTAAATTCTTCAGTTAAAACTTGTGATGATCAATGCTTGATATGGTAAAATGTCAATTCAGAATAGATTCCTGGGCTTGGTTCCGTATATTAATTTATATAACAAAATATTACCTATATTTGTAGTCCATTTCATACAAAACGAGTGCGAACGGCCGCAAATTTAATTTTATACACCTTTTATAAGTACGCCTAATATTATGTATACCTATAATAGTACTTTCTGTAGGCCTATAATTATGAAGTTGGGATACGGAATTCTCTGTGCAAGAGTCCAACTCGCGCTTGACCAATATTTTTCAATTTAAAAATGTTTTAACATTCCGTAAATGGCATTTTGAATATAAAATACTAACTTTACATACACGTTACGTAATTACGGTATAAAGTTCAAGGAAGTTCTGTATTATAAATCATTAAACACCCGCGCGTATATAAGTGTTTAGAGCATTAGCTATATTTTTTTAATAAGGAATCTTTTAGTCAAAATTATTAATTTATTCATAACACGGAAATGGAAATCGCCTGTTTCGATATATTGATATTTATTTTTTTTATATAATATTATAGACACGACAGTTTATCATTTATGTAATATGTTTGTGTTAAAGGATGCATATTATTCTATTATCACAAACTACTGGAATGCGTTTCTATCGTAACTTTGATGTATTTTTTATGATTTGCATCCTTCTATTGAAATTTATGTGAGACATATCGTTGAATAGTATTTAACTAGTGCAAGTTTCTTGACGTCGACTTAATGATCTTTATCACTGAAATTCATGAGATTGTATTCCACATAGCTTTTTACATTACACCGAAAACTGATCATTACGCTCAATACATATACAATATTAAGATATTTTTTTCATATTTAGGCTTATTTTTTTTTTGGTTCTACATCAGGTGTTCCAGATCCTTGATATTATATATAAAAATTTCAGTAGAAAATGTAGATCACGTTAAATGTCTCGATGAAGCTGAACATAATGGTTCTTCATGTGATGTTCCTGATCATGGATTTTAATATTTCAACGAAAACGTTCAACCATTTTTGTTATGGCAATATTTCATCATTTGTTATAGGTAATTCAGCTGGACTACCATGACTACCCGGACAGGTGCTAGTTTTCAAAACTATTATAGCCTGCCCTGACCTAACACATATACAAAAAAATTTTCATTCAAATCCGTCCAGTAGTTCCGAAAATGTGCGTGACACAAAATTTTAAAAATCATAGATTCATATTTTCGTAAAAAATTTAATAGTACACACATTTTTTTCTGCTTTATTTTATTTATTTTATTGTATCATAGATATCATCTATAATCATTATAAATCAATTAAACGATGAATATAGTTGGCTTATAAATGTCACTCGTTGCTCACTGAGTTGATGACAAACATCGCAATGACCGAAGAAACTTAAATAGGATTTTTAAAATTTCTACGGAAAAAGAAAATTATTAAGAGAAGATAAAACACTTACCCTATCTGATGGTTTAGGTGAAAGCCCACTGCTAAATTGAATAATCTTTTGTGTTGTCGGCAAGAACTGTGAACATCCTGTATAAGGTGACCTTGCCGTTGAATCTGTGCCAAGATTTGACGAATGTTCTAAAGCTACTGAGTATTCTTTGTCACCTCTCCTGAAATTCATAGCATGCCTTAAGTGCAACATTTTGTATAATAATATAATAACATATATATATATATATATATATATATATATATATATATATATATATATATATATATATATATATATATATATATATATATATATATATATATATATATATATATATATATATATATATATATATATATATATATAACTTGGCGTCGACTCCAAGGTACCATCTCAATAGAAATCAATACATTTATAAAATAATTGAAATAATTATTAGATGGACCGGGTCACGAGGCCGGCCGGTGGCTTTGCGAATCCGGGGTCGAATGATTTGCTCATTAACTTGGTAATAAAATAGCGTGCATATAATCATATGACGACAAGTGCCCTATAACAACCTGAAAACCTCCAAATTCTGTTCGATTCCATGTGACAAAAATATGGAAGAAATCTGTTACACATTAAGTTATGTAAAGTAATGTATTCAATTTGTAATGATAAGATTGAATGAATCTTTACGATTTTTACTTAGTACAAAATAAAGTCGCGTTCCGCCGATATTTAAAACTACAGATTTAAATGCGTTATAACTGACAGACTATATGTTTCAAGAGGAATGCTTATGTGTGCAATACATTCATATTATATTATATTATAGCCCTGAATATCCAGCTGTCGTAAAAACGGGAGAGCGGGGAAATAAAAATAATGTATTCTCCGATGAAATTCGTTTCATAACAGTTGCGTTTACATTTTACAGTCGGATGCTAAGCTACTGCTCTACGCTAGCCTTATTTAGATATGCATAATATAATAATAATGTCAGTTAACCGATTAAGCGAAAAGCCTCAACAAGCATCCCGTGACTTTATCGCGTATCTGTTGGATCCAAGACTGTAAGGAGGTTCCTTACTCACCCTAGCCTTTGATGACCTGCTTACTTGTGTGGGACATTTTTTTTTTCAATTTATATTATAAAAGTTTATTAAGAAATGAGAACTTACAGTATATATAAAGAAAAACATCAAAAGAATTATAATTTTAAGTTAACAAACACAAAAAACAACCAGTCATGCTTGTATTTTATTTCACTCAAAATGTTTAGTTACACGACCGCAAATTTATGTTTGCCTACTTTTATAAGTTGTATTTTCGTCAGGTATGGAGCACTCGGTGCGCGAGTTCTACTCGCACTTGACCGATACTTTTTTAATTCAAAGCTCATAAAATAACATTGGACTTCTTTAACTTCTAGAATTTTGTCTGCAGAGTATGTCAACACTAGGTTATTTTTCCTCCACAAAAAGAGAGATGAGAAAAAAAAATATAGTAAAAAATATTACTTGAAATGTTCTCTTGTCAGCAGCAGCATCCTTCCAACTAAGTCTGTTGTAGATACGCCCGCTGTTCTATTGACTTCTCTATAAAAAATACGTTATTGTAATTTTGAGTTTAATTTTTTATTAAAATTATTATATATTATATAAATTTATTAATTTATTATTAAACGATTATTAGAAACAATAAAAAAAAATTCAAGACCAAAAGCAATTAAAACTTTGCTTAGATTTTTAAGTATAAATAACAAATTTTAGCAATACTGATAGCTCAAAGTAAATAATTAAAAATTTGTCCTCTATTATAATAGTGTGTAATGGTTACACCATTTAACTTTAATAGGTCACATACCTCATCTAATGTTTAGAATTAAAGAAGATTTAAAGATTACAAGGTGTTTAATTATAACTTTCAATGATATTAAGGGCCAATTTCACCAGTTACGGATAATGTTTCAGACAGTATGCTGGTAGTAAATGCTGTCTACTAGATAAAGACTGATAGTTTAAACAGATCTTTATCTGCTAGATATTTCTATCTGAGACCTGTGAAACTAAAATTAGTTGTTGATCTGCCAGACAAGGAACATATTGCCTATCTGAGACTTTACCAGTTAGTGGTGAAATCAGCCTTTAGTAAAGTTGTGCTATATACAACATATAAATATAAAATCATTATAAGTATACCTATATCGGCCAGCCTTTTTAACTAAATGATATGTATCAACACCATCTGCTGTTACTGTTATGTCATCTGAAATGTAAATTGAAAACAATAAATTCCCAAATTATTTTAAATTTTAATGTTATTATTATAATGTACAAATATATTTATATGAGTTACAATATAAATAAGTTCTAATTATAATGTTGTGTTTCTCTTATATATAGAAGTATCTCTGAATAATAACTTAAGAATTATGGTTATTAAGAGCTTATAACAAAGTCCCACCTCCATGCACACAAAAGTCACACTGGTATTTATCTAAGGTTTCTAATGTAGTGACATAGGGTGCTCCCTCCACCACTTGGTCAACCCATTTGATTGCACGAACCATTTTGTATCTTTCTTCTTGTGTAAATACTGGAGGACCTTTATGTTTAGAAATTTCTTCATCTGTATGCACTCCCACAATTAATACATCACCGAGGGCTTTAGCTTGTCTCAATGAATTGGCATGGCCAAAATGAACCATGTCATAACTGAAATACAAAAACTCCATTATTTTCTCACTAAGAATTCTGATTGATTGATTTTAATTTCCTTATTCTAAGAACCAATTATAAATAGTGTACTAATAATAAACAAAATTTTAAGATCATTTGATAACTCAAGTATAATGGAATAAAGAATCCTAATATAATTTACACGAATTTTACTTCACTAAATGGATTTTCAATTGTAATGCACAAAAAGTGGTTGATTTCAAAGTTTAGTAAAGATAACATAAAAAATTTTAAAAAATCATTGATTTACCATCCATCACACCACACACGTATTTGCTTTTTATCGTCCTTGTTGTCACTCATGATTTTGATATTTTGATACACGGATAGATTTAAATTTATAATATATATTTTTTTTATATTTATAAATACAACAATAATATGAACGAAAGAAATTTTACGAATGAAATAGAATCCAACTGACAGAACACTTGACAAATTAACCAGCGCACACTACAACCAACCGCAACAGCGCACTGAAAACTGAATGGATGAACGTCTCGCAAGTCGCAAGTCGCAACTCGCAGCAGGTCGCAAATCCCGATTGCTGATTGCTGACCATCCACTCAGTCGCGTATTCGCGGGATTGAATCGAATGATGTGCGCCGCGCCAGCCCGCGATCCGCGGCCTTCATGTCCACGGGTAATGATTCATAACAAATATCATACGATAACAGCAACCACGATGTTTTAAGTTTTTAACGGTTTTAATCTTCATCTTCCTGTTAAAATCAAGGCATAAAAGAAACCAATTATTTTTTTATATTTATCATATTCTGGGCCTTCTATTTTCGTTGTATGTTGCATATCGCTTAGATTTTTCAATTTTTATTATAGTTTTTTAGTTAACATGTTAAATATTTATAAAGTCTGTCTACCAAATATTTATACACCAAATATTTATATAGGTAATATGTTTTTGTCCTGTCCTTTTTTATAGTTTTTAGAGTAATGAAATACAATGCTACTTTTGTCTAGATGTACGATATGTGTATGTTAAGACTGTCCTTTTTAAAATAAAATATTTAAGAAGAATTCTGTAACTTTCTAAATTCACTTATAAATTGTCGTACAATACTGACAATGAAAAATAAAACACTATCGAGGAACTAGACAAAATTGTCCATTAATTCTGTACAATATATTAATGATTAGAAATTGAATTATTGAGACGAATATAAACTATCTAATCGCAAACACGAAACGTAATTGGCTCGCACGAGTCACGCCACTATGACGAATAAAAGGCGATTTTATGAATGATAAACTGAACGAACTTATGCAAAATTCATCAAAATACAAATTAATTTAATTTTTTTTTTCTTCGAGTATCTTACTTCTTTAGAAAATCTTATTCCTTTTCACTGACCTGGATAGATCTGGTGGGTTCTGCAATAAAATTATACAGTATTCTACGCATTACGTAAACATTTGTTTAAATTTTTGATTAAAACGGACCCAACGTTTTGCATAAAAACGTTTGTACTTTGGTTGCCACTTAACACGAACTCTTAGATAGGTTGCAATCTCGTAAGTCCACATTAATTATAAGGTCAATAACTTTTGAATGTTACATAATTATTGAGAAATTCTGTATGTTGAATAAAAAAACAATTTTGTAGAATAATTACATAGCAAAAAATACATTTTCATAATCTTCAATGTTCATTGTTTCAACTTATTTTTTTGCAAACGGTATTTACGACTTTTTTGTTTTCAATATGACAAAATTTAAATACCAGACAATAACTTTTTTTATCTATAATAATAGTTATTGTTTCTTTTTTTAGCCGGTTTCAAAGTTTAACAATCATTAATGAGACTGGGTTAAGAATATTAAATATTTTTGTGTAGAATAATTTATTGGTAACATTAATCTTTAGCATCGGATACACCACCATTAGTTATGGCAAATGTAGCTTCACTTTCAGGCAAATCTGGTGAATCATATATTTTTGCAATACGGTTTTCGCCGCGCCCTTTTCTAAGATATATTCTTGTTGTTGAAGCATGTGCTAAAATATTTCCACCGATAGGTTTTTTTGGATCTGCTTGAAAACTTAATGTAGCTCCTGGATCGGCAGTCATTTGGTTGGTAATAAAAACGGCAACATTGTATTCTTCTGATATCTAAGAAAAGAAAAAGATTTTCTGATAAATATTTTAGAAGATATTTCTTCATCTTATTTTTATAAGGTCTAAAATTTTTTATCTTATCACCAGTGGTGAAACAGATATGACCATGGAACACCCGGATGCTGTTTATCTATTCAGCTTGGCAAGTTCCATATATAGTGTAGCAGCTCTTATTATCTCGTAAAGTAGCAAACAATTATATATTTTTAGTAATAACATTTTCATTTAAGTGATCATGTCTTTTATAATATTTAAGCACTTATCAGTCAGGTCAAGTCATCCCGAAAAATAAATAATAATTTTTGTAATTTTTCTTGTACAATTTATATCCATAATTATTGTTCAGTGTTATAGGTATTTTTTACATTTAAAAATTTAAATATTCCATATCTGATAAAAATCCTTATAATAAGTAAATTGTTTACAAAACTTATAGAAGCAAAACTAGGTATAGTGGGTTGATAAGTAAACGTAACGTATAGACGTTGTCGGTTTATCTCATTTCCCATCCACATTAATCGACACACAATTTCCCAATTTTTTGTGGGAATTGGAGAACGGAGTGTTTTGACTTTAGTTTACCTGATTTATAGGTAAAAGTAAAGTAAAAATGAAATAGATATCTCTCGTAGTAGTTGTAAAGACGAACTTATTTTAGGTCAAGGTTCCAATAACAACGAGTGGTAAATGGATGGAGGAAGGATGACAAGTCTAAAATTTCACGCTAATGAAATGACAAATGACAACTACAAATGTAAAATAAATGCTTACATTATAATAATGGCTAAATATACCTTTTGTAATCTTGACAATACTTGCGCTAGCTTCTGTTGCCTATCAGCTAGTTCTCCGCGGCCAGAAAAGTCGACACGGAATAACGCCATAATAGAATCTATAATCAATAATTTGAAAACGCCGGCTTCTTCGTGGAATTTTGCAGCCACATAATCTAAGAGTTCAGCCTATAAAGAAATATTTTAATATTTTTTTTCATTTCACTCATTATCCAAATATTGTAAAGATCTATAGTATTAACTATAACGGTAACGTACTGATTATGATTTTTGTAATTCAAATTGCTTACTAACATATTCCATAAAGAAATGTATACAAGTACCAACTGCGTACCAAGTATAAAAAATAAGTGGATGAGATTTGAGCCGGGCTTTTTAGCAAAATGTAAGTGCTATTATCACATTAAAGTACCTATGTATATTTAAAAAAAAAACCGAAATGCACAGTACCTGATGTTCGGATGTGTAAGCTCTAGCATATAATACGTTATCTAAAACGGCATTTTGTTCTAAGTTGAATTTGTCTGCGATGGGTCTCAACCTGTCCGGGCGACTACATAGATACATAGTTCAGGTATTTTTTTCTCTAATAATTAGTTTATGCATAATCTAATCTAAACTAATAAATAAAATTGGAGAGTCTGTTCGTAATATTAAAATTACCGCTCATTAGTACATGCATATGAATTTATACGGTAGGTCTACCTACATATACCAAAATAACATTTTTTACAATTTTTATCTGTCTTTCTGTTTATCCCGGCCAATCTCTGTAACGGTTAGACCGATTTTAACGAGACCGAGTAACTTAAGCTACTTTTATTTCAAAAAATCTTATAGGAAATCTTTAAAAAAAATATATGTATGTAAATAATTATTATATACATGTAACTTTAACTCAAGGAACAAATATATTATATATACGATTTTCTATATTAGATTGCATAATGAGGAAAGTTTATAAAAAATTATGTCTGTAGGAACTGAACATGTACAGATTCGTGAGTATAACAGATGGAAACGAACGCAATTTAGCTTACTTAAACGGTGAAGCCGCGAGCGTGTTGCTAATATATATATATATATATATATATATATATATATATATATATATATATATATATATATATATATATATATATATATATATATATATATATATATTGACTTTTTACTTTTATGTATTTTTACCACGATTTATTAATTATTATTTGGGGTGACCAAGTGTCCGGCACAGATCAATTGCTGCCACTGTCACCGGCACAAGATATGAAACCAAATCAGCGTTGTAGATTTGTCGACTGTACTACGGAAACGGAGGAAGGCACGCCCATGGCAGGTTTTTCTCACCCTTGTCGGAGGCATGTGGATTTTTTTCACTTTCAATCATAGTAAGCATCCACAAGACGACGAGACAGGAATATTGAGTATTTTTGTACTTATTTAGTATTATATTATTATTATATGTTAAAAAAATTAAATAATACTAGTCATTAATATTATTTAATTTTTTTAAGATTTATTTCTGGAAATAAGACCTAGTGCACTAAGTACCTATAACGTTTTAAATAAAGTTATTTTATGTAAATGAAGTCTTAAGAAAGAAGAGACTAAAAAGGATACAATGTATGCTCTGTGTCCAAAAACATCACCTTCCCTCCGCCATAACCTAACGAATTTGGTATTTGTGTAGTCACACAAAGTGTATGAGATAGTTGCGTTTTTCCAGTACGAAATTCACCAAATACTTCTGTAATAGCCATTGATTCTATGCCACCGGCGAGAAGCTTACTAAAAATAAAACTAAACTTAAAATAATCCCTGGGGATAGCGAACAATCAGATAAAAATATTTTTTTACTTACTCTAATTCAATACTTCCAGTACTTATTTTAAAAACTTGTTTACGTCGGTCACTAACTTCTAAGGCTGTCATAAATCCCAAGGAAATTACTTTTAAACATGCTTCTTTAATTTTTTCTACTTTTGTTTCTGAAAATCCCTTGATGTTGCAAAGTTTTTTTTTCGTAGACATTTGAATACCCTTTATAGTACATATTCCTGCACCTTTTAATTTTTTTAAGTCTGCTACATTTATACCATGCTTTTGCAAAATATCGACGTCTTGAAAGAAGCTTTCATCTTCATCATTTTCTGAAATATTATCATCTAACGCTTGGTCTAACATTATATCAAAATATAAATTAAAAAACAAACTCAAATCTTCTAAGTCAAAATTTGGCGCCATATAAGTTTTTAAGAACTACAGACTTAAAAGGAAAAGGAAATAGAGTGCTTTAAGAAATGTTGCTATCTTGCATTGTATGAAACCTTAAATTAAGGTTATTAAAAAGTAATTTGATTTTCCTTAAATTTCATTTATTTAATTTATTATTATGGTATAGAGTATAACTGTCTAAATTTTTTCATTAAAAAAATGTTGTGTAAATAATATACAATAATTAATTTCTAGATTTTGTTTTTCATCAGTCTTTTATAAATATCTTCCATATTTTATATCAGCTCGTGTTTCTATTAATTCATTATTTATACATGATTCATATTTTACAAATGAACAACTATTATTATTATTATTATTATGAGCGATGTATCGTCCCACTGCAGGGCAAAGGCCTCTCTACCTCCTTTTCATTTCTCGCGATCCTGAGTTATTGTGTACCAGTCATTTATATGTTTGAAATCGTCCCGCCAACGCCTTGGTGGTCTGCCGCATGGCTAGTAGGGGAATGAACAACTAAATAAAAATTTTAAACAGAAGTAATATATACAAAATAATAAAAGACAAGCGCGGCGGTGTTCCACCATTCAACATGCGATGACTCAACTCAAAAAAAGCAAACGGAATGTACTAGGGTTCTTCTGCCAGCGGATTGCAAGTTTTATATTAACTGTACCTACGTACATTTCTACATTTAAAGTCTGTGGTTTGACATAGACATTAGGCATTACTAAATATGACGTCTATGTATTGTCGCTGAATTTAATAATTTGATTCTTCGATGCAATGAAAAGGCTTGATGCGGCGCAAATTGAAGATTTTTTAACTAAGCCTTTCTAAATACTTGAAGAATTTATCGTCTTATTCATCTAAGTTAAGGTAAGGGCGTAAGTTAACCCTACGGAAGTTATAAAAAGTGATTATTTATTTTGTTCATATATATTTCCTCCTATATAACAGCCATGTTGATCACAGTAGTGTTGATTTTACTAAGTTTCGTCGGTTTATCGTTTATTAGAAAGTCAAAAGTTAATTAAAGTTCACAAGTACATGTGACAGACCTAAGTTTAGTTTGTGTTGTGATTACAAAGTTAAAAGTCTTTACAAAATGAAAAGTGTTATACAGTGCCAAACATACAGACATCGAGTCGTCATCTTTAAGGTAAGGCTGGATGTGTCTTCAATATACATCAAAACGTAGTTAACATAACTTAAATAGATATTAATTTGAGAAGTAACAATTTCAATTGTACGTTTACAGATAGTTTATATTTAATAATTGGTAAATGATTTTATGTTTTTGCGAGTTTTTGTATATGACAGCAGATAAGACGTTGCATTTAATTCGGTTTACAAATATTTGTCTCTTAATATGATACGAGTGATGTATTTATTAATTAATAATTGGCGTCAAATTCCATAATAATAAAGGCTTACTGGGATGGGTGTTCAGAGGTCATATTTTTGTTCCATGAAATTTTACTGTCTTATTTCAGGAATGGATTCTGAAGATTCGCGAGATGCTACTGGTGATGCCCAGTCATCTTCAAGTAGTAGTAGCTCAAGCTCACGAAGTCGCCGAAGTTCTTCAACAGACAGTTCTAAAAAAGATCCAAAGTCTCCTCCACACTCTCCGGCTTCTCCAAGATCTAATGGACCAAGATCACCTTCACCTGAAAGTCATTCCCAATTATCACAAAGGTCAATTCCAATTAGTAAGAAACCACACTCCCCAGATAACTTGAGTGGAGTTCACTCAGATATTAACTCTCCTGAAAATTCTGTGCCTGCATCTCCATTAGCACCTAAATCTCCAGATGAGCCTAAGTCTCCTAGTGATGTCACTTCAAATATGGATTGGCCTGAGCAACCTGAACATTATTCATCCACTGCCCTCTCTGCTGGAGATGGTCCAAAGTCCCCACAAAGTCCAAATAGTTCAATGAAGTCTCAGCCAGGTTCACCAGGTAATAGATCCCACCCTGTGTCTCCAGATTCTGCTTCACAGGTCACATTACCTTCTAGAAATCTTGAACCAAGATCTCCCACTTCAAGTCCATCCCCAGATAGAATTTTATCACCAACCTACACTCAAAGGTCACCCATAAAAAAAAATGAATGGAGTCCAAAAGAGAAATGGAGGAGACATACAAAAGGTGAACAAAAAATGGTATCTACTCCAAGAAACCGCAGTAGATCTGAGTCAAGTCAGTCAAGCAGAAGTTCATCATATAATAAAAGAAGTACTTCAAAGGATCCAGCTACAGAAGCTATATCTGAAGGTTATTATTGATATATTTTATGTGCTTAAAAATACATTTTTTTTGCTAATACTGATTGAGTTATTTCTATGATCATCTTCTTAAACATTTATAAGATATTTAACAAGTAATAAATATATTTTAGGTGAAATGGAATCTGATCAAGAAGACAATAAATCTAGCAAGTCCATGGCAAGTCATAAAGCAGAAAAAGAACACAATATAAGTCATGAAGACTTGTCTGACGTCTCTGACATTGATTCTGATGGGCCAGATGAAACAGAAAAGGAAACAAAAGTAATATTTTTGTTTAATGTATCTTATATTTTTATAATTCTAATATTTATTATAATAAACAAAAATATAAAATTTACAGCATTTTTAAATAAATTACATTTGCTCATAAGTCTATAACATATATTTTTTTACAGAAAAAACATAAATCTCCATCTCCTGATAATAATAAAGATATTGTGAATGGTAATGACAAAACAAGCACTCAGCCATCCCCTAAATCAGATAGTGCAAAGGAAGAAAACAAGATGTCAGAAAAAGTAAGATTTGATTTTTTTTTAAATTGAAGGGATTTGAAAGTATAAACAGACACTTCAATGTTTAATTTATGTATATTATTATAACCAACAATTCTTGGATTCCAAGTCTCTTTTATAACTATTAAAAATCATGCTTATTTTTTGTAGACACCTCAAGAAAAGATAAGTAATACAGAAGATGGTGAAGAACAGCTGGATTTTGAAGCAGAAGAGGGAGAATGTATTGAACCAAAATCTAAAGATTTATCTAATGGTGATATTGAAACACAAAATGGTAAGAATAAATTAATCGATGAAAATTTCTTGCCATACCTTTTAAATTAATAATTGTACAAAATTGATAATATTACGAAAAAAAGAAATATCCAAATAAAGTGTTGAAAACGTATCAAATGCTTCCTATTTTAAATGTAAATGCTTTATTCTTTATTTTACAAAATACATATTTTATAATTATTTTACATATACATATTGTGAAATACATCCAAAAATACATAAATCTCTTGAAATATTTTCATGAATAAATTAATTTCACTGTAATATTAATATATCCATCATAAAATGATAGCCTCTAGATACGTCTTACAAGTTTCAAATGAGCTTTACATGAATTTAAGAAAATTATAAAAAATATATAATTGACACAGACAATGCTAAAGCTTGTCGTCGGTCACGTGGCTCATCTCTGGAAGAGGGGGAAGTATCGGATGAGGCGGAACGTAGGCCTGAGGAGAGTGAACCGAGGCCTGTTTGCAGGTTCTTCTCTAGAGGTGCCTGCACTTGGGGAGTGAGTTGCAGGTAAATTATTTATTTTCTTTATTTTTAACTTTGCGCATATCCTTCATAGCAAAGTAGATAGAGGCAACAGGTGTCCTCAAGTTCGTTTTCTTCTCGAGATTAGAAATACATTTAAAAATTTATTTTGCATAATATATTTGTTGTATAGTGTCACATAGTGACTTGCTACTTCTCAGGACAATACCCTCTACTCTTTCTTATTATGTGCAATAAAACTATATATATATATAGTATATATATATCTATATATATATATATATATATATAATATATCTATATATATATATATATACTATATATATATATATATATATACTATATATATATATTATATCTATATATATATATATATATATATATATATATATAATATATATATATATATATATATATTATATATCTATATATATATATATATATATATATATATATATATATATATATATATATATATATATATATATATATATATATATATATATATTAATTTTTGTTTTTTAAATATATTGAAACTACACAGTAACAAAGTAACCCGATTATGAGTTTACGGTAGCTCACGAGGAGGAGTATGTCACTCATTTATCACAAGTTGAAGCTAGTCGGCGAAAGCCTAGATTTACGAGTAGTCTCAGCATATATGAAAATTAAGAGTGGCCGAAACTTGTTTTTTCCTTTAGTGGCCCAAATTAAACATTCGGTCGAATATAAGCGCTACATTATCTTATATTATTAAAATATTGCTATATTACAGATTTTTACATCCGGGTGTAACAGACAAGGGTAATTACAACATGTTTGAGGTCGTTCGAGGAATACCGACGACCGGCCCCTTCCCCCCGCCTCGCGACTCTGCACCGCCCGAATCGGCGTGGGAGCGAGGACTGAGGACCGCTAAGGAGGTATGGATAGCTAAATTTATTCTTGTTAAATACGTATTAGTATTATATTTAGTAGTAGGTGAGATGTATGTTTAACTGTCCACACCTGATTACTCTATAATAATGTATTTAAATATAGATTTGAACGATAGAACGGCCCGGTATGGTGTGTCCCGAGTGTTGCTGTCGATTTACTATGAACTCGGAAAGAAATGCACTTCTTTTCAAAAGCGAATGCATGATTTACTCGTCCTTATTGTTAGCAGAAAATCAGATTCTTTCTGTGATTTATGTTATAAATTATATAATTGCATAAATATAATGTAATATAACATAATTATTTACTTATAAACAACGTTTAATTGATCTATATTCTTTCACTGTACGAACAGATGCTCAGAATAGCAAACAAGCGTAAAGAACAAGATATGGACTTTGAAGAGAAGAAGCTGCACCTGTCGGTGGGCGGGGTGGTGCACGACCCGGACGCGGAGCTGGCGTACGCGGCCGCGGCGGTGGGCGCCTCCCCGCCACACGACCTGCCGCCCTCGCATCGGGACCCGGACATGTATAGGTTCTTGCAACATTCTCTTAAATTATCTTGCCGGAAACGGTTTTCCGTTTAATATTTTTATAACATCTTTTTAGTTATTAATAAGTATTCTAACAGTAAACGCGCTTAAGACGATTTTTCAATTATCTGACTAAAAAGCATCTTAACCGGCAAAGAGACAAATACGACGTAATATACTCTAATTTTGTTTGCAATTGTATATTTATAATAACTTTATGTAGAGTAACAAATAATAAGTATATTTGGTTTACTTCGTTTCGGTTAAAAAAAATTACAGTGCCGATATATTGAACTGCTAACAATGCTTGAGCGTGATAAAATCACGTTTAATTTGTCTTCGTCCTATAAATAGTCCCTAAGTATCAAAAATAGTCCCTAAGTAATTACGATGAGTAATTACTTAGGAACTATTTTTGTGTAGCATTGACATTTTTTATAAGAACGTTAATGGTTTGATCGTAATTGAGTCCCTTGCTGCTGTAATTGTCTACTAAAAGATCATTGCTTATAGTGATAATTTGGCCCAATCCCCCTACTCAATAGTACCCATCTATCTTGAGTGTATCAAACACCACTTGAAATAAATTGAATGAAATAAAAAACTTGCAACACTAAATTTAATACTTTAATATCATCAATGATGGCAATAACGAAACTAAAAAACAACAAAATAAAGAAAACAATATATCTAATCAACATAGCTCTATAATATGTAAATAGATAATATATTTATTAATAATAACTATAATACATGGCATAAATAACCCAGATCATACGGCGTCATGTACCGCGGCCGCTTCCCCGCCGTGCGGCCGCCCGTGGACGAGCGCGAGCGCGAGCGCTACTACGAGCGCGGCTACGAGCGCGAGCGCCCGTACGAGCGCCCGCCCTTCTACGATGAGCACATGCCGATGCCGGAGGACGCACAGTATCATAAGGTATTTATTCAATTGCAATGTATATATTTATGATTCAGATGCAGGTTTGTTAAAAAATATAACAATCCAGCAACTATTTACATTTATGTAATCAAACTTTTACATAAATTAGTACTAACCGAAAGGAATCACCGATATAACTCAACAACGTACTTACATGAATAATTATCCAGCAATTATCACAATTATTTAAATAATACAAATCACAACGACCACAACGTACTGTCGAAATCTAACCGAATAATGAGCAGTCCGCTACTTAGCTGCCTGGTTTTATAATGTTGTCATTCACGTCAGTGGAGGGTAGGTGGAGATTCATAACTATATATTATTTGAGGACGACACTATGTGTCCTTCACAAAGATAAGATTTTTTAGTATGGAATTTATTTTTAGCACATATATTTCGGTAATCGAGAATTCGAATATTTTAGAAAAGTTTTAGGTGGTCAATGTCCACCTAAGCAAAAAATATTATGAAGTAACTTTTAATTTCAGAGACGAGTACGTTCCTCGAGAGAAGTTATAGTGCAACGTGCGGAGGTAGAGCGGAGAGAAGGACGAGAGGTACGAGAAGGTCGAGGACGAGAGGTTCGAGGGGACGAGTGGGCAGACCCGTGGATGAGGGCCGAGCCCGCCGCCAGGAAACGAAGACCTCCGTCTTCTGAGGACTCCTACAGTTCTTCGAGGCAAGACATTCAATTCTCATTGTGTTTGATTAGTTTGATACACTTAGATTACAACCCGTATTCATTCATGCCTTAAGTAATGTATTATTTAGATTATTTATTTAGTACTGAGCTAATTTTATAATATTATAGTTTTAGCTAGATAGTGTTTTTTACGATTTACTTAAAGGTTTTTTAATGAAAACGGGCCTTATAGTACCAGTGACAGTGAAAGCTTGCAAGCACTTTGCTATATTATAATGAAAAGATGATATTTATTCTGTTATTTTCCCAATATAATTATGAAAAGTCATATATAATAGACGAACATGTGCTGACATATTCTGTCGACGTGTTAATCATAAATATTAATTTGGTCATTCTCCTCTGCTTCCTCTCCGCTCTCCCCGGCTGGGTTATGCTTCATAACTAATGTCGTGGTGTTTCGGCTGTTACACGAATCTCATCTCTTCGTTAAACACTGCATGAACGTTCATTGGGATTTGCTTCTTATGAATGCGTGTGTGTGCGTGTGTGTGTCTAAGTGTGTGGGTGTGTACGTGTATGCGTGTGTGTGCGCAACATGGTGCGCATGTATGAGTCTTCACCTACCTCTCTCTCTCCTCGGCTTCCTTTTGAGCCCACAGCTCTTCAAATTCCAGTTCGCGTAGTTCAGGCAGTCCCGGCGCCAGGCGTAAAAGGAGAGCTTCATCATCATCGCGACAAAGGTGAACAAAAAATATTTTTCGCATGATATTGCTATATGAAAAATTTACGTTAATTGGTTGCTGTAAATGTGAGTTAATATTTGTTTTGTTATTTATGTAAACGTAGCAATAATGTGATGGAGCAGTAGTCATAATAGTAGATAAATTGTTAGCTTTATAGTTATAAAAGCAGATATCACACTACTAGTGTTCTAGCAAATTGAATATATTTTATGTAATATTTCCTTTACATTTAAGTGTCTGTGATAATTGTGGAATGATTTATGTCATATCAAAACTTATACATATAACACAACTAGTTTTGTTATCGTTGCAACAGTTTGAAAATATATTTGTAATATTAAATAAATTCAACTTGTAACGTTTTATTTGGCAAATTAACGAATTATCTTCAAACACGACAGACAGATGATACTTTAAAAATGCAAATATATTCATATCAATAAGATACGTACGACGTGGCTGTCGTACGAGTCTGGCATCAGTGTGTGTTACTGTTGGCACCAGGTTGTCCCCGTCGGTGATAGTGAGGGAGCGGCGCCTGGCCACGGCGCGCGCCACCGCCATGAACCCGCCCGCGCCGCGCCGCCGCGCGCCCTCGCCCGCCGCCGCGCGCCTCGCCGCCAACCCGCCGCCGCCCGCGCACCGGCACAAGGTGACCTCGCAGAGTTCTCATCATTTATTGTTATGGTTGAGATATATGCCACGTGGTATCTTTTTAATAAATGCGCTTTTGTGTTTCCATAATAACTACTGTATCTATTTCTAATTATGCAAAGCACCACCCTATCAAAACATAAGAAAAAAATTGCCTAAAAGCATTTGACTCGAGAGAGCAAAAATCTGACAAAAAAGAAAAGAAACAGATTCTTTAAACAAAATATGAATAGTTTTTTTAGGCGCTATCCAGAGCGAGTTTGTAGACAATTGGCCAAATAGATAGAACATATTTACATGTTATAACATTATCATTATCAGCCTATATAAGTCCACTGCTGGGCGTAGGCCTCCCCCAGGGTACGCCATAAGGCACGATCTTTCGTTTCGTTTTTGTCCATCTGGCCGGTGGATGTCCAACATGTTATATACCATTATATAATTAAATTATTGATTGATTATTTGACAAAACTATTATCCTATTATAAAATCACATAATTGGTCCAAGAATATTGGTCAAATGAGAGCAAGTGTCTCGGAATGAGAGATAATCATTTATAACCTCGTATAAACTTTTATTTTGAACTCTTAAACTTGTCTCAAAACCTATTTAAATAGTTAAACACTACACGCGCTATGTCCTCGATCTCGAAAATAGTTGAAGATATAAACAAAATGCTTAAACCATAGTTGTAGCGAATATTTGTAATACATACATGTATATTATAGGATAAAATCCATAGAAAACGATATATTTGTAATGAAAAATATATATTTTTTACCTTTGGCCTCGAATTATCTGTAGTCGCGGACACCCTACGAAGTAGGTTTTGAGTAGGGTGTCAAAATAAAAGTTTATACTACCATATAGCTAATTATTTCTCATTCCGAGGTGAATCCAATCACTTGACTAGACTAACTGTACTTTGTGATCGCTCACCGTGTGCAGAAATATCAACTTTTTTGAGATAACTTGTTACGCTACTAAGTGAACTTAACTTACTACTTACTTACTGTAAATGTTGTAATTATGTTTAATCTTATGCAGGATGAATTGGAACCATATGGACGTACAAAATCAAATCGCAGTCGAAATAGAAAAAAATATTCCAGATCGTCATCTTCAGGTTCAGGTAATTAATTAAATCAGATGACAATATGTAGGTAAAAATATCATTGTAAGATTTTCTTATATAGACTGATTTATATATATTATATAAATATGTATAGTACACCTATGTAGTAAAAGCATGTTAGTAAATAAATAGGTAATTCAGTTGTTTGAAAACGTCTCTCTAACTTTGTTTTTTTTTAAATGGTTACTTTTTAATGAAATAGCTTCGGATTTCAGGTTGACCCTTGGTGGGAGTCTTCCCACCAAGGGTCAACCTAACCATTGTTAAGGTTCCGTTCATAATAAAGAAAATAACGAAACCATTTAGAATACCAGTGGGTTAATACCCACTGGTATTCTAAATGGTTTCGTCAGTCAGTCAGCTAGTCAGTCCATCTGTCAAGACACTTTTCTCAAGAAAGTGTGATCGTATCAAAAAGAAATTAATATAAAGTACTCAGGTCTACAGTGTTGTGCATTAAATTACCCACATAATCGAACCCTATACATTTTATGGGGTCCTTCCCGTTGGCCTATAATTATGAAATTTGGCAAGAAGTGCTAAACTGACAATACAAATAGACGAAAAAATACCGGAAATTTAAGTTCGTCAAGTTTTATAAGTTGTACGTATTTCCCGTTGACCGACATCGTGGTCGGCGAGCCTAACTCGCACTTGAGCAGTTTTTAATTGATTTATTACACACAGAATCGTCGACGTCATCAAGTGAGTCCGAAAGCGAGTCCCGCTCGTCGTCGTCGACCGGCAGCTCGGGCGCGCGCCGCGCTCGCCACGCGCGCCTACTCAACGCGGCCGCCAGGCCCAGGTTCGTCAAGATGTTGTTTCCAGACGTCATCACAAACAGACAGACAAACAATTTAAAAATCTATCTAAAATGTTTTTACTTCGCTGCATGTTTTTTTTTGTAAAAATCAGAATCGTATAATATGGAGTTAAATGTAACATTTTCATAAAATTACCAAGTTTACTTTTATATACTTTTATATACTTAGGGACATAGTAGAAACATTGTAGTAAGAACAGTAACATAGTTGCACATTTACCAATAATTTAACAATAACTATTACTTAACTTTTTTGGTTTGCTTTACTGAAGAAATCACCAATAGATATTAAAAATATAACTTTCACTCCGCCGTCGTCGCCCATTACATTTAATAAAGGAAACCTGGTACCTGGTACCTGGGTGATTCTTTACTTTTGGCAAACCTGGTAAAGATATAACGTATCCGCCGTCGCCGGATCTGGGCTTCGTCCGCTCTCCTCCTGATCCGCGCGATATCCTCCAGCGATGGTCGTACGCCTCGTGACCGTTTACTCGCACGTAAAGCGTGTACTCTAGCAAGCACTTCCGCCTGTAACTCCCACGGTGGATCGCCCGCCAATAGAGTTGCCGCTGTCCAGGACACTGTACGGTACCCCCTAATTGGCCTAACCGCTATGACCCGTTGTGCTTTCCGCAATTGAGCCCTATTGCGAGCAGTGAGAGAATCCACCCACACCGGGGCACCATACAGAGCCATTGATTTCAACACACAGACATAAAGCTGTCGGCATTGGAAATCTGGCCCTCCGATGTTTGGTAGAAGCCTGCTCAGGGCTCCAGCGGCGGTCAGTAGCTTTGGTGCAAACGACAATCGTCCATCCAGAATCAGACCCAGATACGCGTAGTGCCCGTACGTGAGTAGCCCCACGTGGGGGACCCCTACGTGGGCCATGAAATAAGAGGACCTCAGTCTTGGATATAGAGACCCTCAAACCCAGCGCTTCGATACGGCCTATTACAATATTAGTGCCGGCTTGGCCCAAGTGTGCGGCCTCCTCATAATTTGATAGGTGGTAATAAGAGTGTCATCAGCATAGCAAATGACACTAATTCCACCCGGGAGACGGCAACAAAGAAGCCAATCGTACCCGATGTCCCACAAAAACGGACCCAACACAGACCCTTGTGGAACACCGCAACTGACCCTTCGTCGACTAATCCGACCATCTCTTCCAATCCATACAAATACTCTGTCCCGGAGGTAGTTATTCAACAGCCACCGGAGATAGAGAGGTACCCTATGGTACCGAAGGGCCTCCCTTCACGTCTCAAACTGCAAGCTGTTAAAGTCATTGACCACATCTAATGAGACGGCGAAAAGAACATCTCTTTCTGCCGTCTCCAGGGCGTTCAGAGCGTCGATGGTTGATAGACCAGCTCTGAACCCGAACTGAGCCTCTGAATGATGAACCCGAACTGAGCCTCTGAATAACCCGGACCTACCTTCTCTAGGTGCCGATTAAGACGAATGGCAATGATTTTCTCCAATAATTTTCCAGCCTCATTCAGCAGCACAAAAGGCCTGTATGCGGATGAGGAGTCCAGAGGGCGACATTCCTTCCGAAGCAGGCAGATTATCACCTAGGTATTCCATGATGATATTTAAAGCTTTCAGTGGAATACCATCAGGTCCTAGTTTTTTTGGCCTTTAGTCGCCCGAGCGCCAAATCCATCTCCTCCTGCGATATCAGGGGAATCACTGACATCCCTTCGCGGACTACAGAAGGGGTCATTCTAGGGGGAATATGTCATGATGGCTCTGGGAATAATTGCACCACAAGACGCAGAAGAAAATCCGGCGACAAGGTTCTAGTCAATGGAAAGCCCGACGCCCAAAGTTTATTTACGGAATACGGATATGGACGTCCCCACGAATCCCTGTTTAAGCCCACTAACAAAGCTTAACGAGCCTCAGTTTTAGTTTTGCTAATAGCAAGCTACAAGACCTTTTTCAAGCTGCAAGCCCTAAATCATCTTTTAAAATACACGATATGGTTCTAGGTTTTGCGTTTTGACAAGATTTCATCGAATTTTTTCCCTTACTGCTTTGATCGCATATTTCGTAAGAAACACTACGTGGAAGGCTAGAACTTTTCCTGTCACAAAACATTTTACTTATCAATAGACCGGTAAACAATCATTCTACTAATACTAAGTATGGAGGATTTTAAAAATGTATTTGGCTACATATCTACATTTTGTAATGCAATCACAACGGTTCGTTTCTCTTTCATTTCGAATTCATAATTAAAATTTCGTTTATTTTTATGTATTTATATGACCAGACTAAGTATTATTAAGTATCTCAACTCTGTTAAGTGAAGAAATGATGATTGATTAATAGAATGACTCTATCATATTATGCAAATAAGAAATAATTCGGTCCCTTAACCACTATAACATTATCAGTATCAATAGGTTTTATCAATGCCGTCGCTCTGGTAAAACAAAGTGGTGCTGAGCTCCGTAACTGACGCTATGTCTCGAATTCGTGTGAAGATTTGATAACGGCGTAATATGACACTGTAACTGACCTACTGTAAAAGAACAAGCCAGAATATCTTTTCATATCTCTCGGGTAGCATATAAAATATATCAGTCTGAAAAAAAAAACGTCAACCACACTGTGATTAATATAATAATAAATTTTAGGGCTAATGTTAAACCGAATTCCGGCCTAGCTGCAGCTGTATCCACTGTTACAAGTAAAAGAGAAGGCTCAAGTGATAAAGGTACTCATTCTTATAATTATTGAAAACAGAAAATACAAGTGTTACACGACTGACATACAGACAGAAAATACAGTTTTGTTGTAATAAAATCTAGTCTAGTTATCGACCAATTATATTGTATGGTTTTCGGAATTTATTGCGCAAATTTTTCATATATGATTATTATTTTTTCACTATTTAGTGTTCATAAGATTTCTACATTAAATAATGTTGCAAGTTACATAATTATCATCAACTATTTTCTATGTTAGGGTTTATTTATTTTTACCTTTCATGATGTCTGTTCTCAGAATTAGTTGGTAAGAAAAGATCAGCGTCATCCCCAATGGATGGCGGGGCGCCAGCAAAGAAATCAGTATCGAGACGAGAAGAGTTGTTGAAACAACTAAAAGCGGTTGAAGACGCAATCGCTAGGAAAAGATCAAAAATATAGTGACACGAGATATCCAACTCTAAAATAATGCGGACATGGCTCTACATGCTTATAGATCGTCCTTATGCTTTTATTAAAATTACACAAGTATCATACTGTCTTGTCACAGTAACATATTTTTATGTTAATTATCATTGCTTAGATTGTAAGGTTACTAGCATAAGACTGGCATGTTCATGTTCAAAACATCTTTATTTTAATACCGACTTGTATGGTGGTAGAGCATCACAGTGTATAAACTTTAACAAGTTTACGAAAATAAGTTTTGACATTTTTGTGGGAAAATAAAATACATTGTTTTGTACAAGAGTTCTTTTTCAAATTTTATTCTACAATTATTGTTTTATTAATTAATTATTCCATTCCGTAGCTATATGTTCGATTTTATATGATTTAAAAGTGTGGCGTTCTCTAATATATATTAAATAGTTTAATAGAACTTAATACAAATATTTTGGCTTAGAAGTAAAAAATTTTTCAATATTTTTAAAATTTTATTGTTGACTTAAATATGACTTAAGAGAATAGAAATCTCGGTTTTTAGGCAACAATTGCTCTAGCTAAAGCTTAGTACATATTATACATTATGTATATATAAAGTTTAATAAATCTTGATTTTTTATTGCAACAGTCTAAACATGATTACTTTTAAGAAAAAAATTACTGTACTAAGGTGTCTTTTATATGTCAAAAAAAAAGAAAGTTATGTCTATTTTTAAGAAGACTTTATTATTTTTATATTTGCTAACCTATATGTTCTAGAAGTAGAGTTTCTAACAAGGACTTTGTTTAAATTTAAATCTAAAAGTTGCACAAGTGAATTATATGCTATAAAGCCTATTCCACAACTTTTAGATTCTGAGTAACTAAAGCCACCTTTTATTAAATATCCCATAATCTCCCTTATATTGTTATGGCGTACAGATGCAACGTGAGAGGGGAGCCATAGTTCTCGCATACTTTTAGCATATTCAGATAATTGTTTGGGTTGGTTTCTTCTCTTCGAATTAATATTCACCTAAAATTTTACAGTAAATAAATTTTATCTACTTTTAGATATTAATTACTTAACACTTTATATTCAATTCAATAATTAGTGATCTAAGAAGATCTGTATTTTTTGCTATGCAGACTTATTTTTAATATTATCATACACTTACCATTGTAGTGCTTTTCTTTAATTTTAAACGTCTTTTTCTCATTTGCTTTAACAATATATGATGTTGTATTCGTTTTTGCTTTCGCAATTCCGTATTTGGGTCATCATGATGTGGTTCCGTGATATTATGTTTGGATGAAATGTCTTTTGTTTGTGGTACGCATATCATAGCAGGTGCGGATAAATTACCTTTCCCTATGACTTGTAAGTAAACTGGAACTAAACAGTAGTCAGAGTTTTCTATGTATAGTATTTTTTTCTTTATTTTTATTGAATCCTGACAACAAAAATATGATTAGCATATAAATTTTATAAATATTTTACGATTTTTTATTTCAGAAGTTTTAAGGATTCATTTAACATTGCAATTTATGAATTATAAAATGATATATTTAACAAAGATTGTGTTGAATCAAAAATTAATGATCTAAATCTAAAAAAGCACATAAAGAATAGCTTGAACCATTACCTCTAAATTATTTAATATATCTTTATCACGTAAAACAAAAAATTTCTCTTCTACAGTTTTTCCCCAATCTTTAAGTAATATGTACCAAGGACATGAAAATGGATGTGCAACGCCAAGTTTTGTAAAATTTAGTCTTTTGCTAGGAGGTTTTTTAAAGTATTTTTCTTTAAGATCAGATTCAACTCTGTTCCCTTCCAGCATGCCTGCTTCGCAGTCTGGAGATAAGTAATATTCTCCAGTTTCAAATGTCAAACTCTCTGTCTCACAAAGCCCACCAGATCTTGCTCCAAACATTATTAATGTCAACCACAATGGTAAACCATAACCAGAAGGTGTAATTATATCCCATCCACTCCCAAACCCTAAAATTTAATATAAGAATATGATTAGAAACTTAAAATTCTTTTTTAATTAATTAAACTACTTTCTAATTTTTTTTATAATTTGAACTGAATTACATACCAACTTTTTTATATTCATTATTTTGGGAACCCGGTCTTTGAATAAGAACAATAGGAATGCTTTGCAGTGCAGGATCATGTTCATTGATTTCACCAGGCACTAGCTGATTTTTAGTCACATGTTGTATGAATTTTGCATTAGTAACTTTATTTTTCTTAATTATGTCAGACACGGATGGTTTCCATAGTTGTGACACAGAACAGTAAGTAGGTATATTTATTAATGAGTTAGGTTCTATTTTTGTGTCATAGTTATTTTCAGGTTTAATTCTTTTGACAGGGCGGCTCAAACGTGGATCTCTTATGACCAAACTTAAAACTAATCTTGGTGGCAATTGTGAAGGGGAAGTGATTGATTGTAAGCTATTCCAATAATTATATTTTTCTTCTAAATATAATTCCTGTTTTGACTTTAGTACTTCACATATCCAATCATCACTTTGTACAGTTTTTAAACTACTGACACAACTAAGACTGCGAACCAATATAGAGTGACTTCTGGGACCAGTTAATTGGAAACGATTTAACGTTCCAGTCATGACAGTTAATTTGAGTTCGGAATATTTTGTCATTATTTTTCTTTTCTTCACACACGTTTTTTCAAAATTTATAAAGTTGTCAGAGGATTTGCTTAGAAATTCAGTTAAAATATTTTCTACTTGTTTGCTTTGGGCTGGATGTACAAATAGCCATAATTCCTTGATTAACCTGTCAGAAGAAATCCATAAATATTTGAGTTTACCTATAAATCCAAAAGGATATGAATTTGGTGTAAACAAATTTATAGACCCTTCTCTGTTACCACTAACATATGCTTTAGCTCCTATACTGACATCACAACAATGGCATGTAATATGACTAAATAATTCTACAATTGTGTCCAATGGTCCTTTTATCTTAATTGGTACATAATAAGAGATATCTTGCAAAAGGCAATGTGCCGAAGTAGCGCGATAGCAAGCCCTGAATGCCTTGTCACATGGTCTATAAGGTAAGCGGTACCCCCATCGGTCTATCATATGAAATCTTTTCGCATGCCAAATGTGTGTTTCTAACCAAATATTTCTTTTTTGACGTCTGGTATATTCATCTAGTAGATTTGTTGGTCGTCGTCTAAATTTTCGAGATGGACGTTTCTGCTTGGGTGGAAGACCACTCTTTTTAAGTTGCTCCAAATGTGCCTCGCGCAATCGTCTCGGCAGTCGCTTGCAATTATGACTCATAACGCGTCGTCGCATATGAACTGGCAAATTTTGAAATATGAGTTTAGTTCTACTAGGGCGTAAAATACTTTCAGTCATAGCGGCGATTTCAATGCTTCTGGAAGCTGCAAATTTTAAACTGTTTGCAGAATGAGGTAAGATTTC
The DNA here is from genome assembly GCA_037127375.1 of Dione juno. Lineage (NCBI taxonomy): Eukaryota > Metazoa > Arthropoda > Insecta > Lepidoptera > Nymphalidae > Dione > Dione juno. The sequence continues at coordinate 2,487,321 of JAXRJS010000052.1, forward strand.
AGATCCACCTAGAGATGCATCGAATGCATTTGTTTCCATTGTGAAAATCTTTAGTTTATTAATAAGGACGTAATTTTAAGTTATCCTCAACAACGTGTAGTTGTTGTCAATTACAATTGTCAATAACTCAGTTTGACGTTTATTATTTTATTCTGATGTCAAAAAAAAACTGGCAACATTAACAGAAAATGTTCAATAGAAATTGAAGCATATATGGGGTATAGTAAGTAAATGGCATCTACTAACTTGGATAACTTACTTTTGTTACTGTTTTCGGTACTGGCGAATTTAGTTACTTTTAATTGATATTTATTATTGATAGTATTTCTTAACGAATTCTAGTTATATGATATATTAATATTTGTTACATTAATCAATTAATATAACTTTATGTAACAAATATTATTGATGTTTAAAAAATAACGCTTTTTAAATCATGGACTACTTACTATGTATTGGTATTTAGGATCAATCCTAGTCATAATACCTAGAGTTGGCTAAAACAGAAGAGACCTGCCAAATACGATTCTAGATTTGACAATAACAAAACCAAAAACATATCTTTACCGGGAAAGCTTGCTTATGTTCTAATTTTGTATATGTAATTATGAAATTATGCATACGTAGAAATAGGGTGTATCTAGTATAAGTAAGTATATAGTAAGTTATTTAGAGCAATCATGTATTCAACTATGACTCAAAGAAGCTACATAAGGACTCACGTCTTTAATAAGCAGTTAATTGTAAATTACTTGCTACCTTTGATATAATCATAATTGACTCGTGTTTACCTTCGCCATTATCACTTTAAACTGCTTTTTGTGTGATATTTACACTTTCTATAAGATCTTCAGCGGATTGAATATTATTCGTGGTCATAATATCGTTAATGAAAAAACTTATAGGAAATCCCTGTAGTGTCACGGGTTCTTCTATTTCATTACAACGTCAAACACTGTATTTCCTTAACTTGTTTTCATGAAATCATCATCGTCATCTCATCAAGCCTCCCCCAGTGTATGCACGATCTCCCGTTTTTGCCATCCAGCCACACTTTATTTCATCGGTCCATTTGGCCGGAGGATTTCTTGAAATATTTTTGAATATCTTTGGCTTAGTTTTTTTTCGTGCTGCTTTAATATTAAGATTAAACGTATGATGCATGAGTGGGTCATCTTTTTTTAAGATAGTGAAGTGACCTATTAAGCCGGATACACAGTCCACGAATCGTATTTAGCATAAAGGAAAGTATAGAACCTAAACCTCAAGTGTTGCACGAACTGAAGTAAAAAGTCTTACCATGCGGGTAATCGTATTAAGCGTGTTTTACAACATAGATTTAAATTTTAGGAAGGGAATTTTAGAATTTGATGTTAAAAAAAAATAAAACACCTCTGGTCTGTGGAACTGTAATGAAATATGAATGTGTATTTTTATGCAATTCAGATGTAATTAATTGTTTCGAGCTTTTTTATTCTGTCGAGTTCACTTTGCATCATCTTCGTATTGAAATAGAACAATGTATATACATATTGATATCATAGTTATTAATTTCATTTTGGTTCTGGGGGGTGTTGAAAATAATTTTAAATGTACTTAAATTATTTGAATGATCCCTGTCCCTGAATCCCAGACCTGTGAGGTCACAGAGATCACTTAAATGGGCGGAAATTAGATAACGGAGGATTTTTACGTAGAATATTGCTAGAACCCCTTAACTATATCACTGCTTTGGTAGAACTATGCTTCAATTTATATCGCGTACTATTTTATGTATAAAAATTAAGAGAAAGCTAACTGGTCTTGTAATTTCCAAAATGCTTTTTCATTTTGCTTTAAAAGTTCGCTCTAATTATATAACAAAAAAATACGTATATTTTTAAAACTTGAGTGTAATGCAGAAATTTTTCTATCAGTGTGTATTTAGTCATTATAATGCACATTTATCGAAGTTTCACTTATGAAATATATACCTATTGATGATAAAAATTTGTTCTTTAAAAATGTGTTTTGCTATTAACAATAACAATTAATGAGAATAATGTAAAACAACTGAGGTACTATGATGCTGTGTTATCAACAAAGATTATTTGTATACAATTGATATGATGAATAGATGTTACATATAAAAAACATCGGACTCGCGTACCGCTTAATTGCATGTCCTGGCTATATACACATATACTCGTATATACTTTGTAATAAATAGTTAATAAAAAATATATAAATTTATTGGCTGTTTCTATTGCTGTTATAGTAATTGCTTTTTCTATGCAAAGATTTTGTTGTTCCTGTTTCCTTTGGTTAATGTTACGAGTACTTCTATAGTCGAGAGTAAATACTCGTAAAATGATATTATTTTACCTTATTAAGACAATATGAAGATAATCTCCATGAGTATACATACTCTTTATGAAACTATCTATCAATAAGTTCATACAGAAATGTATAAAGTAAACACAAGTACCTATATACTCAGTAAAATATAGTTAAATAGAGAACCTAGAACGTAGTTTAAAAAAAATAAAAAGATTGAGCACGCGGTATCGCAATCAGCGCTGAAATTGAACAGTAAGTATAGAAGATTCTAAAGAATAGAATCCGAGAAGAGTTCTTGAAGGGCAATATTTAGATACTTCGTAAGTTTTTGGTTGAAACAGGTTAAAAATGATTAATTGCTAGTAAAATGTCTAATGTCCATGACAGCAGTCTCAGATCACACTATCTATGAGCTAAAAATCATTTTTCTCTCCAATAGTCATTGTCATCTTATATACATATCTGCCAGAACATAACCGAAAATTTATCCAAAGTTGATTGATAGTTTCAAATAGTAAATGAAATATACCAATATGCAATCAAAATGTAATTTAAAAGTAGTAAATAAATATGCACATGACGATTGATATGTTTAAATAAAGATAATGTTCTTTAAAATTCACACGTATATATATATTTAATATTTAAATAAGCAGTACCTATATATAACGTTTCGTGTTAAAACAAACCTTGAGTGAAAAAATATATTTTTTATAAACATTTTGTGTAGCTACGATTAAATTAATACGAATAAGGTTTTAACGTTTTTCTTAGTATATTTTTTTCCTTATACTAAAAGTTGATAAGATTAGTTATCTATTATTAAGTTATTTAATTCATTTGTTAATCGTCTTTCTAAAATATCTATAATAAAGAGTAAGCATAACGAGATATAAAATTTTAGGTGAACTACCCAGGTACTTTTGGAGATGTGTCGCGAAGATTGCCTGCCATTGGTAGCGCGTGGTTTTTAATAAGTGAGCCTATTGAACATTCTATACCTACCTAGTTACCTATAATGTCTTAATACTTTTTGTGTAAATACCTATGTATAGTGTTCTTTAATCAATAATATCGTGTATGAAGAGGCACTGCTGTAAGTGCTATAAATAATAATATTGACGCACAGTTGGACAGAATTTGACTGTAATCGCTGTTTGTGAGGACGATGACTTCGATTTACTTTTCCCACTCTAGTGAGACAAAGTGCACTATGTTTGTCTATATGTATGTATTTTGAAATGGACTCACGAGTATCTTGTCACTAGGCTCCCTTGTTTAATCTCTATTATGATATACAATGTACGGAAGGAAAAATCTACAAATTACCTACCGTACATCCGATTACCTACTTTTATCGATCGTCTATTTTAGTTTTAAAATAAATATCTCTTCTATGTATATTAATTTAATATTGAATGAGGTCACTTTTCTTTAGAATATCTAGGTATTATTATACATATTTAATTTCAATTTAGCACTGTGTCTGTAGCCAGTAAGGCAGAGAAACTGTGAATTTATATCACGTACAAGATTCTGACCAGGTCTATCACTACCATGGATTCAGAATTTTTCTAATCTGTTGAGAGATTTCCATTCGATCCGTTGAAAATTGCTTTGCACCATATCTTTCTATCCAGAACTTCAATTACATACAATTATTCCCTCAAGCAGTGTTCGTTACTTACACCCATTGCGAGTAGTGTGATATGTTGCTCCATGAATTAATAAATAGATATTATTTAAATAGAATGCTTTTTTTCTGTTCCTGCCGAAGGAATGCCGGACAAAGACTTATAAGGGCAGAGCGATGTTTAATGAATCATGGTTAGTATTCTGTGGTGACATTAAAGTGCTCAGCTTAGTATTAACGTTAGTTTGATAGTTATTAAAAAAAACAAAGAAAATATTGTATGCCTTAGTATTGTAAAGGAGGGTTACAGGTTTCATGTCCTCTGAATTGGGAACGCAAAAACATCTTCCTGTGGAACATCGGTCAAAACCGATTACAAACTGAAACTGATTCTCTGTTAAATTGTATAGAACACTCTGACATAATCAAAGTTTATCAAGATTAGATCAAGGCTCCCGTCTTAATAGACTTCATCATTGACGCCATAGTAACTTATTGTTTTCGAAGAATTCTTCTGTAGTTTCAGTCTTCCAATAGTTATCTTAGTGTCGAGGGCCCTCACTTGGTATAGCAATAGGAACAACTAGCAAAAGGCAGTTATGTATTTGTAAGAGACAGAGCCAACGTTTAAAACATGGTGCCTAAAAAGAACAGCTTACTTAACATTAGTTTATGGTGGGGTGTTTATGATGTAAAAATAGATTAGTCTAAAAAAAATAACAAATTCATTCAGTACGTGCTATTATGACTCGAGCCTCGTAAAGTTTATTCATTACTGCAAAATTATAAAATCACCAGTAAGTATACCAATACAAAGAGAGGATACAAAACACAATAACGAAGATACAATTTAATAAAGAAATAACACACCGTAAGCAAGCACACTTCCGTAACATGTTATAGGTTAAACTATATAATATAGGCCAAATAAAGTATATATTTTATTACAATATCTTTATAAATACAATAATAAATTTATATTTAGATCTATATTGTGGAATTGTTTCCACTTACAATCTTATAAACATAACACTTTCATATGAACTCTTAACAAATGTGCCCTTAAATGGATATTCATTTCGCAAAAATAGCTGATATAATTATGTATTTACTATATAGTATTTAAGTAACGATAAAACACTGATTGAGGAATGGGTTTTTCAAAGTTTCTTCTTCTGGTTTTTAATTGTATCTCCGACGATTTAGGAACAAAATTAGCTTTCACAATGATCTCAGAATTTGTATCAATCTGTCAAATCATTATGAAAACCAGTTTCGTAATTCCTTTTGTCTTCTATTTCTTCAGCGTCTTGTTTCCTTTTGGATTCATAATTTTCATTTTTCATTATTCATTCAATGTTAATACTCAATCCGTTTTAAATTTAATATATAAGTATCTGGCTTAAATATTAACAACCATTACCCACAACTATGTAAGAGTTAGTTTTACATACGGCTACGCACAATAGAGAAGGCAATATGAATGGATTTGTCATCGCTCGATTGGGTGAAGTATGCGGCGGGAATGGGATGTGACGTATGACGACGAGTGCGCGCCGGGACGCTCCTATTATCCACATGCCATATGACATCATGCTGACTCGAGCATCATCTGACTGGCCACAGCGCTCGCGTTTCTGTAATGAAAAAAATACAAAATGTAAATGGTTGCCAATAAAAGTACGTAACTGATTGGATACTTTAATTATCGAATGTCTCGTCATGTTAACAGCTGTGTCATCTACTAATATAGAAATAACGAAGGCGGCACTGCTTGCGGAGTGTAGTAAAGCAATGCGGGCTCACCCACACCACGACGAAACGAAACTAATTAGGTGAGTGCGCTGGCGCTGGTAGCCTTGCTGGGGCGTTGGAGGTTGCGCGGGAGTCGTGACGTTGTTGCAATTATTTTGGAAATCCAGTTAAGTTGATAATTTGACGTGTGAAACATGCAAATATATTATTTTTAATTTGTCGTTTAGCACATGACATTGGTAGTCGCAGGTGCGTGCGGGGCTGACATGACGTCACGTCCGCATCACTGAATGGAAACGAACTATGTAGGACACACGTGTCACCCCGTTCCCCGTGCCGTGCCTGCTTAGTATCCCACAATCGTACCAGCTAGCGTCGTACTATTTACTAAAAGCTATGGGAAATTACAGATTATCATGGTTTTTTGCCTTATTTTGTAATCATATAGGTACACTGTATATCTATTAATCATTCAATTATTTAGTATAAGTGTATCTACTTGTTAAACGATGGCTATAACATTTTAGTGAACACGGTATTTTAACGACTTATATTTAAAATTAACGAAAATAAAATATTTAATGACTTAAATGTTTGGCAAAGTAACAAGACAAAATAATTTAAATACCTAAAATGATAAGATTACATCAGTCTTGAACGTCAAAAATATATTATTTTAGAATGGATGGTAAAAATCATCAACATAAAAAAGTATAAAGGCGTTTCAATGACGAAATGTTAATAGATGCGACATCGCGACAAATATGTAGGGCGAGTGACGCACCGACTATTGATAGTGCGGAGTGCGCGGGCGTCGCGCACTTTCGCGCATTTCTACTTCGAATCTACGCTTGCTCCCAACAATCCGACGGTGTTCTGTAGTACAGAATATGGTTACAAGCTATCCATAGCTATCATATATATCATATAGCTATCATATGTAGTAAGCCTTATTTCATTCGAATCTCCAACTATTTTGCTATATCTAAATAAAATAATACATCTAATATCAATATGTCATTTTTTAAGATAATAATAATAATCATCATCATCATGTTATTAATATAACTCTAATCTTATTACTACAATTGTATGTACCCTATACGTACGTCTATACCCACGTATATTTTGGTAAAAAATATCTATCGTAAGTACTCTGATGAGCCAAAAACTAGCCTTTTGTAATTAAATAACGTAATAAACGTGTCTTTAAATAAAGTTCTCACATTATCAGTGAACGACCGAGAGCGGCGAGGCGTCGGTGGAATGTCATCCGTAGTAGAAGGGCTGCGGCGCGAGAGGGGCGGCACGAGTGAGTTTATAGAGATAGAGCAAGCATTCCATGGCTCTAACGGTGAATTATTTCGCGGAGCACACACGGGCTGCGTGAATGGCCGGGAGATGCAACGGAGGCTGCAGCGCCCCTCTCAGCCTGCGCCCAGCCCCCGCCCTGCGCAGTGTGCCCGGCTGCGCGCATTCTTGCGGCCGCAAGTCGCGCGCCGCTCACCGCTTGCGCAACCGCCGCGCGCCACCGCATTCCATTCATAGCATGATACTTAAAAATCCCGAGAACTTGTGTACACCGCGAGCTCGGACTTCAGCCTCTGCTTTTCCTTTTCACAGCTCTGTACTTTCCCGGAAAAACGAATTTGTCGTATTTTAGTCATTTATATAAAGTTCACGGCGATCGATCGCTGCCAATTCCGCCGTACGTTGACCCGCCCGCTGTGGCTTTCTCCAACTCACTGTTTGCTATTGGAACGAATCTATTAATTGGAGAAACTTAGTTCACATATGAGCGTGGAAAGTAGACCAAATAAGCTTTGCCGCTAGATTTTTAATTTTATAATCAAATGTAGCTGTACTCAAAGTACTATTTACTTATATTAATGTCACATTTTTATGTCAACTTTATGTATATGTTATTTGTACCATTTATAACTGTTTACGATTTGTTCATTTTTACTAAAAAATTATGTAATCGTGAAAAGCCGCTGTATTGTAATATTGATGTTGTTAAGTTGCTTAGGTTTTACAAAGCAGATGTTAGTTAAGAGCTGTCGACCGTGTGAAATTCACACGGGGATTTCCCGGTATCAGAGTATTTATCTGTGCGGATCTATACAGCGTGTTTAATTAAGACTTTCCTTAAAGCACGGCGGTCGCTGTGTTTCATGGCTTTTGAGGTTCAAAGGATTCAACGGCAAGCACTTCCGAATACAGGAGGCTGATTATCGCTCCCCTCTGCTCACTGGTAAAATGTCACCAAACAGCATTCCAAAATATTTGAAACGACCTTTATGGTGCGAAAGAAAGTGTGGGGGGTGAGGGGCACGGGGCCGCACGACCGTGGGACAGCGGCGCGCGCGCCAGTCGCACGGCGCTCCCCCCCGCGCGCGCCTCCTCCCGCATTCCAGCGCGCCTCCCTCCGAATTTATTCAGCCGCGACCCAGCACCGCCGCGTCGAGTTGACTCATCACAACTCTAACTTATTACTTTAACTCCTTCGACACTCGCTCTTTGACCATAAAGCGACCAGCAATTAATATGAACAGTATCTTTGATTGTAAGTTACATTTTGAAAACTTTTCAGAAAATAGTATACGAGTAGTACTACGAGTAGTATAAGCTTATATTTTCTACCCATTATAAATACATATAGTTGCATTATAAGAACACTAGTAAGACTGGTTAGTTTTTGTTATTATAAAAAAATATTTTAAGCGAAGAACAAAGGCTTACAGAAATTAAATAGAAAAATATAGATATTAGCTACTTAGCATTATGCAGTGGCTGGCTGCGTGGCCGGGAGCGAGACGAGAGCGGAGGCGGCGCGTCGCAAATAGCCCGTGACGCGGCGGGCGCGGCGGACGCGGCGCGGCGGGCGCTGCACTTTCGCGCGGTCATGTGCCCGGCGTCTAAGCCAGACGCTCGTAATCGGCCCTCTATTTAAAAACGTCGTCGACGCCGTGCGGCGCTCGGGCTCGAGCTCGCGCGGCGGGGAATGCGAAGCGACAATGCACGCGCGTCAACGACCGCGCGCGGCGGAAGCGGCACACTTCCAGCCCGGAAACTTGCGCCCGCGCCTTAAGGGACCGACGAGCTATTTATAATTGACGCAGGACACGGATGCGCTCATCGACAGCTGTGATGTAATGCACTCATTTCGGGACCTAAGTGGCGGCGCTGAGATCTAAACAAATAAATTATTATTATCATATGTGTATAATATATTAAAGAAAAATCTTTAATATTCTTTAACAAAATAGGTAACTGAGAGTCTGTTCAGACAAATTGAATGCAATGATGAAAGATGATCAGTGACGTTAAAATGCCCTTCACTGTGCAATGTGACAGAACTTATTTTCTAACTATAAACAGTTGATCTAAGCATACTAACATTTTGACATACAATTATACTGTATATGGTGCTGAAAAGTCAAATATTTTTTCAAATAAAATTGCATACTTTAAATGATAAAAGTACGAAATTTTATTGATGTTTTATTTTTAAGCATCTTAGGTAACTGACAATTCATAGATAAAATAGGCATTAACAATATGAATATATATGACGTATAAACCCATCTATGGTCTAAGCCCGCTGTAGTTACTTACTACACACCACTAGATTCTCTACTCACCCTGCTGTTTGCGGAATACAGCGTAAAGCGGAAAACGGAGTGTTTTTAAAATTATTTGAATTTGAAATAATCATTTAATGTATGTCACATGTCAATACTACAAATCATATATTTATAGTATTTTTGGGATCTCCTTTACAGTTTTGTAGCGGTTGATGTGTTAAGACAACACGACTTCCTCGGAGTAAATATGTAGCTTCTACGTGCCCATAGCGCGCGTCCCGCATATTAATGCTCTGTAATTAAGGCGCGCTTTTACATTTTTAAACTGTTCATCACGATGCGACTGGGCATTCGTTGTAAATATAGAATATTTCAGTCCGAGATTTGGACTTGAAATACATTCCAAAATGTAGAGGATTGCGCAAGAATAGTTGTAATCATTGTGAATTTTAATCAACAATAACTTTGTATGTATATTGTTCTCAGATAATAATTAAATATTTATATATTTATATATGTAAATTACTAGAAAGCAACCCTGCAATAAATATGTACAAAGAACATCATTAAATTTGTAAAAAATATTTATGACATAAAGGTGCTACGGAGCTGCTACGACAGTCCTACGAAGGCTTTAATGTAATTGATTTTAGAATTATTTATTTTGTAATAATAAATAGTAGTTAATAATTTAATTAAGATTTTATTGACAAATACACATAGCTGCTCTTTTTAAATGTTTGTATCGTTATTGTAAGCGTAGCTTACAACTAACTAGCTATCAACGAACATGTTGTTAATTTTGCATTCATTTAAAGTACTTCGCATTAGCCAACATTGCACATTCTTGAGAATTGTGAGTTGCGTTCTTGAATTTATTTACAAAGGAAAGGAATTTTAGCGGCAGATCGTATAACAGAAAGAGTATCGTTTACAAAAAAGAATCCTCGTACATCATGCCATATTTATTCAATATAAATATATTATTCTAAGAACTTTATGACATATAAACATAGAATACATATAATATATAAACAATGTTTTATTATAAGATGTAAAGCGAATACGGGAGAGAGTGCGGGCGGTGTGTGACATCGTTTTAGTTTTCAGGGCATCAGTCGTCTCGGCGGCCTGTGGAGGCCACGGAGCGTCGCGCCTAGGACCTAGATTCCGTGTATTGTTTTAGTATATCGACGGTACGTGTCGCGGTGGCGCCAAGGCGCGGCGTACTCGGCATGTTTTATTCAACGCAGCGACCCGCGCCGCCCCCCGAATTTTGTTAGCTTTGTCTCGACCCTGCAAGCCGATATCGCCTCTAATGACATACCGGCAAGATCGAGTATACAGTGTCATGATTATTTCGATTATCGGTAAAGTCAACATGTCGTAATGGACGGCACAAAAAAAAAGTGGCACTATTTTATTAAGAATTTATTTCTAGCAACTTTCTAGTTAGAACGACGAAATGCCTCTTAAATAATGATATTTGTGTACTTGTTACATATGCTACAAAATTCATTTTATCATTTATACCATTTCAATGGTATAGTTACTTCTTGGGGACGCGGCGTAAAGAGCGCAGTAGGTGAAGAGGTCAAGGTTGCGTTAGCGCCAACCTGACGTCTAGATAGTATTAATTGAATTATAGCACAATAGTGCTCAAATTAGATACAGTTGGTTGTAGGCTACGAGTCACAACAATCAACATTTGCTATGGCTACGTTTATATTACTTACTAGGGAAAAATACGTTAATATTATTACTTTAAAAATGTGTGAAATAGATTTTTGCTTATGAACCATTTGCTTCTTTGAATAATTCCGTTAATTTAGAGAGTTGGGCTCTGTTAGGTTGTAATGGTCCCATAACCAATTTTCCCAAAAAACAAAAGTTCATGTCAAACTGGCTATATTTTGATCCTAAGTAACTAAATATTTTAAATTAAGATATGAAATGAAATAAACTGCAATTATCCGCAACATGTAACTACTAAACAAAATTAATACGACAAAATTAAAAATAAATAAAAACAATTTGTAAAACATAAGAACCGTAGGGCTTACAAAGTTACAAAATGTTTAGGCTGCGCGTGAGCGTCAGGGGCGCCACTATCGCGCGGACGTAAGGTGCTCCTTATCGTGCCATTGTTCGCGCCGACAGATTTATAACTTCCCTTTGCCCTCAATAAGGGCCCGTGACCTCAGCACCTTCTACTCTACTCCCTAACGCAAACATTTCGATTCCCTTTACTAATGGTTTTTAAACTGAAAAATATAATTCAACTCATATATTCTAATATTACAGTGAGATATGTATATGAGAAAATATCTATTTACAGGAAACAACAAAGTACCTATACATTTTTATTTTAGCTTAAATAATTAAATAAATTGATATAGGTCATTATTTTCCTAAGTGTTAATTAAACGATATTAGATATATTAAAAACAATAAGTACAAAGGGCATAACAATAGGCATTATTCGTTATATTCCAAAAAATCAGGCGCATCATTAATAATATATTATTAATTTATTGCTTACCAATTCATCATACTTACTAAAAATATCTCATATATTTGTCACCAAATTGTTAGCTTTTTCTTATATTTCACTAGTTATTTGTTTGCTTCTTGTCTATTGTAGTCCCGAACGCATCTGAAAATTTATAAAAATAATTTAAGAAATGCATATTTTATAATTAATATATGTACTTAATAAAATAATATATATTAATAGCATTAAAGTTATAATAGTTCTATATACAACACACGTAAGCTGTATTCATAGCTATAACAACTTTAGGTACCTATAGGCAAGTTTTATTGTAAAAAACAAAAAGGATTTATGGAGAACTTTTGAATAAAACCAAAATTAATTCAAAAGTCACTATAATAGTGAAAATAGCCAAACTGTTTTTTATGAAAGTTGTTATCAGTATTATTTATTATGGAAATAAGGCTAACATCAGTTTCCCAGCGTCTCAAGCGAGCGAGGCGGTGGGAAATGCCGCGGCATGTATCTACACTGTGAGAAAATAATATAATATTTAGGCAATTATCAATTTTTCGTGCTAATTTTGTCGATTGTTTGTTTATTTAGTGAACATTTTATGGATGTACAACATCGCGTTTAAGGAAATCGATATTTTTGATTAATAATTCAAGGTAAAGTAAGTAAAAGTTTAAATATAAGTTTCTTGTTTATACTTGAGTGCATGTTTCTTATTTAAACATAAATATATCTCAGACATAAAGATATTTGCTTGTAACGACTATTTCTATAATTAAGTTATAAATCATAATTTATAATTTTCTAAGAAACAAGTAGATATCTACCTAAAATAATTAACAAACTCTAAATTGTTATGTTAATTGTTTTAGGTAGATATCTACTTGTTTCTTAGAAAATTATGATTTATAGCTTAATTATATAATATATATATATATATATATATATATATATATATATATATATATATATATATATATATATATATGTATATATATATATAGTATTTAAAAACAAATGTCGTTAACTTACAGAATACATATAAAAATAAAAAAAGCGTTATCTATGATTGTCTACGTCACAAATACAAGCCAGGCGATGACATGTATGTGCAATGGAATGTGGCGCGGACGCTGATCGCGTAACGGTCCGTCGAGACTTGTGAGACCTCTAACGTACATTCCCAGGCTCCGTCGCGGAGCAGATCGCTCTTCTTAGATAAGCCAGGCTTCTATACGAACCCAATAAGCCATTTCCTTGAAGTTCTCACAAGAGTACCGCTCCCGTCAAAAAAATGACCAAAGCCGAACAAAAAATCCGTGAATAAGGCGGGAGCGCGAAATAAGAATGGCCCCAGTTCTGGGAAGTCTCGGCGCCGGTGCAGTCTTTACAATCTTTATAATGATTGCTTTTTGTGGCGCGACCCTTATTGGCTTATCGTGGGGCTGAAAACTGGCACAACGAGATGTGCGAATCGACTCCTTCCCGTCGCCTCACCTACCCCTACTCACACTTACGCTATATGCGCATTGCGCGCCGTACAATACGATGCGCCGGGCGCGTTGCTTAAACGGAAATCGGCAATCACTGGTTTTAGAATATGGATATTGTGTGGACGGAAACGTCCCACTGCTCGATTCAAATATGATCTTGAATGATAAAATGCTCGCACTCAGAACTTACGAACAGCTGAGGATATAACAATGATTAACCAATTTACTAATGTCATATGTACATTGTGTACGAATACTTGCAAACGTGTCTCATGTTCATCTGTCCTAATGAGAATTTTTTGAAAGCTCACATTTAACTCGCTTTCAGAAGCGCTACGTCAGGGTGCACAGAAGTATGTCCATTGTTGAGTTCAGCGTAGGAAATACTTATAAAATATGCGCCCACATTAGGCAATGCAACGGAAGCGGAGGCGCACTACTCTATATAGTTGTGCTTTGTCTGTAGGCGTCACAACCAATTTGCTCCATATTTATTAATCAGCTGGACATAAAACCCTTATTTAAAATACATAGTAGTAACTATAGGATAAAAGTTATCGGGAAAAGGGCGTATATGTATGTGGGAACTACGTCAGCTTGAGATGATGAGATCAATCGTAATACACGTGTCGCTGACGTCCGACTTGACTCATCTTATTTGTTACTGTTCTTAGGGAAGGTTACTGGTATATATTAAAATTTAAAACAAAAAAATGAAATGGAGTCGATATAATTTTTTTTATCATAGTATTAAAAATGATTTTATATCTCTATCATTTTTTAACATACATTTTAACGTACTTAGAAAATGTAATTAAGAGGCAATGTTCTATAAAATATATTTCGCAATACAGTATCGTTAACTATTCAATGTTTCAAATTATCACTAATAAATTAATAAAAATAAACATGAATAATTGCCATGTTAAATATAGATACATATTTTTTATATTTGTTAACAAATATTGACAAAGAAAAATTATATTATTATTTCTATTGCTAATTATTTCTATTTATTTATCTAGATGCAGCCAAGTGCAGTGTTATAAGTATTTTAAACTAAACGAATTTTAATCGAATGTATGAGAGCGGAGAAACATAACATTAACAAATAGTATATGGGTAGAAATGAAGACAATACAAACGGCTTACAGACATAAGCGCAACGAGAACGCTGCCATATAGACGTCATGCACTAGTGGTGACGTACGTCCTGTCGATAACGCGCTATTCGCCACTCTCATTGTTTCAATTTTAATACTTACGTGTGAGCGATGGCTATCGCTGGAAATCGGTACTAAGAGTTGCTATGTTGTATGACAAGTGTCAAAATAATGTCACAATTTGAATATAACTACCCTCATTCCTAGCTAACAGAATATTTTTATAAATATTTATATTAAATAAATTAAATCTGTATTTTGTTGTTTTAAGATGAAAAAGAACTAAATAAATACTTAGTAAATAATTCTAGTCTTACGCATATTCGGAAGTCCATCATCAGTGACTGAAAATCACAACGTAAAATCACTTTTCACACAATATTCACAGTTAACAAGTATTGTCCAGCGGTTGAAAAGACACTCGCTTTTTAGCACTTCGCACGATGTTCGGCCTCAAATAGCGACGTTCACTAAACAACGCGATAATACAAAAAGAAGTCAGAGGTTACGATGTTATCGAAGGAGACATGAATATTCGAAGACGCGAGGGTCACGAGTGAACGGTCGGCGTAGCATCGTCCCGCGGCGTGAATGGAACGACCGACATTTTATGAATCGAGAGCCGTCGCTCATTGACCTGAGCACACGAGCCGCGAGCGACGGCGATGGTGTCGCCCAGCGCCGCCAGCCCCGGGCCACCGTCGCCGGTTCCGGCCGACGGAAGTGACGTCCCCAGCAACATGGCGGCGCGCGCGCAGGAAGTGCGCAGCTTACCTAGCAGGACTCTCCGCTGGCGGCCTCTTCGCGGCGAGCGCCCGCATCGCACACAGCGCATAGGCGAGCCGATAGTGATATCCGCAAAAGTGCGCGCGATCACTAGCTTACGAATAAATTATTCGTACTGTTATCTAAAAATATTCGTGTGCGACGCAATGCGGTCGGAAGACGCGGAGAGAGCCAGCGCGGAATCGCACACGCGAACTGCTTCCCCGCCGCGGGGAGACTGATGAGGGCAGGTCGCGCCGGCGCCGGCGGAGGCTCCGACGCACGCGCACACCGCCTGCCGTCTCGCTCGGCGGGGGCGCAGAGCCGGCCGTGCGAGTGGGACGGCGACTCTTCATTATCACAGTACCGACTCGTGAACACCAATAGACCGAGGAGTAGGGACAAAATATTCGACCTTCACTTTACGTGCACGCACACGTGCGCGCGCGCCTCGTCGGGCGGCACACATGCGCACGCGCCTCGCGAATTGTTCGCTCGTCGCAGCGCGCCGTCGCACCGCACCGTTGTGCTACTTTTGACAATTTTTCCAGAAATTTGACATGCAACGTTGCCGTGGACGAGGCGCGGCTTTGCCACGTGGCTGAATCGTGGGGGATCCTGCTGAAATTTCCACATTTCATTACTACAATACATATAATTTGTTTACTACAATACATATAAGTTGTAACATTCTTTTTGTTAACGTTTGGAAACCATTGTAGAGATGAATCTATTTTCACACAATCGATTTTACCTTAAATTTATTTAAAATCCAATTATTTTACATCATAAAATAAATAAAGTACTTTAAATTTTTAACAGATGTATCAAAAATATAAAGCACCGTTAGAATACATACATATCTATGCTTTAGGCTAATAGAATTCTAACTACTATTTTCTTATAAGAAATTAAATCATAAACATGGCCAGCTACTTTTAACTCAAAACTACTTTTAACGAATTTATATATCTATATATAAATTCGTTAAAAGTAGTTTTTTATAATCCCATTAGACCAAAAGATTAATAATAATATAAAGTAACACGGAGTATAGTAGTAGTTTGTTATTATAAAAAACTATTAATAAGTAGGTAGGTGATATGTTAAAGTCCTTAATAACTTTTGAATTTAAAAAATATGTTACTAAATGTTAGTTACCAGTAAGTACTTAATACTTCACTAACACCATGTATAAGAAGGTACCTAATGGGCAGCTCAGTTTGCATATAAAAAAAGATAACATGACTCTCTTTTCCAGAAAATGAGCTTTATAAAGTAGATATATAGGTACACTCACAAATCACAATCATTATATAATTTAAATTAAGTTTACATATTATTCAATTCAATACCAGTATTTAAAATATATGTCTACTATACTACTCTACTAATTCCTATCTGTTCTACCTACCTTGTACTTTTCTTTCATGATATTTAAGCTTTCAATATTGATAAACATATAAAGTTATGAGACATACTAAATACTTTTTCAACGTTAGCTAGATTTTTTTTTTAAATAAATGATTCCTAGTACCTTCCTGTACTGTAATTGGCCAATACTTTTTTCCATTTTATAATTAAAAAAAACATGTAGCAATAAGCTCCAATATTCCATGTACCCACCTAGGAAAAAACATTTGGAAGAAAAATATAAAAATATTTGCTTTTAAATATTATAAAGTAATTTAAATTTATTTATATAAAAAGTAATAAACATCTTAAATAATAAGAAAAAATACCGGTAAAATATATATACCAATAGGTTAGCATTTTCTCATTATAAAATAATCCATTATTAAATAATTCTTTAAATAAAAAAACAATACTGAAATTTATCCAAATAGTCTAAATAATATATAACATGTCTAATCAGTTATCTTTATTTTTTTATTAATTTAAGTATTTCAAAAAATAATTATTATGCGCCAGGCTCAAGTAAAATGTGTGAATGTAGGGGTGTCTATAATATGGTTATTTTATATCATAATTATATTATTATGTAATTTTTTTTTAGGACTACTTATAGGCGCTAAGTTGTAGAGAGGGTTGACGGTTAAAAAGTGCGCGAAAAATGCGTACTAGTGTTGCCACACGCGGGCGCAACCGCGCGCATGGCACGGCTCTTCGCCATACTTAACGCGTTCTCCCATACCTTAACTACTGTTCCTACTCAACTATTAATAATCTTGTTTTTTGTATGATATTCTTTAAATATTTATAATTTTATAAGCTCATGATTTAATTTATTATTTATAAATATATTTAGCGTTACGATATAACCTAAGTACTTTTATTTTTTATTTGTATATGATATTTCAGTGATATAAAATATTAGAGCTTATTAAAAATTAATTATGTTTATTTTCTGGTTTGATGCAATAAAACTATTGGGGCGTGTATATTGTGTTTGAATCCGGTACTCTTATCAACATAGGGCTGTGCCTATCTAATCTTGGATTCACAGCTTGACAAAACTTACTTTTTTCAAAACAAATTCTTACCAAATAATTTTCACGCCTGTAGGTTTTACCAGAAATAACGCCTGTAGGTATAACAAAATCCAGGCTTAAATATATTTATATAAGACAATGATAATCACGTAGGTGCTTTTATATTTTTTATTATTTACAATCAGTTTTGATGTTAATACCGAACAGTTACGTTTCTTTTCCTTTTTAGAACTTCTTTTGAAAAATAGTAGTGAAATTTAAAATTAGCATGTACAAATATGAATGTTGCCACTGCAAAAACAACGCATGCGCATTGAGCTTAAAATATTTTCATCTTTAAGCTTAATAAAGGCTTACTGTTATTCATTTTCACGTATAAGGCAATGTTTATAAATTACATTTTTATTATTATTATTATTAAAACAAAAAATACATTTCCCCCAACTATGCTATTATAACTGATCAAATTTAATAAGTATAATCCTAAATTTTGTAAAGAGAAATAATATAAATAGTGCCACAAAAACACTGTCGTTGACGTCGAAAACTTTTTATACTGTAGCTATTGAAAATGGCAACATTAGCAGCGACCAGAACATAGGTACATTTAGCAAATCGGGTAATTCCCTGATATGACAAAGATAGAAATTATTCAAACATAGCACTATGTTACAGCATATAATTGAGTTTGCCATACATAAGTGAATGCCTTTTATATCACAATTTACCTATACACCTATGAACATATTTCCTTCTCCATAAAACAGTAACATAGTTCTTGCAATTTTTTTGGTATCTTTAAAATGGTTTGGTATATCTTATTATTTAAATACATTAGTAGGATATATAGGTATCATATCAATAATGCTCTTAAGGAGCTTGTGCTAAACATGCCTTTTGTTATTTGAGAAAATAGTATTTATACATAATATATAATACTATATATATTATTATTTAGGGTTACAGTTATTAAATACAAGGTGTACCTATATAATATTCAAATTAGGTATTTCCTACATAGGTACACGAAGAAAATATGATCAAATTTCGTTCGAATACGAGCTGCAATATTCGATATTTTATATGAGTTGTCATTTCATTAGTACATAATTAAGTGCATACCTTTATCTGTGAAATAAGAGTGGTTATATATATCAAAGCTATCGTAGGTTAGTCTGTGAGCAGGACTAGTTCAAGAAAGGAGAAATGGTGTATTACGTGCTGGACTCATCTTCTCTGGGCCGTGACGTCCGGCCGAGGTCAGTGAACGCAGGGCCACCGATCATTTTCTACTACCCGACAAACGACCCTCCAAGATTTCGTTGACAGAATTTCAACTTTGTTCCCTATCCATATCCATAATAAACGTTCTCTCACACTGTCACACGATAAGATGTCACTGTTCACAAGCAGCGTTACAAACAAAAACAACAACGTTACATTTTACATTTCTATGTAAAATTGTGGTATTGATTTTGCATACATAGTCTTTTGTGAAGGTATTGTATTTCCAAGTGATAAATTGTGTTTTAATTAATTATTGTATAACGCTACCCGTGCGTACGCGTCGTCAGCGTTAACAGATTGATCACGGCAATGTATCACACGTGCAGTCCGCGCTAGCGGCCCTTCTATTTGTAAACCGGCGCCGAGGGCCGCGCATTCCTATCGTGCCTCGTGCCCTGCGTTCCTCCACCCGATCATTCGCTGCGATGCACTTATGCTCGAAGTGCAACCAGTGAACTATTTACATTACTGATGTAGTCAAACGTTTTTTGTTATGCTGCTTACATCTGCCGCAGTGAAAAACAAGCATGTTCACATAGTCGTCTAACGCTACAAACAGTCAAAGAATTTGACTCTATTCTTAAGTTCTATTAAAGGCAATGCTACTGTAACTGTCAAATGCACTGTATTGCTGGGAAGATCTCGTTGAATATCTTAACCATATAAGGAAAGCGTTTTGAAATGCGCTTAAACTTAATTGAAGTAACCTATCAGTTGTTATGGCATTGATCATAGCTGTGGTGTAATAAGTAGGTATATGTAATAGGTAGGTATATTATAACTATTTTGTGTTACTATTTCATTTAGAGTATTTAACTTATTTAGCTTAAATAAAAAAATATATAATATAATTAAACACGTAATAACTTCAACGAGATTTTAACTCGCTATTCTTAACTAATACCTGACAGCGAAGCCATCCGTCAGCTTAACGCTGCGTGGTTTTCGTCATTTTCCCCTCATTCTTTAATTGTAAGAAAACCAGTTATATAAAAAGGTACTGTCGGGCTTTGGTACTTTTTGGGCCATTTTTACATTAATAATTAATTTTAACATATTTTTTTAAGATAGTAGGTATATGTAGAAGGTTAGGTCACATATAAATATGTTTGTTAAAAATTATCAACAAAAAAGAAATTAAAATTAAACTGTTAGTTGATAATGAAAGCTTTTTAAATAATATATTTTTATATAAATTGTACAAATATATCACTTAATAAGCCTAACTTATATAAAAAAAGTTAACATTATATCAAATGTTGCCATATACCGAAGTGTCGGTTACAAATTTCTCATTAAATTTATCAAAGTATCCTTAGTTCGCTACAACATGACAGCTAAAATGTATTAATTTTATATTGAAACCTTAAATGTGTGTTTCTTATTATATTTTTTGGTTTTATACCAAAAAATATAATAAGAAACACGTAATCTTCAAGCATGTAATACATTAAGCATGTAATCTTCTTCTCTAATGTAACAAAACTATAAAACTTTGATGTTAGTACACGCACGTTTTCGGAAGTACTGGACGGGCGTAAATGTTTTTGTAGTAAGTACTACTAAATTATGTATAGTCATTAATTATAAGGAATAAAGAAATGGCTGAAACGTTCGATGATAGGTATATAAAAATCTAAAATCTGTAACATATTATGTGGAACTCTAATATAAGATACTACCTGAATAAAGATTATTGAAGTGGCTCCTTACCGAGTATTTACTATTTACCGATGGAATATAAAAAGTTCGCGTGCAAAGTTACGGGTACCAACTAGTTTACAAATAAAACTAAATGGTGAGCATTGATAATAAGCTGTACCGAAGTTCAGTTCCCGCATTCCGATGAATGGTGAGCGGGCGTCGAAAGGAGGGAGGGGGCATCGCATGCCTGCGCGTGCGCCGCTACGACACTACTAACAATGGTTACAGCAAATTCTAACAGGTGTCCACATCACAACAATTTCGGTATAGCTAGCAGTAGCATATAAAAGAGTGTACCCACTTGTATTATATAGGTACATACATATATTTATATCAGTGGCGAAATATCCATATTATATAAATATCCACACGATTCCTATCGAGTTACCTTACTTTTTGTATATATTAATAAGTAAATTAATTAATAAAATATAAAAAATAACTATCTAAAATACAGTATAGTACAGGAGTAGTAAAATATAGTTGAGCAAGTAAACTAAGCTCATTATTTATATTATACCGGTTGATTTTTTTTAATATTTTGTAAATATAAATAAAAATTATATAAATATATATAATTTTCTAATTTTATTAGCATCCAGAGGAGACAAACCCTTTAGGAGTGCCTATAATAATTCGTTTTGATGAGATGATATATATATATACATATATATATATATATATATATATATATATATATATATATATATATATATATATATATATATATTATATATAATATATATATATATATATATATAGATAAAACGAACGTCAAGATTGTCAGGAAAAACTAGTGTTTTCTGGAATGTTAATGGTTGCAGTGCAGTGTCACAAATGACTCATGGTGATCGTCGATCTGGTGGCCAGCACTAGATAGTACGAACATGTTTTGTTGGAATGCGGATGCTTCCGAGAATTAACAGCTAAGCGATCTATTTAATCACTCCCTTCCTATCCTGATTGTGTCACTGTCAAATCACGTTCCATCAAATTATTTCAGTCTAAATTAAAACGGTGGAATACCGGCGCGGTGTAGTTGAGCGTGCTTAGTTAGGTTTCTTATCAATGGAATATTTTAATAATTTGAAGCTATTTTAGAAATTATATCGGTACACTAGCATTGTTGGATTCAGTTAGAACCTTTGGCGAGTTGGGGGGCGGGCGGGATGAGGCGCGTGCGCAAGGCAGGTGCGCTCGCGCAGCCGGCCACCTCGTTACCGTCGCGAGAATTTCCTACTACTTGAAAGTGCTGCTTATTTAGGGTTGTGCACGTGTTGCTCTGCATACGTGGCTAT
This sequence comes from Dione juno, assembly GCA_037127375.1. NCBI lineage: Eukaryota > Metazoa > Arthropoda > Insecta > Lepidoptera > Nymphalidae > Dione > Dione juno. Next base: position 2,509,287 of record JAXRJS010000052.1, read on the forward strand.
AATTGATCATCCGTCCAATCGCCTGATTACACTAATTTTATTCCATTTTTGGGTAATTACTGATTTTTGAGCATATATTATAGCGACAGGTGTATGAACTTAAACTTTATTTTAATTATGATCATTAAAAAAAATGAAGCTAAATAAAATAGAAACATAAAAGTATCTACATTATGACGTTCTATAAAACTTATGATGTTTTATAATATCAAATTTAGTTTTAATGGAAACATAAATACAACATAAAAAAACAAAAATTCAAACAAATTTGTAGTTGAAGTTAAATAATATTGGAATAGTACTTATGTATTCAGACCAATTTACAATTAAAAATTCTAGCTGCGCATAGTGCACATAAAACAATACTAAGATAGAAAAGGTATTTGCGTTAATAAATTTTCTAATATAATCTTAAAAATGTAATAAAAGTAGACACATATCACTTTAAAAAACCATTATTACTTAAGTGCTAATAAGTAAGTAGTAGGACGATAAAGATATTCATTCTATATTCATATATTAAATGAATATCTCGATAACTTAGATAATGTAAAATATTATCCAAAAGCATGTAGTAATAATTTAGAAGACCAGATATCCTGATTGGTAAGTGTCTATTTTTCTCAAAGCCTTACACCTATAAATAGCTTAATTTGCTAAAGAAAACTATAAGGAATCGTTTAGATTTCTTAACATAGGTAGTGTTACTGAACGGAAACCCGTACGTTCTTATCGAGCTGTTTACGTGTTTATTACTATTTGTTTTTCTTTAATTTGTAAGTATAGGCCCAATACTAGCTACCTTGGGGAGCTACTAGCTACCTACAATAGTCAACATCGTGGTAGACAAACCGAGATACCTCCTATTTTAAATGTTATAGACTAATTGGATAAATCATTAATTTCTCAGATATCTTGTAAACAGATAAGTAGACAACTCTCACTGACAGTAGTCTTCAATTATGCAATTAGAATTCAATAATTATATGGTCAACGTACATACTTATTATAATAAATACATTGCGGTCGCAGACATGAGTCACCGCTCAATGTTGCGAATGTTATTTTTTGTCTTCGATTTTTTATTGTATATATGTTACAATAAATAATAAAATATATAATTCGAATATATTGTCATTGAAACGGTAATTTCCTTAGCTCAATATATATGTAGCATACCCAATATATTCTACGCAAAAACGTAGTACATACTTTTTACGAACGTACGTACGTTTTTACCGTCTTTAAATGTTTTGTATTTCAAATTGAAAAAGTTTTATAAAGTGAACTTAAGACAAATTTGATTAGTGTCTACGTTATGATGTTATCATTACTTCTTGTCTCTATTCGTATAATGATATGACGTTTCCTGATATCATTAGGGAAGGACGGAAGCATATGTCTTACATATATGAATATTCAGATGTTATAAAAATCTACAGAGAATGTGATAAAAAAATTCATTATTTAATACATACATATATCTCTATGTAATATAGTAAATATGAATTTATATTTCATGTCTCAAAATATAATTCTTGCTTACCTAAAAGCTTTTGTAAGTAATAGTTACCGATTACCTAATCATGATTATAAATAAAAAATTAAAAAAATATATATTTTTTTACTTTGCATTGAATATGATATATATATATATATATATATATATATATATATATAATATATATATATATATATATATATATATATAATATATATATATATATATATATATATATATATATATATATATACTATGTCGGAAGCTGAGAACTATGTCGGAAGGAAGTGCCTTGACATGTCTGTCCCTGGAGTTAGACCACCCGGACGCCCAAGGAAGCGATGGCTGGATGTCGTGACACAAGACATGAGAGCCAATAGATTGTCCACTGAGGATGTTAAAGACCGTGCAAGTGGAGTAGGCTTAGTCGGAAGGCAGACCCTGGCAAAAGCCGGGACTAATGCCAGGAAGAAGAAGAAGAATATATATATATATATATATATATATATATATATATATATATATATATATATATATATATATATATATATATATATATATATATATATATATATATATATATATATATATATATATATATATATATATATAATGCAAAGCTGTAAGACATAGGTAGAGGAGGAGAGTGTAAGTTGGAATGGACTGATAAAATGAAGTTAGTTCGAACTAAATGAAAGTGGAACAGGGTTTGTCAACATGGACTGTCAGCTGGCCCCAGCGATAGCGCTTATCGCTCGCGGGACATAGTCCGCTCATTCACAAGCCGCTCCATTCATGCTCCCGCTCCCACTGTCGCGTCCTGTCCAATATCGTCTTTAAGACGTTCGTACAAGGTTCAGATTCAACTAGAGCTTCATAGTTTACTTGTGTCGAGGGGAGAGGGAGGGCGGTAATGTAGATCGAGGATATCACGGGGTCAGCGCGGATTGCAGGCGCCCGATAAACGACGACGGCGTCCGAACAAACGACTCAACCATAATACACTATTGAAACAATCTTTAAATATTTTAAAAATCCATTTTAACTATTGCTTATTTGTTTTTGATTTAAACTCATTTTCAGCTCGTAACAATATTTTCGTTTCTTTGTCTTGTAGCGAGTGCAGTGTTGTGTGAACGTACTCGTATGTATGTGTGTATGTATGTACCATTCACTTACATACATACACTTACGTACCTAGTACATACATAAGTGTGATAAGAATTTACTATATGTGTTGTAATAATCTTCAAATACTTAACATAAATATTTTTGTTCTATATTGACTGGTCCTTTACCAAATTAAAAGTAGAAGTGAAATATAGGCTATACAAGGAAGGGTAGCTTCTCTTTGCTACCTTATTAACTTGACTTAAAATATTAAAACTACAAATGAAAATATATAATAAATAAATATAAATAAGTTTTTAGGTTACTTATCTATGTCTAATTTAATTCCAAATAAATATTAAATAAGTAGGTATGTAGTTATGTAAATATCTAATTATAAATTATCATATTTTCAGCACTACTTATGTTATTTGAGGTTTTGTAAATCCAACTGACAAATTTAAAAAAATATTTCACGTTTGTTAGTCACATTTGAATTGATAAGTTAGTTATACATAAATTGACTCATGTTGTGAAATCATCATAAGTGTTTCTATGCCCTCTTGCACTTTGCGCCTCGTGGTGTTCGTCCTTAGAGACTACCTAATATGATGCACCTACCTGTAGGTATCTATTACGTAATAGGTAAGTATGAGCGCAAGTTACAAGATTCCTATGACTATCTTATTTTCTAAGAATCGATATCTCATCAGTCTCAGAATATCAAAATATTCGTGTTCATCTGTGTTTATAACATTTAAGATTATACATACTTACATACATACATACATACATATATACATACCATTCAAGCTATTCTAGTGGAGTTACATATTTTCTAGTATATAATTAACTATTCAAGGGAAATTGGTGTCTTACACACTGTAATAAGATCTTGTTTTCTGTGGCTGTGCAATCTCCGCGCTTAATGAGAACGTATACTTCGATATATAAACAGTTTTGACCAGCAGCTGCGCAATAGCTCCTATATGTGCGCAATTCTTTTATCTAATCTAATAGCTTTTCAACAAATATTCAGGGTTCCAATTTCCACCTCAAACGATTTTAATGCACGATTCCTGAGCGACTCGTCATATATTTTATCCTTAATATTTATTGTATCATTTTATGTTCTTAAACGATCAATTAAATCATTTACAAAAAGAAAATTAAATATAGAAAGTCTATATTTAATAAATTTTTCTAAGAACATAGGCGCCATCGCAGAAATCCTAACGAGTTATCAATGTAAACGATTTGTTTACACAGTTAACCGTAATCTTATCCGGTGACCTCTTTTGAGTCTCCCGTTTCGAAATTGTATCGTAAGCGCTTGCATATGACGCCAGCAAATGCGCGCTAGCGGCGCACGCGATACTGGCGCGGGCGCACCGATAATGGAGTTCTCAAAAACATTGCCCTAATTTTATATTTGATACCGAGAACTATTTATTAAGAGTTGTTAATACATTACTAAACATAATAAAATATAATATTTGCTTCTTAGCACTAAATAGAGACCTCATAAATATGATGAATAAAAATTATTATTAATTATTAATTACTACTATTAATTATTACTACTTTACAAAACAACTATAGATTGTATAAAATACAAAAAAAATTATATCACAATTTTATTCTATGGTAGATTTAAATATCGTGGCAAGCCGTCTTATCGGTGTCCTTATTACAAGTCGGCGGAAGTAACTCCGATCAGTTCATTCATGTTCTACGTATTTATTTAACGTACCTAACTACCTACGATGCGCGATAACATCTTCAAGGGACCCGTATTCTCTTAATAGTATCCATATATTTACACATGTAAGGCGTTTAATTGTATGTTTCTTCTAAGTATAGAAGTATGTAAAGTATAGTTCACTTTTTAAAGATATTTAATTTTATTACAATAAGCGGGCAGGTGAGGACACCCTATAAATCTTTAGTTCAGTGTATAGATAAGATATTCGTAATATAACCGTCGTTGTTTACTTCTAACCGTCTCAAGGTGAGGAACGGAAGTAGCGGACGGGTGGGAGGGTACCTCGTTAATTGCCGGGTTTCGGGAGGTCGCCCGATAACCCGCGCCGGAAGCCGATAGCACTTTGATGTGGTGGCGACCGACTCCCTATACTAAGCTTGTCTCACCTCCTTGCATATAGTTCTTTAGTGCACATGTAATAAAGACTACAATGCGATTGAAATTATATTCTACAATATTTCCACCATACTTAACAGTGCGTCATAGTTCTAGTAGTAAGTTTTATTACCCGGCCGATGGTTTATTTTACATCGGGGTGCCGGTACGAAACATTTACTAATTTGAAATCACCGTTATTTTTCTGTGAATCTACAAAGAAATTTAGTCAGCAATATACTTTATACCTATAAGTATAAAGTAGGTATTGTTTAGGTAATAGAGCTAGTCAGTAAATTTGTAGATAATTAAAGTAAACAGTTCAAACTTTTTTAAGTAGGTAAAATAAACCGTTTCCATTTATAAAATATTATATTTTTGGTTGATAAAATCGCAGAAATGAAATAATTTTGAAATAGTTAGTATTTAAGTAAAGTAAAGTTAAGATTTCTTTCAACTATGTCTAACAGAACTTTATTTTAGATGAATTTTATGAGAAATAGATGAAACACCAATATTATGATATCTTATTAAAACAGCCATATAAGTGCGCAATTTTCATTATCTTCAAACAATAAAAGAATTATATTATATTTATTTATGGACGTAAGTTAATGTTATTAACAATTCAATTTTAATTTCGGTCCAAACGAATTAAGAATTCACATTTGATAAACGTCTTTTCGATGATATCTTCTTAACTAAAGTCTGAGTCTTGTATCCTAAGATTAATAAAAATATTTTTTAAAAGTATTACTTTTTAAAAGAAGTTCTTACTCCATCTAAAGGCTAGACATTCTACGTGTAATAATTCTCAGGTTTTATTACTTTACAAAGATTATTATTATAGTCATAGCTATAGAGCGGTATACTTTCATCTGGCTAGGATGGTGCTATAAAATTATTACAACACTTACCTCTACATACCACGTATGTACCATGAAGTATATACCTACAAACAAAAAAACATATATATATATATATATATATATATATATATATATATATATATATATATATATATATTATATATATATATATATATATATATATATATATATATATATATATATATATATATATATATATATATGCAACCATATATGTTGTGTATAAAATCTCTGAATGAAATTTAAAACATATTATTGTGTCAGATAGTTCCTTACAACTCTTAGTTTTTTCCATTTAACAACAAGAGCAGGTAGCAGCTAGTGAAACAATAAAATAAGTAGAGCAAATTATTAAAACTGGCAATACTTTATCAATACCGAACAAACAATTTGTTACAATTGTATAAAAAAATGCCTAAAGAAGGTCATATGTATGCAAAACAAAGGATATTAATATAGTGGCGTCACGAATCCGCTGGAATTTGGGAGGCGATTAAAATTGAGTTCATCTCTTTATTTACACAGTATTGACGTTATTCGGCAGATAAGTGAATGAATTGATTGCTTTGTCGAGTAAAAAAAATCAATTTGTGTCAACGAAAGTCAGGAGGACAAAGGTTGAGCATTTTGTTATCAGGATCCGTTACAGTTTTATTTTATTACTCAGCACCTCAATAAATTGGTTTCTAAACATCCGGCGACCTCATCTATGGAGGGTAGGGCTCGCTCATTTATATTTTATTGCTTATCTTTAATATTATGTTTATTTGTTACTTGTCGTTTACAGAAATATAAATATATTTCATCACTTTCATTTGTTTCTACAACTAAAATTATGTTTATTTTGATGTGCATAAGTTATATTATAAATAAGCTCTTGTAGTTGTGGTAACATTTACAGAAACTGAAATGTAAATAATATACATATGTAACGAAATGACAAAATCGCAGATACTTAGGCACTTAATTTTTTATCTTCGAAGGTGACTAGTTAAAACATATAACTTTCTTCTTCTATTAACATTACCTAATTATTCTTCCTTTTCAAATAAGTACAACATATTCTTTATTAAAATAGACTTTTACAAGCACTTTTGAACCATTGAATGAACATTGGCATGTTCATTCAATGCTTCAAAAGTGCTTTCACTGGTTCAAAAGTGCTACCACCGGTTCATAAAGCAGTTCTACTGAAATGATCCAGCAAAAAAATTACAGTTGCTCTTATGAATGCTAATGTTACAATTTTATTATTAAAAATTTGGGGCATTTTGCATGAAATTATAATAATATTAATTCTACTCATTTTGTTTTACTTATGAACACTGTTGTTTTTTATTTCTTTCAACGTACTCATGCCAAAACTTTTTCTGGTGCCACCCCAGAATGTTCACTAACAAAATAAATACAAAAAAGGGGGTAAACCCCTAAAATATATAATTTACATGACACTGAACACTGGTTTTCGTTTATTTTTAGAAGGACAATATTAGTTTGCTTACTGAGAAGTAAATGGATTATTTTCAATGTGACAATATATCCTTTTTGCTATATTTTTTAGAAGTCCTGTGTTTTTAATTTAATATTTTAATAGGGCGTTCGTTATACATATAAATCATATATATGTCAATATCCTGGACTCACTGACGGCCGAGCTCTCCCTGGAAAATGTCTATAATCGTCAATGCTGACCAGCTTATAGAGTGACCTGTGAGTATAGAGCAGTTGAATTCAACTGTGCGTTTTTCTTATAATTTTTATTCGCCCTTAATTTATAAAGAGCCTTCTACTTGTTTTATACCTAGCGATAAGCACAAGTACTCTTGTATTTTGAAATTTTATGAGTTTTCATATCCCCATAATAAGTACCTACCTTATAAAAAAATCTAGCTAAATAGACAAATGGAAATAACTTAAGATTTATGTATGACACATTCTAAGTGCCTATCAACATTGTTAACAAAATTTAATGTAGCCTATAGCCTATCTCAATAAATGGCCTATCCAATATAAAAAGATTAGTGCATCCAATATAACAAACTCTGCAGCTTTATAATAATATTATTATAGAAGTGGAGATTTTATCAGTATATTTAATTATTTTATCAGTTTCACAATCTCGTTACATATAGGTACAATCATAAGGGTAATTACAATGCAAGCATGAACAAATATAGTAAACTAATTCCGACTGGTTGTCTATTCTATTTAATAACAGCTCTACTAATAATATTAATAACTTCCTAAGTGTTTAGAGACGTTTACTAGTAGTCATTTTTATCCGACTTCGCGACGCAAAGGAGAGTATGTATGTTCTATATGGCAAGGTAAAGATTAAACAGGGGTCATCAAAAATATGAGTCATCGAGATTCACCACAGCGGGGCCAACCAGGCGGCATATTGTTAAAATAAATAATTTAAAAAAATCGGCGAAATATATCAAGTACGGTATAGTTTGATTAGGAATTTAAAAATGTTTTTCGGCTTTGTCTGTTTCATTTTAAGAAGCAGCTTAAGTTAACAATGTAAAGATTTTTGGACAACTATTCTGGCTAATTTTCTTGACTTGGTTTTTTGTTATTAACCATGGAGGTAACAGTAACAGTGGTACATATATACAGCTAGTAATATGACCGCGGACTGCAAAAGCAGAGGTAGAGTTCAAATCCCAACGACTTTAGCTCAGTCGACGATATTATAAGATTGCTAAATTTACCTTATAAAAGCTACATTAGCTTATATCCTAATATCAAAACCAATAAATCTAAAGAAAAAGTTTAAAATAAAAAACTAATTAGGTACAAAAAGAAACAAAAATCTTGACAAACAACAATTGTTTATTTGTGTATGGATTATAAAATTATGTTAGCCTAAATTTTAAACTACTGGGCTCGTTTTTTTTGGTTTTTATGCAGTCGGGTTTTTTGTATATATATTTTTTTATTACATTTTAAGTAAATAGGAATCAAAATCTGATTGTGGTTTATAACATATTAAATCTGTTACAGATTCCACGTTTTCAGCTACACTAGTTGTCTTGGTGACAGCTTGCTTCTAATGGATTATAATATTTGAATAACATGACGTAGTGACAGCTGCGCAAGCGCTATTTATTAAATCAAGGAAAGCATACGTAACATATTGTATTAAATAATTAATTAACCTATGTTAAACGAAAACCTCATTAAAGCAATTAGGACATAAGTATAGGTATATTTACTAATTCACATACTTAGCGCACTGAAAGATCTCTGAGAGCAAGCAAATAATCGCGTAGACATTTAGTAATTATTAAGAGAATGCGACAAAATATTTTAACTTTTAACTAGCAAAAGTATCTGCACTTGACAGGAATAGCAAGCACGAGTGTATTCGTGCTCAGCTCAGCTCAACAACTACCATACTCACTATGGAGTACAGGGGAACTCTCCTAAAAAAATTAACAAATTTTTAAGGATAACCCAAACTTTAACCGTCAACGTCCACAAAACACACTCTATAAAAATATATATTGATATTGCTTATTCTCAATCTTGGTCAAAAATTTCGTAGATAGGATTATTGTTAAAAAATAATAATCTTATTAAAATAACAATATACATATTTATATTGTTGCATACCACATATATACCACATATATTTAGTCTTGTCATAAATATTGTTACAAAGAAATTTCTTTTTCTTAAAATGTACGTAATTTATTACTTTAATAAATGTTATTTACAGAGTGTTAGTAGTAGTACAAAACTATTCAAATATGTAAAGCTTATTCGAATTGGAATTCATTGGCTGCAGTCATTTAAACGTTGATGCTAGTTATCAACAGCAGCACGCACTCTTTCTTTGGGAAAATTCTTCACTGCCAATCGTATTGATTGTTTTAGGGACTTCAAATTATCATGGCGTTTAAAACACGCCTTACTCTCTAAAACTGACCAGAAATCATAATCCAGTGAATTGAGATCAGGCCTTGATGACAGCCAGTCTTCTCTATTGATGTCCGGAACGTTCGTTTCCAACCAAGATTGGGGGATCGAGCTCAATGACCGATCGAATAAAAGGATTCTTGGTTATTGAACATGATGTTGTTGAGGGGCATAACTACCTTTACAAGATTAGTATCTTGAAACACTTGAACCGATGTTTTGATACTTTTTTCACAAAATATGTTTGAGTCACCTCAACTCACCTCAGTCACATCAAACAATCACTAAAGGGGTAATGCACACAATGTGTGCACAAAACATTGTTGACTAATTGGGAAACTTATTTAGAGTTTTCAGCATAAATATAAATATAATACAGTAATTTTTTTTCCTAAAATATTGCTTACTTGTAAAAATTTTCTAACTCGTAAACATTTTTTTATGTGACCTCCCTTTGCGTACCGCTTAAGTAGCTGTTTTGATTTTACCACCCTATTTTTTTTTTAAATTATCAGTAATAATAATTAAAGTAATGACCAGTGCATCTCTTATAAGCTAAAAGTTGTATGTCATCTTTTAAAATACGCGACATGGTTCTAAGTGCTATCTTCATCGCTTGAGATAAAATCTTTTGCTTTCGCACAAGATTTCTTCGAATTCTTTCCCTTAATGTTTGGATCGCCTTTTTTGTACGACTACTACGTGGATGGTCAGATCCTTTTCAGTCACACACATTTTACCTATCAATAGACCGGTACACAAACATTTGACTAAGTAATACCAAGCGTAAGGAGGATTTTAAAAATTATATTTGTCTTCATACCTACTTTATGTAATGCAATCACAACGATTCGGATCTCTTTATCACCCCACTCCATTTTAATATCAAAAAATATTTAACAATTTATTGGCGCAAAAATAAGAAACACTATAAACAATCGTATAAAATCACAAATTCCAAATTTAAAAGTTCTAAAACGGTATTTATGGCCAGACTAAGTAGGTATAACCAACATTCATTCATTAAATATAGTAACAAATTAGTCAAGACATTGATTAGGTATAACTAAAATAAATAAGGAATACCTACTTGTTCTAAACTAATAACTAGCCTATGTTGCATAATATATTTGTAGAAATTTTAAGCACTGCCCTTATAGTCAAGCTTATAGCATTGTCAGCAGCAGTCTTTTTTTAAATCGATAATGAGAAAAATACGTGCTTTCAAATAAAGGCTTAAACACAAAAATATGACGAGTTTCTCTTATCTAAAGCTATGTGAGCTAGGTTCTGAGGACATGCGATGTTAGGGGAAATGTTTAATTTACGCAGGTAAAATTATAAGTACCTACAGTTTTCCAAAAAAATATAATAGTAGGTACAATAATATACTTTATTAAATTAAAATCCCATTTTAAAAGAACTTATTAGATTATTATCTCTGTTGTTACAAGCTTTTTTATTTAAGTACCGAAAGACCAAAAAGTGTTTGTAAATATATTGAGTTCATCCAAAAATTTCAAAGCTTTGGGGCTAAAATGGGGGAATTTTACAATTAGTGTCACACCTGCTTTACGCTCCGTTGGAACAGTAGAAATATTTATACAACTATAGATATTTTATTGAGTGTAGTTCTATTTTACCCGTTGAGGGCTGTGCTATAAAAAAAAGTTAAAAAAATTAGAGAATTCAGTGTTTATTTAAGGGGTTGGTTCACAACATAGTTGTAAAATAAAAATTATTTACAAAATTTATTAATTCTATTAAACAAATTAAACATTTAAACAATAAAATAGAAGACAAGTAAATTCGATTTCACTTAGATATTTAATACCTAATTATGAATTCGGCTATTAAAGTGTCTGATTTTTTTAAGTAAATAATATGCAAGTTATCAATAACATGGCAACTTATTATATTTGATATATTTTTCATAGGTATCAGTAGATTTTTTTAATACTTATAAATATTAGCATGCGCTTACTAGGTAAGTGGTTTTTCATTTAACAAAGACAACTAATTAGATTTCAACTACTATAGGTACAGTTCAATTCATGGGTTTTATATGTCCAATTCTTGTAGTTTGCCCTCCAGTGGTGTTTTTTTTTATTTATAACTTGGTATCAATTGAGATTGATAAATTTTTTCTCTTAAAAAACTAATCTCTTTTTCGCATTTTACCTATATATTTTTAAAATTTAACCTTCGTTATATATTCTTACCTTCCTTATAAATTCTTTGTTTTATTTTTATTTAAAATTATAAGTGATTTATTTAATTTTTATAATTAAATAAAAATATATATTTTTTGTAAAAATAAACGAATTCTTAAAATAAAATAAATAGCAGAAAATAAAGCTTAAATAAAATTAAGTGATAAGGTAAGGTAAAGTCAGCGGGGCGCGGCGTGCGCGGCCCGCTCGCCGGCCAATGGGCGCGCGCCGCCCGCGCCGCCGCCGCGCGCTCTCCCTAGCGATAAACACACGTTTCTCGCCCCAAACATGAGCTTTTTGTGCAACTTTAGGGTTTGAGCGTCCCCGCGCACGCTATTTGATTGCACTTCATCGACAGTTCGTTGTCAATTATATACTCAACACTGAAAAAAAATTACTACAATTTTGCAGCGAATGAGTAGCCCTGTGAACTTTAATAACATTTTGCATTTTTTTCTTAAAAATTATTTTACCATATATTACTTTTTTAGAATCCTTTAGGTAGGCGCTTTAATAGGGATATAATAAGAATTATATATTAACAAAAAACAAACACGTAAGATTTTTTAAAATTAATATTATGTTAACTACTATTAACTATTCAATAAAAATGAAAATTTATATTTTATAACATATTATATAAGTTTTATTGCAGCAAAAAGTACTATAATAACTAATTTAAAAATATTAGTAAATTTAGAGTGTAAGACGTTACGCGTCGGTCCCGCCCAGGCAGCGCGCACAGGCACGGGTGTGGCGGCTTCCATGCGCCCCTCGCTTTACTGCGCCAAGTAAAAAAATATTGTCTCATACCAAATATTTTACTTTTATTGGATAGGCGCAAGCATGACTATTGTGTTTATTAGTAAAAAGAACAAATATAACGATTAATGTGAGAAGGAAAATTGTTAAAAATTTTCCGATGGCGCTGCAAGTCTGACGTCAAGAGAGCAGCTCTGGCTGCTATTGGTTATAAGAAGAGTCGTTAAAATTACTTTAAATGTGTAAAACTTTACTATTTGCGTAGTATTTAATTATTAAAAAAAGAATTTTCTAAGATAAAATATTATTTCGTTAATGCATAGAGCGGCGGCCACGCTTCGTGGTAGGTAGAGCGGTTTCAAGAAAGATGCCCCTATTCCGAGAATTGTTAAAATCGACACTCTGAATGCATTTTGTAGATAACATTTAAACGGTAAAAATATGTTAAATTCGTGCGGGACTGCACGTATCCCACGGTTATACGGCGTCTACGTAAATTCCATTGAATAGGTAATTGAATTTCATATATTAAATTGTAGATGCTACGCATGATCGAAATATATAAACTGAAGTTTTTTTTACTGTTACTCGATAGTCTCCTGACAACAAATATTTTTATAAAAAATTTTGTTAGTTAATCTACGTTATTTCAAATAATAGATATCTATTTTAGCAATATTTTATGGGTATACCTATTAGGAACATCTAAAAATTCAAAGGTATCACAAAAAAATATTTAAAAAGTTATTAAACCTCGCGCCATACTATGTTCAAACGAAATTCCGATTCGTATTTGTAAAACTAAATTATGTACATATTATAAAATAAGTAAAGATCCGTAACTCCTGGCAATACCTACCTATAAGTTGCTTGTGTAAAGATTATAACTAATAAATAATTTAACTACCTAAATATAAAAAAAATTGTATGGAATATTTTTACAAAATAAGTTTAATAATAAATATAATGTAAAAGAGTTTGGGTGTACCTATGGTACCTAGTGGGGGGTTAGTTCCCACGACAATAGGAACAATGTTTATTTTTATTCGATCTACTGTAGATGTTTCTTGGTCTTGTAACAAAAGAACGGCTTTAACTATGGCACTTAGCATGAAAACTTTGTGAATAGGATTAAAGCACAAAATCGTATTTTTATTCTGCCTGTGTTAGGTATTATATGCTATATCGCAATGCACAGATATATAAAAAAATCTACTATATGTACCTATATATATTCATCATTATATCTTACATATGTTCTTACCTATAAAATAATAAACTAAAAAATATATTATTCTTCTTATAATTACTAGGTGGACTTTTTAGAATCTGCTTAGGTATCTATATAAAATAAAGTAGCTTTTATCTGTGAGTTCGCCCTCTGATCAAATGGAACTAACGAAGAGATATAAATATTCTAAATGCCTAAAAGGTAACTTTAACCTACGGCCTAAAGCCTTTCTCTACAAATGGAGTACCCAACACAAAAATATTACTTCAAGGCAATATAGTGGTTTCTGAAATTAACAAGATCAATCATACAAACTCTTAATCTTTAGGTATAGTACCTAGCTATTAAAAAAATATATAAAATAATAAAATAAGTAGATAGATCAATATAAAATAATATATACGTATATAATATATTCAGAAGTAGGTAGGTATATCAATATATAAAAAAAAATAAGTTTAAGATAATTAAAATAAATGTGCTATGTACAATTTATGTTTTCCTTACAGTTTAAAACTAAATAGCTTTAAACCAACGTACGCTTACATTTTTCACAGTAGGTACGCATGCGGTTTTCACTAACCGCTAGACATAGTGCTACAAGAGAAAGGTTTATAGTTATACCTACTATATACAAAACATGTATATTATTTGTGTAATGTACCCGGCGAAGTCAATATATTTTAATATAAAAAACACATTTGATGTTTTATACAATTTATGAGAATATAAATACAAATTGACAATAGACATTTGATATAAATAACTCCGATTGAGAATAACGTAAAGCGCAATAGGCGCACACATTACTAACTAAGTACTATTTACTTCCACGATTTTATAACTAGGTAGGTATGCACCACCATACATTTTTTTATTACTAATTCAAAATATCTACCTGCAAATGTAAATTTAATTTCTGTATGTAGATAGATTCCTACCGCATATACATAGGTTAATAATAAGGTACCTACAGCTATATTTTGAAATTATTTCGTATGTTGCATTATTTTAATATTATATTTTTTAATATTATTTATTTAATATTATATTATATACTTTATTTTCCCCAATTAAATGTATAACGACAAAAAATATTCGTCGCCGGCAACGTAATAATTAAGTAAGAGCTTTATTATTGTCCTTGGTTTCCCCGAGGGAAGCGAAGGGCGGATATAGAGTGAAGCACACGTGTGCCGCATGCGCCGATAACGATGGTATTTTTCTACTACCGATGTTTACTTGTCGGTGTTAACATTATCGACCTTATTACAAAGGCACAACCACCAATATTCTTTAATGCATCATTCCTAATCATTTAAATTAAATGTCGGCATACTTAGTGTCATAGTATAGGGAAATATAAATTTGTTGTAACCAGGTAAGTACAGGAAAATGATACCGTTAGGCAGGAGTTGCACGTGGAAGGGAGTTCTGAGTAATGTAGGTAACTAGTTATAGCAATTACAAGTGCTGACGCAAATATCGCGCCCGCGCCGACGCCGTGCTGGAGTGAAATATAACCTAATACACTTAGTTAACAATACTTACTGTTTGTATCATATTTTCCTTATTAACATGTTTATTTTTAAATAAATAATACCAACGACTAATTCCAATTAACTGATAAATAGGTATCGGTTCGTTTGAAAGCGGAAGTTTGAAATGTTATCATAGCAAACTATATAATATTCTTAATTTTATTAGATAATTTTTTAGAATCACTATTATGGTCTCAAATATTTAGTGAACATAAATACCTATACGTATACGTATAGTACACGCATGTAACATAAAGGAGCGACTTTGATTATATGTACCTAATTAGGTATCTATTCGGTACCATTTTGCATACCTATATATACAATAATTATTTCTTCTTTCAACACAAATAGATTTTAAATAAATAAAAATCTTTTATTACTGTTTAACATGAAATATTTGTCATGGTACAATATGGATGAGTATTTTTAAATAAACGATACATAAGAAAAAATAGATTTTGGACCTCAATGAATATATGTATATAATAATATTAAAAAATAAAAGTGGTCTTGTCTTAAATGACATATAAGAACATTACATATAATAATTTCTAGGCAATTTAATATTCATGCAAAAGTAATTTGACTATATACAGTGTAATATGAATTTGTATGCTCCAATCGATATATCGACGTTTATAGATAAATACGACGATACAGATAGATACACACAATACCTAAACTTGTCATAGAGTATTACTAATCAGGTAGCTACATTTTTCCTAATCAGTATATCATTTTATATATATCTGGACTTCATAAAAGATAAAATCACACAACTAGATATTACAATTTTACCTACTTATAAAAAAATATGAATGCTTACTTGCTTTACTTTGTTTCCTATACCTTCATTATTATAGCATATGCTTATAAAAATATAACAAAATTTCTTAAGTTGAGCGAATACTACTGCTTACCTACTACCTACTTAATGTTTTATAGTGTTAGGAGATGACTGTGGAATAAGAATTTGAAAAATATTGTTTGTGATTAGAACAATAACAACTAAGTCTAAATTGCAACCTAATAAGCTTTTTAAATACTAAAACATAATCACTGACGTGGCATTAGCAATGATAGACGTAACAGCGCGTAGTCATTATTTAAAAATAAAAAAATTACACTTAAATTTATTAACAACTGTAGACAATACTTTAACAATAAATATAACTTGTTAGACTTAGGCAGTTATTAAAGCTAAGTTAGATAAATAAAAAGAAGGTAATTTTTCGTTCGATTTAAATTGTTTGGCATTTGGCACTAAAGCAAGAGCGCGCCGACTGCCTACTTGGGGCCGTCGGGGTGCAACATACTGACGGACACGCCTCCGCCAACCATCTCTACTACCCTACCGCGTGGAGTTATTGACCTAAACGTTATAAATTTTTCCAAATTAATAATTGCTGTACTCGCAACCTAGTCACTTTGTATTTTTTTTATTTCCGCCCGATCTTTAATAAAAGTATTTAGCATGTCACACACAAACAAAACGGTAGATACGTCAAACGACGTATGTAATATTGGGTGCCTAGAAATATACATTGCGTAGAAAGAAACAAAGGTTCAGTTTAGCATTACGAGCAATGTATCTAAGAACGTAGATAATGGCGTATCGCTCGTCAATGTGTGCGGCGCAGACGCAAGTGAGCCGTTTGTGGTACTTGCATGTGTGTGCGCGCAACCGTCAGTGTGCGTGCAGCCCACCAACGAGGTTATCAATCTTTAATGAGTCGCTTATTATTACTATTTAAAAAATGCGAGTTTGCCCACCTCTTTCATTTCATGCATCTATACAAATTAGAAATTGCAAAATGAAGTCAATTGAATGCACAATAATAATGAACACTACAACTAGATGTACGTACGTATGTATGACGTTGGTTATTCTCGTAATCAGTATAAGTATGTTCCTATTAATTAGCAAGTATATTTAATTGTATGTAAGTGTTTAACATTTATTAAATTAGCTCTCGCATTTAAAATTAATATGGTACGCAGTTGATTTGTTACGGTTGCTTTACTTGATCTAAATAACGGTACTTGTAGTCGTCACGTTAATACGGGCTTGGGGACCAACAGATACAAAAATAACGTTTTAGTTAGTAGTACTTAAATTACTAATTATTGTTTTACATTTAAATATTTAGGATTCATTTTTGAAAACACCTTTAAGGTTCATGCCCAAGTTTGATACTCGTTCTAGTTATACTAGTATCATTATACAATTGTAATTGGCCTGTTATCATAATTTGTTACTATAGGTACTTCATTCTACTTCACTGGTGATATACCCATGAGTACCTAACTGTCTATGAGATTTGATCATTTCTTTTTATAAATAATTTTGTATCTTATTAAAATTAAAACGTAACTTTTTTAATTACCGTTTGTAGATTTCATCGATTTTATTTACATCATTCAAGATTAGTTCCTACTATATATTTATATATTTTCACTTCCTTAAAGTCAGGATTATTAACATAATAACTTAATTTTCCATTTTCTTACAGTTGAAGTTGAAGTTATGTAAGGAATAAGCATTACCTTTAATAAGGTACACTACTGTACCTCCTTTGCCTTCATTGCATAGGTGTTACCTAAATTGGCGAAAAATGTTGAAATATTTAGTATCCTGGTATTGAGCCTGCATAAAAATTGTTATAATCAATGTGCAATTTAGCAGTGTGGGATGGTATCGGGCGGCGCGGTGGTGCGGCGGCTCGGCTCGACGTCCGGCGCAGGAATGCAACAGGTAACCGATTCCAGGAAGGCCGCGGCCCGTTACCGTGCCGAATATCTCCGGCAGTCAAACGCGCCGACAAGTGCGGCGGCCACTTGCGACAACACCGTGCGATGCACCGGACACCCCGCCCCGCCAACCCCTCCGCTGCATTCCAAACGACATTGAGTTAGAAACCAGTCGAGCGATCCCACCGCATTCTATCTGCACCATCCGGACCTTCTTCACCTAAAATTCATCGCTTGTATACACTGATACGATTTCCACGAACGCAAGTATATTAATTTTTTCGATTGATCCATTTGGGCAACTCGTAACCCTAATTTAAAGCATGTATTGCGTATGTGGTTATTAATAATCAGAAATATTGTTCAGATGCTTAGCTTCGTAACTGGACACAAACCATATTATGATACTTCGATGTCTAACAAATACATTTACATTTCAAATTGGCTAGAGGCAGCCAGCATCTTTTATTCTATGACCACCATATGTCCATATCTATATTTCACCGTTTTAACCGAATTATTGCATAGCAGCCCCTATATTGCCGCTGACAGCACAATTGCTAGATTCTCATGTGAAGTTAACAGTTTAAGTATGGGGCGCACCCTCACCCTAGGCGGCGCACGCGCACTTCTCTAATTCTATAAATAAATAACTTCATTCAAACGGTATGATGTTATACATCTGGAGTGCAACTTATCTTACCACTATTTCCTGTCACGTTTGGGGATAGTATGACTATCTTAATCAAGTATGTATAGAGTAATTTTCGTGCGCTTTAAATTTAAGTAACATTTGGATCATTTTATTAGGAACTTTTTTGTATTATTTCTTTTTAAATCATTATCAATATTTTTCGAGGAAAGGACCATCGTAAGCGAAAATCGTATTTTTTAAAATGTAGAACAAACAATAGAACAATATACTGTGTCAGGTATTTTGTTGTATTATGTATAGAATAAAAAAAAGAATCTACTGATGTTATTGTAGATTCATTCATAACTGTGACTTGGATGGCTTAGCGGGGCAAAAAACACCGGGGAGCTTAGGCTCCAATGTGTCCCCTAATAGTTCCGAATGAGAGTAAACGAGACGAGAAACGCACATTGCCAGATGACTCCTTCAAGTTGCTATTGTCCAAGTGCAGCGGTGGTGTAAATAGTGGTGGGTTATTTTATACAAATATCATAGAAAAGTTAATCCTTCAATCATTTTACATATATAATTGACAAAGATTTTTGAAGTTATCTCATTAAAAGGAAAGTAACCACGATGTTTGGGAAGTTTGTCATTTTATTCATTTTTGGTTTAACAAGACAGCTTGATTTCATACTTTAACTCTGAATGTATTTAAAATAGGTGGAAATGGCGAAAATCTACGCAATGTATATGAGATGATAGTATATTATAGAGGAGAAGCGTGATGTATAAAAAAGTTTTTTTGTAATTCAAAGTAATAAGGACAAAATACTAATTTCATTTTGAACATCTAGTACCTATACATTTTGTTTTTATATCTAGGTTAAAACTTAGGTGAGTCTGGGTCTACAGCCAATAACAAAATATATATTCTTTATTGCTTTGAAAAAAAAACATGAAGTACAGACACATGAAGTAGTATAGTTAGTAAGGGTGGACTTATCTCTGTAAGAGATTTCTTGCAGCCAACCTGTGAACGTGGGTGAAAGCAGTATACCTATAGCGAATAGACAGACAATAGGCATAGAAAATGCAATGTAAAGGTTAAATAAAAATAAATAAAACATAATTAAAATTCATAAATAGACATATATATACTCACATACTAACAGAGATATATACACCATAAAATATATAGTATATTAAAAAATATAAATATAAATAAACATATAGAAGTAATATGAATACAACATAGTTACATTAATGATATTATCAGACACTGTTTAATTCATTAATTAAGTGTTTTTTTCCATGAATACTTTTTATTGGTTTTTCAGAATAGACTTAGGATATTTAATCCGAAGAAATGGAACTTGTACAGAAAATGATTCTTGCAGGAATTTGGTATTGCTCATTGGTACCAGACAAGATCTACTCAAGCGTATGAAGTCGGAAGGATTTTTTAGTTTTGGTTTTGGTAGTTGAGTATCTTAAAAGATGAAGAAAGGGTTGGTCGAAGATACGACGATGAAAATGAATAAAGAGTCAATTATGCGAAAATGAGATACGTGGTCGTGATTTCGTAGACTTTAAATAGAGCGCATATTGAGATTTTGAAGACACTCTAACTTATTAATTTGCTCCTCAGTCACATTCCCAATAGCAGAAATCAGCAAAGTCAAGATTTGGCAGGAGAAGATATTACACTACCATCATTTTGGTTTTATGAGAAAGGAACTATTGCAGACGCTTAAGAAAATGATAGGGGAAATGCATGCGTTTACAAGTTCACTAAGTGTCTAAGTTATGTTACAGTCAAAAATTAGACCCAAATTCTTCACTCTGTCATAATATGGAATCTAAATTCCAGAGTATAATCCAAGCCGCTGAATTGCAATTCTTTTTACTTACAAATCTGCTGCTGCTGCTTATTAAATTTGTTGCTTAATTTTAACATATTTTGTTTTTGTGACATCATAATTAGATATCGATTGCATAATTGTATAGAGATACTTTAATTATAACTTAATTTTATCGAATTATACTATAAAAGTTATCAAAATATGACTTAAAATAACTTCAAATCCCTATAAAGTGGATATTCTACAGTTGCTATATAGCAACTGTAAAATATATTGAGCTATTTAACCGTCGCGACGTACATACTTTCTAAGCCAGTAGTCTAAGCTTTACTCAATTTGTAAGATACATATACATATATATTTATAACATACAAGATAAAAAACTAAAATAGACTGAGGTGTTTTATGTAATTATGACACATGAACTATAGCTGTATAAATAATTACTGAGGGTAAAATTTAGTTCTTAGTTAAAACCAAAGAAACGCAAAAAATATGAACGTATGGTGCCCATACGTATTCACATCACGTGGAGTGATGACGTTAAACCGGAAATATAAAGGCGATATATTTTAAGCCGAATGCCCCCTGCGACGCTTTTCAATCATCCACTAATAAGCAGGAAAGTAATCTAGACAAAAGTTTAAAATTAGGCGGCTAGGAATAGATCGAAAGGTGAGCTTTGGCGCGGCGGCCTCATGAGACAAAAATACACGCGTGGCGTCGTCGACCGCCCGCCCGCCGCTGACGCCGGGCTGCGGGCGACGACGGGCACCCAAACACTCATTGTGATTCATATACCTTATCCTTAGCATATTCGACCGTGGTGTATCGGATATATTTACATTTAAAAGCTAAATCAGAACGATTATATTACTAATATGTCCAATATTTAGTAATTCAAATAAATTACGGAACTAATCAATCAGTCCATATATGTCTTTATAACAAAGACGTTGCAGATATTAAATTGATAGGTCTCACTTGTTCTATTCGAATAAAAACTTGTGTAAGTCTAATAACTTACAATAAAAACAAGCCTTGGCGCCACTGGAGCCAAGTGCAGAGTTAATCTTCTGTGTTTAATATACATTTTTAAATACATATAGGTGGATATACTTTACATGAACATATTATAGATCATTTCTATTATTTATAGTAATGTTCAGTTGTTAAATAGGTATAAACATCCACCTTTATTGAATAAGCCCTATATGAGAACGATAAACGACGGTATTATTGTTATAAGTTTCAGATGCATTTACAGAAAATTAAGCAAAAGAAACAATAAATATATTTAAAAAAATTAAACATTAATTTTATTAATTCAATTAAATATCCCAAGGTTATATAGCTAATTCAGTTAAGCAATTAATATGACACTTTTATGCAGGAATAAAATATTTATTTAATTTTAAACTAAAATATATTTAATGTAGTTATTAATGTGTGGGTGGCGAATGCTTGTAAAAAATTTTGTACACAGATACTATAAACAAACTTAGTTCAGTCGTTAACTGAACAAGACCGATAATTCATAAAGGCTCTCTTTTAGATACGGATTCCAATGAATGCAGACTAATTATATTTATGACCTTTTTGTACAAAATTGAGAAAAGAAATGAAGGAAAATTAAAGCCGCGATACTTATTTAATTGATGATTCTTTGAAATTTGCTCAGCTCTGCATACACTTCATTAACTCTTGAGTATAAACGTGGATTTCTTTAATAACGAAAGCATTATGTAAATTTTATTATCTATACATTTATCAATAAAAAGAGCGAAATTTATGTGAAATGTTAGTGTTGTTAGCTTTTATATATTTTGCCAATATCAAGTATTTTAAATAAATCACCACAACTTTTATAATACTTTTAATTAATTATAATTACATAAATTTATTATAACATTTTAATTTAAGCGTATTTTTCGTTGACTTGACGGACGTCCGGTTCCGACGTGCGATTACACATACGCATGCTCGATTGCGGATTTCCATCGGATATCCATACGTCACGTCGTGTGGATAGTGCACGACTTTCAATACTTTCTAGCTAAAATGTTATTATTTAATACATATGTATGAATGTATCGCATTCCTAGTATTAATTTATTAATATTCAGTATATAGTTCATATTGTGGGGAGCATTAAAAAGTATATAATTTAAAATGTATACAAAATTCATCGAGCAAATTTTAGATCACGTACACACGGAGAATACATTGATTATTTTAAAAAATTAAATGTACATTAGGTATATCATCTATCTAGCATACTTTTTTTTTGTTGTGAGTTTAATGCTGTTAGCCCTATTGGCCTTGACAGCGACACCGGTTGGGAAGGGAAGAGGATACTCTGTCCCTGAGAAGTAACAAGCACTATCGTGTCTGCTTGAGAGGAAACAGCGGCAAGGGCGTCCCCTGCGGGACTCGAGCCTCGGCTTGCGGCCGACGAGCGGGCTGGGGGATGTTCCCTATTCTTGGAAAACCAGCCGCGACCTGAAGACGCGGTTGGAGAAACTTAAACTAATCTGCAGGGACCTAGCAATCCCTAACCGCTGGGCCCAGCCACGCCAAAACGCGGTCGGGCCGTCAAATATGCTGGACTTCGTCGTCGTTTCCGTCGACGGCGGTGTAAGTGTCGTGTATGTGATTTGTGCTTCCTACCTAAATATGGGGCATTAGCAACTGTAATGGGATCATCTGGGTCTAATAGAACGCTACGAGGGCGTAGCTGAGCTGAGCTTAGTTTTAGCGTACGGGGTGTAGTCACACGCCTGTACGATAAGGGGGTTCGCGTGACTAGCTGCGCGCTCGAAGTAGCACCTGGATAGGCCTTGGCAGTACTCTTAAATCGATTTCAGTTTGAAGTCTCTTTGTACGTCGACATTGCGAACGAACCAGGGGCAACCTGACGCGATTCGCAAGAATTTATTCTGAACAATTTGAAGGGCATTCAGCTTAGTGTGTGCGACCACGACACGATGTTTGTGAAGGAAACACTTGATATAAGGAAAAAAAAGAAATGTCTTAACGCTGGCACGGCGAATACTCGTACCTATATCCGTCCGTTTGTCATCCGTTTGTGTATCTATCGGTATGTCTGTCTATCAAGACCATATTCAAGATTGCGTGGAGATATCAAGCTGAAAATAATATCAAATATTCAGGGACTGCACTGGAACAGTACTATACCCTTAAAGCATATAAAATTTTACGTCTACGCAATTAAAAGATATGATTATAAAAGCGTTTATGTTTTATTTCTGCCATTGTATGTATTTCGCCGCGGGAAATGCGCTCCTAGTAAATTTCCGAGAAATAATTTCCCGTTGAGGAAATTATAAAAGGCAAGGAATTAGAACTTGCAGTACAATGACGGAAGGAAAAATGTAAAAATTGGGATTTTATACTTAGCTAAACCATTATATACGTTTGTAATGGTTTATTTTCTCTTGTACATTTCATAGAATATAAAAAAAATATTTTTCACAAAAGAATTATGCACTAGACATATGTACAAACTTAAACGCGATATCTTATCTAAATGTTATATAAAACAGAAATTTAAATTGCATATAATTTTGATCAAATCTTACCATCCTACTGGTCCCTTATAAATGTTATATATATAGGATATATAACATTTATAAGGGACCAGCTCTAAAACATGACAAGCCATACAAATTTTAGTATTTGAAGAATTCCTCTCATAAATTATTATTAAACAGTTGTGTCCCCTATCGTCTTCAGTTTAATGTGAGGGTTTCCCTCGTTTTTCCTGGGATTCCATAATCAGATCCTGACATGGTTACAATGGTATCACCTATATATATATATTTGCTTGAAAGAGGGTAGTACATTGAACCTCCACCTTTTTGGTAGTCTAAATAATTTGCAGGTGCAAGTGTATATACTAATAAACCGACTGGCCTATGAGTGCATACGATAAAAAATACGATAAAATTGTAACGATATTGTTTTGTTACATATTGGTTTTTAGCAGATCCATATAATTTATATTCTGCTTATATACGATTTGTATGTGTGCTTATCCTAGTGGATAATAATCACAAAACAGTGGAAAAGCGTCTGACGGTAAAAACGACAACGACGGTAGCGTCTTCGATTCCCACGCAGACGAATCAATTATTTTCATTTCTCCGCTCTGGCATACAAAGTATGACGTTTAGATTTGGTTCTCAACTTGTTATGTGTCGAATTCAGACTAGGTCCTAACACTCGGTTCCCTCTATGTTGACTGTTTATCTAAAGGTGAATTTGAATAATGCATTTGCATGTAAAAATGCAGTTGCATAAGCACTCAGAATATTGGGTCATCTCTACAATGTAGAAGCAATACATATATTTAAAATAAATTTACAATTAACAAGTAAGTGGACCGTAGTGCTCATTACCTGTCCTACAAAGTTGGTGTCGCATTTCAACTCAGGGATACTGCGTAATTTCGTGGAAGACTCATTGTCGTCTTCTAATGATAGTTCATTGCATTTTTATGTTACTTAAACATATACACATACGTACTACATGTGTATATGAGGATCTATATGTTTAAATAACTTACAAAATCCAATCTCAAGTAAACACATATATATATATATATATATATATATATATATATATATATATATATATATATATATATATATATATATATATATATATATATATATTAATATGAATGGTTCATATGGCTGTTAGCTGTAAGTTTGTTTTTTAGTATATAATATCAAAAAAAACACAATGTATTCGTCTATCAGTTATAATATAAAGTAATTTTTATGTAGAATTATGTTTTATTATCGATCTTTATTAAATAAAACCACACTTGTGAAGAATACCGTGTTCCAAGAGATTAAAGCTTATTTCCGCGCGCGAACGCACCAGATGAGTAAGACGGGCGCGCAGATGTAATGTGACTATATATGTACATATTTTATATAACAATGTGTTTGCCTTAGGTTTTGTAATTGGATTTTAATTTATATATTTTAAATTTATTTACGTTTATTTAATATATCATGTATCTTGATATGTATATATATATATACATACTAGCTTTTACCTGCGGTTTCACTCTCGGGACACATTCTAAGTGTTCGAGGTATGTATGTTCGAGGTGTATCGAAATAATTGTCGTAATGTAATATAGCCTTATAGCCTTCCTTATTAACTTGAATATCCAAAACAGAAAGTTTTTTTAATACGAACCAGTAGTACTCAGCTTATAAAGTTCTTCAACTATGTTTGTTTCTTATATGTACAAACATATACTACGGATATTATGTACAAAATATAAAAAACTTAAAAATTAAATAAAGTTAAAAAGTTTAGAATTATTGTAGAATAGAAATAATAATAATAAGAAATATATATCATTCTTATACACAATTAAAACAGATAATCAACTATTTTGTAAAAAGAAAATATATATGAAAGATATCTAAAATGAAGCTGCCAACGAATGGGGGGCGTACCTACTCTAGGTATTGAGCAATATGAGCATCCCGCATAGAAAAGCAGCCCATTGTTCTAGTAACAGCATTAATCTATTCCAAGTGGCGCATGAAATTTAAAGTATTCTGTTCTCACGGAAACCCACTCCCGCACAAAAGGTACGATATTGAAAATGTAAGTCAAGGATGAATTGAGCGCCGATGTCAGACTTCGTACCGTGGGAGTCCTCGCCGCGAACTGCGACCGCGTGACGTTACATGAATGATTCTGAAATAGAAAAATGTTCACCACCACCACTGAACTAAACAATGTCGTAAATACGTGATTAATGGCCCGGAGAGAGTTGAGTCGTACAGTCTCGGGTGGCGCCGCCATCGGGTTCTTATACATCTTTACCGTCAAAAAAAATATATATATATTTATTATATAAAATGAGAATGAATAGATAGCTTAAAACAACTATACCCATTTTTGGATTAAAACATATGTTCGTCACATAGTTACGTACATGCATTTTTACTAATATTTTTTTATATTTATTGTCTACAAAGAGAGAAGAAATGAATATTTAACATCCATTGATTAGTAGACGCCATAAAAGCATCATATAGAAATTCCTAGTAAAGTTTAATCAATTATACGGACAATATGTAGTCAGGGCAGGTCATTGAAGGGCCGATGGTAGAGAAAGGCCTGGACCACGGAGGGTAGTACGGCGTGGGGAGCAGGGCAAAGGGAGAGGGCTGAGGGGAGCAGCCGGGAGCAGGAATATTCAAAGCGTGAGAACGCCGCGCGACCCGCATGCCGCGACTTCACATATCTCACGCGCGAACTATTCAAATTGTCTGTGAAATTTCGACTCTACTTGTTTGATTTAGAACTGATATTGGTTCCTGTGGCGGTTGCGGTTATCGCGCAGAACGTTCGAGGACAATACTTTTCTAGTTTAGGTACGGCTGGCATTGGCCCGGATACCATCGATGAGCGTGCACGTCCACTAGCACACTGACAACAATACTCCGCCAATACACATCTGAAAAATTGTACCATATTATAGCCAGACCTTTACATGATAGTATATAATTTTAACGAAATATATAGCATATGGTAATGTGATACAAGGCTATAGACACACAGTGCAATATATTAACTACATTCACAGAAAATATTCTTAGTATTATTTAACTAGCTCATTGTTTTGATCCAAAGTGATCGTCTGAATGCCTGATCTACCGCAAATATGAAACGTACTGATCATATGACTTGATGGGTAAAGGTCGAAGTTAAATTTGAGTGAACGTTAATAGTCCTTTTAATATGAAACGATGTCTGTATGGTGATTCTGTGGGTGTGTAGTCAAATTATTTTTGACTATGCAGTTATGAAGAGATTTAATTTTCGTAGACAGCTCAAGAGGGGTATTCTAAGAACAAAAAAGTGAAACTCATGGATCGAACAGATTTCATGTCACGACAGTTGCGACACGATCGTCTCACCTTGAGCATTAGACGCATCCTAAATATAGACATCGGATAACGCATTCGAAGTAACAATGCGGTACCGTTTCTAATGGACTTGTAATTTTAAGATTGAATGCGATCGTACAACATGCTCAAAAAATTGGGGAAAATTTCCAACAGGGAAGAGGGGGTCAGGGGTAGACGGCGCGCGCGGGGGCCGGGGTCGGTTTCGGCGGGGCCCCGGCGGGCGTCGACCTCGTGAAAGGCGCGCGGCGGCGGCGGATCCGCGCCCGCGCCGGCCGCTCGCCTTTTTACGCGCTCTTTCCCGCGCCGCCGCCAACCCCGCGGGCCCCCGGCGGTCGCCGCCCGCAGATAGCGAGCCAGCAACTATCAACCGACGCACCGTCTGCGTCGCTTATAACTTTTATATTTAATATAAATTACCTGTTTCTAATTTCCCAATTAATAAATTATAATTGTTATATTATGTGATAGCATACAAGACATACGTTACCATTTTACAATCTCGCCGCTAATGTACGTTAAACGGTACATACTGTACAGTACTGTACAGTACAGTTGTTAGATCAAATAATTACAAACGCAGTACGCAAACTCCTGTTAAATTATTATTAATAATATTGTTATTGATTTATAATTTTACTAATGTCACATTTAAATTAAAGTTCCAGTAAAATAATATCAACAATGAAATTTCGCTTTATACGATTCACGGATTTTTCTATTTATGAATTTCAGCGGAAAAGCGGCCCACAAGTTGGTGTTCACTGGCCGCCGCTCCGCCGCCGCTTCGCCCTAATTAAACAATAATCGAAAAACTACAATGAACGGGCGCGCGGCTCCGTCCTCGGTGTCCCGCGCCCCCCCGCCCCCTGCCCCCCAGCCGCCCGCCGTCCCCCGCCGCTCACCACCGCGCCGCCTTCACCCCCGCGCCCACCCGCGCGCCTCCTGACGTCACCGTTGCACTCCTCATTATCGCCTCTCGACTGCTAGAGCGCTCTCACACTGCGCTACAATTATACCAAACATGTGGCACAGTTAAACTCTATGTACATACATGGTACGCGAAGTCATATCGCGTCACCGAACTGTTCTCCTCAGTACCTACCTATCTTACGACTAAGGCGAAGGTGACTAATGGCTTACATATATAGCTCATATATTTTCAAATTAAAAATAAATAAATTTACATAGAGACTTGGAGCCTCTATTTAGTCGCCTATAATAGTAAGTATAGTAGAGATTTCAAGTCTTTTGTTTGTCTCATGGCGTGGTTAGAACCCTCTAAATATTATGTTTAATATACATTCATTGATGTTAGCTATTCGATTTATCACAATTAAGAGCCACGATAAATTTGATATCCTTAATGGAGGAGGCATATGCCTATTGTTACACAATTTAAAATTAAATGACATGGATAAATGGATCGCTGTTTTCTCTTTACGCCGCGTATTTACTAATACTGGAACGATATACTCGTAGAGGGAATATAAACGATATATATATATATATATATATATATATATATATATATATATATATATATATATATATATATATATATATATATATATATATATATATATATATATATATATATATATATATATATATATATATAATACTGAAAGTATAAACGTTCTCAGAGACGATAAGTCGAGCCGCGGTATAAAGCATGGCTCGAGTTACAGTGACGCATACGCCGTCAGAGCGGCGTCACCGCGGTACACCTGTACGAATTACGACGTCATCAACGGTTCTACTCGCGG
Organism: Dione juno; assembly: GCA_037127375.1. Lineage (NCBI taxonomy): Eukaryota > Metazoa > Arthropoda > Insecta > Lepidoptera > Nymphalidae > Dione > Dione juno. The sequence goes on from JAXRJS010000052.1 coordinate 2,538,589, forward strand.
TCTATTTTTTGACCGTTCTAATTAGATATTAGTCACGTGATATATAAACTTTATATATAAACAGCAATACGGAGGAGATGGAAAGGGATTTTTTCCATTGATATTGATATAAGTTACTGTTTATAATAAGCTATGGTTGTACATCTCGCATTCTTTATTAAAGTTTAATGGCAGTGGTTTTCTTTCCATTTAATTCGTTAGCTATGCATGCTTCAATATTATCGAAATCCGACATATGTGATACAACTATTTAATTATGTCAAATAAAATATATTGCACAATAGTCATTCGACTATTGTGCAATATTTATTAACATATAATAACAAATTATAACCTAGTACCAAAATACTAAGTGCATGAAATTTTTTTAATGTGTTTAAAAAAAGATTATTTAAATTATTACGAACGGTACGTTTACCGCCTTTTAGAGCGCGACGAGACTTTTGCCTGAATATGATTGATCTGGTGTATATAATATACACATACATACATACTTATATCTATAAATACACTGTGACATTGTGTATAGTAATTTTCTGTTCAACATACAACCTTACTACATAGGATTAGAACTCAATATCCAGTTTCAAAGTGCAGATGAGAATATCTGAACATAGATTGAGGCTTGTCTTAAATTAAACTAATTGAGTATGAGTTTGATGATAAAAATTAAGCAAATATAATAAAAGATTCAGTGCTTTTGAGTATTCTCAACTCAATTTGGAATTCTCGAAAGGCATATTATTGTCACACGTGCTATAAGCTCTGTGGTACGCAGGTGGTTTGAATGTCGTACGCGAGTTTTGGAACTTAGCATTTTTATAACGAGAAAAACATGTAAGGCGTTTTGTAGGAAACTATAACATTATACATCAGCAAATTGTACAACAACAGTAGGTATATATCGCAAATATGGTAATGTATACATTTAAATAGCAAAAAAGAATTTCTGGAATAAATATAAGTTAAGTTGGAACAGTTTTGGAATATTAATAAGTACAGTAAGTATATACTATGTTTAATTTACAATTATTTCATTAACGTGATGTGAGAAACCGGAAAAGAGTCTGCACACACATGGACATTGCACACATATATTTACTATACCTACATAAAATATGCATATAGAAATGATCATTTTTATTTATATGCATATATTGTACATAATATATACATTTATTTTTCACATAAAGAACAAATACGTTCTGAAGTTTCAATTTAAAGACGAAGGGATTCGAAAGCAAGTGATGTACAAATTTTACAACGAAAAAAGATTGCTAACTAAATAAATAAATGTCTAGTTAAAGTCACCCTTATATATTTTGTACCTGGTTAAAATTTAGTTCGTTATAAAGGTACCTTGAATAATAAGGACAAAAGCTAATGTTACTAATTGAAAATTATCGAATCTATTGGTAAATTAGTGAATTTAATTAAAATTTGTTAATACTGAATGTTATATTCATATTAGTCATATTTTATGAAACCTAAATCAAAGTTTTGTGTACATTAAGTACACATAAAGTGCTCAGAATAAAAATTGGCTGCGGTTATTTTTTTTAAAATGAATGACGTTCAAAATCGAAGTCATAAAATATTGATAATGGAAATAAATTTTATATTGTATTGTATGTTGTATTAATTCTGGTGCCAAAGAGCATTAATTAAGAAAGGTTTAAGAGCAAGCATTAGAATAACTGGAGGAGCAATTTCTTTTTAAAAGCTTTCTTTTGCATAATTATAATTTTTTTTGACTACTTACCTACTGGGAAATTTCAGTGCAAACATCTGTGTGTAAATTTTTGAAATAAAGAAGTTTTATAAAATTCTATGACAAGCTGTATAGTATCATGGTCGGTATCGCAATCAAACGCAATAGACGCAGTATATGTTTGGTTGTAGGGTTAAAACAAGTAAAGGAACGTAACGGAGTAAGCTGCTCCAAGAGTGGCAGAGGATGAGCTTTCTCTATTCTTCTATGTTAGATTTTGTCAAAAGAGGATATAAAGGAAACGATGGTATTGAAATAAAAATAAGAAGCAGATTGAATTTAGTTACATCACTTAGAATATTCTGAATTCAAACAAGAAACAAAATTTGCTTATTTTGTAAATACCAGATAATTAGAATCGAACACCATTTAATCAAAGTATAACAATTCAGTTTTCAATACTTATTGTTTCAAAAGTTTACCACATTTTCTCTTTAAAATTATTATTTGGTTAGGGAGAGGGAGGAGCTCTGGACAGTGGAGGCGAACGTAGATACGCATTTTAAAGGAGCGTCTTAAGTACTATTTCTGATATACCGACATTTTTTGTTTCTCAAGGCACGAGAATTCCTAACCTGGATTACTCGAATTTCTCGTGTATCTCGAGAAATTATTTTTTTTCTAAATCCGATGTGATTTAAAAAAATTGTTTTATTATAAAGTTAACCGATGAATGAGAAAAACTAAACTAAAACGACATATATATACCAGGTGGAAGTAAGAACGCGAAATATAACAGAGAAATCTCTCTATAACTAGAACTATCATCAACTGATTTTTAGAATATACGTCGAAGACAGCACTAGTAGAATCATTTGGATTTTGGTGAGGTATCGAAAGGACAGTTGAGACGAGCCTAAATGCACGTTTCAAAGTCTGTATTATCTTGTTTGTTTATGAACAGTTCTCGAGGCATCGAAGTTTTTTCCCGTCTCGACTAAAGACAAATTGCACGAGAATTCCCGCCTCGAGATCTCTTGAGTTGAAACGCTAGTCTCAACCCTACACTTGGAACGCAAATCCCAGATTCTACTTCGAGCTCCCTTGCCTGCAACGCGATCGTCAACCGCACGGTGAATCGCTACGAAGCTTAAGCATCTCAACAGTAGTCAAGTAGATACATTTACTGTGACGTAGTTTTTGACGCGCTAAAGATTTATTTGAATTATTAATATTGTTTGTTTATGTTGTGTGTGTTGTTTATATTTGTATCATGTTTATATTTGTCTCAAACTTTGTAAACATACTTTCCTAAATACTTTCTTGAAATCTCTATCATCCATTTAAAGAAAAAAACAATTTCAAACTTCTATATATTTGATTTTTTTATTAATTAAGTAATAAAATAAAAAAAGCAAATACATATCTAATTACAAAGTATCGATTGAATTTCATTCATTATCAATTCTTAAAAACCAAAAATCTTTGCGGACAAAACCAATAAAAAAATCAACACCTAGAAAGAAGAGTTCTATAATTATCAATTATCTATGAAAATATATTATTATTATTATTATTAATTATAAAAAAAATCATCAATTAATACACACTTATTTCTTGGTTTTACCTTGGTCATATTATCACAATACATGTAAATAGAAACGTTACATGTTATTAATTATGTAGTAGGTAGGTACTATTTTTTTGTAATTTTATTAAACAGATAAAAAATATTGTATACAAAAAACTGAAGCGGCTAGTTCAAATAATAGAGGATAATTTTGATAATATAGCAACTGCAACTGAATATTACTAAAGATGAAGGTAAGATATGGGGACTTTATACATGTTGAAGTCTTTTTTTTACATCCAATAGGTATTTTTTATATTCTATATAAAGTTTAATTATTAAGCGCCAAATCAAAACATAAGTACTTTTTTGGCCCTGCCATTTTACGTCGATGGAATCGTGTATTAGGTACTTGGCTGATGTTAAAAATATGTAAATATAGCTCATAGACAGTTTGACAACGTTCTATTACCATGCCTACGTATTCCTTTGCGTGTTTGATTATCACCTTTGAGTTTCTAGCGCGGACCCCGTCTGGGCCCCGTGGCTGATGCTACGTACTCGTCGTAAGGCAAATATGATAAATATGAAGTAAATTTCACCTTCGTTATGATTTTACCATAATTTTTCAGTATATTATGAATATAATGAATGATTATATTCATAATATACTCAGTATATTATGAATATATGAATTATATTATTAATAACGACAACAAAACTTGGTTCCATGATTAGCAAAAAGCTTACGTCAAAATATTGTGTACATTTTCTAATGCTACTTATAATTTTGTTTAATAGTTGAATCTAAAAGACATCTAGACGAAGTGAGTCCGCTTTCATAATGTTTACATAACATTGTCTGGCTAGTCTCAACGGCTGCGGTTATTTTCTCGTCGTCTTAGACTTTTAGATAGATTTGCTTCATGTTTATTAAAGTAAGCACTACTTTTGTTCATGTATTATGTCAATATTAAAGTTTAAAAATAAACCTTTAAAAATAAGAATTTAATGTACTTCAACTACTCAAGTAGTTAATTGGAACTGCGCAATTTTCAAGATTTCTTTCGGCAAAAGAAAAAATCAAAACCCTTATGAGATCGCTTTGCTGTCTGACTGTCTGTCTTGACAGGCGTCAAGACTATTTATCTCAAGAACTCGTAGAGGTATTAAGCTGAAATCAATATCAAATACTCAAGCCATTGGAGCACAAAAAAAAAATCTTATTCAACGCAATCAAAAGATACGGCGGTTTATGCTCTATATCACATAAAAAACTAATACAACCTTTAATTTGTAGTTTGTTTCATAGAAAAATTAATGTTTTTAAACTGTAAAGTTAAGATGTTAGAGTTGTTTAAAAAATCATGAATTTGGTACGGAACCCTCGTTGCTCGAGTCGAACTAGCACATGACCGTTTTTTTTAAATTACAATGTTAAGCAACATATAACAAAAAAATTAAATAAATATCCCTTCCTTGTTATTATAATAGCACAATTCACAATACGTTTGTGTATGTATTTGCAGGTAACATTAAGTCAATCCATAAGTTAACATTACGTAGTTTATCAAAAATAAAATGATAATACGAAATAATGAAAAGTATTGGTACACGACAAGCTTACAATAGCAGCGATCATAGAATACGAAAGAAAAAGAAACTACTGCACCAAAAACAAATTTTAAGTGGTACTCAAAACAAAGAATAGGGGAATCGAACCGATAGTTACCTGTTCTTTCAAACATCTACCAACTGAGCTAGAATGCTGGATATTTTAAAAATAAGTATATCCCTATCTCGTTTTCATAAAGTATTTGTAAGTTTGTTAATATTTGGGAAACAATATATTAGCGTTGCATATTAAATGTATTAGGAGTGAGGCAAGAGCTTTGAAATATTTGTTGCAGAGGCATTTCTTCACACTTTACTAATATTTATCATTGCGCAAACGTTTATGTTTATGTCGTTTTATAGATACATTTAGTAGTTTTTTTCTCAAATTCTTAAACTGTACTTATATAACTTGTGTTATGCGGGCATTTGTATGCTTTGTGTTATCATTAATAATGTTACGATTTATGTATATGTATATGTATACGTATGTGTATATATATATATATATATATATATATATATATATATATATATATATATATATATATATATATATATATATATATATATATATATATATATATATATATATATATATAAACATATAGTTTAGATCAACGAAAACAAAAATATCAATACAAAAACTTGATTTATCTTTATGATTGTGGTCTATGCATTATTAATACATGAAATGATCTTTATTTAATGGAGCTTAGAGTAATCTTTTGTGTTTGTGTTATATTTAGATATATATATTTACATATTTATATGCAGATTAACATACCTTTTTGTCTGGGATTACCAATATATTAATACTAAATTATCAATAAAATGAAACGTACAATAATGACATTATTTCATTTAACATTTACTTGCAACTTGAGTCGAGTGGACTTAATCATTATCCTCGCCATACTTATTTCACAACTTATTGTTATAAAATATATCAGGTTCAAATTTTTTGTTTATTTTAAGGTATAGGTAGCCTACCTATACCACGCGGTTTCTATATATTTAAAGTGGAGCTGATTTCTTAGAACTCTTCATCAGATGTTCCAGGCTTTTGATTTTTATGGGTGATTTGCTATTATTATTATGGTGGCCAGTTTTTAAAATCAATTATACTGAGAGTATATACTCTGTTAGGTTAGGTTAGGCTTGATGGCCACACAAAAAAATATTGCAATTCGCCATGTAATTCCAGAGGTTAGCTATTACTATTATTTAATTTCCTTAACTTAATATTTTAAGCGGAATATATTGAATAAACAATCGCGCTATTCTCACATTTTTGTTATAGTACCTATATATAAATGCTTTATTTGATACAGTAACTCCTTTATGGATAGATGTTTATTCTATTAAGTTACGACGTTGGACTTTGTTTATGAGTCACTGTAGAATATAGAAATGCAATTATAAGCTTTCGCGCGTACTACATAGAGACAGTTATACAAAGTAAATAAGGTATTAGCAAAAATATGTACAGGTAATATGTACTTTATAACAAATAATAAATGTTGTCATTTTTATTCACTACAATTGTTATAAAATAAACATGATTTGTTATTTAGGGAACAAGTTACTAGGAAGGAGAATTATTGCATTTAAAAAACTTTGTTATACATTTTTTTATTACCAAGTAGGAGTATCTTGCTTGTATTAGGTAATACTTGTCTCAATCAATTTTTATTAACAATATATAGATCGACAAAATTTTAAGATTTTTTTTCTTTTCAAAAACACATTAAATATAAGTAAGGAGAAATTTACAACTACTAAAAATTAAGCGATTCTTAGGTAATTGTTGGTTTAAACCATTATAATTTATCTTTTTTTATCTCCTAATAGCCAATAGTCAGATGTGATCGCACCTAATATTGACAGCCTGTGGGAATACAATTTCTTTTGTAAAACATACTTGAATTGATACGTACTAAAAGATAGCAAAATGAAATACAATGCGAGTGGCGTCGCAAGCGCGGCGTGACGGGCAGGTGTGCGCCGAGGCTGCCGGCCGTTGAGCTCCCACTTCCGACCATGTCTGGACACCGCAAATTGCAATTCATTCTCGTAACAAATATTACACGAAACCATTCTGTGTGCCCCTCAAAAGCGGCGGAAATATTTAAACAAATGCAACTGACCTCTAAAACCAACTCCGACTGAATCGATATCCTAAGTTTAGTTTGCATCGTTTCGTTAGCTCAATTATCGATCGTTTGTATTGATCATTCATTCTTGTAAAGTATTCATTTTGACTATCAAAAGCAACATATGTCACAAGAGTGTTATGCTAGTGGATAAAAAACAATATTGTTCATGCAGAATTGTTTGCACTGTAAAAATACGTGCATGCATAACTTACTGATATGCACAAGGAGCGGCCGCATGTGATTGAGGAGTCCCTAGCAGTCCCTAGCAGCAGGGTCGGGTTCCGACGCAACGATGCAACTTGCAGCGTGCACGGGGCGCGGGCGCACGCGGCTGACTGCAGCCGAGAGGGGCACCCCGCGCCCTCTGACCGCGCCACCGCCCGATAGATTGTCAACAAACACCGAATGAATGGAAATGAGGCCGACTGAGCTTCACTGTGTAGTCATCATCGATCAGACATATCGCGACCTCGATTTTCTAATTGACGATATTTGTTAATCTCTTAAGAAATTCACACAATGTTGTTCGTATATACTACTGTTCACAACTTAAACACTTTAAACAATCTTAAATGCACATACTCGTATATATTTTTATACAAATAAAAAAGCTACATTTAATCACGTTTACGCTTAAACTGTGGGGTTGATTGATAACGTGCTTAACAAAAAGTAGTAATTGCCTTTTTAAAACAATGCATAACATATTATCGTCAAGCTAATTAAAGTGATAAATATTTGACGAAGGTCTCTGTACAGACAAAGCTACTAAAGTAAAGCTTGTATAGACAGTCACCATACAGATAGTAAGTAGCAGCTAGTCAGCACACGCGAGGCGCGCCGCAGATGCCATTGAGAGGGTTTTATCGCATCGGTGCAGCTGCGTACGCCCAAGAATTTGTGTGTTTGGGTGCGAGCACAGCGCCCCTGGGGTCAACGCCCGCATAGCGCCCTTCCTTGTACTCTTCTAATGCAATTCCCCATCGTTTGCAACGTTACCCAATCTGATGTATGTACTTACGCGGCGGCACTATTCCTGATATATACATATAATTATTTAGTTTACATAGATTACACAAATCAATTTATATATCATTTATATATAAGCAACAAAAGCCCCAGCGACTAATATTAAAAACCATTAATGAAAATAAAATATTCGCTACAAATGCAAAGTCTAGTCTCCCATATTATAATTCAAGTCGATTTTCAGTGCTTTTTGTTAAGTAAAGTTAAGTTAAAAAAAGTTTTCACTTTAAAGAAATTATTATGTAAGACATTGATAGTAAAACCAAATTTTATGTTTTGATAAAAAATTATATTTGTTTTATAAAATTTACAATTTCATATTTTTACAATTGTAACAGATTTATGCAAAAATTTGTATTATTAGTGTTTTATCAGTTATTAAACAACTTTAAAGAGACAATATATATTATTATATCAAGCATACATCATTCACAAATAAAAATATTATAAGCAAAATATGGGTAAAATTATTGTTTCTAAAATTATTTAGTAAAAAAAAAATATTATTTAACTATAAGTTTAAAATAAATCTATTATAAAGTAATTAAATAACAAAGAAATATTGTTATAATTTCAAATATCATAAAATACAATATTAAAGTCATTAAAATATTTTTCGCTAACAATTGAAAACAATTTAAAAATATAATTTGTACATTATGTACTAAGGGACGAGTCCAATCAAAATAATTTATTTACTTACATCACTAGACCTTACATAAATAATTAACATTAAAAATCATCTGTTGTGACCGTTTAACAGCGCCGGAGTCAATAAGTTTACAATAAAATTTGCCTTCAATCAATGAGTCAAAACGCACCCACATATGCACCTTTGCATAAAGTGTACAAAAATGACAACTACAACTATATATCTAAAATATTTACAATATCGTTATAGGTATTTAAGCGCAGAAACAATATTTGAAAGTTCATATACAAGAAGCTAGCACAAGCAGCTGTAAATAATCTGCTGAACAAATGAAGCTGAAATTAAAGTAACTAGACTTAAATACATCAATTCTTTGGTCACATAGGAGTCAAACTATAATTATTTAGATACCGTCTTTACAATAAAAATATCAGAAAATTGTTAATTTTAACAGCTGCTTGTATATCGTTGTACATTTAATTATTTTTATACTGTTTTTCTGCGATAATTGTAATTACTACAGCTTGTTTCCAGAAATATCATTGTAGAGTATAAAAACTATTTATAATAAAATAACTTCGCTTTTAAAAATGCCAAAAAAGAAGAGTATTTTGTTTGAAAAAGTTTCTATTCAAATAAATTGCCTTAATACGATACGCGGTTAAAACTTTTATTCTTCAGCTAATTTTAGTTTTATTCATAGAATAAATAACAAGACATATAGAATGAAAAAGAATACTTAATACTAAACAGCCTTTTCCTAAACATTTTTAAATGCGGTGTTATTTTATTGTTAGCACTGATGTGAAGGCACACGTGACAGTTGACACGTGGGCTTACCCCAGACCCACATCCAAGCACATCATGACCACGAATCCGACGATGCAACCCCAAGTTGCCAGCTTACCGTTGCCACTGTACAACATAAATCATGTTAATTATACTAACGCATTTAAAATTTATAGAAAGATTTGTTTCCTTATAAGAATAGAACTACATATGTATATGTACACATTTCTAAAAAATACATTAATGATGAAAATAAAAATAAAACAAAATAAGAAAGCAGTACAAGTGAGTGAGACTACTTAAATATGCAAACTACTCTAATTTACAAGGAAAACAACTGCATAAAATAAATATATCTAGATTTTAACATATTCATAAACAAATGGTTTTTAATTTGTATGAATTAAATGTTATGAAACCAACCAAGAATGTCATTTTTTATGTGTGTTTATATGTAAAACTACAAGTCTATGAATACATAATAACTGTACAAACTAAATAATACAAAAACAAGAGACGCCACGAAATGTATAAATAATACCAGCAAATATCCTGGTTAGGGCAGATTTAATGCTTCCGCAGTCAAATTGACGTATGACGTTCTTCAATAGGACAGGGTGAATACAATAGTTCGTTGCTACATTCTTGAATATACATCGAGGTCCGTTATAAAACGCGGGCCATTGAGAAATAATGATCGGACGACATTTGAATATCAAGGAGCTAGCAAAATTACGATATCGGAATATCGGGCGGCGATGGCGCTAGCTACTCACGCACATGGATTTAGAGAAACAATAGTCATTGACGGCCGGACGGAATCCGCTAGTTGGAATTATAGCTCATTACAATATAGCGATTCCAAGTACTCACTTGAATACGGCCAGGTAATGAAAGAAACGCGCTCTATTGGAAAACTAAATATTGATGTGAACGTTTTAAAATTCAATATGTTAGCAAAAGTGCATGGTTACACAAATTTCTTTAAATATTGTATCAATGTACATTATGAAGGAAAAAGCTCCGCTATTTCATCGCCGACTTATCGACAAATCACAAGTCATTTATTTATTAATATTTATAAGTGGCTGTACTTAACTATAATATTAATAAGAACTATAAAGAACTACTATATTAATAAGAAATCTAGGGAACTATTTGTTTTTACCTGTTACCAAATACTTTTTGACGTGATACCTAATATACGAGAGGATATTATGCATGAAGGTATTTTAAATTCGTGAATGGACGGTCTTTCCAATATATTCACCTGCTACCCCAATACTTTAAATCAGCTTATCTTAAAAAAAAGTTTTATTTTTGCCCGAAAAGTAAGCTTTAATTGCGTTCTTCACTTCTTCATCGCTTGAAAACTTTTTTATGAAGTTCTTTTAGAAGGTTTGGGAACAAATAATAATCACTTTGAGCCCGGTCGAGTGGGCGTTCCCAAATATCAAAGCCCATCTTGGGCAGGGCAGCTAGCGCAACGAGACTCATTTGAACGGGCACACTGTGGTTCCATATCAGGACAATTTTCTCTCCTTTTTCTTTGATTGCTTGTCTCAACCTCTCTAGAATTGACGCATATTATTCTCTGGGCATGGACAGACGTTTATGTTAAAAGACGAAAATCGGAATGATACTTCCAGCTGACTGCGACACCTTAAATCTAGGTATTTATACTAATAATAAGTTATTTAACTAGCTATCATTCCGGTAATCATCTTTAGTAATGGCTTTCTCTTTCATTGATTGAACCTAAAAATGTTTTCTTTGAATAGAAGGGAAACGTAAGCTTGTAACGTACTGATATAATACATTAATTAATGTTGTTGCTATAATGCGTAATATTCATTATTATGCACTTTGAGCATTTCTCCAAAACGTTTACAAAACGAAATAATATATTTTAATATTTCTTGAAGTGATATTTTCGTTCCTATGTGTTAGCGACCAATAAGAACGTATGCCTTAGCTAGAGCTGCCTAGAGCGTCTGGAGAATTTTCAGGCATAGGTTCGATTTCTATAATGTTTTGCTGTTTCTCAGCTCACTTCATTATATGCATAAAACACGTGATTTACACACACAGCCATATATCATTTTCTTATACATCATTTTATATACAAAAATTGACATTATTATTTTACAAGCGGTTTAAAAAACCCTAAGAGAAAGACAAGAAACTACTTTCATTCCATGGAGTCACTGTGCGAGTGCCTGGCCCATCACGTTGTAGGTAGAGGAGCTTAGAGCAGTGCCTGTAACTTGCGATCTAAGTGTAGGTTTAAGGGGCCCCTTCGAAATGCACATTAACGCTCACCTCCACATAACAGCTTCTCACTCTACACGTAAACAAATTCGACATGATCCATGAACAAGTGCTATAGAGATATTTTACTGTTATATCTCACTCGTGCTTCTACTGCGTACATATTAACTTGGAAATAATAATAGTAATAAGTAAATAAGTACTTCGAAATTAGCAACGAGCTCACCAGAAATAATATTTTACCCTATTCACGGTCAGTTCCTTAGTAAGTTCGTAATATTTATATACTTATAGCAATAATGCTCTTTTAGGGATAGTTTTTTTTTCGTGGAACTTTAAGAAATTGACGTAATACCAATATCCTCTAGGATTTTATACTTTCTTTTACAAACTATTGATAGTTTGTTGATTGTTATATTTCTCCGAGCTCTTGTTACTATGTCTTGCTCTTTAAAGTTTCTTATAGAATATAGCAGAAGCGAATGAACCTTACTTTTCTCTATTCGACTGTGCTCCATGATCAATAGCATGTGGAATGGCTGTCTCAACTCAAGCTCTGGGCCACTTTTGTCTTTAGCACGTGATGTGACAATGCCACTATTATCAATATTGTTGAACTTATACCGATAACTCATTTTCTTCTCGTGAAAATTCAGTTTATCCATCAGAATATTAAAAATAATATTAAATATTATGAGGAATAAGCAGCAACCCTAAAAATACATATGTTACAGTTTAAAGGTCTTTTGACGTTATAGGAAAATTTAAGTTAGTAATAGTACTTGCACACACGTAGCTAAGCTTTAGTGTTAAGCGTTACGTAGTAACAAACGAGTAAGTAATAAGGCATGGGACTAGTAAATTGTAACCACTACTACTGACTAGTAACTAGAAAGTACAACGTATAAAACGGTTTGTCTTTTTTGGATTATAACAGAAATTCAACATAATTTATAATATGTAAATGTATATAACATTTGAAAAAAAAATTACGTCAGTCTAAAAATACCTTCAGCGGAAACTTGTGTGTTTCTGGTAGACATTTAATCAATTAGCATTTTTTAGCATATGTATGATAAAAAAGATATTAAGACTATTATTGGAATTCCAAATTAATTAAGCTTGCTTCTATTAACGCTAAATTATATCACTACATGTCTCCGAATTTTTATATAGTACCATCCGTACATAGCGGTGCTGTGTATGCTATGGCAAATGGCAAAACCCGGCCCCGGCTTTGCTTCATACTAAATATACTCAGAATGTCTTTACATATAACGTTCACAGCTTTTTGTCATCCATTTCACAATACAAGCATATCTTCTTTAGAAGTTACTCTTAAAAGAGCGACATATAATTGATTGGCCATGTGTAAGATATTATATTAGAAACCTTAAAATTTAGCAGTGTCCCTTTACTATATTGTGCATGTGTTATATTGCTTATATAAGGTATATTTTTTTTTCCTTTTGTGTTTTTGTATCTATTTTAAATCGCATCTATGCATGCATAGGGACAGACGGCGGGAAGCTACTTTGTTTTATACTATTTAGTAATTTTTACTATACAATACAACTACTTATATAGTAATATCAAGAAAAATCTCTTTCTCACTTGTTAGTCCAATAATAAAATTCACCCCTGCTCTGTATTATATAACTAAATAAAGCCAAATTAATAATTTTATTATTAAAAGTCATATTCCGCGCTAAACTATTTTATAAGAATCTTTATAAATTCTTTATTCATATATTATGAAAGAACGTACTCGAAAAATAACAACATGTAATTAAGATAAAATTTTGAAGTGGCTGTTTTATTACTAATCTAATAATCAATTTAACTGATGTTGCTTTCCTTGTTAGCGTTTATAGTATACATGTGAATCCTAGATGCGTACTGCAATTTCTAGAGGTAGGTCAGGGAGTATCAGCCAGCGCGCAAAATTCTCAGACAGTGTCGTCAGCATTTAGACAAACTAGAGCATCGTCACCAGCTTTATTCCAGTAACAAATAGGTTATTTTGCGTTATTTATTATTATGGACTGTGTCGAGACGGTGACAAGCCCACGCACGCACTGAATTTACTTGATAACGTGGATGCCAGCCGCCCGCCCTGTGCCGCTGTAAATAGACGCGAAGCTTTCTGTCGCGCACCCCTTCGTAGTCACGTACTCAGACGGAAAATGCCACTACAAAATCAATGCAGCAGGAATGCAGGGCATAATTTTTTGATTTTTTACAATACTATTTCTATTTTTAATACTCTATTTTTATACAATACTAGTTGCCGTTTGCATTGAAAGTCTACGTGACCCTTTCCATTCATCAACCACCATTGAAATTTAGACTTTAAATTATATCGCGTTTACTGCTCACATACGGTCATGAGACACCTGGTCTTAATTCACCACTTTCACTCACTCATTTCTTATACTTTAGCTGATCTACTATAGTTCGACATCATGAGATTTTCTAGATTTTAAATTTGGAACATGTCAAACAATTTTTGTTAAGGGAAAATTTCATTACACATTAATTTCCTAAATTATAATTGAGCTGGACTACCGTAGTTCTGCCAGTACTCAACTAACTAACAGTACTCAATCAACGACAACCTATGGTCTGTCCAGATCTAATAGCTATACAACAAGAAAGTTTAATTTGAATCCGTCCAGTACTTCTGACAATGCGCACGTACAAACAGACATTAAAACAAACATTTAAAAAATCTAAGAATATTAAATATTTATTATGTAGGCACTATTATTTTACTGTTTTATTATACTATAGATTAAATAGAAAAATTGTAAATGCAATATAATATAGTAATATATATCCAGGGTGCCAGACGGCGCGACGTTATTTCTGTCCAAGAATTTGCGACATAACCCGCCGTCGCAGCGCGCCCACATTACATGTGTCGCTTGCACCGCAAGAACATTTGCATTTTACACTTAAGCATTTGAAAAAAAATGTTTAACTACCTATTTAAATATTGTATCTGTACAACGTTTTAAATGAATTTGTGGTATCCCTACACCATATCAAATTCCGTTCTGGCCATTTTGCCAGCTCATATTGTTACGCAGCAATAAACGTGATCCGAGCAATTTAATTACAAAAATTCACATTGATATGTGCAAATCTATTATTGAATAATATTTATAATTATATTTATTGTTATTGGTACTTCTGAACAAATTATAACACTACCTCATCTGTATTATGCAATGACTATAACCATCCAACTAGAGAAATCGTGGGAAGGTATGTAAGAAATTCCAATAAGATCAATAAATGTAAATCTGCTAAGATTGTTTTTGTTTTAATAAAAATAATAATTTCAAATTTAAATAAGTATAATATTTTTTGGTAAAAATAGAAACGAATTTTTTTTTATACAATATGTTTTATGAAGGACGAGTTTTGACGGAAGGGAATTTAGACCGGTCGTGGACAATAAAAGGATGTACAAAGAAATGTCGCTAAGGGGAAATGTAAACCAATCACAATAGATTCTGACATCCTAACGGGATCCTCAGAATATTACATTGCTAACAAACGAACTTTAAAACCCCAAGCTCGAGGGACCAATATGAAACAGAATAATCAAGCAATATCGGTACCCTCGTCAATCCAATTATGACAGGAGCCTGTTTTTTGAGTATCGAGATTTGCCGTGTAGATAACCAACCGTTTCAAATATGTTTTACCACCTATTTGTTGTTAAGTATCAATGTGAATCTATGAAAACACAATAAAGTGTACTCATTACTTGAAGACAAGTATTTGAAATGAATGTTTGTATGAGATGAGAGTGAGGGAATTCATCGGGCTGGTAATTGACATTGAAAGCCGGATCGAGGGCCCTGTCTCGCAAGGGTCAGAACAAAGACACACGCTTATTATAAGTTTGGACATCTCAAGGTCGGCTAAGTTACACTTTTGTAATACAAAGAAGAAAATAAAATATACCAAGTTACAGTCGTAAACATTACCGTCAAGAATCCCTAATTTGCAAAGTTATAACGTTATAAATTGTCGTCAACACTTTTATTAAAATTGTAGTAATCCATAATAAATAATTTGTATAAATATAAAATAATCTTTACTACACAGGATTAAATTGAATAGATTGTTATAATATGTACATAAATATGACATGAAGCTTTAAAATCATCACAGATAACTTACGATGCATTAGCTTCAGGTATGATATCATCGGCAACGACGTATATCATGGCACCCGCCGCAAATGCGAGTGCGTACGGCAGCACGGGTTTGGCTGCAGCCACTGCAACTGCGCCGAGAACTCCAAACACGGGCTCAACCATGCCAGACAACTGGCCATACCTGTAGAATTATATAAATTTAAAATATTATGTACTAGTATTAGTAAATAAGTAACTCTTATTTGTTTTTTATTCACTTCTTTTTAAATTATTATTACAAACATTTCAATAAATAAAAAATCAGAAACATTTACCCAAATATACTACCTATTAAAACATTTCTCGATTTGAGTTGCGACCAATATTGTATAATACTTTTACGTGAATCAATAGTAGTTAAAACTTTAGAAAAAGTTAAATCGTGGTTTGGCAGTAAAACAATAGAAAGTATTTAAAAAAACAGCTTTTACACCAAGGAACTTTTATATAATGTACCTATATTATACGGACAGAATAAAACTAGTACCGCTTATTACATTTAATATTGAAATATATAATTCTTTGTTAAGTTGAGTTTATGTATATTTGATGTTACAACCAATTAAGCTACTTTGTATTAAGAAACATATACATTATATTAAAATAATGCATTGCATTTACCAATTCATAATTAACAAATATAAAAGTCATTAGGTATTTATTAGAGAAGAAACTGTTGGATTTTCCACAGATTCACCTTTCGAATGCGAAGTAGGGTGAGGGGCTCAGAGTATTGCCAGGACTTGCCATCCCAGTAAGGAGTTAAGGGACGACTTTATAATGGCAATAATGCTAATTTGATCACTATTTTAGATTCTATCTCTACCTAACATTGAAATCTGCTTTTGTGTAAATTTTTAAATGAGCTTTTCTTCACAAACGCTATACATTTTTTATTTTTATCAATTTCTGTTGACCGAAAGATTTGTTGAATTCAAGTATGATACGACTAACACGACGACATAATTTTTGTGGCAACGCGAGTATATATCTAGGAGCGGAGCATCGTACAACTTACCAACATGTATTGGCCTATTGTCTCTCTGTAAATAAAATTAGCTATTTTTTACCAATTAACTTAGTACTGCGTTAACAGTTGTGAAAATAAAATTAGGATGATTCTTTACAGTATTGCCAATTTTCCATTGACTCCAAAGCTAATATAATTAACTAATTATGTAAGTTCATTTGTCCATGGAAATTTCCACTGCCTTTGGAGATACTAGGAAATTGAATTAAGGTAATGTATTAATTATTATTTATGTTAGGATGACAATGTTAACATATGTATCACGGGTTACTTTCGAGTGGTGCAGGGTGGCGGGGCATGCGGCACAGTGGCGAAAGAGGCCGCTAACGAATTGTTTTGGTGAAAGTGCGGGCCGGTGCCGCGACCACATTCCAATGAACTGGTCGACGAGCTGGCGTTGTGGGAATCGCCGCCATCACCGGGCCGCGCCAATCTGTATCCGTATCCTACCATTGCTGACAGCCTAACATCACCATCCAAATAATTTCATTTAAATATTATAAAAAAATATATATTTTAACTAAAATATATAAACTTTCGAACACATCTTCGTTGACTATACCTACGTTACCTACTTCATAAAGACAATATGCATCTACTGTCTAATGGTGCATACAAGGACGTGGACAAAGATGACGCGTGCGCGGTGGCCGGTGGCAGATGAGGACCTTTAAGCAAGAGCGAGGCCAGTGTGCGACGTGATGTTATGCTATCGCATGCATTATTCAACGGGTGGCGAAAGCGGCAATTTGCGACAATATCCACTGATTCGCAGAAGCGTCCGACTGTTGAGTCGCCGACAATCCATAAAACAGGATGCCCGTCACTCAATAACTATTTTGTATTTAAATAAAACGTTACAACTTGTTTCTTTTTCTTGTTAACTTTCAAAAAAAATAAGTAAGTAGTGCATTCATAATGGATTATAATTGTTCAAAAACAACATAAAATAAATATGACAATAAATCTAATAATGTAGTCAATGAAAGTTGAACCCTACACAATATCACTCCAAAAAGCCAACGCTGCAACAAAAGTCCACTAAAAGCTACAAACAAGTAAAAAAAAATGTTTATTAAATTACAAATAAATTAAATTTGATGTATGATACAAATGTTTGTACTAATATGGACGTAACGAAAGAAAAAAAAATTAGCATACTTTTAATCTTTCCGAATTCATGAATACAATTAATAGAACGTGTTAAAAATATAATCTATTACATATTTGAACAAAAATCTGGATTGATATCTACGTGTACAATTGAGAGCAATCAATATTATCAAAGAAAAAAAGACAAGACAGTCAAGCAGTCTAGAACAACATTCGAGAAGATAAGGTGCGGCCACAACGCAATATGCGCACCACAAACCGGCTGTGATTGCGCAGATCAGCGCCATCAAGGCTGGCAGACGCTTCCGCAACCGCGTCTTTGGGGCCTGCTTTGCAAAGCAGGCTGCTGCCGTCGCTCAGTCGCTCTCTCGAATTAATTATTGAACTTTGAAGGCCGATCGCCCGAGGCGGACAGGCAGCGGCAGCGGGAGGTGCGTTGCGACTGGTCCGACGGGTGCGGTCCGGAAGAACGAGCAGACAGCGCGCCGCCTGCTTGCCGCCGCATGCTTTGCAATGTGTCAGACTCGAAGGCACCGCAACAACACATCGCATCAGACTCTCAGATTTCAACAATGATTTTTTTGGACCTTCTTTGGTATAAAGATTATGTAAAGTTAGCAATCATCTTCTAACTGCGCATGACATTTGAAAAATCACAATTATTCAAGAATCTACAACATGTACTTCAAATTTTAATATTACCTACTTATTTTTAATAAATTTAAGGACAAATATGTTGCAGAAAGTAAAGGCGTAGGAAGTGAAAATGAACCAGTCCTATGAATCTGCAAGCCTGTTGTTTATACGTCACAATGAGTCATATGGGTGTACGGTGAGAAACGTCGACTAGACGCATTGTCTGCAACAATGGATCACCGCTCTGCTTAATTTGATTATGTCATAATCAAGCAAAAACTGCCCGGTTGATTCTTTAATAAAGCATTATGTTGAGTGAATAGTTCAAATGTCCTCACTTGATCGCAACATTTGATATTATATTGCTCGCATGGGGAGTTCAGCAAATCTTACACCGAGTGACATGACATGACACTATTTGTTTAAAATTTAAGAAAATGTATCACTTTGGTGTATTTTTTAAGAATTTTATGAATAATATGATATAAATTTGCGATAAATTTGTGGAAAACATCACAAAAGTTTATGTTATTCGTTTAATACAAAGACTTGGAACAAATATTACAAGGCTCGAATAATAATTGCTAACATTACATTATTACTTGTTGAGGTTGTAAGTAGAAATCTTTTACGTTTCATTTTCAAAGAAAAGTATCTGCACCCAATTTAGATAAATCCTAATTTTATAAATAAATCATATCTTTTATCTTAAGTTCTCCTTTATCTTTCTCCTGTAGCAACTAACAATCTTAAAGATTTTATAAAATATAGAGTTAACATATGCTAATACCTAATAGAGTTTCGCTTTTTTAATGGAAAAGTGTGTGGATTATTTTAGCTAGGGGCACGCGATGGGTGAAATGGCGACTGTTTCTTGCCAGGGCTGCATTCTTGGCTCCGTGCATTCCGCACCATGAGTCTGCCAATATTAACTTTTAACTTACTTTGTGCACTTGCGTTATTATGTTGAGTTTTTAAATATATTTTTATATCCTTATCTTATATACAATTGATTAATATAAAAGTTATTATTGCCATGAAAAATAAAATAATATAAAATATATTGTAATAATATAAAATAATATAGAATAAAAAATAATATAATACATATTAATAAATAATATAAAATATATACCTAAAGCCTACGTAACGAGTGTCGTCTACGACACGATTACTTGCTTAACTCTGCGCATACTAAAACATTACTATATGACGGAATATATCTGGCAATGCTGTACAATGTTTAACCAATTAGGACTAGTGCAACAAGCATTTGACGATAATTAAAGTGGCATTAGTACTGGAATAATATAGATTTATTAGAATAGAAGAAATAAATCCTACTCATTAAAAATCAATTATTTGCCAAATGGTGCAATGTGAAACATTGATGAAAATTTACTGTAATTGACGTAGCACAATATTTATTAAGCTACCGACGTATACATTAAGAATATATTTATTACATTAAACGTACTATATTTTGATTTCAGTTTAGTTTATAAAGTATCTGTGAAAACTTGGTAAATCTCTGTCCAGAAATATTTGGTTGTTCTTCTAGTATTTCCAGAAACTTGTGGAATTAACGTTACTTGAATTTCTTGCAGGAGAAAATTGTTTTATAAAATTGTAAGTTTACTATTTGAAAATAGTACAAAAACTTTTCAATAAACTCATCAGGAGATAAGTTTCTTGCCGGTCCTCCAAATAAGCACAACTTTTCGAGCTGGTAATAAGTTTATGTTTATTCGACGATGTAAAAGTGCTTGCTATAAGCGTTATAAGAATAAATAATATTTTGGCATGAAATTAAAATGATAACTCACTTACTGAATCAAAAATTTCAATAATAGTTTTAATATTGTCGCCAAATAATATAGTTTTTATTTCGCGAGAATATTGAATCTATTTTTTAATAACATACCTATACAAATATTTTTCATGAAAAATAAATATTAATAGAAAGCCGATAATATAAAAACGTTAGTATTTCCGACCCTAGCTTAAGGAGAACTGACACGAAACTACGTTGTTACTTTTAAATTTGCAATTTTCACTAGTTTTTTTAAGACAAAAAGCGGGGTTGCATGGCACTTAGCAAGCAATATCTCGAGAAGGGGTAGAACGAGGAGAACGGAGTGTCTTAACCATGGAAACACTTATATAGACATGCGCATGCAAGGGGCCTCTTTAAACCTACACTTGGATCGCAAGTCTCAGGCGCTGCTCTTCCTACGACGCGATGGGCCCGGCACCCGCACGGTAAGACCACGACTGCTAAGTAATTTCTTCTCTTCTCTCTCGATTTTTTTTCTATTAGTTTCAGTAAATAGTAGTTCCAATAGTATTGAATAAGTTGATTAATAAAAAGAAGTAGCACTGAAAGAAAATTTTACGAATATTTATTTTTTAATATTTAATAATTGTAAACCAATTATAAAAATACATCCGTCCCCTCACTTTTACAAGATATAATCATTGGTTTTTGTATGTACTCTCTAGCCTGATGATGTTCAAATGCTGTGGTATTTTTATGATTATAATTGATTTTAGTATTTAATAATATAATCATAAGGATGTAAGACATTGAAACTAAATAAGCAAATATAACAATTAAAGAAATATAGAAACAGGAAAAATAAGTAGCAATTACTACAGTAAATACCTTTGTATGGAAACTCCCATTAGGGCATAACAGTTAGCAGTTATACTTACATATGTATATATTTATATAATCATATGTTGGTTAAGTATGTTTTACAAAATAGAATGTTAACATGGACAAATTACTAAATTAAAAGCTCATATCACATCGTTAGCATTTAACGCATCCAAGTTCGAAGGGTCGTTTAGTAGCTTTGGTGGCCAAGCGTCTGAACCGGCCAAGCGGCGCCAACGGTTACGAGAACACGATGGAATGCGACTGTTTATAACTTTTACCTATTTGGTAACATTTACAATGCGTGCACGTAGCACATACACTAGCAGATGTAACCTTTCGCTTTGACTATTTGAAAATTCTTTAGTCGAGTTACGTATGTTTTATGAATATGCTTTCTTATTCAATAGGTAAGTAAGTATAAGTTGTACGAATTTAGAAAATAATAAATATTATATAGTTTACATACGTAAATATAAAGAAAATTGTTCTATATTTATATTGACTGTACGTACTTAAAATAAATTATCAGTTTAAAAAACTAAAGATACTCATTGAAAACAACAACCCGATGAGTTTACCGTACTGGTAACAGTACTGACGTTGGCGGTCAGGGTTCCATGAACTGTTTTCCAGTTACATCATCAGGGCCTCTTCTAATTTAACGGGCTCAAATTCTTTTTTTTTTACTAATATGCATCCTAGGATTTCGTCTCTTCTCTTATAGTTGTGAAATTTCATGATGATACAAGATTATTTCCTTAGAAGCTAATGCTTTTTGCGACTTACTGTGCTCTAAAAATTATATCCTGTAATATAATGGTTGCCTATAAGAGATCACTTGTAGTGAAAATATTTTTTTGCTTATGTTGATTTGTAAATTCTTATGTGAAATAAATATCATTATTATTATTTTTCAAATCATAATTTAAAATACTTTTACAAGTAAGTACGATAGTCGAGCATAAGATGGGAAAAATATTACAATATGCAAAATGAATTAGCTTGAGTTGAAATGGGGTCGGTCAGTCTGGTTGTGTTGGCATCCGGCCTAACGACATCAGTGCATTCTCCACAAACCTACATCTAGTCACTAAATAATTTGACCTAGGCACACATTAATAATCACAGAAAATATATCAAGTAATATTCAATCAATGCAGGTAAATTAAAGTATGAAAATTTTACATTTATATTTATTATACTTTATAAACGATTTTTAAGCTTATTTAAGTAAAATTTTAAATTAAAATTTATTCGCGAATATCTTTACATGAATTACTGTTCTCTGTGATGTATATGGGTTGGGGATTAAATTCATAGTTTTTTTCTCAGAGACTTTTTGATTTAGATTTGGATGTGACAACTTCGTTAACTTTATGATCTTTGCCACACAACTTTCAAAATATTATATTATAGATAGTAGATAGCAAATTAATATTATACATCCTTGATTTTTATGTTAGTGTAAGATACTTATCACTGTCGTCCATTTTTGTTATTTGTTCATTATTTCTTATAGGACTTGGACTACTATGGTTCTACATCAGGTGTTACAGTCTTCAATATGAATGATAGTCTAGATCCTGCCAATACCTAACAGCTATAAAGCAAAAAAAAAACATTCAAATCCTTTCAGTACATCCAAAGACGCGCGTTTACAAACAGACTGACAACAATTTTAGGCATCATAGATTCATATTCCATAAGTTCACATCTCCTTACTTTTGTTGTAAAAATGTTCAACAGATACAGATACAGACACAATTGTTTTACTGTTTTATAATAGTCCATAATAATAAATTCATCCGTTATGTATTCGCTGTTGCAGTATACTTCTTCCTTTTACCTACTTTACTTTTACCATTTTGTCGTTCCTCCAGAAATTGCCCGGCCTAGTGTCGAAGAAGTCGTTAAGCATGATTTTAAGATCCTCTTCAATGTAACGCCTCTGATATGGTATAACAGGGAGCGTAAAATATGGTAATCTGGTAATAATGGTGGTAATGAGTATAAGCATTTACAATACGGTGAATGATCAGACAGAGGGTGTCTAGCCAATTATCTGTCCGATATTTGGTTTTTGGCATACGGGACCCCCGGGAGGTCCCGGGATACCCCGGGACCTCGAGCCACCATTTTCATAACCCGATCCAATCCATGTAAGTGGCGTCCCTCCTCTATATTCCAAGTCTTTCTGCCTCTTATTCCCTTTCCTTTCTTGGTTTCTCCCAGTAATGGGTTTGGAGGTCAGATGGCAATCGCTCCACTAAAAACTACTTCGCCACTCGTATAGACCGTTTTAGAATAAAGCTGGGTATGGCTAGGGCGTCGCCGCTAAACGACGCGCAGGCACATCGCCCTACACCTGCGATAAGTGGGCAAGGGCTACCGTGTCTACCGAAGCAATCTTAGTTGGAGGGGACTTGAACGGTCACGTGGGTAGGGTCGCTGAGGTGTATGAACGTGTTCACGGGGGTTTTGGATATGGTCTTCGCAATGCAGAGGGAGAAAATATTCTAAGAACCTGCATTGCGTCTGATCTGGCCATCGTGAACACTTTCTTCCAGAAGAAACCTCAGCACCTTATAACGTATAAGAACGGGTCCCACTCAACTCAAATTGATTATTTGCTGACTAGACGGTGTCATATAGGCAGGGTGACCAACTGTAAGGTCATTCCCGGCGAAAGCCTGACAGGCCCAACATCGTCTCCTTGTCATGGACTATAATGTTACCCCGAAGAAGAAAGTAGCCGAGAAACGCAAGCCTAGACTTAAGTGGTGGTTGTTGAATGGGCCGATGCAGACCGACTTCTTGGCGGAGGTGGAGAGTCAGAATCTACTGACTAACACCGAGACCGCTCAGACTGCATGGGATCGAGCTCATTCAGCAATCATTGCGGCGGACAAGCGAATTCTTGGTGTTACTAAGGGTGGGCGTGTCATCGACAGGGAGACATGGTGGTGGAATGACCAGGTGCAGGGGGTGATTCAGGAAAAGAAGGCTGCGTTTAAAGAGTGGCAGCATTCCAACTCTCCTGAAGACAGACTGGAGTACATAGCAGCGAAACGGGCCAGTAAAAGAGCTGTAGCCAGAGCCCGCAGAGAAAGTTTGTCGCCATTGTACGATAAACTTGAAACTGTGGAGGGGCAGTAGGTCATATACAAACTGGCTCGTGCTCGAGATAAAGCGACGCAGGATATTACAAAATGTCTTTGCGTCAGAGATTCTCGGGGCACGTTGCTTTGTAGTCATGCCTCTTTGAAGGAGAGATGGAGAAGCTACTTTAAGGAGCTGCTGAACACTCAGCAGTCTTGTAGTCTTACTCCTGAATTATCTCCTAACCTCGGACTTGTTTCTCCAATAACCCGTGACGAAACTCGTAATTGTCTTCGACGCATGAAGAACGGAAAAGCGGTAGGACCTGACGACATCCCGATCGAGGCTTGGAAATCGTTGGGCTCTCTTAGTGTGCTTATACTTACTGACCTGTTTAATCGTATCTTGAATACTGGAAAGATGCCACATCAGTGGCGGCAGAGCTTTATTATTCCTATTTACACAGGAAGGGGCAGTGTCAAGATTGCGGTAGTTATAGGGGCATTAAGATTATGAGCCATACCATGAAGCTCTTCGAGCGCATGATCGGCCTCAGGCTCCGCCAAGAATGTACTGTGTCTGAGTCTCAGTATGGGTTTCAACCAGGATCAGGCACTATGGACGCTATTTTTGCCCTCAGAACTTTGATGGAGGCTTACAGGGAAAAAAGGAGAGCTCTGCATGTGGCTTTTTGGACCTGCAGAAGGCCTTTGACTGTGTGCCACGTCAGTGTATCTGGTGAGCATTGCGATCCAAGGGGATCCCTGAAGCCTATATTGAGGTTATCAGAGATATGTACAACGACTCCCCTTCAGTGGTTAGGACCGCTGTTGGCGACACCAAGTCCTTCCCGATTACAGTAGGGGTTCACCAGGGCTCAGCTCTTAGTCCGTTCTTATTCAATGTAGTGCTGGATACTGTCTCGGCTCACATCCAAAGCCAGCCTCCGTGGCTGATGATGTATGCCGATGACATAGTACTCATCGACGAGAACCGACTGATGCTGGAGCGTAAAGTGAACGCCTGGAAGGGTGCGCTTGAGAACGGTGGTCTCAAACTGAATGTGTCGAAGACCGAGTACATGGCTTGCAGGAACCCGGACTCAAGCACCATCCATATCGGGCCTTTTTTTTCTTTTGACGCTGGGAAAAAAAAGACATTACGCATACCCTCCCCGCCGGGGGGCGGGAGAGGGGTATGTGGGACTCCCCGGTAAAGACGTTCCCGGTATACCCACTAAAAATACCCAGCGACACTCCGACCTAACCTAAGTGGAGAGGGCCTGGGAGTCCATAGCGTCCAGGCCCTCGCCGGTGACTGTCCGCCCTACGGCAGGCCCTTCACACCCCTCCCGCGTGGGAAGGGGTCTTTACAATGGCCGGAGTGCACGGCCATTGTGGTCCGACGAGTGGGGTGATCCTTGAGGTGCGGGCGGTGGCGCTCCCGCGCCTGTCGCCCGCTGATCACCCCCTGGGGCGGACGAGGACGGACGTTGAGTCCGCCGCCTTCCACCCCTTCTTCGTCTGCGGAGCGGCGCTACGAGAGGGTCATCCTCCCGCATGCGCTCCGCCGCCTCCTTCTGTGACATGACGTCCTCACAGGAGGCTACCGCTGCCTATGCCTCCTCCCTCCTGAGCATGGCGGCGATCACGCTGGGGAGCATGAGGTCCTCCCCGACGGCTGCCACCAGGGCGCGGCGGGGTTCGGCCCACGACGGGCACACCACCAGGGTGTGCTCCGCCGTATCCACCGCGGCCCCGCAGTGGTGGTACGCTGGTGACTCCTCCCTCCCGATGCGGTGCAGGTACGATCCGAAGCATCCATGGCCGGACAGCACCTGCACAAGACGTACGGAGAGGGAGCCATGTCGCCGATCGAGCCAGTCCCCCAGGACGGGCCCGATGGCATCCAGCAGCCGTCGCCCGAACGGCGCGGAGATGAAGTCCTCAGCCCAATGCTGAGTGACGGCTTCCCTCATCTCCCGGCGGATTGCCTCCACTCCTTTGGGTCCGGGCGGCGATTAAGCGCCCTCTGACCCACCGTCCACTCGTACACTCTGGCGAGAACCCAAGCCTCGAGCTCCCAAGGATGAGTTGTCGCCAGAACGCACGCCGCCGCAAAACTCACTGTCCGATACGCCCGTGCCACCCGCTGTGCAATGGCTTTTTGTGGTCTGCGGATGGCAGCGGCGTTCTCCCGTCGGCAAAGTGAGTCCGCCCATATCGGTGCCCCGTAGAGGGCCATGCTCTTCAGTATGCCGGCGTACAGACGCCGGCATTGATCACCGGGGCTCCCGATGTTCGGGAGGAGCCACAAGAGGGCAACCGCTGTCCTCAGCAAGCGCGTCGACAGCATACTGAAGTGTGCGCTGAAGCGCCACTTGCTATCGAGCACTAGGCCTAGATATTTCATCTGGGCCTTCACCTCGATGCGAGCACCCTCCACGTGGAAATGGGCGTCCGGCGGTTGGCGCTGCCGAGGTCCGTGGAAGAAAACGGCCTCGGTCTTGTGCAGCGCCACTCTCAGCCCTAGGCGGGAGATTCGATTCACCACAAGTGAACCTCCCGCCGAGGCCAAGCTGGCCGCCTCTCCGAAATTTCTCCCCCGGGCAGTAAGGAGTGTATCATCTGCATAGCAGATGACAGATGTGCCACGGGGGCGATTGCCCCGCAAAAGCCAGTCAAAACCGATGTTCCACAGGAGCGGTCCTAGAACCGAACCCTGTGGGACACCGGCCTCGACGCTGTAGCTGCGGAGCTGGCCCGACTTGCTGGCTAGGCGGACTATGCGACCCTCCAAATAGTCCGCCATTAGCCCCCGCAGATACTGAGGCGCTCCGCTTTCACGGAGTGAAAGTGGTGTACGGTGGTGTGGGGAATGGAGTTGAAAGCGTTGACTATGTCAAACGACACAGCCAACAGTCCAACCCCCGCAGCCATCGCCTCCCTCACCTGTCCCTTGAGACGGGACAGGGCATCGACCGTCGAACGCCCAGCTCGAAAACCGAACTGAGCGTCCGCAAGGGCCGGGCCAATTGTGCACAAGTGCTTGTTAACACGGGCGGCGAGGATCCTCTCGCACGTAAGACACGCACTGAAGAGGTCCCGAAACCTTTCCCCCATCTGGGAGGCGGCGATGGCCACCACCTTGGCGGGGACGCCGTCCGGACCAGGGGCCGTCTTCTTCGCCCGGAGGTGGAAAGCCGCCATCTCCACCTCGTCTTCCGTCACCGGGGGGACCTCCTCGGCCGATGGAGCCGCACAGCGCGGGACGGTCATCGCTGGAGGGGTGAAGTTGTCCCTGCGCGGAAACAGGGACTGGACCACCTCATCCAGGAATGTCGGCTCGAGGGTCTCAGCAATTGGGGGACCGCACGGGCGCAGCTTGTTGCGCGCCGCCTTGTACGGCCTCCCAATGGGTCTTTGTTAAGACCCTCCGACATCTCCGCCCTCGCGCTGACCTGAGCTTCGGCCATTCGCGTCGTCAGAGTGGTCTTCGCCTCTATGTAAGCTGCATAGAGGCGGCCCCCGTTCGCTTCGTCGCGACGGCGCCGCCGCCGGCTCCTTGTGTAGGCCCTCCTGGTCGCCACACAGGCGGCCCGGAGATCCCCCAACTCCTTCGACCACCAATAAACGGCGCGGCTGGGAGGAGGACGGTGAGACCGAGGCATGATGGAGTTGCACACCTCGGTCAGAGAGGCCCTCAGCTGGTCCGCCGCGGCGTCCACATCCCGGACGTCCACGGGAGGGGACAGCCAGTCTTGCACAAAGGCCGCCTCCCGGTCTAGGCAGGTGAGTGCCCACCGCGGGAAGTGTGACTGACCCGCGCGGGCACTCCGGGAGCTCTGTGTGGAGACATCGAACCGCACGTATCGGTGGTCCGATAGCGTCTCCACCAGCTCCACCCGCCAGTCCACAACACATGCCGACAAAGAAGGGGAGGCGAAAGCGAGGTCCACGATGGAACCCCAATCTCGCCGCACACATGTGCGGACTGTGCCCCTATTCAGGATACACAGACCGGACGCGACGGACCAGGACTCCAGCTCCCGTCCTCAGGCGTCGGTGGTTGGGTTACCCCGTACCACCGACTTGGCGTTAAAATCACCGACCACCAAAACCCTCTGCTGCACCACTCTGCCGGCCACCATGGCGAGGACTTCGAGAAAGCTCTCGAAGTCCGTGAGTGGGCGATCCATATCGGGCCTGAGCCAGCCGTTAAGTCGGAGAAGTTCAGGTACCTTGGAGCCGTTATGCATGAGTCTGGAGGCATCGACCACGACATCCATACCCGTATAAACGCTGCTTGGGCCAAATGGCGGGAGGTCACTGGTGTAGTCTGCGACCGGTTCTTTTATACGGCAGCGAATGTTGGCCAACATTATCTCGGCACACTCAGGAGCTTCACGTCACGGCGATGAAGATGCTGAGATGGATGTGTGGCGTTACGCGGTCCGACCGCATACGCAACACATTCATTCGAGGTAGTCTTGGGGTCCGTGACGTAGGGGATAAGCTCCAAGAGCGTCGCCTGAGATGGTATTTCCATGTTATGCGCCGATCTAAGAACTATGTCGGAAGGAAGTGCCTTGACATGTCTGTCCCTGGAGCTAGACCACCCGGACGCCCAAGGAAGCGATGGCTGGATGTCGTGACACAAGACATGAGAGCCAATAGATTGTCCACTGAGGATGTTAAAGACCGTGCAAAGTGGAGTAGGCTTAGTCGGAAGGCAGACCCTGGCAAAAGCCGGGACTAATGCCAAGAAGAAGAAGAAGAATACGGTGAATGATCTCCTAATTGAACTCCTGGAGTGCGGTTTAGAAGACTTAGGCGACATAAGGCATGGTTTGGTATTGACAATAAAGTTTTTTAAATCAATTAACCTTATTCACTCAGTGTTGGTGAGTTATATAGAACTATTTGTTGACCCTGGCATTCCTTTTCGTAGCAGGCACTAGGCTCTTGGTTCCACCGAACAGATAATTGGATGGAGACCGATCTTGACTTTTGGCTTTAGCGTGTCTTCCTGAGACACCTTTTCTCTTCTTCGCTACATATTTATATAAAAAGTCCATTTAACTAAGCACTCCTGGTGCCTAAATGTGGTAACAATTTGCTTAAAAGTTTTTTCGTTTCGTTTCGCTCAAATTTCTATATTTCGGCAAATCCCACTAGTTGAAGATGATAACATGTACTTTTATGAGGTACAGTAAAGCATGAATACAGCCATTCACATAGCTGCTACCTGTATATGTCTGCGTTGATACTACACTTTTGTCGAGGTCTTGGGACGCAACAACAGTCTCTATTTTTTTTTTATTTCTGAGTTGTAGATTTGCCTAACAATGACACTTTATAAAAGTTGCAAATACCCGGGGCTGCTTCACCAGCATTTTAACCTCCGAAAACCGAACATGAACAGGTGTCGAAAAGGTATTTTTCACCTCCTTTATAATCAATTTGTATGTCTCAAAAGTATTAAAAAAATACTCAAAAAGAAGTGTGAAATAATAGAAAAAATTAAAACACTAAGAAACTTATAGAAAAAATTTGTACTTGTCTTATACTAAATTAAAATACGTGAAGATGTGAAGTCACGACAGAAGAGTGTCAACTCGTCATCGACTTCCCGTTCAAATTCGAGTCGATGCGTGTTCAGTTTCGGAACTCAATGACGCTCGTTGTCCTACCAGAGCGGGAAAATTAAAATAATTAATTCCTTCGACTGGGAATCAGACCCACAATAAACGTGTTAATAATTAGATGCTATCCCACTGTAAAAGAATGTCATAATAAAATTCCAGATAAATAAAATGAAAAAATAACGTTTTAAACCAACTTCAGAAATGAAATAAACAAGACACACCCTATATAGGTAATTACTATTCGAGTTTCCATTTCAATAGGTACTGAAAATGTAGTATTTTTTATAAGTAAAAAATAATCTTAGAGGTGATTAAGTACAACATAATTTTTTACAAAAAAAATAATACAAACCAAAAAGCTCTCCAGACTGAAAAGCCCGCTGATTGCAGAGGTAAGCTTACAGCAAGGCCCTCAGGAAAGTTCTGAATACCAATTCCCAGTGCCAGATTTCTGTACAGAACAAAAATAACGGAATTAAGCATTATTAAAACAAATACTATACTATACTAATATAAATTGTCATTGAAATATAAATTTCGACAATATTTTATCACAAAAACATTATTAAATCATTACCTAACAAATAAGTAATTAAGTTCAGTCCGTAAACTTGTATGTTATTTGATATACATAAATTATTATGTTTTCGGAACCTGCATAATATAATTTATGAGATAAAAAAATCGACATAGTTATCTTATTTTATGTGTTGAAATATTGCTAATCAAGTGGAACATTCAGACGATCCAAAGAACCATGTCAAAATAAAATTAGTGATCAAAATCAACATAAAGGCTCCCGATTGAAAGCTTAAATTTTTTATGGGTAAGTTGTGTTGGTGAGTATGAAATGTTTTAAAAAATTGTTAAAATATTTTATCAATCAATATATGAAGTAGAATTTGTCGAACATTTGAATTATAATATTCACGAAATATGCGCCTACGCAAGCCTTTAGCTCACTTATGGCATTTGCGACACCATCTCAATGATTTGAGCGATAATATCTGTCTAGATAATTGAATTGAATCATGCGATGACTAAGGCAATTGCAATGCCATGCCTATTTATATTTGTATTTATAGTTTAGAGACCAATTCTTCTTTTCAATAAAATATAATACATATTTGTGCTGTTTATAATAATCTTACACGGATCATCGTATTCAAATTACAACCAGTAGTATCGAGAAGGAATAATTGAGAAGACATCGACATTCCAGTAGAGGAAGTCTCCCTCCCCTCTGCACCTGCCTATCCCTCCTGGCCGGCTCTAGGAATGCGGCTAACTGTACAGCCTCTGTCGCCGTTAAACTCAACTGTTTCTGCAGCTAAAGGTCATCGTCAGTAAGATTACGTAATGCGATACTAGAGTAGATATCTGCATAATGAGTATTTCAATATTTAGATACTATTATAATTGATGACATATTATTACCTCATTTACTATCTACGTTTTATTATTTTATATTTACGCTCAAGTTGAGTAGAAACAGTTTTGGGTTCTTTAACTAATTTGAACACATTATTGTTAACAACTGTTGTTGTATTAAAACTTATTATTGTCCTTTACACACTTACTCACATCGTAGCTATATACTATGGGTTCGACCAGGACCTAACATATACTAGTTTGTTAACGCTTTATTTAAAAAAAATATTTGAGACCATTTTAAAATGAAAACAATAGAGGACCTCAGTAAAAGTTGTTCGCCGAGGCAAAATCTGATCATTAAATTGGCATTAAGAGTAATTTGTTATAATATTTAAAATTAATAAAATTGTCTTTTAGGAGTGTTAACTATCAATTTGTGTTCAATTACGATAAACAATTTATGATGAATTCTTCGCTTTTTAAGAAATGTATTTTTTTATTTACTAATATGTAGTAGTCGACTACACATAGGGAAAAAATTAAATATTCCATTATAACTATAAAAAGTTAAAAGAAATTTCGCTGATATGCAAATGATAAAAAAAAACATGAAATTGTAAAAGAATGAAGTTCGTATAAAAACAGGTTCACATTGTTACTCGTAGCAAAAAGTAGATAAATTCCTTTAAAGAGTCAATGACACATTTGTAATACTCAGTTACGAATTCCGACAGTTTTTACAGCATCTTCACGGTTATATCAAAAATATGCATAAAGATATTTTCAATGGACCATTAAATTTATTATTTTGCAGCTATAGTCGCCGGGCACGAGAGCGTATAACGGAATCAACAACGAGCTATGATGTCAACAATTTCATATAGAAATTTTATAAGTGAACGGAGTCACGCTGACTCCGGATTCACGCATACATCCGAATTCCGATTACGTCACAGACAAGACCATTTCACTTTCCGACCTACCCGGAAGTGAATTCCTAAGCACTATCATACGGCGCAGCTAGTCTTTGCTTCGGAACGATGTCTTATTACTGTGCAATAGAGTTTTCATCGCAACCTCGTCAGAAAGTATTAGATGTGAGCAGAAAAATCTAAAGCGGATGTGAATGTTTAATAGCGTTACAGAAAAAGTAACTTAATATTCGAGAGTTAAAGTGTAGATTATTGTATATAGTTGCGTGATCATAGCAAAAGCAGTTGCAACTTTCACGACAAGTCAGGATAGGGTCGAGAGAGGCAGCGGCGCGGGGCTTTGTCGACGCGACAGCCCATTGACGACACCGTGACCTACATACCGGGGTCCATTCATGCCGCGGCCTCGCGCCGCTGCAGCGGCACGCGCAGGACACGCAGTCCGAACGCTAAACATATGCCGCTAATGCTGCCACATTGGAATTTCCATCCAACAGTTGCATAACCTCGTAACAGCCGCTGTCGCAATAGACTTAAGCACATCAAGCCGAGGCCAGGTCACCACGACTACACTTGTTCAATTAGAGCCTCTTAATAATATGCGCACTTAACCAATACACAATTTTTAACAATATTTTGAATTCAATTCATAAATAAATTCTGAAATAGCTAAAATGTATATATATTTTATTAGTATGAAGATTTTTCAAGTTTGAGATTGTAATTATTTTATATTATCGTATCCTTATGCCAGAAATAAAATATATATAACTTAATTGATGTTCACAACTATATCTAGAACTACATAATAATATGTTAAAAAGTAAATGTACGTTGTATACATACTATGTATAAGTGTACTTATGACAAACATGTACCTACTAATGGCCCGCGGTTTAGTATATTATTTCAATGTATACAAAAAGAAAACAGTTTTAGTGTATTTTGTTTTTTTGTGGAAATGTGTGAACTTTTCATAATTTTTGCTATACCGATATGATTTATATTGTCCCATATTACCTTATAAGAAGGATTTTTTTATTGACTGGTCGTGAAGTTGAAAGTAAGTAGAAGTAAAGCTACAAGATGTGACAATATTCTTGTTCTAAGTGTGTTAAAGATAAAAGGTGATCAAATATTTATGTAGGAAAAATAATTTCTGCTGCAAGTTAAATGATAATATGTTTTTAATATCAATTGTAATAATTAAATTTAATGTTCGATGGAACCGCAATTTTTGTTTCAAGGTAGCGCTAGACTTGACTGCAGGCCGATATATAAACGGGGGTGGGGTGAGGTGGAAGGGGGAGGAGGAGCCGGCTGCCAGACAGCGGGGCTCCGCTTGGGAGGCTAACAGCAGCCTATTGCCTCTCTCATAGATAGCTCGACCCCACAAAATTTGCTCTACTTTGAGCAAAACTGTACTTTGATGAGATGAACCAATCGTTGTGAAAACATACAGTTACTTATTACTTTTTGTTGGTCTTATATATGTACTATACAGTGGTGGAAAATTTCATAATAGAATATTAAGAATAATATATTCTTAAGAAATTCACATTAAAAGTCACCATGTTACAAGTTCTACGAGGTAATAAACATCAATATTGCCAACATCATCAACCAGGTTCGCTAAGGAGGACTTCGCTAACCATTAGGACTATAAAATTCTTAATTATATTTACTTCTATATTATTACAAAGCTGAAGAGTTTGTAAGGGTGAATGTGCTAATCTCTGGAACTACTGTATCAAATAAAATAATGTTTTTGTGTTGAATAGTCCATCCTACATCGATAAGGTAGAGTCAGAGTTATCCGCATATTAGAATGTGTCATACAAAGCTCATAAGTTGTTCAATAGTAGTTCAATTTGACCACGGCCGGGAAGCCGCATTTTGCTATATGTTCATATATCGTTCATTAAAGTTAAGCAAAACAAGAACTCAGTGCTTCGAGGCGTAGACGAGATGGAGAGTATACCATTCGTAAAACATTGTATAATATGATAAAACTTTGTTTACCTACTTAACTCATATGTATGCTCTATAATATTACACCTAATCATACTCAAAGACTATAATTTATATATACCTATGTCATAAGTAAGTATATTCCAGTTTGGGTAACGTTAAATTTTTTTTTTTTTTTCAATACTAAGTCTAGGCCTAAGTTAAAGTGCATCAAGATCAGCGTCGGCGCCGCACACGTCACGCGACCGCATTCCATGGCGCCTCCATTCATGTTGCGTGAGTGAGAGGTCATCGTAAGGCCTCTTGTAGGAACGAGAAAGGAAAACGAACGCCGTTACCCTGTATGGGAATGCAATTCGTAAGCGCAAACGCACGGATTTGATACCGGACTTGCTGCGTTCCATCTCACGTCCGTCACACGATATAGAGGCGTCCTGCTCGCTCGCGATGAAGCGTTCCTTTCGGCGCGGGCAGCATATCTGCCGAAGCGTATGTTTGCATACTGGCGATGTGATTTGATCGATCGCCGGTTTCCTGTGAGAAAAGCAGGTTGTTTGTTGAGTCAGGTGGCTTGGTGCATTACCGTTAAGTCTTTGTGTGACCAGACCGCACGCGCTACCTTTTTTATAAGGTAATTTATTAATTTCTATTTAACATACCACCAATAAACTTTCATTATATATATTCACTGTAGAATATCTAAATCGTCTTAAACGCAACGGTTACAAAAGTGGCTCCTATCTTCCTAAGACTTGATATGAATTAAATATCTGTTACATCTTACTTCATATCAAGAACAATAACTATCTATAGATAAAATATACCGCTACTCGATCTAAGTACAAAGTTCTATTACAAACTTAGTGGAATGTGGTTAGGCACGACGCCCGACTCATGGCTAACTTAAAACAGGTTAATATTATTCAAACTCATGCTTAAGTACTAATGATAATACATCAGCGTCGTTAACATATTTTGTACATAAATGTCCCTATTCACGAGTAGTTACTAAAAATTAGTAGTTATTATATACAGAGTCAGAGTTATTTTCTAGCAATACAAGTAGAGTATTATTGTTAATTTTCATATGATTCTCCTCATCCATATCAGACTACGCTCAAGAAAGTAGAACCGGATATTTGTATTTCGCTCTATTTAATATTACTTTAATAGTTTAAAAACAAAAAGTAAGAAATATTTTTAATAATGCTAGGATAAATAAACAGACAGTAAAATATAAAAATAATTTTTGTAATTGTAAGTCAGATTGTAACCGCAAGTTTATATGATAGGTAATTTGCTCAATGTCACAATCTGGAGACTAGCCAGAATGTCACAATAAAGAGAAAGATGTAAACACAGCCGCATTCTAATTAAAAAAAATAAGGTCAAATCGCTGAGGTCGTCTCGTCGCTCTCAAGATGTCTCGCCAAAAAAAATGAGTCATTAGATAGTCTGCCACAGTGTACCTACTTGTAAAAACGTGACATAATTTTCGATTTTGATACTAAATTTTCACCTGAAACTTAGGTATTAGGTATATAATGTACATATCTTTATGCAAGTACGTCAAATTCGGGTTAAACAAACAGAATTTTCTAATACATTCAATAATAAAAACTATAAATAATTGTAGGTATTATCAGAAAAGCTTTGCGGGAATCATTAAACATGTAAATGAGAATGATCTCATATCTGAACAAAGTACAGTTCTAAGTGAGACATACAGCGCATTCTAGGCGCCATGGCGGATTTCCTTCGACAATGCAACATTCCTAGCGGGCCATTGCGACGACTCAGGCCTTCGTATCGATTATTATCACGCGAAGGTACCTGTCTTACAGTAAGAAGTACGTGTTTTGAATGGATCGTATAACGCCCACGTGCTAGTGGAATAACACTTTATATAAATACATCAGCCACTTTTCGATGTTCGTAAAATAAAATCAACTCAAAACGATTATAATTTTACAGAAAACTAGATAGTTGTGAATTCGATTCCCACCAGGGAATAGGTCAGGTATTATTTTAAGCCCCCGCTCTGGTAATACTACGAGCAATATAGCGTGCCGTTAATTTCCGACACTCCACACGTAATGTCTAGAGTTCGGGCGGAAAATGAAGAATGGAGAGTTGAAGCTAGGTTTCTTTGCCTGCTCTCAAAGCGGGTATTGTTTGAAAGAAGAAATGAGTTCATAGCAGAATTTATCTATCAAACTTTAGCAGACCCTGTAGAACCTTTAAAATATTTACAAAATGTTTAAATTTCCGTTTGTAGTTTTCTTTGACATAAAATATCTTTTGTAAAATTCTCTGTTAGGCCCGGTGAAAGGCGAGAGACTTGAAAGGTTATAGTAATTCGCATGGAGCGCATATTTATAACACCATTACAATTTCTATTAATTAAATAAATTCAGAAAAAATGAACACTATTACATTATAATTGAACTGTGAACAATCTCCATTGATCCTACTTGTATTAACAATTATATTTAACAAAAACGTGCTAACGTTAATTGATTGTCCAGAGTAAAGCGCATCCATAAGCTCGAAAGAATAAAAATGTAAGACCCAACTATATGATGAAAGTATAATTTGTTAATAACTGTTAAGTTTACTTGTAGAGGATTTAAATTCTAAAAAAATTATATTATATGTATTCCATACAATAACTATTGAATCAAAACTAGCAACAAAAAAAAACTAAAGAATTTCTGGCATGGTTTACAGTTCTCATAAAAAAAATACTAATGGATCAGATCTCGTAGTTTCAATTGAAACTCAAGAATTCATAACCAGATTCTTTAAACAAATATCATAAATCGTTATTTATAGTAGTTAGTAATTCTTAAAATCAGTAGGTACATATTATACCCATATATACATATATGCATTGCAATAACCTTTTTAAGTAGGTACGATTCACTCAGTATTACTCACATATTACTAAACTAGGAGATTCCCACAGCTTCGTTAGCGTGGACTATACCGGTTTTTTCAGGTGTTCCAGGTCCTTGATTTTTATATATCAAAGTGCGAATGAAAAATTTACATCACTAAATTTCATCAAAAAGAAAATAGCTCTTTACTAAAGAGCAATTTTTTAATTCTTATAGTTTAGCTGATCTATTGTAATTCTACACAAGGTGTTACAGATCCGGGATCTGTATATGTCAATGGAAATTGCTTATCATGTTCGATCATTGTTGTCATAGCAGCTTTCTTATAGATCACCTGGATTACTATGGTTCTACATCAGATGTTGCAGTATTCAAAATTAATTACTTAACAGCTATACAACAAAAAAGGTTTCATTCAAATCCGACCAGAGGATCCCAAGATGTGTGTGCGTACAGCAGGCAAATAGACAAAAAAATTTAAAATCATAAACAATAAATCATATTCTATTAACGTCATCCACTTGCATTATTTTTTCGTAAAAATATTTAATGTAAAGGTACAATATTTTTACTATTTTATTATAGAATAGATAGATATCCCAATAGTGGTAGTAATGATGATGCATAGGTACAAGTCGTATCTATAGAATTTAATCTAATGAAACAGTTAAAATTGAATTCTTTTCAATTACCTATTCATGAATTATTCAATAATTTTACTGTATTTTTATATTATTTTTTTTTATAATGTAACATTATTTTTTTTTATAAGAAATCGAATATTGAAATTTGTAGCTTCGTCGTCTTCGTAGAATTAGGAAGAATGAGCTTTGATGGTTTGGGCACGTCGAGAGAATGAGTGATGAGAAAATGATAAAAAAAAAATATATGAAGCAAAAGTGAAAAGAGAACATACTGGAGGAATGTCACGTAAAAAGCATCTCAGACCATGTGAAAGAGGTATTCAGGGACCACAGTGTTTGGTGCTCCGGTATAACTGAGTAACCCGTTAGGGATAAAGCGTGAAGCAATGTATGTAGGTAGGTAATATTTGATTTATAATAATATATTAATAATTGAACAGTCTTATAAATTGTAGCAGTAATGCTTAAAATAAGAAAGCTTTTAACTTTCTAAGGAAATATCTTGTAAATTTTAAGAAGGTTAAATAACTTGTACGTAACGAGGAAGGAGGAATGAATTAATGGCGCCCCTGATCATCTTAATGATTCTAAATTTTGCACCTTATATTGCAGGTTTTATATGTAATGTAGTTCTCTGTTTCCAGAATGAGATATGAATCTAAAACTTGCAACTTTAAGTACCGAGAGATATTTATACCTACTTATAATAGGAATTTTTATTAATCAGTCATTGTGGGTTACCATTATAACTATTAAAAAACATATTATTTTTGTCGGGGCACACCTGAGAGAATTAACCAACACTATTCCGCAAGCTTATCAATTAGCGTTGTTAGACGATTGTATAATATAGATAGGAAAATCTTTATAGGTTGGTATATAAAATATGTACACATCTTCCGGTTTTTGGTATGGTCGCTCAGCTTTGGATTATGGCATCCGACAGGCTTACCCGGTTGGTAGAGAAGAGCCGAAAGTCGGGCTCAGTGACTTACTATTTACATACATTTAAACGAAAGCTTATACGACATCACAATGAGTTGAATATTAGTATGGAATTAGAAGCATTACTTATTCAGCATGTGCTGCATAGTAGGAAATAGTGAATGAAAATAATCAGAGTGCACTGAGTCATTAGTGAACGAGTGTCCGGCGCTCGCGTACAGGAAATCGTAAAAGCGCATCTAGAGCGCGCGCGCATCTTCCGGTACGCTTTCCGGCACCGTGCCTTGCTTTCGCTAAATATCCTTTACTTTATGGGCTCTCGTTTATTGAACTCCCATTCAAGAGATGATGGAACATTATTCTTATTCTTTATGGTTTCACTTGCCTAGATTATACTTAATTTGAAAAAATCATGCACATTAGTTTAAATTCATGAACATATGTAAGTATTTGAGGACATCTAATGAATAAAAAATTTCACATTTGCTTTTAATTATCGCAAATAAGCTAATGTGGAAATATCTATTTATAACTAAATACTGTAACTAGTAACGAAATAGATTACAAATAAAAAATGTCAATATACAAGCGAGAATAGAAAGTATGAACTCATAGATTTCGTTATGAAACAGCATGAAAAGGCATTGTTTGTGGTAGAAGGAGGAAAAAAATGAAAAAGTAAACAGTTGCGCATTCCATTGGCTAGTGCACGTGGTACATTCCAATGGGGTCATGCACCACACCGTGCGCGCGTGCGTAAAAACAAGTGCAACGTTCGTGAATCCGGCCCGCGACCTGCCACGATGCCTTAACAGCTTTCAGCCTACACATATGTACGAGCATTTCCTTGTTATGCAGTAGTCGCAACATCTGCTAAACATAATGCTTATATTAATTAGAATCACCCTAAGGCAATACGGCCGATTATATACTTATAAAAATATTTATAAATTAAGAACAGACACGTGAGTCAATCAAAAATGTTACACATTTTTTTTTATTTAACTCCACATGCATTGTAAAGTAAGTTACGTTAAGTAAAAAGTCTTATACGCAGTGCATATTATCGACGCAACATCAAAATATAAATTTAAGAGTTTTATTTTATATCATAAATTATAAAAGTAATTGCTCAAGAAAAATCTGTGAAAAATAAAAATCTATCTATTATATTAGGCATTACATTATTTAATCTTTATTTAATTTTTCCATATAATAGATCAATATATTAGTAACAATTGTTTATTATTTTATTGACAAAATTGACTAACTTTAAATTAACAAATTCAAACCATATGAAATGATAGCTCGCGAGTGACTAGTACGATGGATGTTAGAGGTGTATGTATAACATTAGGCGGGCTGGCATTCCATCCTGGGAAAGCAGAAAGTTCGGCATGCGAGGGTCGGAGGCTCCAAAGGAATGCGGCCGGACCTCCCC
Source organism: Dione juno (assembly GCA_037127375.1). Lineage (NCBI taxonomy): Eukaryota > Metazoa > Arthropoda > Insecta > Lepidoptera > Nymphalidae > Dione > Dione juno. Next base: position 2,578,992 of record JAXRJS010000052.1, read on the forward strand.
CCCTTGCCCCTGCCACCGCAACTCCCAACATTTATTTCACTTTGCTGCTTAACTTATGTCTAAATGTGCGCGGAATTTCAGATGCTATGCCTTATTGGACCCTGGAGCCTTTGCTATTGGTTTAATTATGGCTCATTTTCAATAGGTATTCTTACCTAGGCTTATAACAACGTGAACATTTGGTAAACTAAGATAATTTTACGTATAAAAATACCGCAAGTGAAGAAATTTCTTAATTTTGAATTAAATGTGAAAATAGCTTTAATTTAATAATTGATTAGTGTTTCTTGACTATTTTGATGTATAATAATTGTGAAGTAATGTTTCATTTAATATTAAAATACATTATACACTTATTTTTCTATTGAGTTCTATTCCCTTTTCGTACTTTAATTAAGATGGTCTTAAACTTTTGGTCGGTATAGATTGTTATTTTTACTAACATCAAATATCATCGCCCACATTTAGTGGGGTCTTGTCACTGTTCTTCACTTCTATTTTAGAGACATAATATTTGTTAGAACTAAACCCCGCGCTTTATCTATATGATCATTCATGTTTGTGCCGGTATCAAATCCGCAACTATCGCGCTTATTGTCTGGTACAGTCTATGCGCGCTTATATCTTATTTAACTGAATATAACTTATATAGTTATATTCAAAATAATTTATACCTATTACATTAGTTATACATATATACCTATAAGGTTCGCTGTATCTCTAACTTTATTGCTATTACTTATTTATACATTTTATACATCTGCGCAAAATACTTAAAAAAAATTCAAATCTGGCGTGAAGCTCATAGGACATAATCAAAAACAAAAAAAATTACAACCTAAATTTTCAACGCCAGTCTCGTCGAGAAGGTATAATATAAAATGGACAAAACGGCTCGAAAATCCGTAGAAGGAGCGAACACCGACACATTCCCAAGGCTTGAATCGTAAATTACAAGAGCGCGGCCGGCGCCGGCGCCGGGAGGAGCGCTTGTTACGATATTTGAACAAATTCCCGGCGGTGTTAATCTGCATAATAACAGCGGCGGACACAAAGCGGTTGCCGACTCCCATTATACTCGGGCGCCACCCTCCGCTCTGCAAGCCATCTAACTACCTCAGGCTTGCTGCATTGCCACTTACAACTACCTCCAAGAATACCTCGTATGTCATAAACGATTATAGCTTTTAATATTCATCTTATATTTAGACTTCCAGTTTTAAGATTATGAACAAATATTTTGTCTAATGCAGTATAATAAATATATGTACGATTTCTAAACTTGTGTATCGTATAAACATATAATTTTTAATATATTTAGTTGGTCATAAAAAGTACAAATATTGAGCCCATAAATCTCTGTCTTTTAACAAAGCTTTGTGATGAGAGGGAATAAAAAATATTAAATTTATTATGCTTTTTGGAAGTCAGTATGTTAATATTGTCTATTATCAAATTCCAAAGGAAAGCCACAGGGGGCTTTGTGCATATCGACCCATAAAGTTCCAGGAAAACATTGTTAAGTGACAGGGTGCTTAATTGTATAGCAGTGTATTTAGCATTATGAAACATTAATTGATAAGGAGATAAAACTAACAAGGTTAGTTATTATTGTATATGTTTTACTTTGGAAGATGTACTAACTATAAAAGACATAGGTAGGTATCAGTGACAGTCACTATACCGAAGAATAAATATATTAATTATTCAACGATAAGAAAGTTACATAATATGCAACATATGCAATTTCGTAAGGTAAATAAGTGCATTTGCAATAACGATTATAATATATACGTTGTAATATCTAGGTAATTTTGTTATATTGGAGGCGCCTACTCTTATTAAGATGGCAAATTTACAAGAAAATGTTATTTCACCAAAATCCATATTATTTTGAACTAGCGGCTGTCTATTCTGTCTGTCAGAACGACACATATGTATAATTCGTATTTTAATATTTGTATGATATATAAGACGCAATAAAATCCTAAAATTCAAGAAATAAAATAGGAAAAAAGTATTTATAACAAAATTGACAACCCGCATTGGTGGTTACAGCAAATTAAACATAGGTATATCTCGTCAATTCGGACGCGCGAAGTCTTTAGAAAATGTTTTTTATTCTGTGTTAAGTGCCAATATTTAACGGTCATGAATAGGTAGTCTGGGGGCACCCACGCGACGTGGTATACACGACGCGACAGATCGGCAAGGTTGGCTTCAATGACACGGCGCGACGACGGATTTTTCAGCGAAATAGTTTCACCGGCGTCGGCGACGGTGACGGCAACGTCTGCGCCGTCGCGGTCGATGCCCCCGCCGCCACGCGATTTGGCTCAACTCACTGAATCTACAAATGTACCGTCCTCGCCAATATTAGTATTCAAACTACTCTCGTCATCTAATCGTGTATCAGGATTCAGGAACCTATAAAAGGGCATCAGAAATGATGCTATGTGACAATTCCCTGTACTTGTTACAAACAATTTTATTTAAATAAAAGATATCTATAATCTTTTGATTTCCATTGTATTTTAGCGTCGTTTTAGTACAAATTGAAAACAGCTGAAAAGTAGGTTCATAATTATATAGACACAACATTTTAGTATTTTTAGTAGTAACACCAGACTAGACAAAGTAGGCGTGTGACTATTCCTCAATGCCAAGTCATTCCAACAAATCACATTACAGTTTATTTTTTTATACCTCAAAGTATACATTATTTATGGCTCGCAAAATGATCCCAGATACGACCGACATTTCAAAAGTGAAATTCTACGTAAACCTATAGTACACCAAGTACCTCCTAATATTATAAGTCAATTCATAGATTATCTTTTTGATTTTTAAAGTATTAATCCACACTAAGGACAGCAAAGTGAGGCCATGAGGCGCGGGTTCAAATCCCGCTGCATTCACATTATATGTTTTTCTTTACGTAATTGATAGCTTGTTAAAGATATAAATTGCTTAATTTCCTTTTTCATATTTTAAGGACAAGTTTTATTGTCATGTTTTGAATATTTACAGATAAAAGATGTTTCACAATAATTTGTGGTGTGGCTATAAAAAATATTGAAGTGATCTAATTGGAATTCCCATTTAATTAAAATTTTGTGACTCGAATTCTAGCGTTAGGAGTATTGCCCACAGAATCAACGCTAATGTACCCTTGAAATCATTTGCAATTCATATATTATATACCACACGTATATTAAAAGCTATATACACAGCATGTTCCAACATTTAGTAGGTATAGTCTTAATATATTACCTTTAAATATAAAGTATAAAATAATCAAAAAAATATACAAAAAGCTTTAAATATATATAGTGAAATTTTAGCACAAACTTTTTAAAAAGTTTTGAGCGCTGCCTATGTTATTTGTTATAGAACTGCTAAGAGGATTATTCCTAGAGCGCGTGCGTTGCTAATAGCAAACTATCTTGGTGAAAGATTACTACTAGATGGCGCCTTGGTCAGACGTTCATTATAGATAATATATTTCATTATTCTTATTTTTTTTATAATAGATGGCGCTGTAAGCTTGATATTTTTTTAACGTAGAAAAGTTTAATTATAGATTACTTACAAACAATATATGTTTTATATTATACTCAACCGTTTAGGCTATCAAATGGTTTTTATTCATGGGTGTCTTACAATTTATTTTGTAGACTACCTAAAACGACAGTAGAGACACAAGACACTTAAGTACACTGCAAGTACAACCAACTGTTGTATTGTGTACTTAAGTGTTTTTCTGTTTATAATATAATATATTTGTATTGTATATTATTGTACTGTAAATGTATTGTATTGTCTAATGTATTAAGACTTACTTTTGTACTTACTTACTTTACTATGAAGTAATCATTTATTATTATATTATTAAATTGTAAATGAAGTTTAATTTTGCAATCGATATTGATGAATTTACTGTGATAACTTATTGACTGACTGATTTTAAATGATGACTATTAATATGTACATAAAACTCATGTCTCAAATAATTCGTAATATTATTATATTGGCTACAGGAGCCCGAAATATGGATTTGGTAGCTCAATTATTAAAATAAAGCACATTCATGTTTATTCCAGAATACAAATCTTAAATCTAATGTTAAGACACTTCGAATAACAATTTTCGCTTAACTTAACGCTTAGCTTAACGCCGTGATTGGTCTACCAGAGCGTAGAAAAAGAAATAATTTGAATGAATGAATATATCATTTTTTGAGAGGTATCGAACCCACAACCATTGGTTACATTTATTTATTTTACTTTGCAGAAACGGTATGAGATACATTTTCACGCCATTTACTTGCCAGTTTTAAGTAATTCCGCTCTTACCTTGCACCTTGGAAGGAGGCATCAGATGTTGAAGCGGCAGCGCCAAAGCCCACGCCAACAGCAAGACCTTCTGGTATATTATGAACTGTAATGGCCACTACAAGCAGCATTATCCTTTTCCATTGGGACTGCCGAGCTTCTAAAGCTCGCGCTACACTGTCTCGATGTTCGCCCTCAGCTTTCTGTAGTGTTTATGTACAAAATATATTAATATAATAAAAATATAATATGTATTTGAAATTAATAGTAGATATATATTTAAATATCTCTAAATATTTCGAGACTTGCCATCTGATTTTTTAACGGTTAACAAACAACATATCTGTATGATATACTATATTACTGGCCAACTCCATGGCCAACTCCACTGGCCATTAATAGGTCCACAAAACTTCTATATTCTACATATACCCAACAAACACCCAGTTCGCAGCCTCTAACAAGTAATAAAAAGGGTGAGCAGAGGGCCATCCTTTTTATTTAATATAACTAATATTTTGTAGAAATCGTACATACATACATACAAACGTACATAGCTTCACGCTGTATCGTTCACGCCCTAGTGGGGTAGTCAGAGAGAACGGACCGCCAAACGCCTACCTTTTTGGACTCGTCCATAGTCATTAACCTCTTCTTTGGGGTCCTACTACTTTTTTCATACTCTTTACGTGATCTTCCTCCAGTTTCTTCAACACTGTGTTTTGTAGGTCAACCGCGGTCTCCTCTTACTTCTTTTACACTCACTTTTGCTTCATATATAACTTTTACCATTCTTTCATCACTCATTCTCTCGACGTGCCCAAACCATCTAAGCACGTTCTTCTTGTATCTAACATCTACCTACATTTCTGTATTTCTCGTCGTTTCGGGTATGGTCAGTTAAGCTGACTCCACTCCGCATATCCTCCGATTCGAGATTACATCTCCACAATATTCGTCTTTCTTGCATTCTTATTCTGCAGTACCCACGTTTCACTGCAATATAGCAGCGTCGGCACCAGAAATGCATAGCGTACGGTCAAACGTGCAGCTACACTGGCGTTTTGCCGTCTCAACAATACACCTAAGACACTGCTCATTCTGTTACCAGCAGCAATACGGCTTGCATTTCGTCCTTTCTTCGTCTCTTTCAAATACAGGTCCTTTATCTTACTTACATTGATTGTAAAAATCGTAATAGGTCATTTATTTATATAGCCGTGCGATATGTATATTCTTTGTATCAAAAAACCCTATTTAAGTTTTAAGAACCACTTTTCAACAACTCTAACTAAAAATCGAAGGCAAGAAATACAAACCACTGAATTCTGAGATTGATGATGACCCCGCCGCCTTTGAGCCGTATGCTGGTTAGTAATACAATCTGAGAACTCTACAGGTTGTGTTTCCATCGTGACCACTGTAGGGTTTGACGGCCGCCTTAATGCAGTCATCATTTCTAGATCCTCTATTTTCTCTTTTGAATCTTTTGATTTTGTTATCGCTGGAATTAAAAACCAAATTTTAAACGAATTCTATATATGTACATGGTAGGTCTAGGTTCTATTACAAGGAACTATGTATTTAATAATGTTAGTTTTATTTCACGCTGTACCTATCCCAACATATTACGGCAGGTAGATGGGAGCCATTCCCTACTTCCCACTTTACTTTTTGTTGTGTGGCGGCCTTATTATAGGATCACGTTATTGTCGGCCTATCAAGACCATTTTACGCAGAGCACGTTACCAGAGCACGTTATGGTAACTAGGTGAAATTATCATCAAATATCCAGGTCAGAAAAAATTAAGCTTCTAAGTCAACGCAATCAAACGATACAGGGTCTAATGCTTAAAATTTGAAATAAGTTAGAACTTAAAGTACATAAAAAGGAAAACATTCGAAATTGCAAACTTATATTTGTATCACAGAAAAAAAATTATATTTGTAGTTCAGTTCATGAGAAATAATTGCACACTACCGTATATTTAAGTTTAATATATAACTTGCATATTTATCGCAGACTTGACTTGACCGATATTTATTTTAAATTCTTATTTGCTCCATATGTTTTTAAATATAATTTTTATAACAAAGACTAGGGACAATTATGGTAATGTTTATTTTTAACTTGAAAGAATATTTGCCGAGATAATGTTTGTATTTATAATAATTTTAATTATAACGTTTTCTTACAAAAAATGAAAAAGCATTTCTTGTAAAGCTTACATAAACACAAATATTTAAAGCTTAAAGTAAACTTTATTCATATGTTTTAATAGTTCCACTTTAAATGAGCTTGACTCACAGGATAGCAGATATCATTTACATATCAAGTACTTGATAATATTAATTGTAGCATTGCTTTTAACGTCAATTGAGCTTCTAGACTAATGGGAGAACGGTATGTTGGCAATATGATGAATAGTAACTTTTAGAAATGTAACTCAGCTAATAATAAAAGAGGACTGTGTTAAAACACTAACTTTTCATCGTATTAAATTGAATTAAATTAAATTGAACTGAACAAATGTAAAACATTCGTTCAGTTCAATTTAATACGAAGAAAAGAGCACAAGATTTAATTATAATTTACAAAATTTTCCAAATTCATATTTCATTAAGTACAAGTTTACTGGCATATATTACCAAACTCGCTTGTCAATATATATGTACTTCTACTGCTGCTTCATGGCTAAACGACTGAACCGGTCTTTATGAAATTTATATAAGAACTCTATTAGAATCCGGAAATAGTTTGAGGGATTTTGAGGTGCTTAATTTAAAGATAAAATACGCACATACGCAGAACTTATTTTAGACGCAATTTATACAAGAAAAGAGTTCATTTACCTATAATTGTGTGTACATAAACACAACTATCTCTAACACAACTATATCTATATATTATTAGACTATCAAACGAAAGTAGTTTCTTCTAGGCCGAATCATTTTGTCCTTCATGTATGTACCAGAAATAAATAATAAATTAACTAAGAAGTTACGACTATCTATGCACTGTCTATCTGGCTGTTTGTTATTTATAATAACAATATATTCGTTATATATATTGTTTATATCGTTGTTATTTATAATAACGATATATCAGCTCCACGCTACTGAAAGTGCCTAATAGGTCTTACTAAAATGATTTTATTGTTAAAGATATGCAATTGGAAAATTTCAATAGAAACGGAAATTATACCTAATTAGGTATTTTACTTTAGGTACTAATGCCAAGAATCAAAGGCAGGTAATATTGCGTTGTACAAAATTTTTTATTGCATAATAACCTTGAAACCAATTAGCTATGATAGAAGGTTATTTGTGCAAAGCAATGTCTTGATTATATGTATGCGAATTAATTTTATTTGTTATAGTTTTAAGTCTATAAATTACTCAATGTAGGTACCGTTATATAGAATACAAAATGCGTAACATTCTATAATTCTTCGTTTAAATACAAAAATATTTTGTACTAGCCAATGAAATGGTAATATTAAACGTCTACTTCGCGTTTTGTATTGGATTCAAATTTCATATCAGTATAATAATGACAAAATGCACATTAAGACATTCACATCAGTCACAGTATATTTAATATAGAAGTTAAAAATTACAAAAATGTCAGTCAAACAGCCTACTATTCTAAATTTGTCTTTTTGAATAAAAAATAGATCGTAAAAAAAGAAAAATTACTTGCATCAATATTCTTCATCCGATAAAATATATAATGCAGTAGAAAAAGTTATGAGTAGCAAAAATGAGGTGTAACCCTGTAAATAATTAACTAGCGCCAGGTACAACATGGGACAAGGCCGATAAATCAGAATAAAATGCACCAATGCATTTTTCGAATGATTGATGATTTTGTTGCATTTTTATAAAGATAATGAAACGAAGCTATATTTATATATAAAGCATCTGGTGAATATATCCACACAATGCCTTCATTGTCAATAAGAGATAAAGTCTCCTGTCATTTAAAAGCATGTGCTCATAGCAGACTGTTGTCTGATAAGACAAAAATCTTACAGCAATAAATATATTATAATATAATGAGTAATTTTCACTACACAGCTACATAGTTCTTTAAAAAAGACCTTAAATTGTGATAAAATTTGTTCACAATTTCCGAGACTTAAATATATTAATATGTAACTTTAAGAATATTTTTCTAAAAGTATCAATAATTTAATAATTATTATTAATAAAATATAATAATTTTCCTACAACACCATTAACGGAATAAGTATATAATATAAGTTGTAGTCGGATTTAGAGTACCTGGGCAATGAAACGGTAAAATTAATTTTTTTTTTTCCAGAAATTGTTTCAACATCTCTTAGGATAAGCAAGAACCCTATATATGAAATTTTTAAGTGGTAAGTCAGAGGTAAACTACAATATAACAGAATAAATTATTCAGGGGAACCCTGTAGCTTCCTTATTTATATAGTCAACAGTTTAATATTATATGAAAATCATTTTATCTCTGAGTTATAAGTAAACATTGTTGTAAAAAATCTTAACCATATAATTTTAAGTAAATAAAGAGAAACCTATTTTAATACATAACTATAATATCATATATTGTTAGTTTGTCCATATGTCACATAAATTTCAATAATAAAAAAGTGCTTTGCATTATACAATTTCTTGGCTCTTTATGTGAATGCTATTATATTTAAAGCTTACAGTGGTCTTAATGTTTTTAAATATTCATGTTTTATTTAGGTAAATTTAAAGCAAAATACTATATAAAATACCTAAATAAGAAAATATTTAGCTGACGTACATTTGACGATTCAATGTGTTTTTAAAAGTCTATTTATTATTTGAATTGCATTTAAAATTATGATCTTATGGTATATTCATAACCATAGACATAGTTAAATGAACAATAAGCCATGTAAAAGACAAGATTAAATTTTCATATCTCAAGCAAAGATTTTGACAATATATAACATCAAGTACCATGCTATAAAAATTGATAATAATGAGATAACTTTTATTTTTTTTATGCTTGTATTAATTAATTATTATCACAACTACTTCCTTTGATAAAAAAAAAATATTAAATAAATAATTATACTAAGAAAGTCATTACATTTCTTTTAAGTGTATAGTTATCCATGTCAAAAATGATAATCACTAATCATTTCCAGTGACATTGAACTTTATTTAATATTATTTTATTCTTTAAAATAATTGTTTTATATGCTCTTTACTATTTTAAATTACACTTACTTCTCCAACCAGAAATATGCTAAACATAGACTCAGAACTGTTCATTTTACTAAAAAAATATCAATATATTTATAGTTATAATAGAAAATTTAAATTAAAACATTGTTTTAACATAATAGTTGTGAAATTTGAAAAATTTTCAAATTGAGACATTTCCTTTATAAGTGTGTTATAAATTCACTGCAATTTATTTACATTTTTGAAACAAAAATATTACCTTAATCTTAACTTTAATATATTTGAGTTACAGATAAATATTATAATATCTTTAATTATGTAAAGTAAATACTTACACATCATCATGTTAGTTGAGTTGAGACCCAGGAAATCCAAAAATCTGTCCGTTCCAAATACAAACACAGCACCAAACAAAAATCCAACTGCCACGGGAACAAAAGCATATTGGCCATTCTCCCCATATAAACCAGATTTTTTACACATCTCAATAGCTGGCTCCAGTAAAGACCAATATGAAGCAGCTGTCATAACTCCAGCGGCAAATCCCAAAGATACATCAAGTAGTTTTCTCTGTAAACAATAATTTCAATGATTTTAAATGATATACACATATCAGAAAATACACATTTGAAAACGAGAGAAGTAGTATTAGCTTACATGTTTTCCTCTAATAAAAAATACACAACCGGCTCCCGCGGCAGTGAGCCCCCACGTCAGAAGCGTCCCAAGCAGTGCTTGCGTCACTGCACCATATCCTTGGATCATTTTGTCGAAGTAATTTTAAGTACAAAATTTGTCACTTAAGTACTATTCATAAAAACATAATTCAAGTTATGTTTTCGAGTAAGTCAGCGTTATCTATCACGATCCTTATATACCTTCTCTCCACATGTTTATCTTACAATTTTTGACGTTAACTAACAAATTGACATTTCATAAATTGACATTTACGTTTCATTTATCTCAATAACTAGAGGTTACTCGATATTATTATCAAGATAAAATATTGAAAAAATCTAATTTATTACCTATATTACAAATCATGCCAATATATTTAATTAGATTTAAAGATGATTACTGTGCAGATGCGCTCTCTTCGCGCAATATGCGGAGTCAGTTCAACTAACCGAATCCGGGAGCAAGAGATCACAGTGAGAATGAAGAAGGATGTGCTCAGGTTGTTTAAGCCCGTCGAAAGAATGAGTCATAAAATAATGGTAAAAAAGATATATGAAGCAAGAGTCAGTAAGTTAGAGAGTAGTAGAGACCTTGATTGACCCGGAAAGAAAGTCCCGTGAAAAGCATAAGGACCTGATGTATAAAGAGGTTAATGAGAGTGGACGAGGCGAAAGATATATGTAGGAACCGTAGCGTTTTACGCTCCATTCTCTCTGGCTACTCCGCTAGCGATAAAGCGTGAAGCTAAGCATTTAAACCGTAGTGATAATAGTATCTTGCTATATGAATGGAAATTTAATGTTTTAAAATATTACTATTAGTGCAAGACGAGGTTCGAGTCCAGCAGTCACGTAGGGCATACTATTTCTCTGGAACAGAGTACCCTCTTCCATATTAACTCGGTGTCGCGAATAGTAAATTAGTAGCCCTATTGGCCTTCATAGCGACACAGTGTTAGCGCACTAATTCCTAACAGTATTAACCTAACAACCGAAAAAAATACAGTAAGACTGATGTCTGTTACGTGATAGGTACATTAGCAATAATGCTAATGTACCACGATGGTAGCGCCAACTAGCGGACATTTATGTCGGACATTGAAATGTCAAATGGTTGGCATTTAGTACGAATAGTTAGTAAACAAACAATAATTTTATTGAAATAGCATGATTTACTGAGATTTTATTCGATTATGTAAACCTAAGATGTCGTACTGTTGATCTTTTTGTTTCAGTCTAAAATGCCAGACTTTTGCCAGAGAATTTCAGGTATTACCTGAAATTTACTGACTATGGCATTTTAGACTGAAAATAAACACGAGATTTTTTTATGGCTGATTTTACGGAAAATAAATAAAAAATATAATCGAATAACGCATTTCATACATATTGCAGACGATCTTTTATAACTGTGATCACATTAATAATGCAGAGTTTTTGTGTAACAAATATGTAAATTTCTTAAGTAAAAAGTTAGTTAAGTAAAAAGACATTTCGTCCGACAGAGTTTCAGTATTAGCCACGGTGCGCGCTGCGACCGATTCGTGTTCTCCCACCTCCTACTTCGCACCCAGCGAATAAGCAAATCACATAAATTTACCCCGTCTAGGAATCGAACTTATCACATGCGGTTCTCGAATACGAAGTACTTTTTAGGATCACGAGATCAGACAGTAATATATACATCATTTTGTTTTTACTATTTGTACCCAATCAAAACAGTAGATAGTAGTGTTTCTGCTCGAGAATGTCCGAGAGGAGAATTCTCGAGAAATTTGACTTTAGTCGAGACACTTTACCTCTCGCTTCTGCTTCTGCTGCATATAAATTAAATCCTAAACCTATTCCTGGTCAGATTTAGAATTTTAATCATTTACTATTTTAATAATTTAACTGTAATTTATTTGAACTTCAACTATACAAGGCATGCTTGCTTCTTCAGCAGATGAAATTAGGCTCTTAGTCTTAGCAGTCAAATAAGAATAAAATATAATAATTAAGACTTTCATTTTGTTTCATCTATTTTTTGCTGTCGATCGTTAAGTTATTTAGTGCAATTTATGTAAACTAAAAATGTTTTTCAAAAATGTTTAATTTAGTTGATCTCATTTATCTCTGTGCTGCATAATAAATAAAAGAATTTGAACAATACATCGGAATTAGTAAATTATTTTTCAATTTCCCGATATACTCCAGCTCGGGGCTTTTAGTGCCTCGAGATACCTACCGCGTTGTTTCGTACACCAAACCAACAGAATTACCTACGTAAATGTTGGCAAGTAGTAATATTAATAGGCAAGACAAAATTTCAAAAATATTTACAGATTATAAATTAGTGACTGAATACCAATAATTTCTTTATTTTTAAATCTGTTAAGTATTTGCCTCAATCATTGAAATTAAATATAACGAAAATTTTATATCCTGTACAAAAGCATCTGTATGCAAGATTGCGTCTAGCTCTTATAACGTAACATTATTATTAACACTCAACATGAAAACAAACGTCAAGTTTTTATGCGTTTTTTATCATTCTGCGATTTGTGTTTCAACAGTGATTTTGCATAGCATTCTCTGTACGGACGCGACCTCCGTGTTTCGGGCTATCACGAGGATGAGGTCATCAGAAGGTGTTATACATCTGGGTGGACCAGTGCCTCCCATTGTCCTATCATCCTTATATACGAAGCCATATTTTTCATTGAAGGCCGTCATGAGGGGAGATTTTGACAATTTATCCCGCAGATTTTCTAGTTTGTTGTTATCATAAAAAGCGGGATTTTCTTCCTCGAGTAACACCCCTAGCAGATCCTTCGTTTCCAAGTTCGAAGGCCTTCCTGATCTTTTCACAGATCGCATGGTTGACTTTGATGGTCGTTTACGACTGACGTGTACACAAGGAAGGTGTTGTTAATATGTTGTATGGCTTCGCTTGCTGGAAACAGGTCAGGTGTTGTGACCTGTCCCTTATAGCTTTAATGCATTGAAATAGAACACCGACTAATCACTTCAATTCAAGATATCAATGAATTCATTGAAGAATCAATATCGGTCGCCAGATAACACCACAACATAGATGTAACCCTCTATATAAATTATTGACATCTTCTCCCCTTTCCATTGAAAGAAACAATATTGAATCTAGACTGAAAATTAATGTATCTTATCTGTCTGCTTGTCTGTTCGTCTGTCACGACCACGTTTTTTTCAAGAACAAACCAAATCAGACCAAGTACAGATATAATTATCTTCATATTCTAAGTTGACGCAATGAAATCAGGTATTATAAAGTTAAATTTTTTATTAAATTTTATTTTTAATTTGGATGTAAGCATAAATGCATGTTTTAAAAGTACATATTAAATTTTAACTTGGGTCACAAGCTTCGAGCTTCCCTTCCTACAACACAATGGCAATAAGGCATTTTGTGCCGTATTAAAAATTTCCAAAATAAACAATCGTGGGTATCTTTTAAGCTACTTTCTAGCTTGGCTTCGTCTGCGTGGACTACACTACTATGGATGTTTTGTTGTTTCCCATTTTGTAACCCATTGCGACCCATTTACTTAAAATGTAATATGTTCTCCGACTTGTAAAAATAAAATATGCATGAATTATATCGTTCCTTTCAATTGAATCGTTCTGCCGATTAGTGAAAACCTCATTAAAATCTGTTGCATAGGTTTGAAGCTATATGCGTACATTAGTAATGTAGATTAAGAATGTAAAAGCGATTTGTAAGCGATTTTGTGTGATAAACTTTTAAATATATTCTTCTACACTTTTTTTTGCAAGAAAAGTTATGTTCTTTTAAGAACAACTCTATCTCTATACTAAATTTCTTTAAAATCATATCAGGATGGTTAATCGTAAAAGCGCATTTATACTATTATTAGTAGGTTTAGTTAGTTATTTTACATATTTCTATTGTTTTCTCTTCTAAATAAAAGAATTTTCTCTATAATTATATAAATAAAAATTACCGAATGCTCTCCAAATCGGTGTTTCACATAATTCAAAATTAAGAATGAAGTAATTACTAAGTTCGTTATCTTAATAATATTAGGTTAATGCTAATGTACTTAATAATTATGTACTTAGCGTAATTTACATGGAACAATAAAAACGGTATTTATAATAAACGTTTAAGTCAGTAGCTCAGTGGCTACGTGACTGATATCTTTTACGTGATAAAGTAGTTTACCTAATTTATAAGGATATTTAAAGAATTATAAACACGCTTTAAAGTTATAATATTAGATAGTTTATATTTCCTATAGTTACATTTTGGTAGGTTTAGAAAAAAAACTGTCTACTGTGTCGTACTAAGTATTACCGTCCTTGATAAATCTATAATAATTATATACCTATTGTATTTTATATTATAATAACATAATAAGCGTGATATGGAACCTATTTAACACATCATTTAGTTGATAATGACAGCGTTCAAGTTATTACCACGTTAAATTAAAAAAATATAATTGCTACCTATGTATCATACCGTTATGTATTTTTATTCTCCTATTCAAGATAGTACAGTAACTTGTAGATCTATTATTTCACCATATTTATTGATTAATTAACTATTAAAATGTAGTAGTTAATTAATCTAGCTTATATATTTATTTTTATCAAAAGGTAGAGCAAGGCTACTGTTGACGACATATTTACCAGATTTGAATAAATTGAATGAATGTATAAATTATATCTGACCATGAATTTGGTGTAACTATTATAAAGTTCTTCTACATACATATATATATATATATATATATATATATATATATATATATATATATATATATATATATATATATATTTCTACGGCGAAATTTATATACGCTTCTAACGCAGCTTCGCTTTTTATCGGGGTAGACAGAACGGAGCTCTAAACGCTACGGTGCCTACATAACTCTTTCGCCTCGTCCAATGTCATTAACCTCTTCATACATGTCCTCAGCGGGTCTTCATGATTTTTTCATGACGGTCCTCCGACACTGTGCTCTCGAAAGTTCACAAAGGTCTCCCCCTAAGCTTGTTACAATTAATTTATTTTGTTCCCTCTGTAAGTACATTTTTACAGATTTACGTAATTTTTACGAATGATCTTTTCACAAGATTGTGAGAATGCTATTTATTAAATATTTTAACTTTTTCAAGTATTATCAACACATGAAAGTACTTGTGTCTGAAATATGTTTCTAAAATAGTAGAGTTAATTAAACAAATATTAAAGTTTTTGAATTACTAAAAATTTTAATAAAAATTTTAATCAAATACCTCGGTACTCTCTTAGAAACATTTTGAAAAGAAAATTATGCAACATAACCTTACAATTTAGTTAAATATCAGGTGCAAGCGTCGAACGTAAGTCCCGCATGCTCTACTTCTTGCCATGGGCGTATCTAGAGTTATTTTCCAGGAAGAGCCTCGTCTCTATATTAGTTTATGTTTTAATGACAATGTGGCTTGATATTTAAATATTATAAGTATACAGATGTGTGTTTATTTGTAGATTTTATTATTTTTGTAATTAAAAATAGAAAAAAATAATTCTTGATTGGACATTCAAGACACGGACAAACTGACAGCAAAATTACCCTAATAAGAGTTCTGTTTTCCCTATAAAGTACGGAATCCTAAAAATTAGGTTTAAGACAATAAGAAAAAATACATAATAATTTTTTTATATATATTTTTTATATATATTTTATATATTTTGTAATATATTTGGGGCATAAAAATTTATTAATTTAAAATACACCCCATATGTCCAAGATTGCGGGTGAATTGAGTTGTCAATTAAGTGTTGACAACATATCCTATCCATATGATACTTGTTACATATCCTTACTTTTAGTCGTTAAAAAAACGCGTCGATCGTTGACTCTTGTCTATTACTGGTGCCAATTTAATATGGTATGGACCAAATTAATAAAGGCTTATGAATATTGCTTCGTGACAATTTACATATTTGATAAAAAAGCTACGTTTATTATTTATTAAGCTTAGAATAGCATCATTTGCCTATTCGGGCGATAATATAAAAAAAATGACTAACGTAACTTTTTCATTCAACACTACTTCTATAGGAATGTTTTGCAATCTAGATTTAAAAAAAATAATTAATTCCCTATAGATTTATAAGCAACTTTGAATGAAAACGTTGTGATTATACTTAAGTATATAATATCGCGCTTGTTTTCTTGCCGCATCTTGTCAAGTATAGGCAAAGTCATAGAAGATGATACGATAATGTTGTGATTTTTTTATTTCTTTTTTATTAAGTTTATGTTATTTGCATACTTGAATATATAATACTTTTTATTACTCCCCCTCATAGGTGATGAGCAATGTATAATGCCCGGACAATTTAATACTTTGAATAGTTATTATCAAATGCCCGGACGTTATGATGAATAACATTAGTACGCATTTTAAATGTATATGATTTAATTCTAATTTCTACATTCAGCTAATAAAAGAAATATTTAGCACAAACATACATTGAATAAATTTTTATATAGGCTTTATACTGCATACCCTGACATACATAGGTAGACACAAAGAATATTTGTCTCCGCTTTCCGACTGAATTCAATACAATGCATGTTGAGCGACGGAACTGAACGCCGCGCTTTGTTTAAACTACGATATCTTTTCAAATACAATATACCAAATGTAAAACATGTATGGATAATAATAATAATTATTATACTTACGACACGTATTTACGTATAAAAAGCAACTAGGTACGCGTTAAATTCATTTATAGGCCTACAGAGTGAACTTATACTTCAATTTATTGCACATTCTTCACTTTAAGCATTAGGGAAACATTGGCTAGCGCGTGCCGTCGATTACTACGGAGCGCGAATCGAATCCTATGATTGATGATCTAAAACCTTCCGCGTGCTGTCGTGACACGACTGGACGTGGGTACCAAAATCGATATAAACAGTAAAGCTACAGCCCGTTACACAATCGTGGATTTGATGTGCATGAAAATCATTAATCGCCACTTTGCGCACCATATACGTACGTCTATGCCTATTCAAATGTATTCATTTAAAAAATATATTTCTTATTTTACACTTGAACTCATTATCTCTTTTATAGAGAAGATAACTTGCTTGTTTTTAACCTAAGTCCGAAGTCGTGGACTTACCTATACAGTAATAGTTAAGTGTACATAAATTATTTCAAAATAAATATTTTTTGTATAGTTGTTACACGCGGCCGCAATTTTATCTTAAAGTAATCTAAATTCTTTCACAGCATGGCCACCGTTGTCTCCGCAGGTCGCGATCTGTTTATTTAACGGGCCGTTCACACGGTTATCCATTACGGACGACCGCCTCTAATTTTGACTGAACTAATCGTAATTTCAGAGTATAAGGAAATGGGACAAAAACCGGAGGCCGGAACAAACGAACAACTAGTACAGCGAAAATTTGAATAATGACGCTATAGCGGATTTTGTTCTTTCGACGCTACGGTGGTTGGGCCTCTAGTCTCTACTGACGTCGTTATAAAATAATACTTATTAAATTGGTGTATTTCAATTTTATTGGTGTAATATCTTACAGTGAATGTACTGTGAAAGGGATATTATTTTCTCAGATTCTGAATTTAGATTCAGACAACAGATGCTGCATTAGTTAAATATATTAATAATCTAGTATCCGTAGCCGAGATTTGCATTGTACATAAAGGTAAACTATTTAATAATTACAGAGGTGGATAACGTTCTAAGTGTTCATGGTGCTGCTATGTGGGACTTATATTTAGCTATATTGTTAAAATAACATAGATTTAATTACTATTATTGTAAAGTAAAACCTTATTTATGTAATGTTCTTTATGATGTAAATTTCGAATATTGAACAGAGGTGTCAGTTGCTACATTATTTTTAATCATATAAAAAGAATTGAATTATATAAAATCAAGAATTCTTATTAGAGTTCTGTACTAACTATCGTAATATTTTACCGTACGTAACATTTCAAAATAGTTATAAGCTTATCGTTATCGGCTACTACAACAGTAGCTACTAAGCTATATAAATGGAAATAACAATACCCTTCCCCTGCAGTAAACTACTATAAAAAAAGTTTTTAAGTTTATATTCTAGCGATGATAACTATTTAGTAAGGGGTCGACCAACGTTAAGAAAAATAAGAATAAATTGCAACAAAGAGACAGTCAAGTCATTTATGTCGTTTCCCATCAACATGGCGGTTTCGTTATTTTTTTGCAGTTTGTGTAGCAGTGAAACCTAGTTTATGGTGAAAGTATTAGTAATGTTTAGAAAAAATTGTATTGGATACAATAAAATTCATACAATGTTTAAAAACGCTTGCGTGATAAAATAAACACGGACACTATATTTGTCTAAAGCTTTAATTTATTAATTAATCGTTTTATAAAAAATTTATATGATTATATAGAATAGAAAACCGTTTTGTAACAATAAGAAATATCTTAAAACATTAAAAATATTATATATATATTGTACACTTAAGCTATGCCCAGAAAAATAAAATATGGCGAAATGTGTAGCCATTCCCAGTACTTAATATAAATATTTAATTTATTCACACAAAGTGTACACAAATCTAACAAAATCATTCAATATAATTATATCGTCTTGCATAAGCTTAAAGTAACGAAGCTTATATTATTACCTTGGTAGGAAAGGGCGTGACAGAGCGGTCACTGTTACAGCTCGCTAAGCTCACCTGCTGTCTATTTGTATAGAAAACTTTTATTGAGTAGAAAAATTGTATTGATGCCGTTGAGGCACAGTGTCACAGCGTTTGACTGTAAATGTAACGGTTGTAGGTTCGATACCCACTCCACTCGGGGAGAATAAATTATATTTAATTTCCTTGGCTCTGGCAACAAGCGGAGAAAGGAGTGTCTTAATACTGAGCTAAAAAATATATATAATAAAGTAAAAATGCCAGTCCGACATCTTTACTAAATATGCAATATTGGGGACTACGGATAGTATTTAAAATGTTCCATTACAAATTAAGTAGTACATTGCTCTGCACTTTAACCAAAACGAAAAAGCATGTCACTAAATCGGAAGGTATATGGGTTAATAAATCAAAAGCTTATCTGAGTTCATCACAAAATGATTGACTTTCTATAGAGATTATAATTACAAATCAACTCGATAGTCTTTGTGAGTTCAGGCAAATAGCATATTTAGTTATCTTATCGAACGATCTACGATGCGATGTGCGCCGAACATACCGTCCACGACCCGCGTCCACTGTCACTCAATGAGCTATACCGCAATTTCTCCACTCAATGTCACGCCACCAAACTCATCTGCCAGCAACCATAGAGCCTAATTCTTATAATCCGAGGCCAATCAGCTATGTAGACCAACTGATAGTCAAATTGCAAATCGTGTCGTGAGAACAGGTAGAGTGCGGATCAGGTGGAGGCGGCGGCCCTCCCCAACTTCTTTAAGGCTAACTGTTCGTGGAGCTAGCCGGGCGTACCACCGCGCAGTCCCGTGTCGAGACGTCGCAAGCGCACCACGTAAGCTGCAATCGTACTTACTTTACTAACCGCTCGCAGTAACGCGGGAAAGCTTCATCAGTACTATTTGCATGTGTTTATTTCTCCGCGAAAAATTGACAGTGCCAGTGTAATTAAATTTGACTTTTCGTTCGTGGAATACTTTACCTTTAAATCTAAAAAAAAATATTTTTGATAGTCGATTTAGTTTTTTGTGGTAGCATTAGGAAGGTAATCGGGGCAGAGAGCATTAACGGTTGGCTCCGCGCTCGAGTGTGGCAGACCGCAAGCATGACGAGCGCCAGCAGATGCGCTCTCCTGCTTCTCCTCTTGGTATGTATTAGAAAAGAGAAAAAAAATATGCAATTAAAAATATAAAATTAATTAGTTTCATAATAAAATGAAAAGTGCGAATGTGTGTAAATAAGTGCAATACATCAAAATTGCTATTTATCCAAGTGTCGATTTTATTTAATATAATTTAAGTCCTTATAATTTTTTCAATTATATATTGAATATTAGCAATACTTAGCATATATTGCATTTAATTCCAATTTAGAGGGAAAGGATAAATTATGAACTTACATTTCATATGAATTAGAATTATTTAGGTCAGAACAAATAAGCTAGTTTTTCTCGCTCTAATTACTACATTTTAACTTATATGAATAGACATGATCGAGCATTTGAAAATCGTGATTGGAACCATTAACAATATTAAATTTCACGCTCCGTAGATTTGCGTTAAAAGTACAAAAAGCTCTTCGCGTATTTTTAATGGTTAATAGTGGTCATAAAAACTTTTAATAGTTAGAAAAGTCATTATAATAGGCACATTAGGCAAATCTTTTTCAAAGCTTCCAAGAATAAAGGACTTCTACATATCTTAGTATTATGTACTTTTTTTTTGTTTTAAAGATTAATCTAGTTAAAAAAATGAAAGATATATGTATATGTTATATGGGTTTAGTGTTCAATAATTCATTATTTTTATGTTCACGCTGACGTGCGTGCCAATGTTTATACTTTTGATCCGCTTGACCGGTGGGACTAGATATCGTCAATGATCCGATCATAGTGTGGGCATTGAAGCGTGCTCAGTGCATTTATCCTTTGTATTATCTTTTGTAACATTTATATTGCAACGTCTACTAGCCAGTACCTAGTACCCATCATACAACACTTATACGAGTTTTTTCAGTTTTAAGAATATTTCTTATTTGTCAAGTATGTACAATCTAACCTACTCTATAATATAATCTCGTTTCTCAATCACTTTTTAAATATTTTAATTAACAAACATACAGGGACCGGTCAATATAACATAGAAATACGTATGTTGTACGAAAATACCTATGTATCACGTTTATAGTCTCACGCTTCTTCCAATAAAGCACGATACGAGAAGAGAATTTAGTATCAACTCATATAAACTATATACTACTATTATCTAAATATAAACAAATTGAAGTGTCTGTCTGTGTCAAACTGAAGTGTTTCAGAATAACTGTGGTTTTTCAAATGCTTATTATTAAGTAATACAATTTTAGTATCATGGTAGTACGTCATATTAAAATATAAAAAAACGTTCTAAAGTTGTATCTGTCTGTTTTTTTTGTTTGTCCGCATTTCCGGAACAGCAGTCCTCTAAAAATATGTATGAGATTTATACGGGAAAAGTCACGTCTACCGCGCGCGAGTACTTATCGCCCAGGTAAAATATAGCATATAAAACTATTTCATTTATTCTTAAATAGAGTGATTTATGTGTATAATATATGAACTATAAATATATAATTATAATATATAACTATAGACTAGAGTAAATACGAGTACAACGATGATGTTTCAAGTGACGTCAAAAACATTTTAAAATAAACGCAATTCAGCTTACTAGATAAATTCGTCCAGTTCAAGCGAGCGAAGTCGCAGAAGTGTCGCTAGCTCAAAATATATTTTTATGTTAATATAAAACTAGTATTAAAACGGCTGTTTCTAAAGTAACAAATTCTTAATAACATATATGGACTATATTTGACATAATGAGATTATGTTAAAGGGTTCGTGGAAAGTAAGTTAAGTTATATAGCTACTTAACCCGGATTTTAAGAATGGCAAGCAAAATAATACAACACATTTAAATGTAAATTATAAATTTGCACATACCAGCGTATACTTACACTCTGTGTATAAAAAAAGTGTTGTGATAATTTTGATCCTTAAAACTAAAATTTTAAGATCCTGAATTAAAACAATTATGATTTTATTTACATTAAGTTTATTAAGTGTACAATAGGTATATAAAAATGCTACTTTTTGTCTTTTAGAAAGTTTTGATATTTCAACAAATATTTTGACACTTATTATACACCATTATAATTTTTTTTATTGCATTTGGCAGTATCGTACAAAAAAGTCTGTAACTGAATTATCACTATCAGCTCTTATGTAGGAAGGTTTTAATTTATGTTATATTAGTTGATGCCCACAACTTCGTTGGCGTGGACTTTATGATGCATGCCAACGATGTACCGATTCTTTCTCATACCTTTTCTGGTTTGTGGCAAGTTGTCCAGATCTTTAATTTTTATATATAAAAATATCAATGAAAAATGTACATCACACTGAACAACATTTGTTAAGGTGTCATTTTCTTATACCATATAGTTATGGATACATTATGGATCATCATGAGATCATCAGATCTTAAATTTTCATATGGCAACATAACTTCCTCATCATGCGCAATAACTTTTACTAAAGACTATTTTTTATAGTTTAGCTGATTTATTCTGGCTCTATATCATTCCCTGATTTTCATATGTCAATGGAAAGTACTTATCATTTTCGATCAATTTAATTATGACAGTATTTCATTATATTTCAGCTGGTTATTATTTATAGTTCAGCTGGACTACTATGGTTCTGCATCAAGTTTACCAGTCTTCAAAATAAGTTATAGCCTAGGACCTGCTCAGACCCAACAGCTCAACACAAAGGATTGATTCAAATCTGTTATGTAGATCTAAATATAAGGGCGTACAAATAGACAAACAGACAATAGACAGACAAAATTTTACAAATCATAGATTCTTATTCTATTAGTGTTTTTACATCTCCCTGCATAATTTTTTCGTAAAAATATTCAATGTACAGACATTTTTTTACTGTTTTACTATAGTTTAATAAATAAAAGGCATATCAATATTTATAAAAACAAACAAAGAGAAGAATGTAAGGATGTTTTAGTGGACAAAATATTGTAGCATCCATAATTTTATAATTTGTAGTGCTGATTATCTTGTGTACCTCTAGGTGTAATTTGGACAATAGTCAACATTTTGTATAACGTAATTTATAAGTATTATAGGTAGTGTGGACTAGGCTATACAACAAACTTCTCTCCACTTTCCACCTATTTATAGACGCTAACAACCCTACAAAATAAACATAATATTATAGTAAAAAACTTATTAATACAATAAATCTGAACTTACACAAAATAATTAAATGTCTAATGATGGTAAACTGCTTGGGAAAGCGATAAGGAGCGTGTGACTGCCGGACAAAGTCGAGGAAGTAAATGTAACATGGCGCCTAATTGAGATGTACATACTTACATACTTGTGTTTTATAAAATGATATTATCGCCTTGGGTCATTAAACTCTGAACAATGTTGTCATGAAACATAAAATATAGTAATTGATGAATTATACATATTAATTTTGAAGTTGCTTAATTATTAATCGACGTATCAGATTTTATAAATAAAGTATACCGATAATTTCATACTAATAGCTAAGACTAAAGCATAATAACAAAAAATTGAGAAGGTTACAATATATTCGAATATATATGTTATTTGTTTTTTTTTTATTTTGTCATATAAATGTGCAAGCATCTTCCGCCTTCCTCTGGTAGAAAAAACCAAGTGATCTACTATTCCACTCTTGCTTAGTGAAATCTCTATCAATTGTTCAAAGATTTTTTACAATTTCCAACAAAGCAACGATGGTGTCAATTAATAGATTATTCACTCCGTTATCAAGGGTAACCTTTAAAGGAAATAAGATTACCACGGTTATGTCATTTATGAAAAAGGCAACAGAAGTAGAGCTATGATTAAATCAATATATTTGTATGTTACCTATGGATAAGCACGAGTGAGGATAGCGCTAATGACCCGAGGCGATCATACTGTGCCTGCTAATACGTTACAAATTATCAATTAATATTTTAGTATATGTCTTTTAATTGTTATACATATTATCATTAAATAAATGTATAGGCAATAATTAGTTGCACTTTAGTTGTGGTTTAATTACTATGATAATTAGCGCAAAATTGAGGTTTAATAATAAAAATATCGATCAAGAGCGAGAAATACACCGAGGAGGTTGTAGGGATTCCGCTGAATAAAATTTTATTTATAAAAATTGACAAACTGAAAATTGTGGTCGTGTCCACTGATTTTGTATGACATTAACTACAAATATAAGTTTATAATGGTTTCTTTCTGTGTTGAATTTATATATTATCAATTTTAAGATTTTCTCCTTTATATTGTAAGTTTTCACTTCTTGTCAAAATAAAATTTGCAGTCGTATGCATTCATTTTGTATTCAATAAATTACAGTATAAGTTTGTAATGGTTTTTTTTATTGGATATATGTACATATAAGTTTTAAATTTTCGAACATTTTCGTTTTTCTTACTTATTGCCAAATTTAATGACTCTAGGACAAAGAACAGTAACAATACAAAGGCACGTTCAAAATTGTTAATTCCGTTTGATAATACAATAAAAATAGCAAATTAATCATACGTAATTGCTATTGAAAGAAATATATTTTCTATGGTAGTTACGTTCTGCATTTCGGTCTTCAATTGCAAACTGTACTATATCTCCTCAACCATGACAAGGCTGACTGAGCTATCATGAAACCGGTAAAAATACTCAGCTTGTTATAGTAGAAGTAACCTACAAATAAAAAAAAACAAAAAAACATTTTGAAACGTAAAATAAATATCATAAAACAGTAAAAAATTGTGCCTGTACATTTTTTTTATGATCTTATGGTATTTTTAAATTTTTGTCTGTCAAAAACAAATATTTTTTCAAAAAAATTAAGCTTTTTAGGTTAAAAGCAGGATCTAGATGATTCTAATTGATTTTGAAGACTAGCACACCTGATGCAGAGCTAGGAACCGTATTAGTCGGCTGAACTGTAAAAAATAATAGAATGCTGCCATAACAAAAATGATTGAACATGATAATTATTTACCAATGACATATGAAAATCAAGGATCTGTAACGCCTGATGTAGAACTACAACAAATCAGCTAAACTATAACAAATATGAATATTCAAGATATGGAACATCTCGTGAAGACTCATAACATCAAGCTAAACTACATGGTGTCTAAACAAAAAATGTTTAGCTTTATGGACATTTTTCATTGATCATATACTAGTATAAGCGC
Organism: Dione juno; assembly: GCA_037127375.1. Classification (NCBI taxonomy): domain Eukaryota; kingdom Metazoa; phylum Arthropoda; class Insecta; order Lepidoptera; family Nymphalidae; genus Dione; species Dione juno. The sequence continues at coordinate 2,604,237 of JAXRJS010000052.1, forward strand.
CTAGCATTTCTTAAGTTTTTTTATACAAAAAATACAAATATGATCATTTTTGTGATAGTATGTAGTATACTATAGATATATAATATTTATTTAAAGAAACAAAAATTTATAATATATTTGCAAACATGCTAGAACGGTGTTAAATAACGTCGTTCAGCGTTGCTAAATTCCATACAGTTTCAAGAAAATTATATTATATAATAAAATAAATAATAAAAAAATACATCCGCAACTGCCTACTATTACTACATAATTATTACATAATTATTACCTTTATAGTAATCACGTACTAAGATGAATGACCCCTCTAAAGCGGAACGTTATACCATACGAAAACAATATATAAGATCAATTAATTCGCTCTCTTCACTTCACGCTCAATAACCAGAGCGGCACCGTTTTACGAAAAAACCGTTTTCCAGTCTGGGTGCTAATTTGCATACATGTCTAAATATATGTATATACTTGTTTTTCGTTTGATTGTAAATGCGGTGGTAGTGCATTCGACAATCGTCAATTATTTACTATCATTACCCGGCTCAGGCCATGTCTCCAATTACAGTGGAAAGAGGGGAGCAGAGTGTCTTGACACTAGGTTCTTGCATGTTGAGTGGGCGAAACGCAACGATACAGTTTGTTTTGTTAATAGCGAAAAAATGAAAATACCTTATTCCTCTGAATGGGAATCGAATCCAATATCGGCACATTTACAGCCAGACGTTCTGCCTGTGCATATTAAATTATTTAAAACAATAAGTAAAATGCGTAAAATTAAAAACAAAAAACTTTATAAGACATTTCATTTTGTAAAGGTATTTATTGGCAATACGATACGCTTGTAAGATTTTTCGATTGTCGAAACAATCCAGCCAGCGATATGGTACCTATAAAATGGAAAATGTAAAGCAGGTTAATTTTGAGTACCTATTGCCTTTAAACTTTGCGGTTTATCCGGTCACGTTTTAAATAAACCCCAAATATTTATGCATTTAAGACTGCGGTCAACTTTCGGATAAAGATAAAATAAATTATGTATAAGTATAGATTTAAGGCTGGCTTATGAGCCGTAGCATAAATTCAAAATAACAACCGTTACAGGAAGGTCAGTTCATTATATGTTTAATGTAAAAATAATTTCTAAGCATTTGTATGGTACTTTTACTTATTTTGTAATATTTACTTACATATTTTCTTCAAGAGCATATAGATATAGCTAAATAATACTAAAAAAAATATTAAAGACAAAGATTTGTGGCTTATTTTAACCAGTAGGTACATACTTAAGAGAAGAAAACTGAGTATTCCATGGATTCATCATGCTGGTACCGGGCCACTCGTGTTGTACGGTGAGGAGCTTAATCACACAGGACTGGTCACCCAAGTGTAGGTTTAATTTAGTGGCTACTTGGACCTTGACAATGTATATTAACGCTCGTCTCTCACTGTCCTAACCCTATATTAATAGATATATTAAAGTAAATCAATTTAAAAAATTAAAAGACACATGTCCTATTACTCTTAAATTTACCTAAAGAGCTTAATTTAAATAATTTTGTTCTATTGTAATCAAACTAAACTCAAGATTACAATTATTTATCTACTCCGGCAATAATACTGATTGTAATTAGTTTAAAACATAAAATGTTAACTCTTCGAACAATAAGTTTAAGATTTTAATTATCCGTTCTACAACTTTGAATGCTCATTGTTACAGGTTCCGGTTGTTCTCAGTCAAGACTATGACGGTGAGTGGTCGTGCCTACTGCCTATAACAGAATTACAAATAGAGGTCGCATGTGTATATGTGTTATAAAAAAAATAAAATTAAAAATAAATGTAAACATAAAACAGCGTCCCGCAATTCCCGTTCAGCAGGGTAGGCTTTTCGCCAGTTGAGTTAAACGCCGCGCCTTATAAACCGTAACAGTGAAAAAAAAATTATAAATTATTCTACTCTGGGATTAAGCCCACAACCACCTTGTTCAGTCAAACACAGCCCCTCTGTGCCACGACGATCTTAAATATAAACTCATACTTTGTAATAATAACAAATATGTTTCAAGAACACTACTTAAATGTCGCTGATCGGCAATTCAATTGTAATTACTTTTATCTTATTATTAATTAAGAAAACAAACTTTACAACTTAATTTTTTTCCCGCGTAATATCTTCATTTGTTTTCCGTTTCCGTCCGCGATACATTACTTATTAAGTTGCAGAATTATCATTTACCAGAGCGGTGAAGTAAAAAAAACTTAAATATATATATATATATATATATATATATATATATATATATATATATATATATATATATATATATATATATATATATATATATATATATATATATATATATTCTTCTTCCACTTAGCATTATCCCAGCCTATTGCCAGAGTCTGCTTTCCTACTCAGTCTACTCCACTTTGCACGGTCTTGAGCATCCTCAGTGGTTAGTCCATTGGCTCTCATGTCGTGCGTCACGACGTCCAGCCATCGCTTCCTTGGGCGTCCGGGGGTCTTACTCCAGGGACAGACATATCAAGGCATTTTCTTCCGACGTAGTTCTTAGGCCGGCGCAAAACGTGGCAATACCATCTCAGACGACGCTCTTGGAGCTTATCCGCTACGTCACGGACCCCAAGACTACCTCGAATGAGTGTGTTGCGTATGCGGTCAGCCCGAGTAACGCCACACATCCACCTCAGCATCTTCATCTCCGTTACGTGAAGCTCCTGAGTGTGCCGAGATAATGCTGGCCAACATTCGCTGCCGTATAGAAGAACTGGTCGGATCATGCTCTTGTATATCAGCCCCTTGAGTTTGGGCGGTATTCTGCGATCGCAGACCACACCAGTGACCTCCCGCCATTTGGCCCACGCAGCGCTAACCCGGGCGTGGACATCGTAGTCGATGCATCCGGACTCGTGCATAATGGATCCAAGGTACCTGAACTTCTCCGACTTAACGGCTGGCTCAGGCCCGATGTGGATGGTGCTCGAGTCTGGGTTCCCGCAAGCCATGTACTCGACCTTTGACACATTCAGTTTAAGACCACCGTTCTCAGGCGCACCCTTCCAGGCATTCACTTTACGCTCCAGCATCAGTCGGTTCTCGTCAATGAGTACTATGTCATCGGCATACATCATCAGCCATGGAGGCTGGTCCTGGATGTGAGCCGTGACAGTATCTAGCACTACATTAAACAAAAGTGGACTAAGAGCTGAGCCTTGGTGAACCCCTACTGTAATTGGGAAGGGTTTGGTATCGCCAACAGCGGTCCTAACTGTAGAAACAGAGTCGTTGTACATGTCTCTGATAATAGCAACATAGGATTCAGGGATCCCTTTGGATCGCAGTGCCCACCAGATACACTGACGTGGCACACAGTCAAAGGCCTTCTGCAGGTCTAAGAATGCCACATGCAGAGCTCTCCTCTTTTCCCTGTGTGCCTCCATCAAAATTCTGAGGGCAAAAATGGCGTCCGTAGTGCCTGATCCTGGCTGAAATCCATATTGACACTCAGAGACAGTACATTCTCGGCGGAGCCTGAGGGCGATCACGCGCTCGAAAAGCTTCATGGTGTGACTCATAATCTTAATGCCCCTATAACTACCGCAATCTTGAACACTGCCCCTTCCTTTGTAAATAGGGGTAATAAAACTGTGCCGCCATTGATGTGGCATCGTCCCAGTGTTCAAAATGCGGTTAAAAAGATCAGTAAGCATGAGCACACCACGAGAGCCCAATGATTTCCACGCTTCGATCGGGATATCATCAGGTCCCACCGCCTTGCCGTTCTTCATGCGTCGAAGACAATTTCGAGTTTCATCAAGGGTTATTGGAGCAATAAGTCCCAGGTTAGGAGGTGGTTCAGACGGAATACTACCCGGGTGCTGAGTATTCAGCAGCTCCAAGAAGTAACTTCTCCACCTCTCCTTCACAGAAGCATGACTACAGAGCAGCTTGCCCTGGGAATCTCTGACGCAAAGACATTTTGTGATATCTTGCGTCGCTTTATCCCGAGCACGTGCCAATTTGTAGATGAGCTTCTGCCCCTCCACAGTTTCAAGTTTATCATATAGAGGTAATAAACTTTCACTGCGGGCTCTGGCTACAGCTCTTTTGCTGGCACGTTTTGCTGCTATGTACTCCAGCCTGTCTTCAGGAGAGTTGGAACGCTGCCACTCCTTAAATGCAGTCTTCTTATCATGAATCACCTCTTGCACCTTGTCATTCCACCACCATGTCTCCCTGTCCATAATACGTCCTCCCTTAGAAACGCCAAGAACATGCTTACCAGCCGTAATGATTGCTGACTGAGCTCGATCCCAAGCATCCTGAGCAGTTTCAGTGTTAGTTGATAAATTTTGACTGTTAACCTCTGCCAGAAAGTCGGTCTGCATCGGTCCATTCAGCAACCACCACTTGATCTTAGACTTACGCGTCTCGGCTAATTTCTTTAGCGGGGTAACGACATAATCCATGACAAGAAGACGATGTTGGGCCGTGAGGCTTTCGCCAGGAATGACTTTACAGTTAGTTACCTTGCCAACGTAATCTATTTGGGTTGAATGGAGTCCACTCGCATACGTAATAAGATGCTGCGGACTCTTTTGGAAGAACGTATTCACGATGGCCAGATCAGATGCAATACAGGTTCTTAGGATATTTTCGCCCTCTATATTGCGGCGACCGTGACCAAAACCACCGTGGACACGTTCATACGTATCCGCAGCCTTACCCACGTGACCGTTAAGGTCTCCCCCAACTATGATCACCTCGGTAGATGGTATAGCGAGTAGAACCTCTTCATATTGCTCCCAGAATGACTCCTTTTCGGCCCCGTTACAACCAGCCTGGGGAGCGTATGCACTAATTAAGTTGGCGATAGCCCCCTCAACCAGTACCTTCACCCGCATCAGGCGGTCACTGCGTCGGTCAACTTCGAGGAGACCATTCCGTAGCTCTTCAGATAAAACTACTGCTACACCAGTTTTACCGGAAGGAGACCCAGTGTATATGAGCTGGTAACCCTGTCCGATGTTACGAGACTTATTGCCCTTCCAGCGCGTTTCCTGAAGGAAAGCACACTGGACCCGACGCCTCATGAGTACATCTGTTAGTTCCCTGCATCGTCCGGTTAGAGAGCCAATATTCCACGTTGCAAAGCGGAGTTTCCTTCTGGGTACTATCTTCTTTAGCCGTGTCCGTACTTGACACGGTAGCCCTTGCCCATTTAACACAGGTGTAGGGCGATGTGCCTGCGCGTCGTTTAGCGGCGACGCCCTAGCAGTACCCAGCAACATTTTTGGTCTTTCCATATGAGTGGCTGGTGGTGGCTTTTTAATGGAGCGATTGCCATCTGACCTCCAAAACCCATTTTTGTGGGAAAAGCCAAGGATAAGAGGGAAAAAAATTAGTAAAAAGGGGGAGAGGGGGGGGGGGGTAAGGACACCACTTTCATGGATTGGGAAGAAGTATGACAGTGGTGGCTCGAGGATCCGGGGTCGCGTACCCGTATGCCCAGTACCAATATCGGACAGACATTTGGCCAGACACCCTCTGGATATTTGGGATATATATATATATATATATATATATATATATATATATATATATATATATATATATATATATATATATATATATATATATATATATATATATATATATATATATATATATATATATATATATATATATATATATATATATCCCAAAAGGGAGACGAAGCCACAACCCATTTGCATTCAAATGTATATAGAATACATTTTTTAACGAGCAGTTTAAATTATTTTAAAATGAGCATATATCAGTAAGTAATATTCTAAATGTGTAATAAACATTTTATTTGTAACAGTAACCGATATCCAGTGCACATTCGCCAGCGCTGGCTCCGGTATTAGAGACTCCGTGAGCGCTCTACTGAGAAAGCCGGAAGGCTTCCGCGGCGCCCCGCTATTCGCCGACGATCGCATAACTGACCCGATTGCGGACCCGGTGTGCCAAATACGACCGGAGCCCGAGGACCCCACCGGCTTGTTGTACAGATTGAGGATAAACGATTTCACTAAATGTGGCGTTTTGAAGAGAAATGTAAGTATTTTCCTTGTAACGATTACTAATACTATTGATAAGTAATGCTAGTTCATCACGTATTGAGTTTATTAGTTTTTTACTGAAATCATACTAAATATTATTATAGTTTATTTATTACATATAAATAATATGATATGAAATAGTAAATATTTTATTCACACATTTTTGTTAATGAAAAGCCGTAGAACCATAGACAACATGGTGCTCGTATATTGTCACAAAAAGATAATGATTTTTTCATTGCATCTATTCTCACTGTACCACCTACTTTGCGGAAACAGCGTAATAATGTGGCAATTTTATATGAATTTTTCTATCGTTATCGCGTATTCTTCTTTTAACATTGACATATAATAGGAATGCCGTTACAATAACAGTATGCAATGTTTAGTGGGCTATAGACAACGAGGCACCTACTCTACTACACTGATATGCTATTAACTGGAGGCCGTAGACCGGTAATATGGGGGAAACTAAAATACATGATAAACATAGTACTTTGGCTAACAGCAATATGTTAATAACTCATGTCTCATGACACACATAATATGTATATAGGCTATATTTATTTTCTTTACTACTATGATTACGTTAGTGTTATCTAGTTTATATTTCTAGTATCTACTATAGCAGAGAGTTGTAATTTATAGTTACAAAGTACTTATTTCAATAATTAATTTACTTTATATATTTATTTATTTAGATACTTATATTCATATAGACAACATAATTAAATTTTCAGTTTTGTGTTCTTGTTCAGGGTTTCGTTCACGTACGTATCTGGTTTCCACAATTTCCTGGGGTGGTGATGCAGTCCGACCAGGAGCTAATCATTATGTGCAAACCTCCAGAGCCTACTATCATCGAAAACAAAGCAGCAGGTTTTGCCGGTAGCTTGTGAGTATAATAATACAAAGGAACACAGGCGTCACAAAACTGATATTCATTAATAAAATTAACTATAATATTCTTAGATATCATGGTAGTAATAGGTAGTGTTTTACATTTTAAATATTTTTATAATATGTGAAAATAATATTTTTGGTTAGGTACATAATATTAAATGTTTTTTGTTTTTTGTCACAATGTCTCGAATTGCAGAAAGTAATGAATGGAGTTTCTTGACACTGAATCTAGTGCTTCTGCCTACTCTACTATAAGCGTTATAAAGCAAAAAGCTTACAAAAAATGCAACCAAGTAAATAAACATTATATGGATAGCTATGTACTTATTATTTACTCTGTATTTTTGAATCAATTGGTAAGTGTATTACGCTCAGTATGCTTCAATGTAGGTGGTAAAATTACACCTAGAGCATTCGAACGGTATGCTAACAACGAGTATGCAGGTATTAGCTCACGATATATTATTATAACCTTGCATAGGTAGGTACTTGTTCATCCATCGATCATTCTACACGATCTTAGTATCTACTTATTAACATAGGATCTAGGGTTCTGCTCGCTCGCCACTACGGCCGCGTGGATAAAGAAATAGTAGCTATAATCGTCTAGATTACAGTTATTTCGTTATTTCCGGTTATTGGCGGGTGGCGCCGAACATTTTGACATTATCATATGGCTTAGGCTTTGGGCTTTAGGCTTTAGGTTAATATATTACAATTATATAATATAAATAAACATGCCTCTTGAATCAAGCTGTCTATTTGAAAAAATCGCATTCAGTTTTGTTGCTTGCATTTGAAATATACATACAGCGTACATACATCGGTTGACACTTGGGTAGCGACTTTATTATATATTATCTTCTAGAGATAGAAGATAAAATACGAATGTAAAATATTTTAAATCTGATACAAATTATGCTAACAATATCAGAACACGAGCGTTTATGCCTCTGAAATTTGAATTACGAAATTTGGCAAGTGAAAACTTATAGTACATACATAACTTAAAGTAAAGCGAACATTTATAGGTTTCCTTTCATACAAAATAAGTGCATACGCCCCTTAATATATGTTTGTCATCTTTTGTAAATTGGTACCGACTCGCACTTGATCGAGATTTTTTTATTCCAGTCCGCACGGCGCTAGAGTCTCAGGTGTGGTTGAAGAAACGCCCGGCCGTCTGGAGTACGAAGTAGCTCTATATAAAGAAGCGCCGCCAGTGTCACGACATTCTAATCATTCGCTCGACATGCCCGTCGACCAGGTAAATACTGTACGTGACATTTATGCACTACTTTTTACACATAGAAATAAATATAAAAGTTAAGTGCGCACAATATTTTATTAAAAAAAACCAATTACCAAAGAAAATTTTTCATAATTTCTTTCTATATTTAATTGAAATAGGCTGTACCAATCGGAACAAAATTACAACTGCGAGCCCGTATTAACCCTGACTCAGCGTGGCGTCACATCAAACTGCTAGAAGTAGCGGTCTCTCCTGATCCGGACCGTCCACACGCGCCTGGTGCTGTACTACTTGTTAAAGACGGGTACATTTTATATATAAATTTCACCATAAAGTATCACGTTACCCACATGAGAATAGAGTAGGTTTTTATAAGTCTTACCATACTACATCATTGGTAAAATAACCTCAGAAATATGGAAAATAAAAAATCTTTTATATGTGTGTTTAACCAGTGGCCAAGTGTCCATATTATACGATTTCCATCGGGCTACCTTTTGTAAATCTTATAAGTACATTAATAAATACTAAATAACTATTAATTATTAACTAATAATATCCCACTATAATTCAAATGTATTTAATGAAATAGAAAGGGTAAAATAATTGTTGAGTAATAAACCTCCTCAGTTAAGCCATTTTTTTATATCCTGAGGTTTTCCTTGAGCAATATAACTTTTCAAGCGTCGTGTGTACAATCATATAATAAAAGTTAAATTTAATTTGTCCGCAGATGCCGAAACCGAGACTTTGCTTCAATTATTCCACATCAACCAGCACGATATCGGGAACGACATAACGAGGTGTTTTTAGACTTTGAGGCTTTCCTGTTGGCCTCTATGAAGGAGCGGTCCACTCTTTGGATACATTCACAGATCAAAGCTTGTATGGATGCAGCAGACTGCCAACCTGACTATTGTCTTGATCTGTTTGAGCCATCTGGTAAGTTGAAAAATCGGTACAATTTTTTAAATAATTAAACTAATTTAAATGTAGATCCATAATCTGGACTTACATTTACTTAAAGTAAATTTATAAATGTTTACTTAAGCGCAAATTTTTATATTTAGGTCATGGTCGTAAACGCAGAGCACTACCAGAAGCAAATCACAATATTACAGCATCATCCCTGGTATCTGACAATAGTTCTATACCATTCACGAGGTTTAAAGAGAATCTCGAGTACACAGTGGTAATGCCCGGTGAACTGTTCCACAGAACGTCAATAGAAGCAACATGCGCCACATCTATGATGGTCGCTGTAGCTTTAGGGGCTTTATTGTTCTTGTCTGCACTTTTGGTAAGTTTTACTAAATTTCTTTAAGACAAGTTATTTAGCAAATTATATACTTGAGTTTGCAAATGACAAGATTTTAAAAACAACGCAAAGTGCTAAATAAATAAGAAAGAAATACTTTTGTTACTACTACGTAAATAGCTCAGATTTTAAATACTGTATATTTTTTTAATCTACAACTCAGCAAGCACACTTCACTGTGTTTAAAATTGCTATATTCGTGTTATTACGACTTCCTACATTAGTAACAATAATTTAACTTTTTCAACCTGGCCTTTAAACTCGTAACGAAATCCTGTACCGATATATTATTTTTTTTACAACATTACTAATAAATTTATTTAATTAATATCTATTTTTAAATAAGCCTGTAAATGTTCTTTTAAAAAGTTACATCGATTATGCTGTTAAAATTTAAACAGGCGAACAGTACGTAAAAATAAATAAACTAAACGATTAAATATATAGCGTTGAAATGATTGTTTCCAGATGTGCTACCTGGCAACTAAATTGAATGCGACGATGTTAAAAAACAGCAATCTCCATACACCATCAGGGAAGGGCTTCGAACAAATATTACGAGAACTGGCGCATCACTCGCTTCCAGAATCTGGTTACACGGGTCGTCCCACCGTACAATAGGCTTTCTTATAAAATTTACGGTTAAATTTTTATTTTAATCTGAAAGACATTAATAGAATAATAAGTAGATTTATATTAGTGACATATCTGAATATTTATTGAGTTAACACAAAATGTGGCCTTATTTAATTGTGTATTATAATTCATACTACTATTGGAGTTGGATTTATTAATAGATAAGTTTACATTTAACTTCTAAATAAATTAAGAAAATAGAATAAGTGAATAAGTAATAGTAACATATTTGTTTGAAAATGTTGATCTTATGACTGAAAAATATAATGCTAAGTAGATATACGAGTATGTTACATAGTATAAAGCTTTTTCAGTCATGACTGTCACTTATATTTTAATTATTTTTAACGTTAAAAGGTTATATATCGATATTTATTATTATTTTAATTACGTTTTCATTTGTGATTTTAATAAAAAAATATTATATATACCAATATTTATATACCAATATTTCATTTCGCCATTCAACATATACAATTTCATCTTTTACTTATTTAATTTTCTACGATAGCCTTATCATAATTCCTATAATTAAACAAGTGCGAGTAATATTCGCACACAGAGGGTTCCGTACCTAATTCATGGTTGTTGGTATTCCGCTGAGGAAAATACTACTTATAAAAATTTATAAGCTGAAATTAGCAAACATATTCACTAACAAACAAATTTTGGTTCCATCTGTCTTAAGCTTATAAATTATCAAGTTTCAGCCTTTTCTCTTTATTTCAATTCTTGTCAAATTTCAAAAGTCTATCAGGTCTAATAAGTGCAGCCAATAAGAGTCGATAAAGTTAGATTTGCGGTCGTATGTTGTAGTTGCTTTGCCAAGCAAGCCAAAGAGACAAATATTGTTAGATAAGTTTTTCAGCTACTAGTTGCCGATGTATTAATATTGACGGCATGTATGGAAATGGTTTTGTAATTTACATAATTAATTTTTATTCTTACACCTATTTTATAACATAACATTATTTTTACCTATCTAATGTATGTATGTTATTTTATAGAATGCAACGACACGAATGCAATAAAGCGACAACTGTACATCAGTTGTTTTAGTTACTGATTTTATTTAATTTGAATAAGGATTAATTAAATAATTAAGGATTAATTAAGGCTTAGTATACGAATATAATCACCGAAAACATCTTATGAGTCACGTTCAGTCCTAAATTTATGAAGATATCTTTAATAGATACTGAAAAAATAACTCTTTCCTTAAGGGGTGTAACTTCCTATAACTGGCTACAGTAAAAGTGTCAATACAATTCTTAGGTTATTATTTGACAAGATTAGAGAAAACTATTTCAGATTACTTATTAGTTTCTATGGAATTTAAATGTTCCTCCTCTTCTATCTTCTATTTCTAGCAAAAGTTTAATAAAATTCTATTCAGCTGTTCCAGAGATTAGCCCGGACAAGCGGAAAAACAGACAGAGGGGCAAACATATTAAAAAATGTTATTATTTTATTTATGTCCATATAACACGATTCTCATCGGGTTACCTTTTGTAAATCTTAATAAATAAATTATTAAATAGAAAAGAAAAAATAATATTTAGGTATCAAAGTACTCACTATGAATCGATTTTATTTCATGCAATACAAACCATAAAATATATGTTGGGTAAATAAACTTCATAAACTAGGCTCGCTAGCTTTATAATATGTAAACTTATTTTTAAAATAAGTTTTTCTGATGATAAAGAAGATGTCTAGATTTACCTCAATAATTTAAATTAATGTTTATGAAAAAAATATTTACTCAACTTTCTCAGAATTGAAATACAGGCCACTTCAATTTAAGTAAACTTATCTTGTTAGAACTAAATTAGCTGTAATATTTTTTTGAATTAAGAATTTGATTTGAAATGTTTCTCGTCGCTCATTTTAATAAAGTTAAGAGACATTCACCTAATACGATGTTATATAATAACGCTTATTATTCTATCCAAGACTTTTTAAAAAGAATTTTCATTCCAGCAATATTCTCTTTCTCTATTTTGAAAGACGGGTGTGAAAATAATGGTCTAAGCCTGAATGCAAGTTAGACAAAGGTTCTCGTATTTGAAAGAGACGAAGAATGGACGGAATGCAAGATTTTTGTGAATGGAAACTTAACAGAATTTAGACTTAATGACGTCATTTTCGACAACAGAGATTTGTCCAGACCCAATCAAAGGCCTTTGCGATGTTAAGGCTGACTGCCATAGCTTCCCCTTTACCCTCAATACCAGGTGAGTTAGGTTGTCGATCGCTAATAACCTGGTTTTTCCCTCGGTGACCAAAGTGTTGGGTGTTCATCACGCGCTTCACCTAATCTGCAATAAAAAGAAAATATTTAATAGAAATATGAATGCTTTAAATTAACTATTATAATTTCTCTTTATATTTGTAAACTTTACTAATCTACTCCAAGTTACATTCAGTAAAATCAGTTAAGTGCCGTGTAAGCAACCCGAAATTATTGGAATTGGCAACACTATTCAATAGTTACTGTCAAAATTTTAAACAATAATTTCAAAGAATACTTAGTTCATATTATTAAATAAATCAAGTATTTATTTGATTTACTGCAGTAAAGTGTAGATAGTAACATAGTAACTGAATAAAACTCTCTTTGTAATTCTTCGCAATATCAAGGTATAACTCCTTTATATTTAGAAAAAAAATACTGGTAATAGCAAGTTTTCTATAAAATATAATTATAAAAATCAAATATGAGCCAATCTAAAGGCCATTGGTCATTGGGCCTATTAGAATCTATGAAAGATCCCAGTGCTATTATAAAGGAAACTGAAAATATTGTAATCATTCGTGATAAGTATCCTAAAGCAAAGATACACTACCTAGCTTTATCTCGTGAAAATATAGACAGTATATATAATTTAAATAAAACACATATTAATTTACTGAACGATTTTGGCTCAATTTTTAAAACAATTCAGAAAGATCACAATGATATAGAACTTCAAGCTGGTTTTCATGCAATACCTAGTATGAAGAGACTTCATATGCATATAATTAGTCGAGATATGATCTCTCCATGTCTTAAAACTAAAATTCATTGGAACAGCTTTACTACATCATTTTTTATATCTTATAATGGTATGTTATTATTACACTGTATTTAAAGAAAAAGTAAAATATTTATATTCCGGTGTGATAATATTACCAGTAATGTTTCAGATTTGATGAAGAAAATTAAGCAAGATGGTAGTATAGACAAAATGCCAAGCGAGACCCATAAGGCATTAATGTCAACTCCCTTAAAATGTAATCAATGCAATTGTGAAGCAAATAACATGCCTCATCTAAAGAAACATTTGTTAACTCATAGTGAAGAAGACTCTTAGCTTTTAGATTCTTATTGATGAGTTATATTAATTTAAAAACTAAATTTATACATAATTTTTAATAAAAAAATCTTTATTATTTAATTTGATTAGTTAAAATATTTAAATACAATTTCTCCCGATTTTAAACCATTCTATTTTAGACAGAGGACAATTTTGATTTCATTGCACTTTATTTATTGCCAAATTTTCTAATTAAAACTATCCTAGTACAAAATGATGCCATTGCAGACTGATATATACTAAAACACAAGTTGGGAAACAATGATTATTAAAATTGTACAATTAAATATACCTAATTTTATTCTATAACTTAATAAAATTCATTGTAGTCTAAAATTAACAGTAATACATATAACATAAACATGTAAAACAAAAATTGTTCTTATTGCATGGTAATGTTGGTAGTACTAAAATGTTGGTAATTTTTATATTTGTACATAATTTTATACAAACTAGTGTTTATTATGTACAATTGGTTCTTTTTCTAAAATTGAATATTATAAAATCAGAATGCTATATTATTTGTTATTATACCTAATCACTTATTGTCCTTGAATAAAAAGTAATAAATTGCAATTGTGCTAATTAATTATATTAAAACCTAACACTTGTGTATTTAAAATTCATTACTTCTACAAGGTAATTTACTTAAACTTGGGCTAATTGAATCAGGAGAGTTACTTTCATTTGCACTACAATCATCTTCTTCTGTTGTATATATTGATAAATTACGTCTTTTAAAAACCTTTTTAGTTGCACTTGGAGGTGTCATACAACTAGAAGTATTGTTTCCATCATCAGATAAAAAACTATTGTCTGGTGTGGATGTCATTTCTTTAGATATATTATGGTTGGAGTTTTTGTTATTTCTAGGAGTTACGGGGGCTGGAAGTGACATCTTAGTAAGCATTTTAGGAGTGCTGAAAGCTGCCTGCTGGAAATCTATATTAACTTGTTCATTTATATTTTTAGAATCATCCTGTTTGTTTATTTGTTTCAGGTTTCTGCCTAATCTAGCCATCACCACTTGAATAGGGTCATCAATTCCCAATTTTTCACATAGATGAGAAGTCTGAGGATTTAATATGGGCTCTGTTGGTGTTACCTTTGGTCTCTTAGGGTTATAAATAGGAGCTGTTTTTACAAAAGCATTCTCACTTATTGTCAATGTAGTCAGTAGCTTTTCTATTATGTCTTTTTCTTCATTTGTTGGTGTAAAATCAAATCTAAAAGTAAGTTAAATCATATTTATATACATTTAAATAATTTACAAAATCTTCTACTTGATTAATAAAACATGCAATAAATCAATTTGTCTCTATTTAAGATAGAATCTTCTATATAAGGATCTAGAATCATTAAACAGAAAGTTATACTGATTTGCAGTAATGAAATGTTCACAAATGTTATATTTAAAATGTTGGTACCTTTCATTTCCTCCTGGACCTGGCAAATGACAGTCAATATTTTTAACAGATAGAAGATAGTTGGTGTTTTTTAATATTGCCAACCATTCAACATCATACTTAAGAAGCTTATCACCATCATACTCTGCTGGCAAGTCCAAAATTTGTAAATGTTTTCTTTTTGGTAAGCATTTATCAAGTGCTAGAAATTTAGTTTCTTCATCATTATTATGTTTGACGAGAGCTGCAAATTGGCAGTGCAGATGAGCAGCAAACCAGTAATGAGGTTTTAGAGTAAATAGCAATTTTTCTGCAGGTGGGCTACCCAATTTATTTGACTCTATATCTTCACTAAAAAAATTAAAAGCCTTAACTATGAATAAACTCTATATATAATAAATCTGAACTTATCACTTGCACACTTACCGAAAAAATGGTTTATATTTGAGTAGTTGCTCTTTATCACCATATTTAGTTATTCCTCTTGGCCAGTCATGAGATAACATAACATGTATTTTATCTTTAATTTGACTAAGGCGAAAAACATCTAATGCTCTTATATGATAGACAGATCGCAATGAGTTTGGAGTATAAGGAGGACACTCCCATAACCCTTGTAAGTAATCGTGGCCTTTGTATATTCCGGACAAACCTAAAAACGTATTCACCTATATAACATTGGCAATAAGAATAATATTTATTATCGTAAATACTTATGGTGAGCATATTACATACCGCCTATTCTTAAATTTCCAAATCTGATAACACCGGCTCTACCCACATAATAAATATTTGGGGCAACCCAGCCTCCGTATGGAAGTTCTTGCAAATAATTAGATGCTTCGTGATTCCCACCAATAAATATTGTTAAAACAGGCGCTACCTTTTCACCATTATAGTACCTAAAAAGAAGAAATTTGTGTTAGATAGTGAATGTGAAAAGTGATATGCGAATCTTTAATATTATAAGTTACACAAAGTTTACTTACTTATAAAAAGTACAAATACTCTGATATTTTTCTGGCACTGCCATAGCCCGTAGATCATCATTATTACGTACAGATTGAAAATCCCCGCAACAAATCAACAAGTCGATGCTTACGCCTTCTCTATTTTGAATAGTCTCAATGCATTCATATATTTTTTCTAATTCGCCGTGAGCACATCCTTCAATGGCTATTTTCATTTTACTTGGTAGTGACTAGAACGATTAATTGACTTCTTTATCCTATGTATAAAATATTTATTTCTTAAATCAAATTTAACCGTAATCACAATATTTACAAATTAAAAACAGAAAGGGGTAGGAATAAAGAAACGCGGGAGTGACGCGAAGCATTAACTACCACAGATAAAAAAATACATGTATGCGTAATTATGGAGCGTAAAAGTAAGGAGTACCACAAGATTAATATTTAAAAGTTTTCGCTGAATCGGAGCAAATTAAGGTAGCGTCACAGTAGCAAGTGGAAAAACGGCTCCATAAGCTATTAGAATACTTAATAAAAAGGGAAAAAACACTTCTGCTTTGTTAGTATTATGAAGATTAGATGATGTTAGTATTACAGAAAAATAATGTCTGCTACATTTTACATATTCAAACAACCGAAAAATAATTTAAAATCCATGCCATTGAATAACTTTAACAATAAGTAAGTAAAGAGAAAAGCAGCACTACAAAGGCACGGATGCCAAAAGTCTATGGTAATGAAACAGAAGAGATAAAAAATCTACACAAAAATATAAAAATTTCAACCCAGTATACTTTACTGTTTAAAACTGACATAATTTTCACTTGCTACACTAGCGACAATAATTTGGTGTGTACAGGTGGACTCTCCTTAAGTCTACATTCCATAATTGGTAGGCAATGAAAAATTAGTTTCGTCATTCACTTTGACGAATTACGAATCTATTAGTATAATATCTATTATACTAAAAATGTCTCAATATTTAATGTCAATTAATTCTTGGGATCTTTATAAAATGGTTTCACGTGTTCTGTTGCTAAAAAAATAATTAGAAACTTATATCTGTAGTTAATTTCATGAAACAGGACATAGGCATAGGCACGCCCGTAAACATAAGTTTGTCAACTTTTATAAATTGTGCCTACTTCCCGTTGGGTACAGCAGCCTGAGCAAGCGAGTCCAATTCGCACATACCTACTTCCAACAGACTCGTAAAGTCTAGAGCTTAAACATAAAAAGGTTAAAAAGTGAAACAAAAGCACAGGGACGGTGTTTCCTCAACAATGCCTATGGCCATACCTGGTGAATAACCATGTCAATAAGTACCTATAACATAATAGCAATTAAGACTTATTTATCTAAGTATATGAATCTATTGAATAAAACCTTTTAAAACTTTCGCTTTTATATCAATATTGGATTTATATCTTAGTAATGTTCAATAGATGTATATTCTATCTATTTAATAACGAGCTACAGAGTAAACGTTCGCTTCACCCGATCAAGGATAGAAAATTTTAAGAAAAAGACTGTCCAAAGCTTTAACATTTATTTTCTCATTTATAATTTAAAAAGTAGGTAAGAGATTTTGATGCTTCAAGTACACTATCCGTTTTTAATTCACAATTGTTTCCAACCGATAATGAACGTGTAATCAATTACAGCATCATAATTTAGAATGCTCTCTAATTCATTTATTATCTACTTACTTACCTACTTATTATTAATTATCATAATATTTTCTTATTAATAATAAATAATCCTTGAATGTCGATTATACATTTATAATCCAATATTTTCATTTTAAATTTCTAACACAAATCATATTCACAACTAAATGTATTTTGTACAGGTCCTGTACGTATACATGCCTATAATGTTTCTCATTTGTACGCGAGCCTTGACAGCTTCATTAGCGTTTTCTTGCGTGAATTGGGCACAGAATTAGATCGTGTTAATTGACCAACTCGAGGGCTTCATAAAAAGCAGTTAATTTATAAATTTTAAATGTAGGTATAACGTATGATTAGAGGGGTACATTTTTTTCTTTATCATAAACATAAATAACTGGGACCTGATTGTTTAATTGTTTGTGGGGTTTAAATATTAGTTTTGGGAATGTTTACATTTAAAAGACACTGATTCACATCTAGACTAACTGTTTGCACACTTTGCATATGGTAATACAAGCTGTAATTTATACAATATAATATAACAAATACCCTATTGATGACCAAACAGAAGCACATAAGAAGGCAAGAGGTAGTTAATTATTTTAATATTTTCATTGTTTTTAAATAGAAATATAATGCACATCTAATGATGGATGGTTCACCAAAGTGAATTATATTATTGTACATATAGAAGTCTCATAATGTCCGGTGCAGTGTAATCTCAGTAGGCAAGATAAAGGCGCCCGCGCAGTGACGTCAAAGCGGTCGAGCCAATAGCGTGAACGGCGTGAGGCGGTGCTACCTTTTTAGTACCGCCCACTTGACGCGATGAGACGTGAAAACTCGGAAAATTCTCAAAAATTTCAACATAATAAAAAATCAACCAGCATTAACTCGTTATAAGTATAATAAATATTATACTTTGACTAAGTAGATAATTAAAAATGTATACATTGAATTATTAAAAAATTAAATTATCACGTATAAATATTATGTTGCGTAACAACTGTGGAATCAAATAACAAACAATCTATGTACCTATACTCTCATGTATCAAAACGTTTGATTATCTTTTAGTAATGATATTAGAGAAACCGTGGAAAAGTACTCTTACTGTAATTAATAAAATACCTCTTTTTAAAAAATCATTTAACGCATATATTTAAAAGTAGATACTAGATAGTTTATAATTACTACGTGAACCGAAACACTTTAATATCTCACGACCTAATTTGTATCACAAGTTGTACAAAACATTATTATTTTCAATATATATTTTTTTAAAAAAGCGGAATTAAATATAGAAGTAAAGAAAATAAATGAGCTTATCGGTACGCGCTTTGCATTTATACCTACGTCCCGAGCATAAGGAACTCTTTATAGTCCGCGCGCGCGAGTCGGTCGCACGCGCACTTCCCGAGACGTCAAAATTGTGCTATACAATACTTTAGTATATGTGGTGCATGATGAGCTGGGATCAAGATCACAAGCCAACAGAGAAGGTGGAGATCAATGAAGCTGTTGGAAAACTGCTGTTGTCCTTCAATTATGATACCATTTTGCCTCAACCCACAAAGTACGTACTTTTTAAAAGCTTTTTTTTACCTTTTTCTTTTTACTTAGTTATGGATTATGAAATATTGATTTTATATTTAAAGTTAAATGTTAAAAGATCTACAGTTTTGTTGTAATTTAATTATTTTATTATATAGCAAAAGTATCTTACCATTTATTAAATAGAAATAGGTTTATTCTTACACAAGACTTACTATATTGAAGAATAATTCTTCTAATAAAAAGTATATAAAAAAAGTATTTATTTTAATATATATTCTTTATTTTTGAATATTTTGAGAATCAATCGTTTTCTCTTCTTCTTCGCATGTCACTATGATGAGGAGAAGACATATGTGAAGATAAGAGAGACTTCTTACTTCAGACTCTTTTCTAAAAAACCTATTAGAATCTAATTGAACACTCTGTGGACAAAACTTAATTATGTTAAATATTTAGCGTTAGTTGTCAATATTACCGTGTTTACTTAAATTACCAAAAAATAAAAAAAAACCATAATGGTTTTATTTCATGTTCATATAAAAATACACAACTTTGCGTTGTAAAGTCAGTACGCACAACTTTAAACTCGATTAAAAACAACAATATTGTTTTAAGGTAACTCAACTTTTAAGTATTCTATGGGACGCGTGTATTTTAAATTAAAATTTCAAGTATTTTAGTGCATTTCTTATGATGAATAACTTCTTTATTTTCATATTTTCTTTATTTTCATGGTCAAGTCAACAAAGAATCACAATATATATATATATATATATATATATATATATATATATATATATATATATATATATATATATATATATATATATATATATATATATATATATATATATATATATATATATATATATATATTGTGATTCTTTGTTTGTTTTTATATGAAATGTTTTTTATAATATTTCCAAACGTACATTTTCGTGCAATATTTAAGTAACACCAAGTGCAATAAGCTTTTTGGATTTTTTTATGAATTTAATTTCAGTAACATAGAAGATTTCAGTGGTGGGGGCAATTTACGCCCTATTTTTTTGTGCAAGCTATTAGAAATATAACAACAACCACCTGTAATTTTTTTTTATATTTAATGTTGCTCTACAAACGTCACCCCTAAATTAATATTTCATTTACTTACGTTATTCTGTATATTATATCTATATGTTGTGAATATTATACCTGCTTCCGTTCCGTTGTGTTTGGTTGACGGAAAATATATGAATTTGGTACTCGTATACATAAGTAATATGAATCTTATACAAGAGATTATGATATAATAGAGATTTGTATACGTATTTTTATACAGAACCCAAACACATAAAGGTTGTAAAAAAATGTCATTTTATATATGTATGTAGGTACCTCTACACTCTATTACTGCTTAATTTTATGTATTGGATTTAAACTTTGTTTTAAATTAATTAATATATTTAATTACTATACAAAATTCTACCTCCATGTTTATATTTTTATTATTACTACATACTGAACATATTTATAAGTAATGGCCAGAATGCTAATGAGAATAATAATACTATACTTAAAATAGTAATTTTAATATAATTTTCATTCAAAACAATAATTTAGACCGAGACTCGATTCTTACCGAGTTGATTTGATTATTCAACTTTAATTAAATGGAGCTTTCTAATAGCAACGTTAAATTATGTTGTTACCTACGAATGAAAATGACTACGGAAAATAATAAACATAATTTAAAAAAAAATTGTAAACGCACCATAGTAAAGGATAGGACGAATACGGCACACAAGAAAAACCAACGTAGTTTTTTATAGTGTCTCGGTTTTATTAAACAATAAATGTAATGCATATGTGATAATATGTAAATTTAAAAAAACAAACCTACGTGCATTTATATATAACTATACGTGCATTTGCAATTATTTTTTTTTAAATAATTATGCCTAACCTTTATACCTAATTAAGATAGAGGTATCGGATTTTGGCTTAAAAAAGCTATAGGTTAATACTAATATAACAACTGTTTGCAGAAAAAATGAAATTTCGCTATCCATATCGCTATACAAGAGATCCCTAAATAATATTTATTAAGTATCGGTACCTATGTGTGATGTTAAAAGATATTTCACCAAAGTTTCAGAAACACAAATTACTTACGTACTTACATCAAAACAACAAAAATAGTCGATTTTTATATTTATAATATCGAATTTAGCAAAAAAAAATTTTCATAAAAACATATTTATATGCATATATACTTGATATATATTTTTTTTTCTATGTAAAAGACTAAAGATACATAGATATACCTATATAGATATATCTAAACTCATATATCTGACATATAGTCGATGTAATTTATCAAATGATTTCAAATATACATACATAGTACATAGCTTAGGTATCAGAAAGGATAACGTTGGTAGGTAGTTAAAGCAGATAAATGTATTATGCGATATGCGGCAGATCAGTAATGGGTATGACCTCAAATACTGGGAAATTATTCTGTAATTAGTTCATATCTTACAATTACATTAAGATAGTATCGACCCGGGGTCGTCGTAGCGTCTTCATAAACCCGACACTTGATGTACAGCCTTATTGAATTGTTATCTCTTATCAGCTTCTTGTAAATACTTCCAAAGAAACTAGCGGCGTTTTACATCATTGCTCATTAAATAATAAAATATTGATTGATAAAGCTTGCTTAAGTTAAAAAAATATATACATAATTGATTTTTTGTTAATTTTATCATATTTTATTCTATCAAACATGATATTTTTGGTTAAGTAAAATTTCAAGTGGAAATAAACCTGATAAACGTGATGCACATAGCTCTTGTTCTGCATTTGAAATGCTCCTACATTGTTTCAGAAAACACCTTTAAGAAATTATAAAATTTTGCTTAAGTTTGGTAGACAATTTTTATCATCATCCTGTTACGGATTTATTTCCGCGTAGAGCGATAATGCGCCTGCGCAAACATGTCCTTTGTGGGGTGCTTATCTATACCGTCAAGAGGGAGTCCCCAGCTAACCTTTATCCCGTTAGAATTTTTTAAAATTGATAATAAATTCGTAATTCACGCTTAGTTTCTTTAAGACGGCATCGATCCAGTTCTTTTGTACCACATCTTTTGTACTTTTATGAATGTTAACAAATTTGTAAAAATATAATAATTTTAAGCAAATCTAACTCCACAGCTAACTCTTATCTAGTTATTATTTAAAACGTTCAAATGCACTTAGTTATTTACCTATAGTTCATGTTTTAGCTAAAAAGCTCTTTCAATGATTAAAGTTTCCAAGGCACTTATTTGTGTTATGTACTTAATAGTCACAATATATCTACAACACAATTTACCACTCACAGTGACCATTAGAACTTAGACTTTATTTTTACTTTCGAAATATTAAAAACACCAGAACTAAAGTTTTCAATTCAGTAATTTCTGACAAAACAACGGAACAACGTGGCTTATATAATAATTTTAATATAATATGGTAGAACAAAATAAAATACTTATACTAATATATCTTATATACTTCTTCATACTTACTTCTTCGTAGGAGGAAGAGCACACCTCACCAACTCATAAATACCTGTGTTCCATAAAACATTAAAATATGTGAGGAACTTGTATGTATCCATATCACATATTACTTGTACCCATATTATTTGTACATTTATTTGTTGTAGGTATTTGTAAATCTTAGTAAAAGTGTGAGTCATAAAACGAAGCCTCTTAGGTAGATTAAGATTTCCTCGCCTAGGCGGCACGGTGCCGGTGGAGGTAAACATTCAGTTTGCACTTCCATTCTAACCTGCCCCGTAAGTGGGGGTGCATACACGATCACAAGTGCCGCTTCCACACCCAACACCCTGTTTGCTCATGCCGAAATGAATGATAGCTTTGCTTATTTATAGCATTAGTTTGTAGCCTTACGTATATTTGTACGAGCTACAAACATTTTTAGTAAATATTTGTTAATTAATTAATGAATTAAAATCTATTAACATAATAATACGGTACAGCCTGAATATTTGTCCACATACAAACGTCTTCGGTACAATCGGACGGATATCAATGAAATTTTTGTTGTTGTATATTTTAATTGTTAAGACTGGTAAAGATTACAGACATTCATGACTGACATACCTGACAAAGGACCATATCTAATAGACTAGGCAACACCTCGTTAGCAAAAATTGTTCAGTGTTGAGTGATGAGCATTTATCAGAGATATAATCCAATGTCATCCTGAAATATGCTAATTTTTCCATTTTCTTCCTTTCTTTTTATACCAATTCTTATAAAGAATGTTATGCCACTCATTCTTGTGACTTACGTTCTTTATTAATGTTAATACAACACTATTACTCATATGCGCTTGTTAAGAATACCTTATTGTGCACATCCGCTACATTTATGCAGATATCCGCATCGTTTATAGGTATTTGTAGGTATGCCAGCTTACCGATACAAAATTATATGCTTACATATTACTTTTATACAAATGTAGGTATTACTTTTTTGAATGAAAAGCGTTTCACTTGGAATTATATAAAATTGCACAGTATATAAGAATGTTCCTATTTTAGAATAAAATACGTTAAGAATGTATTTTAATTAACACGTAAATACATTCTTTATGCTAATGTAAACTTCCTTACGAGATTTTATAGCGCCAGCCAGTTTGTTTTACATTTAATATACAAATTCACATGTTCATTTGAGTTATACCGTATATGGTAGCTCTAAGTCTAATTTCCCTTAAGGTTGGAACATTTAAATATTGACTGAATGTAATCTAGTAGCATAGTGTAGCGGCATGTTAGCGTACGAACGGTAATGCATGCGGTTAACACCAGCCGTTCTTCATTACCGCATATGTACTTATTTGGAGTGCTTCCACTCGCTAAACGCTATTCGCGATCGGTTACCACGTTTGTCTTATATATATACGTAAGATATCTCACGGTTACTGTATTATTCACTATATGGAACAATCACCAATATCTGGACTTAAAAATGCCCTACGAAATCTAAATAAACAACACTTCACAACAGAAACAATTGAAATAAAATACAATAATATTTTAGAATAATCAATACAGTATCATCATTTACCAAAAAATCTTCCTTATTTCTTTTATTTATATAAATTATGTCATATTTATTGAGGAAAAAAATAATAACATTAACATACCTACATTCATATAGTACCTATGTACCTACATAAAAATATTTACAAGAAATCCTTTGATTTGCTTAGCACTTTTACATACTTACATAGATAGAAATACTGACTATTGACTAAGTTGCTAACGTTATCTTCTTTCACGTGGACAAAGTAGTTCCACATATTTACAAGTAATACTAGAGTCTCAGTAATTTCTATATAAAAATCTATATATTAAATTAATGATTTAATATCGAGATAAATTACAAATAAATCCAATAAATATAATTATCAGCACAGTTCTATTTACTACTAAGTACTACTTCGCAAAGAATATGCCACTGGATTTACAAATTGAATAAAATCGGTAGAACATTAAAAGTAAATTCGGATCTTTTAATTGAATACTTAATAAGCCAATACAATAAAAAAATACCAATATGTTTTTTTTTTAAATTAGATACCTATAAGTAGGTATAAAGTTTATACCTTATGTCTTGTAAATATTGTAATCATAAATGTGGAAAGTGGGGAATGGAGTGTCTTAACACTAGGTTCTTTCAACCTACGGTTCCCTCTGCCTACTCTGCCATGTGCAGGAAAGCATCGTAAAGATAAAAAAAAACTACTTTATGTCTACCATTAAGTTAATTTAGATTATTATCCTAAATCTTATACTCATATGAATGCTTTTACTAAAAGCTTGCTGTCATTGTTGAATGACGTGTAGGTATTTGTTCAATTCAAAATGGCAAATAGAAATGTCATCACTTTATTTGTGCGCATTTGTCAATGCACCTATAACTAATACGTACTTACTGTAGTTTAGGTACTACTTAAAAAATGGTGTAGAGTGAATTGAACTTACGTACCAAGAGTTCCATAGTTGGGGGTCAATCTTATAGTTGTACGTCAACGGAAAGTATATGTTATAAAAGTTGACTAATTTAAAGATAATTTTGTATGAAATAAACTACATCACGCCATTACAAACTTATCTATGTAAAATTAACTTAACTTATCTGTGTAAACAGAGGATCTTATGTACCTCGTTCCACACATTCCGCCCAATTTTCAAGATATTAGCGAAACTCAACACCACACTATATCTACCAGACCCAGAAACTATTTTAATATTAAAGCGCCGGCCAAGTACTAATTATCATGACTCTAAGTTTAGATCGAACCTACAACCATCGCGTTTACCCCTAAATATCTTAATATTTTTATATCTGGACTAGGATTACCACTCGCATTCGTGGAAGCTGCTTTATCAGCGCAAATAGCTAAGTACCTACAATATAAATAAACACGCCCCATATATTAAATAATATGAATAACAGAATATGTAATTTCCAATATTCGCAATAAGAAATTTTGCATATATGATTTATTAAACCTGTGCATCCCGTCCGTAGGTAGGTATAACCCGAAGACATACTGATGTTATAATAAGTATTTCCATTACGCTGATCATTGCTGAAGCACGATATCAAGTTGTATTTGTTTATTGTACAAGACATTTACCCTCTATTCCCATTCTATGACACGTAGATAGTGAAGTGGATTAAACAACAAACAAATAAATCCATACCTAGCTATCACTGACCACTATCACCCCACCCTTGAGTCTAACATTGTTTATTTTCCCATGGATATGCACCTTTCCAGGTGTAAGTATGTACACTTAATTCAAATTAAATTGAAATTGAATTATAAAAAAATTATATGTACTATGATATTTTTTACATATAAAATTTAGACAAAAAATATGGACGATTATTAAAATCTTTTGTACTTGTGCAACTTATAATAAGTGGCGTACAAACCTACCTACTTATTTACGTATAATATTTATTT
The DNA here is from genome assembly GCA_037127375.1 of Dione juno. Classification (NCBI taxonomy): domain Eukaryota; kingdom Metazoa; phylum Arthropoda; class Insecta; order Lepidoptera; family Nymphalidae; genus Dione; species Dione juno. The sequence continues at coordinate 2,630,458 of JAXRJS010000052.1, forward strand.
GATAATTTGATTTACAATCAATAAATAATTCGAATAATAGTTAATTATATTATATATATGAATTCGAATGTCTACTTTCCCAGGGGCGAGCACTCGAACCAGGTGTGCTATAAGTACCTACAAATTCGTTATGATAAAGATGAGTCGAGTGCCAGACCCATGACGGTGGCATCAGCTACTGTCGTATTTTACAACGCCATTAATTGTTTTATGGTGGTTATTAAATCGACTGTAAAGATAACTGCGGTTCTGGGGGATGTTTAGAAGACTTTTACTTGGTGGCGACAGAAGATTTTTACTGCCCACGTCTGTTGCTTTTCATATGTATTATGTGAATGTTTAACTTAGGAAAAACTAAAATAAATATAATAACAATGAATAAAGGATATGTAGGAATACCTGTGCAATATTTTGTGTTGTAGTATACAAGAATAAGACTTTACATTTCTACATAATTGTAACAATTACGAGTTTTGTAAGCGCCTCAAATATAAATAACTGATTTATAGTTATTTATATAGATATTATTAATTACATTCATTATATATTATATTTCGATAGCACACCTGTAGTGTACCAAGTCCTCCATTTGCATTAGAAGCGCTTTATTTATCTTTTATATGTTCTAAAACTTAGGGGCAGTGCCGAAGCGTTAGGACCAGAAATAGCGTGGGCGGGCTCGTCACAGATGACAGCTATCTACATTTTGCACTGTTTATGACTTCCTCAGCCATTGGCCTCCGTAATCGTAAAGAAGTTGAGTTTGTGATTGCGCCAATTTACGCCAGCTTGCATATAGTATGAGGAAAATGTATTTAACATTTTTAATGTAAACGTAACAAACAAACTTTCATAATATTAATTAGAAAATTATAATAATTATAATGTGATTACAAGTTATAAAAGAGGTTTGAAATTTTTAGCTTCATTTGTTAATGTATTCCTTTTTATAATTATAATACATACATAATAACACCTCAACAGCTTCACGCTTCAGCTTATAACTATTAATCAATCGACAATTACTTTTCTAAAAGTAAAGCATCGACAGGTTGACAAAACAACGGCTCAAATTTTACAGTGCCAAAACTTTACGGGTGTAAATGTTACACGTGTAATATTTTGTTCACAAATTTGCTTACATTAATTATACATGTACAATATTTATGATCGAAATTCGAGGATTGTTTATAACTAGTTCGTAAACTTTTAGTTATTACTACTGAGGAGGTCATATTTTGTTTTGCTAGAGCTTACAGGCGACCACGGCTGAACAGGCTGTAAATTATACATATATACAGCCATATGAATATGCATAGATTTCAATAATTCTATATTATTACAAAATCATAACTAACAAAATCTGTGTGAAATATTTTAATTTATTATAACTTCTTCCAGCAAGATGGCAGGGCAGGCCAATCCTGTATCAACATATCCCTCTAGCTAAATATATTTCTTGCCATATTATATAATAAACACGTGCCTTGGACCACATTAAGTCATATATACAAATGTACACGACATTATTCGTGTCCTCTTCCTTGTAAACACAGATGTATTGCGTAGACTATGAAATCTGGTGTAGTAAATCATTATACAGCTATAAAACTTTTTGTCGCGTCGCGGACACGTTCGGTAATGAATTTAAACATTTCAAATTAACTCTCAATACTTTAAAGAAACTTATTTCTTTTTTAAATGTTCGACATATTTTACTGTCACAAATAATATATTTTTAACTTAAAATTTGAGGCTTATTAGGTACATACCTACGAGTATGTTTTTAGGGTACCCTATTTATTTTTGTTTTCATGTTAGTCTATTATAAAGAGACAAAGGCTAGAAACTTTCTATTTAGGTATGTTTTTCCAAGTTTATTAATATTCTATATTATATATTCATTTTCAGTACGGTAACTACACATTTACTCTTCAGTGTAGCACTGTTACTTACAACAAACAAATGATTTGGGTTTGCCACAAATACAAAATTCAATTTATTATTATAATGCAATCATAGGCTTTTTAATTATATGCATCTATTAATTAAGTTTATTAAATGTATATTTTTATAAGTTAAAATTCATCGAGAACAACATTTCAAAATTAATTAATAAGTAGAGATATAACAGAGTAGGCCGCAAGTACGAGTATCTGTGATTGTCAGAAGATGTTACTAACCAGATGGCGGCGCGCGGTAGGTCTCGTTACATCCCTACAAAAACTAATCGAATGTTCTTTGATTGTCTCTGACACAATCAGCATTCGTAGTCTTAAAATTGTACATAATAGAATTTTACTCATACCAATAATAATTTAAAGACATTATTCGTTGGCGTAAAAGTAATAAAATTTTACTATAAGTTATTACGTTGCCAGAACTCGTTCCTACTAATAAACAAGGAAACTGCTGGTAGTTCGCCGAACCAGCAATTATTTCGTTTCATATTGGTTCCCGAGAGTGATCCGTTAGAAATCGATCGACTTTTAGTGGCGTGTCAGTGTTTGAAAAAAGCATAATTTATCGTCAGCATTGAGATCGCGAGGAAACCCAAACGCGGCATTAGAAAATAAAAAAGTAATAAAATAAGAGATGTTTACGAGCGTAAAATGACGTGAGGGCCCGCCACTTGAGCCGTTTGGAAGTTTTCTTGCGACGGCGCACCACTGAAAGGCTAAGAGTAAAAAGTAAACATAAACAGGAATAAAGGGTATTCGTAATTTATTCCTTCTCGTTGCTTTATTGTTTTGTCGCTCGCCTATTACTTATTATTATCGGTCGCGAGCTTAAAGTAGTAATATTTAAGTGGTGTCGACTGTCGACTGTCGAGTGCATATTTTGTATTGGTTATGTCAACATTCGGTGTCACTGTGTTTTAAACATTTTACGAAATATTGTCGAACGATTTTTATTTTGGTTAAATATTGAAAAATTAAAATATATCATTTAAAATATTTATAGATATTTATATAAAATGGTTATGATACATGCGCTATTGATATAAAGTATAAGTATATATTAATATATTATTTATATATTTTTTAATATCATTATCGTAAATTCTATATCATCACATATAAATGTAGGGCTTTTCCTATAGATAATACGTGAATATGTATTTCAATAAAATTTCAGCAAGAACAGATGTTTATGATATTATCATTGTTATACAGAGGCGGCGGGTGTATGCGTCGTGCACACGTGAAGCGTCCGATGAATGCGTTTATGGTGTTCGCACAAGCAATGCGCCGTCGACTATCTGAAGAGCGACCCTCTTTGCACAACGCCGAGCTTAGCAAATCCTTAGGCTCTATGTGGAAGTAAGTATAAACGACTTTTACTCTTAAACAATTTTGAAAACAACAGTAACTTAGGTTGTAATAAACAGGAAGGAAGTACGTAAGTAGGTATATTTGGAGTTTTTGTGTTTAAGTTTATATTTATAATTGTATAAACATTGCTTTTGCTGTATAGTAAGTTACTGCATGTAGATTTAGTACTGTTATTTAATATAACTGGAAACTTATTATTTTTCTAATGGAGTTAGTATTTTGTATTTGTAAAGGCAGTTTAGAAAGCAGACGATTAAAGCTTAAAGTTACAAGGCGATACTTTTAGCTCAGAAAGTTTCTTACACTTGAAATAACAGGAAATAGATGTTACTTTAGTAGTTTTTAAAGGTATAAAAACATGTTAAAATCTGTATGAATTATTTAGTCAACTGATTATAAAACAAATTGTTTTATAAAATCACAATCTTGCCAATTCAGACACTCGCTGACAATCGTAGAGACGGCCGTATCTAAGCAATCAACATCTTTTATCTGACTGTTTTCTTTGATGCTTCGAGAGTTTGCTCTGAATAGGCATGTCATTCTTATGTCATAACAATGCTTCGCGGGTGGTCAAAGTTCGATAATTTACGAATTGTAAATGATCATATTTTCGAGAGAAAAAAATATATGTTTATAGTAAGACATATTAAGAGTAAAATATAAGTACTTAAATCTATGGTTCCTAATTAATATTACAAGACGCTTAGCTTAAAACACATACAATGTTTTGAAGTAACTTTTTTCACAAGAATGTTTGGCTATAATTTCTCGTCTTATTTATTTTCGGCCAAAAGTCTATAGTGGAAAGCTTCGAGACAGTTAGAGATGTTATCGTATCACTTAGCGGCGATAGCATTTTAATGAGTAAACAATCGATGCACGCCGCTCGGCTGGGCGCCGCACGCGCTCTTTGCTTCACCAAGAATATAAACGTCTGTAAAATCATTCTAAAGGAAAATATCTTCTGTTATAATGAAATAAAAATCATATTTGCATTCATTGTAAGATGCCTAGTATACCGTTCTATCCACGTCCACTTTCTCAACCCCGCTCTCAGTACTCGACATTACTCATCTCATCTGCCGCGATGTGCTCATTAAGATACCGTACAATGGGTTGACGTTAAAACCGCACAGCTATTTTTAACTTGTTAAATGAAAACTTTAAATAAGTACAAATATGTTAATAATCCAATTAACTTATATTTTAATTTCTGAGGAAAGTTCTCTATTCTTTTATAATTGCATTGTTATTATCCCGTAGTTTGGCACTCATTCACTTCCTTTACGTTATTTGTTTTAATATTTTATATTCAATAAAGAATATATATAAGACAACCTTACCAGGTTTGATTCCCACACGAGAAAATGATTTCTTTCTTTCTAATTTCATTTAACAGATTCTTAACACTGGGCTGATGTAACTATGCGAGGCTATAACAATAATTTAGTAATTTAGTCAAAACATATTACATGTTAAAAAACATTTCATTTGCATGATATTGATGATATTAACGATATCTAGTTATTACTGCTTTTTTATTACGTTTTTTGTTTTATCCTTTCAATTAACATTCTGAATAGAAGGTTGCTATCATTGGACCACGTAACTTTATGACGCCATATCTCATGAAATATCACCGAAAAATTAAAACCAATTATTGGAATGTGATGCTTTTTATGTAAATTTAATTTATATACCATAAATTATTGGCAATGAAAGTTGAGAGGCTTTAGAAATGTACACTAAGTTGCTATCATTGGACTTAGAAACATTTGTATTAACTCAAATGAAACACAAAATAAGTATTATTTTTTATTGAAAAGTAGAAAGATAGATGTGGCACTTGGATGACAGAGACTTATTTGGTATTTCCCGACCAATCTTGTTTTTAATGTGGATTTTGGAATGCCATAGATTCGCTTCATTTAATCCAATATTTATTTTTTGCCATAGATTCTTTATGGCGAGTTTCACACTAGTTTCATTTCAAAATAATATTTTCTTTTCTTTTCCTCTGCTGACAAAAATCTTTGTTTATTAACTTTGATATAACATTTTCAATATTGCTGGATTGTCCAATAGGATGGTTTATTTTTTATTATTTTGAATAAAAAAGTAAACTTACTTTAGTAAATCTGTATTTGTAACTATTGCAATAGGAAATTCACCCAGGTAAAACATTTCTTAGCATGACACTAAGTGAAAATAAGTAATTCGCTAAGTTTCTTTGATTGGACCGGTCCAATAATGGCGTCACCATTAAGGTCCATTGATGGCAACTAGGCATATCAAGCAGGCATTAAAAAACGTGCAAAAGTAGGTAAAAAAGACAAATTTGCTATTCTGATCTAATACAATCATCAAACATGGATAAATAAAATGCTACTTACATCAGTTTGTTGACGGCTCGGTTTTTATATCACGGCCTCCACTGACATAGGTACACATATTACTATTTACCACGTGACGCGAGCTCGCTAAGGTATGGCGGGTGGGCAACGGGCTCAGTACTGTTGCCTAGCAACGTATTGAACTTATTGTACCATCTATAGTTTTTGAAGTAATTAGGTTGTCTAATCAAAGAGCCGGTCCAAGGATCGCCACTTTCCCCTAAATAATATTTTTCCATAATTTCTAAATTTAAATTAAATTAATATTGTCAATTAATTGTCTAAATTTAAATTAAATTAATATTGTTAATTAATTGTCTAAATTTAAATTAAATTAATATTGTTAAATTTGTCATTATTATTCTTATTAATTGCTGTTATATGTGTATTTTTTAGAGTTCACGGTACATTTATAAAGAGGCGGCCACTGTGGCGCTTCGGCGCGCTGGCATCTGGAAATTATAGTCGACTGATCTTATCATAAGCCAGTTAATTATGATCTGACCGATTTACTTATTAGAACGATAGTATAAAATATCTCCAGGAGAACAGATTAATATGTAGAACATATCTAACCATTTTGAATGTCGTTATATAGAGAAATCGGTACTAGGTTAATTGTTTGAAAAATGTTAACAATAAAAATAATACTTACAGAAGTCTGAGTGAAGAAGAAAAATTACCTTTTATAAAGGAGGCAGAAAAATTGAGGACTCAACATAAGAGAGAATATCCCGACTACAAATACCAGCCACGAAGACGTAAGCCGCCACCGACGGCTACAGCAAGATTGAAACGTGAACCTACACCTGAAAGGTCTCAAATCGATTTCTCTCGTATTGAAGTAGACGGGGCTCTTTTAGCTGACGGTACACCAGACGGTGCTGAGCTAGACCAATATTTGAAGCCCACGCCCATACCTGATTATCATGAAATGCAGCCACGTTTTACACACACCTTGCCACATCATCCCCCTGGGTTGTACACTCCTGTCCCTCCGCATCTCCATCCGCCTTGTGACTGGCAACAGTACACAGGTCATCCTTAATATTTTGAAATGTAAAGTTTTTCTTATACCTACGGAATTTTAGCAACTTGTCCAATAAACGCCGATAAAACATACGTAAATAAAGTATAACTAGGTACACAATATATTAAAAGAAGCGTCGACTTTCGAATCCGCCTTGGTGCCTACTGCTTTCGCTTTGTTATAGCTGTATAATTAGCCAGCCTGATTTTGATCAACCAGAATCGAAGTGCTTAGGGTAAATATTAATTGATTTAGTGATGTGACTGTAAACAGAATTTTTAAATTGTCTAACTTAAATTGGACCGAAGCAAATAAACAGAAAAACACGATTAAAGTGGAATATATAGCCTGTTTAAAATACTTGGACGAACCGAACTGGCGACAATCAAAATGAGGGTCGTCAATAATACAGTATCAAAAGTGGGAATATGAATAAATATGATCCTAAGTAGGTCACAAATGCCTTGGTAGGTATTGTAAATATCATATCGCCACATGGGCCCGAATGCTTCGATCGCACGTGCGTTTAATCATAACGGAAAGCAAACATTTGCTGGAAGAAAACATGATATTATCCTAGACTAGTGTTCCGCTCTCGATTTCACTCGAGTGCTACATGATTATAGCTAATTTAGTATTTCTCGTTTTGATCAGTAACCATACAAAAAAAATTCTATGACACAACAAACCTTCCTTTTGAATCGTTTTGTCTATTAGTGGAAGCAACATTAAAATCCGTAATAGAGATTAAAGGAATCAACTTAACCTTAGGTATAGTTTATATTATGTTTTATGTAATGATATACCTACTACAGGTGTACGTGTACATAATAAACAAATGTGTTATGATAAAATTCTTCTTGCATTGACATGTATAAAAATTGTGCAACTTTTTTTATTTATGCTTGTAAAACTAAATTATACACAATGGTTAAGAGATCAATTTATTCTCTTGTCAATGATTTTGTCAATAAATATGTAAAATTATTTAGCGAGATATTATTTATAACAATATATTAAATATTGTATACTATTAATGTATCGTTGAACAAAAGCCTCAGTTCCAAAGTTTATTTTATATTCCATAATAGATAATAAATAGTTCTAAGTATTTTAGATGTTAAATTAATATTTTAATGTACCTATAAGTTATTCTTGTGATTAATTTGTAGCTATAAGACATAATGTTAAAAGTTTTTTTAAATAAAAATTAAGGATAGTATTGATTTTTACTGTTTCCATTTTACATAAATACGAAAAACATTTTATAAATGATAGAAATATATGGGTATATAGTTCAAGCTACTGTATATATAAATAGCTTCACGCATATGGCAGGATAGGCAAAGGGAATCTTCTCAAAAGGGAAAGGCAACGTGCTCCAGTTACTGCTTTTTGAGACTGCGTGTTGAATGGCGGAACTCACCACCGCGCTTTTTATTCTTACCAGAGCGACGAATATAAAAATAATTCCTTCTCATCGAGAGAACTGAACCCACAACCGTCGCGTATACAGGCAGATGCTATGCCGCTGCGCTACGACGGCCCTATGTATGTTATAAATGCTTAATAATGACAAAAGTGTTTGTTTTCTTTACAATAATTACATGTACCTATTTTGCTATGAATTTATAAAGTATGACAACTATACAATGCTATAGCACGGGAAGCAGAGGGAAGTTTTAATTACTTCGCGTCTTACTCCAATGATCGCCTATGATTTACAGAAATTGAAGGATGGATTATTGCCGAGGGTTATCCGGCCATGTCGCGGAATTTTTGTAAATATATGAACAAGCCCAAATGTAACGTACACTATAAGCTTAGGTAGGTGTATTATATAATCTAAAAACAAATTAAATATAAAACATACGTTTACAATATGTTGTAATTATCTACTATGCATTGCAAATGATCTTTCAGGGTTCTCAGAACTTAGGAGGGTACTCATCGAGCGATACGAGCGACCCCTAACCGTCCCGCTTCCGGCGGGTCGCGCTCGTTACAAAGCCTCCTTGTTCCTATATCTTATCACTCTCACATTTTTGCGACTGAATAATGAGATCAATTTATGAGCAAATTACGTAATTAGGCGTCTTAACACAATATATGTATGTATATGTACATGGCGATTTATTCGAATTTATGAACTAGTCACTAGTGGATAAAATTATTTTATGATTTTCTAAAACTTATACAGAGTTCGATTCACAAAATCCGTGCTCAAAATATTCTTTAAAACATTTTGTATATTTATATACAGATAATCACTTTAATTTGTACAACAAACGAATAAACTGTAGCATTAACTAGGTTTTATTATTTGAATAAATAATATAACGTTGTAGGTATATTTAAAATGACAGGCTAGATAAATCAATTAAAACTCTAACTCATTTTAATAAAAAAATTTGCTTCAAGTAGATTGAAAATCCAAGTAGTACAAAAAATAATGCCTCGACTAACTCGATTGTGAAAATCACATAATTTGGCAGAATTACTTACATAGAATTGTAGTAGTTACGCCTAGTACATAATAGGTGACATCACATTGTCACACAAGGTGCGTTTAGAGGTTAAAATAACATAGGTAATGTAGGTATATCTTAAATAAATCGATACCTTATTAGATTAATCTACAACATATTTCGACATGTGAAGAAGCCTGTGCAACTATGCAGCATGTGAATAAATGGCAATGGCAGCAGTAGCAGAACCTAGTTAGTGACCAGACTCTACATTTATTTTGAAAATTAAAGCCAAGTCAAAACTTTATGATTTGCAGCATGAACTAAACTGATCACTTGTTTGTCCAAGATGTAGGTACATATTGTACCAAATGAAATCAAATATACTTTACGAAATATTACCTTTTCTAACAAAAAAAACTATTAGAAAATTGATCCACGATATAAACAACAAATTTTGAATTTGGTAAAAGATGTTACCTTTCACTATATACCTAGATAGAAAAACATGATAGAAGACTGTAGTCTTCTATCATGTTCTTCTATCTAGGTGACTGACACCTCATTAGTATCTATATGCATGGGCACCCGAACAATGTATAGATGCCAGAGCCGAATCGTATCGATAGCAACTGATGAAATAATACTACAGGATATCTTTATATACAATGTTTAAGCTATTTGTATAGAAAATATAAGCACATTATACCTGCCTATTTCAGAGGTTACTCTAGAGTAAAAAAGACTACTCTTTAGAGTTCTAACTCGACGATAACGCTCTGTCCATTTGCATATATCCTATGAATTTTAAATCGCTGATAACTTCTAAAACATGAATTGACGTGAAAAAACGTTGCGCAATGAAAGATAATTATGACCTACAGCTTACAGCACAACGTATCTGATGTATTTAAATGGACAAAAAAGAATACTATATTGCTTAAAATTGTTCCACAAATTCCTTTCTTTTTGGACTAACTAACCGACTAACCGAAAGCTCACATGTTACGCCCTGTTTGCGATATTTTTTATTGTTTCTTCGCTACCACTGGTTTATTATCTTATATGATAGATTTTCCCGAGTGCGAAACTACATCCGTCGAGTTTACAGTCAGACGCAATGCTGTTTCGCCACAATGGCCTCTGAGTAAATAATAACATCCAAAAAAATTATAATAATAAAATGTTTGTGATATATTAATTTATAAAAATTTCATATTTTTATAAAAATATTTCAAAATTTCTTCTATGTCCTAGAGTTTTGTCCTTTTATATAAAGTGTTCTAGAATTTCAATTTTCTAAAGTTATCAGTAAGTGATCATCACGTTGAACAATTTGTTTTACGGTAGTTGGTTCGTATCTCTTAGAATTTAGCTCTGTGGCCAGCTACCAGTTTAGCATCAGACTCTATTTTTTTATGTCAACAATAATTCCTCATCATGTTGAACACCTTTCCCTAAGGCACTATAATAATACAGTAATATTTCTTATAGATTAGACGGATAGTTCAGTTTTCACAACATGTATTCAGACATTCAAAACCAATTAAAGACTATATGTCACCGAGGCCTAATTTAATTTTAGACATTTTTTTAACTTGCGAATCATTAAAGAAACACCAATTATACTGAAAAATCAAACGTAAAGACACAAAAACAAAACAAGGATCGACTATTAATTCCTAATGGTGCATCTTAGAATATTAAGATTGAGTGCAAATGAGCCGCGAGTAAGGCGCGTGCGGCGGCTCGCGTTTCACACGCATATGCCGCAAGCAACCCACAAGTCACAAGACATCCTATCCGGTGGCTAGCTAACATTTTTTACCCTTACTACATAAGATATCAATTAAATGGGCGGAGGGTGGCACGTTTAATTTTACGCTTTAATATGTAGCTTCTGAAGTATTAATACATAGTTTATTATATAAATTAAGTAAAATGAATACAAATTACTCTCGGACTATAAATAATGTATTCTAAAGATACTGTTTGATAATACATTAGCATTTTTTTCTTATTGATTAACAATATATTTAAATACATGACAGGAAGTATTAGTAGACTGGTGAATAAATATAATTAATTTAAGATAGTGTCGATCGCATAAGATCTTGATTTATAGTTTACCTACTCAAAAAATATCGTATGATATTAGAATGCATGTAAGCCTAATAAACGTAAGTATTATTATTTCTATAACAATTAATGAAAAAGTATATTTAATTTTTATCGGAAATCATGGCTTTTGCTTGTCGCTGACCCTATTCAAGTGGTTCATTGGAACGACAGTTCGTGTGAAATTGGTCTCCAGATACCAGATACTTGTAAGACGATACCTCGACGTCTGGTGAGCATCGCTTAGAAATCAAATCCAACAATGTAAGAGTACCGAGCCAAGTGCCAACATGTGTACAATAAGGCTAAAATCATTATGCACAGTTACATCAGAATTACATTGAGGGCATTAACACTATATTAACATATGATTTGCATTGAGTTTTTATGACATATATCTAATATTTTACAATGTTTTAATATGGATATTTTATTAACTTTTTCTATACAAACATCCCATTTCAATAAAAACAGACATTTAGTAATTTTATCATAAGGATGGTCAAGCATGATGAAACATTTAAATTTTTAGTCGATTGTAATATGATTAATATACCTACTGCTTAACAATGTTTTCTTATCAGTATAAGCATAGATAATATTTATAATGAGTATTTGCTATCATAGTGATATTATATTAGTAAATTAATTTAATACAACACTAGGTAAGTTATATAGAAACTACTATAAAAAACATGGTTCCTCAAAGAGAAATGGGGGTCAAATATTATGGTCGCTGCATCAGCCTCTACATACATACTGGTATCGTTACAGTGTTCTCGAAGGTATACGGCCGGCATTCATTTTATGTTCATGTTTCTTCTGCATTATACACGTTTACATTATACACTAGTTGTACCAGTTATAATATCATATAATATACATATTTTATTTTTAGAATTTAATATTCTATTTCTTATGTATATAGATTTTGCTTGAATGCAAACTTTTTTAAATATCTTCGAGAAAATACTGACCCGCTTCAGAAATTTGGGATCACATCGTATAATTCGTATAGTGTATTTCTACTACGGTATATTCCTACAGTTGCCCAGTCACTAAATTTAATTTTAAAATTTTACATAATGTTTTTTGTTTAAAAACTATGTTAAATTCATTTAAAAGTAAATCAAATATATTGTTATAAGACTTATTAGGCTGGCTGACTCGAGTAGTGGCTCGCAAAAAACATTTATTAAATTAAATGATTTATATATATATATATATATATATATATATATATATATATATATATATATATATATATATATATATATATATATATATATATATATATATATATATATATATATATATATATATATATATATATATATATTTAAAAAGCGAACACTTTGAGCGGTGTTCTGCAATATATCGATATTAAAATCACCGCAAGTAATTATTTGTTTACTACATCTACAAAGTTTTCTTAAAGCATCCTCCATTTTATCTTCAAATGTTTCAAAATTACCTAACGGAGGGCGGTCCACGCATACTATATTATACTGTTGAAACTTAATACAGGTCAATTCAATAATGCGTTTGACAGAGGGTACATAGTAAGTCATTTCTGGTTAATACGAGTATTAGGGAACCACTGCGGGCCGCTGTTGGTGATACCAAACCCTTCCCAATTACAGTAGGGGTTCACCAAGGCTCGGCTCTTAGTCCACTTTTGTCCAATGTAGTGCTAGATACTGTCACGGCTCACATCAAGGACCAGCCTCCATGGCTGATGATGTATGCCGATGATATAGTACTCATTGACGAGAGCCGACTGATGCTAGAGTGTAAAGTGAACGCTTGGAAGTGTGCGCTTGAGAACGGTGGTCTTAAACTCTAAAGCAAAAGTAAATGTACATTACCTTTTTCTAGAAATAATTCCAATTCTAATTCTTTGTCACCTAAGCCCTGTATGTTTTGATGTACTATATTAAATTTAAATAGCTTAGGCTTTGTTTTTATATCTAGTAGTATTAACTGTGTTATTTAGTCACTTTCGTTATACAATGTACAAGGGGAATATGTATATTATATGCTACTATTGGTCGAAACTAAGTGTGACGTAACTGTGTAATGCTTAATGGTGATCTTGATTTACAGGGAACTAGTAGTGGATACTCGCAACTTCGTTGACTTGGACTTTATGATACATACAGCCTACGGACTGTTATGGTCTTTCATTGACATTCATAAGATAGTATTCCATATTTTTAGTTTTTAACGTGACGTGACGTCGTGACGTGACGTAGTTTTTTTAGTATGAGTAAAATATACTTTATCTTATTTTTTAGTTTAGCTTATCTATTTTCTTTCTATATCAAGTGTTCCAGATCTTTGATATTATATATCAAAAGGTCAAAGGAAAATGTCCATAACGATAAGTGACTTTTGTAAAGGCACCATTTCCGTATTTCATTTAGTTTAGCTGGGACATAATGATTTTTCATGAGATGATCTATATCTTGGACATTTACATTTTCAACTTTTACTGAAAAGCTATTTTCCAAGAGCGCCGACTATCCGACTGCATACTTTGTTTGTCTATCTCAATAAAATGTATTGCTTAATTACAAATTTTGGTTACTTATTTATATTTGCTTATGATTGCTTCTTTACAAACGACTAGTTGGCTGATACCAAATCAAACAATATGTAAAGAACTTTTACATTCTACTTAAAATATTTTTGTTTTATAAAAACTTAACTAGTTTTTTTTGCAATGGCAACTTACAGAAATTTGTCACTTCGAAACGTCAAACTCAATCAAAAACGTCAATTATTTGTCAAACACCAATATATGTCAATTAAATTTTCAATCTTGAGTATTTTAGAGGGCTCTGTGTTTCACCTTAATAATTTAAAAGAAACACGATATCTAAGTTTCTTGAAATGATAACAAGATTAATCGCGATGAGTGTTTAAATGTTACTATTAATGGCCAGAATACCGAATGGCTGGATTTAGCTGGTGAGTATTTGTTTTGAAATAATTGTTAAACTTTTAATTAATTCGATTTTATTAATGTTTGCATTCTCATTTCCGTCGATGGCCTTTAATTAAATAAATGATATTAATGTTTACTTTAACGGTAGTCAAATATCCGTAAATAATTCAAATGTGTATAGAACAATTAACCCATTTGCGATTTAACGTTATTTATAAATTTATATTATTGTTTATCTTTTTAGGTATCTTTCTGAAGGCTTCCAAGTAATAATTGAGAAGTCAAAAGAATCAAAATGTTCTCTAAAAGATGTACAGCTGCGTTTCTTGTGCCCTGATGATTTGGAAGAGGTAATACTAAAATATATTATTATTTTACAGGGAAGTTATAATTTTACAACCGTTTACGTTAAAATCTTTATTGATTCTTAAAACTTATTAATATATTTTTTAAATTATACTTATATATTTATGTTCGTATTTTATTTCAGGTCCGATCTCTTTGCAGAGACTGGTTTCCTATAGAGTATCCACAGTCATGGTATGAAGATATAACGTCTTCAGAAAGATTCTTTGCACTTGCAGCAGTTTACAAAAGCCAAATTATAGGTCTAATAGTTGCTGAAATTAAGCCATATCTTAAACTCAATGCAGAAGACAGAGGTATACTATCCAGATGGTTTGCCTCAAAGGATACATTAGTTGCATACATATTGTCATTAGGTAAATATATATTTTTTTGTAAGTTTTGTGGTTTAATTCAAAAAGCTTTAAACTATATCCTGTATATTGCAGGGTAGGCAGAGTTAATGCAGTATTGAGACACTCTGTACTTGCCCAAAATCAAGGCACTGCATGTTGATTGATTCAAATCAATGCAGCACTTTTCATAGCCAGAGTAGGTAAATGAAAATAATTCAGTAACATACTCAGTCATCCTACCAACAACCTAATGCTCACAAACAGTTGCTTTCCCACTATACTAATAATAATAACAGAGTTTCTTTATTTTATGCTAGATAGAAAAAGTTACAAAAATTTTATCACATATTATTTATTTCTGTAGGTTTAATTATTTCAATTCCCAGAAGGGATCCACTCCCTGTCTGGGTCCCACTACACTATCCTATTTATGGATCATATCCAAAATTAATTATTAATATATACTTAGTAATTTAATATATAAGATGTAAAGATGTAAATGGTGTACATGCTACAGGTGTTGTACGCTCATACAGGCGGTCGGGAGTAGCAACATTATTGCTAGACGTGTTGATCAATCATTTAGCTGGTCCAATGCCGCAGGCGCCTCATGAGCATAGAGTAAAAGCTATATTTCTACATGTTTTGACGACAAACAATGAAGCCATCTTGTTTTATGAAAAAAGAAGGTAAGTTGATATAAAGCTATGATTTTAATAATATTGTTTATATAACTATAATTTTTATTTTGAATTTCCACTATTGAATATTTATTTTTTTGCAGTAAATTATAATTTTTTAAATTATATAATATGCTAAATTGTTTTTTTTATAGCTTCACGCTGTATTCCGCATATAGCAGGATAGGCCAAGGAAACCTAGTACTAGGACACTCCGTTTAACACTTTCCGACTTTCGAGACATGCATGTTAAGTGGCGGAACTCAACGCCGCGCTTTGTCTTGTTACCAGAGCAAAGAAATTGTAAATATTTGTTCTCCCCGAATGTGAATCGAACCCACAACTATCTGTCTTACAACTGTCTGACTTAAGACGTCTTTAAAATTTTGGTAGCAAAAATTAACTTAGGAGCTGGAAAGACGTAGCTTAACATTACTTATAGTGTTAAATATAGAAAATATTGAATCATTACAGGAAAAGCTTCTTTACATTATTACACTATTCTTTAATAATTATTTAACCATTTGTTTGCCTTAGTCATAATTCAATAAAAAAATGAATAACATTGTTTGCTCTCATTTGCATGCATCATACATACAATGTCAATATCCCTAACTTGCATTCATAATATACCTATATATAATATACACAGTCAAATAGTTATAATAATAGTGTCATTTTTATTTTTGCCTGTGTAGCTAACAACTGCATTTTATTAATTTAATTTTAAAAAGTAATTTTTTTTCTGTATCTTACATTACATTGTATTCATATAAGAACATAGTTGTATATTTATGATTTAAAATATTTCATAAAGCTTGACTCTTAAACATGACTAAATGATCAAACAAGAGCTGAAACTGGTTTGTAATACGGCGAATTTCAGTATTCAACATTTAACTTTTTTGACATGCTTATATTAATGATTGCTACATGTGAATTAGCATTAGTATTTTGACCCACTTCGCGCTGTACGATTTACTTGAAAATCTGGATCACGTGATCTTATTCGAAAGTAATATTTTATATCATGTGACCTAATTGTTAAATATTCTTGCCTTGTTTTTGCAGAATAAGTAGAGTAGTCAACAACTGACAAGTCACTTTATTTTAATTTCCCCCATCTATATCTATAAATAAATATACGTAAATATTACAATTAACAAGAGGATATAAAGCGTGGCGTTAAGTTTCGCACACAACACTGAATGGAATACGAATTTGGGCGGATAGCGGAGAATATAGCCTTGATAGTAGGTTCTCTCTACCTACCCTGCAGTTAGCGGGATACAGCGTGCAAGCTGGATAAAATTTTATTATCCCATCACTATTCTTACGTTACAACCAATATTCGCACAAATCAATATATTCATACAAATTAACCCTTGAACATATCAGTCATAAAGGAATATTATATCGAAATACTGTAATGATGACGGCACTTACACGGCAGTTGACGCTGTCGTAATTTAATTAGTTGTTGTATAGTATGTATGTATGTATGTAGTACACTTTAAATGTGAATTGAAGTTTTACTAGCTATCGTTAAAAAATTAAATATGACGAGCTCCTAACTGCCAATCGCAAAAATGCTATAAAAGACTAGTTAAAATTTAAAATATTTAAAAAAAGGTATATTAAATATCAACATATATTTTCATTATAATCATAATAATATTCAATTACAGATTCAAACTGCACTCATTTCTACCGTACTACTATTCAATAAAGGGACGTTGTAAAGACGGTTTCACGTACGTGTACTACGTAAATGGGGGCCACGCGCCGTGGGGTCTATACGACTACGTGAAGTACGTGGCGCGCGCGGCGTGGCGCGGCGGCGGGCTTTACCCATGGCTTTGGGGCAAGCTGCGTACTGCTCTCACTATAGCGTGGCATAGGTAGTGTATCTATTAATAAGAATTAGTCTGTACATGATGTGCAGTCGTTTTGTATACATACATTCCTAAATTATGTCAAAATTTGAATAGTTTGTTTCGATAAGTCGTGAATGCTTGTTATATTATTACCTCATTTTTTTTATAAACTATGACAGTTTATGAAAAAAAAGACATATAATATTTTTGCTTATAAAGTGAAATTCGAACGGAAGTAAGTTTAAGCCTTACCATGAGACATCCTCGTATCATTTTTAATGCTAAAAAAATAATACTTATACTTCCTCGGTATTTATATAGCAACCATACAGAAAACTTTAAAACCATAATATTATTTGTTATGAACTGAGTTTTACACACAGCAAAATTTTAAAAAGACAAGAGCTTAATTCTCTTATCTTATGTATACAAGACGCCTCTTCTAATATTATAAGAGCTAAGACTTACGGAATTGATAACGGACCCCAGATTTTAAGTCGATAAAATCAATAAGCGAAGACTAATATAACGTATGAACATTTTATGTGTCGCAAATCTTTATGAAAATGTAATTGACCATGAATTGGAATGTAATCTGGCTTTTGCCATTATTTTTTATATGTAAATCAACAATTATTTATAGTTATTTATTAGATCTTACTTGCGTTGTATTAAAAATGATATTATCAATACAATCATAGTAAAAACATAACCACTTATTTACACAAAAAGTGCAGTTTACGATTATTATTTATATAGAGTATAATTAAATTACTTTATTAATAATTTATTATTTACTTTTTAATTGATGTTATTGGTGTATTTAATAGTTGGTGAATGAAAGGGTCGAAATTTTACTTAGTAATAACGAAAAAAATATATGTAGCTCTCATTTTCTCAATATTTAGAATTTTTACGAATTCATAATAATCGTGTTCAATAATAATTGATTAATAAATTTTGAAGTGTTTAAAACCATAGACATAATTGTGCATGACGCGCTTTTTGCTAAATCAAGCATTGCGAAAGTTAGTCAAACATTGCTATTTACAAATTGATTTGAAATAAAGATTTAACTATAATAATTTGCCTATTAAAATAACTGTTTTAATAGGCAAATTATTATAATATTAATAATAATAAAGGGAATAACTATTACTAAAAAAATTAAGCCTAAGTGCATTGTCCTAGATTCTAGTCTAGAACAATCTAGTAAGAGAGATAAGAAGTGGTGGAACAAATTAATTGACAAAAAAACAAATATTTAACCCAAAAATTAATGTCTTCCTTCCCAAAATTATATTAATTAATTAATATTGATTACACTGCTTTTTATACGTTTTGCTACTATCCCAATGTGCTTAAATTGCTAATATATTATTTTAATTTATAGATATAATTTCTACATATGAAATCGCTTTGTCGTTATATATAAATGTATGTATGCGTGTAGTTCCTTCACTCAGATTGTCCATTAAATAAATTCGAATTTACTATGACAGTTTACACATATTGTAATAAATAAGAAATTTAAAATTAAGAAAATAAAGTAATCTCATTTATAGTAATATAAATAGATATAACCTAAGATAGCATTATATCTTGGAATGGATTTTTTATAATTATTCCTTAAATATAACAAACGCATTTTAAGAGCATATTAGAATAAGATGATGTTACTGTTAAACTCTTATTTATTTAAATCCTCAAAAAGTGACATTACATATAATATTTTACATGTCAAAGCTTAAATTCAAATTAAGTTTCAATAAAGCTATACGATTCCTTCGAAATTACTGACACACATCCGTCATCCATGAGAAATACATTCAGTGACGATACATAGGAGTGCCCTTTTTGTTCTCTCATTAACTGTTAAACCTATATTTCAGATCTAAGGTGCAAAAATGGCCTTACCTTTGACACCTACAATGGGGGGTAAGAAAAATATGTATTTACGTTATTGTAAATTTGTTTGACATACCGAAATTTGGAGTAAAATAAAAAAATCAACTATAAAATACTAAACAGATTATAAATTAAAATATAACAAAGTAAATATGGGTCTGGCCACATTTGCGCTTGATGCCTTATTTACTGCTTTCTTTTAACGTTTTTATTTTATATGCTCTTCATTAAATTTTATATATTATTTTTTTATTTTATATTTTTTATAATTATTTATAAAACAAACGATTACAATAAGTTTTTATTACACTAAAATGTCGTACACAGCTCTATTTAATTATTTTTTAAACAAACGTATGCTTACTGTTATTACAAATGTTATGAAAGTCTGTTTCATTATTTTCGAGGAAATTTTTATATTAGTCAAATGTTTGTATCATCAAAAGCCAAATTTGTGATATTACTTCATCATCAATAGTACT
This sequence comes from Dione juno, assembly GCA_037127375.1. Lineage (NCBI taxonomy): Eukaryota > Metazoa > Arthropoda > Insecta > Lepidoptera > Nymphalidae > Dione > Dione juno. Next base: position 2,650,403 of record JAXRJS010000052.1, read on the forward strand.
TCGTTTATTAATTTATATTCGTCACTCATATTATACAAACTGTCTCTTAGAAATGTTTTGTAAAACTAAAACGGCATCGAGTTCTAATAAGTGTACATAATAGTGCCATGAACTAGGCCAAGATTCGCAAGTAAGGTTGCCTGTGTGTTCATATAAAAAGAAAATTTATAGAATAGAATAGAAAATAATAATTAATGTATCCAGAAATCCATTGTTGTAAATAATATGCATCGCAGAATTAATTTGACCTATTGTAAACCAAAGAAATAACAGCTAACAATACTGCACACCAGATGCTGAACCAGTGGCGGATTTACCAACATGCTGAGTAGGCTTGAACCTAGGCCGGCTTTAGGAACAGGTTAATTTTGAAAATATCCTATCGAATAAGAACATAAAATAAATATTTTATTTATTAACTAAATTATACATAATATTCAGCTAGATCCATCTGGTGGCATTATATTGGCTCTCATTTTAACATGTTATTTAACATACATTGTAAGTATTATTATGTTTAGCTTTATGATATATACGAGTAGGTATTATTTTACGGACCATTAATTTATGATATTTTGTTTTGTGATAGCTTTTGGTTGTATTGAAAATCTATTGCGAGGCTTGTAGCGTTCACATATTAACTTTTTTAGCACGTTCATATTGTTGAACAGTGAAATATTATATGTTAAATTTGTACACTTTATAATTTATAAATGGAGGTTGCTTTAAAATAAATATCATTGTTGACTACCTGTTATCTGTTTATTATTTCACATAATATATTACCGTCACATTTCGAATAGAATATCAAGACATATATCGATACCTCTGGGCTCAAAGGGCGAAAATGAGTTATATACAGTGATTTATTCAAAATTTCAAGATCTATCGATTGGTATATTCGAATCCTCAAAATTCCTAAAAAAGTGCCTTTACACGCCTTAAAATTTGATGAACTAATCAAGAAAGAATAAGAAACTTGGGATGCACATATCCATTTATTTTTTTTGTAAATAGGTACTAACAAAACTACTAAATTCATTCAAATTTAATGGTCATAAAAATTTAATAAGTGTTCAGAGACAATTGACAAACTAATTTTCTGTGAAAAATAATTTCGTTTTGATATCGTTCATGAAGCACCTGTAAGGTGTTTATATATTATATAAATTGTATTTCTAATACGTTATTTAAAAAAGTCACTGATATAAAAATACTATAATATAAAATTATCTTTTACCGCCTGTAAATTTAGGCTTAAACAAAACAGAACTGTCCTTGACCACACAAAATGATAACCATATAATTTTTTTATTTCAAAAACAATGATAAATGTGTTCAAGGAAAGTTTGCCAGAGGGTGCTACAATATATCTTTTGCCATCTCATTGATCCCTTTACTAAAAAAATCATTCGAACGGGAATCAATAAAATCTTTGAAGGCGGTTTGGACTGCCCCATCGGAGTTGGATATTTCCCTTTGCAAGAAGTTATCCAAATTTCGGAAAATATGATAGTCTGTTGAGCAAGGTCCGGGGAGTACGGTGGATGTCTTAAACATTCCAATTGAAGCTCTTCTCATTTGGTATCCGTCTGTTGTGCAGTGTGTGGTCTAGCGTTGTCGTGAAGCCGTAGTGGCGTAGAGCGATTGAACAACCTCGAATGTTTAGCAGCTATCTTTTCCATCATGGTTTGCAATTGTTCACAATAAACGTTTGCGTCCGTAATGGTATGGCCAGATTTGAGAAAACTGTAGTGAACGACACTGACACTAACTAGTCCACCAAAAGCTAACAAGTAATTTTTTTTGGATAAATTTTTGCTTGGGGCGTGATTTGATTCGCTTGTCAGGGTTCAGCCATAGCGATTATAGTAGAGCTTCACTCAATTCGTGAGGTACCCACTTTCAAGCTTTTTAATCTTCCCAATTTGCTTCAAGTGGAATAAAACAGTTGTATCACTAACACCGCAGCCAGCATCTAACTCGGACGTGGTTTGCGATGGCTCCGCTTCCACAAAAGCCTTCAATTCTTCATTATTAACTCGGGTTTCCGGCCGTCCATGGGGCTTTTTCTTGGGGTTCTGCAGGTCAAGTCAGTTTGTTTGCAGAACGAAAGCAATGGAACCAAAAACTCACTGTGTTTTTTTTTGCGACACGACCGCCATACACATTATTAACCCTTCGAGCCGTTTCAGCGGCACTGGTGCTACGGTGGCACTTACTCGTAAATAACGCGATATTTTAAGCTTTCCCTTTTGTAAGCTAAATGACGAAATAAAAAAAAACAAGAAAAAAACAAATGAATGACGGATAACGTAACACAAATATATATTTAAATAGCTGTATAAATTTGAATTTGGAATTCCTAACCAAAGAAAAGAAATTTGTATTTAAAGTGGTCAGTACGACAAAACCCCAATTTCATATGTAAGGACCTAATATAATAATAATATAGAAGAAAAAGATAAGCAAGGCGTTAAACACTTAATAATGTATTGTGTACTACTTGTTAACTTTGTAGGTTTTAAATAAACCATTTACTTTTTAATTGTTACTGCTCATTTGATTTTATAATTGTTTTATCAAAGTTAAAACTACCCTATCTCCCTTTCTCCGATCTTGCACGCACTGTACACCAGCGACATGCCTCGTACAAAATTAGTCCACCTGGCTATGTACGCCGATGACAGACTGCGGCCGACGCCCTCGGCGATTGGTACCGTTTATGGAGGATCGAAGTTTATCCGGATAAGAGTGAAGCGATACTGTTTCCTCGTGTCAAACACGAAACAGCCTCCATCGTCTACATGTTAAGCCGACCTATTCCCTGGAAACCACAGGCAAAATATCTAGGAGTAATCCTAGATTCCAGACTCTCTTTTAGCTCACACGTCAAGAGAGCCAGAAATAAAGCTCTCTTTATTCTCAGTAGGCTTTATCCTCTTATCTGCAAGCAGAGTTAACTGTTACTTAAACATAAGCTGACACTACACAAAACTTGTGTAAGAACTGTCCTCACTTATGCTAGTGTCGTGTTCGCACACACTAAGCTGAATGCTCTTCGAATTGTTCAGAATAAATTCATTCGCAATGTCGACGTACATAGAGACTTCGAACTGGAATCGATTCAAGAGTACTGCAAAGGCCTATCCAGGTGCTACTTCGAGCGCGCAGCTACTCACTCGAACCCCCTTATCGTACAGGCGTGTGACTACACCCCGTACGCTAAAACTGAGCTCAGACGCCCGCGTAGCACTCTATTAGACCCAGATGAACCCATTACAGTTGCTAATGCCCCATATGTAGGTAGGAAGCACAAAACACATACACGACACTCACACCGCCGTCGACGCAAACGACGACGAAGTCCAGCATATTTGATTTAGTAAATATAGGTTTTATTCGAGATTTTCATATTTTACCTGAAAATTCAATCAATTCTAAAGATTTCCTTTTTAAGAATCATTTAAGTAGGTCAAACAACTAAAAAACTACAGTCAAATAAAATTTAGAAAAAGTGTTTTTTGCTTCTCCTGAAAAGTCGTATTTTGTCCCTTACGCCTTTTGAGCCCAGAGGTGTCGATATAGTAATGTATCACTATTACCAAGCCCGTTACAAATAGCTTAAGACCGTCCCGAGTCTTCGAGTCGATGTTCTAAATATTTTTTCTTTCCTTAGTGTTTAAATAACACTTTAAAAAACTTATGAACTTATGATCTATTCTCCATGAAATAAAACGAAAATGAAACAAACATAAACAATTTCAGAAAATCTTTTAATTTTAATAATTGCTTCTTTTTTCTTCAACTATGCTGTACAAACTATATTTGCTTAAATTAGAATTAGCAATTAATAATTGCACGTAAAAAAACTTAACAAATAGGTACTTTCAACTTTTCGATTGGAATGAACGATTATTACATTAAGTAATATTATATTTTACAATATTTATAATATCTCTACGAATGAAAATTATCTATCAACAAGCAGTCACAATCGCCCAATGATATGTTAAAATTATTTTATGTATTTTTATTGCATTCTAAGTATTAATTTATGAAAGTATATTTTGTTGAGTACACAACTATCCACTACGCGTAAAGCGCGGCGCGGACGCGCCTATGAAACAATGCTCCGGTCGGACGAAATACCTTTGTGATTTTGGCCTTTAAAGTCTTTGAGACGAATAGGTGATGACTCGCTTCCCGAGTCGCCCTGAAACAATTTAAATTATTACTTACACATACAATTTAAAGTATAACATTTTATAAAATTGTATAACATTACCAGTCGATAACAGTAGATGAAATAAGCAAAAATAATAATTAGTAGTAATTTCAGTACCGAGAATTATTTAAGGAGATGACAGGTATATTATACGTACATTAGCACCAAGAGATGTAGTTTCCTGAAGGAGCAGCTCGCTGTCGGTGCCTCGGGACTCTTTGTTCTTGAGTATGGATCGGGATCGCGAATCGCTCTCGAGAGACCAGCCACCACCACCCCGCTTACTGCCATTCTTACCTTAAATTATTATATTAATACGACTATTATTATTATTCTGAGACACAGAAATATTATTTATATTAATATTTATTCGAGTATCTATATGTGTATAAACTTAATAATGTTTAATTAATATTCTTGCAAATAAAGTAAATCTTACCAAACAATATATGATGATTAATTATTCTAGTCGCTATGCCTCTCGGTGGCCTCTTCTCTTCCTCCGACCACTCCTGTATAGAATTTACATATGCCGTGTAAATTTTTCTTTACGTATGTAACCATAGTAGTGTACGTGCAAAATTGGTTGGTTTTACGTCATGCAGACAACATGAAATTATTAAGAAATAAAATTAGGTCATTAAAGTAACATGATCTCAATATTGATACTGTTGCAGTGGTTCAGGGACGGATCCATATAAAACATGCATGTTCGTTGCCATTTTTAATACTTACCTAATTTTTCATAATCAGCATACATTAGTAGGCATAAAACCAAGCGCGTTGTTTTCCTATTTATAAAAACCAAGAATGTATCTCGGATCCGCCCTTGTGCAAGTCAGTTCGAATCAGGCTATGCCGTGTGCGCTAAACGCAGACTGACCTGTTGAAAGCGCGCTTTTCTGTGTTTGGGCTTGGCGTCGTCGGCGGCGGCGGGAGAGTCGTCTATCTGTTGCTGGAGGCTCGCGCGTGAAGCATCAAACTTGGTTAACTCGACATTAGCGCAAGCGGTCGCCGTGATGCCTGATAAGCTGCCTCGAGAGCCACGCGGTGAACCTTCACCCTGCGAACCTTTCGCACATAAAATGTTTCCATCCCCTGAAGCGCTCTTGCGCACACCGCTAAATTCAGACGCACCACCCCCTCCTCCTGCACCTCCACCTGCCCCTGCCCCTCCCCCGCCCTCACTCGCCCCGCCACCGCCGCTACCGTCCAAGGGATTCACATACAAGTTTGACGAGTCGTTCTCGCACGTGATGTCGCCCTCTGAAGGAAAAGGGTGCGTAAGGCATGATGCAAATGTATCTGCAACGTAAGACATACACGCATATGGAACCACGCACACCCAGATCTAAGATCGCATGGGTCGCATGAGCAGAACAAAATATCAAGTGCGACAGGCTTTTGTGAACGGTTCAGGCGTACTGTGGATGTGACAAAACATTTTTTAAAACGTATTTTTTGGGCGCAGGATTTATACAAGAATATTTTTATGGAATGCACTTTTTACAAATTTAACATTGCATAAAATTTCAAAAAAAAAAATAAACATGTTTTAGTCAAAAGTGCCAGTTGTTACAGTGCCAGTACAATGAAGGCATACTAGGTTATAGGTATATATATATATATATATATATATATATATATATATATATATATATATATATATATATATATATATATATATATATATATATATATATATATATATATATATATATATATATATATTCAGATTCGTGCTGACTTCAAAATTAACAGACTTTTCAAAACGACAAATTTTTTACATTCTTGTTATATATTAATCAGTGTACAATAGAGTTAAGTAAGAATATGCCAAAAACTATATGCCAAAAATACATGAGAACTATGATATATAACATGAGAATATTACATTAGAATTAATAAAAACTAAAGTTTTTAAAAGGGCATTTTAAAAAGTCTGAACATCATTATTTAATACATGATATGTATTTGTGTTATATACCGGGGCTGTCGAGACTGTTAGGAGTTGCTTCGGGCAGAGCACGCGGCGCCGGGTGTCGCTGCAGACACGCTAACTCTACGCACACCGGCTGCCGTAGATCCGACGTCGACATTGGCATCAGTTGCTCGGCGTCTATGAATTCTTTGTAACCCTATACGTGAAAATAAACTAAAAAATCTCAAACAAATAGGATAAGTTTTCAAATTTACCTAACATTATTCAAACAAATATGAAATTTAATTAATAATACAATTTAAATTAAAAAGCTTTCATCAGAAATTTAAAAAGAACTAAATGATCTGAAAAACTATGTTGACCACAACTTTTCTAACTTTTCTTTCAGTAATAGATTATATAAATTCAAAAAATTTTGAAATTATGGAAATATAATATGTATATCACGTGTTCAGGTACTTACTGGTTTACGCTAATGGGAAAATAAATGTTAATTAAATAAAATCACACGCTCATGACAATGTTAAAAAAAATATTAGTAACACAACTCATACTATTATCTGTGTTAAGGTTTAGTACCTTGAACGTGCAAAAACAACATTCAAACTCAGAAGGCAGCTGATCCAAGTCAAGCTGTTTTTCAGCCATCTTCTTTTCCTAGAAAAGAAAATTATTAGTTGACGTAACAAAATAAATACTTGTATATGATAATTTTAGTAGTTTATTTAAAAGAAAATTCACAACGACACCATCGACTATGTATTAACACTGAGAGTATACATACCGTTCTGGTACTGAAGTCATAACATAATAATTAATAGTCAATAATCATAACATAAATCAATAATAATCTTAATCTACGTTGTAATTATAGCTTTTAGTGCATTTTTATTTATATGTATGTATATGATAAATGTATAGTATAACAACGGCCTAGTAATAAAACTATTTCTAAATTAAGAAGCGCAGCCACGATGGTGGATTTGATGAAACAATATCTTACTGGTGTCGAATCAGGATTAATGAGCAAGCGTTTCTCCGGCGTGTCCAAGCCCTCGCTTGAGAAGAGTTGTTCCTTTTTAGGACTGCTCTGAAACTACGTCCTTGTGTGTTAATTACAAGCGCTTATATACATACGTACTTATAATGTGGACAAATGTTAATGTACAATATTCCGGATACGTTCAAAAATAATAAAATATTTTATAATATTTGTGAATATGCTTACAGGTGAGCGTTAACAGAGGCCAACATAATGATTAAACGAATTGTATCATTAATGAACTTAAAATTATTAGTTATGAAATTTTGCTACTGCAAATCATTAATCGTGTAATTAAATTGGCTAATACTGCAAAATGAAAATAAATATAAGTAATATAGGTAAACATAAATAGGTAAGTATGATGACGTGTTCTATATGTAAGCTTAGATGTTCGGCAATAGTACAAAAAGCAGTTGTATGGACGCATCGGAAGTAGTTATATATATGTTACCTGAATATTGTCACCAGCCTGTGGTATCTTATTGCCGAACGCGTGTTCATATTGTTTATAGCAGCCAGTAGTAGCCGGCGCTTCGCCCTCCAGACTAGTCGCGTCCCCTTGTGACAGGTTGTGTCCTGGAGACACACACCATCTTAAGTAGCAACGCTTTCAATTTAAGTTCCTTTCCACCAAGTGCTGTCATTACCGTATACTAAGTAGGTTTACATTCTTATTACATTTATTTATACGAATTAAATAACATTTAGAACAATAAATAAAGCGGCGTGAACTAAAAGACACACATTCCACACGAACAGTCTAATAAATCCTGTGTTCTCCGGATGCACACAACGCACAGTCCACAGAAGAAATGAATGTTAGTTTTATGAAGCGTTAGGCTTACGCTGACAATGTAATCGACCTTATAAAAGTGTCTTCGTCGCACATCGCAAGCTACACGCGACGCGAACCCGACCCCGAGCTAAGAACATAATAATAAGGGGTCGAGCATGACGATTGTGCGATAGTAGCAAGTAGCTCATCTGGGGTCGTCTCTCGCCTCAATGAGGACGCATTTGTCACCTGAAGACAAGGAATAAAATACTCTGATACACCTCTTTGGAACGAACGGGTGAATATAGCTGTAGCTGCGATGTAACGTGAACTGTTCTGATTTTGAGTATGCCTGCGAGTCCGGAGAGCTAAACGATGTGACGTGCACTCAACCAGCATCCTTCGCATTCAATAACACTGATGCAAAATCGGGCACTTAAAACACAAAGCATGCGTGCAAACAGTGAGAAAAGGTACAATAGCGAGCAAAGGAAACATGACATGGACAAGCTTTAGGCACAGGAGTAGGCGTGATAATTACTGACCTGTGTCAACAATGACGTCAATCAGGTCCATGCTCTTGGCGAACGCGTCGCGCAAGTTAATGTGGTGGAAGGAAACTATGGACCCCTCCCGCTTAGCGCGCTCCAGTGCCTCGCGGCGCTTGAGGGCTTTCTCGCGCCGCATCTGATTCTTGTAAAACTCGGCGAAATTGTTGACGATAATGGGGATGGGTAACGCAATTACCAACACGCCGCAAATACAGCAAACTGAGCCGATGACCTTGCCCAACGGGGTCGTGGGGTAAATGTCACCGTATCCGACTGTGGTCATGGTGATGCCGGCCCACCAGAACGTTTCCGGAATAGAAATAAATTTAGTCCCTGGTTCTTCCTTTTCGGCAAAATATGCCAGTGAAGAAAATATGAGCACTCCCATTGCAAGAAACAACATGAGCAGTCCGAGCTCTTTATAAGAATTTCGGAGCGTGAAACCGAGCGACTGCAGCCCGGTCGAGTGTCTAGCTAGTTTTAAAATACGTAATATTCGCATTATGCGAAAGATTTGTACAACACGACGCACATCTTGAAACTGGTCTGTCGCATTTTTGTTAGTTTCGAGTAGGAAAAGGGACACGAAATAGGGCAATATAGCCAACAAATCAATAACGTTCAGTCCACCTTTGAAGAACTTCCACTTATCCGGTGAGGCACTAAATCGCAGCACGTACTCAAGCGTAAACCACGTGATGCACACGGCTTCCACCATGGCCAGCTGTGGATTGTCGATGAGTGTGCCATTCTCGTATACTTGCATTTGAGGAATGGTGTTGAGAGTGAGCCCTATTGTGGACAGCACGATGAAGAGGATCGAAATAACTGCGATCACCTGCAAAGAGGCAACGTTTGAGCGATAAACGCTCCCCACCACCGTACTGCCACACGTTAAAGATTTAATCATGTAAGTATCGGTATGAGAGAAGTAACATATTTAAAGAAATATTAAATACAATATGTGTAAGTAATGCAAGTGTCTATACAGTAAATTAATGTACAATTCTTATTGTTACAGTCGGTTAACAGTAAAATTAACATGTATTTACAATATTATCACAAATTGGTTATAATCAAGAATGTAGGGTTACTTAACTATAATTTTGGTGTCAAAATAACATCTATTAGTGTATAGGTATGTTAGTAGTGTTGTGTGGTCGGTGTAGTAAATTAGGTAAGAAAATAACATGTACATAAATGGACGGACATGCGTTTGGTGAAAATATAGACAAACATGTATTTATATCTATATCGGTACTGATGCTTAACGCTCGTTCGTCCATTTTTCCCGTTAGTTGGATCAGTACGACGAAGCGGAAGCGCTGGTGGGTTTGGTAGGACAGATCGGGATGAAGGAGTGGTACGGGTGCGAGGCGCCGGTGGACGACGCTCAGCCTTGATGGGAGGCGGCGCGGGCGCGGTGCGCGCACTGCGGACGGCGGTCCGCAGGGCGTGCCCTCCGTCCCGTGCGGCCCCGCACGCGGGCCTCGAAGCGACGCCGGCAGCGGCTGGTCACATCGCGTAAGCCCATCCCATTTGCAACTTTTACGACAACAATTAAGCTTTGTTTTATTGTACGATCTCTCTTTGTGAGAGCTATCCACGCAGCTGTGAACATTAAAAAATATTTGTAACAGCAATATTAAATGACACAAATAGTCACTCTATAATTGTGGTACTTTGATACGAATTTATTTACACAGTAAAAATATAAATTTTAGAATTTAATAACACTTAAAAAGCGTTTAAAATAAAAGTGTAGCCTTCATAGAGAGAAAGTTAAACCTTCTAATATACATAACATTTACCTTGTGTTACCATATCTTCCAAAATGACTGCACCTAAAATCTAATAATCTATTGCAGAGGATTTTTAAATTCAAAGCCGCTTTTTATATATGTGAATATCACCAATAGTTCATTTTAATTCTTAAATTAAATTGTTTAATGCGTACTATCTGAGAAAGTTGTCTTTAGAAACGTTTGTGTGATAACGCTCTAAATTTATTTATAAAATAATATGGGATTAGTTACTTTTACCATTTTCTTTCTTGGTTTTATGACTATAAAATGGTAAAATAATATACGAGTCAGATAGCACTATAAAAATAGAACGATGGGGTATACAAATATACATACTCTGTACCCTGATGTTCCCTATTATAAGTACTTCTTATATTTATAGTATTACACGTTATCGCTATGTTTAAGTTTGTTAAATTTAAACATATTAAGATTGCGTGTCTTTCTTATGAACTTCTAAGTAACCTTTTTTATATTATACTTATGACTCATTATTACTTTTATTTTATTTATTATTGAACTGAAGATTTTCTTCCTAACTTTATTGCTGATATTGTTCAAACAATGTAAGTTTATTTACGTATTGTAGCTATACTCAACATTTATAATTGTAATACTTACAGATGAAGCTTTTACGTCTCTGGCGTTGAAGAGAAAATTATTAAGTGAACAAATTTTCTTCTTCGCTTCTCGTTCGAATAAAAATGATAAAAGGATGAATATCGACTTAAGCAACCATACACATGTACAACAACGGAACACAACACCACACTTATTAAATCTACGAAAAATGTGATAGATGTTATTCATGCACCACAAGTACAACATTACAATTCTGTCATGCTTAGTTCTATACCTACTTATATATAAAGAAATAACAGTTAAGAGTCTTTTTAAAAAAAAATAAGGAAATATGTTATGTGATGAACAATGTGCTGCTGCATTATTATTTCATATCAACATGTTCATTTTAATAATAATAATATTATAATAATAAACTCTTTATTGCACATGTAAATCAAAAGAAAATAAAAAATAGAACAAAAATAAATAAATTAAAGGTAAGTAAAAGAAGATAAACACATAAGTTATGTGCAACAGGCGGCTTTGTCGCTAAAACAACGCTCTCTTCCAGGCAACGAACGTTAAGGCGTTGGAGATTGTGAATGAAAAGTGGTAAGGTGTGAATAATATTATAAAATAATAGATATACAAAAATAAATTACATATACTAAGATATAAATAAACATGAATATATTAATAGTGAAATATAATAATGAAATATTAATTTCTGTTTTGTTAAATTACATAAAATATGTTTGCTGCGTATATTAACATTAAGTATGAAATAATTAGTTACAGTGCCATAGTGTATTGTGTACCTGTTTATTAGAAAATTTATGTAAGTGTAAAAGTATTAATCAAGACATTAACAAAGACTGTGCGAGAACTTAAAACAGTCACTTAGCTTACAATATACCCAAGCTTGTCTACAATCGAATCTAAAATAACAAAAACATTTTTCATTGTTTAAAGAATGTAGATCTTAATACCTTTCATGGTTAAAATTATTTCCTGGGCAGCTTGCTAAAATTATATTAGTTTAAATACATATTGCAATTTTTTATAGAGCATCGTACAATACATTACCCTAGCTGCGATGCTCGTGGTGGGTTTCTCTAGTAAATCCCACAGCCATTTTTGATATTGAGCACAGGTCCCTTGACCAAATTCTTCTTCTTCCCTTTGCCGCAAACTTTCAGCTTCTTTCCGCATTTCTTCATGTACATGTTCCTTACGCTGATGATATTTATGTTGACAACAGGACTCTAAATATAGTTCATCGACACCCCAATATTCTAGATCATCACTAAACGCCAAAACGCACATCTCGTCCACCAAATGTAATTTGCCAGTCCGATAAAAGTTTAAGATTGAACTGAAACTTTTCGGATGTCTGAAAATATGAAAATAAGAAATAGAAAATATCTTTGTTGTATCGATGTCATTACTAGGACAAATGTATTAATATAATATATAATACCTATCAAAAAAATACTCGTTATCTTGCAACGAGTAGTCGTCACATAGCTCTGTGATGGCCTCGTGAGTGTTGCAGTCTCGCAGCCTGCCGAGACGTGTGTGTGGCAAGCGCTCGAGGGTCCGCCATAACACCTCATGCCGCACTCCGCCAACGTTGATTATCACACGCTTGCTCAGAGCTTTGGCCCTTAGCATCATAAATGGCTCGGGTGGTAATGACGACATCGATCTGCAAGTTAAGGCTTATGTAATGTAGGTACTAGGTACTTATAATTAAACATCTTCTATGACCGTATTCGTGACATTTTAATTCATTTTTTTATTTTCTTAATAATAAGAAGAAAATGTCGCGCCGATGGTTCCTTACCTATTTCATGATAGGTACTTATAAAAATTTACAAATTTAATTCGCGGTCGTGTGCACTCATTTCGTATGAAATGAACAGTATAAGTTTATCCTACATAAATTTCCAATTTTAGAATTTTTTCCTTTATTTGTACTATAAGTTCTAACTAATTGCCAAATTTAATAACTAGGATAGTAGGGAAGTACCCTGTAGGTATGCAGTTTAATTACGCGGCGATTATCATACAAAATGAAAATAAAAAACAAAGTTATCCTGTATAAGCTCCGTTTTTTCCTTTTCAGTTACGGAACCCTAATAGACGATAAAGTCGCTAATGTAGACAGTTCATGTAGTACACAACACACATATCTACACACATATCTACATTATTTCATATTTTTTTTTATCATCTCATCCGAATTGGTCTTGCTCCTAGTACACGGTTACCCGGTCTTACTCCTTAAATATAAACGTCATAAAAATTTGTTTCTTTGAAACTAAGAAACCTTCGTTGTGCTATAAGCCATACTGTGAAACCAATATATGTTTTATAGAGGATCATATGATTAAATCACTTTTGAAATCTGATAATTGGTAAGAAGTAGGAATGAGAGGCAAAACAACGACATCTCTCTATAATTTACCAAAAGGTCTCGATTTATTTAGTACCATCATCAGTAGGTATAGCTAGAATGTACTTTTAAGGGGGCGTAAAGCGAAAAGCTTGGACTGTGGAGACAGAGTTAATGCACATATTTAAGCGGCCAATTTAACCTGGGTCGTAACTTTGAGGCACTGTTACGAGGTACCTCTTTCAACGGGATGAACCCGGCCTCCGCTAGGTAAATTTTTACTTTTACGCTTTCCTAAATTATATTTTAGAGATAGTAGATAGATTACGTTTTTAAAATAAAATTAAATGACGTTTTTAAGATGTTATAATTGTACCTTGAGTGTGCTCGTTGCAGCGCAGCCGTCGTCGCTGACTGCGCAGGCGCTGGCGCCGGCGCGAGTCCACGGTCGAGCGGCGCATCTTGCGCCGGCGCCGCGAAGCCCATGGGCGCACGCGGGGGCGAGTCGCCCACGTGCCAGCGCGCGGCGCCGCGGCCCGCCCCCTCGCCCACCATTCCGCTAGCTCATCCTGTCACCCCCGGCCACCCCATGTGGTTCCGCAATAGTCACTGTAATATAGATACAATTTTTATCCATAAAATATTTTATGTTTATATTATATTTAGTTATATTGCCTATTTAGTATATATATATATATATATATATATATATATATATATATATATATATATATATATATATATATATATATATACATAATTAAATAGTATTTTATTTATATAACTTCCAACCGTTTCTAGTGAAATCACATGAAAAATTAAAACAGTTTTAAAAGAACTCTACAGCCTACGTATTTCCTAAATATTTTTGTGACTTTATGCTTTTAAAACAGCCTATATGTATTAATTACTATTAATGTATTAATTTTATAAAACAAAAGACACTTATATAAAGTAGGCATTTAGGTTAACTGCATTAAATTGGCAAGTTTTATCAACTGAATAAATGATTGACGACAGCCAGTCTCTTTTATTTATTCACACACCTTTGTGTGCCCTACTAACATATTAACCCCTCGGCCCGAGTAAAGAGACAAAGATTATATAATGGATAGTTCAAAAGTCGATAGCACTTATATGAACAATCGTATAACTTATACTAAAGACACCAAAAGTTATCAATAATAATATCTTACATATTTTTGAATAATATCTTCATAGTATCTTTGCTGGTAATATTAATATTTTAAACTGACTATGGAAAACTGATTACTTATATGCCTAAATACAATATTGAAATATTAATGTATAAACATTATTTATACGTATGGCTATCACAAATCAATTTAAAAGCAAATAAAGTGGCAGAACATATTTGTTGGGACAAGATCGGGAGAGGTGGGCGGAGGCAATCGATTACCAGATCGCGTGGCGCGCCCTGCCACTATCAAGCCTTCGCATCGACCCTAATCTAATAATAGCATTCATTGCACTTGCCTAGCACAAACAGTGAGCTCAGTCAATAGTCAATACTGGAACTAAATCAGGAGGATTTACACAGAATCCAAAAACAATACTGTATCTATAATGAAATCGACCAAACAATAATGCATAAATAACTGTTACTAAATTACTCTCAAATAATATCAAGTTATATTTTAGTTTCAAATCGTAATAGATACATAGGTTCAATATCTTAAACAATTTATTACAAAAATCAATATAGTTTCCTTTAAAAAGCGTGTAGTAGTATTATATAAGAAATCTAGCGAATTATTAAAAGCATATCTTCTTCGTTCGTAAAGATCCTTGAGGCGATTGACGTGACATAATTTTCATGACCCACTTTTTCTTCCTTTAAAAGAAATGGATATAGGTAAAGATAGTCTTAAGCTGCCTTTTAAATAGTAGACTTCTAGGTATTGCATCTAAAAATCAGAGGAAATGTCTAACCAGTAATATAAGAGAGATAAATAATAAAATAAATTTAGAAATGAATATAATATTTCGTCACAATTCAATCCAACTAAAGAAATATGTAGGGTTGGAATAATCGATTTCCTTTAAATTTTTATTATACTAAAAGCTTCAACCTTGTTATTGGTAAAGGTATTATACCTTTGTATATCAACGCTATCGAAAGCAAGAAAATAAATAAATTAAGAAAAAACTACACAAAAAAGGGAATTTATTTATTAGTATACATAAAAATCCAGGACTTATTTAGAAAAGTATCTAATAATTAATTATTTAAAAAAATACTTAACTAGGTCTTAGGTTTTTCGAAGAAATACTAATATTGAAGTGTCTTTATATTTGTAATGTTGAGCTGAACTGAATATGTATTAGTGCCTCTTTGAAGGTGCTCTAAACCGCTGATCGTTATCGCCGAAGCTTAAGTCTCTTCAACACAAGATCTCTCAACATTTTTTGAGTAGAAACTCAACATTGTTTGCAAACAATGTATATGAGTGTTTAAAATTACTACAAAGCGCCTTCATATGTCATCGTTAAAAAACGGTGGTATATGGCGGCGCCTTCTTATTTATATTAGAATTGTATTTATATTGATAAATACAAGATGTATTTATACTTATATACTATATCTATAATATGTAATGATTACAATAAATAGATAAATTTTAGTATTGACATCATAAAAGTAAAAAATGTTCTGGTTCTCCCCATGTGCTCTGATATATATGAGAGAACAAGAAGAAGAAACCCTATCTCGCATACCTATAGCTGACTGAGTCGTTGAAGGGAACCTATTGAGAAGATATTGCGTGTTGAGTGACATTCTATTGATCTGGTTAAACAAAACATGATATTCAAGTACCGCAACTCAACACTAAATGTCTATAAGAAGGTGGGAGAAATTGGAGATATTATCATAAAATATGAATATATATCATAACTTATTTTCGTTATAGTAAAGGTCACAAAATCAAACATCAAGATAACTCTTGAAGCGAAACTTAAATAAATCTAAAATATAAAATAATACCCATTAACTGGTTATAGACGAAGCCGTGCTTAAAATCTGGTATATAAACCTATATAATATTCGAAATGATATCGTCTTGGTTTGTCGTTTCTATACTTTAATTTAAAGAGGTCATTTTGTTCTATAGACTCGGGAATTAATAAAAATGCTAAAACTAGTATAAGTTAGTCGTGAAGTATATATATAATAGTTAATATGAAAATTTTGTGTTATAAAATTATAAGTACTTAAATAAAGAAATTAATCTTATTTAAAGTACTTTATGTATATATTGGTAATTAGCACCTTCACGTTTTATTCCCATAACAGAGCAGACGCATAAACCTAGTGCTAAGAAACTCCGTTGTAACGCTGACTACCACAGCGGCACGACGGCTTTTGTAGGTAATGTGATAAAAAAAATACCCGATAAATAACTTCTATCCTAATAAATATAGCTAAGCAAGTAAATATATAATAATATTTTTTTCTACATTATAATAATTATTCATCAAACAAGGACAAATATTATTGCATAGTAATTAATACAGTATTACATATAAGATGCTATTGTGCAAAATATAAAGAAAGCCAAATAAGTTTACAGATTTATCTAGCCAATGTCGCCAAAATATCTTAAAAGAGTCTGCATAATCTCATTTATTCATAATAAAGTACGTGCTCTATCTATAGCTAAAAGAAAAGGGGGAAAGCGAGCGGTTAAAAGAGGCTAGAATTGGGGTAGAGACAGCCTCCGTATTGATCTCGAGCTGTGAACGGGACAGGCGTGGAGGCGCCGCCGGTAGTAAATAATCTGATAGCAGCCTTCCAACTCTGATAAATGCCACTCTGACTTGTACAAATATCGTTTCGTAATATACAAAGTGTTACGTAAAACTTGGCCTCTAAGCAGATTGGAAGCTACAAATATTTCAACACGCTAAAATATTGTAATTTATTAAGGCTGAAGGTTACTAGGTAATAAAAATATAGGCATATTTTTTCGCATCTATAATTATTTATGAATTAATACAATGTAAATAAGATCAATATGTAGTAAATATAAACAGTATTATAATTTATTATGTACTAATTAAAACTTTATTGTGTCATTGAAAACGTAAATGAACGTAATGTATGACTATGCAAATTAAAGTTCTATAGAATACATTTGTTTAACCGTTATCTTGGCAGACAGTGTGACGTCTGAAATCCATTGAGCCCATCTAATCTATATCATCTTGATACATCCGTCGCTACAACATCCTTGACCTTAAGTGAATATATTAACAATTCAAATTCAATAGTGAAAATAGCAATATAGGTGTTCATAGTCAAATTAATGCATAAATATACATGAATTCCTTCTGGTCTTTATATACAAAAATACAGTAAATCGAAAAAAACTGTATTGTATTTAAAATTAAACTAAAAACAATGATTAACTAATTTTAATGATTAGGTTTCTGTTAGAGATATTTACGAACCTAAGCTATTTATTTCTAATGTACGTTTTAAAGTATTTATGAAATGACAAAAAATATCTAAAGTATTAAGATCCTTGTATTTAAACTCACATAATTACATACAACTACACACTTACATCATGCTAAAACAAACTAACAATATAACCTAAATATGCCTAAATAGAAACAACATTGTTATATCACCACAATATACATGTCATGGTCCTGAATGCAGAAAGGCACCTGGAATGTAATTAGGTGCTACGAACCGTAGGTGCACGTAGCTACCTATGACCTTTTGCGTGTTCCACTTAATGTAGCTTATACAACTTGTAATTGAATTCTACACCTGTATATAAATAAACCAATACAAACTATTCAATGTAAGCTAAATGAAGCTTTTCGGCAAAGTTGCTGATTCAGTGCGATGTTATGCTGCGTCAGCGTTGTCGACTTTTAGTTATTAGTTAGTGAAAGCCTTTTTAGTTCTGAATAAATTACCATTCGTTATAGTGGTATAGCGAATATTTTTATACATATTACGTCGTCGCTATGCAGAGAGAACTGTTTTTACTTTGTTCTCTTTTTTCCTTTCATTGGATAACAGAATCTAACAAAGCATATTATATGAATGTTATTGAGACCATCCTGGCTTAATGGAACAGCGTTTGACTATAAAAGCGGCGGTTGTGCATTCGATCGACACTCGAGGAAATGAATTGTATCCATTTACCCTGTCTGGTGTCTCTTTAAATAAGCAATGCCTGAAATCGGACTAAAAATATATTATTATTATAAATGTATAAACGGGATAAAGCGTTAAGCTGAAAAATAATGACTAATCATGAATTTATTAACCTAGTTACTTCCGACATTAAAAAGGAATTTTTATAAAACATTTCATGGCATAGAAGTTCTTCCTAACATATTGGTTGAATACAATCATACCGATGATTATCGGACGCCGATAACTTAATAATAAAGCTAGCAGTAGCTGGTTATTAACATGAACGCAGTTATTTGTTGAAAGTAATGAAAAGCTATCGAACGTCGATTATTAAACCATATTTCAGCGGGCAAATCAGGCTGACATTTAAAGAGCTGGTCCCGCGGGTACATAACCCATTCAATTTAACCCTTCATTAATTCACGCACGGGACGTCTATGTAATACGAAGTGTGTCGTATTTACCAACTATACTCATATGTAGTCGTAGCATATAATATTATTTGAATTAAGCTAAGTTATAATAATTATAATTTATAATACTTGAATTAATGCTTAATACTTTTTCTATTCACATTCCACAATTACATACATATTGAAGCACATATAAATACTCTATATAGAGTACACACTTTATATGTATAACACACTATAATATATATATATATATATATATATATATATATATATATATATATATATATATATATATATATATATATATATATATATATACATATGCTCAATCCAACTATTTGTCACCTAGTGAATCTGTGCTTCAAAAAGGGAGTCTTCCCTTGCCTATTAAAAAAGTCTACAATAACCCCAGTATATAAAGGAGGCGACAATAGTAATACAAGTAACTATAGACCTATCTCAGTGCTGCCAGCCTTCGCTAAAATCATAGAAAAGATATTAAACTCCAGACTACTGAATTATATGGAAAAATTTAAAATTATTTCCAGCTCACAATACGGATTTAGACGCAACAAAAATACAGAAGATGCTATTGTAGCACTGACCTCTCATATCACTGAAGTTATTGATAAAGGCAAGAAATGTTTAACTATCTTTTTAGATCTTACAAAGGCTTTTGACACGGTATCCGTTCCAATACTCTTAAAAAAGCTGGAAAGCATAGGCATTAGAGGCACTCCACTATTAATATTTAAAGACTACCTCAGCAATAGAAAACAGAGGGCTAAAATTGGGGATTACGTAAGCAGTGACTCTTTAGTAAGTTTTGGCGTCCCACAAGGAAGCGTCTTGAGGCCCACGCTTTTTCTAGTTTATATTAATGATTTATTGTGTCTGAACATTGATAATGGTAAAATTTTTGCCTACACAGATGATACCGCAATTGTCTTCTCCGGTCCTTCATGGAATGCCGTAAAATTGTCTGCAGAAAAGGGACTTGCAAAAATATACTTCTGGCTCAATTGTGACTTACTTACTATTAACATAGATAAAACAAACTACATGTGCTTCACTATTAATAACAGAACTCAGCCTGAAAACAATTTTAATATCGAGCTGCATAACTGTCTGTATGATGGCTCTAATATTTGTGATTGCACTCCATCGATTCTGAGTAGAGTATCTACTACCAAATATCTTGGTATTATGCTGGATCAACGATTATTTTGGCACCCACATATTGATTTTACCAGTTCTAAAATTCGCAAGCTTATCTGGATATTTAAAATTCTAAGACACGTGACAAATAAAAAACTGTTAACTTAAATTTATATCACCCTAGCGCAATCAATACTAGGATATTGTATCCCTATATGGGGTGGTGCATCTAAAATAAAATTCCTCCAATTTGAAAGAGCACAGAGATCCTTGTTAAAGGTTATGTTTTTTAAGCCTTTTAGATTCCCTACTGACAGAATTTATAATTATTGCCAACTGTTAACCGTTCGAAAGCTATATATATTGCAGAGTATCTTAAAAGTGCATAGAATCACTGCAAATGATTCGCAAAAACAGTATAAAAGAAGAAATGTAACAGCATATATTCCTCCTATGAAAACTAAATTTGGCAATAACCAGCTTCAAAATCAGTCGAGATTTCTTTATAATAAAATAAATAAAATCTTAAACATTAATCCTATGAGCTCTTATCAGTCCAAAAAAATATTAACTGCCTGGCTACTAACGTTAAACTACGATGACATAGAAGCCTTAATGGTACACTAATATACACACACACACACACCACAAACACACACACACACACACACACACACACACACACACACACACACAATCACACACAATCACAATCACACACACACACACATACACACAAATAAACATACTCTTTTTGCCCATTTCTTTCATAATTAAATTAAATTAAGTTAGGTTAGATATACGATATGTATTGTATAGATATTTATTTCCACAAATGTATGAAGTTTTGTGGAAGAGCGGGGCCTCCTGACACAAGTACTAGTGCTATACTAGTAACTTACTGGGTTGGTCTCATTACTTTGCACGTTAAAGAAATGTGATACTGAAATAAATATTTTAATTTAATTTAATATATATATATATATATATATATATATATATATATATATATATATATATATATATATATATA
This sequence comes from Dione juno, assembly GCA_037127375.1. Classification (NCBI taxonomy): domain Eukaryota; kingdom Metazoa; phylum Arthropoda; class Insecta; order Lepidoptera; family Nymphalidae; genus Dione; species Dione juno. Next base: position 2,671,497 of record JAXRJS010000052.1, read on the forward strand.
TATATATATATATATATATATATATATATAATGCGTTTTTTTGCTTGTTAATTGCTAATTGCAATGAGTTTTTGTTTTGTGATATTATTTTTAGATACATTGAGTTATACATTATTTAAAATTGAGTGGCGGAACTTAATGCCGCAATTCGCCTTGTTGTCAGAGCCATGACAAAATGACATGTCAAAATGAATATATTTATTCTCCCCAAGTGTGAATCGAACCCACAAACCGTCAAATTATACAATAATAAGATTTTCTATATATTTTACCTTTTGTGATATGTCATGGCTTTGATGGAAAGATAATAAACGTCTTAAATAGTGTGTTAAGCTAATAATAATAATAATCATTAACTACTACTGCCTGGCTGTACTTGTCTTCACTTCTGATTACTTTTCGTGTAGCATTTACATCATTACTAAGATCTTCAACATTGTCAACGACAAAATATGTAGGACAATCTTACAGTATTTCGGGTTTTCTAATACGACGTCTAATCAAGCGTGGTATGTTGCCAGGTTCTTCCATTTCTTTAATGTAGTGATTATGATACATAATAGATGTGGCACGTGCTGGCGTATTGTATAGGATAATGATCGTATAGTACCTATAGAAATCTTTAATATAAACATCTTTAAGGCCATATAGGTCCATTTTCTTACCGCCGTCGTGCAATTAAGATGTATATATGTTATTGTAATGTAGGCACTTAGTAATTATTGTAGGTTTATTGTTGGTAGATTAAAAATTAAGCTTTATTGGGTAACAACAAAATAACCAGCAATCATTTTGAAAAATACTTTTCGAATCAAAATATATTTATGAATAATAAAAAAATAATATTATATAAATAGACCAAATTGTCTTCTTTAATCTTGTAAAAATACAAAAGCTATAGAATACATTTTCTACACCATTAAATGAACTAAATTACGGAACTAATGACAGCAATTACGGCGCAGTTAGTTATCTTTCCCTTTATTACGATTGTGTGAAGTGGCTAAAAGTACTTAAAGTAAACATATAAAAAATTTGATCGCAGCTCGATTTTTGTACATTTTTATGTCTTTTTAAAGTATTTTTCTATCCTTGGTATGGATTATCACTTTAAAACCAATAAAAATATGGCTAAAAGTATACAAAAATGTATCTCCATCTGCATCTCTACAAAAATAAAACACAATACCTGCTGTAAAAATATGATATTTAGTATGCAGAGTATATGATCTGGCTTTTGATATCATAAACATTTTTGACTAAAACGAACTAAATTACTGGTTGAATAAGACATAAAATGTTTTATGTGGCTGTTGATCAGTTTATTTAGTTTAAAGTCGCATAAAAAGTCAGCCATTTTCCTTGTCATTATTGCTTGTTTGCTGTCTTATGTGCAGAACGTAAACATCTATTTATATTGTCGTGCCCATTTAGTCTCTACATTATTACAATTAACAATGATTCATATCTTTGGCTTCTAGCTTCGTTATTCTGAGTATAAAAGTTTCTCTAACATCCAATATGCTAAATTATCTTTAGTATCTATGATATTTAATACCATAATAATATAAAATAAAAAAAAACACGACGAATTATCCTTGTAATATAAATTAAAAGTTTTACTATATTTTAATATTATTCGTAGCTAGCATATTGCATGGCAAATACAGCAATTATTTACTTAAAAATATTGCTGTACATTAATTAATAGACTAACTAACGAGTTTAAAATAGGACAGCGCATAAAAACTGTTAACGTCGACGCTAACTGTTAGCGGCGTTAAAAATACGAGAGCATATAGAATGGCGCGAGGGCTCGTAGTGGTGCCTCGTCACACATTTCTGCGACAGGTTGCGAGTAACTGACGTGTCCGGACGAATTTAGCCAAGTGTTTTTGGCATGCCTCCCGGGCTCTTCCCAATTTCACTCGCACTACAATACCCCAATTTTCTTCAACACGTATACATCGGGCGGTCATTAGCTTGGTCATTTTTTATGATTTAAATTTTTCCACCATTTTTGTTATACTAGAAGCATATTAGAACTCTTGTGAAGGACGGCATTGACCTAAGTAACCTGTTTGATACAAGACTGCGAGATGATGAAAATTTTATTTTTATTATTACCTACCATATATTTTTACTCAGGTGATCATCATAAAAATATATTTATCGCACTTTATGCTTTGTATTTTTATCTTTTTACTTGCTCTGTGCTGAACACTGAAAGTATACTAAGCTCTTCTCATTTTCGACGAAAAGGTCACCTAATACAATACTGAAGAAAACATCTTCACTGACAATTACAAAATGTAATCGATTTCAAGGACGCCGTTCCGACTGCTACTTGGCTAATCATTTATTTATTGTATTTGTAAATCACGTTGCCATGAAAACATGTATGACATGTGGAATTTAGAGCGCAGAGTTTGCATAACAGAATATGTCGAAAAACACTTTTAATCGTATCCGCCAGAAGTATAATGTGAATTATTGGCGTGTTCGCTAATTACACAACGTTTAGATGAAGTAAAAATATAAAAGCTATGCCAAGAAAGATTAGCAAGATTGAATTAAAATTCGAATAATCTTTTTTTAATAATAATAAGTAATAAGGTATAGTAAGAGAAGAGTACTTGTTGATAACTTATTACGTACTTAGTACTACTAGTATCTAATATACATAGGGACATCAGAAATATTCTCTTATTATAGCACTAGTTAACTTACCACATAGCGATCAATGATTAATTCAAAATAACATATATAAATGTCTAATCTAATTTCAGAATAAGTAACACTCCCTATATTTTAACATCTTTGTTCATCCCTCTTAAAAGTCTTTAAATAAAATTGATGAAATTAATGATGAAAGTTTTGAGAAAACTTTGCGCTGGAACCTGATGCATATACATAAATTAACATTATATCGACCGCTGGCAGAAGCGAATTTTCAATTCTATCGACTACATTTCAGTAAATTATAAATTTAGTTATATCGAGAAATGCAGTTTCTATTTGTTACAGAAAATCGATTATCTATCACTACCTATTTCTAGCTATTTGTACATAAAAGCTTTACACTATTATCATTAAACAACATAATAATATTGCATTCTCTTAGCGCCAATTGAATTATATAGTGTCTAAATATAATAGTTTACTAGAATAGATTTATACAATACATAATACTCATTTAAGTGACTCAAGCACTTTAAAATATAATTATAACAACAACAATACTGTAAATAATGTATACTAGTGGACGCCCTCAGATTCTATGGCATGGGCTTTATATGATCCTTGTCACACTACGGACTGCTATCCTTTTTAATTAAGATTCATGAGATTGTATTCCACATGTTAGATTTTTACATGACAATGAAAATTGCTCATTACGCCATAAACATATAAAATCATAATCACCTTTTACTGTATTGGTACATGGTTTAAGTTATCATTGTGAAGTGATTAGCCAGGCTGCAATCGTCGCTGTCTTTAGAATTGTGTTCATATTTTCTCTTGAAAAATATCTCGCAACATTGTATAAAACATATTCTCTAGTGTTATCAGTCACAATCAGTTACAAGCGACACCCTAGCTTTACATGGGTGCACCCGAGCATGTAGACATCTAAATGCTCAACCTACATAGGTTATCATGTACTATTAATATAATGAGATGTCAAAAATTACTAGTGTGACAAATTATATGAAATCCTTTCACCAGTAAGAAGCTACATAACCAGAAACAAATATAGAAATTAATATATTAGCTTTATGAATGTTGTAAGATATACAAATGGTATAACAACTTTCTATAACGAGCAACTGCGCTATAATAACTATTTACTTTTATTATATATTTATTTATTATATTTTATTTATTTATTATATTTTATTTTAATTATTTATTATATTTTATTATATATTTTTAGTTTAACTAAACTAAAACAAAGTACATGAGCTTATTGGAATATTAGGTACATTTATAAAACACGAATGCACAAAATAGTGATCATATCGCTATAATGAACGCGATGAACCGTTATACAAATTAGTACGGTACATCTACTTTTTAGAATTTTAAAATCATGATAACTGCAACAAATGATTGTTATCGATATATATAAAGAAAAAAAATTACAAAATCAATCTTACAATTACATATCAGTATCAAGTATCAATATAGGTTGTATTATTTTATTTAAAAAAATTAAAAATCGATATAAAAATTATGACAGTAGTAAAAAATTATGACATGTAGCCTAAGGTATTAAAATGTTAAGATTAAAACAAAACGCATTTTTTTTAATTGAATGAATAGTAGTAGCTAGTAAAAAAGACAATATTAAAATTATCTTATATGTTACAGGAAAGGTACGATGAACGCTATAGGTATATTCATAAGTAGATACATACATACAGCACCAGCAGAGTAATATTACTTGTACAATTAAAGTCATGCTTATTTATTATGGGTGACAAACTGAAAATAAGTATAGGTTAAGGTATTTTGAATTAACAAAAAATATAATGCATTAACAATAAATATATGCTTTAAAATTAACAAAATGTTTGTATTAGTAACGAATTTCTAGAAATAAAATGTCAATAAGAATTATAAGCTAGGCGTATAAGGTCTATTAAGCGAAGGTTAGATTGACTTACATGAGTTATAATTGTTTTAGCTTTACGTTGTATCCTCTTTTCATCTGTATTCGTTTAACATTTTGTGTTGAATAGCGGCTTTAACACAATAGTTTAAAATGAACTTATATGTTGATTCGATTCCCGGACACCGAGAAATTAATTAATTTTCATTTCCTCGCTCTGGTCACAAGACATAAAGGCTTTGAATTCCGCCAATCAACATGAAATGTCTCAAAAATAGGGTTGAAACTCCTTACGAGTAAGAATATATATATATATATATATATATATATATATATATATATATATATATATATATATATATATATATATATATATATATATATATACGCTTTAACAAAATAAGAAATTATCATTCTCATCTTAAATCGACCAAGAGAAAAATATTTAATATAACAGCTGCTATATTTCAGTGACTTCCACCTACAGGATGATGACTAGGAAGCAACTGTTTCCTATCTTCGAAATAACATAAGGCGCCAGCGTAGGTCAAGATGCGTATTTTTATATTCTCCTTGATACAGGGCTACCGCATTTCATATACGTTAGTTTAATATTAACTCTTTCGTCAGCCCCCGCGAATGTCGATTTCGTTCACAGTGATCTGACGACTTTAGCAAAATAGAATAACACCGCCAAGATATTATAGCAGTTACATACACACATCAGTTTTGCCGCCAGATGTTTCAATCCAACAAAATCATATACATACATATATGTATGTATGGCATATCTCACTTATTTATATTCTTTATCTTAGCTTAGCTCACCTTAGATACAGTTATTTTGTTTGTATGAGATATTTGTACTTGACTCCTGCATATGTACTTTTTAACCGACCTCATTTAACGGGTAATTTATTATATTATAACTATTTTATTTATTTGGCTTAAAGCTCTTAATAAAAGGGCTACCAAAATATAGAGAATGGATAACCGATAAGCAATTAACATATAGTATATTAAAGAACTTTTCTTAAAACTGCAGCTGCCCTTATCATAACGAATTTCGGAACTTACGTCACGACGTATATAAGAGTAATAAGAGATCGTGCTCGATATAGTCCAAGACATTGACCTATCTATTTGTACGGCCAGCGGTACAAGCCGCAACATACGTTGCTCCGAATAGAAGTACACAAATATATGCCGAGTGGAGATATTTTTGCCAATGCAGCTGCCTGTCTCATGCACGCACGGGTCACGGCCTAATTACACCTGCAAATATTTTAAGCATTTATTATATAAATTTATGAAATTTAACCAAAAATATGAATAAAAGTCATTATTATTATAATATGACTACCTACATTAAGTTATATTATAATATTATAATATAATTTACCCCATATGTACTTACCCCTTATACTAAGTAACTAAAGTTTAGCAATAAAAACAATAAATATTATTTGCATGTTTATATAATAAATACATGAAGAGATGTAATGCTAAATTAGTTTTTATGTCATCCGGTCATAAATAGTTATTAAAGCTGAACCTGGCCACAAATTGAGTCCTCAGGATGTTATATCCAGCCGCTTTAATGTCGCTGGTAGGTTTTATTATGTCTTTTTTTCAATAGTTAAATTGTTAATCCAAAATGATGACTGGTTATTTTTTTAAAACGTCACTCATAATTATTATTTATAGAATAACAACTGTGTTATAATACAAATAGTAAAACAAAAATTAGACGTGATACACGGAGGAGATCGCGTTTACTACGCGACCTATAAAGTGTCTAATTTAATGACATTCAATAATGGTCGATTTTACTAGCCATTGTAACATTTTACGATACGTTGGCAAGCAGCCGATTCGATATCGAACGAGCATGATTCTGTAATGATGTGTCCCGCGAAAGGTTGCCATACGGGACACGGATAGAAAACTGTTAGATTTTTTGGTATATGTATATTATATGTACTTTTAATTAAAACATTATTTGTACTTTATCTATTTGTAATTGTAAATTAATAAATTAAAATAAAAATCGTTTTACACTTTATGTTTCCGATACTTTGTCATTACATTACATAGGCACAATTTCAACAAGTTTTCAATATTTTCAACAACTTTACAAATTAGTTCCTCGCAACTACTTTGATCAGACTGAACTAGTTGCTGCCACTAATCAACAAGACTAAACAAAATAAACGAATGCTTGTGAAGATTTGATTTACAATGCTGTTTTCATATTTTTCATTGCCATACACATATTACATTGTTTACGGACATCAATCACATTAACTACATACTTAATTAAACACATTCGTAACCCTGCGGTATGAACGTCTCCTTGCAATTTATAAATGTAAGCAAATAAATCTACCTGCATGTTGCTAATTTGGTACCGGGATGTGGCAATGGTAAATATACACAGACTTCACGTGGGGCTAATCTTAACTTCAATGCGCGCTTCATACATACCAGCTCTATTGAGCTATTCTCTTACCCGGTCATAAAACAAACGATACTCCACTATGATTTGATCTTACTCTATATTGTCGGAAATGGAATGACTATAAAATATAATGATTCTAAAACGCTTTTAGTAATATATCTTATAATAAAACAGTAAAACCGTGTGTCTGTACTTTGAATATATTTACCAAAAACTATTTTAATATAATTATAAGAAAAATAAAGAAAAGAATACCATATATGTTCATATACGTTATTATTTTTATCTTACTGCGAAAGCGTTACTTCGATCACAAGTTAGAATGTTACATAAGTGACAAAGCGAAGGTCATAATATTATACCAACCAAGTTACAGTTTGCACATTTTAGAATAATTAGATATACTTCATAGAACTCATGCCTAATGTAAGTTTATAGTATGAAACTTTCCTGAACCGCATTGATTATTTAAGCGTTTCAGTTTGTGTTATAAATTTATATTTATCATCATAAATAGTGGCCTTGACAAACAGATTCGCCACATGGTATTAAATACGTCATAATTTACACAAACATTATAGTTTTATTGCGTAAATCTCTATAAAATAAGTAAATAACTTCAAAATCATATCAAGAGTCTTTTCTACGTAGAAAAGACATTTGATAGCTAGCATTTTAGAGTTTAGAGTATTTATGCATGTGTAAGCTCTCTGACGAGTTATTGTTGGTAGGACGCTCGAGACACTTAATCTTATGTTAAGTAAAAAGAAAATTCACGTTCTGGTTGTGATTTTGAGAAAATTTACTTATCTTTTTTTTATTTAAGTCAAATGACTTAATGTTTTCATTACAAAAATATTAATCTGAAATAAGTCTCAGAATATTTTAACAATAGATTCAGAATATTTTTATCTCAATGTTAGTAGAAAAGTCTTGTATGTGTATGTGTCTTGTATGGGGAGAGTATTCGTGAAGCTTAAATGCGTCAAAGCTTTATTCATATAGTACTTGTGTAGTATCACTCCATTTAATCATTTCCTCAACAATTATTACAGTAGGTAATAGTATGTAACAGTGTAACACAAAATGTGATACAATTGTGATAGTGAATTTAGTTTAGCCAGAAAGTGAATTTCGTTATCCAATTTCTGCTCTCTATATCATGTAGTCAAAAAACTTGTTTGTCTAATGAAGTAAGAATAATATAAAACACTTACTTTGAACGCTATTATCTGAGCGAATTGAATTAAAAATATATTTTTAAATTTAAAACTCATTTAAAAACTCCTCAGACATGCTATGTATGTAATGTAAATATTTTTAATACTACGTAAATAATTTTCCGCTGTAGACTGTACATATCTAATTTTATCTTGAATGCGAACCATTCTGTAATTTCACAAGCAATAAATCGAAGAGCGACCACTACCCATGAAAGAAATGCGTACCGAATGAAGTGTGTATATATAGAAATGAGAAAACACTAGTAGGTAAACATACAGGTAACCGAGTTTACCACTGGCGGACACGTCTTTTATGTTAGATGTGAAGTCATGATAACTCCGGCCATCGGAATTTGTTTATAATGTTAAATGTTTTTTTGAATTTATAATAATAATTTTATATATACAATAAACTTTTGGATTATGGTATACATTTCATATGTTCTAGAAACGGTTTCCCTTTACTGTCTTTTGTTAGACTTTTCCTTCATAAATTTCCTACTAATAATTCAGGGTAGGCAGAGGAAACCTAGGGTAGACACTCGGATTACACGGGACCTCGAAACAATGTGTGTGGCGTTTGTCAACGCTGCATCTGTCTCCTTGTCAGTAATAAAACAATTTCAACTGAATAGGCACAGATATATTACGTATTTGGTTGTGTTTGTACCTGTTACTTGTGGTAGGTATTTTCTATAATCTCGTATTAATATAAGTCAATTTGTATAAGTGGATTAAAAAGATAAACTTACTCAGTAAATTCTATTTTAATAACCTTAGTTGGACTGTTGGGTAATGAATAAAATTAAATTTTAAATGAATAAAACTAATATATATATATATATATATATATATATATATATATATATATATATATATATATATATATATATATATATATATATATATATATATATATATATATATATATATATATATATATATATATTTGTGTAAAGTAGTAAGTTTTTTTTTGTAAAGTATAAATATCTGTACTGGATGATTTCTATATATATTAAGAATATTGTACAAGTAATTCTAATATGATTCATTTACGGCATAAATGTTATTTAGACATAAGTATAGCATTCTGTATCTATGTGAGAGATAAAATTCTTGTTTATTTATTCCTTTTATTTCCGCTCTCACGATGAAGACAAAGCATTGGGATTGGCCAATGCAATGTCTTGGAATTGATCTTCCAAGCATTTAACATAAATACCTAACACAAATACCATTGATATGATAAAAAAATCCGTATATTTTTTTATTAAATTTAACACCTGTTAGGTAGGGCACTAGGTTGGTTGGTTCACGTTAAGCCTTTTTTCTGCTATTTCTAAAAATAGAATAAAAAATATTTTTAAATGTTATAAATAAGAGTAAATTCCTTCAGAAGTAAGCTTTTGAGGCTTCTGGCATTGCGCCAGAGATCGCTGTCACACTGTGATGGTTAACGGAATGTTTTTAATAATTGTATAAATGTATTTAATTACATTTTAAATTGTAATTTTCTACAAATATTAAACAAATACCGATCTGTGGCAGTGCTGAATTCCGCCCCCCAATACACACTCAGGATCGCGAATTCGGACGGAAAACAGAGAACAGAGTGCATTAATGCCAAATTTCTTTGTTCATGATTATATCATCACCGCTTTATGCGGGATAAGGTGAGATTCTAAAAAATAACAATGTCATATTATACCCGCTAGTCCTAGACACTGATATATTCTAGTATGAAAATATTTAAAGTTTTCCACTTCCGAAATTTAAAGTAATTATCAAAACGCACTACGAGTAAAGTTTATTACTTTGTTCAATAATATTTTAATTACACATATGTACAACATGTGGCAAAAGGATCATTTGAACTTTATGTAGGAATATCCAGTGTTATATTATTTTTAAATAATAAAATTGTAACTTTTATATTCAAAAGAGTTAAATGTTGATTCTTCTCAGCAGAGCTGCTTCCCGAACCGGCGCGGTGGTAGCTTTATGATTATTCGTGCTTGTATAAAAGTCTATTTGAATGAAGAATAATTTGAATTTAATTTGTATTTTACTATTACATAATATATCAGTCCATAAAAAAACTCCCTAAATAAAATTATAATGAATCTGTTACTGCTGAAGACAGTATTGATTGAGTCATGGCTAGTATGTATCTTTATAACCAGCTAAGATGCTATGCACACATAGCATGGATAGAATGATTACGTTTTATATAAATAAAACCAAAGACCGGGCTATATAGCTTCATTGACACTTCTTAATTCTTAAAATAATCATACTTATGGTAATATTAACTAAGCAAGAAATTTACTCGATAAGGAAATGAGATGAGGTGATCCTGGACTGCTAATTCCAACACTCATAGGGAGTAGATTTTATAAAAAATAAGGGAACTTGGAAGTGGGAACCTAGTGTTAAGATACTCCGTACCCCACCACTCGCCCAACTTTGGGACATTGTGTGTTGAGTGGAGGAACTCACGCCGCGTTTTGTCTTGTTACCAAAGCGACAAATAAAACTATTCTCTCCAGAATATATTCTCCGGAATTTAACCCACAACTATCGTGCTTACAGTCAGACGTGTCGCTGCGCCACGATGTCCCAATTTTATTCTTGGTTGATTTTATTCTAAGAAGTTTGTAGACAGCGTGCAAGCCCGACCCGATCCGATGATAGGTTGTCTTAGCCTTTTATTTCGACATGCCTGGCAAATATTATACTGTATGATAATTAGGTTAAAATCAGTTAATTAAAAACAACAGCTATACATATAGATATATACCTACATAAAGTAAAGTATACTGAATTAGATCATAGCCGTATTATCCACAAATCCATCGTTTTAGAATTGAAGAAGACATTTGTTTTGAGAAGATAAGCAATAAATAACACCCAACTTAAACAAAGCATATAAATATTTTTAGAAGTCCTAATTCCTTAGTTGGCATTTGTGGAGTGAATTGATAAGTGAGGCTTTATAAATACTTACAAATGTTTCTTGAAGTATGTATTTACTCGTTGTTGTAAATATTTATACTAATAACTACTAAAAAGAACTATTAACGACTAATATTTATTAATATTTTATATTAAATATTACAAGTAAGTTAATTACACAAACACGCTGACTATATTTAAATGAACTTCCGAATGCCCACTAGAAAGTTTAATTAGCGGTGACAGTCATTGATGTCGCAATATCGCGCACTGGGAGCCAAGAGTATGCATCTGCATCACCATTATAGCCCAGAGCAGGTGACGCCACAGAAATATACAGGGGGCATAGACGTGGGCGCCTGGGGGGCTGCCAACCCTGCATGCCAAATAGGTGAATCGAGATACACGCTTCATTAGCGGAAATACCCTGAACAACGAAAAGACGAACGAGAAAAAAATTAATTATACACATATAAGTATATGCTTTTTTTATGAAAATATTATTATTATATAACGAGGCGAATAGAACAAACTTGAAAAAGATATATATCATGGAATGTACTGATACAATTGCAAATCATAATTTTGTTTGATGCACATTCTCCTACTAATCAATAATGAAGCTAGCTACGATTAATAAGATACGCGGTCGTAGCACATGTAACACGTTCAGCGTCAAAGTTACACGCTCATATAAAACTACGAAACAATAATAATTATCGCTAATTATGGGCAACTGTAATTGTCATAATAATTGTAATTTTCATATTATTATAATTAAATAAAAAATTAAATATAAAATAAAACTAAAATATTAAAATTAATAACGAAAATAAAAAACCGCTAACGATATTCTAAAAACGGAAAAGTCTATTAAAGGCGTCACGAAAAGATTAACGACATGTCAAGTGGGAACATGTTTTACTTTAAATGAATAAAGAAGAAATTTACATGAAAATTGGGTGATACCCACTGACGTTCCATTGAGACGAATGTCAATTATAGAACTACTTTAAAAAATATATATTACTTTCACTGATAAAAAAAACTACTACTCTTACTTACTATCAAAATTTTAAATAACAAATAAATGAATACAATGAATACATAAATATTTTTTTCAACTTAGCAAGGTAAGCAAAGGTAACCCAGTGTTGAGACAATTCATCAAATTGCGCTCAATTATTACGATTAAGACATTGCGTGTTGAGTAATTTAACGTAGCGGTTTGTCAACCCCACTTTAGTAATTGATTTTAATTTAGATATAATCCACCGCGGTTACAGTCAGACGCTATCCCACTACGCCACGATGACATCCTAGAATAAAATAAGCAATTTATATACTTAATACCTAAAATGTCTATACGTCACATTCAACACAATTTTTAGAACCTATACGTAACCGAAGTCTTAAAGAATTTCTCAATCAAGAACATCATAATAATATTAAAATACCTAGGATAATATATGGATAAAATATGAATTAGTAATCCAAAATGTGTATATCCATTAATGAAGTTATATAAACAAAAATATATGCACTTTCGTAAACAATACTAAGTTGAAATAAAATGCGCATGCTCTGTTTGGTGAATATTTTATTGGACTACGTCCCGAAGTTACGACCCTATGAACATATAACATATATCTTCACATATACATATATTTTGTGTAGGGAACTAAAAACGTTTACCTACCTATTAACTTGAACTACGATAACACAATTATATTTTATTTGATTAAATATGTATATAATATATGATATTTGATTAAATGTTTATTGATATTTATAAAATAAAAAGTACATGACGAATATTAAGTAATTAAGTAACGTAAGTATTTTGCTTAGACTTGGAGTCATAAATGACTCTCGCGTACATCATTTTAACTTCAGTTTCTATCAAGTACGATTCGAAATCATTAACCTTTATCACATAAATACAGTACAGTTATAAAGTAAAATTTGGATATTAAAACTCAAATTAACAAATAACATAATAGTAACAATTATCCTTACAAACTACAAAGTGAAAAATTATAAGCAATAATGTATACTTGTATTAAAATACCTATATAAGTACCTATAGGATTGACAGTTCGGCAGAAAACATACAATTTGTGAATGGGCTTTGGCCATATCCGAGGCATCTGGGCTTTATAGAAATAGGTCATGGCTGATACATGAGAAATAACAAATGCAGAGGTAGCTTATATTGCCAATATTACGTCCCTGAAATGTTATACTCGACTGAATACAATCCATTTTTATTTAAAGGTTTATCATAATACACTAGAAAATATTAATATCAAAGTTTAAAATCTAATATTGCGCATTGTACGTCATGGATACCCATATTAGCTTACTAATAGACTTGGCTCATTCCTATTTAGTAGAATTGAAGCTCACCATCCATCCATCTGTCATCTTACTTTACTGAATCACACGCTATGCAAGTCACACAAGCACGAATGACGATCAATTAAATAATAAAAACTAAATTTAATTCAAATCTATGCTATTACAAGTATTATAGCAATATACATAAGGGCCATCCCTTATGTACCTAAAACAATATACTTTAATTCTGTAATCAACTTAAAATATAAAAAAGTTCGTATATAATTTTGAAAAATGTTTTGTATACTATATAATGTATTATGTATTATATTATATATACTTGGGTGAATATTTAAAATATTCAACGGGTACGTATACATTAATTAAATAAATATAATAGTAATAATTCAATAACTGATAAGAGCTTTAAAATTATATAGTTATTATTCCGTTATCAGCTGATAGCAGATATAGCTCTTATCTACTAACTATAACAAGTTACCTACAATTCTTTGTTATCAACACTCCTAACGATACTATTAATGTGAAAAATATCACAACTGCGTCATTACTCGATAAGTGTCCATATTTATTGCTTATTAAACTAACTTCAAAACTAGCATTTACTATAATTTATTTGTACTAAATAACATACATATAGCATACCAATAATTTTAGTGGGAGGTAAGTTGATTTTTCCATACTTGCCGTTGCAAAAACAATATTTATTGAAATGTAATATAAAAAATAACGTCATAAGTAGGAAGCGACAAGTGTGCTGTTTATAGCTATGCGCTTATAAATAAACGAGCAGTATTGCCCCGCGTAAAGTGATTAAAAATCCAGCCTTGATATTAAGCGCGATGTAAACAACGCGAAGTTGGCAAACTGTCTCGGTGTGGAATGCTAACGAGATTGGCCCATTCTGTGTACTGCAGGGGCTCATTCTCCACGTTGATGAAAGCAATGTTGCGGTTACATAATTTTTTTTTAAGTAAGCTTATTAGAATGATTGTATTGTTTATATAGAGAAATCAAGAGATAAAATCATCAAGAAGCACTTTTTACATAGTTAGTTATTAACACGTTAACAATATAATACAATATATCATATTTTTAAAATAAATATACTATCTACCTTTGATCTTAGAAACAAAAAGTATGATTAGAAAATCCTTTCATCCTTGTAATAAAAGAAACATAGAGATAATGTCTATAAATTGGTCGTAGAATTAAATTAACACTACAAAAAGCATCTTTTATGACAGTTTCATGGTTCTTTGTTAGATAATAAAGAATAAGAAAAATATACACATACACGACGAGTATAAACATGGCGCTGAGTAAAAAACAGCGGTAGCGATGAATGGTGATCGCGTTGAAAGAGCATAGACCTCTCTGATTATGTATAACTATGTTTTACTTTATGCGTTATACTCACTATTATGTTACTCTAACATAATAAATAGTAAGAATGTAAGTATAAAAGTTTAAAAAATCATATTATTTTAAAGTAATACCATTTTATAGGTATTTACAACACAGTTAAAATTACATTACTATATACTGCTGCCCTAAAATGTTAGCTGCTATACCTGTTACGCTGAACCTGTTGCAAAAACACCTACTGCGCCCTAGAACCAACCAACGGTGAAGCAAAAGCTCCCTTTGTTCTCACCGTCTAGCGATCAATATCCGCTTTACAAATACCTCATGCCACCTATCGTTGTAAGAGTTGCGATAGTCGTCACGTAGAAATTAAAGTTAGCTCTATTGATGACATTTTAGAACTTTGTTATTTTTGTTTGAATTATAAGTAATATGTATGTAACAAAAATTACAAAAAAGGAAAAATTAGAGTGTGACACAATTGTGGTGTAAAGGCGGCCTTATCACCACAGGTGATCACTTCCATGCAGCCCTACCCTACCCTAGCCCTACCATAAAAAGAAAAGAATAACACTTGAATATTGGCCGGTGTACCAATACATCTCCTATTAATACACTTACATAAATATATATATATATATTTATATATATATATATATATATATATATATATATATATATATATATATATATATATATATATATATATATATATATATATATATATATATATATACTTAAACAATGTTCTAGATCTTTGATTTTCAGGGATTTCTTACAGAATAGAACAAACCAGATGTCTAAAAAAGTTTCCTGAAAGTTTATAAATGAAAGAAAGCCGTGGCGAAGCGGCACGACTGACTGCACGTAAACTCTGTCTGAAAGCGCGACAGTTTTAAGTTTAATTTCCATTAGGAGAGAATGAATTGTTTTCATTTACTTCTTTTTTCTGGTAGCAAGACAAAGCACAGCGTAGAGTTCTATACTGTACCTAACACCCAACAGAGGGTAAAATGTGGAATAAAGTGTCTTAAAGTAACACTAGGTTACCCCTATCTACCCTGCATATTCCAGATATTTACACTAATAATTAATAATTGAATCTTCAGAATTAAAATGAAATAATAATTGTCTTTAGTGCCAATCGGAAATAAAAAATACTCGCGCACCGGGGACTCCAAACTAATTTCATAATTGTAGACTAACGAAGACTTATAAAAGTTGACAAAATTAAATTTGCGGTCGAATGTACTCATTTTGTATGAACGAACTACACAAATAAGTGTGTAATAGTTTTTTTGATTACCTCTAATTGTCCTATTTTCGGAATGTTTTCCTTTTCTTGTACTATAAGTTATTACGTACTTCCAAATTATAATTCAATAGGTCAATAGGTTCTGATTACGCAGCGATTTTATACAAATGTGGCAAAAACTAAGCATAAACGCTCGTATCTTTTGTTAGCGTTGACTTATAATTTATCTATGACATTAAACAGAACATAATATGGAATCCTAAAAAAACATATATAGTAGTTTTTAGGAATTTAAAAATAAAGTCAATATTTACAATTATTTTTACTTTATTTTCCTTAGCAGACCTACCGCCTCTATACACATCTTAAGACTTTGAGCTTTCGTTATTTAATTTGTATTAGTTTTGAAAAGAAATGATTTTTTGTTTGAAATATAGGATTTTTTAATATAGTCATGACCAAAATATGTATGATTATTTTGATTCTTATACAACTAAATCACTCTGAATACTTAATTGTTGTATATCTATCTATCTTAATAAATTTGCATTTTATCTACCTGTATAGGCACTTCCGTAAAATAGTGTGAATAGTATAATAATTTTAAAAAAATATAGATATATAGGATATATATATATATATATATATATATATATATATATATATATATATATATATATATATATATATATATATATATATATATATATATATATATATCTAATTATTATTTATTATTCCATATGATATCTATATTAATATCGTAGTTTAATAACTTTCTGTATAAATTAATTAAAATTGTAACAAAGTTCTTCGAAACGATTCATTTGGGGTAACCCCAGAATGAAATTAAATATCCAGAATGAAAAACACAATATACGTCACATTGTCACGCGATAAAATATAGAAAAAAGTTCAAACATTTTTTTCTGGTCAATGTTCAAAGTTATCGTCACGAAATCACAACTTGAACATAAGAAATTTATGAAAAAAAAACAAAAGTCCCAACTACGTAAAAACTGATAAAAAATAAAAAGCCCAATATAAAACATTTTTTGATGTAGTGAAACCGTTGAATTAATTTTATAATCGATACACACAGAACTAAATATGATTTTATTTCAAAATAGAAGGATTAGTCAAGATCCATTTAAATTCTATAAGGTTCCTTAGGAAGATTTAATATGTTAAATGCGTTTATTATAAAAATTAAGTTTTACATATTTAAATATAAGTTTATAGATAGTAAAAGATTGTAAAAATACTCCTCCGACGGTGTGACGAGGGTCCTAGCCATCGGTTAAGGCTCCAGAGTTTAGTTTAGTAAGAACCTCAAGTCTCAAACAATACTGCCTTCTGCACTTGGTTCTTGATCTAACTGCTAAGTTATAATCTTTTAAGAAGTTGATTGAGACATTTACCTTCTAAATTGTCAACTGAAACCACTATCAATGATAGTCGCATCAACAGTCCACATGGCAGAATTTCATGTGACCAAATATTTAGGTTTTTCTACCTTCACGAGATTATCATCACTCGGTCTACCAACATAATATCACAATATACCTATCAGTGATAAGAGACCGATCCCAGTAGAGCAAAGCACAATTATTTTCAAGAATAGGCATGAGATTTTACCTATAGTAAGGTACCTCCAAGTCCACAAGTCCATATCGAAGAGCAAGTTGTTGGTGAATTGTCATGGCTCTATTCAAATTCTCACTATTAGCAAGATGGGAACAACCAATATATCTGAGGAATTCTCGAGGACGAATACACGCCCGACAGTGTCAGCTTCAGCTTGCCCAAAAAGGTCATCGAACCGAGCTATGCAGCGCTTAGACCTCCGTTCTCTCTGGCTACTCCGCTAAGGATAAAGCGTGAAGCTAAGTAAATAAGTAAGTCAGTAACTCCCTAAGAAAGAAAATCTCTCTTCTTCTCCCTTGTTTACTTTATATATTTAGTATTCATTCAAAGTTGACCTACTTACCTGTGAAAAAAAATTCTTAGGAAAGTTAAAAAACTACTAGTATAATGGGCAACTTCTTTTATTGAATTTCTATGAAAGATTCGAATTTGATATGATAGAGCAGTAGAAATGTTTCTTAATTTTTATTACCAATTAACATTAGAAAAATATACGGGATAAATTCGAAGAATACCTATGAAATTTATTTGTATATTACAATGCAATTTTCTAGAAAATTAAGGTGATGTTATTATTGTCATTATTCGACAATTATATTTAAACGAAAACTCTAGTGGAAATCTCGTGAAGGTAGAAAAAGAAAAATTATCTAAATATTTGGACTTAGCTCATTAGAGTCATTCGCTTAGCTGTTGGTTCAAGAACCAGATACAATAGACAGTACTGCTGGCGACAGCGCGTTTTGTGACGAGGTCGCACGCTATGGAGCCCTAGCCGCCGATGGCCTGTATCCTAGTTCCAATGTCGAAAAAGTATAGTATTGATATATTTAAATATAGACTTTTTTCTTCAATTATATTTAAAAATGTAAAACATTAATCTTAGTCAACAAGAGTGAAGAAATTATTTATAATTCAAATTAATAACTGTTAGTGTTGTTAGATCGGCACTGGTTTAACATGTCACTAAGCTTTCAGCATACCTCACTTTTGCGACATATGAATAGCATCATACTTATTTGTGGTGTATTGTATAGATTTTTATATCTACATCTATCATTTACAAATATATAACTGTTTTTGTTGTAATATATAGCTACCTACGTCAATGTATCCATTTATTTATATTATTTACGTTGTTAAATAAGATAAATTTCTATAAAAAACAGAAAGAAATAATACAAATCATAATTGTAGTTTAATCTTTGTGATGCATTAAATTCCACTCTCAGTATCATGTAACGCCAATTGCCAAACGTTGAGTTTTCAAGTATCTTAGCTACGAAAATGGGTCAGTACACTTGCTGTTATGCACTTATATTAATCAATGCAAATTCGTAATTAGAACGAAAGCACAGTAATTAAAGTATAGATACTGTTTTTTGAAATATTCATCATCATACATTTTTTCACTCAAACTAAACTTCACCAAAATAGATAACGGATAAATATAAAAGCATTTGTTTATTAGTTTAGTTTAAAATAAGTAACAGTAAATAAAATCATTCAAAAGCAAAACTATAGATAAAATATTTACCTCCTTCTGCGACCTTGAGAAGGACGATCAAGAGATTGGTTGCCTAAGTCCACTATGTTTTCCCAGTTTGTGGCTTCAGTGACAGTTTAAATAAAAAAGTTAAATTAATATTTATTAAACGTTACATTTACACTTCACAATCACAGAAAGTTTGAAGCACACACCGACTACGGTTGCGAACAATGTATCGAGCGAGCGGAGTCAAGCGGGTTGCCAATATGACCGTGTGTATGGCACGCGATGTATGGTCCTGGTATAGCTCGAGACTCCCACCTAGTACACGCCAGGGAGCACCGACAGCGTGCGGTTGCGGACTGGCCGAGAGCTTGTCGACTGCGCGCTACCGCTATTTGCGCTCGCCGGCCGCCCGCCCCGCGAGCCGCCCTGAGCTTTCGATGCGCGGCGCAACGCGAACTCTTTTCGAGCCTTTTAAAAGCTACTGCTTAAAGTTACTTGCGTGGTAAAAATTTCTAATCTCTTTAGTTTTTAATAATAGTCTCTTTGTACTTATTCTATAATTTTTAATAAAAAATCTATGTGATATCTTTTTAAGTAAATCTTACGCTGTTAAGACACAAAACTTGAGTTTAAGTCCATTTAAATAACAGTTTCTTTATATTCCTCTGTGATGGGTCAATCTAGAACCTTCCAGCTTCTTAAGTGATAATTCGAGCCCAAGGATGCAAACCCATGTGGTTGCGCCAACCTTCACACAGATCCCTTATTCCAGCAACTACTAAAGAGCGGTCCGTTCCCAAGTCGGCACCCCTAAACACATGTATATGGGTGATCCACTAGGAGTAGGTCAATTATACATTTTCTCTTCCATTCGCTTCCGCATATACACGTGAATTTGTTTGTGGTCAAAAATTGTGTTTACACATTTTACAGTTACAAATAAATGACTTTCCGTTACAAAGTTCCAATATTAACTTTCCAGCCTGTCATTCACTCTCCTGACACCATACTGACCTTTTTTTTAACGGAGGAAATCCTCATGGACTCCTCCGCCCGGGGAAAGGCGGAGGGTCGTGTCGTCTTCTTATCAACTAAAACCAACCCGGTGTCACCTCGCATCGACTCGGAATACATATTCTTCCGCAACCCCACATTAGTGCTGGCCGGCCGGCCGGTGGGCCTCATCTCCTGCCCGGGGTAGTGTGGTGTTCAACTACCTCGTGCCCCATCACCTCAAAGATGTGCGCCGACACACGCGCCCACCTCCACCTCGGGTCCATCGAATAGAGGGCGAAGACTTCCCCAAGTCCCTCGCCCCTGAACCCATTCATGAGGGCCGGAATAGGGCATTATCTGCCCTTCTGCTGCGCCCGGTGCGCCTTCTGCGGCCAGGGAAGGTAGTCAGGATCTGTCTCTCCCGTTCCGCAGCTTCCTTCTGTGACATCTCGTCCTCGCAAAAGGATCGACTCTGCGCTACCGACCATCCTTCGCACTACGGTTGGCAGCGATACGGCGCTGCTCCTACCAAGCTCCGGAATGCGCGGCCATTGTGGCACGACGGTCCCAACATCACCTGCGTCCGGCCAGGACGCAAGCCGCCTCGTAGGAAATCGTACGATACCCGCGGACGACTCTCACGGTCATCACCCTCTGCGGTTTGCGCAGAATGGGGAGAGTGCTGGCTGCCATGTCCATCGCCCACACAGAGGCCCCATACAGGCCTATGGACCTATGGTCTCAAAGGGTTGATATTTCAAAATCAAAAAAAATCTAAAACAAAATATTCTTTATTCAAATAGGCTATTACAAGCACTTTCGAATCATCAATTAACATAAGTGTCAGTATTGTCCTACAAGAAGCTACCACCAGCTCGGAGGGCAGTTCTGCTGAGAAGAGCTGGTGAGAAACTCAAAGTTGCTGTTTTTAATGTAAATTTACAATATATTTACAACTGTGGTTAGCCTCCCGAATGAGCATCAACAGTACTTAACTCCACTCACTAATATCCGTATAATATTCTTGGAGTGAATAATATACTTTACCTAATAATATGTTTTTAGTCTCGACTTTAAATTATCCGAAGGGTAAGTCTGTAAGTATTTGTGGAATTTTAATATACATGCGTATATACCTTGGGACATAAACGATTTATTTACCTTCTGAAGGCGAAAACTAGGTGTAATCAGCTTCTTTTTACTCTTTGTATTTATACTGTGCTTATCACTGTTCTTTAGGTAATTGTTAATATTTTTACGAACAAACAAAATATTAGTGTAAATGTATTGTGACGCAACCGTAAGAATACTCGCTTTATTAAAAACTTCTCGCAAAGAATCCCGAGCTCTCATGCTGTAAATAGCCTGCACTGCTCTTTTTTGAATTATAAATATTGATTCAATATCTGCAGCATTGCCCCAAAGCAATATTCTATAGGACAAGATGCTATGAAAATAACTAAAATAACCTATTCGAGCAGTAATATCGCCCGTAAGCTGTATCAATTTTCTAACAGCGTAAGCAGCAGAGCTCTGTCTACTCGCAAAGAAAGACAGGTGGGTGCCCCCCCATTGAAGACTCGAATCCAGAGCTATTCCCAAAAACACTGCAGAGTCATTGAAGTTAAAAATTTCATTATTGAGTCTTAACTTAAGCTTCTGTCTGATTTCACCCACTAAAACCCCTGCGGTTGCCGTCATCGACACAACGGAAGGAAGGGGGAACACGTGACCTGCTCCTCCACGAAACTCTCTTTGAGAGTAAATTGTCACTTTTTTCTACACATCCACATCACCTGTAATGCGAGCGATGTAGACTTAGCTAATCTTAGACCAGGGAGAATAGCGAGTTGTTTTAGTTGGTGACCAAGGTTCCGCGTTGGCGGGAGAAGATGTCGATACTCTTCAAGATACTGCCACCGTGACTCCTGATCCTGTGCCATCCACATCTCTAGCTGGCCAGCCAGTTCAATCCCCGCGCCAATGAGCCATCATCGTCGGATTAAATAAGTTAAAATTAAAGGAAAAATTAATTGTGTGGAAAGGAGTACCTCTGAACTAACCGTGTGTCACCCTTGAGCTAACCACGATTCCTTGATATATCCTAAATAGGCGCACAAGATACCGTGGGCGCGCCTTGTAGACCGTTAGAACTGTGAGTAGACACGTACATATCACAGATAGATCTAAGACAACTTATAACATTCATAGATAACAATTAACTTAGCAATAAGTAGTCAGCTGACGAGCACGAATAGGTAATGCAACTCCAATTTCCTAAAAGTTCGCATTATTTTTCTTCAATTTTACATCTGGCCTATTATTCTGTATGGGTGTGAGGCATGAGTCTTAAAACAAGACACCCCAAAACGCATAATGGCGTTCGAAGTATGGTGCTACCGTCGCATGCTTCGCAATAGTTGGACCAGAAAGTCCGTAATGAAACCGTGTTGCCCCGAATAATGATGCAAACCATCAAAAAGCGGAAAATAGAATACTTTGGCAATATTTTAAGACATGATAAAAATAGTTTTCTGCAGCTTATAATAATGGGTAAAGTGGATGGCAAAAGGCGAGCTGGACAAAGGAAAAAGTCGTGTTGAGTAACATCTTTTTCATTCCTAATTCTAATCCTAAGCCACAAGAGATAAATATTAAATTTTTAGGTTTTCCTTAGTACCATTTATAAGATTGTTGTTGATATATTTTATTTTATTACTTATTATATTGTGGTAAGGGTTTATTTTCTCTTAGTAGGCCTCTATTATATCGGGTCTCCCTATTATTTTTACTAAAATTATTTAAAATTTATATTTACTTTAAATACTTTTGTTCATAATAGTATAAATTTATTCTGGATGATGTACGAATGAATACTCACAAACATTTAAAACCGGTCTTACTTCCCTACCACAATTAAAATCATATTAAGTTTTTGTGGTGTACATAGTTACATTAATGTTATCTATTATATTAAAAATAACAACTTGCAGAATCAGTGAATATGCTAAGACGAAGGAGTTCAGCGAAATAGACATTAACCGCTGACGAATGAAAATCAACTTTTTGGAACCAATGATGTAAAGCCACACTAAACCAGCTAAACTGTATGTTAAAAATAAAGTAAAGGCTTCTTAAAATTGTTAAGCTCGATTTAGGACTTATTGTTGATAAAATATGTAACTGTAAGAGACCAGCTAACCAAATATGAAGTAAAGAAATGACTCCTTAGCAAAAACGGTTAAGTATATCGATAGGCACTCTTCTTTGGCATGTGAAAATTATACTTCTAGAAATTGTAATGAATTAACATAGTAGACAAACCAAATTATTGGGAATATTGGTAAGTATGTTATGTATAGTATGATGTGCAGCTTTTGTACAGAAATGAAAATAAATGAGAACGCAGTGGTCGTGGGTTCCATCCCCGGACTTAGATTCGTAGGAATATTAAAGTTACAATTATTTTCTTTTCCACATTCCGGTAAGAAAAAGCGCTACGTTGAGTTCCGCCACTTAACACACAATGTCTTGAATTGGCGATAAGTGGATGGCTTGACACAAGATTCCCTCTACCTAACCATAAAAAATGACCATTGTCGTAAGACTATGCTCATAATGTATATGTATTACATTTACTCCTTTAACCATCGAACGCCTTCAAAGATTGAAGTCAAAAAATAAAACAAAGAGTCCAAAAGTCAGAGAATAAACCTCAACCACAACATCCATGTGTGTCATCAATGCAATCGCAACAAGTACAATAGGTAAGAGGAAAAGCTTCTTGAGAATGACAGAAAGGCGACGATGCTAGGAGAGTTCGACGATGTAAGAACGTCTGTAAAATACTTACTTGTTGAAACTTACAAAGGATTTTATAAGAACGCTATGCTCAAATTCTTGCCGCCCTGAAAGCTAACAACGAAGTGCTTTAGGACATATGAGGTCATGTGATACGAACGTGCTTACGAAGTGAATATTCAAGATTGAGGTTTAAGCACAAAGAGGAAAGAAGAAGCATATATAATAACGACAACGGCCAGATCAGCTCTAGTGTATTTAAATCTTGATTGGTAACCCCTAAACATTAACACCAAAACAATAATATTTCTTGTTCTTTTAAAAAAAAACAAAAATTTTACATACCTTGCTGGGCTGGCTGGGTGTATTTTCGCGTAGAATATAAAAGTACCAAATCAGTTAGTAATTACCTAATGTACATCTCCTTCACGTGAATGCGTCACATTACTATTATATCTATATATTAATATTTTCTTTTTTTAAAATTATATAATCATAAAAAGCTTTACCTTTTATCCCACTAATATTATAGACAGAGAGAACCTAAGGTTCTAGTAAGAAACTTTATTCTTTACTTATTTATTAAAGATTAGGAATTCATTTCTTGATCTTTTGAAGCAAACTTTGTAGATACCGTTTGACGTGGGTGACTTAATAATATTGATCAATTTATAAAATATAAAAATCGATTGAAAAACTTGAACTTGTGTCGATCAAGATTGAATGGCTACTCAACGTTATACTAAGATATTTATTTATAATATGTATATATACAACGTTTTTTAATTTATTTTATTTAAATGATTTATTTATGTAGTTAAATTACTACTAAGTGTTGTTTTGTTTGGTACGGCGTGTACACATAGAATACCTAACTAACGTAATATTCTAACTTTGTCTTTTATTTTTAATCTACACTAAGTCACCTTATGTAAAATGTCATGTTGTGTCAATGTCATAAATTAATATTTTGATAGTGTTACGAATTACGATCCATGGCAGTTTATTTGAATTATTTGGTTTATTAATGCATTATTCCCTTGAATTTGTAACACTTTTGTGATGCACCATTAAGATAAATCTCAACACACGCACATTAATATGATAGTTGATATATAAGATAGGTTGTTTAATATACTTCACTTAATACTGTACTTCAATTTTAGTAAAACTGAGAAAAACTTACTTAAAAAGTGTATCTCTATTTCATCAACCTTTCGTATTTATCATTTAATGATAAGCCGAAATAAAAAACTATTACGGCTCTTCGTTTATATCAATTTTGATGATGAGATTACGAATTCTTTATAATTATTAATCATTACTCCATAAATATATTGTTATATGATGAAAACAGACCGAAAACAGAATGCGTTACTAATTTTTCATCAACAATAATAATTTAAAATTTAAACTTTCAAAAGAATTACCTTAATACTTAAGCTTTTTCTTATTGATTATAGCTATTTACACTATTAAATATGAGTAAATGGAAATTGTGCCGTCAAACGTTTGGGAATGAAGAGTTTGAACTTTCTGAAGGAGATGAAGTTACAATCGGCCGAGGGCTAGACAATACAATAACATTTTCCAGTATAGTAATATCCAGGAATCACTGCTTACTTAAAGTAAAAGAAGATGAAATTACAATAACTGATTTAAAAGTATGTTTGAAAAGATAAATATGTGTCTATTCTTACTATAAGATGAAATTATTATTGACTTATGCAAGAATATTTTTTCAGAGTTCCAATGGTATTTATGTAGGATTAAAAAGGATACCACCAAACATCCCTTACTCTGTAAGTGATGCTGATGTTATAGGTTTTGGCTGGACCAATGGGGCTCCATTAGCAAAAATTTTAGATACTGAAAAATATGTATTCAAATTAATAAAATGTGTGACACCCTTAAAGAATAGAATTTTATTTCAAAGTAACATAGACTTTGAAGAAGAAATAAGTGACATCAAAACTAGTGAGACGAAAATAAATATTTCTAAATTAGAAGAAAAATCACCTGTACTTGAAGCAAAATCTAATTTGAAACGTAAACTCCAAGCCCAATCAAAGTCTATACAATTGCTTAAAAATAGTGATATCATTAATATATCTGACAGTGATAGTGATTTAGTCTCAAAAAATTTGAAGAAAAAGAAGTTGATGCTGGATGAACAAAATGTTTTATTATCTGAAACAGAAATAAAAAAAGAGGCGGAAGATATCCAGTATGAAGCTTTTAATGTTAAGCAAGAATACTTAGGTTACGATGAAGCAATAGAAATCAGCAGTGATAATGATAGTGACTCAGAACTGTTTGTTAGGCTATCGCAAAGCTCACCTCGTAAAACTTATGCACATCTTGACAGGAGTATCAGCAAAGCAGATAAGCCACATGAAAATAGCTCCTATAGTCAATTAGATGATGATGATGTAATATTTGTAAATAGTATGGGCCATGCATATGATGACAATGACTTTATTGATGACATAATAACAATTCCAAGTAAACCATTACAAAATGAACCCCCAGTTGAAGTAAACACATATAAAGCATCTGAAATTTTTAAAGATGTAGTTGATGGTTCCAATGTACATACACAGTTAAAAGAAAAACTCATTAATTCCAGCACAATTGAACAAACTTCCACAGAAATACAAAAAAAAGCACAAATGATAGAACCTCTAGAACAACCAGCCAGAAGAAAATCTCACCATACACACAAAGATAGTAAGTGAAGATGAACCTTTATAAAAATTAAACAATTTTGATATATAAATAATGTTAATTATATTTAATATCCTATTAATATATAATGTTTTACAGGTAAACAACCCTCCACAAAGGAAAGTAAGAAAAAAAGTAATTTATCATCTTCAAAAAAAAGTATTACAAACTCTCAAAAAGAAGAGCGAAAAAGGAAGCTTAAAGAAATTGCTTCCAAAGTCAAAGATGCTGATATTGATAATTCTGATCAAAAATTAGGGTCCAACACAAGTAAATCAGTTACTCATGTTAAAATTACGACATCAAATCGTGGTGCCTTCCTCACTGGTGATGCTACAGTAGTAGACAAATCAATAAGTAATAAGGAAAAAGATAGCTCTAGGAAACACAAAAAGAAATCTAGTTCAAGTACACATAGTAAATCATCAAAACATAAAACTAAAACTGATGAAAAATGTCTGTTAGATAAAAATAATACTGAAAATATAAAAATTGACAAACTTGGTGATCAAAAACGTAATTTAAACCAAGTGAGATCAGAAACTAAAGAGGAAGAAAAACTTCCAAAAGAAACAAAGAGCAAACAAAATTCAAGTTCAAATAAATCAATAAATAGTTCACCGGCACCAATCCCTCTAAAGAACTTAAAGCCCTTAACTGACAGCACAGAGTCACAGCCCAACAAACCTTGCTCCAAAGTGCAGCCTTTCCCAATTCCTAAGAAACCAAAAAAACAAGTTCGCTTTTCGAGTGGTGCAATTGAAGTGTTTGAATTTGAGATTGAACCTGGGAATATAATGAGGAAGACAAGTTCAGTCAAAACAAGATTAGTGGATGCAAGAAAAATGCCAATATTCTCATTAGAAAAGATAACACTTATGAAAATTTTACGTTGGAACCCGCAGTGGTTAGATGAGCAAAAATCTAATGTGGACCCACCACCAATTTTAGGTCATAACAATCCAATTGCTATATTCCATAATTTTCACAGCCACAGTCAATATGTAGGGTATGTGTTGTTTTATATTCATATTAAATCTTTTATTTCATAGAGCGGCAGCGGCACAGAGTCTGATTCTAAACGCACCAGTTGTTAGTTTGATTCCCTGTGCCTATCCTGCTAAATGTTGGATAGAGTGTGAAGCTTTATATATATATTATGTTATTTCATTCTGTATTCTTCATAAATAGAACAATTCTAAAAATTATTACAAAATAGATGTTAAATGGATCTTTATATTTAATTTCAGTGTGTTCTTGAGTACTCTTGAATGTACTCATCTCTAGTGAGTCCGATACTAGTGCGTGCATTACATGTTTTAGAAGTTCTGTCTGAAACATTTTTATATTTTTAAAAGCTATCATTTTTCTAATACTTTCGAAAAGGTGTAACAATAAAACCTATACAAACAATATCCTAAAATTATTTTTAAGGTGTATAGTTATTCAATGGGGACTTATTTTTGGATACCCATTTTAAGTGACACCACTCTAGATAACTTCAAAAATGTAAAGCCACAGTTAAGACAAATATTAAATAAATTGTAGAAATTTTAATGTTTCATTATTTTAAAATATTGTGTACATATATTATTGTATACTATGTATTTATATAATTTACAGGCTCGTAGGAGATTTACTTTTAATGGAAATCTGGGAATGTTTAACTCAAGCATATGTGAGAAACCACAATCAAAATAGCATTTTCCAATTAAGAGTAGAATCATTACCGTCAGTGCCGCCTCAAGAAAAATATTTTGACTTATGCAACCTTAGTGTAAACAGTGAGTAAATAACATTAATAAAAAATGAATTCTCTATGGTAGTGGAACTGTCTGGCGCTGCTCCCCTTTGTTGCTGGTTTGATCGCCACCGAACACGTAATGTGACTACGCTTGTCGAAAATTTAAGTATACAGTGTTAACACAAAATTGAGAAGAGTTCTGCCTACCCCAAAAAAATTTAAACTAAGAAATGCAAGCGATTACTATCTCTTGTATATCAGAAAAATATCTTCTCTTCTTTATTGTTCCCTCGATGCTGAGGATCGCGACCACATGACGATCTCCTCCATTCAGAACGGTTGTAGGTAGAAAAATTTAAACAGTGAAATATTACTTCAAGCTTTACTTTCTAGTCATATAGGTTTTAAGATCTATTATTTGATTTATTATTTGAATATAGATAGTAAATATAGACAGTATAAGTATTCCATCGAACCCTAACGTCATTTAATATTTTCTTCACAATTCTTGAGATTAGAGCGTTCAAATAAACAAACTCTTTAGCTTAATAATATTAGTTTAGATTGTGTAATAATATTTTAAATGAATTATTTCAGTATCGTTACTTAAATCAGAAGAGAAAAGCCTACCGAGAGTAGGTGAAATTATGATTCTTGAATTTGGACCCGAAGATGGCAGAAATCGCAGATTTTTCTTCGTGCACAATGTACGCAGTCTTCCGTCGCCACCGAGTACGTATAGTTTCCTCCATCAAATTGAATACTTTTATGTATCTTATATGCTTCGCAATCTCAACGTGTGAATAATACTTTAAATATTAAAATCCAAACATACACTTTTTCTTTTCAGATAATAAAAATTCATTTTTCAGTTTATCGTTATATGCCACTTTTACTGATAGGATTAAGCTTTTGAGACCTGGTGAAGTTATGCTAGGACGAACATTGGCGTACATAAATAAAGAGTTGATGCTCTTCGATGCGATGGAATATTTAGCAGGGTCACCTTTAAGGAACGCCATTTTGAGACCTAGACCACATGACTTTTCGACCCTGGATACTATGAGTGTAGATGACATGAAGACGCAAGTATGAATCATTTTTTATTAGTTTTATATATGTTTGAGGTAATAATAATCGCATTGAAATAAATATTGACATATATTATTTATTTACAGTGGACATCAACTTTGAATTCAAGACAAAAGCAAGCTGTCGCCCGATCAGTGAACGCAGCACTTGGAGACAGACCAAGCATACAAATGGTGCAAGGACCTCCAGGAACTGGTAAAATACACATATATATATATATATATATATATATATATATATATATATATATATATATATATATATATATATATATATATATATATATATATATATACACGTCTGTTTGTTTACTGTAAATAATATCATCATATTTTTTCAGGAAAATCAAGTGTAATATGCGCTATAGTTATGACATATTTATCTAACGCAATAAGCAAAAAACAACAAAATAGAGGGAAAATTTTGATCTGTGCAACAAGTAACACGGCTGTGGATGAACTAGTCATTAGATTGTTAAATATAAGACAAAGCTTACCCAAAGGTAATATTATCCCATCGTTTTAATGTAAAGTTAAGTTAATATTCGTATGGTTTTCATTATATGTATAATATAGTCTTTATATATATTGAGACGATAAAATATTTTTATAAATATTCGATGCATTAACTATTAATTACGAAAAAAAACTTATTTACGCAAGAAAGTAAGAAATTATAAATTAATTCGTATAATTAATTTATAATATCAATGTAAGGTAAGTAGTTCCCAAATATGCAAGTAAGTATATAAATTAGTATTTTCATGAACAATACCTTCGTGTATTTTTGCTTCGTGTGCTCTATTTTTGCCAAATCAAGATGAAGACACATATGAGTTTTGCCGTTTTTAATCTGTTAGAGTTAATTATTTATGTTAGTTAATTAATTCATGTAAGAAGACCTAACGCTATATTAACCCATTTCTACTGCCCTCAAATAAATGTTACAGAGGAGCGGTTCCGCATGGTGCGGGTGGGGCGGCTGGAGGCGATGCACGCGCGCGCGCGTGACGTCAGCTCGCAGCAGCTGGCGCAGCGCGACGCGGCGCGCGCCCTCGACGCGCACGCCGGCCCCGGACTCGACGAGGAGGTTCGGTTCATTCTGATATTACATTTATACAGTTGTGCGTTGGCTTCAACATTTCATTATTTTTCAAATTCAAAATATGAAAATGCAATTTAGTATAAAAAATTGTTAACTTTTGACTTTTGGACTGATCTTTTATAAGATTAGATATAGGGTAACAGACTTCTGGGGCGGGCACGGACCATCCGGCCTCCTCTATTCATACGCTTAGCTTGTGTCCCTGATATACAAATTGTTCAGACATAAAGTAGAAATTGCTTTTGTAATTTTATAGTATATGAATATATATTCTATTTTTATATATTGTTTTTTGGATTTGAATAAAGCTCGTAGACGACACTTGTATATTATAAATGTATGTTATTAACAGATTTCACATTTAGAAGCGAAAATAAACATGTGGAAAACAGCAGAAAGTGAAGCAAAAGATCCTGTTCGAGTCGCTTACTGTCGGGGACGGATCGCACAGCTCGTCTCTAGAAAGGCTATGGTATGTTCTATAATAATATATTTTTAAGTTTTCTTAAATCTTAACGGAAGTTCGTTAACCCAAAGGTGTTACAAATTAGAAATTGAGATAGAAAGAGATATAAAAATATAAAGAATCAAAGAGCCTGTAGATATAAAAGAACCAAAGACTTAAATTATATTTATACTTAAATTTGTAAGGTATTCTTGAGGACGACATTTAAAAGTTAATTCGAAGTCCATTCCAAAGAATCGCAGATTTAGTTGTTATGAAGTTGGAATGTGAGTATTAAAGAGCAACTGTAGAATTTCTTGCTGGCTGTTCTCTGCAGAACTGACTTCTGAGCTCGAAGTAGGTTCCTTTAAGACTAAACTACGGACATTTTTGTGTAAATTGATAATTGAAAAGTGCTTATATGCTTTAATAAAAATTAAAACTCCGTTTTAGTAATAGTAGAATGTAGATGTTTTAAAGATTATTATCATGTTGTTTACAAACAAAATTAAGGTATATATAGTGATATACTATTTGATGAATTATATTTACCTAACATATTAAAAATGGTTGTGAAAGACCTCCTCTATCACCTTTTTTATTTGTTTATCAGGTACTCTATATAATAAACGTTATGCGATTACTCTAATTATGGTAACTTTGAGTATTTTTTTAATAAACACATAGTTCCGTCCCGGTGGCGGCGGTGGGAGTGGGGACGAGGTGCGCCCCGAGCGGCTGCTGCAAGCGGAGCGCCGCATCGTGGAGTGCGCGGACATCATCGTCACCACACTGGCAAGCGCGCACAACAATAAGATGAGAGCGTAATTACTATATATTTAATTTTTTACAAGATTTTAATTTGTTTTTTTTTATATATATTTCATATGGCAAAGTACTTTTAAAGATCTTTTTTATATTCAAAAGTCAAGAAGATGCTAGACTTTTACAGAAATTAGTAGGAAGGACTAAATATTTTTAAGATGTTACTGGGATAATTCACTGTCACGCTTTGTCTTATTACTCTTATTGGACTGAAGATACTTAAATACCCCACCAGCGAACAAGCGTATGGCGTTTTTTGTTTATACTTTTTTGTTTATACAAAAACTTTTAATTAAAAAACATACTAGGCTGTGGCATTGATATAGCGTCTGATTGTAAATGCTAAGGTTGCGGGTTCAACTTGCAGGTTGAAAAAGCTTCATTTGAGATAAATCATTGAAACATTGGAATCTATCAAAATCAACTAATTGATTACTTTACTGTTGAACAGTGTAAAGGGCCGCATAGCGCTGTGCATAGTGGACGAGGCGGGGCAGGCCATCGAGCCGGAGTCGCTGATCCCACTCACGCTGGACGTCACGCGCCTCACGCTCATTGGAGACCCGCAGCAGCTGCCGGGATTCATATGTTCACAGGTTATTTATCAGTATACGAAACATATATTCGAACAAGACATCAACAGTATTCTGATAGAAACTAGTACACCCAGGTTGGGTGATAAAGATTCCTCTTTTAATATACGTCAAATTAGTACATACGGAGCTGCTTAGCGATTATTATTTATTTATAAAGTAATATTCTGCATACTAGTGATATTTAGAAAGAAAAAATTAGAAAGCGTGTCACAGACGTGCCAGTCGTAGGAGCCGCACGAGCCACTCAGTCAGAGTGAGGACATAGAATATGAGCGAATACTTTGACACTATCCGACTATACGAAGAAAAATACAGATAAAAATTTTAATCTTTGATAAGTATTTTAAAGTAGATTTCATTTAAGTCTAGTCTAAGCCTAAAAGTAAAGTCATCTGACCGTTGTCTCAATCGCAGCGCGCCAAACACCACGGCCTCGGCGAGAGCCTGTTCGCGCGCCTCAGCTCGTGCACGGAGCAGTGGGGCGGCGCCGTCGTGCTGCTGAACCAGCAGTACCGCATGCACGCCGCCATCGCGGACTACCCCAACCGCGCCTTCTACGGCGGCCGCGTGCGCTCCGTGCCGCCCGCCGCGCCCCTGCACGCGCTGCCCCACGCGCTGCCGCCCTACCGGCTGGTGGCCATCGCCAGCGGGGACAAGGGACAAGGTTCGCGTCGTTCTTGTAAATATCTCTACTGATGCACGACCATCACCTTGAGAGGTACAGATAGAGTACATACAGATATAACCACAAGTACTCGCATTGTGGTAATTGTAATTGTAACATTCTTCAACAATTATTTTTAATACTATTCTTGCTCGTTAACTTTAAGTAACAGTTATGTGATATATTTTTACATACAGGTATTTATCAATATTTTATATATATATGTATGTATATTCCATCAATAGCCATAGCTGTGAACGGTGTATGACCTATGATACATTTTAAGTGCCCGAGGTCACTCATCGCAGCTACATACCACAACACAAAAGTATTTATTGCAACCGAGTTTATTTATTTATTTAGATTCACTAGTGGTAATTACATTACATAAAATAGCAAGTAAAGTTTCTTAACTAAGTTGTTCTTAAACTAAATGCATTACCTTTTAAGTTGAATACCGCATGCAACAATAGAGATAGATATGTAACTATTTATACAAATATAATCTACAAAAACAGAAAAATGACAATATTACACATGTTACTTACAACACCATACAATAAATTCTTAATATATTGATTCCTTAAGAAGAATTTACGTTTGTAAATTCTACTAAAAATAAAGAAAAGAAAAAATAATAAAAAATATATAAAAAATAATAATAATAAAACAATACACTATGAAATACACTATCAGAGACGTTCAATTGCGATTTTACGATAATTATATAAAGAGTTTCCGAATGGATCCTAAACGCTTTGCTTATTCAGGATTCTGCAAAAGCGAGACATAGGAGAATTGTTTCCCAAAATGGACATCCGGAAAGGTGTATCGAGACGGTAAGGTAGTTTGCGTGAATTCCTCGGTACTTTAAAATAAAAAGATTGTACCAACGACGGATTATCATATATACTATTATTACTTTTATATACGAAAAGCGAATCCAGTCTTTCCCTTTCTTTTTTCAAGCTTTCTAATCTAAAATATTCAATAAATATAAAGTATCAAAAGTATTTGTTGAGATAAACTTAGCTAGTTATCAATGGAATGATATGTAAAGTTAATCATATAACGCAGGCCCCACCTACGCCAACGAGACCGAGGCGTGGGGCGTGGCGCGCGTGGCGGCGGCGCTGGCGGCGGGCCTGCGCGGCGCCGGCCTCTCGCTCGCCGTCATCACGCCCTACAGCGCGCACCGCGACATGCTGCGCGCGTGCCTGCGGCGGCTGCAGCCGTGAGTCTTCACTATCGTTTTATCGTATTGTATTCTTTTCAGTCTAGGTGCTACTTAATAAATATTAATAAGAGATGTTTTTAATTTACTTTACGACATCAATATTGTATTTGAAAAAGGGACAAAACAATAAAGTTATTATATACTGTATATATGTGACACAGGTCGGACTCCGGCGTGGAGGTGAACACGGTGGACAGCTTCCAGGGGCAGGAGCGCGACGTGGTGGTGGTGTCGCTGGCGCGCTCGCACGGCGTGGGCTTCCTCACCGACGCGGGCCGCATGAACGTCATGCTGACGCGCGCCCGCCACGCGCTCTACGTGTGCCTCAACCCGCTCGCGGTCGTGGTTAGTATTATTAACTAACAATAATGCCACTCTAAATCAATTTTTTTTTTCATGTAATAGAAAATATAAAATATTTGCTGAGTAAATCAACCTCGTAAGCAAAATTTTCATATTATACTGATTGGATTTAATTTTCTTATGTCATTTCGACGGCGGCTTACCTTATAAAAATCACACTCTTCGCCATTGCTGTATATATGTCTTTAGTCCTACAATTCTCTATTTTATTATATCAACATATTTTCGAGACCATTAGAATGAATGTAATTTTGATCCGCGCGTCGAACGTGTCAATAGAGCCTTAGGAAACACTCCAAGATACGAAGACATCTCACAGACATACACACACATATACATTGAATTTAACTAATACAAGTCCAAGTCTACTATTTTTAACAA
Organism: Dione juno; assembly: GCA_037127375.1. NCBI lineage: Eukaryota > Metazoa > Arthropoda > Insecta > Lepidoptera > Nymphalidae > Dione > Dione juno. Next base: position 2,706,852 of record JAXRJS010000052.1, read on the forward strand.
TAGAGTTCCCTCAGCACAATTAAAAAAATACAAAACGTCTACTGTAAAGAAAATATATATATATATATATATATATATATATATATATATATATATATATATATATATATATATATATATATATATATATATATATATATATATTATATATATATATATTTTATAATTTGTTTTGTTTTCTATAAATTATAAAATGATTAAATGTTTCAGAAAAATAATCAATGGCAGACACTGATCGACGATGCCCAAAAACGAAAACTATATGTAACGCTTCCCACTAAAATGTGTCAACCAGCGACGACACACACACAACCTATTCCTCACGAAGAAGTACTCAAACATGTAATTGAATGACATTTGTAAAATTAAATTGATGAATTTTGATTAAATGGATCCATTTATTCAAAATCTTAATACAACTAATGTTTCATGACAATCAACTTAAGTACGAATACATTTTTATTTAGTTGATAACATTGTACCCCATTATATTTTTTACATTGTTCAATTCAATTAGTTATAAAAATTTAATATGTTACAGTTATGTAAGAATAAAAATGTCATATACATATATACTCTCATAGACAATGTCTTTATTATACACATATTTTTAAAACTTTCTAGTTTAAAGTTTTGTACTTTAATAGAGTTAACATAGATAAATATTCGGCTAAGAGTAACAATTCTGATGTGAGTTTCATGTAGAACATGTATTTTTTTATAAATTTAAAGTGCCTAGCTCCACACTATGGAAAGAAAAATATTTTAAAAAATATTATAGGTTTTCTAAAAGCCATCAATAATTGAACAAACCAAAACTTTTCAACAAAATAAATCTTAATAAGTAGGTAAGAAAACAGATTGAAGGACGAAATGACGGACTTGACAGGAGATGAATTCCGAAAATGTTTGTATGCTTATATTTCCACAGCCTATTTAAAAAGGTCGTCCACCAAAGATGGGCTTAATCTTAATGGACCAAACCAAACAGAGAACTACCGACTATTACTGCCTACCCGTAAAAACGCAAGTGCATGAAAATAAATATTAAGCACTATATTATATTAAACATTAGATGCGAATAAATTACACTGGTCAATAAAAATATCACTTTTGTATGTAACAAGAAAATGTTTATTGTAATAAGAATGTTCCAGATATGAATGGTTTGTTTGTGATTAGATTGTACAAATATAGTTTTTATCAGCAATATGAAGTAACTCTACAATGCAGTTGTGGTATTGATATCACCTTATGAATTTCTTATATATTTTACTTCAGGAAAGTCTCGTAAAATCTAACAGTATACTCGGCGAACATACGTCTTGGTAAAAAACGACATTTTCTATACGCGTAATGTCTTGGCGACATCTTTCACTGAAAAGACGTCTAAGTGCGAGGGTAGGAAGGGTATTTTCAATGACATTACAGTCCCAAAATCTTCTTAGAACATAACAGCTCCGCGACAATACTATTATAGTCACGCGATGATGAAAGATTCCCAAGCTGATATTTCCTAAGCTGATATATATTATATAAACACCTCGTTACAAAATTTTGTTGACCAGTGTTATTGTACTAAATAAACACTAATGCATTTATCAATTTTTTTTGTACTTAGTTAAAATAATTTGGTGTCGTGATAAATGTAAGAACCATTATGTTCTGAAAGACTGTGTGGCTCAAAATCACGAAGGTTGCAAATTTCAAAATTGATTTTGATGACAAAATAAATTAAGGCTATAATAATGAATCTTGGTTTATATTGTTGCAAAACTTGTATACTAACATACTTTGACAGGGCAGGGCACAGAATTCCATACTTTTATAGTGATATTGGTTTCTATTAAACATTTTACAGAAAACCATCAATTCGGGAACGTTTTTCTAATTTTGATAAAATCAACAAAAGCATAACAAAGTACATAATTTAAGAATGTTATATATCTATAATATATAAACAATAATGAAAACAATACATACAAAATACTGTAAGTAAAATACGTCAAAAAATGTTAAAAGTTACTATTGTCGACTATAAAATTTAAGATATTTCAAAATATTCTAAACTCGATAATTCGAATTAACGTTACATGAACGGAATGAAAGTTCAGTAATGTATTAAATTATATCTACATAAAAAAAATCAATTTATGCATATTTTATAGAAATATTATAATGTTCCCGGCAATATTCGACCGTTCCAGGAATGACTAAAATATTACCAAAATACATAAAGAAATATTTTAATTATGAACAACGGTTTAAATAACAAAGTTATTTATTTATATTTCCATATTCTTATACTAAAGAAAAATTACTCTTACTATTAATAAATTCTATTATAATTAGGCTTTAATATTTTCTTAAATCAGTCTATTGGAACTTCTATAATCATAGTTATCATGTGTTCTTAACGTTTTAATCAATAATTACAATTTCAGTCTGTTGACCTAACAAAAGTCAATTTAACTAAACTTTTACAAATAATAGAAAAAAATATAAGTAACGTAAGAAAATCAACAATAAGTTCTCTCAATAACGACATGCGAACAAAAAATATATTAAAATACAAAACAAATCTTATTATTTTTCAAAAACGTCAATATCATTATCAAAATAATATTCTATATTTTTTTCTTTTTTGAGCAATGGTATATGTGGAATGATGGAATTTAGTCAAAGTTATCATATGACACATCCTTTGGTTCAAGCTTAAATTTTGAATTTCTCTTTAAGATTCTTCACAGATCTCAAAAAAGTTACTAATATGTCCCCGACATCTTAATCGGTCGATATCTGGCAGGTAGCAATATATCTGAAAGAAATATTTGGCTTCTCAGTAGGCTCTAAAAACTAAGATGTTTCAAGGGAAAACGAGATTTGAATGTATATTTTCTTTGACATCAGACGTACTTGCTTCAACATCAAACTGTTTATCTTTAACCTGCTTTAAATTTTCATCGTCCGAGGAAGATGAGTTGAATACAAGTTTATAAATACTTACTCTATTCTTACATTTTAAATAGTTTTTATCTATTATCATGAGCTCTTCGTCAGCAAGAGATTCAATTGTAGGCATAAAAACATCCTTCAACTTTCCTTAGGTTCAACTACATTTAAGTTACAAGGGCTTGAAAGGTTTTTCTTTTTATAATATTCCTGTCCGAAGTTTTATTTCGTAATATCTTTCGGTTTTTCAGTCATCTTATACAAAACCTTTCTTTTTCTAGCATTTGCCTTTTCTCTTTGACGCAAATAAGCTACACTATCCTTTTTAAGCATTTTTCGAGTTTTTTGTTTATTTTTTACTTTACCAGAAAACTCCATCATGCTATAAATAAGAAACAATGAAATTATGAATGGATTTAATGAAAATTATAAGTGATCCGCCCTTAAATATTGCAACAGTCATTTTGAGAATGTGTCATCATGTCCTGTGGGACTGTTTCCTAAATGACCGTTCACAAAATGACGATTTGAAATGAGCACACGTTTTGATTATACGGCGGTCTTCTTAAAACCTGACTTTGTCATTAGTGAAATATTTGAGGATACTTTCTTATTTTGTGTCGTAAAAAAGAATTTCATCAATATTTAAATATAATACATACGTTCACGAATTGACGGACTATTCTTGTACGCTCTACAAATAATTAATGAAAAGGTACTTACTACTTAGTTTTAATTTATTTGACAATAAGTACACCCACAGCCGGCTTTATTATTGTTTTCTTCGTCAACTGAAGTTTGGCACCGAACGAATGCGTTGCGAAATGACTTGTGCGATGTCAGATAAACTATTTTTGCCTTTTTATAATTAAAAATAAATATTATTTTAGTACCCGTTTCTAAAAGTATATTTTGTACAAAAAAGGCGATATTTTAAGTAATTCCAAGTGTCAAATACCTTAAATTTTTCTATTATTATTTTGACTTGTTTTTGATGATACTTCATTTGGACGCGTTCCTAAAATGACTTTCTATGCATGTATATTGATTTAATTTAAAATTTACTTTATTGATAAATTATATTACACAAAACAGGTTAGTTGTAGTGTTTTATTAGTTATCTTTTATTGAATCAAAATTTAAGACATTGCTAGCAAAGCTAATTGTTCACCTTGGTGATTTTGAGCCGTGTACGTGTTGGTTGTCTGTTCGATGCCCACTTCCCGCTCTGGTGACACAATAAGGACGTTGAGACTGATTTGGGTGGAAAGTGGAATAACTGTTCTCTCTACCATATCAGTTACTATGACTAATGGATAAGATAGAATTTAATGAGTCTGAAAACTGATAACACAAATATTACAACAATAGATTGACATTAACAAACATTTAAATTTGTTAATAAAAACATTAGCTTGCGGCTTCACCCGTTATGTTAAGTCAGAATAATAATATAGCCTACCATGATAAATGAACTATCCAACAGAAAAATAATTAGTCAATTCGAACCTGTAGTTCAACCAAACTTCAGCTTTATAATATTAGTTAAGACGTATTGACATATAGATATATATATCTATCTATCTATATATGTATATATATATATATATATATATATATATATATATATATATATATATATATATATATATATATATATATATATATATATATATATATATATATATATAATTAAGGATATTAATTTACATTTTTGTAATTTTCCAAAATTGTATTTTTCATAGTGTATTAAATGCCATAAAAGTGATGTTTATTGAAAAAACTTAAAACACATTTTTACAAATTGTAATGAGCTAATATTAAAGAAATTTGAATGTTTATTGTCTTTAATTCGATGTAAACCGTTCGTTTTCGAATACTTTAAAATCTATTTATTTAAAAAGTGAACCGAAAGCGATCGTACCATTTTCCTTCATGCCTAAGTAATGTACAAATATCTAATGGAACCCGATGGCCCGACTTCAAGTAGTTTGTGACTACTCACACCTCCTGGAATCTATCTACGGATTCCACGCAGCTTAAAAATTCCAATGGTGGTCATAAATAGATGCACCCCATTACCCGCTAATTCCCATTTTGCGCGTATTATGCCTAAAGCGTTAACTATAGCTACATTCAACGCTAACGGTGTCAAAGGTCAGAGAGGCAATGTGCATTTTCGCTCAATCGCATCAAATTGATATCTTCTGCGTACAGGAATCTTTCCTTAAGCCTAGTGTTTGTAATCGTAATATTGCGAACTATAGGATTATAAGGAATGATAGGGTCTCTCAAAAAGGTGGCACTATCTTTTATTATAAAAGGAATTTGTACAGTGTGCCACTCGACCCTCCGTCTCTTACTAACATCGAGGCGTCGGTATGCCAGGTATTCATGACCGACCGACCTTCCAAGCAACCACTGGCGCTACTTAGTATGGGTGACTTGGTACTTCTGACCAGGGATCTCTATTGTAAACATAAAAGCTGGAATTGCTCCGAAAATCTCTCTTCTCTTTTTTTTTGACGCTGGGAAAAAATGACATTACGCATAGGGGAAGAGTCCCCGCCGGGGGCGGGGACTGGGGTATGTGGGACTCCCCGGTAAAGTCGTTCCCGGTATACCCACTAAAAATACCCAGCGACACTCTGACCTCACCTGCGTGGAGAGGGCCTGGGAGTCCATAACGTCCAGGCCCCTGCCAGTGACTGCCCGCCCTTTGGCAGGTGGCAGGCAGGTACGATCCGAAGCATCCATGCCCGGACAGCACCTGCACAAGACGTAGGGAGAGGGAGCCATGCCGCCGAGCGAGCCAATCCCTCAGGACGGGCCCGATGGCGTCCAGCAGCCGTCACCCAAACGGCGCAGAGGTGAGGTCCTCCGCCTAGTGCCGAGTGACGGCGTCCCTCATCTCCCGGCAGATTTCCTCACGCTCCCCCGAGTCTGGGCGCCGGTTCAGCGCCCTCTGACCCGCCGTCCACTCGTACACTCTGGCGAGAACCCAAGCCTCGAGCTCCCAAGGATGGGTTCTCGCCAGAACGCACGCCATCGCAGAACTCACTGTGCAATACGCCCGTACGCTGTACAATGGCCCTTTGTGGCCTGCGGATGGCAGCAGCGTTCTCCCGTCGGCACAGTGAGTCCGCCCATATGGGAGCCCCGTAGAGGGCCATGCTCCTCAGTATGCCGGCGTATAGATGCCGGCATTGTTCGCCGGGGCTCCCGATGTTCGGGAGCAGCCAGAGAGAGCACTCGCAGTCTTTAGCAAGCGCGTCGACAGCACACTGAAGTGTGCTGAAGCGACACTTGCTATCAAGCACTAGGCTCGGATATTTAATCTGGGTCTTCACCTCGATGCGGGCACCCTCCACGTGGATATGGGCGTCCGGCGGTTGGCACTGCCGAGGACCGTGGAAGAAAACGGCCTCGGTATTTTGTAGTACCAGTGTCAACCCTAGGCGGGAGATTTGATCCACCACAAGTGAACCTCCCGCCGAGGCCAAGCTAGCCTCTCCGAAATTTCTCCCCTGGGCAGTTAGGAGAGTGTCATCTGCATAGCAGATGACAGAGCAGAGACAGGGCAGAGACGTGCCACGGGGGAGATGTCCCCGCAAAAGCCAGTCGAACCCGATGTTCCACAGGAGCGGTCCTGAACAGAACCCAGTGGGACACCGGACTCGACGTTGTAGCTTCGGATCTCACCCGACTTGTTGGCTAGGCGGACTGTGCGACCCTCCAAATAGTCCGCCATTAGCCCCCGCAGATACTGAAGCATTCCTTGGAAGCGGAGCCAGCCAGCCAGAGCCTCCAGTACGATGGTGTGGGGAATGGAGTTAAAGTCGTTGACTTTGTCGAACGACACAGCCAATAGTCCATCCCCCGCAGCCATCGCCTCCCTCACCTGTCCCTTGAGACGGGACAGGGCGTTGACCGTCGAACTGTTATATCGAACTTTTAGTTCAAGGTTTTAAAAAAAAAGATTTATTTTAATTAAAGTATTTTTATTATTAAGAACTAGTATGATATAGAAATAGTATGATATAGAAATAACTCGAATTAGAATTAGAAATCCTTAGGCAACCTTTCTCTAAGGAATTGAGACGGAGACTAACTAACTCTTAGCGGCTGATAATATGGGACACTATGCTGTTTAGCTGACGCGGCAGCGTCAGTCTAGGGATAGGCAAATATGTTTACAGGGTTCGGGTATAACAGAACGCTCAGCTCGAAAACCGAAATGAGCGTCCGATAGGTCCAGGCCAATTGTGTGTAGGTGTCTGTTGACACGGGCGGCGAGAATCCTCTCGAACATTTTACCGACCTCATCGAGCTAAACGATGGGTCGGTATGCCGAGGGGGAATCCGCCGGCCGCCCTTCCTTACGTAGAAGGCGGGGGAGGCAAAGGAGGACCAATTGTCCTCCTTCCATGGTTTCGGAAACCTCTCGCACGTCAGACACCCATTGAAAAGGTCCCGAAGCCTTTCCCCCATCTGGGAGACAGCAATGACAACCACCTTGGCGGGGACGCCGTCCGGACCTGGGGGCGTCTTCTTCGCCCGGAGGTGGAGAGCCGCCATCTTCACCTCGTCTTCCGTCACCGGAGGCACCTCCTCGGCCGATGGAGCCGCACAGCGCGGGGCGTTCATCACTGGTAGGGTGAAGTTGTCCCTGCGCGAAAACAGGGACTGGACCACCCTATCAAGGAACGTCGGCTCGAGGGTCTCGGGAATTGGGGGACCGCACGGACGCAGCTTGTTGCGCGCCGCCTTATACGGCCTCCCAAATGGGTCAATATCGAGATCTTCCGACATCTCCACCCTCGCGCTGACCTGTGCTTCGACCATTCGCGTCGTCAGGGCAGACTTCGCCTCTTTGTAGGCTGCATAGAGGCGGCCCTCGTTGTCTACGTCGCGTGTATGTGGACTGTGCCCCTATTCAGGAGGCACAAACCGGACGAGACGGACCAAGACTCCAGCTCGCGTTCTCGGGCATCGGTAGTTGGATTACCCCTTACCACCGACTTGGCGTTGAAGTCGCCAACCACTAGCACCCTGCGCTGCACCACTCTGCCGGCCACTATGGAGAGGACTTCGAGAAAGTTTTCGAAGTCCGTGAGTGGCCGGTTTGGGGGGATATAGACCCCAATGAGGGTCACCTCACCCCACGTGGCGGCTACGTATCCCGGTCCCCTCTCTAAGAGCGCGAGAGGGGAGGGGAGTCTGTGGAAGACCGCGTCACCAGTGCTACCGAGCTCTCCCAGCCAGCTGCCAGGGACAAAGTACGGCTCGGCGACAACCGCCACGTGAACCAACCACTCCGCAAAGGTTTGGACCAGCAGGTACTGGATCGCTTTGCAGTGGTTGGTGTTCGCCTGGAGAATGCGATGAGTTCCGATCATCATTCAGTGTTCATCGCATTCTCCTCGGTGGCCAGTACTGTAACGGGGGTCTCAGTGGCGGCGGCAGCAGCAGGCCGCGCCTGCGCTTTCCCCTTCCTGTTTGGAGGACTGCACTTCTTGCCAGTCATCACATGGTCTGCGGGACAACCAATGGCAGCACATACTGCGCAGTGCGGAGTCGCAGCTTCGCAGGTGGCGGACTTGTGCCCCTCCTTTCCGCAATGGAAGCACAGCCAATGCCAAAGCAGTTGAAGCAGCGCATCGGCTTGTCCTCAAGTGCCCGGACCCCGCCGGAGCTTAGCCCGACCGGGAGACGACCCTTGGCCAGGACTGCCTTAGGTGCCACAACTGGGCACTCCACCTGCATAGTGCCCATACCTCCACGATCGGATCTAATGGCCCGGCCCTTGACGGCTGTGACGGCGCAGCCTCCCGCCGCCGCGACCGCGGCTACCACCTCCACTTGGGTGACCGAGTCGTTGAGGTCGGTCACGGTTCAAGCTGCGCAGGGTTGACGCTAGCACGAGCCCGCCGCAGTACGGACTCGTACGTCTCGCCACGTCCCGCTGCCTCTGCGGTCAACGTAACCACAACCAGGGGGCTTAGGGGCCGACTTCTTCCCCTTCCGCTTCCTAGGTGCGACCTTCGTCCAAGGCGCATTGGAAGGGGTGATGGTGGCGCTTCACTGTTTCTCTTGCCCTTGCCCTTACCCTTGCCCTTAGGCTGATCCCGCTGGGCTGTGGCCGTTGAAGGACCAGGAGGGGCCGGTGCGCTAGGCGTCACCTTATCCGCCACGAGCGGAGGGCGGAGCCGCTTCTCTGGTAGTAGCCGGTTCTCTATGGCCGCGAAATATGTTCTGATGAAGGCCCTCTCCTCCGTGACAACCTTGCGGATGACATCCTCAAGGTTGGAGGGGAGGGGCATCGCCGCTGGACCTTCCGTCCCCTCAGGTCGAGCTGTGAGCTCGGCAACGCGCGCGTGCGGACCGGAAACCTCCTTCTGCAGGCGATCCACCTTCGCCTGCAGCTGCCGCGTCTCGTCAGAGGTGATGCGCTGCGCCAACTCCTTGACGATGCCGAGCAAGCTCCCTGCTCAGCATTTCAGAGCCTTTTGGAAGGTCCCCATCAGGTTGGAGGAATTGGAGGCCACCTCCAAGATCTCCAGCTGGTCCTCCAGAGCCATGCGCTCCATTTCCTCTACGGAATGGAGCGCGTAGAGGACAGTGGATGCGCCGTAGCCAGCCCGGGCTCTGGCGGTGCGCGCCTGCTTCTCCTTGGAGGCGATCCTCTTCTCCAAATCCATCTGAACCACAACCCTCTTGGCGGGCTTCTCCGCAGTTTCCGGAGAGTCTCTGGAGCTCCGCCTGAAGAGAGCCCTCTTCCTCGACTGGCGCATTAAGGAACCGCAGTTCGAACCACTAGCAGCGGACTCCATGTCGGAGTAGTTCGACTCGAATTCGCTCCCTCTTGCCACACTGACCACGGATGGTGCGTGGCTTGCCCCCGATGCCGAAGCATCACGGGACTTGGGTTGGCCCTGGGAAGGGCCTTTGGGTTGGCCCTGGGAAGGGCATTTGGGTTGGCCCTTAGAAGGGCCTTCGGGTTGAGGGACGCCCGGAGGCGTCCCTCAAAAGTTTGAACATTGCTACCTATAACCAAAAAACAATATCGAAAACAGCAAGACAATGATGTAATCGATGTACAGCGTTCGTTCGCCGCTGGCCTGCCACTCCGTTATGGTGGTCAGGCTCAACGTTGCCCGGGGAAAACTACGTGGAAGTCAACGCTGTGGGGAACCCCCTGTTGTAAATCCCCCTACACCGACCCGTTTTGCCCTCGTGGCTCTGCCGAGGTTCTGAATATAATATCGACCAATGATATATGCAATGTCGACCTACATAGAGACTTCGATCTGAAATCGATTCTAGAGTACTGCAGAGGCCTATCCAGGCACTACTTCGAGCGCGCAGCTACTCACGCGAACCCTACTGTGTGTGACTACACTCCGTACGCTAAAATTAAGCTCAGACGCCCGCGTAGCGTTCTATTAGACCCAGATGATCCCATTACAGTTGCTAATGCTCCATATGTAGGTAGGAAGCACAAAACACATACACGACACTCACACCGCCGTCGACGGAAACGACGACGAAGTCCAGCATATTTGACGGCCCGACCGCGCGTTGGCGTGGCTGGGCCCAGCGGTTAGGGACTGCTAGGTCCCTGCAGATTAGTCTAAGTTTCTCCAGCTGCGTCTTCAGGTCGCGGCTGGTTTGCTAAGAATAGGGAACATCCTCCAGCCCTCTAGTCGGCCGCAAGCCGAGGCTCGAGTCCCGCAGGGGACGCCCTTGCCGCCGACGTTTCCTCCCAAGCAGACACGACAGTGCAGAGTACCCTCTTCTCTCCCCAACCGGTATCGCTGTCAAGGCCAATAGGGCTAACAGCATTAATCTCGCATAAAAAAATAAAAAAATATCTAATTTCCTGAAAATTTATTTAATTAATTCAACAAGATAATTTTCTACTAATTATCATCCGTTTCACTCTTTTACCTTCACGTGAATAAGGTTCCCCAAAGAGATAATATTGTAAATACAACAAGTTGAAACTGAATTTACGAGGTACATGACAACATAATATGTTGAAAATATTTTGGCAATCTTACTTGCTATTTTATCGTTAATGGACAAATGAGGATTTAAATAAAAGACAAAAATTACAAATAAGATGGTTTTTTTAGCAAAATACTAAATTTAGTAATTATATCCATTGGATGTATAACATAAAATATCCATCTGCATGCCACACATTTATCAACATACTGATGTGTATAACTTAAATACAAATTAGAGTATATTGTTAAATGTACAGTGCCTTTAATGTAGGGCGGTGTCACGCACCCTGTAACTGAAGCGTCAACCTCTTGTTGTGTAACAAAAATAACAGCTTATATAACAAACTAAGACACTAAACTAAGTTAATAATCATATAACTTAAAAAAAATGGTATCTATTGAATCTAGTGTAATATTTATAGTAAATAAATATTATAAATGCTTACATAATTCAGGAATATAACTAATTTTATAATTGAAGCAATGATTTGTTTGGTAAAAGAATTTTAAGTATACATTCTAGCAGAAATTGACTCATTTAAAGTGTATAGACGAATAGAAATATTTGTTTGATTTTTCCTTTTAATAAATATGTCAGAAGACATAAAATAGCTCATTATTTGATAATTACTTTGAGAATACCATTTTTAAAAACGAGGTTTACATAACGTCATTGTGTTAAATAGTAAAGTTAGAAATGCGTCATTGTATCTTAGTGGTGAAATAAATTGAGGAAAGCGAATAAACTATATTCTTTAACGTTTAGAGGGCAAGTTGCAGATAAGTCTCATTTGATATTGTAATATTAAAAAATAAAAATTTAAATGAATGTCACAATTTGCGCATTAGCTTATGACAAATCTATGTTTTAATTTAAAAGGCAATGTTTGGTTTAATTATTGACAAAACAGCAACAACTGCCTATAAAAAGACCACTATCACTTACAAAATGCTTCAATACGTTTTAATGTTCCAGAAAATTCATTGTGTAGTTTCTAGCACTCATATACAAACAAGTTACGACTGAAGACCGACTATATTCTTTAACATTTCCTACCTATTATATTTGAACTTTAAACATCTAAGCATATTTTCTTACAATTTTACTATGTTGTTATAATTATGCGTCCGAGTTTATAAGTATTTATTTTACAAAAATATAAGCACATGTCGGTATTTACAAAATAAAGTCGGTATTTACAGAACTAGTTAAGAACTCACTTATGATTATATACGCACAGTGTACTGAGACTTGTTTAAACACCACTATTAGTATCCAATCAGTTCTATCCTATTTATGATTTAAATTATTGAGCTGTTTTAAAATAAAATATGAGTTACATACATTATAAATAATATCTGTTGATTATATTGGAAAATATATTTCTTAAGTGCATATCAAATTACAAAAAAATGTGTCTTCTTCAGTATAATACTGTGAGCCTATTACATATTGTAATAAATAGCCATATAATTATATTCAAATATTCACTAAATTTTTTAATCAAGCATTATGATAAAATAATCAATCATTACATTTTATATGAACAGTCTCAGTGGAACAGATGTATGACATTGTTGCAATAATGTAGTTATAATATGTTACATTATTTAAAACATTGCTCAGACTAGTCAATAATATATTTTAACACAAAAATTAGTCTACAGAATGAAATACAGTTAGTAGTTGTCACATTGCAGTAATGATGACATTTTAGAAAATTACAAGTATATTCTTATATATAGACAGAAATACAATATTTTGAAGAAAGTCGCAAATTAATCACTTTATTCATATAAAATTTAAATCTTGCATTAGATAACACTTCAAATCACTTTTCTATAATATTTTATGGCTATGGTGGAATTGTCTGACATAACCTCACAACTACTATTTTATAACTTAGATTTACTTAAATCGGCTATATTATTTAGCTAATTGTTTTAAGTCCATTCATCTATATACAAGGATAATAGGGGCCAGGGTCAACGATGCCGCGGGTAGTGGTGACCGTTGGAGGCTGTGTACCTGCAGACGACAGAATCATTTATGAATCAAATATATTTAGTCGAAACGACAGATGCTATTTCTATAGATGTTTTGGGCTTAAATTAATAACGTATATATTGTCAAGTAAATTTGAAAATTTACATGATATATTCAAAGAAAAATTATTTAAAAAATAATAAACTAGAGTCAATCAAACGCAACCATTTAGCTTGCGTTTTAAATGACATCGCAGTACTTGTACCTACTGTGTTTCTCGACTTTATCTCATATATATTTTCAGTTTTAATTGCTATACAGTAAAAATCGTTCTTGCAAATATTTTATAGTGCCGAAGTGCAAAGCATCATTGGAAATATACAGTTAAATAGTTTTTTCGTATATCACGCGATAAGAAGAAACACAAGGATTTTGACGGTTAATTTACTGTTTTCTAAATAACTTTCTTTCTTGAATAATTTCTCCAATTCCTGATTATATTATTGTTAAAATCATTTAAACAAGTGAGAAGTTAGTTTTGCGTTACTTATAAAGCAGTAGAAAGTTCGGATAAAAAGTAACCTTAATATTAATTATTATTATCGATTATAATTCATACATACAAATCATTATATATTTTTCTAATATTGCCTAAAACCATACTAGAGTTAATTTTGATAATATTACATACAAATTTTATAAATAGGATTTTTTACTTTATTTTATATTATCTTTATCACAGAACTGTTTTTCTAACAAACACTACTTACACCAATTTAAATTTTATGCATATTCTTATTTAATCGCTACCCAAGTTCTTTAGGAGTTTAAGCTTTATCACTTTGATCACTTTTTCCTTTCATGATACCTAAATAACAATGTTGACACCATTACGGTGCAATAGAAGTGTCTGAATGTGGGTGATCTATTTACAAAGCGCGGCGTTAAAAATTTAATATACTTACAATTTCTTTTAAAACAGAAATTTCTTAATATTCTTGTGATAAATGGTCTGGTAATAAATTTAGTGTAAGAAATATACCTGTTGGATCTCTTGTATTTGTTGCTATGATGTTTATTGAAATGATGAGCTGGACGACGATCGCCGCGATATTTGAAATTATTATTACCCCAATGTAATTTATTTTGCTTTTCCTGTAAAAAGTATCGTTATTATTTGATAGTATATAAAATGATAATTTTAATATATTTTATAGTAAAATAAAATATTTTTTCTCAAAATATTCTTGGTATACCTGGAAAGGATTATATCCGTTCCTATTATTATTGAACCGATTGTAATGGTGAAACTTTTTAATTTTTTTGTTTCGACCGCTATCCATATCGTCTGCGGCCTCGTGAGCACGTTTTCGTTCGTCGCGTCTCTCCTCAAACACCTGTAGAGTAGTCAATTTATAATTAGACATTTATTATTTCACTAAAGACAAAATACTATACGACAATAATTAATAAGTTTTAATAATAATAATACTAATTCATTGTCCAAAGTAACCATACCTGTCGCGACATTGCACTATGCGTTCCATTCCAAGAAGTGACGGGAGCCCCATAGCCGCGATGAGACAAGCCGTGCAGATGACGCGTTGTCTCCATAATGGCGGCGGAGCCGGTCGAGGCAGTGGCGGTGGCAGCGAGAGCGGAGGCGGACGCAGCGGCGGTGGCGGGGGCGTCGGTGGAAGCGGGAGCGCCCGTCTCGCCCGGCGGGCCAGGCGGTGAAGCAGTCGCTGGTGCAACAGTCGCTGGGGCGGCCTCGCTTCGGTCGCTGACAGGCGACATACTACTGACGCTAGTGTTAGGACTGTCTTCGTCGGTTCGGCGGTCATCTTTGTCTCTTATTCTAAAAATAGGGTTTAACTTACTTATAATATAGAAAAATTATATTGATTTTTTTATTATTGAACTGCAGTGATGCACACACAATTTCGTAAAATATTAGTGGAAAGTAAAAAAAATAATCTTATATCACATATATAGTTTACTTATTAGATTTAAACAAGCCCATGGCAAAAGTAGTAGTTTTATCTTTGACAGATTGAAAATTTACTATCTTAATACTCTCTATCTGCTATTGCTATTAAAAATCTTGATAAAATTTTCAACTGAGCTATCAGCGACAAATATTGTAAAGTAAAAGTAATTAATAACAATATGAACGACAACTTACTTTTTATTAGTATCACCATTAAGACTAGGGCTCAAGAGAGGACCACTCTTTTCCTTGGAGACTGTCCAAGCGTGGTGCATTGCCTTGGTAGTGACTATAAGGCCTTGTGGCGACTCACATCGACTCGGCTTTGGCTTGCGAGACGGCTCGTCGCCAAGTCTCTCGATACGCTCGTCACTACTAGACTCGGAATCATATGGTACCAATTTGGAATTTCCATTTCTTTGCACATGATTCAAAACATCTGCTTTATTCATTTGTTCCTCCAATTTCTCCAGTGGTGATTTTAATGCTTTAACTATTGGCTTGCTCACTGGTACCAACTTGTCTACAATTTTAGAGCCCATACAATTTATAGCTTTGACATCTGAATCAGTTTTTGAAATCTTCAGTTTCATATGAAACTCTTCACTAGCCTGTTTCTTTATGGTAAAACTAACTTTTCTCTCTTCATCTAATTTATAGGAAGATTTATCCACACCATTTACTACCTTTGGTCCTATAACTACCTTCTCTACTTCGCCATTCTGTTTTACAACCCAAGGTTCAGATATGGAATTACTTGACTCCATAGATTTACTTAATGTGGAATTTAAAATTATAGGTTTAATTTCAGATTTTGAAGAATCAGAACTATTTGAATTTAATATTATAGGTCTTCTTTCATCATTTCTGTAAAATGTTAATTTTAGAGGGCTCTTCTCTCTATTAAGAATATTATCAGACATCTGTGGTCCATACATAACATTAGAGGTAGATGCTGTTGGTGCATTTGAATCTTCTATAGTATTATCCTTTTCAAAGAACATAATATAAGCATTGGTTCCTAGCACTGCTGAGAGAGGTAATGGTCTAACAGAGCTATCATCAAATTGGTAATAGTTGCTATTAGGAGCTTGTCCTATTGCAGTGTAATGTCCACAATTTTGGGAAGGACCTAGATGAGTCACTAAACTTACTAGTTTATATGACTGGAAGAAAAAAAGAAATTATACATTTCCGAATAAATAAATCTTTGGACTATACTTAGATTTGGACTAAAAATATGCATGCAAGCTGAAAATATTTTACTATACTCACTAGTTGTTGTTGACCAGTTTTTATATACATGTATTTGCTGAGATTAATCTTTTTCCGAAATTGAACATGTTTTGAGAGTTTCCCACCAACAAGAGAAAATCGTTTAAGAGCAATACAAAGTACCATTGGTGCTCTCTCTACAAAAAATTGTTTTGTTGCAGATACCTGTAATGAAATATTTTATATATTTATTTTAAATGATTTTTTTTATATTCTTTATATTATATGTTATGTTTTTATATTTTTCTATTATTTCCAAAAAAACCCAAATAGATAATAAAAATATTCAGATAGTTTCATGTAAAATTCACGAAAACCAAATATTTTATATGTATTTTTGGTTCTTTTTATTTTTCATATAATAAGTAATAAAGTCAATTATACCTTCTTGTTACATGCTTCACATTTATATCCTAGATCTTCTAGTCTTTCTCTTGAAAAGAATGAATCCAGTGCTTCATCTAATGTAGAGTGCTTTCTGATGTCTAGCAATAAGTCCTAAAAAATTATTGTTCTTAATCACAAAATATGTCACAAATAAAATGTTTTATATATTTAACCATAAAAATAAAATATTACCTGAAAATGCTGATAGGTAGTGGACAAATGTTGACAGGCAAGGCAGCGGACAGTTGATCTCAAGTAGCCTCCAAGGATTTGGTTTAATGGAGTTGTTTCTTTGCTGTATTGTTCCAATTTCTCTGAATTTACAAAACGAGACAAATAACATTTTTCCATTGCTTCCACAAGGTATCTGAAAATATTCAACAATTTAAAAATGTAAATATTACACTTGAAACATTAGGAAAGTCATTTTACTGTCAGATTGAGTAATCAAATGAGTAGTGATAAATAAAGCAAAAGTAGTCAAGTTTTCTGCTATAAATCAAGTAGAACTTTAGAGGATATGTTTGAAAACTAGTTGATGAATGAAGGGACACGTTTTGAATATTTTAGCTGCATTTCTATCTTTTCTTCAGGAGATAAGTGTTTAATATTATTACCTTAAAAATTCATGTGCATCTTCTTGACGTCCTGGAGTTAAATGTCTACAAATAAGACGAAGTTTAGAGTACACTTGCCAAGGTTTGATAGATGCACTGCCATTTTTTTGGGTAGCCATAAGAGTAGCCCTCATACCACAAATGACACAAGCCTCTAAAATATAAAATAAATATTAGAAAATGGATGCTTTTACAATATTTTCATAAAAATTGTAAAAGACTTTTTTAAATTCCTAACCTTGCTGATTACATTTATCTGCATGAACTGCTTCAGATACAAGCCAATTGGCAAAAGCGGGGACATGAAATAAAGCTTGTAGCGTCGAGTTGAGATAACAAGTGTTGCCCACATTTTGCATGCCTGCACCAGCTGCCCAGGCATTCTGCCATCCTAGTTGCACTTTTTCGACAGGAAAAAATATCCTTTTTGGTTTAGGCAATCCTTCATCCCCATTTTTTGTCCCCTCTGAAACATCATTAAATTTTATCAAATATTTGTATTCAATTACAATATAATATACAATGAAACTATTATATTATATTGATATTAATGTAAAATTTCGTAAAAGTTACACATAATGGTTGTAAATTTTGTCTAATTTATTTTATATATATTTAGAAAAATTCAAGAACTATTATTTATTTTTTGCAACACATGGTATTTATTGACTTTGTACTTTTCTATAGAAGTGACATGTTTTTTACTTTAGTAAATATTGACATCATGAAAAGATAACCTCACGTACATCCGTAAATATTATATGTAGAGGTTAAATATATAGCAAAAACTTACCAATAGACTGACTGGTCGAACTAATTTCTCTTTTAATAAGTTTGCCATCTAGAACTGGCTTCTTAGGTCGTATAACCACATATTTTGACTTCAAGCCATCTAAGACATTGCTTTGATAGTCACCAGATTCTTCAAATTCAATCTTGGATAGTAATACACTTTTTGCTGATGAATAGAGTCTGCTATCTAATAGTGATGAGTTTTGAGATTCTTCAGGTTTAAGAGATAAACGCAATGCGTTTGATACTGGGTCACAAATTGAAGTGGGCATTTTACCTCCAAAACTGCACTATCACGTCACAATATTTATCAAATTACAAGGTAACACATGATAATTAATCAAGTTTAACGCTGTTACTATAATGGAACAAATATAAATATGTTATTTTTTAAAAAACCATGTGTATATTTTAAAATAATGAGTCCACAGCACGAAAAAGGAAAACGCACACAATCTAACCATACGCGGTGGTAAAACCATAAGTTATAGACGATATCAATTAAAAGCATATTATTGTTTATGGTAATAAAAATGCTTCAAGCCTATTTTGTAATATTTTAAATGGGTTTGCAACCAAATTATATTTATAATTATAAAAAGTAATTTTGAAATTATTGTAATTATCTTACTGTCAATATAATTTTTCTTTTTTTTAATTAGGATAATATACTAAACGAATAACAACTATAATTATACGAGGCGTTATAGGTATGCAATGTTTGGCGTTCCTTCCTCTCCGGCTAATAATATATCGTGAAATTTTAAATGTTTACTTACATGTACTAATTAAGTTTTAGAAAAAATAATGTGCTATGTTAATAATTTAAGTGTACTAAACTTAACGTATATTTTTGTTTCAATTCATTTTGTTTCTTACTCTTTGAAGTAATAAATATGTAAAAAATAGTTTAACTAAACTTAGGTAATAATTTAAATGCGATTTCTCAAAGTAATGCTGTAAATCAATGGTTCATGGTGGTTTATCATCACAGATTACATTTACACAAGTGGTTCCTAATAACTGAGCTGCTACTTAGCAGTTAGCAGTTGGCACTTGCACACTGACACTTGTCAAAGTCAGCATAAAAATTATTAACCTGCTCTTTGAGCAGTTTGATTGTAAGGTTTTTAGATTAAATGAAAATATACTTAATCATTGCAAATACATAGTATTAATATTTTAAACGACATATGAAAAGTGTTTACATTTCAAGTAGCAATTACTTTTTGTAACAGGCTTATTTTTGGGTAGGTAGTGAGCGCCGGTGAAATTGTGATCATGGCGAATCCGTCATCAGGCGTTGGTAAGTTTTTCGTTTTGTATAGGTGACGTATTTTAATCATAAAACCATTTAAATATCGCATTTCAATTATCGATTTTTTTTTCTTACCTTTGTTACACTTATTTCAGTGGTTCCTAGAAATTTTCGTCTTCTAGAAGAACTTGAGCAAGGTCAGAAGGGAGTGGGCGATGGAACGATTTCTTGGGGACTTGAAAGCGATGATGATATGACTCTAACTCACTGGACTGGAATGATAATTGGCCCACCTAGGGTAAATATATATATATATATATATATATATATATATATATATATATATATATATATATATATATATATATATATATATATATATATATATATATATATATATATATATATATATATATATATATATATATTATATATATTTTATTTTTTAAAACAGATATTTTTTATTTGTATAAACATATAATAATGCATATATTAAGGAAACTATTTTGATCTTACAATAGAATCAGGATCTGCAATATGTTTTAAACTTTACTTACTGTAAAGTCAACAATAATGCTAATAAGCAAATTAGATTATGTTAAAAATACATTATTATTGCTTACTTTCACTTAGGCATCAGTAAAAGTGCTTTTGTTCATGTTTACCATTAGTTATTTAAAATAAGCAATAATATTTGTTTATTTTAGACTCCTTATGAAAATAGAATGTATTCACTGAAAATTGAATGTGGAACACGATACCCTGATGAGCCTCCAACTGCTAGATTTATTTCTAGAATCAACATGAACTGTGTCAACAGCCAGACTGGACTTGTAAGTGTTAATAATTACCTTATAAGTTGTAAGTGAGGTAAATAAAACAGAAGCATTTTTTTATGAATTGTTATTTTTTTTAGGTTGACAATCGACAAGTTCCTATCCTGGCCAGATGGCAACGTGATTATACTATTAAAACAGTTCTGCAGGAGCTGAGACGTCTAATGACTCTTAAGGAAAATATGAAACTTTCTCAGCCACCAGAGGGTAGCACTTTTTAAATATTCTTATTATACAAATTGTCTCAATAACCTAATCTGCTCCTACATTGCTAAAAAATTAAATACATTATTATTTTTTTTGTAAATCCAACAAATTTGTAGTTAATAATATTTGGCATAATTTCAAGTGCTGATAAATGTCAGTAACGTAAATATGTTAACATTAATAAAGATGATCTTTATGCATTTACTGTAGGTAGTTTTCACAATCCACTTACTCAACATATTCAGTGAATTATATGAGAAACTTACAGTTTGTCAATATTTTGAATTTAATCCTAATTACCTACTTGTGGGGTAATATCAATTTATTTATCTATACCTAAATTATTGTGGCCTTTAAAGTCTAACTTGCTTTTTGTATAATTAGAGCTAGATTTACTGATTTATTTTTTGGGTGACTGGTATTGCCTGTGTTTATGAACAATATATTATTTTGCATTACAGACAACTATTGTATTTTTTGTTTTATATTCAATAAGCATAATTCCAAAGCAAACAGAAACATAAAATTTTAAGGTAAAAGTTACTTCTATACAAATATAATCACACAATTAATTATAAAAAATGCATATTTTTCTTAGTTTGTCAAGTGTAAAATATTTTAGGAATTTATTTCTTAGAAACATAAGATGAATTACTACTGTTTGATTGTAAGGCTTTGCATTGTTTGTTTCATGTAACAAATACACCATTTTATATAATACATGTCTATAAAATGGCTTTTCTACATATTCATTTAAAAGTAGATCCCTTCAAGCCATATTTTCCACTTTGCGTGATTTTGTTGTTACAAACCATAATGCTAAGTCAAATTCTTTCATAGCATTAATATTTTTACCAATGTATAATTAGCAAAGGTAAATAAATCAAATAATACTGTCAAAAATGTTATTATTTCATGTTTACATGTTTACTTTGAAGCTGCAAGAGTTTTAGGTAGGGGTGAAAAGAGTCCACAGAATATTTTCTATTTTATTATGAGAAAACATTTAAGCGAAACATTTAAACAAATTGATAAATTATATGATCAACTACATTTCAAAATTAAACATAAAATACTGTAAAAAAAATGCTAAAATTAGATCTACTGGCAAGGTAATATAAAATTTCAAATCAATATAATATTAATTGATACATTAATATCTGAATGATTTATTACCTACTGTGATTTACAGCCACCTTAAAAGCCTACTTTGTGCCAATAGAAATGGCTACCAGGTACACATTAATTAGAATATCAGTTAGTACTAAGGCTACTTACTAGGATATAAATTTTGTAATGAGATATTTGATTTTTATTTTCAATTTAGTAGGTCTAAATTAATATTAAAAAATATGCAGCTTTTTATCATATACAAAAAATCTCATTGTAGTGCACCTCTGTAAATATTTATGTTATAAGCATGTTTATGTATTCCACTTATTTAACAGACAATGATTAACAAATTTAAAAGAATTATTATCACAGCATTCTGCCAAATGTTAGTTAAATTTTATAAGTCATTGATAATTGCAATTAAGCATAGAAATAATATTGTTGATTTCATAAGAAAACAGACCTAGATTTAATTAAAATACGCAGATATTTCAATATTTATTATTTGTTATTGCTTACATTAAAGTAGTTATATACCTAGACATAGTAAGAAAATATACAAAAATATTAAATGGGATGCCATTGATAACCTAACACAAATTTTTACAATCGCATATAATTTTACATATTCTATTATGGCGGAGGGAAGAGAGTATTAATGTGCTTTGAACATTTCCAAGATAATCGACTTGAAATACATACGCTATAAGCTAACCTAACTCTATCTGTACAATACTATATATGCATCATATACAAGTTGAGAAAATTAAACAATTGCGTTCCGTCTGCTGAGCTTGTCGTCTTATTCGAATCGTACTGTTAAAAGTACAACAAAGTGATTAAAAATTTGGTTACCTCAAAGTTACTCAATGTTAATTAAAATATTTTTGATTTCTTGCACAATTTTTGTTGCAAACAAACTTAACACAAAAAACTTCGCTATGAACCAAATGATTATTAGTTGAATTAAGTAGGTAAGGCTGAATTTATTGTACTGGAAAAAATCTAGATATTGAATAGATGAATAATATTTAATGTAGTAGTCAAGCGCTACGTGTTATGATGTTTCGGAGTTTCGCACGATTACCCGCGCAAGCTGGACAAGAATTGAGGGAGGGCGCCGCTGCACCACCTCCTCTACCCCTTAAACCCGTCAACACATTTTACCTGTTTGTTCTTGACTGTTAGGTATCAAGTTTTTTTGCTATTAATATTGTTGATTGTTATGTAATTCCTTTCATTGAATATATGTAACCATATTTTAGATAGATATATAACCATTTTTTTTATTAAAAAAGAGTTTCATTTACATACATATGCTTAATTCTTAATTTAAGCTTAATTCTTTTGTGTATTGCTAAAGACTATATTATCATAACTTTACTACAAAAATGTAGATAAATATGGTTCACTCCGACATTTTGTATATAGGTCTTACAGAAAGTGCACGAGCACGCTATTGTCCGCATATTAATTTAACCCATTATGTACGTAACCGTACATGTGCGGGCTTATCTCGTGCCGGTCTTCTCGACATCATAATACGTTGCACCGATCATAACTCTTACATAAAATCCTAAAACATATAGGTTTTATTTCATAGGACAATCACATAATAAGTCAGTATTGTTGCTCTGGTGGAAATGGAGCCTCATCAAACACTATGAATAATCAAAATATTTTGTTTCATAAAACAAATATCAATTTAAACGGTACGATATCAAAATATACTTTTAAATAGTCCACCTGATAGTACGGAACTTAATATTATTTATATACGGAAACTTAATATTAGGATTATTAAAGAATTATATAGACTACGAAAATTAATTGCCTCGTTCTTACTTATAAAATACTTATATCGAAGCATTTTCTTTAATATTCTATTTTGTGATTGCGTTAAGAGATAGAATATTTTCTTTATCAACGTTAAATAATTATAAAGAAGTCGTTGAAAAATTGTTTCTAACTTATTAACAATAATACATTATACAAATGATGTCGTTCTGGGAAAGTTAAAGATACCTATGGTATCATTTTATTACTTACATTAAAAATAAAAAAGTAATATTAAAAAAGCACACAGATGCCTCGTTTTATTAATTATTTAACCATTCAACTTGGTAAGTTATTTTTCCGTCAAAAATTTTAGCTCAACTCAACTCGCATTGTCATTTTTGTGGTTGGCACATGTTATAAATATGTATTAATATGATTCTAGTCTTTGGTCTAAATAATATACCATAAAATTAGATCCAAAATCTTAGTTGTTTAAAAGTTGTAAATGTTATAAATGATACATGCACAACTTATAGTTTCGAAATTAACTTAATTTCTATAAAATAAACTATTTATTTACAACAATTTAAATAGTTATGTACATAAATATTTCAATATACAACATTTATTTTCATTTTTGTTCAACAATAATTTCATAACATGCACTGTTAATACAAATGAAACAGAAAACAATATGACGGGTTTTGCAATCCAAACGACGCATGATAAAACACTACATTACATCAATGAAGCGCACTATCTTCTCTGAACCTTATTTCAAAACATGCTGTTATAATTATTATAACAAAAGCTTTCCACGTTTTTCTTTCGAATAGCCACTATGTTACTATAAATGCCTTTTTATCAAGTAGCGTAGCGTAGCAAAATTAACAAGATTTATCATGAAAACTTACAAAATAAATGTTATAGCACCAAAGCAGCACAACGATATCCACCAGTAGGATCCGAAGTGCAAGTAAGACGATTATATTTTAAGAGAATGCTTTTTCGTGAAATACAAGTTGTGAAGTCTGAACATAACTTTAATAAACAAAAGATGTTCTTGTATATATTTTTTAAAACATGAATAAATAAAATAATATGGAATAGAACTAAGATTTCGTTGGTCTTAATTTACATTCTCTTAAAATAAATAACAAATTATGTACATATGTTGCGTGACTGATTCGGACATGTTTAATAAACAAGATATTTTTTTATGGACACATCAAATATAATTTATAATTTGCGTTTTAAAATCTAAGATTTATTTGAAGAAGTAAGAACGAATTTCGTCATAGCTTTGTACTTTGTAATGGGGTAGTAAATATAAACAATATAAGGGAGAATTGAAGGAGAAAGTATTAAATAAGATGTTTAAGGTACAGTAAGATTATCATCCAGTGACAAACGGAACAGTAAAATTGTACATTTTACTTTAACAAAATATTGACTATACCGTGCAAACGTATTGATAGTTTTGTTGTTATTTGTCAAAATTATTCACAATTTTATTTTGAAGATTAAACGAATGAATTATAATTTACATTATTATTAATGTTGAATGCAACTTGCAGAAAATGTTATTGTAGAATCCAGCAAGATTTACTATAAAATCAGTTCTTAATCCAGTTTAAGATTTTTTTAAATTGAGTTTAGTACTCTCGAAACGAACCGCTTTAACCCTGTTGACCTAATGTTCATTTACAAACATTATAAATGCGACGGCGAGAAAAATATCGAACTTAGAAATGGCCCCACACAAATACTTAGTTCAAAATCTTACGAAGCTTCTGAAATGTTTAAACACCTATCGGTATTAAAATATTTCTAAAAATTACCAGTAGGTATAATAAATATTTGGCCATACAAGGGGCAATATTGTTATGATGTTTATCAGTATCGTTGGAAGATATATAGCAATGAAAATATTTACATTTATGTATAGGTATTTTATATATCTAAACTATTCTAAGTTTACGCAATGACTGTTCTCGCTTATATCGCGATATAAAATTTTATAATTTTTTTTTATGTGTATCATAGTCTAATAAATTTTTTGTATATGTATTCTACTGTATATTTAAATGCGGTGTTTATTAGTCTACCGAACGGAGCTGATTTCATTAAATAAACGTAAATTATACTTTTTATCGTAGTACTTTATATCCTTTACGAATGCTTTTACTAAAAAATTTTATCATGGGAAGGTTTTCGTCTAATGTTTTGGTTACAACGTAATATTACAGTGATAATATGAGATAGGACGGTGATGCGAATATATTGCTTTTATTAATGTATAGTCTCATCTCAATTTTTTGAATACTTACATTATCGTGTATCCTGAACGTGTTGCAATCCACACAAGAATTCTAAGAGTTCTCGTAAACCCGTTAAGTCGTTTATAATATGCCTACCGTTTACCGAAGTTAAGTCAATAGCCATATACAGATTATTTACAGATAATGGAATTTTTTGAAATAATGAAAGTTAGATTATCCTAAATAAGCCCTAGGGGATTATAAAAAGAAGTACTCTTTGTAAGCCCTCAAAGTTGTTTTTCATATTTAGTTATCTTCATTGTTCAATAAGCAAATACAAAATCTCCATTAAAATAGTCCATATTTAAAAATAGCACTATTTTAGTAACCTACCAAATTCAAAATAAATTTAAAGTGAAATTACAGATACATACAATGGGTTTACAACACTTAATATTTATGCACAAATAAACATTTCAAATGCTTATAAAATGACATGTCAGCAGGCCATATTTATATTCAAACACCTAACAATTATAAATTTGATATTCTCAATTACTATCCGAGCCTGGGTATATCAAAGTGCAGTTACATAAAATGCTCTCTTCAACAATGTGGGTATATACCACATACCACGTGTGTATAGGATAAGTCGACTTGCATATTTTTTTAAAATAGTAAGTAGCATTCGGATTGCTTTGTTTGTTGTACTGAATGGACCTCTGAAGGTCTGTTTTGTTACAGTACTAAAAATCCAAGTCGAATAATGAACATATTCATATGACGTCGTCCGCGGCCTACGGCCTAGCACAGGCCGTGCAGGCGGCGCGCGGAGGGCGCGGGGCGCGCGGCCGCCAGCAGGCGCAGCAGCGGGCGCCCGCACAGCGCCACCAGCCCGCCGCCGCCCCAGCGCGCGCTCGCGCTGGCCTCCTCCACCTGGTGATCATTATTATTTTAGTACATCCCGATGTGCAATGTCTTAATATTCTAGCACTAGCTTCTTTCTAGATTCTCCAATAAATGCGGGAGGTGAATACTCATAACAATGTATAATACATAAAAATACTAAAAAATATTTTCATGAAGTATATAAACCTTTCTCATGTACAAATATAACAATTTATCTTGTATTTAATTTAGACGTAGCTTGAATATTTGCACATTTATATGTTGTTTGTGTATGTGCACAACAATATTGTTTGACTCGGGGATTACGGTGAGAACATATAACTAATATTGCACTGTCAATTATTATTTTGATTTTATTTGTTTTAAGTTTAAATTGTAAATATAAGCATGCACTTACAAAATTATCTTTGGTAAAATCTAAACAGTGTTTTTTTTTTAAATTTATTAATCAATTAAGGAATTAACAGTAGGTTAATTAATGTGTAGTATTTGTTTAATGAAAGGAACACTAATATGGCAAAATATTTAAATACTATTCAGGTTAGAACTATGGCCCAATATTAGTAGTGCATGAATCTCTTTAAGGATAATTCTGACTGAAATTCTAATATGGAAAATATACCTCTGCAATACGATTAAGCGAGCGCGACTCTCTTAGCCGGCTCTCCTTGCGCGCGGCGCGACGTCGCCGGCCGCCCGCGCTGCCGGAGCCTGCCCCGCCCCCGCCGCCCCGCGCGTCCCCGCCCCCGCCGCCGCCCCCTCCCCCTCCACCGCCGCTGTTTGACGAGTTGCTACCTAATGATCAACAAATATTGAATCATGAAGTAGAAACCAAAAATGAAAAAGGTTGCAATCAGCTTGTTGTCCCCAAAATCAGGAATCAGAAATAGCTCATCTACCTTGAAAAGCTGAAAATTTTCAAGTAAGCTTCGCAGTGCACTTATATATAATATATGTATAGAAAATATAATAGAAAAAGTACCGTGTGTATGTGTCGAGGAGGCGGCGGCGGAGGCAGGCTCGGTCGCGGGCGGCGGGCGCGGCGCGGGGCGGCTCTCCTGGCTGTCGCTGGAGTCGTCGTGGGAGTCCCGGCGCGCGCGCTCAGTCGGCGCCGCGCCCGAGCTTGCCTCCGCGGCGCGCTTCTTCTTCTCCGAGTCGTCGTCGGACAGGTCGGAGGAGGAGCAGGAGCCGGCGCGCGCGCGTCGCCGTCGACACTCCACGCGCTGGCGGCGCGACGGCGCAGGCGCGGGCGGTGCGCGCGCCACTGCGGGTACCTCGTCGAGATTCACCTATGGGACGCGCCACTTGTTAGTGTGAACTCAATTCACATAATTTACTTTCTAAGTAATATAATTTTCAATTACTATTTTAGATTATGTAGTGTTTGTACTCGTAGTATGCTATGTATCTTTAATAAATACTAGACAGACAAACACTGTCTCGGGCTAAGGGGTGCGGGGCGCGCGACGTCATTACCACGCAAGCCACGGGCGAAAGCGGACGCGGCGCTTACGCACATTCTTGGTTGGCGAGCCAGTGCATCTTAGGGACACAACAAGTGGCGACGAGAACAAAGGTCAGTCAAAATATTATAAAAAAATATAATAATAATAAATAAGGAAGACAAAAGTAGTATAGCATTTTATTTAGGGAATAGCAAGTTTTGTTGTATACGTTTGATTCTAAATTTAATACGATTAATAAAATATTTTACCTATACATACCATAGTAGGTAATATTATAGTTATCATTAGTTACATGATGTAATACTTTTGATAAATTTTATTATTAGAAATGAGGGTAGATTCTTGCTGAATTTAAATCAAGTATGAATATGAAATGATATTATTATACCAGGATAAATTCGAATCAAGTCACATCTATTATTAATTATTGATCAATGTAATTATTATCATTTTTTTTGAGTATTATGCATTGTACTGTAACATAAAAAATATAAAAGTAACAAATATACAAATTAGTATAGTATACTTAAATATTAATCGGAAGCAGCTTGATTAGCAC
The DNA here is from genome assembly GCA_037127375.1 of Dione juno. NCBI lineage: Eukaryota > Metazoa > Arthropoda > Insecta > Lepidoptera > Nymphalidae > Dione > Dione juno. The sequence continues at coordinate 2,735,252 of JAXRJS010000052.1, forward strand.
ACATATATTTATTTCTTGTGAATATATCACGGTTATATACATATATCTGTTTTGTTTATTATATTATTAATATTATTAATAAAAGTAAAATGTAACAGTTATATTCCTTTTCTAATATGTATGTTAATTTATCAAAAACTTATGTACATATCTATCGTTCGTGATTTCGTTCGTTCGTATCATGGTGGAATTTCTGTTGGTAATCCTAATAACCAAATATATAAATAATCAACAAATAAAAGCTGTTATATTATTAAAGCTATACAATTAAAATTTAAAAAATAAATTATTACTAGTATAAAAAAAAAGAAAAAAAAGGGGTTTAAGAAGTTATTGTGATTGATTATATTGAATTGTTTATTGGAGTAGTACCCGAATTGAATAGTAATTGCTTGGTACAAATGTACCCCCATTAAATTGGAAATATTTGGTAAAAATGTACCCACATTAAATTGGAATTATTTGGTACAAGTGTACCCCCATAAAATTGGAAATATTTGGTACAAATGTACCCCCATTAAATTGGAAATATTTGGTACAAATGAACCCCCATTAAATTGGAAATATTTGGTACAAATGTACCCCCATTAAATTGGAAATATTTGATAGAAATGTAGCCCCATAAAATTGGAAATATTTGATACAAATGTACCTCCATTAAATTGGAAATATTTAGTACGAATGTACCCCCCCTTTAAATGCAAAATAGTTAGTACAAATGTTCGTCCACTCGATTAGACGCTTTTAATTTCAGGTCACCCCACACACTCATCACGATGTCTGGCAACTTACCGCCATTAGAAAAACTAGATTTAGAAGGTGATAATGCATCATTAGGACAGCGATGGGAAAAGTGGAAACGGTCTTTAAGTATATACTTAGAGGCAACCGATATTACGACACCAGTAAAGAGAAGAGCAACATTGTTATTGCTTGGTGGATCAAACCTACAAGAAATATTTTATAATTTACTAGGGGCTAATACGGAACCTACAAATGACAACAATGTCTTTGAAATAGCGATACAAAAGCTGGATGATTATTTTACTCCTAAACAGAGCAAGGTTTACGAAAGGCATGTCTTCCGCCTAATTAGACAAGTAGAAGGAGAGAAATTTGAAAAATTTGTTGTGAGGTTAAGGAATCAAGCGGAGAAATGTCAATTTGATAAACCCGAAGAGAATTTGATAGATCAAGTAACAGAGAAATGTCTATCAACAGACTTAAGAAAGAAAATATTGACCATAGGTGACAGTATAACATTAGACAAGATAATAACAGAAGCCAATACGCTAGAAACGGTTACAGACAGAAGAATATGGACAGCAACACAAGAACCACGACGTTAACGCTATATACCTGCTAAAGTAAATAGAAGTACTTTCAGATCTGACAGCATAAAATTCAGGAATTTTCCAGACAAAACATGCGGCAGGTGTGGTAGTTTTAAGCACACATCAGAAGGAAAAAATTGCCACAGCTATAGAAAAATCTTGTCATTTTTGCGTCAAGTTAGGTCATTTTCGGCAATACCTTAAGACTCAATTACAAAGAAAGAGGAAAATAGATGAACACGATACACAAAAAGAAGGAAGATTATCGAAACAATGGAAAAAACTGAAAGAAATTAATAATGTTACAGAGGAAGAAGTCGATTACGTTTTTAATATTAACAACGATGCAAATATAGTATGTGATATTGGAGGTGTAAAAACAAAGATGTTAATCGATTCTGGGTCAAAGTACAATTTAATTACAGATCAGAGGTGGGCAAAGTTAAAAGAGAAAGGAGTGACATACTTAAGTCAAAACAAAAATTCTGAAAAAATTCTTTTGGCATATGGCAGTAAAACTCCGCTCGACATTTTAGGGTCATTTGTGACAAATATTAAGGTTAAAAACCGAGAAGAGACCGCTGATCTATACGTTATCGCAAATGGATCTAGAAACTTACTAGATTAAGATAGCGCCATAAACCTCGGTGTCTTGAAGCTAGGTTCGACGTAAATCAAATTAAAAATGAGCCGTTTCCGAAATTTAAAGATGTTTTGGTACAAATACCAATCGATGACTCGCAAAAGCCCGTTTCTCAACCGTATCGACGAATACCTATACCAATTGAAGGAAAGATTGAAATGAAGATCAAGGAATTATTAGAAAATGATATAATAGAAGAAGTTCATGAACCATCAAAATGGATATCTCCTATAGTGCCAATATTAAATGGAGAGATAATGGAGACTTACGTCTATGTGTAGACATGAGACGTGCCAATACGGCTATTATGCGTGAGAACCATCGACTTCCTTCCATGGAACACCTTTTACCAAAGATTAGAAAAGCCAAGTACTTTACTAAGTCTGATATCAAGAACACTTTTCACCAATTGGAACTCCATCCAGACTCAAGGCACATCACAACTTTTATTAGTCCCAAGGGTCTTTACCAGTATAAGCGGCTTATGTTCGGTATTTCATGTGCTCCTGAAATATTTCAAAAGACTCTAGAAAAAATTCTTCGGAAATGTGAGGGTGCTTTAAATTTCATCGACGATATTCTGATATATGGACGAACAGAACAAGAACATGATTTGCGTCTTCAAAAAGTATTGCAAGTATTAAAGGAAAATAATGTTCTGCTTAATAACGACAAATGTTTATATAAAGTCAAACAAATGAGTTTTCTGGGACATGAACTGACCTCGGAGGGTGCCAGGCCTTTAAACAAATACATAGAGAGTATAGCCCATTTTAGAATTCCAAAAACCGTAGAAGAATTACAAAGTTTTTTAGGCCTTGTAAATTACATAAAGAAATGGATTCCTAATATGGCCACGATGACTGAACCATTAAAGCAGCTATTGAGACAGAAATTTGGTAAAAATGCAAACATAGAAGATTTTTGGACAGCTAAACAAGACCATGCATTCACCTCATTGAAAGATACGTTAGCACAGATTCAGACACTTGGTTACTACGATGTTAATGACAAAACTCAAGTCATAGCTGACGCTAGCCCGGTCGGATTAGGTGCAGACTTGGTACAAATTGATGCTATAGGTCCTAGGATTATTGCATACGGAAATCGCACGTTGACAGACTGTGAACGAAGATATAGTCAAACGGAAAAAGAAGCTCTTGCTTTGGTGTGGGCCATAGAACACTTTAATGTGTTTTTGTTTGGGAAAGAATTTGAGCTTATCACGGACCATAAGGATATAGAGATTTTGTTTGGAACAAAATCAAAATGCGCTAGAGTAGAGCGATGGGTTTTAAGACTTCAGACTTATCGATATAATATCAAATATAAGCCTGGTAAGTCTAATATAGCAGACCCGTTGTCGCGTTTGTGCACATATGCAAATTATCCAAAGACAAAAAATGACGAACATGTACATCAAATCGTGGAGAATGCAAGACCTCGTGCAATTTCTATGAATGAGATTAAGATACACTCAGAAGGAGATATGTAAATGCTCAAGGTGAAAAGAGGCATTTATAATAATGAGTGGGACGACAGTATCAAAGGATATAAAATTTTTGAAAACGAGTTGTGTTTCTATGATAGCATACATTTAAGAGGTAATAAGCTGGTCATACCGTCTAAGCTTCGAAAAAATGTGTTAGATGCAGCGCACGAGGGGCAACCAGGGATCGTGGCAATGAAGGGTCGTTTGAAGTGTAAAGTATGGTGGCCAAGGATAGATAAGGATGCAGAGACCCTAGTGAAGACTTGTAAGGGTTGTACATTGGTTGGGTTGCCAAACCCACCTGTTCCTATGAAGCGTCGTGAACTGCCGGAAGCACCTTGGGTAGATATTGCCATTGATTTACTTGGTCCATTACCAAGCGGTGAATATATTTTAGTGGTAGTGGATTATTATAGTCGATACAAAGAATTAAAAACCACAAAGACCATAACGAGTGCTGTTATAATTAAATTATTAAAAGAAATATAAGGTCGATTAGGCTATCCTTCATCAATCACCGCCGACAACGGACGACAGTTTGTGAGTGACGAGTTTAAAACCTTCTGTAAATATTGTAACATACTACTATTTAACACGATCCCCTACTGGCCTCAAGAAAATGGCGAAGTAGAAAGGCAAAACCGGGACATATTAAAGCGTTTAAAGATTGGCAAACTCGAAAATAAAGACTTACAAGAATTCTTAAATGAATATCTCTTGATGTATGATTCGACACCCCATTCGTGACTGGGAAAACCCCTATAGAATTATTCTTCAAAAGACTAAACAAAGATAAGATTCCAACATTTCAAGACATAGGTAACGGAATTGATGACACAGAGATAAGGGACAAGGACAGTCAAGAAAAACAAAAAGGAAAAGATTATAGCGATAAAAGAAGGAATGCCCAGGATTCAGATTTAAATGAAGGAGACAAAGTGTATGTAAAAGAAATCAACAAAACAAATAAGCTTACTTTAAATTATAATTCTACACCACACGTTGTAGAGAGTACAAGGAATGGAGACATAAGAATAAGGAATGAAGAAACCGGTCAAACCCTAAGAAGGAACATATTACATGTAAAAAGAGTAGAAGGGGAATGGAAAGCTATAGGGGAGGATCAAGAAGAAGAAATTGCTAACCCTGGAGAAAATGGAAGACAATAAATTACCGAAGTTGAAAACGATGTAATTGTTGTGATTGATATAGCTTTATTAATTAAATAATTATATGATTACAATATGTAAACTTTCGAAGTTCATATTAAAGTTTTGATAAGGAAGGGATGTAGTGTATGTACTCGTTGTATGTTATGTATCTATAATAAATACTAGACAGACAAACACTGTCTCGGGCTAAGGGGTGCGGGGCGCGCGACGTCATTATCACGCAAGCCACGGGCGAAAGTGGACGCGGCGCTTACGCACATTCTTGGTTGGCGAGCCAGTGCATCTTAGGGACACAACAGATTAGGTTACTATAGTAAAAATATGTAACATTGTCAATACTTACTACTTTAGTGAGATTATCCGTTCGCTGCGCAGAGCGCGCGAGATGAAGGCGGCCCTCGGAGCGTGAGCCGCGACGCGCGTCGGCGCTGCGTGCCGCTACCGCTCCCTCTTCGTCATCTTCTTCCTCACGCACGATACTGCACTTGCGCGATCTCTGAATGTTTAATAGAAAATACTCGTACTCACAAAAGTCTCGTTTTAAAGGTAATAATTTTTTTTTATTCTAATAAAAATATAACTTATTGCAAAGAATAACAATTTCATATAGCGCTAGGCACGTTGGCCCCGCGCCCACATACCGGCGGCACGTCCTGCGGCGTGCGGGGCGCGGCGGGCAGCGGCGGCGGCGCCAGCAGGCCGCGGGGCGCGCGCGACACGCTTAATGCTTCCGGCCTACGCGCATTCTGTCGAGCCTCTTGTCTGATAAAAAATAAACATTCATTTTCAATTATTCTAAATCAGATAAGACGACATTATTCGTCGATATTTGTTTTCTTAGTCGAAGCAAATAATTTGGAAATCTTATTAGAGAAAGTAAATAGATCTAATATCAAATTAATATATTTTCCTACACACATATGTAGGAATAGTAACGACTAATATAAAAAGTATAAAAAATGTTTCACTGTGAATAATTACACTATTGGGATTGGAAAACCCAACAATCGAATAGAAACTAATTAAGTTCATCAATTAAAAACTAATTAGGCTTAAGTGAAAAAATATTAAAATCTGACCATGATGCAGTAACTTAAGTACATAATTCGACACAAAAGCAATAACATATTAAAAAGAATTATCTGTGCTTACCAAATAGTTACTTAAATAGACTATTTGTATATTTTTTGTATAATATAGTATATACGTTCCCCACTTACCGCTAAAACCATCACACTCGCATATGTAGTATAGTATTTTAAATTAAATATAACTTAAAATATCCATAAACTTTTCTTGGATCCGATTTATAAAAAATTATAATTAAAAGATGAAGCTAATATTATAAAAGCTAATTTAGATAGAAGACAAATTAATATTAAATTAATCTTATTTACCTGTTTAATGCGGAAATATATAGTAGAAACAGATAACAAGGATATGAAAAAGTAAAAGAAAAATTGGTGTACAAAGTTTTGACTATAAACTATCAAGTTTTGATAAAAATATACCTTTTAGATCGAAGTTTTCTTTCTGCTAATAAATAATAAGTTGCAGTAATGTGGTTATATTCATTTTTCTCTAACTCTTCCAATATATGTTCTTTGCTGGCTATTGAACCATTGACCATTTTTTGTAAGATGGCAGCTTTATCATCTTCTGTTAATTCTTGTTTTGTCACTAAAGGTGTATCACAATCTTCTACAGTCATGCCTTCACCAGCTGTGACCCATGGATCTGTGGCAATTTCAGCCAAAGTTGCCCGTTTTTCTGGCTCACGTACTAGCATTCTACCTATAAGCCTATTTTAGAAAGGAGGGTTTATATATATATTATTTTAAATTGTTTTTAAGTCTATGAAATAAAAATATAAAAAATTAAATGGCATTATAAATAATAATTTTTATGATGTGATTTTAAAAGTTAATTGAGATATTATCTCTAGTACAAAACATGCATGCATGCAAACACAGATTAAAAAAAAGTTACTAAGCCATAAACAACTCTTAATTCCAAAACAAATTACATCTTTATCACTTTATTAGTATTAATAAGCTATGGTCTATCAAAAAAACCCCCTCCTAAAATACAATTACTAAGCAAATTTTAAAAATAATGTAAATAAATATAAAAACCTTTTACATGAATTGGACACATGAATTGGCATAGTGTATTTGCAATCCATGATCATTGTCAGAGTCTCACTATCATTGGCTTCCTGGAATGGAGCTTGTCCACAAACCAACATATACAATATAACTCCTAAAGACCACACATCAACAGCTGGAGCATCGTAGGAATCTCCTAAAAGGATCTCAGGAGCTGAATATGCTAAAGATCCACATGATGTCTCTAGTTTTTGTCCTGGACAAAATTTATTACTGAAACCAAAATCAGTCAATTTCACTACTCCCAATTTTTCAAAAAAGACTACATTTTCTGGTTTCAAGTCCCGATGAACAACATGTAATCTGAAAAAAATATATAGTATATAAATGAAAGTTAAATTATATAAAATTATATTATTATTTATTATATTCAGAATAAATCATAATATAATATTTACATAAAAAATTATTATATAATATTTATTTAACTGCTAAAACTGCTAAATTGAATTGCTTTCTGAACTGCTAAATTGTTATTGCATGTTATCTATAATTTAACCTGGTGATTAAGTAAGCCAAATTAAAAAATATATAATTTATAATTTCAAAAGTAATTAATCAACATTCAAATTCAAGAGTTACCAGTCAAAAGTATAACTCATAAATAGGATAATTCAATGTAAAGATTACCTGTGACAATAAGATATTGCACGAACAATTTGTCGGAAGTAATCACGAGCATGAGATTCAGAGAGACCAGATTCATGTCTCATTATATAATCATATAAGTCACCACCATCTCCTAATTCCAATATTAAGTACAATTTAGTTTGGGTGTCAATAACCTCATAGAGTCGTACTACATTTGGATGTTGAACCAGCTTCATGCACCGAACCTTGAAAAGTATTACCCGTACATTTATAATATTAAAATAAACACTTAAACATTTACTTTCTTCTTAAAATAATAACTTTTATATCAATATATTTTAATTTAATAAAAAAATTAATACTTAAAGCACTTATGTTGCATAGATTTTAACTTATAAAAATATTTTTATTAATATATCAATAAACACAAATAACTTAGTCTTATAAAATATGATTTACCTCTTGAAACAAATGTGATTTTGACACTTCATCTAATTTACTTTTGTCAATTACTTTAACTGCTACTTTTTCTCCAGTGAAAACATGCCTGGCTAATTTCACAACAGCAAAATGACCAGATCCTAGAGTGTCAAGCAAATCATATAATCCAGCAATTTTAGCATCGTAGGCTCCGCTCGCTGTTCCTACACCACCACTTACTCCACCTCCACAATTGTTCATTTTCTAATCTGTATCTAGATAAGAAAGAATAATATAAATAAAATTATAAGCGAGAATATATTTATTGATTTGTGGTATTGTATTGAATTTAATAAATTTCATATTCCAATAAAATATAGAAATTTCAGCTCGGCACAAATATATACAAATAGTTTTAGTGATGTGTTGATGACCTATATGATAATACTGAATTAACATTTATATAAAAAGTGCATGACAATTAAAAGTATCCAGCTAAATATAATTGGACCAACATATCACTCTTAAACTCGGCATTTTTACTTACGTGGATAAATTTATAAATTGAAAACTGTTGATAGAAATCCAACACTGAACATTAATGCTGTCAACTAGTTTCATTGATGTCAATAAAGCAGCACTTTAATTGGTGCAAGCGACATATTGTATAAATAACAAAAACTAATTGTCAATAACGCATTTCTTTCGCTACAAAATTGCAAAAATTGATTATAAAATTTATGTGTAGCAAGATCTTGCTATTTCGCCATTTCTTAAAAAACAGTTCAGAAATTATTTACAAATTTATTGATGATATGGTGTTATAGTTGAGTATTATATAATATATTCTTTAATTCAAGTTTTAATGGTATATTTAGTTTTATGTATTAATATAACATCAATGTTCGATGTTGAAACTTTTCTTTTTCAAAGAAGTGATTTCTAAACGAAATGGAATATAATATATATAATGTAGTTAAAAAAAGGTATAGTTATTACTTTAATATATCGATCTACTAAAATATTTTTTCGTTATTTTTTGTTTTATAATAGATACCTATCTATCAAATTACAAGCTAGACGCCGGCTGATGGTAAATAGGAAGATGTACTTGATCTCTTTTAAGCATGCATTCTTCTGTGGTGTAATGTTATCTCCTTGGTAAATAATAAGTTTAACTCCCGCCGAATGGCAACCTGGGCGAGTTTTTGTGAAGGCTTGTAGACAGTTAATATTAGTAAAAGTAGTACAATAGTTGTTTGTATAACCTATATTCCTCCATCGATTAGTAAGACTGGATAGATTTATGGACAATTTCAATCATAGAAATACTTTAAAAACAATTCCTTCCCAATTCCCAATATTTTAAATTAATATACTAAGATGGGTACTTCAAAAACTTGTTGTTCAAAAAATGTTACCTTACTAGGTCAAGCTGTCCTCACTAAGGGCAGCACAAACAAAGCAACTATGAGAAGATCAGACTACGACATCAGAGAAGACAAGATTATCGCACTATTCGACGAACATGACGGAGTGTCCCCATTCACCAAAGTATGCAAGGTGCTCGACCACCTGGGCACAATGAATACAGAGGAAGCCAAATATGGACCTCGGACGCTAAGAGTTGATGATATGAAAGCAGGTATAGACAAAGGTATTGTCACCAACTTATTGGGTACCATTTCAAAATCAGCCGAAATCAGCCAAATACATATTAGTCGTGTATTTGGTCTTCTTAAGAGCAAACACACAAGGCGATGAAAGGCCGAATACGTCAACAGTTAGTGCCTAGAAAAAAGAAGAGTGGCAACGAATGTTAAGAGTTAAATTAAATTTGAAGCGGAGTGGTTAATTATGTGACTCACGTAAAAATTTAAAACGTGATTTGAGATATGGTGGGGAAAGTAGATTAAAGAAGACATTATACAGGAGAAAAAGAACGTAGGTATTCCGACGAAATCGAAGTGGGAGCCACTTTGCAACAACAATCTGCTTACAAACATGTATACCAAAAATTGTTTCAATTTATGCAACCTATTTATTGGTTATTAACATTGAGTATGTGTCAGCATCAAAAACACCCTAAGAAAGTCCAATATAATTGAAACAACGTGTACCGTTAGACATAAAGAACCTTAAGCCCAAGTAAAGAAAAAATAAAAAGTTTATTCGGAAAATCCTACCAAAATCTTTGTGTTACGAGATACCAGGTAGTGTTATGGTATGTTCATATTTTATATTTCTAGTAACACTGAAATCATAGTTATCCAAGGTTTAATTGATTTTGTTGTCTGTCACTTGTGTAAATGTGTTCTGTGGTCACAACTCTCAAGTCAGAACTGTCACATCCAATTTATACCGGTAAAAGACAGGCCAACTATAAGTTAAGAATACATTGTTATTTATTAAAAAAAATAGTTTTTACTTATTGTGCTCTAAATATGGTATTAGCTCATAATGTTGACGAGGTTAAGCGAACGAAAGACATACAAATAACACAAGATGTAACATTTGACTCCATGCTACTTTCATTAAATACATTAAATGGTTTGAAAGTTTCTGGTTTTCACAAACCGTCCCCTATACAGTTACATGGCATTCCATTAGGAAAATGTGGATTTGGTAAGAAGATGTTGAAATTTATATAGAGTCTATCAATGTACTGTTACCATTTTGCTGATTTCATAAGTAAATATTTTTTTCCAGATCTATTACTGGAAGCTAAGTCTGGCACAGGAAAAACAGCAGTTTTTGCAGTAATTGCACTAGAAAATTTAGACTTACGCAAAGGTCTACAGGTGATTATACTAGCACCAACTCGTGAAATAGCTGCTCAAATTTGTGATGTTTTGAAACAAATAGGACAAAAATTTGATGGTATTAGATAAAGTTATTTATTAAATTTGTTTATAATATAATTCATTTTGCATGTCTCATTCTTATTTTTAATGTTTCAGGTTTATGTATTGAAGTTGTTATGGGCGGTCTACCTATTCAGGATGATATTAATAAGTTTAAATATAATAATGTCCACATAGTTGTAGGCAGCCCTGGACGCTTAAAACATCTTATTCAAGACAAACATATAAATGTAAAAACAGTAAGGCTTCTTGTACTTGATGAAGCTGACAAGTTAATGGAAAAAAGCTTTTTAGGAGATATAAAATTTATAAATTCTGCTTTGCCAAAACAAAAACAAGTTATCATGAGTAGTGCTACATATCCTGAAAGTTCAAAAGAGTTTATTAATCAATTTGTTCATGATGCACAACATATCTGTCCTAATAGCAATTGTATCTTACTAGGTGTAACTCAAAAATATACTTATGTTAAGTATAACAGTAACATTGTAAAGCAAACAGAAAACAGATTTGCAGAATTATTGAACATTTTAACTAAAATTCAATTTAAGCAATGCTTAATATTCTGTAATTACCAAGCCAGAGTAGGAGAATTACACAAAATGTTAACAAAAGAGAAGTGGCCGGTTCAGCAGTTATATGGTCAACAAGAGCAAGTTGATCGTTTAGATGCACTTAAAACTTTGCAACATTATAAGTGTAGGATTTTAGTATCAACAGATTTAGCTGCACGTGGCATTGATGCATCAAATGTAGATATGGTAGTAAACTTTGAGCCTCCATATGATTGGCCAACTTATTTACATAGAATAGGGAGAGCAGGAAGATTTGGATCCTATGGAATGGCTATCACTATACTAAATGATGGCATGGAGAAAAATAAATTTCTAACTTTACTGCAGTCTATTAATGTTTCTGTCTGCCTAACTTCTTTATGGTCTGAAAATAATTTGGAGAGCAATTTAACTTATGATGAAGAAAAATCGGAAAATTGTATTCAAACACTTAATTTTGTTTCAAATAATTATAGTGAAAATAAACTAGAAAAGTTATGGGAAACTATTTGTGATAACACAGAAATGAAGATATCAAAACCAAAAATAGATACATTTGATGACTTAATAAATTCATATGAAGAAGCAAAACAATGTGATATTGAAACATTTTCAGATTTAGTTACTTCCTACAAGATAAGACCGTCTTCTGACCATACTGAATCTACCATAGATAGATATAAGAATATTAAAATACCTAATAAGTCAGAAATTACATATTTAAATGAAAACCTTCATTTTATTAAGGCTAATATTGAAAAAGAATACCCTGAGAAATCAGTTATTTATGATAATTATAATAATTCTGCTAAAAATGCTGATCCAACAATTTATTCTAATCCTGAAGATACAAATCATGAAAAATATGTCAACTACCATAGTATAAGAAGTGATATCAATGATAATAGTATTAACATTTCTTTTGATAACAAGAGTGATATATGTCAAATACGAAATAAAATAAATGACAATTTAAACTTTGTGGACAAAAATGCAGAATTATTAAAATTAGGTCTTCCAACATGTTTTTCTAGTTCTAATAATAAGCAAAAAAGTAGTGCAGAAGACACTTTACAAAAGAAAAGGAATTGTAAAAAAGGTACAAAATATTTAGAACAAAACACAAGTGCTTCTTTTAATAGATTACTAAATGACATAAATAAGGATAATATTTCAAATTATTTAACTAAAGGAAAACATAGTATTAGCAAATCAAAAGAAAATCATCTAATGAAGGAAAGTGCTAATATTAATAAAATTCAGTATAATCTACAACCAAGTGCTTGTTTATCTCAGAATTATTCAATAAATGTTAAAAATGATTATTCACTTTGGTATACCAAGCTAAAGTTACAAGTAAAACAAATTGAACATTTCATTTATATTGAAGAGCTTAATAAATTATATTAATACTAGAAGTTGACTGAATTGAATTTTATTGTTATTAAAAAGATAATGAATTTTACTTAATTTATTTTTGTAAATTATGATCAAATTACGATAGTATGTTACATATTAAATTTAATGAAGTAATTATTTTCGTGATTTTATCTCGTGAAGACGGGAACAAGTGAAACAATGTGTAGCTGGAAACATACTTATTTAATAATTGCCGAGAGGCAAGCTTATGTAATGGGCGCAGCCACTACATTTATTTGAGTATACATAACAATATTCATGAAAATTCTAGGAAAAGTGAAAAATAAATATCAACTATTTTAAAATTAATGTAATATATTCAAATATAATAGGGCAATAAAAACATTACAAAAATAGCAAGGAAGCAGAATCGATAATAACATAGAACTGCTGAACGGTTAAAACCGATATACCGCTAAAAATATTCAAATTTTCATCAGATTTAATTAGTTTGACAGACTATAAACGGGTAAAAAATCTTTACCTTCAAACAACAAGTAAAGAAACTTTATATACAAATCATATTTTATATGTATTGATTATTTAATATTTGAAAAAACAAAGGACTAGTTATAATAGGACCTTGAATAAGTTTTTGTATTCGTTTTATTGGCTTAAAAAAATTTATTAAAAATATAACGCTTACAATAACTACTCAAAAGATTGTCCATCATTAAAGATGATAACTTTCTCCCATCTTTCTGGCAGTAATTGAATCCCTCGTGGAAAAAAACGATTCATCTTTTGACGCAATCCATGAATCGACCCATTTTTCGATTTCTTCGAAAGAATCAAAGCGCTGCCGAAACAAGTGGTAATAAAAATAAACGCATCAACTGAAGTCGATAGTGCGCTCCCTTGATAGTTTAATAATAATCATAATAAATAACGTCTTGTTGATCCACCAAATCTAGAATAGAAGCATCGAACCGTGGATATTTCGTTTTGAGGACGACGTTGATGCGTGTCCGGGCATACTCCACGATTTTTTACGCTTCGGATTGTCGTAGTGAATCCACTATTCATCTCCAGTGATAAAACGGCGCTGAAAACCTTTTATTTTCTGCCGTTGAAGCTGATGCTTCAATTCACACATGAGAAAACGTCGTTCGACGTCTGTTTCAGTTCACACGGCACTCAATGTCCTTGCTTATGGATCATTCTTAACGCTCTTAAACGTTTTAAAACTGTTGAAGCCTCTACTTGCAATCATTTTCCGAGCTCTACTAGCGACTGACATCGATGTTGATCAAGCAACGCCTCCAATTCTTTGTCATCAAACTTTGTCGGTGCTCCAGGACGTTTTAGGTCTTCAGGGTCCATAACATTATTTTTAAAGCGCTTAACCAGTCTCTACATGTATTCGACAGAGCATTGTTATTCAAGAATTCAATAATTTCAAGAATTCTGTGTGCTTCAGTCGCAGATTTCTTTTGAATAAAGCGGCGCAATAAAATTCCCCGCAACACTTTATTTGGCACAAAAGTAGACATTTTCAAAATATGTAAACAAACACGTGGTTGACACTGTGGTAAACCTTATCGACTAGAATTTGAGATTACATATACATAGCATACAGTACTACATAGCAGACGAGTTACCGTAAGAATTTCCATACACCATGTTTTAAAAAAGAGCGAGAACTTATTCAAGGAACTAATACATTAATAATTACCAACGATCTAAAAAATATATATAGTGAAATTTATTTTATTACTGATACTATGCTAGGTTTTTTTGTGTATACTAAAAAACACTACTTTAGTAATGCATGAAATATGCTACTAAGATTTATGATGACTATGATATGATTCCCTTTCAAATCCGTCATTAATATTTTGAAATATTTAACATTTATTAATGATCCTACTCAGTATAAAATATTAATTGTAACCTTACATAATTTATTGTGAACACAATATAATTTTTTTTTACACTCATAAATATAGATTAAATACATTACATTATATACTTCAAAGAACTGTATATAAATAAAACTGATTTAATATAAATGATAGACAAAAACTTATAATCTATGTACTAGCCCAAAATCCAAGTCAGAGATTTTAAAACCCAATGCTATTATACCTCCTTAATTCTTTTAACCCCATACAATATTCAAGGTATTTAATTTGTTTTGTGAAAGATCTACAATACTTTTGTACATAAACCTGAAGTACACACTTTGTAACAAAGGTAACAAAATATTTTTCTACAGCGTTTACATAACACAAAATAATAAATACAACTATTTATCTTCTTGAATAAAAAAAAAAAACATTTAATTTTACGTTTGTGATCTCCACTTTTTGCTGGACATGTGGAGTAAAGCTTGTAAAATTCAATTTCCACTTTCTACTTATATTAGAAATAATGTTAAGTGGTCTAAACTCTTTGGCTCTCTTTGCATAATGTCACTGACCAAGCCTGAGACTGACCTGTCCAAGACAGGCTGAAAGCGAACAGTTATATAAGGTAAAAATAAATGGGTTCATATGAAGGATAGGTCTGTTAGTCATTATTTATCACAAAGTAAGTTGATTTACAATACCATTGTATTAATTCCACACCTTATCATACATAGCAGATAAATAGTAAGCCATAAGCCCTTTAGTTCCCTATTAATATAAAATAATAATACTTGAACCAAAACCCTACAACTAATATATAATATTTAATTTCCTTTTTTAATTTATTATTTTATGAATCTAAATAGATAGAAATATATTTTCTACTTCTTTGGTTTTAAATAAATTATATTATTTACACAGTACACATTTCCCATGTACTTCAAGGCAATTATGACATTATGAAATATGAAAAAATAATATAACGGTCTGTATCATCATTTTTCCTTTGATTTATAGATACAATTAATAACTGTGAATTGAAGTGATTGTTTAAATTGTGTCTATCTTTTCTACCACATAATTATGTTGTTAGTACTCATTATAAAACATTACTTATGAAAAGAAAAAGCTGGACAGCAATTTTATGTGCCAAGTGTTTATAAGGGACATAATATTTTCTTCTTTCATTCATGGATCTTAATCTTTTTTTTCATGGCTTTCTGAAATTTTAAGAGAAAATTAATAATGTATCAATAAATAGAAATAAATAAATGTCTTCATATATCTACTGTAAATGTTAATGTAACACTTGATTTTTTACCTGTAACTTCTTCTTCATCAGCATCGAGTATGTCTGCACAGCAAATAGAATAACAAATGAGTGAGAGAAAACCAAGTGGAAGACCAAACACTAGTGCTGTAAGTACTGGATTTCCATGCCACATGCTCACAAGAGTTGTCCTTGCTTCATAGAAACCTCTATACATGCGAACTAGCCAATTGTTTCCGCCATAAGTCTGAAATTTTACGAATACAACTTTTTGATATAAATTATAATTGGTATAAATCTACATATAGTAACTTTATAAGATCACTTCATATAAGAACGTATTTATTTCATAATAAATAACATTAAGATGTTAATTATTTAATATATAGTTATGAGAAAAATACATAAAAAAAATATTTACAGGAGCTATTTGGTTATGTATCTGCTCCAGGAACATAGCAACAGCCTCTGGTGTCATCAATACTGGATCATCATCAGGAATATGATGGTGGCTGGTAGTCGAATTAAGAACAATCAAATGAGGCACTGTTAGCTCTGACATAGCTATTGTATTCGCCAATTCGGGATTACCCATCCAACCAAATTGGAATCTTTGATGAAGATCATGTTTTTTTTCCCTAGAAATAATTATATAAAATTTTCGATGTTTGGATAATTTTCTAATTGAAATGACAACAAATCAACAACAAATGTTAATGTTAATAAATTTATATTATTACAATCATACACAATATATCTTGTAAAATGTGAATAGGATGACGCACAATGAAGCTCACAAGTTTCTAAATATTTTACTATATTAATTCATTAGCAAAACTGTTGTACTAAGCCAATTTGAAGTTTATTAATGTAAAGATTTAATATAAAGAATATAATGCAATATTTTAAAAATATTACTTTTTTTAAACATTATATAATGATAGTTGTTAATGATTGATTTAAATGTTTTGGTATAGCCAATCACTACAACAAATTAATTATTATAGACTGATGAATGGTTAAATGAAACCTATCAAATCGAACAAACCTTATAATGCCCTCAACCATATCCTTGAAGTCTCGTTCAGTTTGTGTTATTTCATTTAATTTGTTTTCTGACACTACAGCTATTACAATATATTTCTCTGTATCCATTAAATCATTAATATTAGATCTTGTTATTTTTGGAAAGAAACCAAATCTCTCTGAATTGAAAAATTTATTTAAAGTATGATTTAATGAATCTTTATCTTTAAGCAAATCTGGTGTTGCTGAAATAAAAAAGTGAGTATAATAGCATATTGTAATACAATTAAGATAGAAATATTTATAATAAATTTTTTTCAAATTTTCTTTTTGTGTACCTTTAAAGTAGAAAATTTCTTCCTCTTTGTAAACAAATACACTTGTTTCATTTGGAGGTTTCAAGTGTTTTATAGCAATTTCATGAGGAAGAGCATAAAACCAGCTATGGGCTTGATATTTCTCTGCATGATTTGAGAACATATCCTATAATATAAAAAGAATTTAATGTAATAAAATAACTTTAAACCTAATCAGAGAAATTAAAGGTTGCCTGGAAGGGATCACTCTTAGGACATTTGAAACTTACAAATTATTATACTTATTGGACATTTGAAATTTACAAATGCTTTGTACAGTGTATATGTTTTTTAAGTGTGCAATAAAGACATTTTATGTTATGTTATATTTTTACCCATAATGATCCTTGCTGCTTTCCAATATAACCAAAAAAGACATTATGATTCTCTTTTAAATATCCAAAACTGTCAGCATGAGATAATCTTTGTATAGCTGGTTGTGCCATTCGCATTGCATAGTTAACCATATCTTCTTTAACTCTTTCACCTGAATATTGATGCCAATATTCTCCTTTAATACTGAAATATTATAAAAAAATTAATATTATAATCCAAATAATTGATTTATGGCTAGTAGCACATAGCAATAATATAAATTGAAACTTACAACATTATGGTTGGGTAAGCTCTAACTTTAAAATGAGTAGCCACAGCAGTGAAGCGCGTACAATCAACCTTTGCCACTCTAATTTCAGTGTTGTAAAGAGCTTGAGCAACATGGGACCAAATAGGCTCAATTCTTTTGCAGTGAGCACACCAAGGTGCGTAAAATTTTACGAACCAAACACCATCCTTGCTAATATCGATGAATTTGTCACTTAATTCTAACACTCTGGACGAAGACACACTGCTAGATCCTACATAGAAATATAAAAAAGGCGTTTGGTATTCATATAATATGTATATAATATACACAAAGCAGAAATAGTAAAAAAAAAACCAATTTAGTAAAATACGTAATAATACTTAATTAGATTTAAATTAAAATAGTTCCAAAGAATATTTAATTTACCTACCTAATATTAGCATTAAAACAGAACCTAATAGCAAGTTCATTATAGTATTTTATTAAAGCTCGTGTCATTGAATTACATACATACAATTCAAATGTTAAGATCATTCAATATAATTGTTACCAATGAACCAAACACTCTAATTTAACATGAACTGTGGATTTCTACATTAAAGAACACATTTACACAGCACACAGTGTACGCTAAGTGCTCAACATTAAATGATTCCACAGAGCAACTAATAACTTAGAAATTGGCATTTGGCAATTGTCAATCGGCAATTTGACACGATTTCTATTTTATTTATTTCACGGCCATGGATACAAAGTCTTTTAAGCCTAACTTTATTATATATAATACAGTTAAAATATTTCTTATACTACTGATAATATACCTTTAAAATATCATTATATTTATGGATTCATTAACAGCTTTTGTAAATCTTTAGGAAAATTAGGAGAAACATTTTGTAGATCTTCTGAGAACAAATCGTTGCAAATAAAATTATTGACACTTCATGACAATGTTTTGAAGGTTCTCATTGCAAAAATGAGTCTACTGTCACAATCACAGAACACATTTAGACAAATCATAATATCAACCGTTTTCAAGGTAAGTTTCATCTATGCGCGACGTACCCAGGAGGTCCAATACCCCCAAACATTGGACCACCGCCGCCACACAGTGCACCTTAAGGAGGCCAACGTTGGCTTCCACACGTACGCCTTTGAGGATGAACGCCATCTGCGTGTCGTCATCAAAGGCTTACCTAAAAAGATTGTGACCGAGTATATCCGACTCGACCTTCAGTCCCAGGGTTTCCAAGTCCGCGAGGTACATAAAAGGTACCATTTTAAAACTAAACGATAGGAACGATAGCTGCCTGGACATCTTAGATCTTACCCCCGCAGGGAAAAAGTTCTACGATGTCAAGGCAATTTTTTTGACGGACTAAATAATCAAAAATCATGGCTTAATTGGGCAGTGTCATCGTTGCCAGCGTGATGGCCTCTCAAACCAAAACTGCAACGATAGACACCATAGTAAAGTGTTTGAAGAAATCCTAGGGGCACCCCATGAATCAACCCTTTTGGCACCTTCAGCTCCATATTAGTTCCTACTGGCACCTGCCTCTATGCTCAAAACCATTGTAATTTACCACGCGAAATAATTCTAATTGCTGCGTTTAATAACAATACCACATTGTTGAAACCTAGCATGCGTGATCCGAAAATCACGAGCTACCTTATTCGTAACGATAGACCCACTTCGAAAGATATATTTCACAAATAATTTACATTGCGTACTATTAGATCCACCTTCAGTCCTTGAAAACGTTGCAGCGACTATATGCTAAATATTTCTCATAGGCCATCAGTCAATCATCATTGCCACGGTTTATCTGTTACTAATCAAGTCACTTCTCGAAAAAGACCTTAAGCTCCAGACTAATATGGGACCTTCAGTCCTTCTGACCGGGGATCAAAAATAGTACAAATCCTATTTGGAACTCGTCTCGCCTTAACACCAAAGGCCAATACCTCGAAAGCCTTGTGGACAGATACAATATCTCCGTGGTCCACCTACATAATTCACGTACCCAACGGGATTCAGAGTCTATGCCTCGTCTCACAAAGCTGGATAACATGACCGCGGCCGTCGACACAGCTATAGCGGAATCTCTCGTCGTGCTTAGCACACAATGTGCAGTGCAAGCACAATGTGCAGTGCAAGCACAATGCTTGCTGAGCAGTCAGCCTTGCGACTCGGATCACCTAACGAGGTTAGACTCCATAGTGAATGAGCTTCGATACCCCCGAGAAGCGAACCGATTCATCCGGCCGACGTAGACGAGGTCATAACCATTCTGAAGGACCTTAATCCAAAAAAAGGCTGACAACATCTCTAATAAGGTCCTACAGAATTCACAGAATTCATGTTTTTATTGGTCCTAATTTTCAACCCTCTCTTAGCGGGATGCTCCTTAACTACCGAGTGGAAGGAGGCCATAGTTATAGGCAAATCTAAAAAGCGTCTCAACCTACCCTCTAGTTACAGACTTATCAGTCTCATTAGCTGCCTAGGGAAAGTATACGAGAAAATTATTCTTGCTACATTAAAAGAAATAGTAGACGAAAAAACTGTTCATCGATGAAAAAGAAATACAAGCGGTTAGTTTGAATTTCCCGCCAAAAGTCCTAATTTGTCATTATTTTTTTTATTTTTTTTACGGTAATGGATAGTCCTTTATGCCTACTAATTTATCATATTTATTTAAGTACTTCCAGAAGTTAAAACATTAAATCATAATATTATTTTTATTAAAATAAATATTAAAGAAATTATGTTTGTATCTAAATTATTATTACTATAAAAAAAATATTTAGGATCATAAAACAATAGTAACATAACGTGAGTCTCAACCGAAGAGAATAAAATGAGCAGTTCAGAAGATGGTATAGAAGGTTGGTCATAGACTTGCAGGCCCTGTCACGCCGAGGCACGGACGTGCTGTGAGATAAGAGGGACCGCGTCGCCTGTTACGGCAACGACGGAGTATGTTAGAAGGGATAGGTAATAGAACCTTCCGTCATAATGACGGTTGGCTACCGTTATGGGGTTGCGAAGGGTGCCCACGAGAGCGTCAATGTAGTGGGTGTGGATGAGGAGCGTACTCAGCCACTTCAACGTTCAGGGGATTTTAGTGGAAGTCGTTCGAGAAGGTTGCTTACGTATCAGGGGCCTCCGGATGTCACTCAAATGTTTTGGACTCTGAAGAATCTATCTTAATATGTGCGAATACTGCACAAGAGTATGACATAAAGGGACGGCCACGACAGATATCATTTCATTGTTTTTATAGTCTTTTTCATCTAAGACATGTATATTAAAAGACCCATAAAACATAATAAAAAAAATTATCGTAATTATGTAAATACTAAAATTTGATTTAATTTATTAATGACAGATTTTATTCAGTATCCAGTAGAACTTTTTCTACCTAAGTCTTATATCAATTTAGTTATTATTGGAACGTAAATAATTGAAAAGTAAAATATTTTTATGCGGGTTTAAGTTCATACGGAATATTGTCAAACATCACTGTTTTATAACTGGGCCAATAGATTTAACGTTTAACCGTTTATATATTTAGGTAAGCTTTCACAGATAACTTATATTATTATGTATGACAAACAACTATGAATGAAATATTAGAAAATTACGAACACGTTTAAATCGTGCACTTTACTGTAAAGTTTTAATATAAATGTATATTTTGTTATATAGATAAAATAACTTTCACTGAAAACGTCACTTAATCACGTTCCATGACGCTGCAACTGCTACGTGTTGTGCATAATTCATTTGCATTTCGTTTTCAAAATTATAGTAGTCATCGTAATCTAAGCCGCCATTACAAGTTATTACGTAGCGAATACCGTTATTCGGAGTGGGGGTACGGAAGAGTGAGGGGGGCTCGCAACAGCGGTGCGGGTGCGGTTGCAGCGCGAGTTTACTCTGTCAGTCGGTCATTACGGTATTTCTCTGTAGTGCGTCCTACATTCACGATCTTGAAAGAAAAAGTGACAATGCCAGAAAACAAACCGTTTCAACGTCTTCCAAAAAATGTGGTACCTGAGCATTATGAACTACATTTGGTTCCTAATCTTGAAAAGTTCACATTTACTGGAAAGACTAGGGTGAAAGTATCGGTAAGTGGAAATTTCAACACAATGTCGTTATTGCAAACATTTTGTTTCCATGTGACGTTGTCTAACGACGTACGTTATTTCAGATTGTTAATTCTACCAAAGAAATAATACTTAACAGTTTAGATTTGGATTTAACAAGTGTTAAGTTGCAATATGTTGACGGTGGTTCAATTACTACTCTTGATCCAAAAGAAGTACGTTTGGAGCCGATTGACGAAACAGCGGTTATTCTATTTGAAAAGCCACTTCCTCAAGGAGTTGCTACACTCTTTTGCGAATTTACTGGTGAACTGAATGACAAAATGAAGGGTCTTTATCGTAGCAAGTATCTTACACCAGGAGGTGAAGAACGTTACGCTGCTGTTACTCAATTTGAGGCTACAGATGCACGGCGGTGCTTTCCATGCTGGGATGAACCTGCTATCAAAGCTACATTCGATATAACATTGGTAGTTCCTGCAGATCGTGTGGCACTTTCGAACATGCCTGTCAAAAAAGAAACAATCAATGAAGACGCGAAAATACTACAATTTGATACAACACCTATAATGTCAACTTATCTTGTTGCTGTTGTAGTTGGAGAATATGATTATGTAGAAAAAACATCACGTGATGGTGTTTTGGTTCGTGTTTACACACCTGTGGGCAAAAGTAAGCAAGGTTTATTTGCACTTGAAGTGGCAGCAAAAGTATTACCTTACTATAAAGAATACTTTGACATAGCTTATCCTCTTCCTAAGATAGACCTAATAGCTATAGCTGATTTTTCTGCTGGTGCAATGGAGAACTGGGGTCTTGTGACTTATAGAGAAACGTGTCTTCTCGTTGATGAGGAGCATACATCGGCTGTTCGAAGACAGTGGATTGCTTTAGTTGTTGGCCATGAACTTGCACATCAGTGGTTTGGCAATCTTGTCACTATGGAATGGTGGACACATTTGTGGCTCAATGAAGGTTATGCATCATTTGTTGAATTCTTATGTGTGAACCATCTCTTCCCTGAATATGATATATGGACTCAATTTGTGACAGAAACATACATAAGGTAGATTTAAATTTAATCTTATCTATACTAAAAGTTATTACTGTTTCATGCAAAATTTGTTGTATGGATATAAATGATATTAAGCAGTTAGATAGGTAGATGAATTAACACACAAGTGTCATAATTTTGATAAAAAAAAGACATAGAAATACATAATTTTTTTAATGTCCAGTCAAATAAAAAGGCTAAACATTCAGATTGACAGATAGACAGAAATGACAAATCTATTTCTGGGGTTCCACTTTTTTTCCTATTGGTACGTAACCAAACAAGCTTGTTATGGTTGTGTCTGTATAATTAAATAAATTTGCTGTATTTCTATGCCCATTACTACATTATGAAATTTTTCTGTGTCTCTTATCATGCTTAATAATTTACTAATTATAACGCAAAAGTGTAAAATGCCTAAACATGTCAATGATTGTACACAATACATAAATAGAATTATACCATTTATTGTTTTTCAAAAGTCATTCACCTTATACTTATCTGGCAACTTTTCAATTAATTCACATCAAGTTTTACAATTGTGAGTATAACATTAAATGTAAAAAGGATATATGTAATGTAATGCAATGTAACATAATTGTTGTAGAGCACTGGAATTAGATTGTCTAAAAAATTCTCATCCAATTGAGGTGCCTGTAGGACACCCGTCTGAAATAGATGAGATTTTTGATGATATTTCTTACAACAAAGGTGCTTCTGTAATTCGTATGCTACATAGATACATAGGAGATGATGATTTTCGCAAGGGTATGAATATTTACTTAACAAGACATCAGGTATGCAAATGTCTATAAGATGATTTTTTTATAATATAATTATTTTTTTGTCACATTTTATTCTAATTTCTATCTTTTTTTTAGTATAAAAATACATTTACTGAAGATTTATGGGCGGCATTAGAAGAAGCGTCTAATAAACCAGTTGGCGCAGTGATGTCAACATGGACTAAGCAAATGGGATTCCCTGTAGTGGAGGTATTTTCTTTTTATTTTAACATAAAATATGTAAAACAGCAAGAATTTTATCAGATATCAGTAGAATATAATTATAGTTATCAAGGAATTAAAAGCTTTATTTATTAGAGGCTCAAATTGTAAATAATTTGTTAAGTACTTATATAAAATTTAATTACTGGCTGTGTTTAAAGAAAAATTTAAATTGTTTTTTTTTAGGTAAATTCAGAACAAAGAGGATCAGATCGTATTTTAAAATTGACACAACATAAGTTCTGTGCTGATGGCAGCCAAGGAAATGACACGCTTTGGATGGTGCC
This sequence comes from Dione juno, assembly GCA_037127375.1. Taxonomy (NCBI): domain Eukaryota; kingdom Metazoa; phylum Arthropoda; class Insecta; order Lepidoptera; family Nymphalidae; genus Dione; species Dione juno. The sequence goes on from JAXRJS010000052.1 coordinate 2,759,464, forward strand.
CATTAATATCTCTACTCAAGAACAACCTTCTAAGGTAATTTTGTTATTTATTTATTTGTTTTCATATAGCATGTTGCTGTAGTAACAGTATTAAAATTGATGTTTCTTTTTAATAAAATTGAAAAATACATATGTATCTGTTTTGCATATTACTAGATGGTCCTTTTAAGATTATATGAGTTATCATACAGATATTGCAACATTGACCTACATTTTACTTCCTATTTTTATAGTGATAGATAATAAATTATCAGATTTTATTATTGTTATATATCATGGCATTCAGAATATCAATCAATGATAAAATATATATAGTTGAGTACTCAGATTGATGTATAGATTTTATTCTTTTTTGTTTTACCATATAAACTAGCACAAATGTTAGTACTACATTAAAGTACAAATAATGCCATATACTGTAAATATGCTTACTTCTACATTGTAGATGATGCCACTTTTGGTCATTTTATTAAAAAAATAACTTCAAAGTACTTTTTGTCTATAGGTTGCATTGTCAACAGTCCTGGAAAAGAAATCTCATGAAGTTGTTTTGGAAAATGTTGCTGAGGATTCATGGGTGAAATTAAATCCGGGCACGGTAAATTATATTTTTGTTTAATCAATTTTACCAAAACCTTAATATATTTGTTTTACAGATGGAATCCTAGTGGATATTGAAAATAATATATTCACATGTGTTTGAGCCATTCAAATTGACCACATAAAGATGAAAATTCAATCTTATATTGGTAACAAAGTTTTATTGCAAAATTGAGTCCAGAATTCTTTGTTTTAAATAATCTTAAAAAAATGTGTATTTTTCACGTAATTAAAGGTATTTTACTATTTATTACAAAGTGACGAAGCATACACGCACATCTGAAATTATACGTATGCATGTGGTAAAATTTGTCAGGTCAGACGGTTGACGTTTTTTTATTGAAGTTAATATGACATTTTTATTCCTACCATGTCGTTCAATTATTTGAATTTTATATTAGTTTATAACAATAACAATATAACGCACAATTATACAATAATTGTTAGATTTGGCTAAAGTCCAAAAACAATATGATATTTCAATAATGAAGATTTCTCATAATTTGATTAAAAATATTTGATTAAAATATTTGATTATGTTTAATTAATTATAACTACTAGCGACCTGCTCGCGGCTTCGCCCGTTTAAGTTATCTAGATAGCGTTCGTTCTAAAATTTGATATTTACGTCACAATGCCATTCTTTGACGTTTTCGTCGTCTTTTTTTAATCACTCTCGTCTATTATTAAAATCACGATGATTGTACCTATATGTTTCTTGCATGTATATATTAATACGTAAAGGTATATGTAACTAACATTTAGTCTAAGTAGATTATGTTCTAGTTTTTCTGTCATAGCGTAAAAATACAATATCCACTTCCCACACTTGAAATTTATAATCCAAATCATAATAATCAACACTATTTATTTTTATTGAGAAGAAGTAAATTGTATATTTTTAATTTTTAAATACACCGCGTTCTTCGCGTTTTTAATTCTAGTCCTTACAAATGTACTACTACTACCTTCTAATTCGTTCAAACATCGCCAATGTTTAAAATAAAATATTAGAGTAAAAAAAACGCTATTTGAACTTAAATAATGCTCATATTACATAGAAATTAAATATTTTATTCGACAAAATCTATTATATATAATTTAGCTTCAGTTGCTAATAATCGACATAATTAAAATATGTGTTTTTTTTTTACGGAAACCTCAATAATACATTTGTAAAATCTTTTATGAATGTTGATTTTTCTATACTTAAATACTACGTTAATTTGATCTATGGTCCGTACGTGTATTAAGGATATATAGACATTAATAGAAATAAAAAACTCCCGCCGGCACAATGCAGAATTTTTATTTCAATGAATAACGACATCGGTTGACAGATATTATAATATATTACTATATTTTTGTAAACACATAATATTGGTATTCGAAAATGATTTTAAGTTATCTATCAATAGATAGCATTTTATCAAATACTACTAAATTACATAGGCTAGAGGCTATTAAAATACAAAATATAGTAATTTAGATAAAAGTTAAATACTTTACTTCCTGAGACTAAAATTGAATCTAGACCATGGAATTGTTCTCAACTGGCACGCTCGAATCGCCATAGACCGAGAACTACTACAAAGTGTTCGAAACGTTGATTTCTAAAAGCGTAAGCGTATATACACAGTAGAAAAAGGCTTTTCCTGTATTTCGAAAATTGAATTTAATTTAACTATTCTCTTCGAAATGTTATATTAATACAACACTAATTAAACACCTTATAGGCCACACGATACAGTTAGGATTAGCTTTTCCAATTAAAGTTCCTCGTCGTACCTTTGTTTTTGGACCATGGAAAATCATTTAAGTACAAAATTTTTACTTATTTGATTCGATAGTTGTAGTGCTAATTGTAAAAAAATATATTTTGTCAGGTGGGCTACTACCGCACGCGGTACCCGGCGGCCATGTTGGAGCAGTTGGTTCGCGCGGTGCGGGACGGCTCGCTGCCGCCGCTCGACCGTCTCGGCCTCCTCGACGACTGCTTCGCATTGGTGCAAGCTGGACACACACCAACATCTGAGGTATGCTGGCCCATAAATTATTATTTATATTGGCTTATTTTTGTCAAGGTATCTTAATATCATTTGTGGTAATTTTAATCCCCTCCTTTGTATACATAAATAATATATAACCTGTGTCTATTTATTTATGTTTGCTCCTCTGTGGAACCTAGGAATATGTTGTATATTTGTATTAAAATAAAGTATCAATCCTAAAATAAAGTTTAATCATGGGCGGTATCTGGACATATTTTCTAGGGGACCGGGCCTCCATTGGTTTTCATAGCTTGATGCCTATTATATAATATGATTATGTATACAGTGGTGTGTGTATTAGCTGATTTAATTATTTCTTTGATTGGCCGATTTTATTATTCAAAAGCTTTCTTGACATAAGCTTTGACCTCATGTTTAAAGGTTACTTTAATTTTTCAGCTTTAATTTTTTTTTATAAGCAAAAAAAAATCGGGATCCGGTAACGGAACACCAAACCCACCAAAATATAAATTCCAATATTGCTGCATTTATACCATTTATACAGTAATTTATACATAATGTTACTTATGTAGCACAGATAAAATTTATCAGTATCGTTATACTTAAAGTGCTTTCCGATACTTTGGATTTTGATTTATTTATTAATTTCATACTTTATTATTTAATTTTAATTTAACTTTCTAGTCGCTAAAACTGATGGAAGCATTTACAAACGAAACTAATTTCACTGTATGGTCGTCGATATCGAACTGTCTTTCGAAACTGAGTGCTCTATTCTCACACACTGCTTTGGACAAACCATTGAAAAATTATGGCCGAAAACTATTTTCTAACATCACTAAGAAATTGGGTTGGGATGCTGAGGAAAAAGAAAGTCATCTTAATACCTTATTAAGAAGCTTAGTACTAAACAAAATGATTAGTTTCGAAGATCCAGACACCATTAAAGAAGCCAAAATAAGGTAAGTTTTGTTTAGTTTAAAAAGTATTGCTTATTATTAAAAATGTACCGAGTAGAGTTAGAGTTGACTATCCGGCTCCTTACTTTGTATTTCTTAATAAAATGCATTACTTAAATACAAACTATGGTTGCTTAGGAAATTTAAAATAGCAACTTTCTTTCACAATCAGTTTCTCAAATTACTTGAAAAGAAAACATATAAATGATATCAACATTGATTTTTTTCTTTTCGTAAAATTTAGTGTCCTCGAAAAACAGCCGCTTACTATAAAAAAAAAGCTAGTTGATCGGTAAAATACCTATACTCGTCATCACTAATGGGATTTTTCAATTATTTACACATTACAAGTGATTGGCTTGGCCGGTTAGTCGCTTCCTCACAACCAAAAAGACCAAAGACCATCTCTACTTATTATGTAGATGTTAGTAGACTTTGTTGCTCTAAATAAAAAAATATCACTGTTAACTGTTGTTAGATTAATAATTTAGTAACATACCTACATACCTATAAACCATTATAAGTATGTAGGTATGTTACTAAATTATATATATTTATATACCAATATTTAGTACGCTAGGTACTACTACCTACCGGTGTTTTATCTTAACATTAATTTTTATTCGCTATAGCAGCATGTATAATAAATGCGAAGTTAGAAAGTTAATTCTCGTTTACTCTCACTTGCCATTCGTACGTATACTATATGTATATGTAGCATCCTCTCGTAAATTGTCTTGTCTCGCTTATATTCATAAGCAGAAATAATATAGTTACATTAGTAAGCATATTTTAAAATAACTTCTTCTTGGTCTTTGTTTAGTTTTTTAAATCAAATCTTAAAATACACTAAATTGATGCATATTTTCCCAGTAAATTTTTATTTATTACAGTTTTTTGTAAGGATATGAAAGTTAGTTAAAAAAATGTAAAAGTGAGCTATAGTCGGTAAAGCTGGCCCGTGTCCCGTAGGTTCGAGCGGCACACGTCGGGCGCGCGCGCGCTGCCCGCGGACCTGCGCTCGGCCTGCTACCGCGCGGCGCTGGCGGACGCAGACGCGGCGGGCTTCGAGCGCTTCCTGCAGCTGTACCGCGCCGCCGACCTGCACGAGGAGAAGGACCGCATCAGCCGCGCGCTGGGCGCCGTCACCGACCCCGTCTTACTGAAGCGCGTGCTGGACTTTGCTATATCGGTCGGTAAAACCATGAATTGATGTTTGATTACATATTGTTACATGAACATAATATTATTTAGGTTCTCATATAGTATAATGTATAATATCAATCGTGCAATCATCAGATTCTGTTACAGTTAAAATTGAATATATTACTTGGCATTAAAGTCCATTAGTTATATTACACTGAACATTAGTGTTAATACTCCTCTTAGATCCTCCAGTGTAATAACAACATACAAACATGCAGCAGTCGAAATGGATATGCGGGATTGTAAATTACTTAATTAATTGTAAAATTTTGTATTTTTTACAGTTACTGATTGATAGTTATTTGAGTTACTCATGTTAATGTAAGCGTGTTCCTTTCAGAATGAAGTTCGATCACAAGACACTGTATTCGTGATAGTGTCAGTGGCGGTCAGCAAGCACGGACGAGACCTGGCGTGGCAATTCCTCAAAGAACACTGGGAAGAATTTATGGATCGCTACCAGGTAAATTATGTTGACGAATTTTATTACATAATTTTTTTATTGAATACTTCTATTCATATTTTATTTAAACTTCCCTTAAATTGTAAATTAGTGTATATTGCAGTGTTATAATTTAAGTTAGTTAAATAAAATATTTATTATTTATATACATAAAATTGGAAAACGAATTTACTCACCTAAAGCATAAAATAAATATATATATTACACTCTAAAACAAAATATTTAGATATAGACACATTTATAAAAAATATACGTAGGGTGGATTCCTGCTGGCGCGTCTGGTGAAGCTCACGACGGAGAACTTCGCGTCGGAGGCGGCCGCGGCGGACATCGAGGAGTTCTTCCGCTCGCACGCGTCGCCCGGCACCGAGCGCTCCGTGCAGCAGGCGCTGGAGACCGTGCGCCTCAACGCCGCCTGGCTGCGCCGCGACCTCGCCTGCGTGGACGCCTACCTGCGCGTCTACCACTGACGCGTAATGTAATGTAGCCTCGTAGCCTCTCCATACTAGGGACGGTTGGTGGGCTCCTTGAGCCTACGGTTCCCTCTGCCTACCCTGCTATATGCAGGATACGTGAAGTGCGTGAAGATAAAAAAAGCCTGAGATTAGCATTCTCAATCAAACAATCTCTTCAGCTTTATAATATGAAATATAGATATATTTTTGGGAAATCCATTTAGAATCTTAGAATAGTCTCTTGTTGACTATTTTAAGCAAAATCAAAACTATGGAAATTTTTAGTTACCCATTTTTATTCTAAAGAAAAATGTTACAGTTCCTCAACGGCAAGACGAGCATAGCTAAAAGTGTTTCCATTAAACAGCCTAAAAATTAAAAATTTTTTTTTTTTTCAGGGATGAATAAAATAAGACTGACTCCAACGAAAATTATCGCACGCTCATTTCGATTTCGGACGGTTAATTAGGTATGGAAACTTAGCTTTATTTATTTTCTGTTTGACATACCGTAAGAGTTATACCAGTATGTATCTTTATTATTTGCTTCTTAATAACTGTACAATCTCACCTCTATCAGTAATATTTAAACAATAATATAAATATTACTGTTATTTGTGATTTTTATTTCTTTATACATATAATATTGTTAGTTTTTAAATATTAATACAAATGTTTTACATGTAACATATATTGCTTGGAGAGACATCCTCTTTCTCATTGGTTCGTTCAAATACAAAGCTGTACCAAATAGGCATATCATGTAAATGTGTAAAAATATTATTTATGGTTAGAATTATATTAATTTCATTGGTGCTCATTGCATTTCAGTTTTGTTTCTTATTTCTAATAATATATGCAAATAGGATGTAAAAATCTTATATAAAGTTGGCTCTATTAATTTCCTGCTGAATTATATTTAGAGGTATGGTAACTATACGTATTATCACGATATATCTTAGCATAGTACTACAAAGAAGTGTTTAATATGTAATGTATGAATTATATTTGAAGTTACCATCATTTGTCATTTGTTATCAAGGTTTGTTCTTAAGATTGTGTTATTGCAATAAATCGTACAAAAGTACCTGGATTTGACTTTTATTTTAATAAAAAACATGCTATAGCATGGCATCATCATAAGGTATAAAAAAGATAAATATGCTAGTAAATACACAACCTTTTTTCAAGTGAAATCTAAAACTTTGAATAAATTTGGGCCGATGACATCACATGACTTACTGCGACTATTGTCTAAACGTCCCAGTACATATCCATACAGCCAAAAAAATCTTCTTACAAGTATTGCAAAGTACCAAAATCACAAGAACACACGATAACGTCTTTTTCCCTTCTTCAATACGAGGGACAAAAGTGGCCCCGGTTAAATATGATGATGCGCATGATCCTAACACACTTACTCCCGGTAATCTACCAACGACTTGTTTATTGTGTTGTTTATAATAATTTTAATCAGAGATTGAAAACCGTAAAATTAAATTTTATAAAATCTTTGACAATTCCAATGACAATTAGTTAGAAGAAGAATAGATAATATGAAATTCAGATGAAGTGGGAAAAACTATGACTGGTGATCTAATGCCTAACAAATCTAAGGCTCAATATAAAGAAAATATAAATAATTTAGATCTTAGCAAAAAATGTCATCGTGAACGACTACATCCACTACTCAGAAATATTATAAACCAAAGTAAAATGATTGATAAATCAACGCCAAGTGCTAATGTTTGCAAATGATATGCCTTATTATATATTCATATTAAAATTAAATTTTTCTTCAGTAAATTTAATTATAAAAATTAAATTTTTCTTCTGTTAACTCCGGTACCAAGTCCCGCGTCGGAAAAATATTTGTACGCTATCTGATACAGATATTGTGAAAATAATTTTTAACTTTAAAGTAAGATTGTATTAGCTACTAGCTTTTGCCCGCGACTTCTTTCACGTGTACCTTAGGGTATGTTTTGATTAACCTCGGATAGGTAACAGTTTACAGTATACAGTACTTCGCTATAAACAACATTCTTTACCAGTTTTGAAGCTGGTGCTAGAATGACCAATTTATTTGGGGTAATAACCCGCGAGTAAGCCACATAAAGCTGACCGTGAGAAACAGCCCCCTTCTCTTAAATCTACTCCAGCCAATTTTAAAGTTTGCCCCTGGTATTTTTTGATGGTCATAGGAAAGCAGACGTTAACAGGAAACTGCCAGATCATTTGGGATCATGGAAATATGTATGAAGATCGCTACTTTTTTTAGCACATCCAGTTCATATTATATATTGCGATGTAAAACTTTTATTTGTAATCTGGTCCCATTGTACAACTTCGGCGGTTTTAAAATTACGTAAGACCTGAGGGTTTAAGTGACCTCAATAATTGAACAGGACTGCATCGTCTATACTCAACACGGAATCTATGGAACTATATTCCAATGTTTTTTTAAGTTTAAAAATTCCATACAAACAATACCAATTTTTAGAATCTGGTCCATTTTACCTACACAGATCTTTTTTATATATAATAATATATAATCATGATCCTGTATACTAATTTTTATACTGTTAAGTCCAGAAATTTGTAATTTTCCAAAAAATTTTTCCCGTTTAGGGGAGAATTTCTTCATTTCCTCTTCACCGATCATTTTTAATTGCAATCCAAAACTAATATGCCTATTTTCATACTTCCAAGTCTAAAAATGAAAAATTCCATATAAAATTCACACTCCTATTTTACCCCCTTAGGGGTTGAATTTCTAAAAATTCTTTCTTAGTGCTCACTGCTCATGCTCATGAAATTCTTGCACTAAATTTGAAGTCTTTTTCAACATTAGTTTCGGCTGTGCGTTGATATATAAATCAGTCAGTCAGTCTCATTTGCCTTATATATTTAGATTAAGAAGGCTTGCTTAAACTTACCTGAATAAGCAGCCTAAGCAGGCTTAAACTTACCTGAATATAATATGTTATGTATGTATATAGAACCGTCGTGGCGCAGAGACACAGCGTCTGCCTGTAAACGGGACGTTTCATTTCCCACTCGTGGAGAAGGATTGATTTTCATTTTCTTCGCTCTGGTAACAAGTCAAAAAGCGCGGCGTTGAGTACCGCCACTCAACACGTAATGCCTCCAAAAGCGGAAAGCGGGGAACGGAGTGTCTTAACACTAGGTTCGTACGGTTACTATGTATCCCTTTGCCTACCCTGCCATGTGCGGGATACAGCATGAAACTAAATATAAATTTAATATGTATATAGAATCAACAGACATTTTTCTAATATTTACGAATAGTTATCCTATCAATTTAATAATAACTAAATGAAAAAATATGTATATTTCGTATTGCAATTAGAAATATTTTTTGTAGTGTGTGGTATAGAAATATATATAATAAATGTTAACAATTTTTAAAATGAGTTTAAAACGAGATTTATTCGTGCAAATTAATATAACTTGCCGTTGCTGGCACAGCGACTGACTGTAATCTCAACGGTTGCGAGTTCCCAATCGGAGACAAAGAATTATTTTCATTAAGTTCCGCCATTCAACACGCAATGGCTTGAAAGGCAGAAAGCGGAGAGTCTTAATACTAGGTTCCCTCTGGCTACTCTGCTATAATCATGAAGTTAGTTAGTTACGTACACTGAGATAGTTGACTCAGGGCTTTATTTGTTAAGTAGATGTTAGGTTATCTCTTTTTATCAATAGTCTAATCACATTAATAAAGCAATTATTTATTTCTTTTAGAATTGAATTTCTGCTTTACACTAGCACATTTCTATTCAACATTTTTAAAGCAAAAATATACTGATTGATCTTTGCTGTGTAATTAACATCTACCTAATTAAATCTGCCTCGTATATTCCTCAAATAATTGAATTAAATTATTTATAATTTCAATAACTGAATAACGTACTAAGCCACAAGTTGATAGAATTTTGTCATTATTCAATGTTATATCAAAATAAAAGCATGCATTCTTACAAATGGTAAAATAAAAATAAAACTCAATTTAAAACAGTACATCTATATTGCACTATAACATCTCACTTAGTCTTGTATAAATAAGTTGTTCATGTAATTTTAGGGGTGAAAATATATGCACTATAATCCAAACATCACACGACACTATCTAAAAGTGCATTTATGTACTGAACAAAAGTACAATTAATATTTGTTACAAAAAAAGAATATATTATTCGAGTCCTAATAAAGAAAAAGGTAGAGCAGCACATACAATTTTCCACACTGGTACATGTATAAAAATAGAACTATCTAATCTCACCGAAACGGTAAGAGAATATCAGTAAGCGTTTTATCTTTCGAAATAAAAGAAAATATGCATATATTAGCTTTCATTAAGTTCGAATCCAAAGTTAAATTATATTGCTTTATTGTTTTCATTACAACCATTTTAGGTATTAGTATTAAAGTACGGGTAAGTCCTTTTAACAATATAATAACTATTATTTATTAATTATAAGATTTATAATTCACAAATCTTTAGAAATACGATAGTATATACAGAAAGAAATTTATATAATTTTGTCTTCCATTAAATAAAATTGACAATTCTTTTATATTGACAGTGCAACTTAAACGTGACCTATTTAAAAATAAAAATAACGTGACTAGATCCGTACAAATAACAAATAAGTACACAAAGCATTTGCTGTCTAAATCTTTCAAGTAATAATCACATTCTATAAAATATAAATACATTCTTGCATTACATTTTAGAACGTGCTCACTAATTTTGTTTCTAGGTATTTTTAATACTACGATTCATTAAGATCTAAATCTATGTCAATGCAACAACTTCCATATGTATAAGTATAAATGTACGTACATTAAGTCTAAGGCTGCTGATCTTTAAAACTATTTAATTATGTATTCTGTTTAATACGAATAAACATCCTACAGATTTCTAGTGAAAAATGACAGCCTTATATACTTTATGTCCATTAGTAATAAATCATGAAATTATAACATTTCATGATTAGCATTTAGGCGTACAAAGATATTTGTTTTCAAATTTGATTTATCTCTTACAACGACTTTGCTCTTTCACATATTGAAACTAATACCATGAAATAAACATCTAGTTAAAGTATCTACAATATTTATGATATAACTAATTATATTAACTAATTAAAACTCGTAGTTAAATCACACACACACGCACATGCAGACACATCGGACGGTATAGTAATAAGAATAAATCAACTGTTTTGCAGAATGGTCGGCCATCATTAAGTCGGAAAGATGCATCTCAATACAATTATTAAGAAAAAAATTATTTGCCAAAATCTTACCACAAACCGTCCTGAAATAGTAATAATACATATATATGCAAACATTTTCAATAAACTCAATGAAATTATTAAGAAACTGATTGAATTTCTTATAGCGAGAGATAGGGTTATGTATTGTATAAACAAAGCACATTCTCTAGCGACGTTACAAGTTGTATAGATATTTATATTAAAGCCAGTTAATTAGGATTACATGTTTCAAATCAAGCTTCTAAATATTCAACTGTGTAAAAGCATATTTATTCTTAAACATACGGCCAAATTATGACTAGAAAACAGACCATGGTTATCAAGAAATATTTACAAAATAAAAAAAAGAAACAACAAAACAAATACTAATAATAATATAAAAGATAAAAATAACTATAAAAAGACTTAAAATAAATATCATAGCTTATTAACATAATATTTCAGTTAAGATTCAATATTACATATTATGTAACAACATTTACAGCAAAAGCAGAGTCCTTGAACTTGCTTTAACTGATCTTGGTGTGGTTACCCTTGCATACCAGATTATTTTGTATGGCTCTGGTGTATTTCAATAAGTAAAGTTAAAGGTCCCAAGAAGAAATATTTGTTTCATGTATTTATAACATCTTCAATAATTTTATAAATAAATCCTTAAGTATAGTAACATGAAATATTTATATTAAATACATATATTGATTTTTATAACACAAAACTTTTTTAAATTAAAATAAATAATATAAGAATTCTATAACTTTATCATTTTTTTTATACATTTAGACATATTTATTTACAGTTATTATTTTAATAATATTCATTTTATTATGGAAGAAATTGAGCAAGTTAGTAATTTCGTTATTTAAGTATGTATGGATTGTGTGGTATTGAAATAATGTAATATAATTTATAGCAAGGAATTAAAAAAATGTTCTTTTAAATAAAATAATAATAAATAAACTAACTAATAAGTAATTCCAAATATCAAATATACAATAATCAACTCGTCTAAAAAAGGGACTAGGCAAATAAAACATTTTAAAAGTAGCAATTAGGTAAGAACTAATTGTTAAATTTCAAATATTAACTTACAAATGTACATAGATCTATTGGTTTATCTTATTTAAGTAAGATTTCATATAAATTTGTAGAAAGCGTTTGAAAGATTACATTAGCTGCGAATTGCACAAACTTTATAAATTGACTCTAATCACCGAAGGATATTATATACAAAATGGCTTTATTGTTTTATCTTAAAATAAGTTGTACGCGTTTGATTTATTATTGAAACTGGGCTCATCGGGTAGATGACGTCAAGCAGAAAATATAAAAATATTTTTTTTATAATCAATACAGTGGACGAATATTATGTTAATAAATGTATTTACATTACGAAATGACATATATACATATAGGTATATTATGTTATGTCAAATGCGCACAATGTACCCGACGACCCTGGTTTACCTTAAATATTGATTTATGTATTACTAATAATGATTATATTATATCATTATTATACTAGCCTGTACTGTCCCTTCAATAATAAATAAATTTATTTAATTATATCCATATTAAACGAATTGCTTATATATATTTATATATATATATATTTATATATATATATATTTTAGTACTGGCACGCTCATGACTCTGTTCTGTTCTGTACTGCAGTAATGGCGCTCATGACTCATGACCACACGTTATCTTACTTAATATGTCAAGATGAAGGTAAACAAGAAATCATAATGTACCCAGGTAACTGTAATCCTGTAGTAAGTACTTTCTCTCTAGACAACAACATCTAAGGTAACTTACATTACTTTAGAAGCTCATACCATTATTATTTGAAGTTAAAGGCATTAATTATTTCAAAATGCGAAACTAATTTTTTGTACTGTCGTCGCTTAGACACGTTGTGCAATCTTAGAAGGAAGTCGTAAAGGTTATTCGACAATGAGACATCTCGGAAGGTGCTCATGTAGGTAGTCGAATAGTTCTGGCGACGCGCCCGGGCAGTTGGTCAGCTCCAGCTCACGGAGCTGCCGCAATTGTATAAGGCTCGATAAGCCCCCCGACGTCAGCAGTGGGCACCCTGTAAACATGGAAGGACATAACTGGTAAAAAATATTATTAGTATGGTATAAATAATTATTTAATTACAATAAAAAAAAATTGTGCTGGAATCGACCCAGATGATTGGTAAGGTGTAATCATTGTGCCTTTGTATTAAGGCAAAGTTCACAGACTGTGCAAACTATAGGGCTATATATCAGATATATCATATAATAGTTTGATTAGCTTAAGGTGGTAAAGTGTATGTAAAAATTTTAGCAAGAAGACTGCAAGAAGCATCCGAAAGGTTTTTGTGGGAGGCCCAAGGAGGATTTAGACCTGGAAGACGATGCATGGATCTTTTCCCTCCGAATGTTCACGGCGAAGTTTTTGGCTGTAAACCAAAAAGATTTCTTTGCTTTTGTGGAGTTGGGAAAGGCGTTTAATAGGGTTGTAAGAAAGAACTTATGGGAGATACTGCCCCAGTACAATGTGATTGGACCCTTGCTGTAGGCTGTAAAGTAACTTTAAAGAAATCACTCTGCCTGTGTCTGAGTAGGAAGCTGGCGAGCCAGTTTAAGAACACCATTCTCAAGCGGACCCTTCCGTTCATTCACTTCACGCTCCAGTATGCGTCGGTTCTCGTCAACGAGTACTGTCATCGGCATACAACATCAGCCACGGAGGCTGGCCTTGGACGATGGCCGAGACAGTATCCAGCACTACATTGAATAAAAACGGACTAAGCACCGAGTCCTGGTGAACCCCTACTGTAATCGGGAAGGGCTTGGTGTCGCCAAGAGCAGGCCTGACTAGTGAAGATGAGTCGTTATACATATCTCTAATAACCTCAGTATAGGCTTCAGGGATCCCCTTGGATCGCAACGCCCACCAGATAAACTGACGTGGCACACAGTTAAAGACCTTCTGCAAGTCCAAAAAAGCCACATGCAGAGCTCTTCTTTTTTCCCTGTAAGCCTCCATCAAAGTTCTGAGGGCAAAAATGGCGACCGTAAGGCACTGTGGTCGTAAGGCACTTGTTGAACTCATATTGAGACTCAGACATAGTACACTCTCGGCGAAACCTGAGGACGATCATGCGCTCGAAGAGCTTCATGGTGTGGCTCATAATCTTAATGCCCCGATAACTTCCCCAATCTTGAACACTGCCCCTTTCTTTGTAAATAAGGATAATAAAGCTATGCCGCCACTGATGTGGCATCATTCCAGTATTCAAGAGACGGTTAAACACGTCAGTAAGTATAAGCACACCAAGAGAGCCCAACGATTTCCACGCCTCGATCGGGATGTCGTCAGGTCCTATCGCTTTTCCATTCTTCATGCGTCGAAAAGCAATTACGAGTTTCGTCAAGGGTTATTGGAGCAACAAGTCCGAGGTTAGAAGATAATTCAGGAGGAAGACTACAAGAGTGCTGAGTGTTCAGCAGCTCCTTGAAGTAGCTTCTCCATCTCTCCTTCACAGAGACATGATTACAAAGCAGCGTCCCCCGAGAATCTCTGACGTAGAGGCATTTTGTAATAACCTGCCTCGCTTTATCTCGAGCACGAGCCAGTTTGTATATGAGCTTCTGCATCTCCACAGTTTTAAGTTGATCGTATAATGGCGACAAACTTTCACTGCGGGCCCTGGCTACAGCTCTTTTGCTGGCACGTTTCGCTGCTATGTACTCCAGTCTGTCTTCAGGAGAGTTGGAGTGCTGCCACTCATTAAACGCAGCCTTCTTTTCCCGAATCATCCCCTGCAACTGGTCATTCCACCATCATGTGTCCCTGTCGATGACACGTCCACTCTTTGTACAGCCACGAATTCGCTTGCCCGCTGCAATGATTGCTGAATGAGCTCGATGTTCACGATGGCTAGATCAGATGCAATGCAGGTTGTCAGAATATTTTCTCCCTCTGGATTGCGAAGACCATATCCAAAAACCCCGTGAACACACTTCAGCGATCCTACCCACGTATCCTTTCAATCCCCCCCCAATTTAGACTACTTCGGTAGACGGTATACCGAGTAGGACCTCTTCATACTGCTCCCAGAATGTCTCCTTTTTAGCCGCGCTACAACCCGCCTGGGGAGCATAGGCACTGATTAAGTTTGTGGTAACGCCCTCAATTACTACCCTTGTCCGCATTAAGCGGTCGCAGCGACGGTCATCTTCAAGAAGCCCATTATGAAGCTCTTTAGAAAGCACTACCGCCACACCGTTTTTACCTGTAGGTGAGCCAGTGTATATTAGGCGGTAACCCTGCCAGATTTTACGAGACTGATTGCCCTTCCAGCAAGTTTCCTGAAGGAAAGTACACTGGACCCGACGTCCCATGAGTACATCTGCAAATTCCCTGCATCGTCCGGTTAGAGAGCCAATGTTGTAAAGCGGAGTTTCCACTGACTATAATGAATAGTCTTCACGTTGTATAACATATTATATCTTATATCAAATAAGACATGAAATTATATGTCTTTACTAACAAATGTCACTTTAGAACAAACTAAACATGAAACAAATTATCAAACACAAAAACGCGACGGTCGTGGGTTCGTTTCCATATCTGACGAATGAAGTATTTTTTTTCCTCGCTCTGATAACAAGACAAAGCGTCGCTTTGAGTTTCGCCACTCAGCACGCAATCTGCCCACCCACAGCATAAAGTAGATATGAGGGATACAGCGTGAAGCTAAAACAATCTCTAACCAGCTAGAGACAGCAACTGCAGGGAGCGCATGCCGCACAGGTGCTGCACGCCGAAGTCGCGCACCTGCGAGCACCAGCGCAGGTACAGCGCCACCAGCGACTGCATCGTGCTGATGTAGCCCACGCCGATGTCCGTGATGTGCACGCATCTTTAATAACATTTAACACTTCATGTTGGGGACATCAGGCTCATGTTATGCTATTTTAAGCAAATCGCACGGCTTCGTCTAGAAGTCGACCCAAACCGGCGTTAGTAATAAACATGTTTATATTAATTTGTCTTTACTGTTTTATACACGTTCAAAACATACTTTTTATTTGAATACAATAAAAAAATATAAAAAAAGTATAGGCACATTTTTTTACACAATTCTAATTTTGTTCATTGTTTTTGTTTGGACAAACGTCTGTCCGTCTGTCAAGCTCAAGATCATTTTCCTCAGAGATTCGTCATTATTTCTCTTTAGATTGCATCAAGCTAAAGTCAATAATAAACATTGAAATATTTGACTTGCAGTATCGTGTAAATACCTATACGCACTTGAAAAATTCGCGATTTTAAAATATCAAACAGACAGTTCAATTTTATTTATATGTATAAATACAAAATTTGAAGTAACAATAATAATGACATATACACATACACTTGAAATGACCATAACTCTGCAAGATTTATATTTTTATCATCACTAATAATAAAAAACACTGTGTATACATATTATATTACCTGTCCAATGTAAGCTCCTCCAAGTGGTTAAGATCGCAGGCGATATACTCGAGCGCGTTGTCGGTGACGCGCGGACACCAGCTGAGGTCGAGGCTGCGTAGACGCGGCAGGTTCTCGGCTAGCAGCTCCACGC
Source organism: Dione juno (assembly GCA_037127375.1). Taxonomy (NCBI): domain Eukaryota; kingdom Metazoa; phylum Arthropoda; class Insecta; order Lepidoptera; family Nymphalidae; genus Dione; species Dione juno. The sequence continues at coordinate 2,776,090 of JAXRJS010000052.1, forward strand.
CCTCGTCCGTTACCTTGCTGCAGCCGCTCAGCGATAGCACCGTTAGGTTGGGCAGTGAGTGCACTAGAGAAACATAGATTATTGAATTATGATGATTGATGACTATTATGTTTATAAAAAGTTTTCATTTCAGTTTCACGTTAATCCCGCATATGTTTACTAAGGCTGATATCGATACCGTTACAATAAAAAATAAACAAAACATAACTCATTTAAATCAGAAATTTTTATACGAAGGGGTTAAATCAAAGCTACTGCTTAAGTGAGTAGATACTTAAGTGCTTAAGTAGATGAGAACATTTTTACAACGAAACAATATTTTCGAGTTTCTTACAAAAAACAAACTGACTGTATTTATGCTGAAATCTCTATAGAACCAATTAGTCAAAGAGTACACGTGGCATTATTCGTCGTCAGTGATGGTTTGATGTCGAATAACATTCTGACAGAGGTATCAAAAAGGTGTGAAAAAAGTATGAAATCATCGCCACAAGTGTATTAAGATATCTATATATCTATATTTAGGTTTTCACTGACGTTAAAATGGTTTAAATTAGTCAAGCTATAACGACGATCGTAATTCGAATATTTTATAAGATATAGGTATGTAGTTTAAGAATTTAAAAAAAAGAAAAAAGCAGGTAAATATTTCATAGTAGGTACGGAAATCCGTAGATAGTATCTATTATACCTACTGATTTTATTATTGCTTTTTGTTTCATATCTAATATAATTTATAAATGTGACTGCGTATGGCTGCTTAATTATATAAAGAGATTACATAAAAAAAATTATACAAACTGTATGTGATGCACGTGCTGTTTTTTTTATGAGAAATTAGTTTTATATGAGAACAATAAGAGTATTATACTATCGTTAGCGTCATGTTCCGGTCCAATTACACTCCGGCGACGATATGTCTCAAAGAATATTTGACTAGACCAAGATCGAACTTATCATGACATGACGTATTGCTTTTGATAGCGTGAATGCTCTTCTGTTCCCGGTTCAGTGAGTTACTCTGAAAACAAGGAAATATTCGCTTGGCAATTGGTGTTAATTTCTGAATTTATAAATGTATCTCTTTTTTATATATAATAAATGGTTAAAGCAGTCAATCTGTACACGAAAGATTTAAAAAATATATCAATAGGGTATTTTAATATATCGATAATAGATATAACAGATAATACAGCATTAACAAATGATTATAAGTATCAGTATCAATATAAGCACAACTATTTAGTGTATTTAATAGTAGTTTCAGTTTCCAGCGTAACTGGAGCTTTCATATAAAATACCACTTCAGTTTCCGTCGAATTAGTACCAGTTGTCGCAATATGCTATTTGATAGTGTGAAAAATGATCGGTTATTGGGTGTCATTCTTAATAATTTAAGAAGCATGATAAAGTAAAATAACTTGTAAATAATAATGTGTTTATGATTATTTATTACTAGTTATTTTACGTGACACGAAACAGTCATAATGGGTCCATTCGAGTGACGTAATGCTCCTGTAAGCATATCTCCCGACTGCTATATATATTTTTGTGATTATATTTAGTCGGAGAAGTTTATTTATTGAAATATATAACATGTAAATATTGTGCGTATTTGTATACAGTACGTGATTGAGAGCTTTCACAAAACTTTTCTAAGGAAAGCAAAAACTTGTCTAAGCTTGGCGTATAAAGGGTATAGTTCAAAAATAATTTCGATTTATGAAGAAATAGAAATTTATATGATAAAAATTTACTATACAATTATTCTCGGAATCATTTAGTGATACTAATCTACCATGTCTTGTTCGAACTATGTATAATATGAAAATATTGTGTAAATTTATGACTAAATTGAATGAAGAAAATAATTTATTTAAGTCACTGTCCCTCAGATAGTATAATTGGTCAAACTGAGCGACAAGAAAAGTGGGTACTATAACGGATAACATCATCAAATCCCTAACTCAAATAATTATTATAATTAATTTAGTTATAAAAAGATAAATTTACTTAAATTGAAGTAATAGTAGTACAAAAATATTTCAACTCCGCTTAATATGAGATGAATTTTGTCCTTTTTTGTACCACATATAAATATTTGTTCCGATCCTTTTACTAACTATTTGTAGCACTACGGCACTGCGAAAGCTTGTGATTCATTTTACAAACAGAACTCACTGCAAAAATTTGACCGAAATACTAGAATATTAATATTAAATAACGCATACAAAACAAGCAAGTTAAAAAGAGCAATCAAAAGCAAACAATCTACTTATTTTTGATTAGTTCAATTTTACTTATAACTAAGTAACCGAGTACCTAGGTTCCTAAATTCAAATACATTTACATCATAACAGCTTTAATAATTTACACTGAATATTTCTTTGTATATTACTTTATTTATTTAAGCGAAGAGCATTTTACCACTTGGTAGTAGTATATCTTGAATTTTATTGATAGTATCATGGTTGTGGTAGATAATATTTTGACGACAACTTAAAGGCCAATGATTCCAAATGACGTGCAATCTCACAAGAAATCGACAAATTACGCGCAGCCGCCAAATGGAAGTTGTTTCTTAGTATAGAATATTCCAAGTTAGGGTTAAGATTTTAATAAAAGGGATAAAGGGCTAGTTCTTGCATATTCTTATTATAGTTACTTCTTATTGTAAGAAAAGTTTTATCTTTAAAATTGACAAAAGATTGTCGTAATAAAATCACAAGCGCGTAAATTCAGAATATTCATGATATTTTTTTTAGATTCTGAAGATGAAGCTTGTTTATAATTTACTCAATAAAAATGGGTCATACGCAAGTAATATTTGCTTACCAATGTTGACAACGCCATGATTGGTCAGTTCCCAGCAACTGTGCAAACGCAATATGCTCAGAGAGGCGCTCTGCTTGGGAGAGAAGTAGCCGAGCGCGGCGTCCGTCACGTGGTACGCTTGGAGGGAGAATTCGTAAAGGGACGGCAGCAACTGAGCTACTGCACCCACCTGTAGGATATGTGTGTCTCGTCATACTATCTAATATAATATAATTAAAGAAGATAAACATCCAAAAAATATTAAAAGATCAATTACAATTTGCAATGTGTTATAATTTAATTTTGGGTGTTTCGAAATGTATATTAGCAATTTAGATTATAGTTATTTACAGATTATGAATACTAGTAATTAATATGTTTTTTGCTAACAAGAATTTGAAAATAAGCACTTGTTATAAATAAACTTACAGCCTCATCAGCAATGTTAATACAGTCAGTAAGCGTAAGTGATACAATTCGTGGAGTTAGGCATGCCCACAAACCAGCTTCCGTTATCTCATTGCAGCCCGTTAGTTCAAGTTCAAAGAGTACCTAAAAATTTTTAAAATTAAATATATGATTAAGCTATAATAAATAATTGCGCAAAGGAGAACTCTGACTGACCTGTAAGTGATCCAGTATAGCCTCCAATCCTCTATCTGTTATCGTACAGCCTTTTAATCCAATAGCGTGCAGATGATGTGCTGATATAGGAAATTGTTTAATGAACTCATTGATATCATCGTCTGTTGCAGATATCAAAATAACACCGCGTATGCCTCTTCTCACTATGGAATTATAAAATCTTTGTGTACAACAACCGGATTCCGATCTAAGCTCGCGGCAATCGAGCACGGCCACGAGGCCGGACCACCAGCGTGGCGATGAGTAGAGGACATCGCGCCATTTCGTGCACACTTGAGCTAGTGATCTCCTGTCATTTGCGTTGAAATAAAGAAAAAACTTCTCAAGAAATCGCTCTTCCATTATGAATTGGCCCCAAACTAAAGGTCTGGGTGAAGGTCTGCGCCGGCGAGGTATTCGGGGAGCGGCGTTGGAGGCGGGGCCGCAGAGAGCGTTGGCGACGCGCTCCACCACGCCGGGAGACCTCTTGCGGCCGCGCAGGCCCAAGCCGGTGATGCGGCGCGACAGCTCAGCCGAGGCGCGCTCGACGACGCCTTGCGCAGACACCGACGACATCTTCACCTTGACGCGGCGAATGGTGTCGCCGGGCCGCCCGCCGCCCGAGCTCGCCCCGCCCGCGCCGTGCTCACAACCCGCCACCGCGCTATATTATATATTTAATAATACATATTAAACACACCTTACTTACTTACTACTTACTTAAGGATTATAGTTTATGAATACCAAAATAGAACATTTTATAGCTGTATAAAAACGCCATAATAGTAAATTAAATATTATAATTAAAAATAATATAAATTAAATATAATAAATATCATATAGTATATATACTTATGATATATATATATATATATATATATATATATATATATATATATATATATATATATATATATATATATATATATATATATATATATATATATATATATATATATATATATATATATATATATATATATATATATGTATATATATATTAATAAGATTTTTTATTTCAGTCTTATAATACTAAATAAATTTATCTCATAAGTAATTATTTTGTTTTAGACTAATTAAATCCAAATAGTTCATATCGTTTAAATTTAACATTTACATAAGTTATTGTTCACTGAAATACTTAGATATATCTAGTCTGACATGGTAATTATGAATAAAAAAGTGTTAAATGATTGCATAGAAAAAGATTGCAAGAAACAAGAACTGGTAGGAGGATATTAGTGTAGTAATTGGATGGCATGTTACTGAATCATTTGTGCTATTATTTTGAATATAATGAAAGCAGTAACGTATAAAAGATCCAGTTGGAGCAAATAAAATAAATTGTAATAAATTACAATACTATTGTTAACAGGACATTCAGAGTCCCCATATGGCCCTATGTGGTTTTATAATTCATTAAAATAGTATTGAAATTTGATCACTACATGTACTGAATATTTATTTTAATAAATAACTATCGTGCATTATTATTATTATTATTATTATTAGATTATGAGCTTAAATAATAAATACTTTGCTTAAAATAATATAAGTGCAAATAATTGAACTACTAAACTATTTGATGTTCACATACAAAATAATTTTCGTAATATTATGACAATTATCGTAGTATAAAAAGATAATCAGGTAATTTTAAGTTAGAAAATATAGTTGACAAAGAAAATAGGGTAAATACTACAAAAACTTACGTAAAGCAAAAAGTATAAGTTAAAAGATATGTATGCAGTGCATTTGAATTAATTATCAAATAAATAAAATAAATAAACATTTTGATTATTTAAATAGGTAATTGTAGAAAAGCGTGAAATAAACACAAAATCGATGACATTTTTACAAACCTATAAATTTAGGACTACGAGTAAAGTCATCATATTTTATAAGCACTTAGATATATCTTTTTCTTAAGAACATGTATAAAAATCATACACTAAAATATTTCTTGATTTAATACATGTAAACTGAAAAATGAAAACCTCGAACGAAAATTAAGAAAACTGAGGAAAATGACGCTGTCATTTAAAACACGCAACTATCTCTATCAAACGTTGAGATTATATACTCTTCGTCCCTGTCTAATGTGTCCTTTATTTCATGCATATGACGTCACTCATTTAGCTATGTCTATGGCTATTGCGAATGCTTATTATTTGAGGCTCAGCATCTATAAAAAAAATCTAAGATACAAAATCCAATTTCATTTAAAAAAATCTAAGATACAAATTCCAAAACACGTTCAGGATTAAATAATGAAAATCTTTTTTTTAAATATTCTATAACGTACAATAAATAACATTACGTTATATAAAATGGACCCACATAGAAATATTTATTAAATAGGTGCATACACACTCTCCTAAATAAAATTACTTTGGTGATTTTAAGTGAAGTTTATATTAATTAGCCTTACATTACTTGATTTTTAAAATATCGAAAATTAACTACGGGCTGCGCTTACAAAGGTAAGGGACCGATTTTCGAATAGTAACTTTGATTACCTGTTTAAGCTTTAACTTTTTTTAACTGTCAAGTGTTAAAGTCAAAGTATTCATTTACCAATGTGGCGCGAGTTTTTGTTGTAAAATTTCTGTTTTGTTTTAGTCATTTTAGAAAATTTGCCATAGATGAGTAGACAAAATTCTTTAAATCGTATTATTATTAGTTAAACAATATTTTGACCTTTACCTAGTGTTATAATAACTGCTTTATTGAGTATTTGTAAGTGATGGAGTTCATTGAGGCAATACCGGTTACTTTTAAAGAAATTACTCCAAATCATAATATACCAGAAAAATGGAAGGAAGTTGTTTTGAATACAGGTAAAATTTATTCAATAATTCAATAACATAGGTCTTATTTTTATAATTTACAGTAAATCTAATATCTTTAAATATCTTTTTACAGGTGGTACACATAGTACATTGCAAGATATAAAATTACCTCATAAAGCGGGTGGATATTGGTACAGAGATTCGAAAAAAGCTAATACAAGAAACAGATTTGTTCATTGGTACTCATTCTTATTACAATTTACATTCTATGTCAAATAATAGAACCTAATGCTTAAGTATTTTTAATTATTACAGGCAAACAACATCTGATGCTATAGAGTTATCAGAGGCTTCATTGGATGTAAATTTATCTAGCAATAATTTAAGATGCAAAGTGGCTCCTGGAACTCCACCATTAAATTTTCTTGAATTCTATGAAAAGACTTCATCACAGCAAGTGATCATTTTAGCTGCTACAGTATCATCTGTACATAGATTAATATTTCCCCATCCAGATGTTCTAGATAGGAGGGTAAGAAGATGAATATATCTTTTTACTATAACACTTAATACTTTCACTTATGAAATTTGTTTTAATATATTTTTCAGTCTACTTTTGGATCTCTGTGCAGTGTTTCACCTTCAATTTTCCATGACACATCTGCTATTAATAATCCAAATAACTACTTCATCTTGAATCAATATTCTAATACAAGTAAGTATTATATATAAAAATATTATTTTATTTATTTTTATTGTTTTAAATATATTTTTAAGGATCCTTTAAATTATTTTATGCATGAATTGTATTTACTTATAAAATTTATAAACATATGTATTGTATTTCCAGACACAGGAGTTGCACATTCATGTGCATCATTATTGAGGGATAATGGTGAAGCTGTATTTGCTTTGGCATTTGGTTATGGAGGTGAAGGAGGATTATTATTAGTTAAATTACCAGTTTCTGGTTCAGCTGTCACAATGATTCTTAAAAGAGAATCAACTGTACCTAGATTCTTGTCTGGTATCACTGGAGCCTTGAGGTAAATCGGATTATTTGAGCAAATACTGCAATTTTATTATAAGAATTGTAAATGTTTAAAAAATGAATATATAATAAAATAATATTATTCTATGTAAATAAGGGGTAAAGGGGATGGAGTGGATACATATGGAGTAGTTCTAACTAGTAATTTAGCTGTTGCTATTTGTGGAGACACTTGTCTTCGTGCCTGGCTCTTGGATGAAGGTGGAGCTCCTACTGCAGTTTCAACACCATTGTCACAAACTTTAATAAGACCTAAAGCTCCCCGTAAGTTTAGCTTTATTATTAATTTCTTTATAAAGTTGTTATTTTAGAATGACATTTCACATTATAATGAGACATCCTTTTAAAAGCAATTACTTATTAATTTTCAAATGAAACTTAACTTTAAATGTTTTAAATCTTTGAATAACTTTTAGTTTGATTTCATAATTGTGTATGTTATTTTATTAGTTATTGAAAACTATAAAGTATAAAAACACTGATATAAGTAAAAATGAGTTTGTAATTTGAAACTAACTGTATTTTCCAAATGGATATAATTATATACATGTCACTAAACCATAAAGAACAATTTTTAAAATTTTTTCACAGATAAAAATTGCATATAAAATGATAATTGTTGTTAATTATATTATTTATATATATTTTTATTACTACTTATTCTAGACAAAGTGGTTTAATATATATATATATATTGGATTTAATCTGAGATCAAGCAGGCAAAGCTGCAACCAAGTCTCTATGTATTCTTTTCCTTATGCTTTTGATGCTGGTTATAAACCAGCAAACCATTTCATATCTAACAAAGTTTTACTACAATCATGAAATTGGTACAGAACCGTCAATGCACGAGTCCAACTCGCCCTTGACCAATTATTTTAATTAAAACTAAATTTGTAAATAATTGTTATATTTTAATTATTGTATTTACAGCCCACGGACACATGCTAAAATATACAACTGGGTCAAATGGGAGCATCATACTGGTAGCCTATTTATCATTTCCAACTGAGTGTGAATTTGTAGTATTAAAAATGCATGATGGTGGAGCAGGAGCTGTTAAATTCTCACAAATCTGTCACATTTTTGGACCTCAGGTATGAACAATGCAAAATTTTAAGTAAATATAAATTACATGTTAACCAGTGTAAACTCCATGTAATGCCACTCAAATTAACATCGCACTCCCTTAAGTGTAGAAATCAATCTTACCAAAGTCAATTATTAATCTAACCAAATTTTATGGTCTATATAACAATGGAATCACTCTGTGACAATAACATTATGTTATTATAAAAAGTAATAAACTGTACAAATATTGTAAAGAGTATAATTATATACTGTAGCCTACACATAATATTTGCTTGTTAATACTAATGGTTGTATTGATTTATATCAATCCTTGATTGATAATAATAATAATATTTTATTTTAGCTAGACTTATTAGATTATGCAATTGGCTATGGAGATGGGAGTCATGTCATTTGGGCACTTTGGACTCAACCAGATGGTGATGCTGTTGTAACAAGTAAGTTATAATATTTTTCTGTTAAATAGTCTATTAAGTTAATTATTAAAGGTTAAGAAACAGATAAAGAAAGGAGAAATGCAAGATTTTTGTAAATGGAAAGATATTAGAACAAGTGAATGAGGTGTTATATCAGGGATGGTATCTGGGATGGGTGGCATGGACTAGAGATGGAAAATACGAAATTGATGGAAGATACGAGATGCAGTCTCTTCCGAGGACATGCAGAGTGCAATAATAACATACACAGAAAGGCATGTACTAGCGAGACTGTCACAGTGAATGAAGAAGGTAAAAAATATGTATGACGCTAGAGTAAGTGGTGAGAGAGGTAGGAGAAGACCTTCGTTGACCTTTGAAAACACAATGTCAATGATACTGGAAGAAGGTCACGCATAAAGAGGACCCCCGGAGGGTATATATGAAGAGATAAAGAGGTATGTAGGGACTGTAGCATTTGGTACTCCATTCCACCTGGCTAAAGCGTGAAGCTCTAAAATGAAATGAGAAATGCTATATTATCTCATTGAAAGTTTTGATTTAACCAACTTTGTCTTCAGGGTGACCTCGGACACTTAGAATGTCTCATGCACAATTCTCAATTTTTTTCCATTGGACCATAGGGGTAAAATTATAAGTAAAATCTTCTGACATTATCATTAGAAATATCAAATAGATGACGGCTATTAGAATATAAAGAACATTGTTGTAACTCCCAGGCAGCCTCCTCGGCGCGGAGGCAAGCTGGCGCGCTGTAGCAGCACGCGAGTCGCCGCCGGCGCTGCCGCAGCTGTCCTCGCACCAGCAGTACCGCGACCGCCTGCTTGCACCCGGTCTCTTCCCTCCTGCGGTCATTAATAAGGCTCTTGTGGTATGTGCTACATTGTTTCAAATAGCGTTCATTTCTATTTTATGAAAGCTGGAAAGCCTTTCTTTTACTCTCTATGTAACATATATCTTGTATTTTTTTTCTCTCCCAGTCTTGGTTTAAAGGCCAACATTATCATTGAAATGTGGTCAAGTATTGTGATTCTGCTGATGTTCAGCACCGACATTGAGACCTACCTGATCTTCTGTATCAAAAGTGGCGGCGTAATCCGTGGGAAGTGTGGCACGAAAGTAAAATAGTCACGGCATCAGCTATGGTTATCAGCGGCATGTAACTTAATAAAAATTAAGAAAACCGTTCATATTTTTCAGAACTAAAACTTTGTTCACTAAAGCTTCTTAATCTTAACTTCTTTAATTAAGGATTAATCGTTTAATGATATTTTGCCAAAGTATTTGCATTGTATATATACATATATTGTTTTAATACTCTATTACCCAAGTCTTCTCTTTTTTACCTTTAATGTCTGGCAATAAGAGATAGGTTCCGCCACTCAACATGAAATATCTCAAAAATTACGAATATAGTTAGAAAGTGTGACTTAACACTAGACTTAACGTTGCGGGGGCACTTATTTCTTTATTAATATTCTCATCGTCGATATTAATTACATTACTAGCATAATGTTCCATTGTACTTACATATATATTTTGACAAAGGTGTGTGTTTCAGATGTACCGCCGCACGTGGGGCGCCGGCGAGGCGGGCGAGGCGGAGCTGGGCGAGGCGTGCACGGCGGCGGTGACGGCGCGCGTGCGGGCGCTCAGTGCGCGCGCCTCTCACGACGCCTCTCATCTTATGCACAAGTAAGCATACCAATATTGTTTATTAGAAAAGACATTTTTCATTTATATTTTTTATGAAAGTCTTTAAGCAGATTAATCATGTATATTTTAGTACGGTATTCGAAACTATATATTTGAAAATCTAACGTTTCAAACGTTGTTTTCGTGGTTTCTGTCGATCGGACTTTCCGAGCTAAGTTTCATTTCAAATGTGTAAAAATCGCGAGACCTTTATTGTTTATATTATATTATTTAATTTCAGGTGCTGGTCCGATCTATATAGCTGGTGTTTGCAATATATGGAAGGATTACAAAAGCCACTAGGTCTTATGGTCTCTAAATATGTAAGTTAAACAAGGAATAAGTTTATAATGTAATAATACAAAAAAGCAATTAAAGAATATTTATATTATATATGAAATTAGTAAATCAATACAAATGCCTGTTGTATCATTATAAATATTTTCCTAATAAAGAGCCGCGAAGATATAAGCAAATTATATACATATTTGATAAATTACAAGAGAAAACATGTTGCGTCATAGTTTGCTACACTTCTTACGTTCCCGCACTACCCGGGGATCGCTTAGCCAGATTTTGCATAACTTGTTTAAGGCATTGCATCACATCCAGAAATTGTTACAATAAGAAATGTAAAAAGTAAAATCATTTTTCATCCATTGTTTTAATTCATGTTAGTTTTAATATTAAAATAATTATTCAGTCACCATTTTAGTTATTAATTTAAATTATAATTTTAAATAAAATATTTTAAAAATTTGGTATTTTTGGATCCTATGCTGCCACCGTGCTTAATTCACTTACATTTTGTATAAATTAAAAACATTGATTGATCCGCAGACCAACACTTCATACAAATTTAATATGCAAATTGCAATTGGAAATATATCTTTATCCTACATGAGTACTAAAACATAAATATATATAATACTTCATTAGGGCGCGCAGTGGCCCACGAGCGAGGGCGAGGCGGGATGGTGGTGCGCGGTCCTAAGGCGCTGTGGGGTCTCCCTAGTGCGCCAGCTGGAGCCGCTCGAACGCATCATGCTATCTCCTGAGGACTCGCTGCCTGATGTCATGGGTATATATTATTATATTATATATGGTTTTAAAACTTGCTCATTCATTTTGTATAGGATTACTGATGGAGTACTGGTATTATTACTCGTATTTCTATTATAATTACGACTTGAATTGTATTTTTAAAATTTATTAAATAAAAATTTAAATTAATTCTAAACACATCGCAGGTGAATCAGGTGAACTGTCACCAGACGCAGTCCGAGTAGTAGTAGCAGGAGCGCGGTGGGAGCGCGGCGCCAGTGCGGCGGCGGCGGCCGAGCTGGAACGTCGTCTTTTCGCGTGTGCCGCTCCACAGCACCGCTTGCTGCCCCGCTTGCTGCATCTGCTGCTGGCGCCTGCCGATCCGGCGCAGGATGATACAGCGGTCGGTGTTTGTGATCTTGGATTTGTTTAAAAAAAGGTTGCTTCACGCCTATATCGGTAGATAGGACAGGTAGAGAGATTCTGGTGCTAAGACTACTCATCTAGTAATTATGAAAATATTTCGCTATTCAATAACGTACAATTTCGCTTAAAGAGATATAAAGTCTATAGTAAGTCATTGGTCAATCAATAGGAAAGCAGAAAAATGCTTGAAATCAAAAAAAATATAGTCTTAATCCACTTATAATGTTTATTATTATTTCAGATATTAACACCGGAGCAAATAGATGAAATAACATCAATTTTGGAACCTATTAAAGATTTACAAAATGCTGTCTTGGAGTTGAATGATGCATTAAGGTTGGATGTACCTGAAATAGATACATGTAAAAGTAAATATACTTGTCATATCTTATTCTGATTTTTACATAATGTATATAATGAGAGTTAACTTGTATTATTTGTAGGCGATGATGAAGAAACTAGTGAATACGACAATCTCTTTGCCAGTGACTTTGGTGTGGCTATTGTCACTGAAGCAATTAGGCAAATGGCAGAAATGAGGTATTTTTCGTTTGGCTATTTATAATTTAATTTGAAATAATAGAAAAGACATGTTATGTATATTACTGTCCACGCACTCTCCCACCAGGGCCCGCGTAGTGCGCGGCGCGCTGGCTGCGCTAGGCGCGGCCTGCGGCGCGGGCGGCGTGCCGGGCGCCGGGCACTGCGCCGTGCACTGGCAGGCCTACCGCGCGCTGCTGTGGCTGCGGGCTGCTACGCTGCAGAGACCGTGAGTAGTCACTATTGTTATTATGTACGCGGTGCTAATGCTTGTGAGAATCATAACGTGCCAGTCGAGCACAAATCACTTTATTTATCTTATTTATACAACTTTATTGTGGACTATTAACTTTTAAATAGACAAAATAAGATAACACAAAACTTCTCGCTAATCAGCGATTTCTAAACCACTAAAGAGACTAACAACTACACTTTTCTAAACCATTAAAGAGTGGGCGGTGGAAATATAAAAACATATTATACTACATCCTAATACATAAACTATTATAATTTACTAATATTAGATCCTTACCCATAAAAAATACAAAAAAAAAATTTTTTTTAATATAATATATTTATTTAATCGAAGTATGAACTATTGCACGTCTGCTTAATTACACTTGCACTTAATTCGTGAGATACCCACCTTTCAAGCTTTTTAATCTTCCCAATTTGCTTCAAGTGGAATAAAACAGTTTTATCACTAACACCGCAGCATGTAGCCATATTATGATAAAGTGAAAAATTTGGGTGTAATTTTTGACTGTAATTTGTCTTGGACACCCCACGTAGGTGAACTTAGTAAACGTATGCATTTCTCTTATCGTTCTCTTAAGCGTCTCCAATACTTCCTTCCTCATAAAACAAAAATAATGCTAGTGCAATGTCTTCTCCTACCAATACTTGACTATGCTGATGTCTGCTATTTGGATGTGACTGAGGAGCAAATTAACAAATTAGAGCGTCTTCAAAATCTCGCTATGCGCTTTGTTTACGGTCTTCGCAAGTATGACCACGTATCACATTTTCGAGCTCAGCTTAATTGTCTCCCTATTCGTTTTCGCCGTGATCTGCATATCCTTTCTTTTCTCTTTAAAATAGTTAACTACCAAAATTTCCCTCCTTATCTACCCCGTTCCCGTTTTAAAATCCTTCCCTCTCCTACACGTTCAAGGAGGTCTTGTGTTTTGCCAATGCTAGACATTCCAAAGAGCAATACCAAATTCCTTCAAAATTCCTTTTCCGTACAGGCTCCACTCCTTTGGAATAAACTCCCTAAGGCTATTCAAGAAAGCCAATCAATATCGTCTTTTAAGTCGATATTGAAAAAACATCTAATTAACAAACTATACAGTATCTGAAAAGTCTTTAATTTAACTATGTTTTATTTATATTATATTTTTATGTGTTTATATTTTATAGTCTATGTATATATTTATATGTATTTGTATAAGTATATGTCTATTTACTTGTATGTATGTATGTATGTAAGTATGTTTATCTTCTATGCTTTATATATTGGAATTTTTATTTAAGTTATTTTTATTTTTATGTAATTATGTAAATTTTTATCTTTATATTGCATCATTTCTGTCATCTCGCTACTTACTGGTGTCACCCACTTTCACAGGTTGGCTGGAAGAAATCTCTTCTAGAGATAAGTCCACCTTTTGTAATTATGTAACTATGTTTGTACTTAACATATTTTTTTTTTGATTGCAATAAAGAATACTATATATTAACTTGGCTCTCCAGCCGTCCACGGGGCTTGTTCTGCGGGTCAAAATTTTCAAAATGAAAACGTTAGAATCAAAAACGCACTGTGTTTTCTTTTGCGACACGACCGCCATACACAACATTAACCCTTCGAGCCGTTTCAACAGCACTGGTGCAACGGTGGAACTCGTGCTCGTAAATAAAGTGAATGACGTATACAGAAAAAACAGAAGAAAATTAATGACGGTTAACGAAACACAAATACATGTGTAAATAGCTGTATAAATTTGAATTTGGAATTCCTAACAAGAGGAGAAGTTTATGATTTAAGTGGTCAGTACGATAAAACACCAATTTTATATGTAAGGACCTGATACATATATCGCGATGTTATTTCACACAAGTATTGTACATATTGATGTCATCTTCGGGTCGGGTTAATCGAGACTTGAGAGTATTACAGAATTTGCTAACTAGCCACATTGCCACTCGGCACATCAACAACAACAATACAATACACAAAGAAAGATTGTCAAAAAAAAAAAAAAAAAATATATATATATATATATATATATATATATATATATATATATATATATATATATATATATATATATATATATATATATATATATATATATATATATATTAATATATAGCCTTTACCTACAAAGCAATCAGATGTTTGCATAATGTACACAAGATAGTGAGTAAGTAATATAAAATATTTTACAAAGGTGTTAAAAATAACAGAATGCGGGATCTTTGTCTAGGCCACACATTGACAGAAGACTGTTGCTGCGGGAAACCAGGCATCGATAACAGTAAATACTACTGGTCAACGACATATTTCAACACTTCTGTCGGGTTTTCCATCCATGCCTGTTCATTATGCAAAGAAACGCATTACTTGAAGGAAAAATAATGACACGACCATAAAAGAAAAAGACTTACAAATTGACCAGCTTCAGAGGCTATTGACATTAAAAACAGCTTTAGCGGACTTAACGCAACAAGAATAAAAAAAGGTGTCCAAAAGGACACAACCAAGTAAACCTCCCGAAAAACTAGGATATGGCATAGAAGACATCAATAAACACCGTTTTTCACAAGATGGATCTCCGTACCTTTTTCACTTAGTCACTTGTGATTAGCAATGCTCCCTCCAGAATCAGAAGCATCAGGCGAAAGATCCATATTAAAGTAATATTCCGCATATAGCAGGATAGGCGGAAGCAACCTAATATTAAGACACCCCATATCGAATCTAAGTAATTTGACCATATGAATATTTCTAATGTAATATAAATACTAACACAAACACATTATACTTTTTCAATAAACAAAAAACAATCGCAAATTAAATAAGAAACTAAGTAGCACGTGAGTCAACCGAAACAAACTTCAATAGACTACATATTAAGACATGTCATTAAACAGAATTATTACTTTATTTTTTACAACAGCCCAGCAGGATCCTCCGAAGCGTTCCGTCTAAAACTAACGGCTTTGGGCGGCGAGAGTGCAGAGAGCGCCACGGCAGAGGGCGGCGGCGGCGGCGGTGGCGTGGCGGCGGCGTACGCGGCTGCGGCGGGCGGGCGGCGCGCGCGCACGCACCTCGCGGCGGCACGCGCGCCCACGCACTGGCACCAGGCGTTGCCGCTCATGGCATATCACTTGGCACATCAGTTGTATCCTTTACATGTTTGCCAAGACTGCGAGCCCGCTGAATTTTATTATTTATGTTTGGCAAAAATGGATCCTTGTGGGTTAAATCTTTATTTTTTTCAATTTTGATTTGTATGGTTAACGTATTTCTTTTAACTGACTCTTATCAATAATATAGTTCAATTTTTAAAGTCAAAGTAATCAAGTAGCATTCATTCTATGTTAGAAAATGTTTACAAAATTTCCTACTATGGAATTTCGTTGACATTTATTATTTATGTGATTGATCACACAAATCGCATAATTGATTACAAGTCATTTTATAAAAACAAGTATCGTTTGTAATTATTGTACAAGGATATAAACAACGACTTCTCAAATATATATTTGTACTCATTTTGTACCTTGAACCATATATGCTACTAGTGTAGTAAATAGTATTAAATAATAAAGATAAGAAAAATAAGATTCCTACAAACATATCAGATGGGCAGTTAGTGGTGGTTTTGAGTTTGGCTGGTGGCTGGCGTCCATTAACCAACCGCGTCTAGTACAGAACTACGTGGCACTGCTGGAGCCCTGGTGCGAGTGGAACGCTTGCTCACGTCAGTACTATTATTGTCTTGACTTTTTTATTAACTCCATGCGTATCTTACTCTGACTCCCATCATGTTGTTGCATTGCGATGCAATGTTAGTTAGTAAAACATTCATTTTTATGTACATAGTTAATTCAATTGAGGTCACATACGGCTATTAATACAACTCATTCCAGCATGATAACCGTCATATTACTTTAACTAACATGACATAAAATGTCTAGTATTGCATTCTTAAATGAAACATATTCACTGTACAAAAGATTTAAAAATAATTTAAAAAGCACAAAGGCCTTATATCTAAAAGTGATCTATTTCCGGCAGACTCACTTTATTCTAAGCTCTTTATCAATAAAAGACTCTTAATCTTATATTTATTATTATACATATGCAAGGCGACAATGAAAAATAAAAAGTGTATGCTATCTCATTTATAAATTCCAAACAAATGAGTCTTACGATTTTTTATATTAGTACCAACTGAACTTGTGTAATGCACATACAGATCACCGAGAATTTTAGTACTTCTTCTTCTTGATCGGTTATATTGCTTCACTCTAGAAGCCTAAACGTAGCATGTTTTCAAGTTTTAATGAAAAAAATAATATTCAGTACAATATTAAGATCGTGATTAAAAAGTAAGTAAACACGTACTTTGAACTTGCCAATGAACTTATCAAGACTTTAGACTTAATTTACATGAAAAATCTTTATATAATTTGCTATTTTTGCTGTTGTATTATATTTTCAATTATATATGGAAAAAATATAACTTTTTATAAAACTTAAGATTTAATTACCATTAGTGTAACTTAAGTTCGTATTGTTTAATTTTAGTACGCAGTGGGCATTGAAATCGCTAGGAACAAGTTGTTTAATATTTATATAATATTATAAATATAATGAACGTTTATACAATATTAATTTATGAGGGAAATTGTGACGGTTTTTAACCTACGCCCTTTGTTTATCGTATATACATACGAGCATATTAACGTAGTGCTTTGTTTATATAACAGAAATAAAATTATCTTACTATAAACACGTTTGTGTACTTTTTGGCTCGTAGCTTAATATAAACTATCGAATCGTACCTTGATATATGCCTCAATATACGATTAATTACAAGCGAATTCACAATTAATCTAAAGATTTTGAATAACTTATAATTTATAAAAATATTTTTATCTTATACTTACGTAATACATATATTTCATTTTGTTTATATAGATTGCTAATCTATAATTATGACTATAGATTAAATATTTATTAATTATAAATAGGTATATTTATATTTTTATGATTTTGTTTCCTGATCAAAATCAATCATCACATATAATTACTATGATAATAATTGTTGATTTTTATTTTACACATAACTATAATATCGGTACAGTGATGTTAAACAAGGTATTAAAGTTGAAACGGCTCTACTAAAGCTGAAATTTACGTGTCAATGTATAAAAGACATTTATTTTTTTTTATATTTAACCGATAACCGCTAAATTCGCAATGTTTTCAAATTTATTTTTTAATATATTTCTTTGAGTAATTAGTAATTATCAAATTATATCGTTCCGTTTCTATACCTCTACCATTTATATTGTGATGTACCTGTCTAACAGTGGCGAAGTGAACATATAACACGAATCCCAATCCCAAACTAATAAATAGTTAATAATTAAGTATGAAATTACTTACTTTAAAATAAATAATATTCATGTCTGTACCCAGTGATACCTATCTTATAACACGCAGGAAAGGTATGAATATTTTATGTGTCGTCCACAGGGCAATTCATTCTGGGCCTGGCGCTCCTAGACGTGGAGGACGCGGAGAGCGCGTACACCGCGTTCTGTCGCGCTGCCAAGGGCGTTAGCACGGAACCCTTTTTACGCCATTTGGTTGCTGCGCCTGACGCGCGCTTAACTCAACATCAGGCGCTCGTGCTTTATTATATGAAGGTAAAAATACTTTTAGAGGCCACTGTGGCTTGAGGGAAGAATACAATAAATTACATAATATATTTAATTTATTTTTATTTCCCCTCGCTGATACGACGTGCCGAAACGTGAAGTGCGTCTTCGAGTTGATGCCAGGTTCTCTATACAGACCCTTTTAAAACTTGGCAAATAATGGTGGCGAGTTAGGTAGACCTTGTCTTATAAACTATGATCAACTCACAAGTTATGAGTTATTTTACTAATATTCGATTACTAATAATGTAATAGTTTTTTTATAATTGTGTTATTGTATAGGTCATAAAACTATTTGAAATACACGACGCAGGAGCTTGTGTAGTGCGACTAGCCGAAACCGCAATAAGCATCGCCGATAAAGATGATCCGAACTTGGTAATTAATAATAAATTATTATATATTTAAAGTTTCTATTTGATATCCGTGTATATTTAACACTAGCGGCAAGCGCGCCGCTTCGCCCGCTTGAATGAAATGTTTATTAATTTAGTAAGTTGGATTGCATTAGTTTTGCAATCAGTGAATTCAAAAGTCTGTACTAAATAAAGCTGAAGAGGTTTTTTTTGTTGAACACTAATCTTAGGAACTACATACACACACATACAATAGAGGAAGAAACATCACGTTAATTGCTTCTACGTAAGCTACAGTAACTGCTGTGTCTTACACGAGTGCTAGTTATTTGGATTCGACCACGCGAACGTAAAACTTATTGTTAGTAAATAATAAAATCCATGTGTACAGGCGATGTTCCAATGGGTAGTGTTCAAGTGGCACCTCTCTGGCGGGCGGGTGGCGCGCGCGCTCAGTGCCGCCGCCGCCAACCCCGCGCCGCACGCGCGCGCCGCCGCCGCCGCGCAACTCCTTACCACTCTTGGTAGATAGCCATATCTAGTATTCTGCCCCGTTGGTTACTCTTTTGATATCGTTCCTGAATGTAGAGACTCACTGTGTTCAATTTCACAAGTCGCTAAAGATTTAGATGAGAGATGAGATCACACATTTGTTGAGTTCTAATTTTGTGACTCGACATTTTTGAACAATATTGAGTTAGACGATAAAAATATATTAAATAAAACAACGAAGATTTAAAAAAAAAAATCCGATGAACGGAAAGAGTCACTACGCATACAATATGATACAAATGTAACACAATATTCATAATTTTCTAAATATAATTATTTCAATCCAATCACGAATTGCCTTTGAGAGTGGTTTGTGTCTGTCTATATGTATTTGCGATTATTAAAGGAACGCAAACAACAAACAATTCATAACTATATAGTTATGAACGGTAAGTTTCGCATATACATATAGAAAGGTATTGAGTGCGTGTGTGTGTGTGTGCGTGTACAGCGGAGCGCAGGCAGCTGGGCGCGCTGGTGGCGTGCGGCGCGCTGGCGGGCGAGGCCGAGCGCGCGGCGGCGGCGCGCGCCAAGCTGCACGACGCGCACCCGCACAACCCCTACTACGACTTCCTCTACGCGTTGCATCTGTCGAGACACCACTATAGGAAAGGTTTGCAAGTGCTACTCTTTATAGACATATCATCTAAACATCGTGGTCTGAACTCTGGACCGGACGATGTGTCTCTAACGACTGCTGTCACTTGCTATGTGCTCGCATCGCTTACAAATGATATTTATTCAATTTTATATTGTTCTTTTATTTTTCTTAAATAAGATTTGACTTTATCAATTTACATTGGTCCTTATTATAAAAGTATAAGTGGACTCTTATTGTATAAGTGGACTCTTATAGTTTACATTTGTCACTCATTACACAGCGGCTGCAGTGATGTACGAGCGCGCGGCGCGCTGCGCGTCCGAGCGGGGCGGCGTGGGCGGCGCGGGGAGCAAGGGCGACGTGGGCGCGGCGGGCGGCGACGCGGCGGGGGTGGGGGCGGGGGCGGGCGGCGCGCGTCGTCGCTGGCTGGCGGCCGCGCTCACATGCCTGCGACTCGCCAGTCCCGAGCACGCTTTCTTAGCACGACCTGGCGCTGATGCTTTGCAGGTGCCATTTAGTACTAGATGATAGACAAGACAAATACAATTGTGGCGAGACAAGCAATATAAATGTAACACCACTTAATTTGCGCCCTGATTTGTGAGGGATACAGCGTGGAAGCTAAAACAAAAATTTTGGATTAAAAAATATAGCTGTAAATCTTAAATATTTGTTGTTACTTAAATAAAAGTAACATATTTATATATTATTATTTAGGTAATCGGACCGGAAGAATTAGCTGCAGAATTACGGGAAGAGGTTCCTGAATTTTTAGATCCAGTTCAACGGGCTTTACGTAGTGAGTACTATTATATTAGTTAGTTATTTTTTATTTCGGATTTCAATTAAAGCGTGTTTGTCAGTAATAAAATAATAATGGCAAGAGACTTTATAAAATGTGTACGTATATAACATCGTAGTTATGAATAAATTGTTAATGATAAATTATTTATTTACAATTGTTGCTGCCCGCGATTTTTTTTTGCATAGGCTTAATAAGTTTGCGTTGTTATTAATATTTTATTTTTATATATTTTTTATTACACCCAAAATTTAACTGTCTTCACTATGTGGAGGTACAGTGCTTGACTCAAATGAGTAGTAGTTTGTCCTACTGGAGCGGGTAAATGAAAATCTATACTGATAAGTAAAATTGGAGCGTCTGCTTGTAATATTAAAATAACCGCTTTTAAAGCTTTTATATATATATATATATATATATATATATATATATATATATATATATATATATATATATATATATATATATATATATTATATATATATAAATACATATATATATATATATAATATATATATATATATAAATACGACCATGTACAATATGATCTCGTATAACATATCGAAAGAAACACATTCAGTTTACTTAAGCGGCGAGCGAGTCGCTAGTAATCGTTCCTCCTAATAGAGATCATTGGCGTGAGCTCGCGGGAATATATGTACTATTAAAAACATTGATACTAAAACAAAAGACATCTTCTCACACATTTATAAAAACATATACCAAAGTTCTTAAACTTCTTACGTAAACTAATCCCATTAATAACCTTGTCCCATATATAATATATAAAACAATTCTTAAACTCCTCAGTGAATATTGACATCTATAAAAAAAACTCCTAGTCTAACTACCATATAAATTGTGTATTTTATGTATTGCATAAATTTCGTCCCCTTATGTTTTGTATAATAAACATTACGGGGTGAGCACGCAAAATATACCAAATTATAATAATAAAAGTGACTTGGCTGTGTCTAGACTGTTAGAAAACGGGGAATGTTAGAATAATGTCAGAAAACTGGGAACGATGTGCCTTGACTCTTGACACTAGGTTTTATATATATACTGCAAAATAAAAGTGTTATTAAGAATGTTTTATGCCTAACCATTAATTCGTTTTCAGAAAATCAAAATATAGATTTCGATGATTTATATCAACACCTAAAGGATGCTGATGTGGACACATTACTAGCAGTTACAAAACGAGCTGTCAGCACTGGTCAATTCTTGCCACGCTGGTTTTTGCTAAAATTTATGGTAATCACTTCAATATATGCAATTTTCTTTATTATCTCGTATTTATGTATTATATAAAAAATATTTTTGCGAGAGAGTTTTTTGTTATATAGCAGCATGTGTAGAAAGCATAATATTCGTTCGTTTAAATATTTTTTCTTTCGTAAAACCAAAATCTTATTTCATCCGCTTCCATTGCCGTTTGGTGGTGCGATGTGCTTTAGTAACGAAGGATTAGTGTACATTGATTCTATATTGTGTGTAGGAGGTGGAAAGCGCGACGTGCATTCGCGCGCTGCTGGGCGGCGGCCGCGCGCTGGAGGCGGCGGAGTTGTGCTGCGAGGCGCTGCGGCGCGACGCGATGCGGCTGTGCCCGCCCGCTCCCGCCCCGCGCGCCGCGCCCCTCGCCCTCGCCGACTTGCTGCTGCACGAGCTCGCGCCCCACCGCCGCCACCCGCATGTCGACCAGGTTATTTATAATCATTTTTTTTTTGCTTTACTTTATAATATTTATTAACTTTTTTGTATATATCTTCTGCAAATGTATCTTTACTATATTTTTGTTAGTGCTAATATTTTATATAAAAATATATCACAGAAAAATCTTCTTTTTCTTATAATTATTTTTGTTTTAGGTATATAATGAGTTGATATCTCTTATTGAAGAATACACAAAAGTAGTCATCCGTACATCTGAAGACATGAAGTTAGCTCATATAAGATATGCTGCCAAAAATTGATTAATAAAATTAAAACAACTTGTATTTTATTACCATTTCTTTATTTAACAAATAAAAAATAACAAACCGCTACCAGAGTTATCATTCACCAAGGCCAACCACTACCTTAATCCTAAACCATCAAAATAATACTTAATGTCATTCTTAGAAATGTTTTTGGTTTAAATCACAGTTTTATCTTTTACTAAATTAATATAACAAAGTTATAGTCAAAAGTGGTGAAATATATATATATACACCTATATATAAATATACACCAATTTTATAGTAAATATTTATAATTATTATTATACATTCACAGAACTGATTGTAATAGTAAAAGTATTGTCACATTACCATTTAATGTCATAACAGAATTATTACTCCTAACTGCAGTCATGTAGCAAACAAAATACAGAAAACTAAGAAAACTGAAATAATATATACATTATTATCTTTGGAGCTATACTTTTCTTAATCTAATTCTCATAATTGTTAAAACCAAGCGTACAGTTTTTTCATAAATTAAAAACATTAATGCTGCTGTCATCACAGTCTGTAATAATTTGGCTTCCAGTCCACGAAACAGAGTCAGAGGTTTTGATTTAATATCTCTGAACAAGGGTTTAAGACTAGTTCCAGCTCTTAACCTGGATTGAACTAGTTGTAAAGGGTATGTTAGGGTAGTAGCAACAGCCTTTGCTGTAGCTCCAAGTAAAAATGCGATAAATGAATCAAAATGACCTTTAGATATCATTTTTCTTTTTAATGATTCATAAACCATAAATTGTATGGCAGGGTTTGAGACTAGCAGTAGAGAAGGAATAGTGCCTGACCATAAACCCCTTACACCTTCTTTTTTATATATATTGATCAGTCCATCAAAAAGATTAGAATATATATTTTTTTCAAGTTTTATTCTAGTGTTGACAACCCAAAGTGGTGAGGTTAAAAGAACATTAATACTGCCAGCCAGCATACCAAATATTAGGTCTTTCATTGCTGAAGAACTTGATGTAGAAGCTTTTCTTAATGCATGAAATGTATAAAAATAAACAAAATTTGACACAGAAAGGGACTGTAAAACAGGGAATAAACCCCTGTATAAAGATTCGATACCTTCTTCGTTGACTAACTTGATTAGTAATTGAAGCGAAGTTCCATGAAGCTTTAACGAATCTTCAACTGAAAATTATTAAAAAAAAACATAAAATATATGAACCATAGAAGAAGCATAAAAACTTCATTAACTATAATAATGTATTTATCATAAAGGAAAAATATGTTTTACCTTGTATTCTCGATCGTAAAGTGTCCAAAGGGTAAAATGCAGCCATTCCAATAACACTGCCCTAAAATTCAAAAATGATAATTAATTATTTTTATAGAAGAAATAACAAAATTTAAAATATTAAATCAATTTATACCGTCGCTCCAGCCATAGCGTGAACCAAAGTCTCATAACTTAATAATGATGAAGTCATTATTTAAGAAATATCAATAAAATTGTATAAATTCTGATTTATATTTTAAACTTATTAATTTAACAGGTTAACAGGTTAACAGGTTAATGAAGCAAATAAATTTAAACAAAATCTCAACAAACGTAATCCACTACAAAGACCAAAAGCAAACTGCGACTGCGAGTTTGCGCGAAATGCCGAATGCCAAACGCAGAAACCATCAGTCATCACCACCAATACTGACAAATGACAATTGACATTTGACACTTCCCAAAAATCTAAAACAAATACGATAGCTAGCTAGCTAGCTAACAAAAAGAAGAGTAATATATAATACTAGCTAGCTAGCAGACATGGTGACCACTTCTACTACAGTTCATTCCTCTATTCATGCGTTTGAAAATGGTCTATAAGGCCAATCTTAGCTGCGTACTCCATACACATAGAGAGCACTCAGCAGTGTGCACACTTTTACAAGTCTATATCGACTATCGAGTATCGAATGGTCGCTTTCTTGAGGAGAAAAGCTTGAGATCGATTTCTGCTTTACACTGCTCTTCGAAATTTCTCATTAACGTATGAACAAGCCTGCACATTTCAGATTGCTGTGCATTGAGACGGCTCAATGTGAGATCTCATATTTTGCGGTTTGCTGTCTCTGCAAATCTATATTATTTTCGCCATAATTTCTACTGCCATTCACAAATTGTTGTCTTAAAATTATTCAAAATTATAATTAGTTAGACTCTTTCATAATAATGTGTAAGATTAAAAAGTAATATTTCCAAATGATTTAGAAAAATCACACATATACTGTATAAATTAAATTAAACGAATATATAAAATTGCGCATTAACTTGCGCTTTTTTTAGCGCATAGTAACACTTAGTGCACAGCCAAGCATGATTACAGAGTATGATTCGTCGAGTCACCGGAGGCAGGTATTTGTCGAAGCAATGCATATGGCAACGAAGAAACTTCGTACCCGATGTCCCACAATAACGGACCCAACACAGACCCCTATGAAACCCCGCAACTGACCCTTAGTTGACTAATCCGACTGTCTCTTTCAATCAATATGACCATTCTGTCCCTGAGGTAGTCATCTAACAGCCACCGGAGATAGAGAGGTACACTATGGTACCGAAGGGCCTCCCTTAACGTCTGAAACAGCAAGTTGTTAAAGGCATTGACCACATCTAATGAGACGGCGAAAAGATGATCTCTTTCTGCCGTCACGGCCAACGACCGAGTCTTCGGGACGCTCAGAGCTTCGATGGTTAACAAAACAGCCTCGAACCCAAACTGAGCCTCTGAAAGACCTGGACCTACCTCCTCTAGGTGCTGATTTCGACGAGTGGCAATGATCTTCTCTTAGTCTTATAATAACAGAGGACACAGTACCTAACGCCTACCCACCTACCGCCACATAATTGCAGCGATGTTTGTGCCAGCGTCGAGAATATCGGAACTCCACTTGTGATTGCGGTCATGTCTCGTAATCATGAGTGGAACCGAGAGTCTTGCCTTTATCGGCCGACACCCGTGGCGTAATTAGGCTTGGATGGACTTTCTTTTCCCCATACTCGTGGGAACAATATGGAGAATGATAATATAAATCCGACGAGATGACAAACAAGATGTTAATGTAGGAGTTTTGGAGTCCGCTTCGGACTCGGGATATGTGAGCCGCTTGCGGCGCCACGGCGCGCCGTGAAAACCTGTGAAAGGGGGGGGTTTATACTGACTCCGAAGCCGAAACAGTGCATGATCCCAAGTGCCATACGACAAAAAGACCACCCAGACCACCCAAAAATCTCGAGGTACTGGCGTAGCACGCAATAAAAAATCGGTTAAAAAAGCCGTGATAGGGAAATCTGTGAAGCGGAGTTTGATCAGGGCCTTTCAAATTGGGCATCCCGGAGGGATATATCGGTGAATACGACGGATGTGGATGATGATTCCGTGGTTGATGAGATAAAGGACTTCTCTCTATGTTCGCCTGAGCGAGAGAAAGCTATGCGACTATGACGCACCAGATGTGGCTTCTATACAGGAGGTTGCAACCAAATCCAGCCACCTTAAGGGCACGTAATACTTATGTGCGTAAACTTAAGGATGCTGCTGTGGCTATAAATGGTGTTATTGAGGCTTTCATTTCTGTCATTACGCCTGTGTTAACTGTCACTGTCAATTGTGTTTATAAATATTAAATAGTAGGACTTGGAAATTACAATTAAGGTCATATTTCGTTCAATTGAATTATTTTTATCAAAGTGAATGTTGAAGAATTAATAATAATTATATATTTTTCTATATATATTCTTTACCACTAACAAGTAACATTTAATATATAATTATCGGTTTGCTGATAAGTTCTCTCACTTGTCAATAAAATAACGCCTCAACTCTAAAATTGGGATTTATTAATATTGATAATTAGCAATAAAGAAAATGAGAGTATTTCTGGCAGAAGATAACCTTTGCGCCCAAACCTTATTAAAGCTAGTGTCCCATGGAAATGCTATACTAGCTGAAATATTACGACTTAAAGATCACATCCCAAAAATATTTCTGTAAGTTTTAAAAAGTAATAATGCAAAGGGACTTACACTTTATTTTATGAGTTTAAAATTTATATAAGTACCTTGTATTATTATTAAAAGTATCCACTTTCTGTTAAATACATATAAAACAAAGCCTTCCTTCATATGGGAGGTATTCAATATTAACATAAATACATTAAGTATTACATCAAATATAATTTCAGGTTAGATAGTAAAGAAATACAACAGCAGTATCATGATGTTATAATGGATTTCAGCTATTTTAAAATGTCAGATACCCAAGATAAGAAAATTAACATGAACAATGTAAGTATTAATAACATTCAAACTTATTTAAAACGATACTTTGAATTATACACATACATTCAACACTTGTTATTTCAGAAACTACAAGACTTGGATGATGATGTTAAAGAGAAATATTTGGAATTGATAACTCGATTTTATTTGTTATTTGAAAATATCTATCAATATATAGTAGATCTTAATATATTTGTAGAACAATTGCATGATGGAGCATTTATTCAACAAACTATTGAAACTGTTATGAAGGATGTTGAAGGCAAACAGTTACTAGTGCGTATAATTATTTATATTGGTAAAACATATTTTAATGTGTTAATAAGTAGCTTTTAAATATAAGAAAACTGATAATGAATTCGCTTTGTTTTTGTGATTATTTTACAATAAATAATTTCAGTGTGAATCTCTGTATTTATATGGTTCTATGCTACTACTATGTGATTTGTACATTCCTGGCCGTATAAGAGAAAGACTATTAGTTGCATTTTATAGATATAGTACAAGTCAGTCTCAGTCTAATGTTGATGATGTGTGCAAATTACTGAGGGACACTGGTTATGACCAACAGCAATGTCGACGACCTTCTGATTATCCTATTGAATATTTCAGGTTAGTTATTTTACTGAATTAGTTTATTATAGTTTCTATTTGTTTGCTTTACTTTACTCAATCATTGTTATGGGCTCAAAGATTTTAATTCAGGGAGACTTCATTAATATACTACTATTACTAGTCTATTGGTATTACTAGTTATTAATATAACTTTATGTATAAAAAAAACCTGAATGCAAGTAAGACAAAGTGTAGTGTTCTAGTGTATGACAGAGATGAAGAAAGGATGGAATGCAAGATTTTTGTGAATAGAAACTTAATAAAATAAGTTAATGAAGTAGTATATCTGGGAAGTATGTTATTAAGAAATTGATGTGGAAAGGCGTATTGCTGCGGATAACAAAACGAACGGTGCTTTAGCTGCATTATTGGGACGGCGAAACGTCAGTGTAGCTGCACGGTTGGCCGTACACAATGCAGTTCTGGTGCAGACTATGTTATATGGCAGTGAAACGTGGGTATTGCAAAAGAAGAATGAAAGAAAGATGAATACTGTGGAGATGCGATCTCTTCGGAGGATATGCGGACTCGGCTTAACTGATCGAATCAGCAGCGAAGAGATGCGCAGAATGGTAGGTACCAGCGAGGATATCACAGTAAGAATAAAGAAGAACGTGCTCAGGTGGTTTTGGCATGTCGAGAGAATGAGTGATGAAAGAATGGTAAAAAAGATATTTGAAGCAAAAGTAAAAGAAGTAAGGGGAGACCACAATTGACCTTCCAAAACACAGTGTCGAAGATACTGAAGGAAGGTCACGTTAAAAGCATAAGGACTCCCCGGAAACCATGTATGAAAAGGTTAATGACAGTTGGCGAGGTTTGGCGCTCCGTTCTCTCTAACTACCCCGTTCGGGATAAAGCGTGAAGCTTTATATGTACCTATGTTACGCATGAAAGTTTACATCATATTATATTTAATAAAAAAAATGTGTAACTGGTTTAATAACAATCTCAATAATATTTTACAGCCGTGTCCCAATCAATTATGAGTTCACAGAAAAAGTGGTTGGTAAATTGAGATCTGAAGACATCTATAACCAACTTGCAGTATACACTATTCCAGAGCATCAAGCTTCAGCTCTTGCTACGCAATCTAGTATGCTAGTAGTTTGTTTATTTTTTGCACCTCACTATTTACTTACTGATAATACTAAAATGAGGGAAATTGTTGATAAATTTTTCCCATGCAATTGGACTGTACCAATTTATATGGGCGTTACATTAAATATCATAGATTACTGGGATAACTTTAAAGCTGCCAAAAATTCTTTAAATAACACATGCAATCCTAAAACGGTAAAAGAAATATATGGTAAGAGAGGAAGTTCTGTACAGTTACTAATAAATAAGACTCAACAGTTATTGAAAGAGGGAACATTGACTGATGACTTTGTTTTGGATAATATCAACAAAATAATCAATGTTATAATAAATTCCAATCACGTCTTACGCTGGCTGCTTTTACACAACAGTGACGTTATTTTTTTTGATAACAACAAGAAAAGTAAACAATTAAAAGATCTAGTTAATAAAGAATCTTGTTACAATCCCTTAAAAGTACTTGAATTGCTAATAAGCACTGCTGAGTTAGAATTAAAAGTTAGAGAGGTTTTGAAAAAATTGCTTGACTTGAGAAGTGAAAATTGGAACAAAAATAAAGAGCTCGCTTTCGAAGCAATTACAAATTTATCACAATTATTTTCTGGAGCTAACCCATTTACGAAAGTAACTGAAAATGAACAATTGAAACTTTGGTTTGAAAATATTGCTAAACAGATATCTTCTCTTACTGAACCCATCACTCCAAAAACTATCAAAAAAGTCACTCAACTCCTACAAGTGCTGGACAATGTGGAAGAATTTCATGGAATTAAAACTACTTCAACTGTAATTCAGTTTCTTAATGAGAGTAAAGTAGCGTTGAAAAATGTTCTGAGAACTGCATCTCTGAAAGAAGATTTCTTAGTTACCTTAGAGACTGTGGCAGATTTTAGTTACGCTTGGTGTACAATCGACTTATATACGATATACATGCAGGATAGCATTAAAGAAAACCCGGCAGTAACTAGTCGTCTTCGAGCGCTGTTTCTTAAACTAGCAAGTGCTATGGAAATACCACTGCTGCGAATAAATCAGGCTCAAAGCGATGATTTAGTATCTGTATCGCAATACTACAGCAATGAACTCATCCTATATATTCAAAAAGTCCTGCAAATAATTCCAGAGATGGTTTTTAGTATAGTTGAAAAGATTATAGAGCTACAGACGTGGACAATAAAGGAGGTACCGACGAGGATAGAGAAGGAGAAGCTAAGGGAATATGCCCAGTTGGAGCATAGGATGGAAGTTGCTAAGCTTACACATTCAGCGTCTACATTTACAACAGGTAAGCCTTATATTCCTCATCTGTAAAGTAATCTGTAGATATCCAAATACTAAATCCATGAAATCGTTAAATCTTTTAAATCTCAAGTGAAAAAATATCTACAATCTAATAGTATAAAATTAAGAATCTATGATTCTTAAAAATGTATCTATCTGTACACATATATCTTTGGAACTACTGATCGAATTGGTAAATAACTATAATACAAGTAAATGGCGCTTTAGAAAATGCTGTTACGTATCTGAAACACAACGCAGTGGACCAGCGTCGGACTACAAACACGGCCTCACTCGGGTCAATGCATTGTCCAGAATAGAGTAATTCTGATACTTTTAAGGTTAAATTTACTCTGATATGCCAGCAAGCGTAAAGATAATGAAATATAACATAATCTTGGGAACTGGTAGCCAATTTTAATAAGCAACGTTATTAAGAAAAGACCTGTTCTTTTTCTGAATTATAAATTTCATTCGGTCTATCAGGAATATTGGACATGCGATCAACGTTAGTTGGTGTAATTAGAGTGGACCCGGCAGAGCTCCTCGAAGAAGGTTTACTAAAAGAGTTAGATGGACACATAAGTAAGAAATTCTTTGAATTTATCGAACCACAAGTGAAAAAGCCTAATAGTTTATTGGCACGTCTCGAAAATCTAGCAGATAGCATGGATGGATATAAAAGATCTTTAGAATATATTCAAGATTACATCAATATACACGGGCTAAGAATTTGGCAAAAACAGGTAACATATAATATTCTTTATTGTACTAAAAAAAAACATAAGCGTAACAACATAAAAAAAGAAAAAGTAGTACATAAAGGTGGACTTATCCCTATAAGAGATCTCTTCCAGCCAACCTATGGTAGTGGATGAGTTTTTAAGCAGCGGGTAAGAATATAGTACAAATTATTCTATTCTATAATTAGAAATACATATATAATTAATTATATGTCACACATAAATAAAACTTGATATATACAAATATGGAACTATAATATATACTAAATACTTACTTATTACAAATACATAAATATTCACAAACATATAAATACACACTACAAACATACATACATATACATATATATATATATATATATATATATATATATATATATATATATATATATATATATATATATATATATATATATATATACATATATATATATATATATATATATATAAAATAAAAAAACATAATACATACATACATAACTGAGCTGAAAATAAGGTTATCACATTGATGACTGTCTGAAAATCAACTTTAAATTTACTCGTTTAAACTAGCGAGTAAGTGCTTTTTTAATTGACATTTAAAGGAAATGATGGTTGGACTATTTGGATGGATTTAGGAAGTTGGTTCCACAGGGTTGCAGCATACACTGAGAAGGATTTCTGGAGGTATTTAGTATTACTCTTAGGTATGTCTAGTGTCGGTATGACACACGACCGCCTAGAGCGTGTGGGAGTGGGAAGTATGTTAAAACGAGAGCGGAGATAAAGAGGAAAATTTTCATAATTAAGAATTTTAAAAAGGAGTGTAAGTATGTGCATATCTCGGCGAAGGCGGATAGGAAGCCAATTAAGCTGAGCGCGAAATTGAGAAACGTGGTCAAACTTACGCAAACCAAAGATAAATCGTATGGCGAGATTTTGAAGACGCTCTAGCTTGTTTAATAGCTCCTCGGTCACATCCAAATAGCAAACGTCGGCGTAGTCAAGAATTGGCAGGAGAAGAGATTGCGCAAGCATAATTTTGGTTTTGTGAGGGAGGAAATATTGGAGACGCTTGAGAGAATGGAAAGAGAAATGCATGCGTTTGCTAATATCATTAATGTGTGAAGTCCAAGACATATTACTGTCAAAAATAAGGCCTAAATTTTTTATGTTTTTACAGTATCTAATTTCAACTCCCGAATACAAAATTTTCGGCGTTGAGTTCCAACTGATTCTACCTCTAATCTTATTACTACCAATAATAAGAGTTTGCGATTTTTTAGGGTTAACTAGTAAGCCAAATGATTCAGCCCAAAACTGAATAGCAATAAGATCCTTGTTTAGAGTTTCGATGGCCTTAGGTAATTCATTCAAATTACAATGTTTATATAACTGCAGGTCATCTGCATACAAATGATAGGGAGAAGAAATGACTTTTGATATGTTATTAATAAAAATAGAAAAAAGAAGTGGAGAGAGAACGCCGCCTTGAGGTACGCCAGCAGTGAGTTCCAACCATGACGATGTGACACCGTTAGCTTTTACACACTGCCGACGACCGAAGAGATATGAACAGAACCAGTTGATAACTGGAGAAGAGATGTTAGCTGCGCGAAGAGTGCCCAGAAGTATATCAAAATCAACAGAATTAAAAGCGCTGCTGAAATCAAGTAGTACCATCACGGTGAGCTTGGTGTTATCCATAGCACAACGTATGTCCTCAGTGATATTCAGCAACGCAGTAACTGTACTGTGGTAGGGACGGAAGCCAGATTGATAAGGACATAAGAGATTGTTAGAGGAGAGGAAAACCATGAAGTTGATTGTATACGAAGGATTCAAGGACTTTGGATAGGAGCGGAAGAACAGATATAGGACGATATTCAGCCACGGTAGTGGGGTTGGAAGTTTTAGGTAAGGGAACGACATACGCATTCTTCCACTGAGCCGGAAAAACATTACTTGTCAGTGAAAAATTTATTATGTGGGTGACCACTGGTGTAATGCTTTCCAACACGGGTAGAATCATGTCGAGACTGAGATAGTCACTTCCAATGGCTTTAGAGGAAATAGATTTGATACACTTCCTGACATCATCTTCAGAAACAGTTTTGAAAGAAAAGGGAGTTGAGTCTGGTAGGACAGTTTGTGACAAAATCTTAAGAGTTTCAGATTTAATTAATAATATATATTTATTATTAATAATATATATTTCATAGAATTATTATATTGTTCTTAACAATATTTTACCTGTGAATTTATAATAGGTATCTGCCATAATAAATCAAAGTGTGACAAAGGAAATAAGTATTCGCAAAGGGGTCAGTCTGTATGGACCTTCTGCTGGGTTCATGGGCAGCCTGGCGCGACAGATATCGCAGCTAACTGACGCTAGGTATTATTATTTTATGTGCATACCTACGCTAATACATTTTTTATAAGAGAATGTAATAATTTCTCTTTGTTTATTACTCAAAACAGATCTTGTGTATACATAAATATATGCGCGGCGTGGATCGACGTTAAAAACCATAATGAAGTAGTGAACACTAAAACTTTTGGTAAATTAAGCAACGCAATCGGTGTCGTAGGATTACACGGACTTGACACGTTGTTTGGATACATGATAAAAAATCAACTGCAACAGGTTCAAGGTATAATCAGAAGTGCGCCAGAAAAAATTGCTGTAACTAACATAGAAATTAAAGATATCGAACAAGCCATAACAAAAGGGCAAAAAATATATCAACAATTAGCTGATATTATCGTAGTAATAGGTACACTCCAGTTACTAAGAAAACACATTGCATATCAATTGAACACTACTTGTAAATTCGATTCTGCGCATTTGGAATCCTCTTTGAGAACTATGAATGAGTAAGTTTGATTTCTTACGTAGTTGTTTAATATTTCGTACTAGTAAATCGTTTGTAAGATTAGCACGTGGTACCAAACAAACATCTTCACGTTGCATCTCGCATAAGCTAGGGATGGCAGAGATAACCTAGTACCTAGAGGCACTCCGTTCTGCTTTCAACAAGAAATCGAAACATTGTGTGACGGAACTAAACACTGCACTTTATATTATTACCAGAGCAGGGAAATGAAAATAATGCATTTCCTTTCCAATTCCTGAAAATCGAACCCACGGCCATCATGTCTTCAGTCAAACGTCCCACTGCGACATGAATCATGATGCAGGTGCATGACAAACAAATTCTTCACTTTTATATTATGTAATTATTAAAAGATATAGAAAGTTTCCCATTATATATTATATTCATACTTTTAGGACTATATTAAATGAAATAAAGAAAAGTAACAAATCAGGGTCGAAAATGATGCCAGTCACATTAATAAGAGACCTCGAAGAATACTTGGTACGTTGCGGCATAAATGAGCCCTTCGAGAAGATATACGTGAAAAACGCACTCGAGCTCGTAAATGCGGATATGGGGCGAATGATGGCAATGGTCTTTATCTCACAGTTGAATAAGCTACAGATATGTTTAAGCACTGGTAAGAATCCTTAGAATAAATGTACCACTTTGTAATGATTTTTAGCCAAATAAAGAAGCTTTTAAATTAAGCTTGTTTCATGGTGCGAAGAAAAGTTACTAGCAAATTAAGTACCCAGGATCTAAATAATCTAAATA
The DNA here is from genome assembly GCA_037127375.1 of Dione juno. Classification (NCBI taxonomy): domain Eukaryota; kingdom Metazoa; phylum Arthropoda; class Insecta; order Lepidoptera; family Nymphalidae; genus Dione; species Dione juno. Next base: position 2,810,534 of record JAXRJS010000052.1, read on the forward strand.
TTGGGAAAATAAATCGCTTAATGTATTACGTGTACATATCATATTTGAATAATAAATACAATTATTTTTACAGGTTTGTTAAATAACTACCATATAGCAAGCGTCTTGTTCTGATTCCTAAATTATTGATAATCTTTAACATCATTTAACTAATAATTTCTATCATATCTCAGGTGATTTAATAACAAAAAAGCCTGGTGAAAATATTGACGGCTACCCTCTTCTTGTAGGAGCTTATACATTATTAAAACAATCTAAGACAGAAAGTGAAGAAGATTTTATAAACTGCTTAAGCAAATATGTTAAGATTGTGATATTATCAAAGTTAGTATACATTTAGATGTCTTTCTTTTGCTATTGCATGGTTAAAATTATTTCGTCTCATCAATTTATAATTTTTTTTTCAGATTAAAGACTGCAGAACCAACTAATGAAAGCTTTCTTATTATAAGGATCTTGCAAATATTTTGCGAAACCTTTAATTATTCTTTTAACAAATTAGAAGATAAATTACCTTTGGTACTTTTGTCGCAGACAGTACAAAAATAAATGTATTTTATAAAAAATAAAATAAAAATCCACATGCCTTTTAGTATGAGAATCACATCATTTTAAAGTTAAATTTATATCTAAGAAAAGAAAATGTATTTAATTTTTTGTTTTCTATTAATATTATTAGGTTTAGAATTTTAAGTAATTTCTGTGTAATTGGCTTTACTTACCCATTGTACAGTACATGGTATCGGTAACTTCGTCCGCGAACTTTATAACGAGTAGCTCGTAATATTATATACATTATACAAAATTTTGTGTGTATATTATTTACTTTTATATTAGTTTATCGTTTTATACCAATCTGGCCATTAGTGCCAGAGATGAACATGTAAAAACTGACAAACAAAAATTTTTAGATTTTGATGCATAGTTTAATATTTTATCTTCAATCTTAATTTCATTTTGTTAAATTTATTCAATGAACAGACCCACAAATTGTTTTTAATATTACATTTTATTTAATTTTGTACGTTGTACGTGGAATATAAACTAAACAAATACTTGTGGTGGTCGTCTAGGAATAGATGCCAAAAATATTATTTTTGGAGTTTTTGTCTGTCTATTTGTTGCTCGCCTTTCACGCAGAAACTACGTCTGTCCTCGGCAACATATAAGCTATAGTTTATTTTAATGGTCTGAATATTTACTGATTTTAAACCCTAGCAGTCCGTCTAATCTTATGAGATATCGATATAGCGTATAGGGCAAAGTTGGTCGACATAGGTAATGGGGTCTTTTTTACATAAAAATTGAAGGTTTTTTTTTTATTTTAGGAATTTAGTTTAGCTAAACGTCTTTAAAGCATTATGAAAAACTCCATGACCTCGAAGGAAACTAAGAAGGCTGCGACAGCTATATATAGAAATACCGCTGCTTACCTTTTTAAAAAAATAACTTCAAAAAGTTTATGTAGAACCAACTATTAGAAGAAATCCATTACTTACATCGTTTTACTAACATTATATTTTTTTAAGTAATACTTACAACGGGTTGTAAATACTAATCAATGTATATTCTATACTTATATACAGCAGAAGACATTACATGGTTACATTACATACATTGCGCACTATTCTCAGAGAGTACTGGTTTGAATTTAATAATTATTTTTCTATTGGACTGTTTGTGTTTTCAAAAGAAAGAACTCAAGCTACTCCAAAATTATGTATGAATAAAATATAATTAACACAGTAACTATGGATATTTATGCTCAACCGATCCTACGGCGTCTCACAGAGGTGAAGAGGGTTCCGCTGGGTTTTAGTGGGTAGTATCGAGTACTGTACTGTACCGATGAGTCCCACAGTACCACCCAACCCATCACATGGGTGGTCTGTGTAAAAGGCATTACCCAGCGAAGAAAAAAAAAAAAAAGTAACTATGGATATTTATTATATAAACCATTTTTATGTTTCACAAATTACAAAAACATTATGGATATTTACAAAAACTATTTAAACAATACAGTATTATATCTTATTCATTTGAATTGTAATATGTATTTGAATAAGTACATACGTTATGGTCTTTATATGGACCTAGTTTGCCATTTATAGAATATCAATAAAATGGTTTTAAAACCGGAGATTTTGTAATAGTTTAAGTTACGCTAATAAGAATAATGACGAAATTGTGTATAAAAATTATAAATCTTCCAGTAAAATTTTTTAAATTTCAAATATTTTAAGTTTTGCCATGTTTTACAATACAGTATTATTCTCTAGCTTATATATTTACTGTAGATAATAATAACATTTTACAGCATATTAAATTAATATATAAGATGTAGCGACTATAAGAAATGTATATATTGAACAAAATATCCATCTTGTGCAAATAGTACTCGGGCACCTAGGGTTCTGTGACAATTTCAAGATTGCAGGTCACAGGAAAGTACAACTTAAATATAATAATTGAGAAACTTAAATTTGCATACAACCACTCATTTTGTATGAAATAAAGAAAATATTTCAATATATTTTACAGTTTGTAATAGTCGTTTCTATGATAGAATTTATAAGTCTATAGTTGATTTAATTTATAAGTAACAAATTTCACATTCCTTGCGAAATTTCTATTGATAGTTTTGTCTTGCCAACTCAGGATTAAACTGTGAATTGTATTTGGGTTTTATCGTTTTTGTCTTATTAACCTCTTCACTTATAGGTTTTTCTCCAGTTAAGTTTGAAAGAAACATTTTTGTTTTATACTTTTCTTGTTGCTCACGCTTAAGTCTAGCTTCCCTTAATTTTTGTAATTTTGCATGAGATTCATCATTTGAATTCTTGTGTGATTTTTTATTTGTCTTTTTTGATTTTCTATGAAGCTTTCCTGTTGGTAGCATAACACCATGTTTATTGATTTTATTTTTGTCCTTACTGCAATACTCTTTGAAAGAATTGAGAGGGTCAATTTTTTGTTTTGATCTCCAACCTATTTCTCCATCCTTTTCATCAATTCTTCTTTCTCGTGGTTTGCCTGTTTCATCTTTAAGTACAAGTTTGTCATATGTATCTTTCACTTGAGAGGAGCGTGAAAATCGTGTTGATTCTGGGGGTAGATCATACCAATTTTTTTTACCAAGTGATTCATTTGTATCCTGACCTAGATAAGTTAGGTAACCTATCTTTTTTTCATATTCTTCTTTTTTTTCTTTAATTTCTTTATCATGACTTTTATTTGTAGTTTGTACTGCATGTTCAATATCTGAAAATAGATTAACGTGTTCTTCTGATTTCTGTGATGACTGACAAGGTTGAAATTCGTTGTTAAGATGTAATAACTTTTGTTTGCTTGTTTGTTTTAATATTTGAAGACGAGCTTCACGTTCTGCCTTTTCAATTCTTAGATTTTCTTGTTTTTCTTTTTCCGCAGCCTCTGCTTCATCCTTCCTAACTCTTGCAATATTTTCTTTAGTTCTAACATGCCACCTAAAATAACATATACTTTATTATATAACAGTACCAAGTACTCAAATGAGATTAACATACATTTTAACAATAATTGTCAATAAAAATAATATTTCTTATTCTAAAGGAATACATTTACATTTATAATAATTTAAATTTTTATTAATGATTACCTATATATGTTCTAATAAAAAAATGTGTCATATATATGTGTAAGGCTAAAAATATAGTAATTTGAGAGAAATATATTGTATATTGGACCTCAGCTGAATGAAAAAACCAAACTTATTCTAAGCCAAATACTAAACCTTACCGTTTTTTTGGCAGAATATTCATATTTAATAAAACATTTACGTTACGTTTACGTTTATGAACGATTAGATGATTTATTAACAAAGTATCATTATTCTATATTTTATCTTTCTTTAAGATTGTCTGATCCAATTCTTGTGCATAATTTCAGTTCCTTGCCAGAAATCAGTTGAGCACAGTACACATTTTTCCAATTTTATTATAAATAAATTAACGCTCCATAAAGAATTACAGGAAATGTATTTTTTTTCTTATTATGAACTCTTTAACCCTTTGAAAATAATAAAAATAGTAGTCATTAGTTGTCAATTACGATGACAGAGAGCACTGGATAGTGTTACTACTTACTACCAGTTACTTCATACAAATTTACAGGTATAAACGTAAGAAATAATTCATGCAATCATTAATGTCAGCTGAAATTTAAAACATTTATATAAATTATACTTAGGTTATTGAAAATGATAATAAAATAATACACCTTTTATTAATTTATTAGTTTAAATTAGATTGAGTCACTAACAATTGTATTATCATATCTTGTTAATTATTAACATCATCTTAGATTAATTATTAGCTTCCAACTGTTTTATTTTTAAATTGTGTGGAAATATTTTTTTATATAAAGAAATTATGGTGCTCTCTTTTACATACATACAATAAAAAACGTGTTAAAAGTCATCATTATTTCATAAATAATTTTATAACTAATTTCATAATTTATAGTCAAAAATAACATCATAAATTATTGTTAACAAAATATTATTAATGTAATATTTTAAATTGCACGGGCAACATTTGTAGCATTGCTTGAATAGTTTGTCTTTAATAGTGCATTATTTCCACGTATATATGGCGACCCCTTTAACTCGCTTGGAAATTAAATGGACCGACGCTTGATAAATAGAAAAGAACACTATATTCTTAAATTGACGTAATAATAATATTTTAGACTTTTAACAATATAAAATATATAGTTTTTTATAAGATTTTCACTATGTGCTTCATAATTATGTAAAAACACGAGTGTCAAATGTAATTGCGTTTATTTGATTTATTTATCAACATATTAGGTTATATTAAAACTAAGTATAGACAAATTTATTTAGTTAATACATATAATGGATGCAGTTGAGGAACATCCGGTCCTCAGCATAAATATTGACAGTGTAAAATCAAATGTTATAGAAGACAGAAACGAAGATGCTATAGAACCCTCTGAGTGCCACAAATCTAATGGTGTCGATTGTGACAAAAATACTAAAAGTGAGCAATCTGATATTACCGATACTGCCACTGAAAATGAAGTTTGTAAAAATATATGTGATCCTCCTGACATTAATGAAAAACCGCTTGAAAATGTTGACAATCAAGAAACTGTGGACGACCAAGAACCTGTGGTTTCTATGGATTCCGAAGTGACGAAAGATAACATTCAAGCTGTAACCAAAGATGACATTGAACAGGAGATTAATATTAGTGAATGTATTGAAAATTCCACTAATATAATAGATATTGAGAAAGAAATTTGTGGTGAACATGAAATTATAACAGAAACTATTGAAATTGATCATGTTGAAAATGTAGAATCTGCAATATCTATTGACCAAGTCACATTTGAAACTGAAATATTAGTAGAGAAAAGTGATAATGATAACCATGATAATGTAGTAATTGAAGGACAAATAAATGACTCGAGTATTATTTTGAGTGAGCTAGGACCAAATATTGAACTTAGTGAAGTACTTCGTGCATCAGATGTTTCTGAAAACAATAATAGTACTGTTAAACAGGAGGTATTTAATAAAGAAGAACTGTTAGATATATTAGAAGGTAATGATGACCATTCAGTAGAACAAGAGGTTGAAATATTGGAAGTTAATCAGACTAAATTATCAGAGGCAGAAATTGCTTTGCAGCAGTTGTCAAGACTAAAAGGTACAAAGAAGAAAAAGCAACATACTCCCAAAGGAAAAAAGACGGACAAAAGAATAAGTACAGATTTATCTAATAGTGTTACTGATAGTAAGGTAGAAGCTAAAAAGCAAGAAAATATATCTGAAAATAATGAGGAATATGTTTTGGATAATACACCAGAAATTGCATCTGACAGTACTCAAGAGACTGTTGTTGATGCTAAACACAGGTCAGATAGTATAGTAAATAAGCTTGTCATGGATTGGGAGGATGACGAACCTGCTGACAATATATGTAATGAAAATATTGAAGAGCATAAACTCAAACATTCTGAAAGCCCTAAAAATATTCAAGATAATTCATCAAATATTGAACAAGGAGAACGTACATCTGTAGATTCTGCAGTAAGTGAAGAACAGTCTCACAAAGCAAGTAAAATAGGAGATGAAGGTGCACCACGTCGATTGAGTAGAGTCATTAAAAAGAAAGTAATTTTTGATCCTGATAACCCAGATACATTTACAAAAGGTAAAACAACAAATAAAACAAAAGATTCTTTACTTGTTAAAGAGCAAATTACTTCAAAAAAGATTAAACTTGAACAGATATCACAAAGGTCAAAATCTAAGTCTCCTCTGTCAAAACTACAGTGGAAGAAACCTACTCCCAAACATAATAAACAAAATAAAAGACTAACTGAAGTTGATAAATTATTAATGGATGAAGGTGCAGTAAATATGATATATCAACTCACTCCTGAAGCCCAAAAGGGTAAAAAAAATATGAAAACCAAAGCTGAATTTATAAAAAAATTACAAAGTTCTACTCCTGAAGGGAAAGAAATGAAATTTAGAGAAAGAAAGAAGGAATCTATGAAATATGAAGACGGAGAGGCCAAACGAATTTTAAGTGGTAAACAAAGAGCATCTCTGAGCAGTTCTGTTAAGTCTCCATCTGTGTGTGAAGATTTTGAAACTCACAGTGCTGATGATTCTATTATTTATAGACGACATTCATCAAGTTCATATTCAAGTAGCTGCATGAGCCCTAGACGTCTAAGTGATGTAGAATCAGGTTCTGCACAAAATGTAAACAAATTGTCCAATCAGCCTCATGCATCGAATAACCAAAATGATTCCAAATCAGTTGTCAATCCTGAGATTAGTGAACACTCTTCAAAAGATGTATTTAAGAATGAACAAGCAAATAGGTCCAATGATGTAATAAATAAAGATGATTGTTTATCTATTAAAGAAAAATTGAATTTGAAATTATCTCTTGCATTAAATAAAAGAAAACGAGAAGTATCTAAATCTGAAAAACCAGCAAAACTGAAGAAAATTGTTAAGACAGATGAAGTTGAATCTGTGTCTACAAGAGTTGAACAATTTAAGTTTATATCTGTCAATATTGATACAAGATTAGCTATAATACACATTCAAAAAATGGGTTTAAAAATATGTGTTGAGGTAAGACATAAATCATTACTTATCAATCCATATATCCATACATCCTGTACATAATGCAAATTAATCCTTATATTACATTTATATTTAAGGTTTTAAAAGAATTAGAAGAAGCCCTTAATTATATAGATAGCAGAAATGACATATCAATAACACTTTTTACGTCTCAATGTGGAACATTGTGTTCAAGCCTGGACCTTAGTTTACTGCTAGATGAAAACAAGGAAATAAGGACCAACCATGCTTATGAACTTGCTGAATCAGTCAGGTGAATACATTGTTATTTATAAACATCTATTTTAAGTGTATACACATGCAGATAGATTTTCATTTTTAATGATCTGATATATCTATGTATCCAATCCGTTATACATATAATATATATTATAAGTTCAGTGGCCACACCAGGTATCACCACTACCACCACCTAAAAAACTAACATAAATATTAAGATAAGCTTATAACATCAATAGTAAATTGTTCCAGATTGTTGCTGGGTGCGATAGTCCGCCACACAAAGCTAGTATGCGCGGGCGCGTGGGGAGCGTGCGCGGGCGTGGCACTGGCGCTGGTGGCGCTGAGCGACGTGGCGCTGGCGTGCGAGGGCGCCACGTTCTCGCTGTCCGCGGCCGGCGCGCCGCCGCTGCCCGGCGCTGCTGCGCTTACCGCTCGCTGCACGTTGCCACAGGTTTTGGTATATAATTCATACTCATTTTATATTGCATTTCACTAGTTACATTAGATGAAACCTGCAGCTTTATGACTTTATATAAGTCTTACATTTAGCATATTCAGCTTGTTTCTAAGGGTTCCACATAAAATGTTTTGAATATTTGATATTGGTATGTCATTAAGCCTTTCATTATCTAATATAGGTTAGCTAAAATGCTATGGTTTTACATCAGCCGTTCCAACCTTTAAAATCAATTATACCCTATGTCTTTGCCATGCCTATAATAGCTATGCATCAGGAAAAGTTTCATTCAAGTCTGTCCAGTACTATTAACATTATATAACTTACTATTAACATTATATAACTTAGGCTATAGCCTTCCTCAATAAATAGAACATCGCATACAAAAATACTTTTTCAAATTCGAAGCGGTGGTTTTTATGATTAACGCGTTCAGCTGAACAAACTCTTCGGTTTTATAATATCAGTATAGATAGATAGTTTTAGCAGGAAACATCTCGTTCACTTAAAAGTAAGAAACATGGAACTTTTGGTATTGGCTTGATAACTAGTAACAGCGCCAGAGCGCAGAAACGAAAATATTACTTTCCCTCGAGAATCAAATCTACACCCAACGCGTTAAATAACAAACTACAAGCAAATATATTCCTTCTTTTCACGCAATATGAAAATTATTGTTACAATTAATAATATGAAAAATATTTAACTGCATTTTTATAGTGTTATAATTTGTTTTAATGATTATTCCCAATTATAATGTCACAATTTAATATTTAAATGAACAACAAATATTATCTATATTAAAACATTATGCACAAAATTAAAATATTGCTGGAAGTAAGTATTATCTTCTATACTATAATAAAACAGTAAAAAATTGTGTCTGTACATTAAATATTTTTACAAAAATATGTAAAAGTTATATGTAAAAAAATATAATAGAATATGAATTTATAATTTAGAAATTTTAAACATATTTGTTTGTCTGTTTTTAAACGCACATCTTCTGATTTAAATAAAACTTTTTTTGTTGTATGTCTATTATGTCTATGCAATACCTGATGCAAAACATTAGTAGACCAGCTGAATTACAAGTAATAAGAAAATGCTGCCGTAGAAAAATGGATGAATGTGATATGTATTTTCCACATGGATCCAAAAATCAAGCATCTGAATCACCTAATGTAGAACCACAATAGATCAGTAGTAAATGTTGTTGACCGTGATGAACAATTTTTGTTGACATGTGAAAATCTTATGTAGCGCCGTAACAAAAGTCGTTTAACGTGATGGACATTTTCATATATAATATCAAGCATCTGGAACACCTACCGTATAACCGAAATAGATAAGCTATACTAAAAATAAAAAAAAGTGTCATTAGTAATACTTATTGAGCCTAATGAGTATCCATTGTCATGTAAAAATCTAACATCTGGAATACAATCTCAATCATCTCAAATGAAAAAGGACAGCAGTCCGTAGGGTTTTCGTACGAAGTTGCATTCACTAGTTTTAAGCATTTGTGTATAAATTATTGTTAAAATGTTTTTATGTTACAGTAAGTGTTGCGACGTCTATTGTCGTTATTATTTATAGGTCCCTATAAAATATTTTAATATTATATGTTCATATATTTTTCAGGTGAACGATTTAGTCGTGTTCGGCCGACGGCTGTCCGCGGCGGAGGCGCTGAGCGGCGGCCTCGTGAGCCGCGTGCTGTGGCCCGACCGCTTCGACGAGCAAGTCACTAGCATAGCCAAGGACATCGCTTCACAGCCGCCGCAAGTGAGTACTTATGGTTTATTTATATGTCCGGCAAGACAAGCCGGGCGCGAACGACGCAAACGATTGCCTCAAGCTTCTTTTGATTACTTTACGTACTCTTGCAATAAATAAACAATTTTTATTATTGAAACAGTATGTAATAAAACACAGCGATGAATCAACACTTATTTATATTTGTTAATTAATTTTAAGAGAGTTACAGCTTATTAGTGTTCGTTACAAGAATGACTCCAAAATGAGGTTGACGATTTATGTAAACACCCACTTACATTGGGAGGGGCGCAAGGTTGACTATTAAAATAGGCATTGGCTGGCTTGGCTGGCATATACATAAAATTTATTATTATTACAGTGTCTTAGTTTAATACATTAATTTAAAACCATTTTAACATATAAATAAAGTTTATTCGAAGTGGTCTCTATTAGCTGCAATACAATCCGTTAAACATTGAGACCAGCTATCAATAGCTCCACGCACTCTTTCTATGGGAAAAATGAGGTTGACGATTTATGTAAACACCCACTTACATTGGGAGGGGCGCCAGGTTGACTATTAAAATAGGCATTGGCTGGCTTGGCTGGCATATACATAGCATTTATTATTATTACAGTGTGTTAGTTTAATACATTAATTTAAAACCATTTTAGCATATAAATAAAGTTTATTCTAAGTGGTCTCCATTAGCTGCAATACAATCCGTTAAACATTGAGACCAGCTATCAATAGCTCCACGCACTCTTTCTATGGGAAGATTCTTCATTGCCAATCGTATGAATTGTTTAAGGGACTGAAAATTATCATGGCTTCTCTAAAACTGTCCAGAAATCATAATCCAATGGATTAAGATTAGGACTAGATGACGGTCAGTCTTGATGAAACCCTGAACGTTTGTTTCTAACCAAGATTGGGTTTACAGAGCTTTATAACCCAGTGCCGAGTATTGCTGAAAAGACCATTAGTTATTGAACATAGTGTTTTTAAGGGTGTTATAAATATATAGCTCTGTCACTTCTTCATAGCTACCACTCCATCAAACCATTACTGAAGCAAGATAATTGCCATGTTGTACTTTGTTGACTAATTGGGCTGCTTATTTAGAGCTTTCAGTATAAAAACGGTCATTTTGTTTGTTAAAATATTGCTCAATTGTAAAAATTATCTCATCCATAATTAAAATATTCCTGTGACTTTCCTTTGTGTACCGCTTAAGTATGTGTTTTGATATTACCACCACATTCTTTATTAAATGATCACTTAAGAAATGGTAAATTTTGTAAGACACGATTTTAATAGGCCGAAAGTCCCAAATCAACTTTTAAAATAAGCGACATGGTTCTAGGTGCTATTTTCATCTCCTGAGATAAAACCTTTTGCTTTCGGATAGGATCTCTTCGAATTCTTTCCCTTACTACTTTGATCGCCTTTTTCGTAGAAACACGTGTACGGCCAGATATTTTCCTGTCATAAACAAACCGGGCTATTGACAATAAAACCACCGTTCTATTGTCAATAGACATGTACACAAACATCTGGCTAATACCAAGCGTATGGAGATGTGTGCGTATGGGATTCGATCCTCTTTATCAAACCAGTCCACTTTTAATATCCCAAAATACTTTACAACATATTGGCGCGAAAATAAGAAAACAACACAATCGAATAAAAATGACAGTTTCAAAATTCAAAATTAATATTATATTTATTTTTAATTGTAATATTATTTATGGCCAGACTAGGTTTATTATTATCTCTAAATCTACCAGAGTAATAAAAAATGCCATTTAAAAAAATTAAAATTAAGGGTCAAAGTTAAAGAGGTTAGAGCTAAAAGCATTATAGAGCTAAAACAATTATAACAAAAATCCGAAAACAATTATTTGACCCTTCTTCTAGTTTAGCTAGCTGGAAGTTTAGCGTTAAAGTGTTAATAATCGTCGTCGTAACTGTCGCCGAGGGGTTGGCAGTATGCCCTCCAACCATTACCGCAGTATAACAGTTCATCGATATAAACGCGTGGTACGCCGCCACTGTGAGTGCAAACATGGCGGCGTGGGCAGAGACAGTGTTGCCTTAACGCTAGTAATTTCCCGTCCACATGGCCACAGTGTTCCCCACTTTTACATGGTGGTGGAGATGCGCATTTATAAACACGTTGAACCACACCATCCTTATTGAGCTTCCAATAATTTGGCTGACTACAGCGACAAGCCAAAGTTATATTTGGAGGATATAAATGTTTCCCCTGATGATGCATTTCTTCTAACTCGTCCGGGTCCATTCGTTCGTAAGTTTTATCAATATTAAGTGGCGCTTCGTTGATTAAACACTCTGGCCATTCGGTTACAGAGTCGCAAAACTGAGAAATAAAATAATGGTTAGGGTTAATAATTAATATAGTAAAAAAAAAGTATATTTTGTGTAAAAGTTTTAAACTATTTATATTTTAAATAGTTTAAAATTCATCATATTATGGCATATTTTGGAGTAATTATGAATTATTTTAATATGTGATGTTCGAAATGATACAAATAACGTAAGACAATTAATACAACTGTCAAGAAGATAAGGTTTCAGTAATCAGCTTTCAGGTAGGTTCTGTTATTGTAGAAAACGTACTTTTGCAATAATAATGAAGATTATATTATTTTCGTAATCAGAATTGCCTAGTAGAGGAGGAGCAGGAGCATTGAGCCACGGGCATTATTTCCGAACGCATTTCATTGTCTTTAGATCCGCTTCGTGTTGGACCGTCGTCGATCTAGATCACCACTAAGTCGAAACATACTTGCTACATTCTCTACATTACAAAAAAAAATAATTTATAGCAATACCAAAATTTTAAAATGTAATATAAATGTGTATTAGGATACAAAAAAGTGTCAACCAGATATATATTTTACACGAACTAAGAAATTGGTGCAACGGTAACGGTAACATACCTGCATATGAGCTCGATTGTTGAGCTCGACAAGGCGGTCGGGGGCAGCGCGCGTGTCGCACCGCCGACGTCGCTCGCAGCGACACAGGCGCACGAGCGCGGGCGCGCGCCAGTAGCGCTGCAACAGCGTGGAGCACGCTTGCTGCGCGCCGCACGCTGGCAGGCTGCGTTCGCTTTCTTCCTGCGTTATGTTACATCTTACATGCTATATCACTGCTAGTTTGGTTTTATTAAAAACTTTATGATTAATGATGGGAATGTGACAGTTTAGTTCAGTTCTTTCTGTATGGTTTCCGGAAAAGCGGTAGTTATTTCGCCAATACGCACATGACTCCAAATATCTCTCGCCTCTTGTAATTTGTAATTTTTTTAGAGACATTAAAAATTACTGAACTTAGGTAGATGCTTTTTTATTATTTAAATGGATGCATTATAGTGTACATATATTAATGTATGTATATGTAAGATTTTTAAATATTTGTTATAAATCAAGTAAATCAGTCATACTATTTACGATATACTTGATTTACGACAAATTTATTATTTTAATATACCAGTATTTAGATTTCAATTTATTCATAATAAGCGTATTCAAATTATCTAAATTTACATACGCTTTAAAATTATGTATTAATACGAAGTTTCTCTTGACCACTTGTATAATTTATTCTAGTCATTTATTTTCTTTGTTATAAATTTGTTTATATGGTTAATTAAATTAATTTAAGTTAGTATATATATATATATATATATATATATATATATATATATATATATATATATATATATATATATATATATATATATATATATATATATATATATATATATAAATATATAATGCTATAAACATTAAATACGAATTATAGTATACTTACAAGACCATAATAGTAAAGTATAGGTTCTTCACTTTCTATGTTAGAATTAACTTGAGCAAACAGAACCACGATAAATATTACACAAAATGTACACATTTGTAAAGTTAAAATATACATTAGTGTTCAATGATCATTTAAAGATGGCTAAATGGGTCGTAACCTATTTAGATAAGATTACACCAAAAAAATAATAGCAAGAGAAATTTGTAATTAAACATTTGATTATTATTAAAATAATTTACTATTATTAAGTACCGAAGTACATTACGTGTCTGATATAATTTTATATGTAAAATAAAATTGTTTTATTTTCAGATTATTTCACTGAAAAAGAAGCTTCTCAGTTTGAAACAGAACAGCGAAGCTGAACTAACATTCCTGTCGTGTCTGGAGGCGGAGCGAGACCTCCTCGTGCAGTACTGGACCTCTGTCGAGGGGCAGGAGCTCCTGAGGGCCACCCTCGACGCCGCCTAGAGGCCACAATTATTCGATAGTTATTATTTGTATCTCTTATTTTCTTATAATCTCCTTTTCTACCATCGAACACTCATCCGGACGAAAGTGTACGTTTTGATATATGTTTTAGTTGTTAATATAACATATTGTAAATAATGAAATTATATGGCAGATTGCAATATTGAATGTTAGATATTGACTAATGAAGTTACGAGTTATGTAAGTGTTTTGATGTTTAAGTGTCACCGTTATCGGCGCGGCGGCTCCTCGTACTGCTAGTTGCTATACAACTAGGTATATAGTGTGTTCGTCGAGAGTGGGTGCATCGAGTTATCATATAACTTTGTTACGTGTATTTCGAATTCTTTTCATTATCACTTTCCTTTCAATTTAATCTTATTTTATAGAAACGATTATAGCAAGAACGTTGTAAGATGGCCTAGATATACCATTCTTATTATGTATGTACCTTATGACTTATATACTTACATTTTACTTTCTTGTTATCTAACAGCTAATATGTATTTTTATAAGATGTGTCTTACTTATTGTTGATTTAGATGGAGAAATGTACAGAGGTACATTTCTTATTACAAATGATTTGAAATATGAGAACTTATTCCGATATTTACGTTCATGTACCCGTATGTGTACAAATAGTACTGCACTCGCATCATTATAAATATCAAATAGTTTTCTTGTTTCATATTTTTAAGATAAATTGATATATTTGTTTACATTCAAAAGACTGCTATATTTTGGTTTATAATTCACAGGTGATTTAATTCGAATGCTAAAAGCAGTTTTAAATAAAATTTTTTGTTAGACTTTAGTGTAGACTATTGAGTTATGTTGTAGTTTTAAATTGTTTATATCGTTGTTTTAGAGGTTTGAGTTTATCATATAATTTATGTCGTCGACCAAAGTGCAAAACTGATTCTTAACATTTTAAAGTTTGGATGCAATTAAATGTGCTTATATGCATTATTTGCTTACACATTGCCGTGTGAAATCCATTCTCTTCACACATTAATATTGTGTTTTTACCACTGGACAGGATTTTTCCTGTACAAGGTTAAACTTAGAATTTATTTCGTCTTTAATTGTAATAAGTTATATGTATAAGTATAGCAATAACTTATTTTCTGTTTATTGAGAAAAATAAAGTGCCTTTCATAGTACTTACCGGTTTTATTTTTATAATGTTTTATAACTAAGAAGCAACAATCAACAATAGATAAGTTTTAACATTGAACTTGTAAGAGTGGTCAAAGGGTCACTGTTGAAATATTAATCTAAATGAAGTATATGGGAATATATGAATAATATGGGTAAAACATATAGTCCTGTATTTACGATTCTTGTGTGCCTTTTAGACGTAACTGAAAATTATATTTATTCATTATTAAAACATAAACTTAAGTAAAAATATAAATTGTCATCTTATAGCCCAGAATCTCCCAAACTGTCCGTTGACGACGGGCTGCTGGACCGTTCATTCGAACTCCTGGGTTTATTAATATAATTATATATGTAAGTCGTAGCATACGCGTTGTTTTAATTTTTGTTGAATAAGGATAATTTTATTAAACTTGAAAATAATTATGGCCTCTAGTAGGGGGCGGAGTCAATGTCCCAAATAATATAGCATACTCTCAAAGCTGCACACACATCCCGTGTGATGCTTGTGATTGTCCATTTATCTGTCAAATAGAACGACAATCACAAAGATCGGTCACGAGATTGTGTAAGTAAGTTCTCCTCTTAGGTGCTTTTGTCATTTGGGATCCTCCCAGAATATCTTTTAGCGACTCTGGTCATACAATTTCGATGGTTTGAACGTACACATGTTTCACTAAAAACATATGTAATATCTGCTCATCAGCTCGATACGGTTTTGATAAAAATATATATTTTTTTGCTTCACACGACTGGATCAGACCTGGAACTGGATAGTAAATGAAATAAGTATCTTACTTACGCACGGGTATTCAACACACTGTGATGAGTGAATCTCTCCCCAAATCAGAATTCAAACACCGCACAACTATTGCGTTTATTGTAGTTCATTTCTAAAATTTTGATAAATATATATTTTTTTATATATATTTAAAAAATAATTGACTGAATCATCTTAAATATTTATGAATATATCAAATCATATGGGGAAGATTTTAAAAATAAAAAATGAATTACAAAAACATTTTATTTATACTCTTTCGTTAACATTAGATATAATAGGTTTGGGCCTTGACTTAAACAGAAGCTTTTTTTTAACTACTGCTTTTAATTTGTAGGTGATATTATCTCCCTCCGTGATCTTCTCCATGACCGCCATTGGTTGTTCTAGTTTAACTTCTTTGCCATTGAGGACATGATGCCCGAGTACAAGTACAGGGTGCTTGTTTCTATTGAAATAATGAAGATCTCCGACGACTGTCGGGCCGCCTTTTTGTTCTTTTTTCATTTGTATAAGACCTTGTAACTCTACTAGAGCCCATTCTGGTACGCCATTATCGTTTTCCGTTTCGCTGCAATAGTGTAGATCGTGTAAATTTATTTTTATAATTGGGTCACTTATTGCTATGGAGGAACTCAAGGGTACAAAATATTAGGAAATAAAACAATACTTTTTGCATTGACGTGTTTATTTAAATAAATATCGTTTGCTATCTGCTTTATTTTGTCTTGTCATTTATATCACTTAAAATTTTTCTATAGAGTCAGATCACGTCAAGTGGACCCCCTTTTTACCACTTGATGATAGAAAACTTATTAAAGTATAATTATCGAAAGTAGTTATACCTAAAAATCATCCCTCAAAACAATTTTTGAAAATTTTTGAAAACACAACTATTTAATAAATAATCTTTACAGTGTAATTTTTTTTTATTTTTATTTATATTATTAACAACATTTGCACAGAGTAATTAACATATATTTTTGAAATTATTACTTCAATTGAACAGTTGAATAATCTGTAGCGATCTATAGCCTTAACAGCTAAGCTCAGTAGCGCGCAGCACTTGTATCGCTCGCCGCTGCGTCATATAAAAATTCATATTATTTAAACTAATACCGGGCAGCGAAATTTTATTTCTAAATCAAGAACTTAAATGTATATCACGTATTACTTAAAAAAATTCGATTATCGTACTGAGAAGTCATTCAAATTTCAATATGTTTATTTAAAAATTAATAAAAAATATGAAAATAACCAAATAAAATTTTCAAAATAATTTTATTTGAAATGATAGATATTTTACTACAATCGCTTAAAATTTCGTTAAGTTACGTTCATTAGCTTTTTTAAAATTAATTTTTTAATTTAAAGTAGCGAAAATGTTTATTGTCAAAAAAATTGTTGTTAAACTCAAAATTTTCAAAAATTGTTTTGAGGGATGATTTTTAGGTATAACTACTTTCGATAATTATACTTTAAAAAGTTTTCTATCATCAAGTGGTAAAAGGGGGGTCCACTTGACGTGATCTGACTCATATAATAATATATGTTTAGAGTTGATAGCTGAAAAGATAAAAATATTTATTAAAATGAATAAGACTTTGATATATCATTTTAATATTTAATTTAGGTTAATTTTGAAATTAACGTTCTATTAGTGTACATTAATTAGAAAATAAATTTACATAAATGTCTTGAACAACACGTCATATTAATGCGTCTCGGTTATTTTTTAGCAAAACAAACAAAAATGTTCAATAATAAAATTTTTTGTTTGTCCAATTAATTGTTGGCTTCAAATCTTTGGGAAGAATTGTATCTTTTCGCGCCATATTATAAAATAAATGTACGTAAACATGTAGCATATTTAGTTATCCAAATACAACAGAGAGCGTTAATCTGAGTCGCAGAAAAAATCGATTGATTGTTTATTTATAAATCGCAAATAAAGTCTAATTACTTAACGTGACATACAAGGTTGAAACACAGCGTTTGACTGAACGCGACGGTCGTGAGTACGATCCCCACACTTCGGAATGAATTATTTTTATTTCGCTGTCACCTCCTTCTTTCGCTGGTCCGTCTAGGCGTATACATACTCGTGCCACTCAGTATCTGAACTTCTTGAACAGGGGGTGTTTGTTTTGGTGCGCGTTGCGGCGGTGCTCCATGTAGAGCGCGTCGTCTGCGCCGGCCAGCGACGCCAGCGAGGAGCCGGCGCGGCGCGCGCCCGCCCCGCCCCCCGCGCCGCCCGCACCGCCCGCGCCTCCCTCGCGCTCCTCCTCGCAATCCGTTTCCGACGCTGCTAGCACCTGTTTGTTAGATTATGAGCGTGTTTTATAAATACTTAACAAAATATGTTGAAAAAAAGCTATGTTGAAAATATGTAGTACTACTATATGTAGCACTTAATGATAATAAAATTTCAAGGTATCAATTTTATTTTAATTTAAGATTATAGTATTTATTTAAAGTGCAAGAAAATATAAAAATATACACTCTGTATAGAAAGAAATTAAGAAACGTATTAGTAATTTTAACGTAGCTGGATTCGAACCCACGCCTCTAGGATATCGTCCGAGCACTTGTCGCAAATTAAGACATGTATTATTACGACATCCTGTAATATATATGTTTGTCAAAACTTACACTCTGTAAAAGCATTCCTTGTTCTTCTCTGGTACCATACAAGAGATCGGGCTCCTGGTCCATTCCTTTGAGTTCTGTAATAACCTATAAAGTATTTAAAGTAAAATAAATATTAATTGACGATCTTTACCAAAATCTATTCTATAATTTAATAAAACAAAAAAATAGTGAATGAAAATCTATGATTTTTAAAATGTTGTTCTGTTTGTCGATATGTACACGCATATCTTTGGATCTAAATATCCAGCATTTGAATTAGAACCCACAAACTGTCGCGTTTACAGGCAGACTGCGCCACAACGGTCCTTATTGTATTTTTTTTATTTTAAAATTTGTCTCATAAATTCTACGGCAGCGTAGGCAGCGATAATTTACTATTAATACTTAATTGAAGTTACTGCGTTGACGAATGGCGGCGGAACTGTACTCCGCACTTCGTCTGCCACAGCGGGGTAATGAAAATACATTGGCGTAGTCAGAATAACATATATACATTGTTATTGCATTGATTTTGTAAGAATATTAAAAGTAACGTAAAGTGTGACTAATCATCTCGTCACAATTTTGTATATTTAGACATTTTAATTACCTTATAACTATAACCTTGGTTGACAAGAAACCGCTGTCTCTTCCGACTGTAGGCCATTTCCAATGTGTCTTGAGAGACGAGTGTGTAAAAAAAGGCGTTGTATTCCTCTGCTAATGCACCTTTTTTGGCTCTTAGAATTCGACCTTGTATAAAAAAGTTGTACGTAATTAAAAAAAAATTACATGTAAACAATAATCTCAAAATCAGACGACAACTAATAATTAACATGAAAAGACATATTGAAAATTTAAAATTTCATATTCGAGTGGACTTTAAACTTCGCTATTAAGCCATAGCATCAAATAAAATCTGTATTTCTAAATGAGTGTTATAGAGCAGTAGAACTTGTGTGGTTGAACGCGCTGACTTATTTTAGTGTTCTATATTCCATTTATCGAAAAAGGTTATATGCTATATTATATTACGATAATAATTTCGATGTATCCTACGAGAACATGCGGTTACTTCGGGCACTTAGAATGTGCCATGTATTACCCACTTTAATCATTTTCATTTAGCCACGGGGACAAAGCCGTAGTTAAAAGCTAGTAAGTCAAAAGTTAGTTTTATTAAAATATTATCTAATTTATCGATTATTAAATGTCTTACAACCAAAAATGAAAGCATATGTACCCAATCGCTGCGCCTCCTGCCGCCTCGAACCACCGTGGGATGAAATCTGAATTAACACATTGGCTTCTGGCAAATCGAAACTCGTGTCGGCCACTTTACTGACAAATATCGTATTCACTTTTGGATTAAATTTAAAATTTTGTAATATTTGTATCCTTTCATTCTGCGAGGTCGGTCCGTAGATGTATGGCTTGTTCATTTTAACAGCGTAGTGTCGCAAGGCGTACACGTTGTCAGAGAACACGATGGTCTTGTCGCCGCGCCGCTCGTGGTAGCGCACGAGGAACTGACACGCGCGGAACTTCGACGGATTCATTACGTATAGCAACATTTTCTTGTTGATCCTGAAATATAAATAATTACACTTTTATAGATATTGTTTAGGGGAATGTTTAATAAATACCTAATTAAAATTAAATATTCGCATTTATTAGCGTGGTAGGTCAGTTGGTGAAGTGTAAAGAAAAAGTATAACTAAATCAGTTTTGAAAAAAATTAAACGAGTACTTTAGTGCTATTTTTCTAATGCTTTATTAATTAGTAGAGGTGTTCATGACAGCTTTATTTCGTCAACGTTATTAAGCAGTATGCTGTGTATAAAACACCTGCTTCTTTTTAAGCTATATGATATATTACTTTCATACAAAGACTTCAATATCTAAAAAAAAAAAAAAAACGCTAACAAAGTGCAAATTGCAACAAATTTTCTCCAAACATTATTTTAATACGTCATTCAACGGAATTAAGCATAATTTTGAATCTTATAAATAAAGCTATTTTGCAACGTGAACAATAGATGTACCCAATATATGAATATATTTTATTATAATTTTCTCCAAAAAAATATTCACAAAATGATGAAATCTGCTGATTTCAGTACTCATAACTAATACACTTCTTATTCTAGTTGAGTTGAGTTAGAGCATAATTTAGAATGTCAAAAATTTCGATTTCACAACGTGAGCGCTAGATGTCGATGTATTCAAAACATTAATGAATATTACAACTTACTCCAAAGATATATTCAAAAAAGGTTTAATAAAGCTGATTTCTATACTCGTTACTAATATACTTCTTATTCCATGGAGTTAGAGCATAATTTAGAATGTGAAATATTCACGAAATGCTTAATAAAGCAGATTTTAATACTCGTCACACTAATATACTTCTTATTCCATGGAGTTAGAGCATCATTTAGAATGTGAAATATTCGTTAAATGCTTAATAAAGTAGATTTTAATACTCGTCACACTAATATACTTCTTATTTCATGGAGTTAGAGCATCATTTAGAATGTGAAATATTCGTTAAATGCTTATTAAGCAGATTCAATATTCGTTATTACTTGTTCATTAATATACTTCTTATTCCATGGAGTTAGAGTATAATTTAGAATGACAAAAATAAAGCTGAAACAAGCGCATGTTGCTGCGCATTTATATTAGAACGATATGCTCGTTTAAACGAACGGCTTTTTTTATATGCTACCTAATATAACGAACACCTCTATTAATTAGGGTAGGCAGAGTGAATCTACTAATCAGACCTTTTCGAGAGCTCGTATATTTTTAAAAGGAATCCTGGGTTAAAACAGACGAAGTGTAAAAACCCATCCTACTTCTCAACAAGGTATTCCCTGTAGAACTCCGGCGTCATGGGGCACCACACCTCGGCGCACTGCACGCGCGCGATGTACCCGAGCGCCTGCAGCTCCAGCCAGTTCGCTTCATACAACTTTGGTCCTATTAGGAAGTTTAAGTCCGCAATTTTGTCGTCTTCGCGGAGCAGAGTCGCTGTTAAACCTGTAGGATTATATCAAAAACAGTTGTGTTTAACATGCATATTGTATCGCATTGGGTCTTATTAAGTGTAAGGCACTGAATGGCGTTAAAAACCTGCCATATTTCTACTTCACTTTATGAATTAAAAATAACGTATGCCGCGAATAAAATATATGTGCTTTAATACCAGTTGCTACTATTCTATACTAATAGAAAGTTTTATTACGGATTTGGCCATCTCTATTTTAGGGCAAGCGGGGCCTTGGATGGCCCAAGCAACAAATGAGATAGCAAAAACATTGCTCACTTCAAAATAATGATGTTCTATAACATTAAAAGCTATGTACGTGCATATACATATATGAATACAATTGTTAGTTTAAACTGTAGCACCTAACAATTTTATTTTTGTATAACTTTTAAGAGCACATTCCATTCTTTAATCAGAAAATTTTAATTATTACAAAAACAATAATGAATTCAAAGTTTATTTATTCGTTATTTCCAAAATTACAGAATTATTTCTTATCGATTATTTTTTCAAATGACATATGCGTAGAGGAACATCGAGACCATATGTTGTGAAATCGAACAAATTACCTACTAGCAAAAAATATTCAGATTTTAAATATGGTAATGCGGTCACGAAAAGTACCTCGATAGTTATGGAAACCAGACTCTACATGCTAATCAAATTAAAAACAAATAGTAATTTTTAATAGTATTTTTATCAAAGAATGAAATGAATATGTTTACTGGTCGATATCAAAATCATGAGGGGGAAAATATACCCTTATGTGTGTAATTTACTTTCAATTAAAAAAAAGCTAAGTGGAGAAAGCTTTCTATCCCTCAAAAGATGCATGAGCGTCTTAACGAATATTTCGAAGACTCATTTGGAATCAGTAATGAGTTTAAAGCAACGGGAAATATTTGTAGAATGTATCAAGAGCTAACGAGACATAACAAATTGGGTATTGGTGACATGTTCTTAAAATTGTGGTTAGTACGATTAAATAAAGCAAATCAGATTAACGTTTTGAGGAGACGTTGAAATTATTGGATCACCGAAAATGATTATTTTCTTGTATTGGAAATTGGAATTGCTGGCGGGGTGAACTAACCTTGGCATATCTTTCCTCTACAAACTGCGAGGAACTGATAAATTCCATTACTGATTAAATTCTAAATCATATCATCGCAAGGATTAAAAAATCTAATCATCAGCTTACTATAATTGTTCGAGATATTGAAGGATCCCCTGCCAAAATAACGATTCTTTATCTTCTTGCTAAATTACGGCCATGCTGAAGCAATATCAAATGCTTTACTACGGTTTTTAGGGTTCCGTAGCCAAATGGTAAAAATGGAACCCTTATAGATTTGTCATGCCTGTCTGTCCGTCTGTCCATCTGATTCTGTTTCCGTCATATTCTATACTGAATAGAGAGAGAGAGACACTTTCAAAGTTGTAAAATATGTGTTCCTCTTTCATTTGCCCTTGTTCCCCTTGTACATTACCATGTAAACTTTCACCGAAAATTAGTATGGACGCGATTTAGTAAGTAGTGTTTTTTTTAATACGTCATAAATCGTAAACCGTAACTACCGCTCGATAAAAACATAATAAATCTGGCAACAAATTGTAGGTCATCGTCCTTAAAACACACTTGAGAACTTGTATATTATGTTACATGCTGCTACTGCCCTTCATGGGCGAGTCCGACTCGCACTTGTTACACTAGTTTAGGTTAATATATCCTTAACTGCGGCGGTCAATCGAACGGAAATGCTGCAAATATGAATGGCAAATGAAAAAGAATACAAGCACTTTATTTTACAAGAAAATTATAGAGCAGTGTTTGTACCTTGTTTTGCCATTCACTAAAAATAGTTGCCAAGCCGTCTAAAATTTTTGGATTCTATACTACTTATCAACATATCTTCTGATAAGAGCAAAAATATATAGTAAAAAACCGAAGTAAAACATCTTTTAGATAAGACGACTCGTCTTATCTAGACCACTGGTCTTAAAACCAGATTATTTACAACTTCTAATAAGACTAAACTAATAAGACTGTAGTACTCAAAAATTGCTCTTGAATCTGCTGTGCATAGGAGTCGTTAAAATCATTCGTTGTTCCAAGAGAGCAATTACTTAACTACTTATATCCGGCCCTGTCTACTGGGAACCCACAATCACACGCTTATTAATAAAATTTAGGAATATACACAAGTTAGCGAGCTACACTCGTGCAGCTCACTTACCAAGTTTCGCATGCGAGTGCACAATGGTCAGCACTCGGCGGAACATCTTGGCTGGAATGGTGTGCACTTCATCGAGTACGACGAGCCCCCACTCCTGCGCCTGCAGCCACTTCATAGTCTGCTCCGCCTCCCACGAGCGCCGCTGCCCGTGCGTTATCATGGAGTACGTGGTTATGAGAATGCCGGCCCCCATTGGCTTATCTTTGGCTTCTGATGTGAACCTATTCGAGGAAAGTAATTAAGCGTTATTTTTTTAAGAATATTCTCCAAATAAATAATTTCGCAAAAAATTAACGAAATCTATAAATCTACTTCTCACTTAAAAAAATCAGCCATAAAGTACTATTATTGAGAAAACTTATTTTCTATAATAAACATTTATATAGGTAATATCACTAATAAGTATAACTTGTTACATTTTCATTTCATATAATGAAGAATGTTAATAGGTATGACAAATCGGTTCAAATTTTGTCGCAGTAAACTTGTTTGTTCACAAATATATTAGTTTTTGTTGTAATCAAAAATACCAAGTAGTTTTGATTTTACAGGCATTTAAACCTTCGATTAAAATAGACTCCCGCGTGGCCGCATGTGACGTCATTTCGTAACGCGCTCCGCTTATAGGCAAGTCGCCAGCGGTAATAACAGGTAGCTTGTGCAGTATTTTGTTTTGTTTGAGGTGTCAATCGGATAACGGACCTCAAATAGATGGACTAATGGTTGCACATTATTTATCAACAAATAGTGATTTCTTTGCCGTCCAAATATGAGGAATAAAAATGCAAAGGTACGTCGACTGTCCTTGTTATTTCAAAAATATTTGTAAATTTAACTAAATAGGTACATTGATTTATTATGAATGCAGATGTATTTCAGTTGGACATTATTGTTGTACTGAGAGCGGGAGCGGACGGAGCGAGTGTTATGAAATGACGTCACACTCTCACACGCGTCGAGTAGAAGCCAGTGTCGCTATTATGCTTCTAAATCGGAAACTTATTAACGTATCGAAAATCTCTAATAATCTTTACTAGTATAATTTTTTTTTTCAGAGAATATGGAGAGCTGATAAATAATAGGACATATTTTAGAAAAAAAAAATAAAAAGAACAGACCACGTGTCCATAGTAAATATGAAATGAAATATACATACAAAATGAATGATGAGTAATGATATGCTGGTTTTTTTTTTAAATAAATCATAACAAAGAAAGCACTCACAAATATGAAAGTACATTAAAAACAAACTTTACAATAGGTTTCTTCTGTTCTGCTATGCGTCAAAAAGCGTGAAACTGGTTATATAAAACAAATGACGAATGCAACCGACCTACAGATCATGCTGTCGTCGGCCGTGGACCAGCACTTGAACTGCTGCTTCCACTGCTCCACGGACACGCCGGAGTTGCAGAGCACGAGCGCGCGCTTGCGCACCGTGCACACCGCCGTCACGCCCACCAGCGACTTGCCGGCGCCGCACGGCAGCACGATCACGCCGGACCTGCGCTCAGCGGGGCGTATTCTTATTAATTATATCTTACAAAGAAGAATTAAAAAGCTGTTTTATAACAAAACATACTACATAAGTACAAGTGACACTATAAAAATCTAAAATTTTCGTTCATTGGTATATATTTTGGTTAAATGATTTGTGTATAAGTAATACACGCTTACGTTTAAGCATTTACAATTTAGATTTGTTAGTGAAGCATCAAACCGACTGTAAGAAATAAGTAACAAGTGCAACGACGCAACATAATAACTCGTGATATGGAAAGGCTTCGACGTTCGGATGTTGTAACGTACTAATAAACTTATGCATAGAAGTCTATATTTTTTATTACACTTCGTGTCGAGCTATAAGCGCCATGTTTGTGAAATGAAATTTTAATATAAAATAATAATTCTATGTTATGATAAGTTAAGCTTAAAAATAAATAAGGCTCAAGCTCAATATGATTACAAGTAGGTAGTTTTAAATCATCAATTAGGTCAGTCATCAAAAAAAGTACATCCTCAGGAGTCGATATCATAGCCATCATGTGTATAGTCAATACTTCTCAATTACAAAGATCCTTGGAATTCAATAGTACCCTGACAAAAAAAACGATAAAATGTTCAACTACAATAAGCAACTACCTGGCGCGCCCATTTCCGAACATTTTCCTCAGACTTTTCTCTTGATATGGTCGCAGTACGGCAGTGGGCTTGAGGTCGATATTGATATCGGGGTTCACAGTGTCGTTGCGAAAGTCGTATTCCGCTAATAATGGATATTCTAATTCGATGCAGCGTTTTTGAATCACCTAATAAAAAGAAATTATGATAACTTCCTGCTAACTAATACAATATGTATAATAAGATCTTTGATTTTCTTAATACGTATAATTTTTATGTAGGTGTCTTGGTGTATTTCTCCAAAATGTTTGTATCATTTAGAAACAAAGCTTGCATGTTATGTATGACGAATGCCGGACTCGCTAATATTTTATATATACAGGACCGTTTGTCAGCAAGCCATTAAGCTTACAGAAACACACCTGATAGTGATCAAGTCATGATCATTATATAAAATGAACTACTGCAATGCAACTAAATGCATATATAAAGACCAAAACAACAGATTTTCTTTTTTATATTGAAAAGAATACTCTAATGTGTTGTTTCTTTGTTTTTCTAATCACCTCTATCTTATCAGGGTCTACTTCAAAAGCAACAGCCGAGTTCTTAGCGGTAATATCAGTATTCTCATCGTCATCATCATCTTTGTCCAGCTGTTGGTAAAACTGACTTATATCTTCAGGAACTGCTCCATTTGCTGCAGGTTTGTCTTCACCTGAATAGTAGATTTATGTTATTATTAAAGAAATTACTATTAATATTAAACTAATCTATATTCAGTTTTAGTAAAATAATAAAGATTATGTGTAGGCTGGTAATTTTGTTAGAAACTAGTTTCTAAATTTTTTTTAATCTAACTATCCAGATGACATATTAAATACAAAAAAATATAAAACAAAAAGTAATTCACTAAAAAGATCAGAACTATTCAACCACATTCAACATAACAATATATCAGTTACGTGCAAGTCATAGTCGAGCACACTGTATGTACTGTACCAATTTCATGATTGTAGATCAACAGGAAGTATATCTTGTAACACATGAAACACTTAAATTTGCTATGAAATTATCTTATATATTATAAACTCAGATACAAATTGTATGGATGGATAGTAATGACGTTTTCCTATGAATTATTTTTATCATTGTACAGTAAGTTCTTTACCAAATTTATTAGTTCTAGGTCAACAAGGTAGCTCATGACTGCATTGACTTAGTTTTGACAGATGGACACGCTGACATATATGTGGATGATCTTAGATATATATATATATATATATATATATATATATATATATATATATATATATATATATATATATATATATATATATATATATATATATATATATATATATATATATATATATATATATATATATATATATATATATATATATATATTACAATGGTGTTACCTAAAAGCTACTAGCTAAGAAAGCAAAGTAATCAATAAATATGTTTGATAAAAAATTTATTTATTAGTCTTGCATTTAACACTATTACTTAAATAAATAAAAATCTACATCACAGATTTTGTAAAACAGACCTGGCTTAGCAGAAGTTGATGCTGGTTTGTTGGGTAAAGCAGAAGCAAGTAGTTCCTCATCCCCATCCCGTCGCAATCTACATTGTTGAATCACTGGATCTTTTAATAGCTTTTGTAATACATCCACATGTTTGCTTTCAACTAAATACCTAAATAAATTAACATATTAAAAAGTAAATGATAATTATAGAAAAAAGCTTCTCTTTGTCAATATTGCAAATTAATTATGTAATATTTTACACAACAAAGCAATATTGCAGATTTTTGTTGAAACCTTATTACTAATCATTTTCAACATGTAATATTTATTTTACATATTGATGATCATCACACAGTGTCACTGATTAACTAACTTTGCTCAAAATAAAATAGTTTCTTTCTATAGTAAGCATATATATGGGCTGCAAAGTAATTAGATAATTTGTACATAAAGCACACATTATTGATTAATGTGGAATTTCTATAGGTAGTTAATAATATCATATTTCAAATTGAATTTCTTACCTATTATGTTTAAGAACAAGTTTTACTTTTCCATATGATAAAGTACAAAGTTGAATAAATTCTATAATGCCAGCAGGAACAGCACATTTGCTTAGTCTTTGCAAATATTCCACAATATCATTAGTTTGTAAACCTACTGAAACTGCTGCATATAAGCTGTATGCTGTTAATTTGTATTCATGTATATGTTGTGGTCTGAAAAAGAAAAAATAAAAAGTAACTTGCGTAATATAATAGTTAAATATTTTATTTTACAATAATTATACAATTTTATAGTAAATACTTATTTTATAATTTTTGTGATTATTCACTATAATGTGACACTGGTATGGTAGTGTTATATTCACAAAAATGAAAATTAGCAAGAAAATTACCTCGAAACTGGTTCAGCAATGGCTATGAGGAAGTCATGAGCATGTTTATAAACTGGTGAAAATGCTTCTAAAAATATGTGGCCATTAGGTGCTACCCACAGTGGCCGACTTGCACTATCAGGCTTGATCTCCATTTGATTTCTGACAAAATTAAATATTCAATAAATATATCTTTTATATCATATAGATTTATATCTGAATAAATTTTAAGCACCTGTAATCTTTGGCACCAAATTCATCTTCTGGTACTTGGTCATTTTTTTCAGCATCTTGCATAGCAGCCCCAGGAACACCTGCATTTTCTGCATTTTCATCATCTACAAGGTCTATTGTGATGTCTTCTTCAATTTTCTTTTTCTTGCCTACAAAATATATTTGAAGTGTTTACAAGCTAAATATAATGGAAATCATCCAAGGGCTGTTATATTATTAGTTTGATTTGAAATCATACAATTTCAGTTTTAATATATTAAAAACTGTAAATATTTACATTGATTATTGGAGTTTAATTATGAGACTGCAATTTCAGTATATATATATATATATATATATATATATATATATATATATATATATATATATATATATATATATATATATATATATATATATATATATATATATATATGTATATATATATACATACTGAAATCATTACATTATTAAAGTTTACAGTATAATACCTGATCGGTCAGCTCCTCCCTTGGAATCATATTTTTTAAACTTTTTAGGTGGACCCATAATTAGTAATAGGTTTCAAACTTTCTGTTGATACTGAGAAAGGTATAAAATATGTAAAAAATCTGCTTTAGACAGTAAAAAGTGCAAATTTTGTTATATCACATGTTACTATTTGGAAAATGTATATTTACTCACCCTATTTCTTCTAAAGATTAAATCAACACTTATTTTTCTTCACTTTTAAATGTTAATGGTCGTAAAAACCGATGTCAAGGATTAATCAAGTCTATATTTCATCTAATTTTTTATATACTTTCATAAGTAATCAGTCTGGATATTTGTTTATTACCATTTACCATCATCCGTGGAATAACAAATAACAATATCTATTACCGAGGCTTGAAATTGTGCTGACAGCCAACGTCTTACGTCTGATCTGTCATCTGAGCACAGAACACATTTACACAAGTGAGACATTCATCGCAAAATCAGGCCATTAAACATAAAAAAAAAAAACAAGTGAGACATGATAAAAATTGCTGTCAAACTATCCATTTAGACGCCACAGATATAGGAATTAAAAATGACGTGAAATCTTGAATTTCACATATTTTACTAAAATTTTATGTATGGACGAAGACACTCTATTGACTATTTTATTTAAAAAACCAAATAAATAAAAATCCTTTTTTTAATTATGGGAAAGTTATTTTAAAACATATTATACTTCAAATAATTTAATTATACATTTTAATATAAAGGGACCTAAGGCAATTAAAATAATCTGTACATAACACGATTTATTTATAATACTAATTCAAAATTAGAGCACTGCCTGATGCTTTCAACACAATAAGTAAAGAACGCCCCACTTAAAAATATTTTATACAAGCCGAAAATATTGAGTAATATGGGTTATGCTAACAATTACATATAAGATTGTTATACATTGCATTGACTTATGATAAATATCACAGTGAATTCCTATCTAGCAAAGCCGGAGGAGAGAATCTGCCGTTTAAAACATATGACTGAGTTGACAATTGACATACGCTTGTCAAATATACTATCACTAGCTGTATAATGAGAAGTTATGGCGGGACCTCGACATATAAGGAATTGTAAGCTATAAAATAATTTATGACACTTACCATTGAACGATAATCTGCATAATTCGTAAAAAAAAGTTTCAATAAATAAATTTGTATACTAAAATCCAGTAAGTTCAACTAACACATACACAAGTCAAGTCCAAATAACAAAAGTCTGGTTATATTTGTGTTCCATTTAGAGGTGTTCGTTATATTAGGTAGCATATAAAAAAAGCCGTTCGTTTAAACGAGCATATCGCTCTAATATAAATGCGCAGCAACATGCGCTTGTTTCAGCTTTATTTTTGTAATTCTAAATTATACTCTAACTCCATGAAATAAGAAGTATATTAATGAACAAGAAATAACGAATGTTGAATCTGCTTTATTAAGCATTTAACGAATATTTCACATTCTAAATTATGCTCTAACTCCATGGAATAAGAAGTATATTAGTAACGAGTATTAAAATCTGCTTTATTAAGCATTTCGTGAATATTTCACATTCTAAATTATGCTCTAACTCCATGGAATAAGAAGTATATTAGTAACGAGTATAGAAATCAGCTATATTAAACCTTTTTTGAATATATCTTTGGAGTAAGTTGTAATATTCATTAATGTTTTGAATACATCGACATCTAGTGTTCATTTGACATTCTAAATTATGCTCTAACTCAATAGAATAAGAAGTATATAAGTTACGAGTACTGAAATCAGCACATTTCATCATTTTATGAATATTTTTTTGGAGAAAATTATAATAAAATATATTCATATATTGGGTACATCTATTGTTCACGTTGCGAAATAGCTTTATTTGTGAGATTCAAAATTATGCTTTGACTCCATTGAATGATGAATTAAAATAATGTTTGGAGAAAATTTGTTGCATTTTGTTAGCGTTTTCTTTTTTCTTTTTTTTTTTAAATATTGAAGTCTTTGTATGAAAGTAATATACCATATAGCTTAAAAAGAAGCAGGCGTTTTATAC
This sequence comes from Dione juno, assembly GCA_037127375.1. Lineage (NCBI taxonomy): Eukaryota > Metazoa > Arthropoda > Insecta > Lepidoptera > Nymphalidae > Dione > Dione juno. The sequence continues at coordinate 2,841,651 of JAXRJS010000052.1, forward strand.
ACAGCATACTGCTTTATAACGTTGACGAAATAAAGCCGTTATGAACACTTCTAGTTCCATTATACGTAATTTTAAATTATGTCATATAATCAAATTTTACTTCTTTTATTTAGTTGAAGTATAAAATATAAGTATTTCTTAGCTTGTATGTAAAATATTGTTAATGAAAACAACTGGTTTCCAATGATTAATGAGTCCAGATATCGTTACGTGTGTGTCGAACGTGTGTAGCATCAATAAAAAAGCATATTTCCTAAATAAACGGAAATGTTGACACATTAAATATACATTTTATGGGACACATTTAGGTAGTAAGCAAAGGCGACCTTATCACTAATGGTGATCTCTTACAGGTAACGTAAGGCATAAACATTCAAAAGTATAGAATACCTTTGTAGTGCAAAAAACATAATATATGCATATTAAGATACTATATTAAATATAATACATAAAATTACATATTTAAAATAAATATATATATATATATATATATATATATATATATATATATATATATATATATATATATATATATATATATATATATATATATATATATATATTCATGGACAAAATCTCATTGTTGTTGTCATCGATATGTTTTTTTTCCAAGTAATTTTAGAAACTGATTGTTTAGGGAAAAGTTCTTTTGTTTTACATTTAAAAATGTGTACGAAGTACAACAAAGTAAGAATCCGAATAAGTCGGCGCTCTTGGCCGACTACTATAGTGGCCGAATAGTTAGCTTGACCGAATAGTCGGTACATCTCTACTAATTGCTAAACAATGAAAACCAAAACTAAAATGTTAAGTAAATACAAAACATTCAATTTCAACTATGTAGGGTTTTATTTCGATAAATTAAGTATCTTGTAAGGGCGATGGCTGTGGGCTCCATTCTTACTGGGGCAATGAATAATTTTTATTGTTTCCCCGAAAGACGCAGTGCTTTGACTCTAGGACGTGTCCACCTAACTCAGGTTAAAAAAATTTATAAAAACATATTGTCTCAACCATAATGTAAGAGAAAATATGTTTATCACCTAAAGATGCTAGTTATGTTATAGCACGTAGTTATGCACGTAGCATTGCAATGTTGAGAAATTTATTGTTTTCTTTAAGATCCTATATTTGTTCTTATATTTGGTTTGCCTTTAAAATTGTTGTTATTCACTAAAATCTATTTACGATTGCTATACCAAGATTTTTTTCCAATGAAAGGTAAATAACAACGCTTTTTTGTTATATCTTTTAATATTCAAAAAATATATTTTTATTATAATGAAATCTTCAGTAAAAGCGTTTTACCGATCAATCTCCTTCGTGTGTTTTCCACATGTGGCATTGGTGATGTGAATTGTGCCAAGCTGGCAATCTCGAAACGCCTTAATTAAAAGAACTTATTTTTTTGTTTTTTGAATTGTATTTTTTTATTTTCCTTATCATATTTTACTTACCAAAATTGTTTTTTATAAGCGAAGAACTATTCAATAGTTTTTAATAACAAGTAAGTCGATGCAAATTGTGTGTGGCTATTTACTCAAGGTGTAACAATACAAAAGGACTTTTTCCCCTAAGAGAATGAGCAGATTCCTTACGTAAACCATTTCGAGTTTTATACACAAATTAATTAGAAAAAAGGAGTAAATTGGATTAATATAACAAACGTAATAAGGCTAATTTCACATCATAAACCGTTGTCGCAATTAAGCAAAGACGACATTAATGTTTTTATTATTTCTGGAGTTTTACTTAAATGGGTGATTTCTTTATTATAATTGTAACAAATAAATCATTCAATCAATATGTGTAAAACAATAATTAAATATTTTCATAGAGCATTAGAATTCAAAATTATTTATAGATCTACATTTTTTTTTATTGTTGGAGAATAAATTTCATAAAATGTATATGCAGATTCATCATATTATTCAAAGGAATTTGTTAAATAAAAGCACATATGTTCATTATTGGTAGGTCATATTTAATGTGATTTTTTATTATTAAAATTTGCTTTTGCCTTTTCTTATTAATATGACAAATGGAATATTTTTTGATATCTAGATTAAATATCTATTCTGTGAAACTATTTTAAACAACTTTTATATTTTACCAGCATTTTGTACAAGGACAGCTTTACTACCACCACTAAAAATTTAAATCTATTACAATAGTAAGGTACAACAAATTGGAGACACACACATTAAAAATAATAGTTTAGTTATTATGAATTACTGTTTATTTATAAGCATTTCTAAGCCTATTTTATTGCATGTATGTAGTATAGGAATTTGATTTTATTAATTACTAGATCTTTAATTATTAAAATTCGATTATAAAGACTTTTATTAGGTCTTTACATTGGTAATATTTTTATGCATTTAACATTTTCATTTAACTACAATAAAATCAGTTTCTTACACAACATGCAATAGATTACAGCATTTTCTATTTTAAAATGGCATCAGTCATAAAAATAGACAACAAAATTGACATAAACAATTTTCATTGCTTAATTAACTAATGAAATAAATAACAAATTACTTATATCATTATAAATTATTTGTGTGAATTTGTGAGTTTGACATTTTGAATTTTGTCTCAATTTTTTTATATATATTATTTATATTACAGTGTGAAATCAAAGTAATAAGTTTGATAGAAAGCATTTACTATGTATTAATAAATAAATATATATATATATATATATATATATATATATATATATATATATATATATATATATATATATATATATATATATATATATATATATATTAACAAAAATAAATAAGTATATTTTTCAATATTTGGATACCTCGTACGACATACTGCTGTCAACCAAATTTTAGAGGCAATTAAGAATGTACCGTTATGAAGTTATTTTAAATGTCTAAGATAACATATTGAAAGTAATAGATAAAATATTTATACTACTTAAGCATTTTGTCATACTGTTTAAAAACTTCAACATAATCCAAGATTTTTTTTGAAAAGGTATTTGAAGTAGCAAGCAAGGTATCTTACTATTGTTTTATAATTTTCTCTGAAGATAGTTATAGTGACTACTTCTAGAAGCGTACACGAAAGTTTATTACGGACTACATTCATTATTAATAAGTAAAATAGTATTTTCACAAAAAATAATGCAAAATCACATAAGTGTACATTTCATTAAGCACCAGATTTTTTCAGACACAGGCCAATTACTATTATCTACTTGTTTACAAACTTTTACAATTTATGGACTAAATTACAGGCCTATTGCAGAAAAATGCGAGCCATTTTAACTAATTTCAGCTATATAACTTTTATAAATGACTACAGCGGAAAGTTGGGATAACTTCCGTCATGAATACAACTATATCTCAAAATATATTGTGCCTGTGGGAGGCTTATAATACCTGACCTTATGATATAAGTAATAAATACACACTTAATTTAAAACTAATTCAACCAATTTTATTATTCAACGACTATTCTATAATGAGATTTATCTGCATTGATAACATTACTCACTATTTAATTATTGTCAGTGTGACAGAATCATTGATCATTATTAATGTATTTGTAGACCATGTTGGTGTTACATTTTAACTAAGAGTTGTGAGCGGGTTTTCAGCAGAGAAGAAAGCAAGTACAGTAAGTATTGAAATATTTCAACATAAATATGGAATGTAGCAAACACTCAATCGAATGAACGTCGTATTTTGGCGTTTAGTCATTACATAATCTAACATTAAATTAGAGACAATATTTACAATAAAATAGTAACTATGCTTTGTAAATTAATATTCCTTGTGATTACTGTACTGATATGCATTACTTTATACATTATATTTAAATAAATATAAAAGTTGTTTAAACACAGATTTAGCTGCTGGATAGAAATAAAAAATTTAAAGTAGGTTATTTAAATGTGAACTGTACACTGCAAGACATTAATAGCTTACTATTGACTGACCTTTTTCATAATATACAATATCATTCAAGGCTACAATCGAAAGATTCTTTAAATATTTTATACTTTAATTGTTTCTATTTGAATTAATTTTATCTAAGACAACATATTCAATGTATACTTTATAGTGTTATTTTTTTATTTATTTCAGTCTTAGTTTTCAAAAACTCAAAGACAGTGCGAGGAACACGGACGCACACTCTATGCAACGCCATACACGAACACATACTTATAACACGAATAGCGGGCAGTGAAACCTCGTCTAGTTTCATAAAATTTCAATAGAAACAATTACTACGTCTAAACCGATTAAAGTATCAAGACTAGTTACTCGCGGCGGCGTCCCATTTCGTCGCCCCACTCCGAACGGTCCACACTGTCACAACACGACCCTGTCGCACATATCACATAGCGCCCGGCGCGTCCCAAATAAATAAATTAGCAAGTCTATAATACTCCGGGACACGCGCGCACTCCGGCGACCGGCGAGTCTGATCGTCCCGATAATGGAATGTAAGCGTGATATGGTAGAGAGGTGCGGCGGCGCGGGGCGTCACGCGTCGGGCGGCGGGGAAGGCGCGGCGCGGCGCGGCACCATCACGCAGGGCGGCGGCGCGCTGGCGGGCAAAAAGGGCGGCGGCGGGCGCGCGCCCATGCGCACCCACCAGCGCGTGGCTTTTTGCAACAGCCCGTCTTTCTTCCCTCCGGCCCCACCACCGCCGCCACCACTCGCCGCACGGCGCCCTGGCGGCGCGTCCGCACCCGCCCATTCGGGCACGTCGCTCACGCATTTGTTCGGTGGCGGTTGAAAACTGCTTCTCGTCAGCTCGGCTTGCTGTAAAATATATGTTAAGCACAATTAAAGTGGGTTATTTAAATGTGCACTGCAAGATATTTTTGTAGAGCTATTGAAAGAAAATTACCCATATACTTATGTTATGTTAGCATATAATATTTTAATACCATTGTCATTCAGATGTGACAGGATGGTTATTAAAAAATTTAAAATATTATTTACTAAGGTTAATTAAAAGTAAAATAACTTCCAATAATAAATACCAATAATATATGTTATAAACAGAATACTTACGGACCTGATAAGGGACTCGTAACTGTAGATGAGCGTCCTGGCCGTACTCGCCGTCGGGCAGCTGTATGCTTGGGGGCAGGCCGAGGCGCTCCGCCGCAGCGGCCGAGCGTGCGCGTGTTTCTTGTTCCACCATCTCTTGGAGACGACCAACCATAGCCTGCAACCTTTGCTGTTTCTCCCATTCCCTGAAATCAACAATAATGTTGCGATTAAGCTTATGTTTCAACGCAAGCAACTTTGAAAGAGTTAATTAAACAATTTTATTCAAAGAAATTATTAAATATATATTAAAAAAATCTTTACCATCTTATTTAGGTTCTTTGAGCATATAATGTTTAAAATATCAGAGATTCTCATTAACAATAAGAAATTTTAAACAGAATGCTTCCATGGCTGCAAAATTTTTATATCATAATACTAGTAAGCAATTAGTAATTTATTTTCAGAACACATATTGCATATACACACAACAACAGACATATTACATCTGTTCTATGATATCTTTGTGCATATTGCATGCTATGATGTTATTTGATTTGTATTATTTTAAATCCAATTATTCTTTAAATGTAAAAAAAAATTACAATAATTATTATGTAAGCAATAAATTGAAAATACAATTAACAGTTTTAATAATGACACACAAACAGCGAACTGTATATTTCTGTGAGGTCAGAGATGTATGCAACAAATGATATCTCGTGACTTGATACCGCAGGATCATAGGTTACACTCTAAGTAAATTTAAAATAGACAGAATTAAAATAAATTAAATGCGACTTGTTTATGTTCAAAAATGACATAAATGTTGCATCATAATATATAAGAAGAAATATTTGTTATTTAAAAAAAAATGATGAAATTTTTTAACACTTGTCATATAAAGGTTGGATCACATCATATTTTATATTATTTTAGTTATAATTTTTAATTAGAACAAGATAATGGTTTCGATATGTTTATGTTCTGAGTTTAATGTAATTATGATTTACAAATTTATGCCATTTAATAATTGAACAATTGGCACTCATTGCTATCACTTACAATGTGGAATGATGGTGCCTGTGGTCGTGCCGCAGGCGCGGTCCCCCCGGCGCACCCAGCCGCTCCATGCCCGCGCACCCCGGCACTTGTACCGAGAGCATCTGTAAATCACAACACACTGCTCTCACTTATGTGGCCCTCAGCACAGTTAGCACTATATGAAAACTCTATTGGACAATTACTATTACTATTTATTGAGCATTATGTTTCAGCCCTATGTGTCCAGACCGTTTGGAGCACCAATCACTGATTGTAAGTATGGTAGATGGCATGGCATCGTATATTAGTCAACACCCTCCTAACAAGGGAGATTACATAAAGTGAAAATACAACTGATACACAAATTAAGGTGCAAATATTTTAAGCTGATGCTACTGGTCATTGTACAAATATATGTTATGTGTGAGAGATGAGAGCTGAAGAAAGTTGTAATAAAATATCATTAACTACTAAAGAAAAACAACTATTGTGTAACATCATCTCTTTTTTAAGATACATTGGTGAAGTGAACTTCATTATTAAAGAATTTAATTGAATAAAAACAATAGTACAAGTATTTTGATTATTTTTTAAAGTGTTAATCCTCACTAAGGATAGATAAAGTACTATATTGTACAAGCCACTGTTTAATTTAAATAATTTCAAAAGCTGGTTTCATATGTTGTATATCTAACCGACTTGATAATAATCTTAAATAGTAATTGCACCCTTATTTTTTAATATCTGTAGTATTCATTTTATATTTGCATAATAATCTAAATATTATTATATAGGATAAAAAACAAGATAATTGATAAATATATTTATTTTCCAATATATATTGGAAACTGGTGGATAGCAATATAACTGGATTACAAACATTAGTTATTAAAGTAAATGTAAAGATTAATAATTGTTACATGTCATAACAAAAAATCAATGTCATTATGCTGTAAACATTGTAAATCAGTTTGTGCATTTGTGACATCTACATACAAATTGTATGTTTTTATTAGATTAAATATAGTGTAAGTAATGAAATATATAAAATGACAGTAAGTCAGTAAATTGTATAATAAAATAAAGTTTGAATGTCATCTTTCAAACAAATTATTTTGTTTTATAAATAAAACAAAATAATTTGTTTGAAAAATGACATGTAAACTTTCATTTAAAAAATATTTTAAAGATTAACAAATGTTTAGTAAAGTAATGGCAACAATGCATTGAAATAATCTTTATAAATTGCTTACACATTAAACTAATTCTCTACTCTACTAATTTATTCTCATATTGACGATATTATAACATGTGTTTCATGAATAAATATGTAGTTTTGTTTGAATTGCTATACACAAAATTTAGTTCTATTTATTATCATTATTGTCATCTGAATTTAGGCAGTAATTGTTTACAAGTTATATTGCTAGTATAATATTTTAGAGGTACAATATACAAGAGACGTAGAGAAATAATGCTATAAATGTTTGAAATGAGCAACCTGGTGATTTGAAATTATCTCGTACAATGGAAAAAAATATTTAGAAGAGCTTTGCACATATTATCGAGTTGGCATGTCACGACTATCGAGAGAGGTGATTACGGAACTGTCTGTCATGAAAATTTATTTAAATTCACACAAACAACGTCTGGGCGTGACGTCGCTATCGGCGCGGCTCTTATCACTTGGCACGCTCTCGCTGTCTCGCGGCCGTCCGACTCCCAGACACGGCCTAACTCGCGTCTCGCATTCGCTTATAGTGCAAACATACTCAACCTCTATCATATTTAAATTACTACGTCTTTCGTTATAACTGATTTATATCCTACGATAAATATCTAAATATCAATAATATACACAAGACTAATGCTACTGCATTATGTATTTATTAATTTCTTTAAACGTCAGGCACACGACATTTCAGAATGTAAACAATATGTAGGTATACTTAAACTTACTATTTGTATAATTGGTGTTGGCCACAATTGTGTACGTTTCCAAAGAATTCAAGATTGTGTTTGTATCAACTCCGATGACACGCCGTTGGTTTCACTTGTAGCCGAATCGATCACACTATCATGATTACGAGCATATTTTTTTAACACTGCCACTCATTTTTCATATTTGCTTTAGGAAGCTTTAAATATTTTAAATAAAACAATCACAGGGCAATACACGGAGATTACAACACCCGATTACAATAATTAACTATCATTCACTAATAAATAAAATATGATTTTCAATGTATTAACACTATAAAAATAAATAATTTATAAAATAAAGATAACATATAAATTCCACTATCGCGAATTTTGTAACAGAGTTACTTAGCACTCTTTTTTTCATATTGGCAGGAAGACGCCTGCCATCGAGCGAGTCTTGTTGTTCAATGACGCGGACGCGCGTCGCGGTGTTCGCAGTCGCGTAGCGGGGACGGCGGGCGGGCGGCGGTGCACCGGCTGCCCCGATGCCGCGCACACACGCGCCGCATCTGTCTAGTTGCGCTGGTGTGCGCGCCGCGCCGCGCGGCGTACGTGTACGTAAAGAGGGCACACATGTAAGTGGGACTCGATTGCTGCCACCGCCTCGTTTATGTATGCGCACCTATAATTGTAATAGTAAGCGATGACGCGTTTTGTCGGCTCGTGAGACGAGACGGTTGGCATTGCTCAATGATTGAGCTGTACTCGAGAGTCGTACGTAACAATCACTAACATAACACAAAAAAATATTAACATTGTTTCAGTACTAAATTGTGATCTATTATTGTAGATAATCATTGCATTTTATGTTTTGTAAAGTTATCATGGCGTATTATTCATTTTAAGTTATTAGTGAAACATTATATCTGTTTACGGTTACCGATGGACTATCACGTATTACAGTACATACAGTATTTATTCTGAGCTCTGCCGAAATTGAGAAATAAAAATGCTACAGTTACAACTGCAGGACTATACAGAAATATTTAAGAACTTCATCTGCATTCATTTTCGGAGCCCAAGTTTTACCCAAACTGGTATCAGATCAGATAAGATGTAATAGTCGAAGTAACATAATTCAGATATTTATTATTCTTAAAATGTGTTTAGTATTTCAGTTTTATTGTTATAAAAATGAAAAAGGGACTAAGTAAAAAAAATGTATTTGGTATAACTGTAACTTAGCTATGATAAATATTTTGTAATCCTGTATAGGTACTATAAAAATAAATATGAGACATATTTGTCATTTAATATCATATGAAATTAGGGACTTGCGTAGATAATATGATAACGCTTAGCTTCAGTAACTAACGAAATATTTTATAATGATGAACGTGATGTTTTAAGTAACAAAGACACTTAAAAATAAAGCGCAATCTTTGTTATCAAAAATCGCAATGCATGTTATATGTTAATGTTATAGATATATAGACATACAGATAATATCGTTAATTCAATTTAGAGTTAAAGTAGGTAATATAAATGTTTTTTTTTTTACGTAAAGAGAATCTAGTTTAGTGGCAGAATTCAACGCCGCGTCTTGTCTTGTCAAAGTGAGTAATTGATAATAGCTCATTCCACCAAGTGAGAATTAAACCCATTTCCCTCCCGCTTATACTCAGAAGCTGTCCCACTGCACCACCAAGATAACTTGATAATAATTGCTTTACCAAAATATTACTTAATCATAAAATTATTCCTTTTGAATGTGAAATTTGCAATACAGTAAATACGAATGTAAGATATTTTAGATAGATATGATATAAAAAATACAAAAACGACAACTTACGGGGTTGGCAGCAGCGGCTGCGGCGGCACGGCGACGTAAATGCGGACGAGCCAGCGCGCCCGCGGCGCACAGTAGTGCGGCGCCGCCCACACATGCGCCTGCCCACCACCACCCTGTAAAGACTATTACTTTCATAAGCCGTCCAAAATGAAGCCAGATGTGTTTAACACATTTATTTTTCATTAGTTTCACCTGGATCTTGTGTGTCCCTGGCAGAATAACTAGGATAACAGGTTACATTTAAGCGTGTTTTCTGAAGCCGTTTTTAGACGTATTAGTTTCATTCAAAATCTAACTGCTTGAGCAAATCGTATCAATTGTGTTACGATTATCAATTATTAAATATAAATAATTGTATTGAAAACTTTTAAAAGTTTTCTCTTAACATGTTTAATTCGATGTATTTTTAAATAATATGTAATTACTATTTACGTAAAAGCCAAGCCAAGGCCAAAGCCTTTTACGTACATACATCCGTAGCTAAGTACTTTTAAAAGTCCAAGTAAAAAAGTATGAAGTGAGTACGATGCAATAATAAATAATATCTACTTTATAAATTTGTGACAAGTTTTTAACCTTCTGGGAGGTCCTCATTCTTTGTATGTGACCTTCTTCCAGTATCTGTGACCTGTGCCACCACTGTGTTTACGAAGGGCAACCGATGCCTCCCCTTACCTCCCTTACCACTTACTTTTGCTTCATACATGCTTCATTTTACCATTCTTTCAACACTCATTCTCTCGACGTGTTCAAACTGCCAAAACACGTTCCTCTTCATTCTCGCTGTGACATCCTCGTTGGCACCTGCTATTCTAGAATTGTGAAATGGAAATTCCACTTTGGTTGCGAATTCGGTCAGTTAAACTTACACCGAATATCCTCTAAAGATATTGCAACTCGACCGCATTAATTTTTTTTTATTCTTTTTCTTTAATATACAAAAGCATAGAAAACTTTTTGGTTTACAGCCAATAAATTTTCCGTGATCATGCGGAGGAAAAGGATCTGATCCATGCATTCTCTTCCAGGTTTAAAGTGTCCTAGGGCCACAACAACAGCCTTTTGCATTTCTCTTGCATTAATTCTCGCTAAAATTTTTGTATAAACTTTACCACCTACGGCATCTGCCTAGTAGTTATTTCTATGTTCCTTTCGAATGTGGGTCACTTTGGTTTGCTATAATTAATATTGTTTATATCATGATGAATATTTAGTTACTCCTTACAATATATCTATAAATATACATTTAAAAAAATAAGGCTATACAGATGACATTTTTCACATAACCTTTATAAATTGCGCTCGTTTTAGTATTTTTGCTATAGTTTTTTTAAATAATATTTTAACTACTAATAATAACATAATTATTATGTTATCATTGAAGTGGAGAAACTTTATATATAAAAATGATATAAATAATTTCACTGTCTCAATTTTACTCTATAAAATTGCATAATCTATCAACATTTAAATTTTAAAAATTATAACATAGATAGTCAATTGAACAATAAAAACCTTAAATAAGTTAAAACGTTATAAATAATTACAAAAAGAATTCCTTATACTTCGAAATACACCTGGACTTGAAACACGTACTATAACTTATTCAGTATTTGAACACGATCATGTAGACAAGTGTATTCATCTTCAATTGTATTTTTATTTAGATGAGATGCATACTTCATGTTAATAGGGATTCAACGAAAATAATACTACACGTGTCTATCATGTGTGTCATTCAACTCTGTCATATGTATTATCAATATAAGAGAATAGAAAATAACGATACAACATATAAATGTATAAAAACATTATTTATGAATCTAACTATATTACCATAAATTTTACTTTTAGTTTATGTTAATAGATATACTAAAGTAATTTAATCCATAAAGGACTTTAACTAATGTTTTTAATAAACGTTAAAATATTACTTAATTTTACAACGCAAAAATTCCAAAGCTGCGTCGTAATTTCTTCTCAGAAATAAGTGATTTTTTACTTGTGAACTTCCGTAATAACTGTAATAGCATCATAATTGATTACATGGTGTATAATAACGTATGGCTACGTTCGAAATACGACGAACCTTAACATCATTAGCAAAAACAAGATTCACGTGAACCGGATGTTAAATGAAGTGACAGTAGCTAAAGTCCCGCGGTCGAAGGTTGCGGCCGGTCTTCTGGGCCAAAACAAACGGCATGTGGACGCGCGTACTCGACAAAAATTCGACTTCGTTCGCCCAAGAATGTACAGTGCGACTATTTTTAGAGATTTGAGGTGCGCGGGGGCGGCGGCCACGTCTGGTGTCGGTCTGCCGGGGCCTGCCACTGATCCCCGAAATAGCTTCTCCAGCTGGCAATACCTGGCCACGTGGTTACCCACAGTGCTGCTTACCTGTCCCAATACCCCTCCACACCGCTATTTCAATAATGTTCGGCTTTTTCCAAATGGAATATATCAGAGTAAATATATTAACTATGAATGTACATAGATATGCTGTAAATATTTTACGTTAAAATATTTTGAAAAACAACTCATTATTTCATAATACTTTAACTCTGAAGTGGTGCAATAGTTTTAATGTTTATATTACTTTGACTGACTGACTGTAAAAGCAATGGTTGTAGGTATGATCCCTGCTCAGGGAAATGAATTATTTTCATTTACTTGCTATAGCAAAACAACGTACCTTCAGTTCCGCCACTTAACACACATAATATCTATAATTCGAGTGGGAAACGGTGAACGGATTGCCTTGATGCCAGGTTCTGTCTTTCTATCTTTATTATATGCGAGATAGTTAAGTTAAAGAAACAGCTTATTATAATTTTGTTATGACGGGCTTAAGTTTGCTGTCTTTTGACGTTTTCATAGGGTTTCGTACTGAAAAAAAAACGGATCACTTTCTTTTCGTCTATTTCTGTCTATCTGATAATTCTCAAATCTGTTAAGAGCATTTTTCTTAAGATCGAGTGGAGGTATCAAGCTGAAATGAAAATCAAATATCCAAGCCAATATCCCCATGAAGCACAGAATTTAGATCAAAATTTTAAGACAACATGCTTTATTGCTTTATTATCTGAGGTGCAATAGTGCATAAAAAGAATAAAAGCCGGCAACTGTCGTGGAGTTTATAATTAGAGTTATTTCCATGGAGAAATGACAAATTCTTCGTCCTTTTATACCCTACGCGAAAATGCACCTATCCAAAGATATGTAAAATTTTTGTGTTTTTAAAAAAACAGCAACACATAGTACATATAAAAATTCATATTAAAAATATTTAATAAAATGTCACTATTTAGAAGATACCATAATAGTAGTCTCTTCAAAGTCACTAGCAAATTGTTGGTCGAAACATATGAATTTTTTATGGCTGATGACTTGTTTGACTTATGAAAGATGGGTCTTTAGAGAAAGTGCTATATGTAGTAGGTGTCAAACCGGTAGGTGCCTTGCACATTTTCATGATTCTGTACGGCCAAAAGGATCTATTCCAACTTGACCCCGATGGATCTGGAGTTGAAAAAGTATTATATAAAAAGTATTATAATTCATAATAGTTGCTGTAGTTTGTAAATTGACTTTTCATGAATGTCTGTCTAATCACGAGTAAGATAAGGTGTGAAACATCATTTCAACAATTGAAGTCGGAAGAAATATCTTTAAAGATTGTGGGGACCTTCAGTTTTTATTCGCTCGTAAAGCTTAATTTCTATGAATAATAAAATGTAACAACGTGAAGTTATATAATATATCATTTAAATATTAATGCATAGTATGCGTTTATACTATTATTGGGTACTATTAATGAAAATATGTGACCATAAATTTCGTATATACATGGACTTGCTCAATTGTATGTCACGTATATTCTACATATAACAAAAACTTGGTGTTTAATCACTCCATTATCCACTTTCTATACTATATCATTAACTCATTGTTATCTTCAAGCAATATGAACATGGAGCATGGCTTAAACTTATATTTAACTAAATCTCAATATCATTGGAAGTCAAAGATAAATCGCTTTACTTTATTTTGCACATTTGGCACCTTTAATTTTTGATAGTACTCCTATGTCTTATTGTAATTCCATTAAACATCTGGATATTATCATGGATAACACCTTATCTCGGTCCCCACAAGCCTCAAAAAACTATTCGCAACTATATAGTCTATTTGCAACTATAGCATCTTATAAATAAATGGAATAAAAAATCTTTCAATTAAAGCAAAAATCTTATTGATCCCTGACTATGCCGATATTTATTATCTTGACTTATCACAAGAACACATAAACATAAATAAGCTAGAGCGTCTAAAAAATCTTTGCATCAGATATATTCGGTTTGAAAAAATCGATAATGACATATCGATAATGACATATAATAAAAATCGATAATGGCATATCGTGACAAGCTCTCCATATCTCCATATCCTCTGCACTTCTTAGTCCATTCTTCTCCACCCTATCACTCCTTAGGAACGCTTCACTTTTCTTGGCTCCGATACTCCGCTTCAGCATAGCATAGCCTTCGCTCCAAAAGCGACACTAAATTAATGATACCTATTTTTAACGCAGTAAACCGATAAGATATATTTTACTTTTAAGAGAGTAATTTTGTGGAATGATTTAATTATATTCGGCATTTAAAATCGTTTAATGTTTTTAAACAGCCCTTAAGCGTTATTATTTGGCGCAACAAAAATAACTATAACTTATATGCATTGTATATATATGTATATATATGTATATATATGTATATATATGTATATATATATATATATATATATATATATAATATATATATATATATATATATATATATATATATATATATATATATATATGTATATATAATTATATATATATATATTATATATGTAATTTTATGTATTATATTTAATATAGTATCTTAATATGCATATATTATGTTTTTTGCACTACAAAGGTATCCTATACTTTTGAATGTTTATGCCTTAGGTTACCTGTAAGAGATCACCATTAGTGATAAGGTCGCCTTTGCTTACTACCTAAATGTGTCCCATAAAATGTATCTATATATATGTATGGTTGCTCTAATGTATCGATATATTTTTGTTTTTTTTTTTTGCTTCTACAGTTACATTTGTGTATGAAATCTATTTAATAATCTATCTATCTATAATTTTCAATTTAAATCTAACTATTGTCTCGCGAGGCGATCAACCACAAAACTATTGCGTAGTAGAGTCAGACGTTATCCCGCTGGGCTACGCTGGCTTTGTCATGTCCAAATATTACTTTTAATGTGTATTATATGCACGTGGCAATTCGTTTATCAAATGATATGGGGTGGTCAGAGGGGTAGGAGGTGCCAGACGGGACGCTGCGACGTCTGTCTAGACGGAGTGTAATTAGGAAGGTGAGGAGCGTAGGCAGCGCCGGCCGGCTAAGCGCCTCACTTACGTCATATTCTAATTAATTGTATAACAGGTAAACTGCTCCTACTTTGTCTTTGTCAATGTACATACATACAATTATTTGTATTTAAGAAAAATACTCATACAAATTTATTTTATATATTGTCATAAGAACAACCAAGGTGCTAATGAACGTGCGTCGATTTCCTAATGTCAAGCACATTTAACCTTGACCACAAATTATATTATGATATAAAATAATAATAATAACAATGTTGTTTAAAACAATTTAAAAAAAAATTAGTTGACTCGAATGCTGTTGGCCAGAGAGAATATAGTGTTTACATTCTTCTCTTCAGTTTTATCCAATTTAGAGACGTGGCATGTTAAATGGCGGACTCTTATTCTACCTCAATTGATGCGCCACAACTATATCAGAATGTACAATACATTTCTAGACGAAAAAAAAAACTCAGACATAATGGTTATGAACCTACAACCACAGAGTGCATCGTCAAAAGTTGGTGTTTTTCGACTCTTCTTCTTCTTCTGTTGGTCGACTAGTGTATCTTTATAATAATACTTGAAACTTGAATATATAATATAATATTCATCACAAACTCCTTTATAAGGACAATTACTAGGCATATTAAGAAGGCATATAAATGATTTATTCATTGTCGGTTAAAATAATGTAATTAGTAATCATTAAGCGACAAGCATGACACACGGGCGCAACGTAAATGGTGAAAGTTGGTGTTAAACTTAGGGTTGTTTGTCAACGTCGAGTGGTGCTGATGTACGCTGTTACTCGCCATCTAAAAATAAGTTACATGGAGTCGACCGCTGCGTCAGTCCGCGATACACTCGCTTGCCGCAGCTGCGCGAACAATTGTTTACGATCAATGCACCGGTACTCACTCCTTATTCAATAATGCCAATACGTTTATTGATTGGGTCGTATCGAATCATTCACAAACATACATCATGTTCCTATATATTTTGGCAATTTAATAAAATAATCAATATAGATATAACCATAAGAGTGTATGTATACACAGTATTGATGACTTTCTGGGGCAGTTCAATTAAAATTAGATGTAAGTTGACGGGTAAATTCAGTTTACCTAGTTTCTGATGGAATAAAGTTAAATGGAATAAATGAATAAACTGCTCTCTCCTCTTGGAGGTAAAAGCAAAGAAGTGATAAAAAGAATAGGAATAGATTTGTTAAGAATGGAATATTTATTTTAAGTCATACGTATAATTTAAGGTTCTATACGCGTTAGAATTTTCCACTCACATAACATGTATAGACATATATATAGACCGTCCATACTAGTATAGATATATAGACCGTCCCGACGATTTGTGGCTTCGATTCCCATCCGATGCTTGGGGAGATTAATTATTTTAATTTTCTTCGCTCTGGTAACAAGGCAAATACGCGGCGTTGAGTTCTGCCACTCAACACGTGCCTTCGAGGCACGAAATTGGAGAACGGAGTGTCTTAACACTAGGTTCCTTCAACTTACGGTTTTCTGTCTACCCTAGTATGTGCTGGATACATAGTAAAACTAAAAAAACAGAAAAAAGATATCTACACATATTTAATTTATGTAATGTGAAAATGTATATCTAAGAGACAACAAGTTTAATATTAAAAATAGACTGAACGGCTACATCGTGTATTTGCTTGCTACGTCTACTACTCCGCACATATACAACGAAGCGTAAAAGTAGTAATTAAATAATGAAATTTCTCGTTAAGGTGAGTTATACTACTATGTAAAAGCAATAAAAAGGAGGTTATAAGTTTAAATATTGAAATATATAATTGCTTTAAGATATATTCATTACGTTATACATAAGATTGATTTTATTGAATTCCAACAGCTTATTGCAAGCAGTAGAACATCGTAATAGGGGGAGCGTCAGTAAGAATAACTTCGGTTATTTCCATCAGAGGCGTCCGCCCAACAAAATATCCCTTACGTACGACAACATTGTTGTGAGTACACAGCGGCTATAAGTTATTATGAGTTATATATGTACATATACAGAGTTGTCTCTATGACATATAGAGAGGTATGAAAATGTGCTACGAATATCTATCTACAAATGTACATCGTGCATGTAAACATATACATTTTACTATATATAAAATACGTTTTATGCTAAAATTCTTACAAGACTTTAAATACAATATAAAATGAAAGATAAAATGGAATTTTGGAATGTTGAAATGTTTTATATATATTTTTTTAATAATTTGTTGTTATGATTAATTCAATATATCTATAGGTTTCATTTGATTTTTCGTTAGGCGTTAGGTATTAAAAAAAATGATTCTCTGTTCCGATGTTTGGTTTTGTTGAATAAAAAAGATTCAAATAATAACTTAATATTATTTGAATCACTAGCAAAATCTCATATAAACTGATAATTATGAATATAATTGAAATTGTCGACTTATTGCAAAATAATAGAATAACAGACGCAGAAGATAAAAATAAAAAAAAGCTATTTAAAATTTGCATAAAAAACAGTTCAAAAGAATAAATGAGAATGTGCAAATATAAAAGAAATTATATTATTTGATTACCTATAATTATTATTTTATATTATATTATTTGATTACCCATATTAATTACCTATAATATTTTAGTATTTAAAATTGTCGTCGTACTCGTAATTGAGCTAATAATTAAAATATTATTAGACTCTCCATACTACGATGCTAACGCTAAAGTTTAGCCTACAAGATAACATGTATGTACATTTACAAACATAGTTTCTGATCTATTTTAAAGAATTCTTTACTTAGCCTGCCACGACGTGCATACCAGACATTCATTGAACGAATGCATGTTTACGAACTGTTTACGGTGGTAACAGCATAGTTTCATATTTAAATTTATATTAGGTTTAGAAATATTAAAATATCGATTATCATATGATCAATATGTTTTATTTATTTA
The DNA here is from genome assembly GCA_037127375.1 of Dione juno. Lineage (NCBI taxonomy): Eukaryota > Metazoa > Arthropoda > Insecta > Lepidoptera > Nymphalidae > Dione > Dione juno. The sequence continues at coordinate 2,859,896 of JAXRJS010000052.1, forward strand.
TTTGGCAGAAAAAATATATATTCATGTAAGCATATTTAGTAATTTTTTATTTGTTATCTTCTGTTTTGATTGCATTTTGATTTGGACTCCGACAGAAATTGTGAATTGGTAAATAATAATAATTCGAAATAATGCCTTGCAACATTAGGAAACAATATAAGGGTAAACATACAAAGGTTACAAATTATATAAAGGTTGTAAAAATGGACGCAGGACGTGATGTAAGATAATATTCGTGAATACAAACTTGTTTGACATTACTTATCGGTTGATGATCTAGCTTTTCAAGATCTTTAAAAAACTGTCGACTAATATACCTAAAGATGAAGTGCGGCCTTCATAACATATTTTCTTACGGAGAAATCTAAAAGTGAAAAGCGTTGATATGTGTCAGTTTCGCGAGATCGTCCGCAAAGGCTAAGATGGATTTCGTAGATGGATTGATGAAACCGATAATCCCATTTCTTCTCGTGACTAAGTAGCTCATCTATTATAATATTAATATTAAATACCATATTAAATAATAAACGGAATAAACCACAACATATTTCAGACCTACATTATAGCTTAAATGTTAAGTGGTCGAATTTTGAGGATATACAAAATTTTAATTTTGAATATTATGATGCAATTGTGTAGCTAGCTTTCGTGAAAAAATTATATCGAGGTATATTTTGTAGTATAGTATAGTATATTATCGAGGTATATTATGTAGTATCGAGGAAAAGGTTTTTGATAAGGTGTTAAAAAGAGCATTCGGTTTAGTACCTGGAGCTGATTTTGATTGTTTGTTTATTTCCTCCAAAGTTGGTGGATTGCATCGAAAGTCAAAATTAGGAATATCAGATCTTTGTTTATTTGGCTCCTTATATAGTCTTTCATTTTTAGGTACTTCATGTCCTTCTATTGTGTTTATAACTTTCCTCATTAGCCAAAGAAAGCTTACCACTCTCAAACTTCTTTAAAACTATCTCTCAAATTTCTTTAAAAATTAAAATAATAATTACCAATCACGTCTTTAAAACATGATATCGATTGTATAACTATATATATGTATTATTGGAACATTAATATTTATTATTAAGTTACATGGCATAACTTACTTTATTTTATATAAGTACATCTTTAATTTATATAGTAAATAATAATAAAGATAATTTAAAATATTCTTTATTCAATTAGGCCATTACAAGCACTTCTGAATCATTATAGTGTCATTAGTGTCAGTCCTGCAGGAAGGCATGTTCTGCTGAGAAGAGCCGGCGAGAAACTCAACAGTTGCTCCTTTGAAATATCACTATCGCAATTACTATACTCGGTTGGATTTCAGATATGTCAGATAGTTCAATATAAGTATGATATTAGGCAAAGCTAATTCTATTCAACAAAACTAATAATGATGTTAATGTTGGGAGGCTACCGTTTACTTATTTTATATTTTAAGGAGCAGCAGCAGAACTGATTTCCGAACCGGTGGTAGCTACCTGTAGGCAGTCCTATGACACTTTTATCTAAATTGACGATTCAAAAGTACTTGTAATGGCCTAATTTAATAAAGAATATTTTAATTTTGATATATCAAAAAATGTAACTACAGATTTTGAGCTCTTTAAAAGCTGAGAACCTGGTATTACTCGTACTAAAATACTTACTCAAATACTCATTATAGTGTCATTAGTGTCAGTCCCGCAGGAAGGCATGTTCTGCTGAGAAGAGCCGGCGAGAAACTCAACAGTTGCTCCTTTGAAATATCACTATCGCAATTACTATACTCGGTTGGATTTCAGATATGTCAGATAGTTCAATATAAGTATGATATTAGGCAAAGCTAATTCTATTCAACAAAACTAATAATGATGTTAATGTTGGGAGGCTACCGTTTACTTATTTTATATTTTAAGGAGCAGCAGCAGAACTGATTTCCGAACCGGTGGTAGCTACCTGTAGGCAGTCCTATGACACTTTTATCTAAATTGACGATTCAAAAGTACTTGTAATGGCCTAATTTAATAAAGAATATTTTAATTTTGATATATCAAAAAATGTAACTACAGATTTTGAGCTCTTTAAAAGCTGAGAACCTGGTATTACTCGTACTAAAATACTTTGCGTTCAACAGCTTGTAAGGTACATTAATAGCTCCTACCACGCCGCTAGGGAGTATAAATAAGAAGTTGTAAACAAATATTAATGAGGCCTTATCGTGTAAATCATAATTTAAAATGAAATTTAACATTTTTTGCGGTTATGCTGTCGATAGATCGTTATGAAGATTCACCCATAGGATTGTAGTCAAACTGTATTGAATTCTGATCATAATTGTGTCACCAAAATGGCACTTTCACTAATCGTATATCGGTGGGCACTTTGTGCATATTTCCCTGTCATTTTTGCGCTCGTGTGAGGGCTCAAGCGCGATCTCAATTGTTTTCGTCGTGTTTCGCGGGTTATTTCGGGCGCGTGCGGCGACGCGGCGGTGCAAGCCATTCGCGTACGTCCCACTGTCCGCACCGCGTTACCACTACACCTTGATATTCGATCATCACTGACATGATATCAGAAACTAAATGTATTTGAATAACTATAACAATATATGTAAAATATTTAACACTTTTTATTTAAGTACATGTTTGTTTCGTAAAAGTTGCTGTTTTGTAAACGATTACTTAGAAGAATGACAGAATGATGACGAATAAACATTATTCAATTACAAAGCATAAATATTTATTTTTAGATTGTTTTTGCTTACAATATTAACCTTTAAATATGGACGTCATTTTTTTATTACACTACTGTGGATGTGGAGTCTTTGAGACTAAAAACTGCTAAACTAACTACTAACTAAAAACAATTTTTTACTAAATTACAAATTCTAACAATTGAAAAAGATCAAAAGTAACTTCCGACGAGGTACAATAAAAATAATTACAACACTTCAACTTAAGGTATTATTGGCAATTGTTACACATTGTTTTGAGCATTGCAAACAAATGGGACGATATATCCCATATATTGGTTGCGACTAACAAAAGTATATGTTGTCTTTCTAAGTAGCTTTGGAGGTCAGGGCATCTGTCTAGTTTTTCTTCATAGTTCCCACATAAATAAGATGATTCCGCTGAGGAAAATATTACTTATAAAAAATATTTATTTTAAATTTGCATTTACGTCAATTTGTATCTACTAATTTTGTATGAAACTAATTTTAAATATACGTTTGTAATGGTTTCTTTCTGTGTTAAACATATAAATTATAAATTTTGAGATTTTATTCTGTTCTGTACAGCAGTAATGGCGTTTCGAGCGTGCCAGTTATTGAGATTTTATTCTTCATATCGGATATCGGGATATATCTATTAATTTCCCATTTTCAGATTTGTCCTTCGTTTGTATTATAAGTTCTAACTTAGTGCCGAATTTCATAACTCTAAGTCACTGGATAGTACTGTAGATAAGTTTTGATTACGCAACGATTTAAAAAAAAAATGAAAAAAAAATTGATATTGTTAACTTTTGTTAAGACGTGATTTTCAGCGAAATGGATATGAAACGGAAATAGTATGGTACAGCAGACAAGGGTCTTTGGCTTAGCCCACGCATACGTTGTGGGCGACAACTATTTAACAATAAGTCTATTACTTACCAAATATTGGCTGTACAAATTTATATTCTGTTGATATCTATTTTTTGTATTTCCATGAATAATTAAAAGCATTGTTAATGGTTACTCAAAATATTAAGTGCGATCGTTTATCTTTCGATCTGCTGTTTACACAGATTTTACTTTATCTTACTTTACTTTAGATTTTATTTTAATGTATCGTACGATATAAAAAGGAATCAATAGTGTTTTTGTAATTCATATTTTTTAGGTTTCTAAAAAATATACTCTTCTCGGGTGGTAAATTACTTAAGACATAAATATGTTTTTAGTTTATACTATACGAAGGGTAAGCATTTATTTGTATAAGAATAAGATTGTATCATGGAATTGGCGCTGGGGTAGCCGAGCGGTTCTGTCGGCTGGTGAGGCCGAGCTCGGGCGATGGCCTCGCGACCTATTTCCCCCTCCTTCATAGGCTTGCCTTCCCTCATCCTTTATCAGCCTGATAATAACAAGCGATTGTACGAATACATAGGTATGCATAGTTTGTCTTTTGTCTAACATAATATTTTATATAAATGATCTATATGTAATTTAACTCAATCATTTGTAGCTCAATAAAGATGTCGCAAGTCTCAGGTAGATAAAAAACTACACGCTCTATGTGATACTAATATGCACAATTGTCAAAATTCACGACTGTACTTATATTCGTACGTGTTTCGTCTATACTTATATTCGTACATAATCAGATAAGCTATTCATTAAGGTAAAATTGAAGAATTCGTTACTGTGATATTTAAATATTAGAATCTTGAATCAAGCGATGCGAACCATCAATAGATTCTAGGTACAATCTTAAGTCGGATCAGTCACACGAAGTTTTATTTTGATTATCACAGTACGTATTAGTACACGAGTAGTTTGCATTGGGTGCCAATGATGAGTCGGGACAAAGGATATGGTATCGCAGGCCCGTCCCTTGGGCGTTGTGCGGCGGGTGGCGGCTGCGTCTGCCGGCAACGGCGCGCCGCGTTCGACGACCTGCCGTCTCAAGGCCGCTCTTACACGTGCCACCGGCCGCTTCCTGCCGCCGCCATAACAAACCTCTCCCCTCTCTACCACCCCATTTTATTTCACCCGGGGACACGAAATGTTCTAATCCCTGGCTCGGAAAATCGCTTTCTACGGATTCGACGACGTAAATTTACATGTAATTGACGAGATAAATTAAATTTTCTTAAAACAATATTAGAATATCATTTTCAGAGCTCTATTAATAATGCTTTATATAAAAAAATTAATTGATTGAAAATGTAATGATCCAATCGAAAATTTTAAATATAAATCCATAGGCAAATGGATTTCAGAATACGTTCAATCTGAAAAGCCCAAATACTATGGCTTAATAGGCATCGTAAGGTTTTGTCTCTCACCTTCGAACTTCATCATCATAATAACTCAATGGTACTATAGAAAAAATGACTTACAATACATTAATTTACTGTGCGGGTGTCAAGCGGTGTTGTTCGAGCTCATTCTACCTTACCAAATTCTAAATAATTGCACTTGTGCCACCATTGGGAATTTTATAATATTATAATACGTATCTCTGTAGGGTTTTAAGAGGCAAAAGCTCTATTAACAGTTTGTTGGTTGTCATATTTCTATATGTTCTTGCTAATGTAAGACTAAACGCTTTCCGGTATTACTTAAATTTGATTAGGTACTAATACTTTGTTATGCCTACGCGAGTATTGACCACTAGCTCAGAGTACATCCTAGTAACAAGTGATTAGCCGTTTTTATTGCCTCTTTAAATATGGAGCAAGATTTTCGGTTTTCGGGTTCGGGACTTTAATTACTTTGCTCTGGCTTCCCTGATCTTTTAGAGCACATTAAGATAGAATTTTATAGAGAGTTAGCCATATAATTTGCATTTTTACGGTCATAACATGCGCCTTATATTTGTCATTCTCATCTTGCTGAACTCAACTCCGGAATTCAACGCCGCGCTTTGCCTTGTTGCCAGAGCGAAGAAAATGAAAATAATTAATTCTCCTCGAGTGGGAATCGAACCAACAAACCGACGCGATTACAGGCAGACGCTGTGCCTCTACGCCACGACGGTCCTCTATTTTCGATTATGCTCCTATTATAAATGATTGTTACTTGACCTGCATATAATTTCCAAGTTTCATGATGATAAAATAATTATAAATGAGCAAAATTAAATTAAGTTTGTCAAATTCAATTTCGATGAAAGGAATTGAAAATCCGTCTTGGCGCAGCGACACAGTGTCCGAGCGCGACTGTTGTGGGTTCGCTTCCCACTCGGAACGAATAAATTATTTCATTTCGCTCGTTCTGGTAATAAGGTAAAGAGCGGCGTCGAGTTCTTCCGCTCAACACGCATTGTCCCAAAATTGGGCAGAAAGTGGGGAACGAAGAGTCTAAACACTAGGTTCCCCTTTGTCTTTACTGCAACGCGGGAAATAGCGTTATTTGAAAATAGTGCATCAAGGCTTGTTTCTATGAAGGAATACCAAAACAATATTTAAATACTTTATTGCCCGCTCCGGTATTCCAAAGCGCGTTGTTGACTGCCTCGACAAACACGCAATGACCGAAGTAGACTGTCTTGACTAACTCAGATCCTAGTAAAGCTCATGAATTCTTAAAAAAACAGTAGGAGCTACATATACATCAGAACTCTATATGTACCTACTCAATAACGCCAAGCTCAATCCATAAATTATATATTGAAGGCGTTGTCTAATATTTTTTTTATAAATTATCACTCCTAGTTAAAGATTCATATTAGAGATGTATACATAGAAAGTTTTATTAGTTTGTGTAATACTTTATACTAAACTAAAAAATCGACTGCGGCTTCGCCCGCTAGAACTCTAAGATTATTTATTTATTAACTGAATTGGGGTCCCGTTCTAATATACATATATTTGAAACACACCTTCAGTCACATCTAATGATTTTTAATTTTTTGGGTCACGGTATCATAATTTTTTATAAGAATTTTTAATTATTTTGAAAATTAAAAAAACTAACGTTGATACAAATAATGTAAATTTGAGCATTCCGAACTAACAATAAATGTATGTTTTTGTTTTGTTTTGTAAAACATAAATTAATACCTTGAGTTATCCTTAGGAGACACATAGATACATATAAAGTTTTTGGTTCAGATCAGTAGTTCCTGAGATTAGCGCAAACAACTAAACACACTCTTCACCTTTAATTTACCTACCTTTATAGATTGATTGATGATCTTTTTGTATACTCAAATCAGGATATATATAAGTGATACAGGAAATATACAAGCATTATTATCTTTTAAGGCTACACGCGAATTTATAATAATTGTTTTTGAGGCAAACGAATATTCCTTAATAAAGTAGATTGATTATTTATGAGTTTATCACCATGAAAAATATACACGGTAAAATGCTAGAATAATTAAAGTCACTTCTTTATTAGATCGATATTCTTATACAAAAAAAATAATTAGCTCCTTAAATTGTCGAAGGTGACAGCCTGAGTATATTAAGTTGATACTTCAAAAACACATGAAGATTTAAGTAAAAATAGTCATAAAGGAATTTTTACTTTTCCTCAGTCCGCATAACAAATAATATTATAATAAATAATTGTCATTTTATATTATTAAGAAGTGCAATCATTAGTACACAAGATACATGAATCCGAAACTCATTTTGTCATTGGGCATTGTCAATATTCTATTACAAAAGTTTTCTAAAGTAATTACTATATACGTTTATAGTTTGAATTAAACTATAATCGGCAAGCTTTTTTAATAATTTTTGATAATACAGCCAAAATTTATTACAGTACTTCACAATCCGGAAACATTGTAATTTCAAAAACATCTTGCCTAAGCGTAATGAAAATCGTTTCATAGTAGTTATCAGCTTCTGGTATAGGTATAACCTAAAATCAGTACCTATTTCAGGTTTATATCAAAAATTATACAGGATAATTTCAAATGACTATGACAGAAACATATAACACTTAATATATATTTAATATTCATTGCACATAGGTATGGTATTTACATAATCATTTTACCATTTGGTACTTTATATATTTACTATGTAAATATTAAGTGAATATGTGCTCACTTATATATCAAAAGTATACACAAATGCTTAACATGTTTATATTATGTCTACTTATCAGAACAGCGGAACGGTTATTGTCATATCATAATTGTCATTATGACCTGTCTACGCGATAATGTAGGGAATATTGAATTCCAAGACGTTTTCTCTCGCAATTTTGAACGTTTAAATGTCAAAACTGAGCGTCGTGTTCTCCTTGAGACAATGTTATCTGTGCGTTGTGACGCAAATTTTGCAAAAGGAAAGAGTAGGGGTTTCTGGGGTGAGGGCTGTCTGCGTGCGGCGGAACCTTCGCCCTAATAACCCACATCCGTGCGCCCTCCAGCGTTCTCTATTCCCTTAACTTACGCTGTCTCCATTATTATAATATACCTCTATGATAGTTCTCACTTATCGTATTGGCAAAATAATATCAAGTTGTTTTGTCTACGGATAAATGTTATCTGTATATAGTTTTTATATTTACGTGCAATGTCGGTCTTGATAATTCAACCAAAGTGTGGGCGGCGTCTGCGAGTTGTATTGATTTTTAGTAGGTATCACAATGTTGGCTTATAGTGAATAACTATAGTAACAAGTACTGATACTTATTATTATATTATTATTATCAATGATTGTATTCTTTGTCAATTAAAAAAATTATAATATTAAGGAATATTATTATATTTAGTAGCGATAATAATTTTGTTAAAATTATATTTGGTATGTAGAATTTTACATAGTAGTCAAGACGTTTTTAGATTACTTTCAACAAATATCTATAAAAAAATAATATTTAAATATGTAAAATATATTAAATGACAAAATTATATTACTCAATAGTCAATATATATAAATTCGAATAAATATTTACATTTATACGTTACACCTATTAAAAGCACATATGAGAATTGACAGTATGTATGGATTGTATCTGCTAGTAGTTGCACAACAGCTCAAATGAGTTCATTACTGACCGATCTGTGAGGGTGGGTCGACCGCTGGCGGCGAGGTTGGCGGCGGTGGTTCGGTAGTGTTTGGGGGCGCACCTGCGCAAACCGCGCGAGCCGACGCCGAGGGAGCATCTTCCGCGGCGCGGGCGACGCCGCCGGACGGGCCGGGGGGAGCGCAAAGCGCGACCAGCCGCAGCAGCGCCACGCACCACCACCAGAGCACGGCGGCCAGCGCGCGGGCAACGCGCCCGACGCGGCCCGGGGCCTCCTTGCGACCGAAATACGCGCACCGTGGGGCCGTGCAGCGCGCGCTCTCCCTCGCTCCGGGAGTGCGGTAGGTGGCGGGTCGGACGCGACGCGGGTGCGCGCGCGCATCCACACGGCGACTGCGGCGCCGCTTCCGATGGCACACGACCGCGCCCGAACACTATTTCGGGAGCGACGCTCCGCGCCGCGCTGCCCGCCCGCCGCGTGCTGCCAATTTTACGCGAAATTGCGGGCGGGCGGTGATGCGATATGTACTGCTGTCTCTCGCATCGACGACCAAGCCGTGGCCGTCGATGGGCTTCTGTGGAGAAAACCTCCTTGCATTGAATGGATCAGCCGGGCCAGGTTCCGATTAGGTTGCCGATGGAGTTGCAGCGCGTCACGGCTCTGCTTCACGACACGTTCGCAGCTCCTCCACTTAAAATAGTCGTCGGCGAACGTGGTGCGGTCCGTGTCAATAGATACAATGTCGCAGCAATTGGCAAGGAAACAGAGACTCGCACTATCTCACTGTCTCGCGCTCTGTGTTGTGAATTCTTATGCATGGTTTATATTTAGACATAAAATTATTTCTGATATAGATAGGTGTTTGACATTACGTTGAACTCTCATACGTCGGGAACATCCACCTGTATAACTATTCTTTACTGATAGAAGGAAAAAAAAATTATGTGTCATGTTCTGGAAGAAATATATAATAACTCATTAAAGTTCCTACATTTATATTAGATAAATGTTTTACTACAAAATAAAAGTATTTTTTCCTATATATAAAAAAAATATTACGCATGAACTTAAGCATGATATGGGTCAAAATGCGCGCACTTTATTTTCTGAAAATTATAAAAAAGTATCAGTGTTCGTGCATCGAGAGCTCCGTACTAATTGATTATTGGTCGACGATCAATATTAAGTTATACAACTTTAACTACATATATACATTTTTTTGATAGATTAATTAATTACCCGTTTTCAGATTTTCTTTTATATGTTCTGTAAGTTCTCATTTCTTGCTAAATTTCATAATTTGGTTTATACGTACAGGTTTTGATTAAGCGACGGATTCGCGTTCTTATCTTTTGATAGTGTTGATTAGGAGGGTCCGCAATAGCTATATTTTGTGAACTATTTTTTTTATATTGGCTTTCGAAGATGAAAGACTTGCTTGTAACGATCCCCGCCAGCCCATTCTGCAACATGGCTGCAACATTCCATCCAAGAACAGAGCTACAAAAAAAGTCACTCTGCCTGTGCCTGCGAGTAGGAACTGGCATGTAACCTTGGTTAGGCATTAAATCGGGTGTTAAGCAAGGTTGCGCCATGAGAGCTTGGCTGTTCAATTTATATTTGGAACTGTCTTCAAGCGTGAAACAAAGTGATATGTGAGTGAAAGTGGGTGACTTGAAGGTAAATTGCTTGCTGTATGCAGATGATGCAGTGCTTCTCGTTCTGGTATTTGAAAGAGATGTAGAAAGAACGGAATGCAAGATTTCAGTGAAGGGAAATATATAAGAACAAGTGAATGAACTAGTATATGTAGGTAAGAAATGGGTGTGGACGTGTGCGTGTGGCGTATTGCTGCCGGTAACAGAATTAACGGTGCTATTGCTGCATTGTTAAGGCGGCGAAACGTCAGTGTACCTATACGTTTTGCCATACACAATGCAGTTCTGGTGCCGACGCTGTTATATGGCAGCAAAACGTGAGTATTACAGAAGAATAATTAAATAATTAGAAGAACAAATTAGATTAACGTCCAAAACTGAAAAATAGTACCACATTATCCTCTTCGTAGCATTTAATATATATATATATATATATATATATATATATATATATATATATATATATATATATATATATATATATATATATATATATATATATATATATATATATATATATATATATCTAAATAAATAACAATTCTTTTTCGAAAACTGCACTTTTTTTATTCCAAAAAAATATTAATCATATTTTTTTATATATATATTTTTTATACTAGCTACTATTATTCTTATTCAATTTTAGAGCTAGAGCATAACTTAGAATGTGAAAAATATAGTTGTACAAAAATTGCTTTTTTGAAGTTTAATTTTAGTTTGTGCTAGGAATCGTTAACTTGGATACCTTTACGTGTGTTTGAGAAACTGGTGTTGACCGACAGACCGATAAGCAAACAGATGTACAACAAAGAAATCCTATAAGAGCCCCGTTTCTCTTATTCCTAAAAATCATTTAATATCAGCACACGTGGCAGCGTGATAAGGCAAGTAAAAAAAAAACTTATGCAAAATTGGGACCATTTTTGACCTCTTCTTCATAATTCAAAATTTTAATTTAATAAAAAAAAAATATGTATAAAAATCTTTTTTTTTTTGCGTCTTTAAAGTGTTAATCTATACTAAGGATAAAAAAATACTTAAAATTTACCTTCCTTTTATTTTTGTTCCTTTTTATAGTTTAGCTTATCTGTTGTGATTCCACATCGTGTTCACTCATTTCTGGGCTTTAATCTAATATAATACGTATGTATTATATACACAAAACTTCATCTTGAAACTGCAAGATAGGAAGCAACAAGTTATTTTATGATGATAAAATAATGATAATTCTCGATTGACCATCTCTCCCGAGTGACCGCGCGAGATGATTCGTCCAATCCCATTTCACTTCAGTTGTCCCAGTTGGGCAACTTTTATGGGTAACTTCTAACTTGTATACGTGATGTTTACTAAGATTCCGCAAAGTATTATAAATCCACTACTTCCGTGTCTTTAGTAAGGCTTATTAATTTGTCTAAAGATATTTAAAAGCTATAAATGTGTGGAAATAAAATCTTAAGGCTATAGAATTTTATGTAGGCATAGCTTATAAGCTATTATATTATACTTAATTAGTAAAATTGTAACTTTTATATTAAAAAAGGCGACTGTTGAGTTTTTGCTGGTTCTTCTAAGCAGATTTGCCTTTAGAACCGATGGTTTATGCTTAGCTTATGCTTATTTGACTCTTTGCTTTATATTCCTTTGCAATACAATATTACTTGCAGTAATTTATTTGAATAAAAAATGTTTTGAATTTGAATTTATTTAGAATTTATACTTGTGATAAATAAATAATATATTTATTAATATGAATACCTTCGCAAATAATAATAATAATAGTTTACAACGTGTTTAGAATTTAATAGGAAAAAATCCTTCCTACATCATTTTCCCCGATTTTGCAACATTTTCCTTAGTGCTCAGCTCCTAGCGATTAGCTCCTAATAGCATCATATTATAGAGATTATATTACTCGTATATATATATATATATATATATATATATATATATATATATATATATATATATATATATATATATATATATATATATATATATATATATGTATATATATATATATATATATATATATATATATATATATATATATATATATATATATATATATATTGACGAGTAATATAATTCTTTTAATCGGATATTTTATAAATATACTCACAATGTCACAATGGAAATTTTATCCGGAAGCCCGAGATCGTACGTTTTTTTAATTTCTAAATGATTATTTACTAAACCAATGTGATGTTAATAACCTTTTAGAATGATATTTAATCTAGGGATCTAGCCTACAGCCATCGCGTTTATATTGCGTCGTTGTAAGTTCGCCTCTTAAGGTTTGTATATTTTTAGTAAATGTTGGTATATAAACTAAACTGCAAGTTGATTATGCGACATGATCCTATAATAACGACATAAGACAAAGGGAAGCTATTAGAGCCCCGGCAATACCATTCAAACTGTTTTGTATGGACGAGGCACAGCAATTTGTGCGTGAGCTTCGACACTATATCCAAGTTTGGTTTTGCCAGATATCAACAACTTCCGGTGAACTCCCAAGACACTCATAGATAGATGCAGATAAAAAATTATACATTATGACTTTTTTCATTATTACGTACCAAAATTTACCACTTTCTCAATAAGGATATGCTACCATTACTTATAATAAAAAGAAATAGATAATTTTAAGTTTAAGTTTGTTCTCGTCTACTGTGAAACGAGAGAGATCTTATAATAATAATGTAATGAAATATAATGTCGAGACATTAAGATGTATCGATAACTTTTAAGTTAGTTAAAACTCATCGATATTAGTTTTAACATCAATAGACACCATATATTCTCTCATTTTTCTTGGGGTTCCAACATGAGATCCAGACACAGACCATGGGAACACCTCGGAAATGTAATCTTTCAAATAAAAAATAATAATTCAAAGCGGTTCACAAATTACATCAATATATACGTATATACTGAGTATTTATCCACTATAGATCCTCCTCCATGTTTACATAATCAAGAAAATAAACAAACCGCTTAGTAGTTAGTAGCCGCTAGTATACTAAATTATTCTTTATTTTTTTCTTGTTTCTTATAATAATACCAAGTGGTTTTGATATTTCGATAGGTGTCTGATAAAAAATATCTATATTATTAATACATCTAAACTTTATTTTCTTATTAATAAGAATTCCTAAGTCCCTTTCAGTACCGCTTCCTTTAAATGTATGCCATCTATGGTATAATTGTAATTTATTACTTTTGTCTTAAGAGCGAAAGTTGTTTGCGAGTATTTCTAAACATTAAGCTGCATATTATTATTTAAACACCGTTCTAAAAGTTTATATCACATTGCATTTTAAAATGGTTATTATACTATCCACTATTTTCTTATTTTAAAATCATCGGCAAACATAAAAAGCAATTGATTGTATAGCAATTTGACCACCGTGTCTGGAGATCGTAGTCATGGTGGGATGTAAGTCTGAAATAGACGAACTGTTTCCAACGGCCCCTGTTATGAAAATAATAATCAAAATGCAACCCGTGATGAAGGCATAAAAATAATTGTATAATACGTCATACGTGTCAGCATAAGCAGGTTTGAACTTAATTGCATTAGTTCGTCATTGCACTAAGACTGTGTTTGATTATAAACGCGACGGTTGCGAGTATGATTTCCACTCGGAGGGAAAAGTATCTATTTCATTATTGTAGGTATTCCACTAGAGAAATACTACGTATAAAAATTGAAGAACTTAAATTTGTGGTCGTATCCACTCATTTTGTAAGTATACTTCATAAAATAAACTACAAATATAAGTTTCTAATAGTTTATTTCTGTGTTAAACATATAAATTATTAATTTTGAGATTTTCCTCTATATATATATATATATATATATATATATATATATATATATATATATATATATATATATATATATATATATATATATATATATATATATATATATATATATAGCATAGCATAAGCCCCATATCTTTTGATTGCGACTTGGAAGTTTTGGTCCTTTCTGTGTTCTAAGGGTTCACCGATATTTGATATTTATTTCAGTTTGACTCTTACACGCCGTTTTGAAAAAATGGTCTTGAGAGACGGACAGGCAGACAACTAAGTGATTTTTCCTTTTGAGGTACGGAGCCCTAAAAATAAATAAAAATAACGCAGATTGTGCAATATTATGAAAATATGATATTAAAAATAAATAAAACGACTAAAATCTACACTGTAGCCTTAGTTTGGATACCTACGCGCCTAAATGTAGTATGCGGGCTGTCACATAGGCTGCAAGCTGCACGAGGGTCAGTGCACTGAGGTCGCGATGCACCGCACCGGAGCATGTGGCCACTGCCCCCGCCCTCGCTGCCGCACACCCTTTCATAGCGTAAGCCCAAGTCATAAGAAAAGGTTACGTAAAACGTGTTTTATACTAATAGAGCTCTCAGAATGCCTATATAACATACAAAATGAAAACAAATTTCATAAAAGCTTAAGGGAAGAAAATAATTTTCGATATTTTATATAGCGTCTTAATAAATGTATGTGTGACATACACACACATATTATATATTATTATGTTATATCTATGTTTGATGCTGCGGGATGCTGCTGTTTGCGGGAAACCGGACTCGAGCACCATCCATATCGGGCCTGAGCCAGCCGTTAAGTCGGAGAAGTTCAGGTACCTTGGAGCCGTTATGCATGAGTCTGGAGGCATCGACCACGACATCCATGCCCGTATAAACGCTGCCTGGGCCAAATGGCAGGAGGTCACTGGTGTAGTCTGCGATAGCAGAATACCGTCCAAGCTCAAGGTACTGATATACAAGAGCATTATCCGACCGGTTCTTTTATACGGCAGCGAATGTTGGCCAACATTATCTCGGCACACTCAGGAGCTTCACGTCACGGAGATGAAGATGCTGAGATGGATGTGTGGCGTTACGCGGTCCGACCGCATACGCAACACAAGCATTCGAGGTAGTCTTGGGGTCCGTGACGTAGCGGATAAGCTCCAAGAGCGTCGCCTGAGATGGTATGGCCATGTTATGCGCCGATCTGAGAACTATGTCGGAAGGAAGTGCCTTGACATGTCTGTCCCTGGAGTTAGACCACCCGGACGCCCAAGGAAGCGATGGCTGGATGTCGTGACACAAGACATGAGAGCCAATAGATTGTCCACTGAGGATGTTAAAGACCGTGCAAAGTGGAGTAGGCTTAGTCGGAAGGCAGACCCTGGCAAAAGCCGGGACTAATGCCAAGAAGAAGAAGAAGATCTATGTTTGATGAAATGAAACAGAATGTTTACGTTACTTGCTTATAACTTGAATTCCTGTAAAAACCCGCACCGGTTACTTTAAATTTTCATTAGCACGGGTGCTCGCCGCGCCGCCGCCATTCGCCGCCAGCGCCTGCAATTACATTTTGCAATTTACGAATTGTCTTTTTATTTATAACGCTTTTACGAACACTTGCATTATAAATGGGACCATGCACTCATTACATACTTTATAACATTTTCAGTAGAAGAAAGAAATCCAAGGCGTCGAATTTATCTTATGAGCTGTATATTTATCTGTAGACCTAAAAAAGTATATGTAAAGTATAAGATAATCTTATAATGTTAATAGTTTTATAAAAAAAAATTAATATGGTTAAAAGGTTTCTCATTAATTATCAATTATATCCAATAAATAAAGATATTATTCCAAATTTGGTTAAACCTTAAAATAGTTTTCGTTGTGTATAAATCAACTCATCAACTCGTTGATGTCTTTTATACGAGACCTATTTTTAAATGCCTTTTTCATTTTCTTTAAAAAATCAAACAAAATAATGGGGATGTATATATACAACAAAGAAAATAAACTTATTTTTGAATTAAAATTATCTGGTTATCACAGAAAACTAGCGTACATACCTTGAGCCACGTCAACAAGAAACATAGATAAAGCATTCCTTTCAATTAAAAGTCAAGATAACCTGAAATGTTAAGCCTGAATTGTTAGTGAAGGCTGAAAAAACAAACAATGCATGTAATAAATTTATCAGAATCAAAATTGATCGCGTAGGATTTGATAATTTGCCAAACTATTTAAAAATGTGGAGACTGAAAAGTTTAAATGGTATAATCTAAAATTCCAAAGTGGACAAATCGATAATTCATTTAGTGTAAAAGACTTTTTTGTTGGAAATAATAATTATTTGTAATCATAATGGAACATCTGATATTTTTATAAAGCTTGATATTAAGAGATTCCAGTGTCTACATTCTACCTATTATAGAGAGATATTTTGTGTTGAGTGGCGAAAACTAATGTATTTTTTTTAGTTGCAGCCTTTGCAACTTTGTAGAATCAGATTAAGAAAATAAAATTTAATTTTAAATATTTTTCTCATATAAAAGTACCTTAGCGTCGTTTTATAGATTTTCCTCAAAATAATGAATAATTATGATATACATAATTATTCATTATTTTGAGATTATAGATATACTATAAGATATACTATAAGAATTTCTAAGTTGTTAATAAATGAATCAATTTTATTATTTGAAAATTGGAATATTAAAAATAGAAAAATTGGAAGCGGTTATAAAGCATGAAATAGATTTCGTTTAAAATCACTACGAAGACATAGGGGATTTTACCGTCTGCACAGCAGCGTAGCTCCTCACGTAACCCGATGCTACAGAAAATAAAACGAAAGTCTCTGTCAGTGTGGCGCATACAAAGGTTTAGAGGATACCGTCACGGCTACCTATTATTGTGTAATACTCATTGTCTAGACAAATTGTTTACAATAGGTACATAATTTATTGGGAATTATTAAAAATATAATAATAACGTCATGTCTAAAATATTTCATATTTTGCAATACATTACTAGGTCGCAATTTTTATAAATGTTAAGGCAAAATTTATAAAAATAGAAGTGAAAGAAAACAAACGACAAATACTAACGTGAAACCGTTTCTTATTTTTTATATTATTTCCTTTGTCTTTTATATAAGAAACGAGACATACAAGAACATTTATAAGATAATTTTAATCAGTGATATTTTTTGTTCTAAAAATAAGATCTAAAGTTAATTTTGTATATAAAAAATTATATTTAAAAAATATATAATTATACTTTAATTATGTGATTTTTACAATATAATATTACACACTACATGATTTTAATAACAATAAGGACCTTGTGATTATATAAAAACCGGGAAATACTAGAATTTTACAAATTATAGTTGCAATTGTGTTTTAAACTCTATTTATCGAGTAAAATAATGAAATAATGACCTTACCGTATTTTAATCAGATGAATAATTAAATTAATACATCATTGCATTTTGTTGTAGATGTATTATTATAATAATAATAATATTTTGTATACTATTAGAATAAACTTGAATATAAGTGTATATTAATTGTTACTTTTGCTATTATTGCTTTTACTTTTACTATTTTATACTAGTAATTGTAAATTTACGTACAATGTAATGTACATATGAAAATTATAAAAATGTTTACAAAATCATAAGTGAGAATATAATAGATTCAAGATATAATTTTTGTTAAGTTAAACATGCGCCATTCTTATGATTGTAATATTAGAATAGCTTATATTAATTAGATAATGAACAAGAAACGACGCGACGCGATTTTAAAGAATAAAACGAACTTTTAAGAAATAGGCTTTGATTTAGAATATTTTACCTTTCCTCCAAAATGTCAATGTCAACTGTATATTGACACATTGATGTGTGTGTCTATACAACGTGATATTGGCGACATTAAAAGAATTGAAACAAAATCAATTATCCATTGATAGCTTTAATTTAGAACTTAACTATACCGGGAGAATAGATATTGAATGTACATATATGAACATACGTACAGCGATTATGATAAGTGCTATTGCAATGTGTTGAATTGTCAAATTAATATGGTCATGGGACGGTATGTGTCAATGACCCTTTTGACCTCACTGTCGGTTATCTCGTATGTGAGAGTACTCAGTGCTGATAATTTTCTCTCATTTTATAGAATAGGAGTCGTCTTTCTGGATTTTTTTGTAATGTAATACAAAAGACATGAACACAAGCTAAAACAAAACAAAATATACAGTAAATCAAAAGGTTACAAGGTGCACAATGCATAATAATAAACTTGAAGGCGTTCATACATAATTTATTGATTTAATGATTACATAAATTATTCAATTTGTAACTTGGACTATTAAAATACCTTATCGATTTTATATGTGTTACTGTCTACTTTATTTGTAATTTAAGTAATTTATTTGTGAAACGTCGATAAAATTACTCAATAAGAATAGCTTTGTTAGTTAAAACTTCGTATCCTTGTTCTGAATCTTAATCAGTAGGACTTATTGATTATATATATATATATATATATATATATATATATATATATATATATATATATATATATATATATATATATATAGTCGAGGATATATTTACAGTTGCGTCTCAATATCGAAAATGTTTTATATGTTAAAAAAAATATTAATGATTTTAATAAAATTGGCGATGTGCACAATAGTAATACTAGAAATACTCGTAGGTTAAAACTTACCGCGCATGTAACTCGATTGCATCGAATCCGCAATTCCTTCAAGGGATAGTGTGTGCGCTTTTACAATAGGATCCCAGAAAATGTCCGAGAATGTTCTACATCACAATTAAAAAAAATTGTGAAACGACGTTTGTGTGTTAAAGGTATATACCTAATTAATGATTTTGTAAATGATAACACACCTTGGGAATGAAATGCTCGCTCCAGTCTATCTCAAGCGTATCATTGTCAACAATGAATAATTGTATAATCGTAAATGACTATATAAAAAAAAATGTCTCACTGAGTTTCTTGCGCCGGTTTTTCTCAGGTCTCAAGCATTAACTTTAGTGAACGTAATGTTTTTGACTTCAAAAAATGAATCATGTATTCTTACTTTGAATAAAATTGTTTGAATTTGAAATTGAATTTGAACTTGAATATATATAACTACATTGCACACCACAATAAAATATAATATGTATATAATTCAATCTGTTATCTACGAATACACAGTGCGTCGACCCAACGTCCGCGAATGACGGTTTGTGCTACGTGTTATCGAACGTTTTCCGCTTTGTTGTTCATTATTAACGTCGTCCATATAATAACGAGTTTTAATTTTTGTATTATATTATAAAAATCTAACTCACGGCGAACCACCACCCGCAGTATTGTCCGCTACCACTACACGATTATTTAAGTTTGCTTAAGTTAACTGCCTCCTGTCATTATTGTAACATTAGTTTCTTTCTATCTCATATATTATCTGTTGGCTTTCATAGAAATATATATATAGAAATTGCTTTCATAGAAATAAATATATATATAAGTATGATCTTATAGTATAAATGAAGGAAAAATCAGAAAATTATTATAAAATACGTTTATCACGGAGAGTAACCATTACAAGCTTATATATTTGGTTCATTAATTAAATTCGGTGGCGGCTCAGTACTTAAAGAAATTTCACTTTATCTGTTTTTTATTATCTTATCGAAGGAAACTACACTGAACCACCAGTTTATAAACCATACTAAGTGTAAGCCCAGACTTTTACTCTGATTTACCAACTAAGCTTTGTTGAATCGACGACGCAGCATTAGAACACCGTGCTAACTATTGGACACGTGATCATCATACTTTCAAATTTTGCGACTGATGGTAGTGTTCAAATGGTATCCAATTTCATAGAGTCTAGAATAAAAAGATACAATCAACTTATTTTATTTATATACTAGCGACACGCTCGCAGCTTCGCCCGCTTAAATTAGCTAGATCGCGTTCGTTCTAAAATTTTATACCTACGTCACAATGCAGTTCTTCGATTTGACTTCGATTGGATTGATTTGATTTGAAAAAAGATGACGAGCATCTTTTTTGAATCACTCTTGTGTATTATTAAAAATCACGATCAGTATGTTTTTTGCATGTATATATTAAAACGTAAGTTAGTCTGAGCAGATTATGTTCTAGCTTTTCTACCATAGCGTAAAAAATACAATATCCACTTCCCACACTTGAAATTTATAATCCAAATCATACCAACACTATTTATTTTTTATTTAAAAGAAGTAAATTGAATATTTTTTTATTTTTAAATCGCGTTCTTCGCGTTCTTTATTTTCTTGACAAATGTACTACTACTATCTTGTATTTCAAACATCGCCAATGTTTAAAATAAAGTATTATACTAAAAAAACGTTATTTGAACTTAAATAGTGCTCGTATTACAAAGAAATTAAGTAATTAAATCGACAAAATCTATTATATATAATTTAGCTTCACTTGCTAGTAATCGACGTAATTAAATATTTTAATTATCTACTGTTTTTCTCGGAAACCTCATTGAATGCCAGGACGAAAACTGTTCTATATGTTGATTTAGGTCAAAATGCTGTCATGCTGTCAAAATTTATTCATTCTTTTGTAGATACCAGTAATCAAAGTAATTCGACTTTATTGGTAAATAATATTTTTTAAGAAAACTGTTGCAATGTTGAAATTCATCAATTTATTTTTTTTTGGCCAATAGCTTTTACGAGATTCGCGAATAAATAAACAAACATACAACACTAAAAAAATTCACTGCGTAGTTTTTTAACTTACATGTCAGTTATTGAAATCACGATAGCTTAACGCCAAATAAATCGACCCATTAATACACTTTTTAAAATCTTTTATGTACATTGACATTTCTATACTTTAGTACTACGACAATTTCATGTATGTAAGATATATTGACGTTAATACAAATAAAAAGTCCCGCCAGCGTAATGCAGAAATTTTATTTCTGACAGAAATGACGACATCTGTTGACAGATATTATACAATATTACTAAAGATTTTTAAAGACATAATATTGGTTTTCGAAAATGATTTTAAGTTATCTATCAATAGATGACATTAAATAAATACTAATAAATTACCTTCTGATCGGTAAATGTCACTATAATAGCTGTAAATCAAATGGTTTGTAACAACTACTGTGACATTCAGCTAGACTGTTGAAATAATTATCAATTGCTATTATGTTTAAGTTTGAAAAACATTTGCCACTCTTACTAAGTGAGAATGGAATAAAACTACCTTTACTTGTGAGTAATCGACGTAATTTAACCATCTCTGTTTGTCATTTGCCTTGCACATCAGGATAAAAACTATCCTATATATGTTGTGTAAGGCTATGAAGCATGCCAAATCTAACTCACTTCTCTACAGTCATTTAAATAATTTAAATTTAGTACTTTTTCGTTTATTTTCCGGGACCGGTATATACCGGGATAAAAACTAAAATTAATGTGAGTCGGTCTATTACTATACAAAAATTGATTCATTTCTGTCCAGTAGTTTTTGCCTAATTGGAGGCCAAATAAACAGACAGAGAGACAGAAAGACAAACAGAGTGGATTTTTAGCTTCTGTTATCAATATATTAACCGACCCAATCAATATTTTTTTCAAATATTTTATTTACAGAATTGACTTTTCTATCCTTTTCTTATATATGTATAGAAGAGATAAAGATTTTTTTTAACACAACTCATTAGTTATTATTACAAGAGAAAAGTTATGAAAATTCAAGGATTAAGATAGATTTAGAGGCTGAAAGGAATACAGCTCATGAAACATGATTAAATAGTAATTCAACTTCTGCAACTAAGATCGCACAAAATAATGCAGTTTGTGTGCCTATTAAAGAAAAAAATATATATATATGGTTTGTGTGTAAGTTTTGTGTCCCCGCAAAGCAAAAAAAATATTGGTCTCGTTGCGAGTACGCCGCCGATCTCGAACGCCGAGATTACCGGGCGAACTTCATAATTCTAGTCTAACGAAGTAACCTACAACTTATAGAAGTTAACAAATTTAAATTAGTGCATGCGCCCATGCACTAATTTTGCATGACATCTCTTCAGATCTTCAGATATGAGCTGGTAATGGTTTTTACTATGTTGTATACCAATGTATATAAATTTGCAATTTTTGATTGTTCCATGTGATTTTGAGAAAATGGGTAGATTGACAGATATACGGACAACAAAGTGGATTATAAGTATTCCACTTTTTCGTTTTGAGATATGGAATCCTAAAAATTACTACAAACAGATGTAAAAAGTACTAAAATCGTTTTGTGTCGAAAATAAATTTGACGTCTGTCACAAAAGTTTGTATGTAAGTGTAATAGCTGGATTTAATAAAAAATATCAATTTGTTAATATGTAATATGTATATTTAAGTCTTTATTTTCGATACTTAATTATGTATTCGTTTTGTCTTCGGTATGGGCCTGAAAAACGAAAAATAAGGTTGTTTATCTAGGATTATGTAAAGTATGGTAATCACTAAAATGTATTCATTTCTGTCAAGTTTTTGCGTGATTGGCGCATAAATGAACCAACAGCTAGACAGACAAACAATTTGCTGAGCTATTTTTGTGCTTCTGTTATTGCACTAAATATATTAACTTAACATATGTATATTAATTAACCCTTTTTAGTAATAGAGTATATTGTAGTATATTTTTATTTTATTATATACTTAGTCTGGTCTTAAACATTATTTTAACAAACAAAATGACAGCTTCTCAATCAGTCAATCCCCAAAAGCGTGTCAAGGAAAAGATATTTAAGCTCCATGTTCAATAACCATGGTCTTTTTAGCAAGACACCCTATCTCAGCTACTTCTTTTCAGCTGAAGACTGGCCGTCATATAGATTTGATCTTAATCCACTGATTATGATTTTTGTCAGTTTTAGCTGACCTACCCGTTTGAAACACTCTAAATATTTTTTTTGGCATGTGCAAAATATAAAAGTAGTTACTGTGGGTTATCCTGAGAACTACAACGTTCTCTGCTTTACTCTAATATAATATGCATGTATGTAGATATGAGCTCTCCTATCAAATCAATATAGCTATTAGCAAAAACCTTATTAAAATCCGTTGCAAAGTTTAAAATTCGCATGCACACTTCACTGGGAATTATCTTATATAAAAACTAATACTAAACTAAACTAAACTCTAAAAAAAAACTAAAAAAAAACTAAACTCTTTAATATATGTTGCAATAAAAGGCCCTATGCACCTTCCCTAGGTCAACTGTATCTCAGTAATAAGGTTTATTAAAATCGGTTCAGTGGTTAAGGCGTGAAAGTGTAACAACCAGACAGATAAACAGATGTCCTTTCGCATTTATAAAATTAGCAGTGATTATATTGTTGTTATACGTATGTTTACTGTAAAGGAAGCAAAAAAGGCTGAAATAATTGATATCAGCTTGCTGCATTCCAATCGCAAGGCGATACTCAGCAGACGCAATAATGAAAAAAATATAACAGCAGACTTCCTGTTCGACAGAGTTCATTCTGCTTGGTTTGTGATACATCCAGTTACGAATATAATTCAGGAATATCGATCGATATATTTTACTTAGGTAAATCATAGACACATGTCATTTATATACTCGTAATAAGTTATTTTTAATATACGAGTATAATTAATTAATTACACTAATACCTTTCAGGACAAGAAATCTGGTTGAACAAAATCTACATATTTTTTAAAATAGTACATTACGATTCTTGCATACGAACAAACGTTTGTGTTATTCATGTTACCATGATAAATTTATGCAACCGAGGCATTTGTTAGGGCTTTATTTTTTTTTGGGAACATCAAATTTTGTAGGTAATATCACTTTATTTAAATTGTCATTTTTTGAACAAAAAAATTAATAGCTTAATTTAATGTTATAATATTTAATCATTCATTGATGTATTTCATCAGATCTACTGGCGATAAAAAAGCAATTACTGAACTTAGCCAAGTTACGATAATTATTTGCAATCCATAAATTGTATTAATTGTTGTGTCTATGTACAGACACATAAAAAACTTCTACCTGTATCTTGCTCCATTAATATATATACATATTATAAATAAATATAAATTCTGTAATTTTTTTTCTTATCTTCACTGAATATATATTCTTTTAGCATAAAAAAAATATTCATTACATATTCATACAAAAAAATTCTATAAAGTTATCATTTTTACTTCTTAACAATTATTCAAAAAATATAGTTAAATTATGTATATAATGCGATATTGACGTAATAGTATGGTACTAGCTTAAAAACCATCTGATTGCATTGTGTTCGATCCCTACTCATATTCCGATTATTATTGAAATAATTTCCATTTCTCTGTTCTAGTAAAACATACGGTAGTGCTGAGTTCTGCCACTCAAAACGCAACGTCTTAAATTTGGTGTATTTTGACACTACGGTCTATCTGCCAACCCTGCTATGTGTGATAAAACATGAAGCTGATAGAGCTTACTTTCAGTTCGAAGAGCTTATATGAATCCTAAAGCAATTATATATTGTGCTATGATGCTAGTAGAGTTCATAGGCACTTGTGTTCTTGTTTGAGTTACAGTAATGCTATAATGTCAGTTACGCTAGTAGAGGTTGAACAGCTACAGTCTGTCTGAAGATAAAGCTTAATATTTTATATTGTCTAAGTCTCATCGTAAAGAACAATTTTTATGTAATTGTTCGTGTAATTTGAATTCGTAAAAATGTCAATTTAAAGTAAACATTGTTTGTGAAGTTAAAAAATACTTTGGGAGCAATGCAAAGTTTTATGTGTAATTATTTTTTTATTTTATTACATGTACCAGTATATATAAAATAATTTCCACTTTGTTTTTTATAATCGATTCTAGATGAAGCGTACCTTGAGTGGTAGAGGTCACTGCATTGGCCGCGTGTGCAATGTGCAACGTAATCAAGCGATGCATTTTGTAATTGTGTGCGTGCACAGCCGCGGCGCAGCCTCCGTGCGTCTGCGGCCTGTCTAGACGACCCCCGCCCCGCCGCGCACCCCGCCCGCCACGCCGCGCTTGTCGTACCCCGCATGCTAACCTTTTTTCCCCTCTACTTTGCACCGCACAGTTGCTTACACTTTGCACTTTGCAGGCCTTTCTTTCACTGTACCAACCAACAGTTGTATAAACTGCTGCTGATTTTTCCCTAGAGATATTATAATAATATAAACAGCTCATAATTTTTAATTAAATTAACTATAAATATGATATTTTTAAAGTTAGTTCGAATAATTGAATTATAAGAACTAAGTGAATATTTAATGCAATCCTGAGTAAGACAAACAATACTATTCAGAAACTGCAAGTTACAAAATGACTGTGCGAGTTGTATGACCACACTGCGCTAGTCCAAGTAGCGCGATAAATAACACAAACTGATGCACTACTACATTGTTTGTGTGGTGAGGCTATAAATAAATAGTAAATATGTACATACGTATATGAGTGAAACCAGGCAACTGACGAAGGAGCTTGGCTCTTATTTTACAACAAGGTTACCGTAATAAACAACTCCATCTGAGCAATATATAGTGAACATAGAATAAATTAAATATTCGTTGAATGTTTTATAAAATATGAGTCACTATTTTAAGTATCTATTTAGTCTGCTCTATATTTCATCCACAGACTACATTATTGGAGTGTTATGCTTGATTCACCAATTCTCATAAAACGCATTCATCGGCTTGCGTCACTCGCTAGTGGGTTTTTCGTTATACAATATACACATATAATTCAGGACAAAATAAACAATGTACGATACGTAGTCGTTTGTAGCTTGCATCATGTTAAATTGGACTGTTTATGTATAATTTGAATAAACACGTGAAAGTAGCTGGCTCATGACCTCCAGGAACAGACGTCTAGACACATAGTCATAGTCTAGAAACGCGGTTGGTAAGTAGGCGGGCTTTCCCCCGCCATCCATAAAAAGCTAATCTACGTATGAGCTAGCGCAGATAGCCGCAATAATTTCGACAATTGACTGATCGCACACGTCAATGACTGTAGCCTTTAAAGTTCTCTCATGATGTTACTTGATATACTAATCAATTTATACAATTGAAATCAAACTGCTCTGGTTAAAGCATTATGTTATAAAATAAGGAAAATTTGTTTCCTTTGAAGCAGTACATTAATAACATACAAATAAACGCTGAAGTGAGTATATATGTATATGACTATATGTACTATATACTTATGTTATCTAGATTAACGAGAACTTGTATGTTTGTAAAAGATAACGTTGTGTCGATACTTCGCGTTCTATTGTTCTTTTTAATTATATGTAAATGTAAAATCATAAAATTTATTTTATAATTGTAATATAATTTATAATTTTGATACTACTGTATTAGTATCAAATCTTGATAAAAATTATATAAAGTAGCATGAAGAAATAAAAGTAAATATTAATTAAATTTTATTTGATATTATGTTGAGGATTAGTAAATAAGTTCTTATTTAAATTTAATAAAAATATGTAAATATCTTAAACAAAAAGTGAGGTTACTTAAGGTGTGAAGATAAAAAATTGAGCGTTTCTACGTTTACTCATCGTACGATGTTCTTCAACAAGCTATTAAAAATATACTATTGAATTGTATAAAATTATTTTTTTTGTCTCCAACATAATGGTGGTTGTCTATTTTACGTATGACAATAACATCAAATAACAACAGTTTGGCTATTTCGTTTTTGTAACTGATAACTAAAAGTACTAATATTTTGTATGGGATTTTTTTACATAGAAATGAGTCCATTAAGGACATGCTCATTTTTGTACAATAGCACACATAAAAAAATAGATGTACAAAAACCACGTTTATGAACACTGTTGTAAATCTATAATTTTACAATATAAACCTACAAATTATAATAATTTGTTTAAAATGCTAACAATATAAAATAATTTTGTCTACTATAT
Organism: Dione juno; assembly: GCA_037127375.1. Taxonomy (NCBI): domain Eukaryota; kingdom Metazoa; phylum Arthropoda; class Insecta; order Lepidoptera; family Nymphalidae; genus Dione; species Dione juno. The sequence goes on from JAXRJS010000052.1 coordinate 2,887,130, forward strand.
TAAGCATGCACGTATTACGTAGTTGTCTATCAGGACACCGCGGTCGAGTCCGTATTAAAAATTCGTCTGTAGTCTGTCTACACTTTAAATATTTAGAATACAACATATACTTAGTAATATATACAAAAAATGTAAGTCTACGCAAATCTATTGTCGTAATGTGAAAATAGTTATATTCAGACAGCCACTTATTGTTTTGTTTTTTAATTTATTGAATGACAATTGTTTTTCGGTATTCAGACAGAGTCCATAGAGGTGGTGTTTATGTAAAAAACAAAAAAAAAACGTAATACGAAGGTTTATAAAGTAGCTATTACGATGAAAATAAATATACTAGTTTAAAAGCTGCTGTAGAATGCAGTTTTAATGAAATTTTCTTGTCGGCGCCGCTACTAGATGTGGCAGGTAATTTAAACTCTCTAGACGTCTCAGCAGTCGTCGCTCTCACTGGCCCGCCATTGCTGTTGCAGATTCAGGATAGGACTGCATTTTATCTATTTATAATTATTAAGTATATGGTGCTCACTAAATCGAAACAGTCATTTAGTTTTTATATTGTCTTTGTTTTATTTTGTTTAAAACTGCAATATTTACGAAATAGTTATTTTATCTATATATCAAATACGGTTGTTTATCTTTTGAAAATTATATAGTAACGTCAAAATATACATTTTCTTGTATTAGTTGCACCATTCGTTTATGGATGGATTCCTATTGCTGTCTGTCAAGCGTTCAATGAGGGCAAAAGCAGTGACGATAATAATGTATGTCATTAAATTCATTATTCAAAGCACAATCGTTCTGCAGTAAGTACGTAAACAAACATGCACACACATAATGTGTTAAGCCATGACGAGCTGTACGTCTGCACACGTCACCCTATACTGTTCTCTATGCGCTAATTTGTACTTTTTTATTTTCTTTAATATTACCTTTCTTTATAATACTGTTAGCAAGCTATAATTGGAATAATAGACATATTTCAAATACTGTGTAAATTTCTTTGCTATTGAAAAAAATATTTATTATTGCATCATTTTGTAGTTACTTGTACAAGCCAAATGGAAAATGTCACTTTCAGCTCCAATTTCTAACCATTCTAATATCATGTACTAATGTAATAATACTAACAACTTGGGTATTTGGATATTTATAATAGCGACTTTGGGATCAGTTGGCATATCCGCGCTCTCTGAGACCTTTATATATATACCTATATTAGAATGTTAAAAAAATCATCAGCGCATTCAGCTAAACGTTAAAAATATAATACTTATATTATAATTACGGCACGTTATCTCTATATGTATGTATATGACTATTAGATGTAACTTTAAAATGGCTATTCAAAGTCATATTATTATTATAAGCATACTTTCGTTGTAAAGTGTAAGTTTTATTAAGTGTCTTCATGTAAATCTACATAGCATTTATTTATATTAACTGGGATATTTCCTGGTTTCGTGGCAAGGCGATGGTTTCACATGTTATACTCACAAAGCGTCTGGCAGGTGGTAGGTATGTAGGGTTAGCGGCTGCGGGCGCTGCACCTTGTGTAGGAACTGGTCGTGAGGGATAGAGGGGGGCGTGCGGAGCTCTACTCGGGGCTCATCGACCTCGTGGCGCTCGCATTTCTACCGACTACGGCGCCCGCGCAGCAAAAAACCACCTAACCCAAATTTCGGTAGCTGTCTGGCACGATCTCTCCCGTCGCTGGTCGCGAACGCATTCGCATATATGTAACCGGCACGCACGTGCACATTCAATACCGCTAATGAAGCTTGACTGAACATTCACGTTTTAGTTTTCACCATCAACAGGGGAGTTCAATAAATAAAAAAATCTTACAACTGATATTTTTTTTTTATTAGAATACTAATTCTATAGTTTTTATTGGATTGATATGCTACTGTTATAATCTCAGAAATTAAATACATGTTTGTATACTTTATAAAAAAGTTAAGAAGGACTAAATCATTTTTACTGATATTTTAATTTTTTTTATTAGAATACTAATTCTATAGTTTTTACTGGATTGATATGCTACTGTTATAGTCTCAGAAATTAAATACATGTTTGTATACTTCATAAAGGAGTTAAGAAGTACTAAACATTACATATATTAGAAATCAGTGGAGAAGAGTGTAATTTTTATAAAGGTAAGGTCGAATAAAACCAAAAAATAAATTGAACTAGAATAATATAAATAACTGAGCTTAGTTTACAAAGTTGATTTACTCAGAAAACTCATCAAATTGTTTAATGAATTGTATTGCTAGAAAGAAAATGTGTTTCCAGTTAATTATTATTAATTGTTATTTAATATTTAATCATTTATTTTTTAATATATACAAAAGGAAACTGAATGGGAATCGTGTTATGGACACTTCGCCATCGTTAGATATATACTGTATCTTAAATCCATAATAATTCTTCTGTACGTACTAACTAACGGCTGGACCGATGTCAATTAAATTTTGTATGTATATTAAATTATTCCTGTAGTTCGAAAAACAGTTTGCAATGCACTATAAGAGACCATACAACGAATCAAACAAACAATATCTAAAAGACTCGCTGGTATTTTGGTTAAGGGCGAAAAAAGAATAGTTTACGAGTAGGCTCCTTATGATCCAGAAAAGAGTACCTTAATATATTTTGCATTTACATTATATTCAAAAAAGATCTTTATATATAAAATCATAAGTTAAATAAATAATACCTTGCCTACATACACATATTATGCTCATATGTAAGGAAATATAGTGGTAAGCACAAACTGTCTAACTACTTATCTTTAAATGGCTTGGATATCATTTCCAACCTTGAACCCGTATTGAACCGACGGTTGCTTTTGAACCTATAAGCGTAGGTATAATTTAGCATTGTCCATTGTGTTACTGGCGGGTCGGCTAGACGCTAGACGGCCGCACAGATGGCCTTCGTTTAATCAGGTGACATCCATACTAAACAATACATTAATCTTCATCTGATCCCAACTCTTACTTACTCATATTTTTAACTAACAACTTTAATAATTTTAATAAATAACTAATTACAACTTATAATTATTATATATTTTTATAATTTGTCTTAAAATCTATTTAACTAATAGTTTAATTTAAAAAAATTCAGACCTTGTATTAGGCTAATTCGGTTAAACTGAATTTTCTAAGGTAATATAAAAACAATAAATATATTATTTTATAGGAATGAGGTGCGGTCGTGGTCATTTACAAATGTTGTTTTTTTATTATAATTTATGGTATAGTGTAACGTAAACAAAAGTGTGTCTATATACTATATAAATTGAAAAAAAATTATATACGGAAATGAAAAAAAACATTAATAAAATATAAACCTATGATACTTAAGTTTTTTAGAATATTTGTTTGTATGTTTGTTCACGCACATCTTTGAAAGTATTCGGCTGGGCGAGGCTGCCACTACTGATGCAGAATCATAGTGATCCAGCTAAATTAAAAGTAATAATATAATGCCGTTTTATAAAAAAAATGGTGTTCAACGTGATACGTATTTTCTACACACATTAAATAATCATTTCAGATCTCGAATAAAGAACTATAATAGACCTAAAATATAGGATATAGTTAAATGGCGCATTATTAAGAAGATCAGTATGATGGATAGGTAAGTATCGTTGACGGTTGATATTATTTAAAAAATCATTATTCGCAAGCAAAATCGGGATTAGCAAACAAAGTCACGGACAGAAACTAGTTTATAATATATGTCATTTATTCACTATAATGTAACGTTGGATAATTATTGACTATAATTCACTTTAGATCTCGTTCTATGCTAAGCTTATTCACTGATTAGACTATTTTAATTATTTTTGACATGTATAAATTGCTAGTAATTAATAAAACATTCATATATTTAGTCAGTTTTACAGATATATTGTATATCTATACATAATATAGATAATTGACTACTTAAAGTAGTCATGTCTCTCTGTATCTTAATAGATTTGAGAACAGACTTTTATTTAAAAATAGTGTAGTGGACGCCCACAACTTCGTTGGCGTGAATTTTATGATCCTAGCCACCCTAAGAACTGTAATTCTTTTTCATTGAGTGACATGAGATTGAATTCCACACGTTAGATTTTTACATGCCAACGAACTGTTCATTACGCTCAATAATTATTGTTAATGATTCTATTTTTCACTTTAGCTTACCTATTTTGGTTCTACATCAGGTGTTCTAGATTCTTCACTTGTTTTGGTTTGGTTTTTGATTGTTATATTTCAACGAAAACGCTCATCACGCTCAATAACTTTTACTAAGGAGCATGCATGTGATGTTCTACATCAGGCGATCTTTGGTAATGTCATTGGAAAGTTCTTATAACTTTTAATGTTTTTTATTTTGGCAGCAATTCATTATTTCTTATATTTCAGCTGATCTACTATGGTATGCTAGTCTTTAAAATCTGTTTTAGTCTAGATCCTGTCCTGATTTAACAGACATACAAAAAACAATTCAAATCCATTCAGTAGATCCGAAGATGTGCGTGTACAAACAGACAAACAGTCAGACAAAAATATAGATAGTGTATGGACGTTTATTATAGTATATATATTTATAAATTACTTAAACAAATATAAGAATACTGGTGTTGAAGGAGAACTCTAAATTAGACATATGAGGTGTAAAAATTTAGTTTACTAAGAAAATTGAGGCGTCGTGGCGCTATGGAAAAGCTTCTGTATAGCGATGATTGTAATATTATTTTTATTTGTTTGGTCATAATGTCTTGAATTCGTCCGATAAGTGAATAACAGAATGTTTTAATGATTTATTCTATCAGCTGTCTGTCAGTCTGTTCCTTTTATATGTGAAAAAAGTACGAAGATCAAAGTTTAAGGTGGTAAAATATTAAATATGTTACCTTTTTGTTGGCAATAGCGATTGCGGATTAATAATCTTTGTTTCATTAGTTACTAAAATAAAATTTTGTTATATTTAGCAACAGGCAAGTTTTGCTTTTTGTATAATTTTATTGGAGGAAAGTAAAGAAAGAATATCAGCCATCGTAACTTTGTTGGAAAAATATGTAAAAAAGTAATCATAAGTTAAAATTGACAGTGACACAATCTAAAATTGCTTTGGTAGCTTCGAATGCGGATAGTTTAATAATTGTCTAGCACACAATTATGCCCCAGACAGACGTGATAACTAACTGTCTAGGTCATTTGTTTATGTCTAGTGGTATGAATGAGAATAAAAATGGCTATTGCAACATCGTGAAGTTTTCATATATTTAGAGATACCAATATGACTACCATACGTCACAAGAAATAACATTACATTTATAAAAATACAAATATTGCATATATTGCACAATAGTTAATTTCGTGACATAAATTCATTTGGAATTGTCGTTACGCTTCATAATATAATTATAATATAACGTAATTATAATAAATGCTATAAGCCTTATTAAATCTGATTAGGGCAATCTAAATTGATCACCATTTCTAATGTTCCATGAATTCTAGTTATTTAATGAAGTGTTGCGAATCTGATGAAACAGCCGGTTATCTATAGTTCCAATTACAAGTAGCAGATAATTTATTGTATACAAATAAATCTATTTTAATATATCTATCTATAAGTAAGTAAAAATTAATTTGCTTTTTAAAAAGTGTAGAACTAAGGATTAAGTTAATTTTTTAATAGTTTGTAAGACCAAATCTGTGAGGTCATGATATTTATTGCGGCTGTGATGTATTTATCAAAAAGTACACGATGCAGCTGACCGTAACGAAAGAGCTTAAATAAAAAGTTTATTTGCATAAACTTGTTAATTTATTCTATTTTATTCGGTTCGGGTTTCATTTTAAAGTTGAGTTTATTTATTTTAAACTTAAATATGTGATACAACCATTTTATATATTTAAAAAATTATAATTAATTAAAAAAATACAGGTTTAGATTAACATTAGCGATCCAGTTCAATCGTCAGGTTCTTGTCCTCAAGAGAAATTTGTCGAACACTGATTGAAGGGTCCTTCAGGCTCTATCATCAGATCAGCTCGACCATTGTACCCCTACGACATAAATATTGCCAATGATGAAATTAGGTTTCTTAATTTAAAACGTTACGGTCTATGCATACTTATTTTGCCTCATCCACTGTCATCAATATCTTCATGTATATCTCCGGATCTTTATGCTTTTACGAGATATTCTTACAGTATCATCGATACCTCCTCTAGGTTAAGGGACAGAGGAGGACCCAGATGATTGATGCGGATCATTAGTTCAGCATCAGTGCATAAGTTGGACTAGCCTGAGCTTAAAATATGATCAAACAAAAAACTAAGTAACAAAGTGTTATCGGGGTTTTAATATTTCGATACGTCCGTCAGCGTTGGTGCCGGATATCACCCCGCCGTCGACGTGCCGGACTCTGATAACTTTTTCACATTCGCTCCCTAAATGTTCTCACTAATAATTAAATTAGTGATAATGTTTTATTCAAAAGTGTAACAGATCATACTTATATTTAATTTTAAATTACTAGTACCATTATAAGTAATTGTTAAGTGTGTGTGTTAAAAGGTACATATATTATGTGCATATAATGCGCATGAAAAATATAATATTGTGGTACTTACTACTTATAAAAATTTGCTACAAAGAAGATTGAAAGATTTTTATGTTATATTTTTTATTGGTATAGAGTTGAATTATTCGATAGTTTAATGAATACGAAATATTATAGAAATAAACTTAAACTAAACTTTCATCGTTTATGTAAAATATGAATATGAATTAAAAGATATAACACAGTTTCCAAAATGTACCCCAAAGTAAAATGAATAAAAATAATGAGACGAAAGCAGTTATTACTTGAATTTCTAAATAAAAAACGGGAGAAGTTCTGAATAAACTCGTTAAACGGTTACCATATATTATAGTATATTTTAATAAGTATTGCATTAATTAATAAAGTAGTTATAATTGAATTTATACATTTTTCATATGTAGTTAAGAATTACCTACATATAGTGCAAAGATACTCTTTCTTCTTTGAAACGAGACTTGAACACGATCGTTGATTAAAATCATTGACATGCTGCAGCGTTAGAACTAAGAAGTTTTGTAACATGGCAATATACGGCTCTGTATTCACTATAACAGTGTGTCCTCTTTCATCGTCAAAGAAATAAGGTCCAATAACGCCTCTTGCTGACAATGCTGCCCATGAAGTACCTTAGATGAATGCAGGGGTTTTTGATGCTTTAATTTCGGATTGGTGTCACTCCAATACCTGCAATTTTTTCTTTTAACATCCCCGTTCAGGTGAGGTGTGCTTTGTGTGAGAAAAAAATGTATATGAAAAATATGTCTATAAATGTCAGACAGGCCGGCAGACCAAAAATTTTATAAAAGTTTGTTTGAGTTTTAGTGACGTGCAAATAACTATTAATATATATATATATATATATATATATATATATATATATATATATATATATATATATATATATATATATATATATATATATATATATGTAAATTCTTATGTTAGTTATTATATTGTTTCGTTCTAAGTTTAAATTCACTTTGTGATATTATTTATCACCTATATAATGTACGACTATAACATTACTTCATAATATTAATTATTATCTAATTGTATAACATGCAATCTACATTCTATATGTAATGTATTTTGGACAAACAATATTACAAATTGTATCGAGACGATAGACATCCTGTCTAACTTGTTTTTGAAATGTATAAATAAATGTGAATTGAATGAACAATTGGTTTATTTTGGTGTCCTTTTAGTAGAGCGTTTTCTTTTAAAGCTAACTACTTCTAAGATTTTAAGGAGTAACTTTAAAAGTTCAGTATAAGTGAATTATAATTATATATTGTAAAATATGTAATCCCATTCAGAAGTTAAAAGTTGAAAATAATAATGCTTGTCTATAATAATTTGCTTAGCACAATTTTTAAAAATAAGACAAGGAAAAAATGTAACAATTCATAAAAATATTTGCTTGCATTAAGATTTTTGTAAAATTTAATTTTAATTTTATTTTTATTATACAAATGGTACAAAAATTAATAAAGGGTCAGATTATCAACAATAAAATACACACATAAGGGACTTGTATGCATATCACATACATATATCAAGAATCTATATTAAAAGTATACATTTTATCGTAGCGATTTGTTATTGATATTCTATATCACACACATCCATAGCAAGTGGCACTGGCGTGTCTGGTGGAATATTTAAAAGGCAACGCGATTACGTAATTCGTGTCTAGGCCGTCGACCAACGATGCATCCGAGGCTTTATGTTGCAGCATTACCGTTTGAAAAGATAAACCGGTGTTCGAGTGAGTGCATGACAGCGGGTTGAGGGCGGCGGGCGGCGGCCGGTGGGGGCGGGGGCGGTCGCCGTCTAGACGCTACGTCACGCGGCCTCGCGATACCGCGTCGGTAAACAACAGTGTGCACTGACCGAATATGGCACCCGGCATCCGTCGATCGCGACCGCTGGTCACCCTGCGCCCTGCGGCTTGCACGGTGCATGCTGTACGCTGCACTTTACACGCACTGTGCAGTTTCTGCAATGTATACTATCGCATGCATCGTTAGCATTTCATTCTTGCAAAACACATTTGTTGTAAATTACAAATTTTAAAATTTGCTTTTAAGGATAATATAATAAAGTTATGGTAACGTTATGACTTAAAATAACTATAAGGTTTCTATATGAATATAAATTATGGAAATGTAGATGTATATTCCTTTAATTGGCTCCATTTTATCGCCAGGAAATACCTACTTATCACGTAAGTAGACAAAATAACTTAAACATTAGACTATATTAGATAAATAAATTTGACAACAATGTTACTAGTCGTATTCTCTATAGTTAAGTCTTTTTCACGCTTCAATGAATCTACGGTAAGGTGAATGAAAATTTCCACGCACGTATTTACGCTCTGAACTTACAGACTGCCTATTCTTTTAGCCTTAGTGTTGCATTGCTTTTACTTAAGAGCATTTACGGAGGCGTGCGGACATATCGTGTATTATTATTTAAATAGGTACATGTACAACTGTACGTCTGTATATACATATGTTAGTCTATTATTTACAGACAGTATATCAAAACACAGTCCTGATCATCTAATCGACGATATTAAAGTGAATTGACGATTATAATTTAAGCTGACAAGGAACATAAAATTGTGTCAATGTCAATTTTAAAATAAATCGGCAGCCTAATTTAAACGCTGTTATTATCGTTTGAGGTGATTGACTTTATCGCTCCATTGTATCTATTCGCTACGTTCTAGACAGTATTTTGGGCTTAGACTTGGGCAAGTACTTATCTATTCATTGTTGGAATATTTATCTATACAATATAATATAGGTATAACGTAGATATTATGTAATACATATATATATATATGAAAAAAAAAACAATTTTACAAGGAAATGATTTGATTAAAATCTTAATTAACCTGATGCTTTGATGTTAATATAAACCAAATACGTGGGTCAGAGTACGTTGCCTTAAAATTAAGTGTGCCTATACAGCTGCATTAGAACATCAAAGGGGAAAATTTACATCTCGAATGTGTGTGATTTCTCTCAATGAACACATTTATAGCGGTTCAGTGAATGTGATCGCATAACGCGCTTCCTTCGTAAATTCATTGAACATTTGAATTTTGTGGTACGGACACCAATACCTTGTGTAAAGACATAAAATGAAACGTTTGTTGCATTATTTTTTTTACTGTTTACTCATTTAGGTTCACTGAAATCGAATCTGTCATTACATTTTTCACACAGCGCCCTCTTAAATTGACATTAAAAAAAAATAATGACTATAATATGTCATGTAAAATTACATTTTCATAACATTTAAAGGTATCAGAATTGTGTAAATTCTCTGGTGATAACGAAATTTTGGGTAAATCCTTTTGTTCTTCAGTTTCACTTTATATTAATTATATTTTGTTAAATATGACACTAAAATTTAAGATAATGGTAAACAGAAAATATTTAGTATTGCATCAAAATAATATTACTTAAAACTACTTTTAGTCTACTATTTTTCGATATCACCTGAAATTCTTTGTTCTATCGATAATTTCATATCACATACTTAGTAATTCTTAAACATAGTATGACTAATAAGTAAAATTTCAATTATTTCCAAGGATGAGGAAAATATACATGTAGACGTGAACATTATAATATTCAGGTCACAAACAACTTTGTTGGTGTTGCGACATGAACTTGCCTTAATAACTGTCTTTCAACCTTATCACATAGCTTTACGTATATTTAATGATGTACACACCAAGGCTATATTTATGTATCGTCTGACTCAGATAAGGCACAAGTATTGAAGAAGTACTCAATTTTAATTTTCAGCTCATCTATCATTCTAAGTGAAAGAATTGAAACACTATTCTAGCTGTATTTATAGCTGTACTTAGATTCGTTTGAGCAATTATTTATTATTATTATGGGCCGATTAATCCTAATCTCAATAGTTGAACAATATTCTTCTAATATTTTATCAATACTTCTTAGTCCAAATTGGCATACTTTAGGATAGGTTTATCAAATGTTCGTAACTAGGAGAGTCTTAAGTTTATTTCATACAAAATGAGTACGATCGCAAATTTAAGTTTCTCAATTTTTTACAAGTTGTATTTTCCGTTGACCTACAATCATGAAATTGACACAGAACTCTTGGTGGTCGAGTAGTAATCGCACTTGACCAATATTTTTGCCATATTTTAAATAATCTATACTCGTGTCTTATTTCTTAAAAGTAATCCAGTTGTCAATCCTGTACCGAAGGATACAATTTTTTGCTATTTTAAGCACAAGCTTCACTGTCAAAAAAGAGAACTTCATCAGTACAATAATTGAAAATCAAGATCTCATAAAACTGCTGAAGGTTTTATGAGATCTTGATTTCATAAAAATTTGATTGAACAGTTAACGTAATTTATTAGGTTAACTGTTTAAAATAGTACTTCTAAAAACTTCCTCTTTTTCTTAAAATTTTTGTTAAAGTTGATTTTCTTATTTACATACATTTATTTAATTAAGATTAAATCAAATGTCTCTGACAACAAACAAACAATAGGTTTCCAACGTTTATTATATTTTCATCTCATGTTTTAAGTATTTTCGTTTATATTTCGTGTCATTTTCAACAGCACCATGGCTAGACGTCACGCTTCGTCGCCTGGGAAAAATGTATATACATAGCCGCGCATCACAATCAATAGAGCTTACATTAGGATTGCGCAAACGACTCTATTTTGTACTTCTCCATAGAGAAGAGGTCATTCACTGGATAGATTTAAATATCTTAAGACTTACATATGTACACACAAATTTAAATTACAATAGTCCATACAATTGTCCATATCAACAAATTTTAAGTATCTGTTTGTGATTATAAAATAACTATATTATTTGCTTGTACATAAAATTATTTATACGTTGCTAAAACTTTTTAGTTTTTTGTTTGTCTAATATCTAGAACAGCTCATCAATTTTTATGGAACACTGGAAAACAGACAGGTTGTGGAGCAATATATATACCAGAATACAAACAGAAATAATCGCATTTACCGCGCGGGAGTACCTACCACCCAGATAAATATGAAACACTGAACATTTCATAATTAGATACCACAAAAAATTCAGTCAGTTACGATTTATTTTGTGTTTATAACAAAACATTTCTCAGCCATTTAAATTTGATATACTTAACGATACTTAAAGATTGTTTCTGTGTATACATATAAAGGTCAATTTATTTATTTGCTCTTTCACAGAAGTAAAAATGTTTGCTTCATTAATCTATACTAATATAATATAACTGAAGAGTTTGTTTTTTACTTGTTTATTTTTAAAGACTAAGCCATATTATATAGTATTACGATATATCTTTTAGCTATAAATAAAGAAATAACCGCATATTATCCTGATGTGGCAAAGGTGAAACAGTATTATTATGCGAATTTCCATTATACCAACGTACTTTCCCTTTGAATTTAAAAGACTCTAATTCCCCATCAATGTCAGTTTTGCTACACCTATGCTTTTTACATATAATACCTATGGTTTCAAGTACATATATGTCTCACTGTTTGTCCAGGTTAATCTCTGTAATATCACATTACTCTTATTAAATCTGATTTCTACGTCAAGGAAACTCCTGATCCAATTTTTATGTGACTTTGACTTGATGACAGACACAGACACAAACATACTAAATTAATTGGCCAATTTTCCCTAAATACATTGAATTAATATTAAATAAATAATCGTAAAGTTCCAGCGGGCGAAGCTGCAGGCGGGTCGTTAGTAATAGAATATGTTATAAATTATCAAAAATGTATGTATGTACTTGTGTGTTTTTAGATGTACTTTAATAATAACTTATTATCTACTTAGTATAACTCTTCCCTTTCTCATATATTCTCTCCTCTACCGAAAGATGGATCTCTTCCACCTCAGCTCTCTAAGCTATAAGGCAGACTGTCGTACTGATATAAATGTTGTAAATTTCAATATTGTATCTTAACTTTGTGTACAATAAAGAGTATTTACTAGCAACTTACCCTGATATAAGCAGACAATTGTGTGGTGTGTATGAGTGTTAAAATCCCCCAAGCTAGGACAGGACTAGGAAGAAAAGAGATGATAGATTTAAGCTCAAGGAAAATAGAGGACGAGGGCGAGGAATATAGACAGAAAGGAAGAAAATATTGAAGGCTCTTACAGCAATAGAATTAAAATGCAGACTATGAAGTGGAAGAGAGATCAAGGAATATGGAGTGGAGTGGCGAAGAAAGATAGCATTTTTTCCATACCCATCACCCATGTATTCACCTAAACAGGGGAAATCCGGCACCCTAAAACGGGAACCCACACTCAGCCATGTTTTCAAGAAGGCAGCAATAACAGGTTTGTGAATCGAAATAATAGATAGTAATTCGTGTTTTTTACATACTATTGCTGTTCCACTGGAAGAAGCTCAGTAGGGTAATTTTTTAAGATATTGAAAATTTTAACAAGGCAACGTTGTACGGTAGAGGGACGACATCACATGGTGACAAAAACAGATATTTTTTGGATTCAGAGGATTTATCAGGAAGGGCAGAACCATTTGAAAGGGACGAGAAACAGCCACAATAGCTTGATGAGCTTTTCTATTAAATCCCTTTGCATGGGGACCTCGGGGATAGAGAGTATGGTAAACAGTTTTCCTGTAGGATACAGTAGTAGGAGAAGAGACTTTGGTCTGACTGACCTGTGGATTGGAGAAAGCTGGAGAGGAGAACATTTCCTTTGCTATATCAGCATAAGATCACTGGATAGAAGGGAATTGGGAAGAACCCTCAATATAAGATATATTCTCTTGGGACTGTACAGACTTAATTACTTGCTGCCTTTCTAACTATGGACACAACTTATCTGTAGCATAATGTTTATAAGTACAGTACAAACGGCTTGAAATATCCTTTTCCACTTTGCATGATTCACCTGAATGAGACTGAGTGCACCTGTAGCATCTGGGATCTGCGGTGTGCTTTAACATGTAACATGTTGGAAAAATGTAAGGTTCAATACGGAAACTTGAGTGGTAGGAAAATCCCCTTTCTGGTAACATTTGCCCACGCAATGTTATCAGAACTTACTCCATGTCATAACACCCTCACTAACATTCTTAGTATTCAATCGTCGCACTTTCATTACTTCTCCACATCCATTTGGAAGTTCTAAAAACTTCGCAATATCTTCCTAGCCCCACTCAAAGGGGACTCCTCTAGCAATACCCATCCTTGTCACATTAAATGTTGGTAAAATACAAACATACTTACATAGACTATTTACATGATTATTCAGAAATTTGTTTGCTGACTGATTTTATTGCGAACCACATTTTTAACACCATTATTTACAATATCATTAATTTTATTGGTATGAAGGACTTGCATCCTGCATCAGGATATTTCCTTGCCACATAAACATAAAAAGGGCCATTATCGGAACTGGTATAGGATTTAACCTAAAAAAATTAGTTTCAAGATATTGCTCATTTTTTTTACCATGACAGGTGTATAAATTTAGTTAAAAGTACATATTATATTTAAATACGTATTATATTTACCAGTAATAGACAAGGTGTCAATTTTATTTTATACCAGCGATCCGCTCGCGGCTTCGCCCGCTTAAATTAGCTAGATCGCGTTCGTTCTAAATTTTATACCTACGTCACAATGCAATTCTTCGATTTTTCCTGAATTGATCTGAATCTGATTTCTGAATGTACCTATATGCTTCTTGCATGTATATATCAAAACGTAAACGTATATGTAATTAACATTTAGTCTAAGCAGATTATATTCTAGCTTTTCTATCATAGCGTAAAAAATACAATATCCACTTCCCACACTTGAAATTTCTAATCCAAATCATACCTACCACCCAGATAAATATGAAAAACTGAACATTTCATAATTAGATACCACAAAAAATTCAGTCAGTTACGATTTATTTTGTGTTTATAACAAATCATTTCTCAGCCATTTAAATTTGATATACTTAACGATACTTAAAGATTGTTTCTGTGTATACATATAAAGGTCAATTTATTTATTTGCTCTTTCACAGAAGTAAAAATGTTTGCTTCATTAATCTATACTAATATAATATAACTGAAGAGTTTGTTTTTACTTGTTTATTTTTAAAGACTAAGCCATATTATATAGTATTACGATATATCTTTTAGCTATAAATAAAGAAATAACCGCATATTATCCTGATGTGGCAAAGGTGAAACAGTATTATTATGCGAATTTCCATTATACCAACGTACTTTCCCTTTGAATTTAAAAGACTCTAATTCCCCATCAATGTCAGTTTTGCTACACCTATGCTTTTTACATATAATACCTATGTTTTCAAGTACATATATGTCTCACTGTTTGTCCAGGTTAATCTCTGTAATATCACATTACTCTTATTAAATCTGATTTCTACGTCAAGGAAACTCCTGATCCAATTTTTATGTGACTTTGACTTGATGACAGACACAGACACAAACATACTAAATTAATTGGCCAATTTTCCCTAAATACATTGAATTAATATTAATTAAATAATCGTAAAGTTCCAGCGGGCGAAGCTGCAGGCGGGTCGTTAGTAATAGAATATGTTATAAATTATCAAAAATGTATGTATGTACTTGTGTGTTTTTAGATGTACTTTAATAATAACTTATTATCTACTTAGTATAACTCTTCCCTTTCTCATATATTCTCTCCTCTACCGAAAGATGGATCTCTTCCACCTCAGCTCTCTAAGCTATAAGGCAGACTGTCGTACTGATATAAATGTTGTAAATTTCAATATTGTATCTTAACTTTGTGTACAATAAAGAGTATTTACTAGCAACTTACCCTAATATAAGCAGACAATTGTAAATATACAAGTAAAGTACACCATACACCGCGTTCTTCGCGTTCTGTATTCTAGTCCTGACAAATGTACTACTACTATCTTCTATTGCAAACATCGCCAATGCTTAAAATAAAATATTACACTAAAAAAACGTTATTTGAACTTAAATAATACTCATATTACAAAGAAATTAAGTAATTTATTCGACAAAATCTTTTATATATAATTCAGCTTCACTTGTTAGTAATCGACGTAATTAAAATATGTCTACTTTTTTCTACGGAAACCTCATTGAATTCCAGGACGATAGCTATTTAGGTCAAAAGGCTGTCAAGCTATCAAAATTTATTAATTCTTTAATTTTGACATTATCGGTAGTGATTTTTTTTTAAGAAAACTTTTGTAATGTTGATATTCATCAATTTTGATTTTTTTGGACAATAGCTTTTAAGTGACTCGCGAATGAAAAAACAAACATACGGACAAAAAATCCACTGCGTAGTTTTTTAGCTTACATTTCAATAACTATAACGATTGCTTAACGCCATATAAATCGACCCATTTTTAAAATCTTTTTTGAACATTGACATTTCTATACTTTAATACTACGTTTTCATTTCATATATGGTCTGCAGATGTATTTAAGATATATCGACATTAATAGAAATAAAAAAATCCCGCCAGCGTAATGCAGAAATTTTATTTCAATGAATAACGACATATGTTTATAGATATTATATAATCTATATCTTCTATACTAATATATAAATCTGTAGGCTCTGTGGTATTTTTAATTCGAATTTTGCGTCAAATATCGTTATGATCCACTCTTACTATATTTACCCTTTTTGGAATTATTGTCTGTCGGTTTGTACCTTTATAATTAATCAACCACTTATCTGATTGAGATATACACGATGCTATCACTTAAAATATAGGCTACTTTTTAAATCAATTATAATTAAAATAAATTAGGGTATATACCCGAATTCTGATTACTTATATAAGTTACTTTTTTAGAAGAGAGGTTGAAAATTCAGAAAGAAAGGAAAAACAATTTACAAACAAAGAAACATCAGAACAATCTGAAATTCGCCTTGTTTCTGATAGAATTTTTAAGATATTGAAAATTTTAACAAGGCAACGTTGTACGGTAGAGGGACGACATCACATGGTGACAAAAACAGATATTTTTTGGATTCAGAGGATTTATCAGGAAGGGCAGAACCATTTGAAAGGGACGAGAAACAGCCACAATAGCTTGATGAGCTTTTCTATTAAATCCCTTTGCATGGGGACCTCGGGATAGAGAGTATGGTAAACAGTTTTCCTGTAGGATACAGTAGTAGGAGAGAGACTTTGGTCTGACTGACCTGTGGATTGGAGAAAGCTGGGGAGGAGAACATTTCCTTTGCTATATCAGCATAAGATCACTGGATAGAAGGGAATTGGGAAGAACCCTCAATATAAGATATATTCTCTTGGGACTGTACAGACTTAATTACTTGCTGCCTTTCTAACTATGGACACAACTTATCTGTAGCATAATGTTTATAAGTACAGTACAAACGGCTTGAAATATCCTTTTCCACTTTGCATGATTCACCTGAATGAGACTGAGTGCACCTGTAGCATCTGGGATCTGCGGTGTGCTTTAACATGTAACATGTTGGAAAAATGTAAGGTTCAATACGGAAACTTGAGTGGTAGGAAAATCCCCTTTCTGGTAACATTTGCCCACGCAATGTTATCAGAACTTACTCCATGTCATAACACCCTCACTAACATTCTTAGTATTCAATCGTCGCACTTTCATTACTTCTCCACATCCATTTGGAAGTTCTAAAAACTTCGCAATATCTTCCTAGCCCCACTCAAAGGGGACTCCTCTAGCAATACCCATCCTTGTCACATTAAATGTTGGTAAAATACAAACATACTTACATAGACTATTTACATGATTATTCAGAAATTTGTTTGCTGACTGATTTATTGCGAACCACATTTTTAACACCATTATTTACAATATCATTAATTTTATTGGTATGAAGGACTTGCATCCTGCATCAGGATATTTCCTTGCCACATAAACATAAAAAGGGCCATTATCGGAACTGGTATAGGATTTAACCTAAAAAAATTAGTTTCAAGATATTGCTCATTTTTTTTACCATGACAGGTGTATAAATTTAGTTAAAAGTACATATTATATTTAAATACGTATTATATTTACCAGTAATAGACAAGGTGTCAATTTTATTTTATACCAGCGATCCGCTCGCGGCTTCGCCCGCTTAAATTAGCTAGATCGCGTTCGTTCTAAAATTTTATACCTACGTCACAATGCAATTCTTCGATTTTTCCTGAATTGATCTGAATCTGATTTCTGAATGTACCTATATGCTTCTTGCATGTATATATCAAAACGTAAACGTATATGTAATTAACATTTAGTCTAAGCAGATTATATTCTAGCTTTTCTATCATAGCGTAAAAAATACAATATCCACTTCCCACACTTGAAATTTCTAATCCAAATCATACCTACACTATGTATTATTTATTTAAAAGAAGTAAATTGTATATTTACTTATTTAAATACACCGCGTTCTTCGCGTTCTGTATTCTAGTCCTGACAAATGTACTACTACTCTCTTCTATTGCAAACATCGCCAATGCTTAAAATAAAATATTACACTAAAAAACGTTATTTGAACTTAAATAATACTCATATTACAAATAAATTAAGTAATTTATTCGACAAAATCTTTTATATATAATTCAGCTTCACTTGTTAGTAATCGACGTAATTAAAATATGTCTACTTTTTTCTACGGAAACCTCATTGAATTCCAGGACGATAGCTGTTCTATATGTCATTTAGGTCAAAATGCTGTCAAGCTATCAAAATTTATTAATTCTTTAATTTTGACATTATCGGTAGTGATTTTTTTTTAAGAAAACTTTTGTAATGTTGATATTCATCAATTTTGATTTTTTTGGACAATAGCTTTTAAGTGACTCGCGAATGAAAAAACAAACATACGGACAAAAAATCCACTGCGTAGTTTTTTAGCTTACATTTCAATAACTATAACGATTGCTTAACGCCATATAAATCGACCCATTTTTAAAATCTTTTTTGAACATTGACATTTCTATACTTTAATACTACGTTTTCATTTCATATATGGTCTGCAGATGTATTTAAGATTAATTATATTTAATATTTAATACAAATAAAAAAATCCCGCCAGCGTAATGCAGTAATTTTATTTCAATGAATAACGACATATGTTTCTAATCTCTATCTAATCTTATCTATATCTTCTATACTAATATATAAATCAGTAGGCTCTGTGGTATTTTTAATTCGAATTTTGCGTCAAATATCGTTATGATCCACTCTTACTATATTTACCCTTTTTGGAATTATTGTCTGTCGGTTTGTACCTTTATAATTAATCAACCACTTATCTGATTGAGATATACACGATGCTATCACTTAAAATATAGGCTACTTTTTAAATCAATTATAATTAAAATAAATTCGGGTATATACCCGAATTCTGATTACTTATATAAGTTACTTTTTTTAGAAGAGAGGCTGAAAATTCAGAAAGAAAGGAAAAACAATTTACAAACAAAGAAACATCAGAACAATCTGAAATTCGCCTTGTTTCTGATAGAATTCAACATGCTAATAAGAGGAAAGTCGGAGATAGCTCATGAAAGAAGGCTGGCTGATGATCGTCGACACCACCTTATTACATATCATATTGCATCTGATAAACGATGTATTCAACGATTATCACGAGATCGTCAACATCACACTCTTGCACGTAATGACGAATCTGATGAACATCGTAGCCAGAGATTGACACACGATCGTGAACACCACATTTTATTTCACTCACTCCTGCGGTCTATATTTGATCGTATAAACTCGCTTAATGGTTGATCGAGAACATCACGCTCTTCAGCGACGATCAGAATCTGCATTCAGATGCAAGTAGAGCTGCGGTTACAAATAGATACTACAAGTTAAATACGAAAAAGAAAATTTAATCATAGAAAACGAAAGAATTTCAGCTCTTCGTGAATCAGAGTTTAACGACAGACGGACAGAAAGACCGTATTTCGATCGCCAATGGCATACCGTCCATAGACAATTAGAATCTGATTCTGAACATCAGCAATGATTAAATGCTGATAAGACTAGGCAAAGTCAGAGACGAAATGTCCGCAACAAAAATTGAGTAGTGGTTTCTCCTACGATCCGTCTATTAATTACAAACAGGAATCTGGCGTGGGTCCAATGAAAATTTTATTTTATTTACTTATTTTATTTACTAATTACTAAGGTTTGTAATTACTGGAATATATTGAAATGGGTCGGTGAATCTGTTGGATTGTGCTGTACATCAGGTAAAATTTGTTTAACACCTTTACTTAAACCTCCCGAACCTTAATATCTTTGCTGGATGGAAAACACTTTATCCGGTGCAAATATTGTATCTGAGGGAAACTTTATGCCGACTTTTAAAATCCAGGACCAAGCATACCATTTAATTGGTTCATTGTTTCCTCAATGTGATCATCAACTTTATTCAACAATCAATTTACTCTGATTTACAAAGAGCAAAATTAATCTTCGAATGTTCTATAATAATAATTTAAATAAAAATCTCATAACAGACATACAAAATATTATCTTTTTAAATCTGCTTTAGAATCTATTCCATTCGAAAACAATGATAATTAAACCAATTTCCGATTATAAATGTCGGTATAATAAACCTTCTACAAATGAAGTATCTGTAGAGTTACTTGATCAAGAGTGTGAAAAGAAAGATATTGTTCTATCATTGCGTCCAGGAGGTTTCGAAGAATAAGTGAGACTAACCGATCGTATGCTGGTATAATATCCACTTACATTTTGTCGTGGAAAAGACAGCTATAATTTTAATATATTTAATTCTGGACAACAATCAGAAGATACGAATAAAAAAATTTCAGCTTTATAATTATACTGCTACAGACATATGATAAGATCTAATGAGCTTAGTAATTTACACCGTTATCGACGTTTTCAAATCATTTTTAGGTTGATATATATGCGAAAATTGAAACTATATTTGATTATCATTTATAAGAAAGTGGAGCCGAAAACTATATTCACTTAGAAGATGCATTGCGAGAAGAAGGAATTATTGATAAATTAGGTCGCTTAGTTTCTCTCTCATCCAGTTTTACTGGAAGACCAAGATATGAGCGAACACAAGATGCATTTAGTCATGTAAAAATATATGGTGGTCCTGTTTTTATAACTATGGCCACTAATCCTAGATAATTGGGTAGAATAAAAACAAGAGAGCTGTACGAAGAGCAATCTGCATCTGAATGGCATGTTATTATATCTAGAGTTATTATATCCGTTAAATGTTATTTGTATCTGTAGAGTGGCAAAAACGAGGTCTTCCTCATGCTCATATTCTCTTACGACTTGAAGAAAAAGTATATATATATATATATATATATATATATATATATATATATATATATATATATATATATATATATATATATATATATATATATATATATATATATATATATATATATATATACTTTTATTATTTAATCAATTTAATTTTAATAATAATATATATATGTATATACACTTACGTGTGCGAAGCCACGGGTAGCGGCTAGTATTACTATAGATTTTTAAACACAATATTGGTATTCGAAAATGATTTTAGGTTACCTATCAATAGATGGCATTCTATCAAATACTACTAAATTACCTTCTGATCGTTAAATGTCACTATAATAGCTGGAACTAATTTGCAGTTGCTTTTGTGTTTAAATTTAAAAACTTTTGCCATTTGCCACTCTTACTAAGTAATCGTGTTTTTACTTGTAAGTAATCGACGTAATTTAACCATCTCTCTCTCATTTTTCGTTCGACGTTTGCCTTGCACATCAGGATAAAAACTATCCTATATATATTGTGTAACTATTAGCATGTCAAATCTAACTTACTTTTCTTTTTTTTTTATTACTTTTTCATTTATTTTCCGGGAACAGCATGGAATACCAATTTTTTTTTATTATTAAATCAGGAATAAGTACACTAAATGACAAATACACTAAATGGCTAACAACTATTCAGGTAGTTAATTCTCTATTCGAATTTTAAATAAATATATACATGTAGTTTATGTTGGTTTGGTGATGTACCATTCATTTTTACACATAATACAAATTAATATAAACGAGTAATTTATAAATTATTATTTTAACGATTTAAAAATCGTACTATATAGTTTTGAGATAAAAAAAAAGTAGAAATAATAATTGCACTTGAAACTTAAAAGTATAGAAAGTCGCCCATTACGATTTTAGCGGGTGTGCGGTTGGATTACTGTGCGTGGTACGGCATGCGGTGCACAATGCGCGACATATGGTAGGCGCCAGACGTCTAGACGGTGGCACCGGCTCGTCACCTGAAGGCTCTTCAGCCAGCACCCCGCCACTGTCGCAAAGCATTCACCAGTTATACACTTTCTACATGCAATAATTTCGACAGTCTATGATTTCACGAAATAAGACACAGTTTACTTTTTTGTTTGATACATAATTGTATTTTGCCAATTAAATTATGGAAAAGATTCCACATTATTCGGTGTAGTCGTAATAAATGATTAATTCAAAGATTTTGTTTAGTTTTTTATAGTTCGTATCTTTCTAAGTGCATTAGGTTTACAAAGTTATTATATAAGCTGCAAGTACTATTCAAGTTAAATCGATCGGGTAAATTAATTAGTAAAAGTAATAATTTCGTCAATTAAATATATTTATGTGCCAAAAGAAGTCATTGACTTTGCATAGCTCACTGTAACTACAACGCATCACGTTATGTATTCTAATTATTATATTTAACTCGTTAACTATTAATTATAGTTCTTGTCATCGTCTAAATTATTAAAGATGAAGAAGTAAGTTTTTTGATATTTAAATAGTTGAAACTTCCTGTATAAAGTGTGAAATTTATCAACAAAACTAAATAATTGTTAATAAAAAAAAAATGCATTTGTACGTTTCTCGTTTTCTTTAGTAAATTTAATTATAAATAGTTATATTTGATATTATGAAACAGATAAATCTACAAGATGGAATAAGTATACAAAAAATAAAGTTTATTTTAGCAAAGGAAAAGCATTCATTCAATAATTGTTTCCGCCATGCATCCTGGCAGATGTAGACAGGTTTACCTCGGGGATGCTTCATTGTTTCTACGCTGTAAGAGAAAATCACTAGGGAGAATAATTATTTATTTAATTAGGAGCAACATGTCATACGGGTGCGGGCGTCATAAAGTCAGATCACAGCGAATTGTAAAGCGTAATTGGAAAGAAACCCCGTTGAGTTATGTCGGTTCTTTATTCTTGGGGACGTATTTAGATGTACATATAAATCTATAAGTAGTTCGTATATAAACATATAAATTAATTGCCACGTGTAACATGTGCAATATGCAATATGTGAGGAAGACAATAAAGCGCATGCATCATTTAACAGTTTTTATTTTACATTTATCCTTTTAATTAGCATTATAGCATTTATATAAACCTAGCAGGTAAGGTAAGTAAATAATGCTATTTACGCATTAATCCAGACACTGGAACTGTCTGTAAACGAGCCCTGTGAAGTGGTTAAACTACTGATAACACGGTATTGACGCTAGTGATAACTCTTATCATGACATACCTACCATACCCGCCTACCATATGACACAGTCACATGTTTTTCTTTCAAAATGATGCCAAGTCATTTTATAATGTGATAATATTTTTCATATCATTGACGTGTATAACGTTAGATATAAGCGTTATTAATAATAAAACACAAAAATAGTAAATCTAAATTGTTATACTGTAAGGAAATAGCATTTCTATCATAACTTATCTGAGATAATATAGAGTCCAGTCACTATATACATTTGAATATGCGTATTATCTGACAAAGCACATTATTGGATATTGTATGGGGTGGTGCCCAGCTAAGCTTCAATCGCTGTCCAAAATGTTCTCAGTATACAACAAAAAATATAAAATATAAATGGCAATTGTTGTGCGAAACACTTTTGCTTAAAGGCGGTAATGATGAGATTATTCAGTGCTACTACGCGTGGTTGAAGAATCTTCAAAACTCAATAAGTATTTCGAGGAACGCTTTGATCTAGAACCATCGCATTTCACATCAAACAGTCTCAAGGCCATTCTGATTGTAACGTAGTTAATTTAAGCATAATATGTAATTCGTTATACCAAATTAATTATTATTTCAAATTATTATAATAAAAAGAGCTATCGCCTTAAAGTGTCGTCAATTACATACATATATATGACTATATTATATATATATATATATATATATATATATATATATATATATATATATATATATATATATATATATATATATATATATATATATATATATATATATATATATATATATATATATGATGTGTATGTACAATACATATACATTTGTGCGTGTGTTTAAGAGTAGTAAGCATTAAGCAGACAGGTGAATGTGGCGCATAGAGCCGGGCGCAGTGCAGCGAGACGCGCTCGCTGACTCACGTCTGTCTGCCATTGTTTGGTGATACCAGCGCTGTGCCACTGTATGAACAGGTGTTATTCACATTGACTGGATGAAAACGTATTCAATTATTTAAATATCAGAAATCACTTGACCCATGTTATTAAAGTATACATTTGATTACAATGTAATATAAAGTAATTTATTGATCTTTTGAATAATTTCAAGGTCGTTATTTAATGGTTTGAGTGAAGATTTTAATTATATTATTATATACAATTAATATCAATATGTCCGAATGGAGAGTAGAGGGGGCTCAAAAGTGAGTAAATATGTAATTTCAAGATTATAATAATAATGGACTTATGTATTAGTCATTTACGCATTCGACAGTCAGTGTGCAACTGTTGACGTGATTGCTACGCGAACTAGGCCCGCGCCCTCGCGCCGACCTTGTCTCGACACGGATTTATTTGTGCGTCACCATGGGCCGCAGTTCGCACACCGTTGCCGATTTGTGGATTACAATTCGAGTTTCGTGCGAGTTTTATTCATTATAATTTTTAAATATAATGAATATAATAGAGTCGCAATTATTTTTAACACAGTTTAATTGAGTCTACTTAGTACACTTTTACAGACAAATTCTAGTATATTTGAGATAAAAAATAATAATCGTACATGAAATATCCAATAATAAAACTTGTATTAAACAAAAAACATATTAGGCGCAAAGTCGTTCAAATGACATGAATTTTATAATGGGTGTTACGACACATGGTAGTTACCAGACGTCTAGACGGTCCGTCGCGTCAGCCTGAAGGCTCTTCAGGAAGGCCGAAATACCGCCTCACCCTACCTCCTTTCACGCCCGGGCCGCACCCCTACTACGATTACGCAATATCGACGCACTTATCATGCACTAAATTTAGGGTAGAGACTTATGAACGGACTCAATTCTGATCACGTAAAAAGTATTTAAATAAAATATATTATTCTTTTATAATGGATATGTATGTATTTTTTTTTTGAGTTGTTATTTTTTGATAATGAGGTTTGCAATAACTTAAAATCTAAAATCATTTACGTAAATTTAATCTTTACTAATTCGTAATAAACACTAATTAATCATAGCTATAGAAAATAAGTAAATAATATTAATTGTAATCGTAATTAAAATAAGAGAGAAATCCTAAAAATCATTTTCCTTCTTTATCTGTTCAATATCATATATGTATATAATATAATTAGATAGATAGGTAAAATTTATTGTTCGTTGTTCTGATAACGTTAATAATTATTCATATAATAAAATGTTCTGTTATAGAAAGTAAACATGAAAGATTTGGAATAGGTCTTGTGACAAATTTTGCAATTACTAAAAATATAAATACATATTTATATTGTAAAACAGTTAGGTACAAAATTCAAAAAGAAAATTGATACTACTCTATAGTCTCTGTAGTAGGTACATGAAATCATGTAAGATAAGAAGATTGTTGTCTTTAGTTATCGTAGACAAGTCGAGCTAAGTATTGTCTGCATGCACAAAATAAACCAAAGTAAAAATGATTTTACGTCTACAAGCGCATGTTGCGAATGAGAGCTGTCGGTGTTGGTGATAACGACCAGCATGATTATAACTGCGTTCGCGACGTCAATGCACGGATTATTCGAGAAGAGTGTATTGATGTATTGGCGTGTTTCAATTTTATTATTTTAACACCATTGTTTTTAATTTAAATTGTGATAAAAAATATAGTGAAAATATACTGCATCAAATACTAACGGCAATTAATCGGTCATAAACATTATTTTCAGATAACTTTGACTTAAGTAAATAAACATTTTGATAAAAATTTAAATTCTTAGGTGTTATTAAAATAACATATATAATAAAATAATAAAATGACGATATTAAAATATAACACAATATGTATAAATATATTGATTATCGACGTATGTGGGTGAAGGGGAAAGGGAGGTGCATTCGTTGCACCGTGCAATGCACTGCTCGCCCCCACTGGCCATTGCCACCGATTTCGTTAACATTTGCAAAAATGTGTCCATGCACCCGTACTGCATAACAAAGAGAATATATTGTAATTTACAACGTATCTTTTTATGGTTTTGTATTTATTTTTGTTATCAACATCTTCATTTTATTTAAGACTATTGACATAAAATAAGTATATGTAAACATATCAATAAAGTGTTCGTAAAATAGATTACTTATATTCTTAATTAATTTTAAGCCCAATAGTCAAAAATATAATATACGCTTTACGCAATGCAAGACGTTGGAAAATTTGTAAAAGTGCATTGTTTTCGAGGAATAAATTTAATATTTTTAAATTAAAACAAGGTTAGTGAACCCTCAGTCTGTCTGTGCAACATAAAAATAAGTTTCTATACATTTTAGGGGATTTTTCATGTAAATTGTATTTATCCTTCATTTAATAATAATAAAAATCTGTAAAATTTATTTAAGATGCAAAGAATAAGCTGCTTGTAAAGAAAAAAATTATCTCATGATTTTTTAAATATCTGTACACTCACACACAGCTCACATAATTGTAATGAGCATGGAATATAGAATATAAATAGTTTAAAAGGCTTATAGAGTTTTTCGAGAAAAAGAATTAAATGTTTAAATATTTATTGAGTAAAAAGCAGTTGTACGGCCTATGTAGCCATAAAAAATGATAAGGAAGTCCGTTAGTGGAGCGGTAAGATCGAAGTCCTGTTTGGGCAGTGTCGCGTGAAAATGCGGCGAAGCCGGATGGCGGCTAAAACTCGAACTGTGTAAACCGCAATTTATACTTCGCTGCCTATGTATATATATACACACACTATATATCCACATTAAAATTTTTATATTTCTTATGTAAAATTGTTTTATTTCACAATTTACATTCAATAAAAGAAAATACTACAATTTTTGTATATATGCAGAAATTATTTAAATCCTTGAGTAAGTAAAAAATTAAGAAGTGAGTTCTTGAAAATATAACAGACGCTCGCCTCTGCGCCACCATCGATTCCCACTCGAGGAGAATGATATTAAAATATCTTTATCTTTCCTTCACTCTGGCATCAAGGCAAAGCGCGGTGTTGAATTCCGCCACTTAACACGTAATGCCTCGAAAAGCGGAAAATGGGGAACAGAGTATCTTATCATTAGGTTCTTTCTACCTGCGGCTCCTTCTGCCTAACCTGCTATGTGCATACAGTGTGACGCAAAATAATTAACTCTGTGGCATACGTATAGTATATAGTAAATTAATGAACTGAACCTGGCTCTCTTTTTCAAGTTATGAAATGTAAGCAAACGAAAATTAAATCTATGATGACATATGACAAAAGAATATTTCATCTCGAGATCGTACATAAAATTAATTAATTTAACATAAATGTAAATTGGCGAAAAAAAATCGTTTAATATATAATACAGTTAGCTATAGAGCAATTTTACATATCTACATAAAATTTGCTTGTGTCACGTTGATGGCAGGATCTATACGATGTTTAAAATATGTCTAGGTACCTCCAAATATAATTAACACGAAATAACATGATAACGATAAATAATAATTTTGTGTATTTTGCGCACATTATTTATCAAAATGTTTTGCAACACAGGTGTCGCTATATATAACGTGTATGTAATACATATGTCATGACTGTCACTCGACGTTAACAACTATTACAATTAAAATTATGAAAAACAATGAAAAAATAAAAGCGTTGTTATATATCTTAAGCGTTGTTACTAATGAGAACAAGTAACCATTCCGCTTACAAAAAAAAATATTCAAATATTCATTATTTTGTATTATTACATAACAGAAATGTGTAACCTTTTTTTTAAATAATAACGCAATACTCAATTATGTTTATTAAAAACAAATTGTAGGTATATTGTTGAACTATATAGTTGTCCGAATTATTTAACACGTCAACAAATGACCTCTTTTTAAAATCTTGGCACCGGCGCCGGTTCGAGAGTCTGACTCGCAGTCGAGACTTCATCGTATTTCATTGATACCGGCTCTTAACCAGCTATCTGTTTTCCAAGTGTAAGGCTAGCCGCCCATCCGATATTCTTCTCTATACGAAAAGATTTCATTTTCCAAAGTCTAGACAAAATGATTAAATTTGTGAATTTATTGTTACGATGAAGACTAGTCATTTCACTGTTTAATTATTATTTGTTTTCTATATGTACCTATTATAAAGTAATATAAATAATATATGATTTAACTACTTGAGATATAACTAAACTAACCAATGATCCACTAAAAATGTTTCATCCATAGTTTATTTATTTACTTTATTACCATGAATGTTGGTTGAGCATATTTATTGCATTACAGCCAGACAAGGGAAAATTGGCTCCATGCCAACTTTCAGATTTCTCTCAAATATTTACATATTTAATTTTACGACCTTTACTGGCTAATTTTGTGGAATATGTTTATTTTAATTGCTTTACATGTGCGAAGTGTATTTTTACTTGAAGATTCTTGACAACGATAATATTAAATATTTACATAGAAGAGGACTATTTCATAATGTGTGAATTTGAAATTAAGTAAGATCTTTCTTGTGTAATTTTAAATAACAAAAAATATACTTTTTAAAAAAAATTTTAGAAATAATTTTTTAGGTGTTATTGTTACACATTACTTAAGATTAAAATTATAAAATGCAACTATTTTATGTTCTGTAACTAACACATCGAAATCTAATTATCATATAGTGTATACAATATTACTGTTCCGTAATTTGGTAGAGACGTTCTATTGAATATCACTACTAAGGTGAAATAATACGATACGAATACGAAGAAGGCAAGAAACTATATAATGATTAAATTATACTAAATGGCGCATATCGTAGAAAAATATCATTAAATTCCATTGACTTTGAAAAAGAGTTATTATATAATTATGGCTGGATAGATATACGTTTCTTTAATAATTATAAATACTTAATTAACAGTTTTAAAGGTAAGTAACGCCTTGCTGATGAACATACAACAAATTATTTTATACACAATAATTCTGTGTTCGAGTGTACATTAGTATGTCAGAGAATTTACCGCTGGTCGTTAAGTGTGACAAAAAAGGACGAGCTTGGTATATGCGCATGATATGATTGCGACGGTGACCTGACGTCCTTGCGCTGACACCGGTATTGTCAATAGCACGTGTTATCGTTGTTCATATTTAGATAATTATTTGAAATTCAGTAATTCCATTCCCCAGTATCTTATCAAAATAAATTACGTTAGTCCGTCCATTGTAGTCTTATTTCCGTCACGCTTTGCTTGTATATATATATATATATATATATATATATATATATATATATATATATATATATATATATATATAAGACACAATGTAAAGTAAAATATACAATAAATTTTCATGTTATAATGCTTGTGTTCATATATAAAATTAAAAAAATAGACAAAAAATATTTCTATACTTTAATGTTGACACGAATATGCTCCTCAAAAACGTCCACCATTTTAAAAATTGTACAATTGTATTGTGAAAGTGTTTTATAAACTAATATATATGTATTTTATTTTTGCTGAGCTATGTAATATATTTTAGCAATTTTGCTACATTTTTAGAGATCCGTAGCCAAATGGCAAAAAACGGAACCCGTATAGATTCATCATGTCACTTTTTTCCAAAACTATAAGATATATAGGTACTTTTGAAACTTAGTAAGTAGATGTATTCTGTGAACTACATTAAGATTGAGGTTTCTTATATCACTGTGTGAGAGACTTGTAAGTGGTAAAATGTATCCCCAGTAAAAATAAATGCTGTACATTACCATGTAAATTTCCACCGAAAATGTGTTTGATCGAGATCTACCAAGTAGTTTTTTTAATACGTCATAAATCGTGAACCACAATTACCGCTTGATAAAAACATATAATAAATCTAGCAACAAATTGTAGGCCATCGCTATTAAAACATCGATCAAAGTTAGCGAACGAACTACAAAAACTTGTATATTATTTAACTTGCTGCTTGTTAACGGAACCCTTCATGGGCGAGTCCGACTTGCAGTTGTTCATAAATGCTGTACTGTTATTGATCGTAGCATGATATAGCCTATGTAGCATATATATGTCTATGTCACTCAGTAATATTGTAACTGGGTGAGATGTAAAGAAAAAATATTCAGTAATTAACATTTTTATCCATTAAAAAATAAACAAAATATAGATAAAGATAAGAATATAAAGAAGAAGATAAAGAATATATTTCTTTCCTAGTTATAATATGAGTATCAACAAGCCCAATATTTTTTATTTTTTAAATTCCAAGTTTTATATATTTTTTTCTGAACTGCCACTGTTCTGTAGACCATTTCAAATTCAGAAATGAGTTATCCCGTCCGAACTGCTAACACGCGGTCGGCGTAGAGGTCGCACGGGCGTGGCGGGCGGCGCAAGGGCGCTGCAGGCGCTCTCGTGCCCTTGCCAGAGCCAGACGGTGCATGCACCCTGCACCGAGACTGACTTGCTTCGGACTTAGGGCTGCTTCATGCCATGCTCCATCGTAACATTTATTATGATTCAAAATTGTACTAATATATTGTATGTATATAGTAAGTTAGTTAATTGTTCATATATGTATTATATTATTAACTATTGTATATTTATTATATATTAATAACAATTATATTATTGTATACATTTTATGACATTTTAAATTAAACGTGTTTTTTACAGAAATCATTTGGAAAGCTTTATAATATCTAAATGTAACTATCTCTCTGCAACTTAAAATATTTGATAATAATATAATAAATATTTTGCTAAATATCCTATGACCATTAAATTGAAACTTGGCTCGTTCAAAACATTTATGTTTTAATAAAGTTGTAACTTGTTTGAAGCAGCCCTATGTGTATATTACTTTGAGGACTGTTTTTGTTCTATTTCATTTGCAAAGGCAACATGGTAAATGCATTTTCAACATATCATACCTACCTACTTCTAATAAAATGGAAATCGAAATGTTCTTTATTAATTTTGTTAGTATAATGTGCATATAGAGATAGATATTAAGAAAACTAAATATTAAATGTGCTTACCAATATGTCCAATAGCCAACGTTGCCACGCCTCTAAGAAACTAAGAAATTGTAACTACCAGAGTAGTTGTCTATATTCGAAATATAATTAGCTATAGCTCTATAGACTTAATACTAGCTTCGTTTTCTATAACCCACAAAACACTACTTAGTTTCACGCTTTATTTACATGCCTCATTTAGAAAGATTCAAACCTATTATCAAGACACTCTACTCATCGCGTTTTCAGTTAGGTTGTCCCACTTCGCCATGATGGCCTCAATGTCAATCAATTTATATACGAGTATATAGTCTTCTTCTTCCTGGCATTAGTCCCGGCTTTTGCCAGGGTCTGCCTTCCGACTAAGCCTACTCCACTTTGCACGGTCTTTAACATCCTCAGTGGACAATCTATTGGCTCTCATGTCTTGTGTCACGACATCCAGCCATCGCTTCCTTGAGCGTCCGGGTGGTCTAACTCCAGGGACAGACATGTCAAGGCACTTCCTTCCGACATAGTTCTCAGATCGGCGCATAACATGGCCATACCATCTCAGGCGACGCTCTTGGAGCTTATCCGCTACGTCACGGACCCCAAGACTACCTCGAATGAATGTGTTGCGTATGCGGTCGGACCGCGTAACGCCACACATCCATCTCAGCATCTTCATCTCCGTGACGTGAAGCTCCTGAGTGTGCCGAGATAATGTTGGCCAACATTCGCTGCCGTATAAAAGAACCGGTCGGATAATGCTCTTGTATATCAGTCCCTTGAGCTTGAGCGGTATTCTGCTATCACAGACTACACCAGTGACCTCCCGCCATTTGGCCCAGGCAGCGTTTATACGGGCATGGATGTCGTGGTCGATGCCTCCAGACTCATGCATAACGGCTCCAAGGTACCTGAACTTCTCCGACTTAACGGCTGGCTCAGGCCCGATATGGATGGTGCTCGAGTCCGGGTTCCCGCAAGCCATGTACTCGGTCTTCGACACATTCAGTTTGAGACCATCGTTCTCAAGCGTACCCTTCCAGGCGTTCACTTTACGCTCCAGCATCAGTCGGTTCTCGTCGATGAGTACTGTCATCGGCATACATCATCAGCCACGGGGGCTGGCATTGGATGTGAGCCGAGACAGTATCCAGCACTACATTGAATAAGAACGGACTAAGAGCTGAGCGCTGGTGAACCCCTACAGTAATCGGGAAGGGCTTGGTGTCGCCAACAGCGGTCCTAACCACTGAAGCGGAGTCGTTGTACATATCTCTGATAACCTCAATATAGGCTTCAGGGATCCCCTTGGATCGCAATGCCCACCAGATACACTGACGTGGCACACAGTCAAAGGCCTTCTGCAAGTCCAAAAAGGCCACATGCAGAGCTCTCCTTTTTTCCCTGTAAGCCTCCATCAAAATTCTGAGGGCAAAAATGGCGTCCATAGTGCCTGATCCTGGTTGAAACCCATACTGAGACTCAGAGACAGTACATTCTTGGCGGAGCCTGAGGCCGATCATGCGCTCGAAGAGCTTCATGGTGTGGCTCATAATCTTAATGTCCCTATAACTACCGCAATCTTGAACACTGCCCCTTCCTTTGTAAATAGGGATAATAAAGCTCTGCCGCCACTGATGTGGCATCCTTCCAGTATTCAAGATACGGTTAAACAGGTCAGTAAGTATAAGCACACCAAGAGAGCCCAACGATTTCCACGCCTCGATTGGGATGTCGTCAGGTCCTACCGCTTTTCCGATCTTCATGCGTCGAAGACAATTACGAGTTTCGTCACGGGTTATTGGAGCAACAAGTCCGAGGTTAGGAGATAATTCAGGAGGAAGACTACAAGACTGCTGAGTGTTCAGCAGCTCCTTAAAGTAGCTTCTCCATCTCTCCTTCACAGAGGCATGACTACAAAGCAACGTGCCCCGAGAATCTCTGACGCAAAGACATTTTGTAATATCCTGCGTCGCTTTATCTCGAGCACGAGCCAGTTTGTATATGAGCTTCTGCCCCTCCACAGTTTCAAGTTTATCGTACAATGGCGACAAACTTCTCTGCGGGCTCTGGCTACAGCTCTTTTGCTGGCCCGTTTCGCTGCTTTGTACTCCAGTCTGTCTTCAGGAGAGTTGGAATGCTGCCATTCTTTAAACGCAGCCTTCTTTTCCCGAATCACCCCCTGCACCTGGTCATTCCACCACCATGTCTCCCTGTCGATGACACGCCCACCCTTAGTAACGCCAAGAACTCGCTTGCCCGCCGCAATGATTGTTGAATGAGCTCGATCCCATGCAGTCTGAGCGGTCTAGGTGTTAGTCAGTAGATTTTGACTCTCCACCTCCGCCAAGAAGTCTGTCTGCATCGGCCCATTCAACAACCACCACTTAATCCTAGGCTTGCGTTTCTCAGCTACTTTCTTTTTCGGGGTAACATTATAGTCCATGACAAGGAGGCGATGTTGGGCCGTCAGGCTTTCGCCGGGAATGACCTTACAGTTGGTCACCCTGCCTATATGACACCGTCTAGTCAGCAAATAATCAATTTGAGTTGAGTGGGACCCGTTCTTATACGTTATAAGGTGCTGAGGTTTCTTCTGGAAGAAAGTGTTCACGATGGCCAGATCAGACGCAATGGAGGTTCTTAGAATATTTTCTCCCTCTGCATTGCGAAGACCATATCCAAAACCCCCGTGAACACGTTCATACACCTCAGCGACCCTACCCACGTGACCGTTCAAGTCCCCCCCAACTAAGATTGCTTCGGTAGACGGTATAGCGAGTAGGACCTCTTCACACTGCTCCCAGAAAGTCTCCTTTTCAGCCGCGCTACAACCCGCCTGGGGAGCATAAGCACTGATTAAGTTTGTGATTACGCCCTCGATCAGTACCTTTACCCGCATCAAGCGGTCGCAGCGACGGTCAACTTCAAGAAGCCCATTCTGAAGCTCTTCAGAAAGCGCTACCGCTACACCGTTTTTGCCCGTAGGTGACCCAGTGTATATAAGGCGGTAACCCTGCCCGATGTTACGAGACTTATTGCCCTTCCAGCGAGTTTCCTGAATGAAAGCACACTGGACCCGACGTCTCATGAGTACATCTGCGAGTTCTCTGCATCGTCCGGTTAGAGAGCCAATATTCCATGTTGCAAAGCGGAGTTTCCGTCTGGGTACTGACGTCGTTAGCCGTGCCCGTACTTGACACGGTAGCCCTTGCCCACTTATCGCAGGTGTAGGGCGATGTGCCTGCGCGTCGTTTAACGGCGACGCCCTAGCCATTTGACCCAGCTTTTTGTCCAATCGGTCCATATGAGTGGCGAAGTGGTTTTTAGTGGAGCGATTGCCATCTGACCTCCAAACCCATTACTGGGAGAAACCAAGAAAGGAAAGGGAATAAGAGGCAAAAGACTTGGAATATAGGGGAGGGACACCACTTACATGGATTGGATCGGGTTATGAAACGATATGAGTACGAGTATATAGTATGTATAAGTAATGTACATATAAAATATATATTTTCGTCATTGTGAGTGACCACAGGTTGTGGGTGCATTGTACCGCCTTTATGCAACAATTGTCTGTATAACTAATGGTACTTTGCTTTAAGGCCTTCATAAAAGTTGAATTTCCAATTCATGTCTGACAGACCGAATAAATTTATCGTTTTGTGCATTTTCGGCTGAGTGCGATTCGTCATGTGTTATTCAAAGACAAGATGAAAAATGTTACTGTACTTTTGCTATAATACTTTTGATTATAATAATAATTACCTATTTATTTTTTATACTACTTTGATTGCATTATTAAATCGTTTCTATGTATTGGGAATTCTTTGAAACGTTAAATAAAGCCAAAATTAATGCTGTTTAACTTATGATCTACTTACAAAATTTCTATGATATACAATTTATAAAATGTAGCTACAGGTCGTAGTTGCTAGTTTCGATACTAAGGTTGTCGTTGAGTGGTGCTCATGTGTGAAACATAACACGTCCTGTAAATTGATGTCAACGGCTCCTTGAACCTCTTCACAAATTTAATTCACAATAAGTAACAACACTTTTGTATGCGCCCGCGCACAATACCTATTCAGATTTATTGAGGAGCGCTGAATCGGTAATCGGCTATCCGCCCGGTCGCTCACCCTACATTATAAATGCTTTATAAGGATACTTCAAAGCAGACAAGTGATTTTATAACATTTTTTGTTCTCACCACACATAATGCATTAAAATTTAAAACACCATAAGCGGTTATTACGTAGCGGTACCTACTACTTATATACACACATGTATATAACAGCTTTCAAATTTATATAAATTTTAAATATTGTACAGAATATATTATATATATGCAGATATTGAGCTTAGATTATCATGAGTAGGTACAGTTCATGAGCATTTTGGGATAATGAAAAAATAAAAAACGAAATAGTAAATGCCACAATACATTATAATGCTATAATAATAAGAATTACATCAGAACATACACATTATAATTGTCATGATTTTTTATTTCGGAAATAATTTATGAATTTCAGCAATTATTTCCTTAATAAGTTCAACCATTCTACGAAACAACTTTATCAATTTTTTTATATCTATGCTTATATTTTTGTTTGTGTTGTCGCCAATTAGGACTGCAAGATCTTTCAATACAATATTATTCCCTTCCTTTTGAATGCTAAGAACAGTTTTATCGTCAATACGATTTAAAAAAAAAGAATTGAAAAAATTTTCAATTTCCCTCAAAAAATCTTTCAGGCGAGAATCTGAAATATTTAAAAATATTTACAATTTTAATTGACCAAAAAATGTAAATTAATCAAAAAATTTACAATATAAATAAACATGCCTTACCATTTTGATTATCAAACAACAGTTTATCTTTCGAATTAATTAAACGAACAACCGGTAGGTTTTCGTCGACATCTTTAAGCTGTGAGGCTCCTAGCTCTCTTACAGCTAAAAACTCCACTAATAACAAAACAACTGCTATTTTGCAAAACATTGTAAAATGTTGAAAGAAAAAAGTGTACTACGTTTTTATATCTATCATTGGAATTTGGAAACGCTAATAATCTATAGTGTTATGAGAAATATGTACTAAACAATTTTCTTATAAATACCAATTTTATCGGGATGTAAGCATCTACCTTACAATTCTCATATTACCTACCATTCGCCCAAAACTATTCCAATTAGAAGCACGAGTACATAACTGACAATAATCCAATTTATATAAAATTTATTAATGGAAGGAAAATTGAAAAATTACCTAACAATATGATATTATATTTATATAGAAAAAGTAGGGACTTTTACTTTTCATCCGAATTTAAAAAAGAGGAGCAGGCCAACTAAAAAATGACATTAACAGATAAGGTAAATTAATGGGACAAAAGATAAAAAAAATAATATAAAAATTGCCCAAATTTGCATCGATTTCAAATACAACTTACAATATAAGTATACTTATAAGTGACAATAATTTCTTCAATAGTTTTATAGTTATTAGTTTATATAATCTTATTATTAGGTTAATAGTAATTAGTTTTATATTTTTTATGTATGTTTTTTACGCACTTACAAATATGTCGATATTGTTTAATTATTTTACTTTATCTCCAAAGATTTATAAAATAATTTTGAATTTAGATATTATCGTGAACAAACAACTGTCTATATTAAACAAAAAAATATGACAGTGAGTTGTTAAAGGACTTCTCACAGGAACCATAACTGTTAAAGCCACGGGCTTTTATATTAAATGATTGTTCTAAATTAGGAACAGTGTCAACTATTAGCTATGAGTAAAATTTCACGTAAAGTAGGTAAATTTTTCTTAATAAAGTACTTTTGCATACGCGTATTTAATACTGAAAGCGCCCAATAATTTCTCCTAATAAATAACACACTGGCACATAAAAAAACGGCCATATTTAAGAATTTTTGATACAAATTTCATTCTCATTACCCGTTTATTATAATTGTTTTTGTATCATATAGCAAACAGACCGCTGGTGACAGATTCTCCCCGAGTTGGAATTGAATCCACAAACTGTCGCGCTTATAGGCAGACGTTGTATCGCTGCCCTACTACGACCCTAACACGTTTAAATGTCTAAAACAGTTATTGAAGGTAAAACAAAACATTAAATATTTATAATTAATTTATGTATATGTATTTATTTGTGGTTAAATTGTAGAAATTAAAGTGCAAATGCATATATAAATAAGAGATTTTGTAATAAAATTTACTAAAATATATTGACTTGAATTATATCAAAGTAAATTTTAAGGCTACATTCTCTTCTCGTAAGAATAACAATAATCTTACACAAGATTTCTTACAATTACCTAAAAATATGATTGTTATTGAAAATATCGCGTAAAAGCATATTACAGTCATATTGAACATTCTCACTAGTTTGAAAAAAAAATCCGCGAGGTAATAATATATGCAATAATAAATGAAAGAAAGAATTCTGTAATAATTTTATATTTTTAAATCGTTGTTTTCGTAAAAGTATAAAAAATGGCCCTGTCAAGTTTCTTGCGGGCTTCTTCGCCAATTTCGGTTGTATTAAAAACATACGAAGAATTTTGCAGTAAAAAGAGATAACCTCACACAATTATAGAATGCATGTTAAAAGAGAACCAGTAATATATAAATAGAGCCTTCAACTATAACCAAATAAACAGTAATATTGTATTGTATTTACTTGTACAATACGAGTATTACAGTATACTAGTCTTTTATAATATTTCGCACGGATGTTAGTTTATAATGAAATATTGTTATTATTTATTATTAATATTTTGAAATAAATATTTACACAAACATTAACAAACACTGAACATTAAAAGGAAGAGGGACGTCGAGAGGAAGGTCATCATCATTCCAGTTTTTATTTACGCCCACTGCTGGAAATAGTCCCTGCTTAGGAATCTCCACGATTGGTCCCGCGTTACCCACATCTAGTGCAGGGGTACCGATGCGCAAGCTATATTCACGCAGTGAGTGGTACTTGACTCTAATCTTAGTCGGATGAACAGATAGATATATTTGCATATTCAAAGCGTAAACGTTAACTTGTTAATATAATTACTCCTTTTAATAAATTTTTGAGAAAACATCAAAATTTGACCAGTACTTATCCATGAGCCGTATTAGAAAAATGATCCAAAGTGCCTAACTAGAGTAACATTCAAACTCTTTCGATAACATGAAGATCAATGGGATATTACATTTCGATTGCGATATTACATTGATATTACAAAAACGTCTCTATAATTACCATTAAAATTTTATCCTAAGCTTGGGTAAAGTAAGAGGAATGCACTGAAAATGCACGGGGCCTTGTGTCTAAGGATGGATCTTCCAGAAATCAAACAAGTTATGTAGAATATTATGTACTAAAATATTAAACATGTGTATTAAACATTACATTATGTAGAATATTTTTGTATACTTAGCTAATGATGAACAATGATTAATGCTCATCTATCAAACTGAGTGAATATGTCTCTACTCACTGCAATTTCTGCTTTCTTTTGCATCTTGAAGAATATTTACAGGCCATGTAAATTATGAATATTTTGTGCAAAATTAATAATACAAGAGTACACGTTGACGCGTGAAATACGCGTTTCCATAGCAACGTATATGTCACTTTATACAAAAGTTATATTGTTAAACATATGGTAGTGTGTGTAATGTTTTATTTATTGATTTAATGTACTTTATAAGCATTATCATTGAAAATATTAGCGTTCTGCACTTTTCCAACACTTAAACTATAAGTGTGCCTAATTTCATACTCCTCCGTCCGCGCAATTTTCGTAAAAAGAGGTCCAAAGTTTTTGCTTCACGTATTAATATATAGATTATTTAGTATTTATTAATGTATTTCTAAGATGTAGAAAAAGTAACCCGGGAATGTGACTAACTATGGGAATCGTGTTATATGGATACAGTTCGCCAATGCAAAAACGTTCCACATCGTTCGGGTCACATTATTGCGTTTCATTTGCAAAAATTTATCCTCATGCGCGCAAAGTGTTGTAGTAGTGAACAAGAACCTTTTCGATGTTGAATTCCAGCCATCTTAAAGATCACCATATATTGTATAGCTTCATAAATTTTATGAACAAACGAGGAATGTGAAATTTTATCGAATGATTTGTAAAAGACTAGACTATATATTTAATAGTAATTAACTTAATTTTTTTTCAATGCTACAGTTTTGTTCCCCAGGAGTAGAGTCCCGTCCCACCTGCAAAGAATGGAAACTATAAAATTGATCAGTTGTATTAGCTCTGGAAGGGTCAAATTTCAATAGATATTTTTCTACAACGATATCGATAATATTAACGGTATTGGTGACATAAATGATATTAACTTTATTTATTACACCCTGAGGATGAACTAGTTTCTCTTGTTAATATAATGTTGTATTTGAAGGTTTGTTAATAAAATTTAAATAAATTGCTCAGAAATTAAAACAAAAAATTGCTTTATTAAATTGTATATTTTGATGATTACTCGGCAATTTATTGAATTCAATTGAATCTGATATTACATTTTATACATAAATGATTTTACAAATGTTTGAATTCATCAATTATTTCCTTAATAACTTTTATTAATTCAATTATCAGCTTTGCGAGTTTATCCATATCTTCAACCCCTGTTTTAGCAATAGTAAAGCTTAGACTTTGCAAAGCTTGTCTCTCTAGCAGAATCATCTTAATAACTTCCTGTTTGATTTTTTCAAATTCTTCTAAATTCAAGTGTTTATTTTTATTTTGATCAATGATATCCAACAATTCTTTGAATATATTATCCCAATCGTTTTGCACCTTAACAGCAGTTTCATTAAACTTCTCATCTAATAAATGATCTAAGATAGATTTTGAATGTTCCTTTAAATTATCCTTTCCACTTTCTGGTTCTGTTACTGCTTGTCTGACGTAGCGGAAATTAGGTTCTGCGGAAATAAATTTTAATTTAAATATATATTTTAAAATGAAAATTATAAAAATATAATAAATAATAAAAGTACAGACGAAATTAGTATATGTAGTTATATGATTCACTATATCAAAAGAAAAATAAATACAATAATTAGAAGATTGTGTTTGCTTTTAAATTATTTTTGATCTATAATTAAATATGCTAATATATTGCTAAATATTACTTAGTAAATATAAAAATTAATTCAAACTTAACGTAGCATGTTAATAATAAATATTATGTTACAATTCTCTTATATTCTCTAGCACAATATTACCGACTCTAATATTTAAACAAATTAACGCACACATATATCTACTAACACGTACCATTTTTGCAATTTTGACATTTACGACCATAATTTTCTATTAATTCAGATAATTGTAACATTTGAGCATCTACTTGTATGCTTAAATTCTTTACAAAATTAATTTGTTCTAACTTAGCGGAATAGTTTAACTTCTCTGTAAAGTGATGATATTCATCTTGTAATAGTAAAACTTCGTAAATAGTTCCACTCATTTTTTGTAGTCCTTTTTCTCGTAAACTATTTGTAACATTTTCGATTTTTTTCCGATATTTGGCATCTTCAGTGGAAAATCGATTAATTGATTCACGATTAAATTGTTCTAGGAATTGCGACAATCTTTCTTGTATTTTATCGTAGAGATCCTTTAAAGAGCTGCATACGTAATCTTCTTGAACACTTCTTTTAAATATAATTTGACCTATGACTATAAAACGTTAGTGATAGAAAAATAATTTAAATATAATTAATTATAACGCAAATACTTATGACTAAATGAACTTTTCTACCTTCGCGATCATTATCTTCTTCACAATTGAATTTACACATAGTTTTGTATCTCTGCAATCTTTTCTTTAAATAATGGAACGTTTTATTTTTTTCTTCATATAAATGGAATAATCCAGAATTATCTTGTAATAGCTTTGCAATTTTCTTGACGTCTGGGTCTATTATGTCTTGTCTAATGCGACTCAAACTTTCTAGTACATGTTTAAAATGATGTGGCTGGTTTTGCAACCATTCTTCAAATTGCTTTATATCTTTTAAGTAACTGTCACGATGCGCTATCGCGGTAGACTGATATTTTTTTCGAATTTTTTCGTCAATAGATAATTGTGTGTAAACAAAATTTATTAAATCTTTAAGATCATTTCTGCTGTGCATACTTTGGTTACTTGGACAGGGATCCTTTTCATCTATAAAAATATTTAATTAAACATATAAATTAAAATAGAGATAATGGTTTTTTAGGAAACAAAAGTTATTCACATGTTTTCTAATGAAATTTGATGGTACACAATATAAGATTAATATAACATTCGAGTAGAAGTAGCCAATTTCACTTTGTCATCTTTTTCACAAATTATATATCAATAAAACAATATAGATATATACATACATATATTATGTAACATAATATATTTAAGTTATTATTATTCATACGCTTAGTTATATTTACAGTTTTCTAATATGTTTGACGTAGATGTTGCTTGTAGTTTTGAATGATACGTGAAATTGTATAAAATTAATCATTAGATGTTATGGGCACTGATTTTGCATTGAAAATAATCAAAGAGAAAAAATAGTGTGCAAAAAATGTTGAGCGGAGTTCGGTTTTATTGAGCCTGGAAACCTTTTAAAGAAATATTTTTTGTCACAATAAAAGCACTTTGTATTCAAAATTAAAAATATATATATTATTTATTAAAATATTAGCTGTATATATGAAAATTTATAGTATAAATTAATAATGACCAAAAAAAATAACGACCATACTTACTTTTTAAATCAGTTTGACCAACTTCATTTGTATCCACCAAGTCACCGACGGCAAATAAATACGCTAAAGATATGACAAACGCTACTTTAAACAGCATTTTGAAGTTATATGAAAAAATCTATAGCAATCTTTTTATATGCAATTTTTTAAAATGTTAGGAACGCCAATAATTTGCCACATTACTTCAAAGAAAATATGTAAGTGACATTTATAAGTTACTAAAATACCAATATATGATAACAGCACGACAAATCAAATACGTTAATATATAATATTTCATAATGTTGTAAATATAATAGAAACATGACTGCAGCAAACCAATTTTATGGTATTTATTTCAATTATTCATAATATAAAAACATTGGAAAATGTAACGATTCCCTTTATTGAGGTAGTTTATTAAGATTATTTTAAGGATGCTGTCCTAGTAAGAACTAACTACAAGATCTAGTTCATTTATCTATAGTTTATTTTGTGTTATATGACTTTACTGAAAACATTATTGGCGAGTTTTATATAAATTTCATATCCACAAATAAATGTAAAACACTAAGAGACTAAAAAGTTCTGATTACTGTATTTGTTAATTTTATTACGATAGGTATAGTAAAAAGCTATCAAAAAAGTCATTACATAAACTAAATAAAATTTATTACGTCTATAACAAATATTTTGTATTATTGAATGTAGCATTCAGTTGAATAATTTTGTTTTCTCTGTACTGCCATTGTTCCATAACCTAAGGAAACTAAATTTCAAATACTATTAAACGTTTTGTATAGAAATATAAAATGGCCCAATTTACAAATAATTATTATGAGACTGTCGCTCGAAAGCTTTATAATTTTTTAGGGATGTAGTATAACATGATTATGTGGCTCATTTGAGGGTGTTAGATGTTTGGGTGGTAGCATAGGGGTGGGTGACGGGAGGCCAGGACAGCGGGGTCAGACGGCGGCGTTCAAGGTGAAGGCCATTCTGCTCGCCGCCACGCATATAGGTACATATCTAAATATGTATGTAGTATATGCATCTTTATGCTTACCGAAAATAAATATATAGTGAGGCATTTTATTGGACCGAATATTTAATTATATACTGGAAATTAATATTTTTTTTTAGTTTTTTATACTTTCTCGACAGTCTGCTGCGTGGATGCAACATGTAGTATTACGAGTACATAAAACAATTTGCTTTATGTACTCGTAAATTGGGCAGAAGGATTTTTATGAATTTTTACGATTTCTAAACTTAGGAAGAGCGGGAAATAGGTTCACAACCCGTTACGTTATATTGTTTTTTTTATTTAAATAAAAATACTAGAATCATATCTCCAAAATTGGTAAGCTTCTTCGTTTCTGTTTAGCGGGGAATCCCTCGGCTGTATTGTTTCTCATTTTTGACCAAAGAATGTAGTAGTACTAACTAAATTTGTTAACGGATATACACACACACACACCACATATATATATATATATATATATATATATATATATATATATATATATATATATATATATATATATATATATATATATCTAATATATATATATATATATATATATATATATATATATATATATATATATATATATATATATATATTAAACATTAAACGCCATGGTTACAGGTGAAAGTCATATTCTGGATTGATATAAATGTAAAGTGCATATTCACGACGACGCAGCAGTCTTGGAAGAGACAGGGCTGTCTACCTATATAGCTTATAATAAAAGTTTAAAGTTAATGAAAATTTTAGAAAAATAATTAATATTTTAATCATTATAATAATTAAAACTATACTTTTACTAAAC
The DNA here is from genome assembly GCA_037127375.1 of Dione juno. Taxonomy (NCBI): domain Eukaryota; kingdom Metazoa; phylum Arthropoda; class Insecta; order Lepidoptera; family Nymphalidae; genus Dione; species Dione juno. Next base: position 2,930,995 of record JAXRJS010000052.1, read on the forward strand.
ATTACAGGAATTGGAATTGGAATTTATTCTCACTCACTACTCATAATTGGAATTTATATTCCAAATCATTTCAACACAATTTATTTTCTTACTTTTGATACATATCGATATTTTATTATATACTTCCGTCATATATATATATATATATATATATATATATATATATATATATATATATATATATATATATATATATATATATATATATATATATATAATGTCTTAAGTATTTAGAAGACAATAATTAATTATATGCACCATAAAGTTCATGAAACATTTATAGTAGCTATAAAACCTTTACGGTAATATAATGTATACTACGGGTGGTAACAAAAACGTCAGTTTAAATAAAGTACATTCTCTTGGCTATAAATCATGTTCTAGAATAGCTTAATACCTCAGACGATGCTCCTGTTGGTCATTCAAATCGCAAATCAAATAAACTAAGCGTGAAGGGCGATCCTAACAAACAGTCGCTTTTCTATTTCATAATTAACCATTTATAACAAGAACGTAATATTTTTCACTAAATAACTTAGTTGAAATATCTGGTTATCTATGGTTCTTCGTCAGATGTTTCAGATGCTAAGTTGATAAGAAGACGTATCATCTTAGCTCCACAAGTGGATAGATTATCTAGTGGTAAAACACTCCGTTCCTCGCTCTTCGCCCAATTTGTAAAGAAAATAATTCTTGAATAGCAAAGCCAATGTCAATGCCAACGTGTCTGTTGTCTTTTTATCAGTATAGGACATGCAAATAATACATTACCCCGGGTGGATCGGATCCATAACCGTCACTTTTACAGTCAGACACAATACCGCTGCGCCACGAGGGTCTCGTAATAAAATAATAAAATAAAAATATCTACATATTTAAATTTCAGTTAAAACCAAATATCAATTATTTTCATTTAAATTTCTCATATATTCAATTGCGTAGTACGTAACTACGTTTCTGTCTGAGTATTCGTGCGCTAAATGAAATGACGATGATATTACGTTGTAGACTGCGATTTGCATACGTACCAAATGGCTAGACTAAATGAGCATTTATTTAATAAGGCTGATTCAATGAAGCAAATAACAGCTGGAGTTCTATTTTTAGTCAGCTGCTTATCTGGTCCCTCATTTAGGTACTTTAATGAAATAATACATTAAAAATAATAGCAAATAATTTCAAAAAAAATCAATTGATAGAAGTAAAATTCTCTATACCTCTAGTATATATACTGATAGTGACTAAATTGAGATTGGGTAATCGTTTATAAAGAACTTACACAGTGTGTAACTTTTTAAATAAGTAATAAAATGAAATAAAATAATAATAAATTGTTAAGAATCTATTGAGTGTATATTTTATTTTAAAATTATAGAAATGGCATTGATGGAATATGCATGTGTGCCATGCAGTGCACTGCGGAGCTGGCAGACTGTGCGTCTCGTACGAGCTATTAAATGACGTCACAGGCGACGTCGCATTGTAGAGTCGTGAGGACCATCCGTTATGTAACGCGCATCCAATAACAATTAGGTGCTCCGATTTCACCTTACAGCGATTTTCTTTGCCATTCACCGCGCTAATTTGTTAATTATATTAACCTTACTATAAATACTTTGTATAAATGCATAGGCATTTATACAGAAATTGTTAGTCATATAGGTTTCATACATAACAATTGTAATATTTCTAATATTTGAGTGTTATCGGAACAGTTACGAAAACTAAACTGCACAGATTTTGCGCTTTATGTTAAGAAAAAGAAATATTATATATAGTACTATATAGTAGCCAAATGGTGATTTTCTTTTTCATCAAGCCAATATATAAAAACTATATTTTCTCGTGTCACAAATATTTCCCATAAACGTCATGGGGAATGCTGAGACGTGTGCTGTTTTTTTCCATCGTCCTGGGCGGTGTGACTCAGATACGACTTGCAGCCGACGGAAATGACTCCTTCCTCCGCGCTATCGGCCGGCACTTTTGTTAAATTAAAATGGATGAGGTTTAAAGTGGAGCGGCCGTAACTAACGGTTGGCGCGTCGTCTGTCCGCGATTACGACAATCTGCCACATGGTAAAAAATAGGACGTCGAGCGACGCGTGGGGTCGCGCTCCCTTTTGGCTCGCCCTCCCTGCGACCTATTAAGGAATGAGACCGCAAAAATTACAAGGAACGTAATATACTTGAAAATGATGTCAATTTGTTACTTTTGTGCAAGTAATCTAACTTTTATTAATATTGTATCTTTAAAAATAAACATTTTATATCTTATATTGATATAAGAATTATACATAACGCCTTGAGGAATCTATTAATTTTAATATTAATATTAACTAAAGTATTTACATGATAGACACTGGACTCCTGGAAATTTAAAAGAATCGTTAACTATTGTAATAAAACTTAAAATATTTCTACCGATAAATATATTACTTCTGATAAGAAGATAATTTATTATCGAAATCATAAAATTCAAAAGTATGCATAAACTGCATCCATGACATGTCGCGAAAGTACGCTCTTTTGAATAATAATGAGTCATAAACTTGGTATATGAGCGATGGAATATTTTATGAAGACCACTACATTTTAAAGCTGTACCTACCTCTACCAAGCAAGAACTTACTAAAGTCAGTCTGTACATCAGAGTTTTGTTAATAAAACTGTAATTTGATTTATTAATATAATTTTATTTGTTGCTTTTAATTTATAACACATTATAAAGTGCAAGTTGAGTATTCCTTTGTGATATAATATATATATATATATATATATATATATATATATATATATATATATATATATATATATATATATATATATATATATATATATATATATATATATATATATATATATATATATATAATATATATATATATATCATCTCAGAGGGTGTCTAGCCAATTATCTGTCCGATATTTGGTTTCCGGCATAAGGGTACGCGACCCCGGGACCTCGAGCCACCACTTTCATAACCCGATCCAATCCATGTAAGTGGTGTCCCTCCCCTATATTCCAAGTCTTTCTGCCTCTTATTCCCTTTCCTTTCCTGGTTTCTCCCAGTAATGGGTTTGGAGGTCAGATGGCAATCGCTCCACAAAAAAAAAAAAACCACTTCGCCACTCATATGGACCGATTGGTCTTAGTCGGAAGGCAGACCCTGGCAAAAAGCCGGGACTAATGCCAGGAAGAAGAAGAAGATATATATATATATATATATATATATATATATATATATATATATATATATATATATATATATATATATATATATATATATATATATATATATATATATATATATATATATATATATATATATAAAATTAATTATAAAAATTCTCAACTATTGGGCTTGATTTTTCTTTTTGATTTTTATGCAGTCGGGTTTTTGATTTCTTATATTTTTTTATTAATTGTTTTTAGTTGGGATTTATTAGTTCGTTTTGTCAATTTTGAGAATCAATTATAAGACGGTATAATTTACCGTCTAGATAATATAATAAGATAAGGAAATCGCAATCTTATTATTTCATCGAGGAAGTTAATACCGTGGGGATCTATCTGCACCTGGTTGCTGATTTCATAGTGCGTTAATTCTATTTCATGTTACTTAAACAACCGTAAATCTTTACATTTTTCGCATTTGTTTGTGTGGTTGTCACTGTCTTGTATTTTTATTACTGTTATGTCTTTAGTGACAATCGCAAGGTTAAGACGAATCGATTGACGTAACACACAGCGTAATACGTAACACAAACATAAATTCATACATTTATAAACGCATTACCAACCTTTGCGATAAAACTCAATGAAGAAACTTAATCAAAAATAATATTAATAAAATATTTTCAACATTAGTAAATGAAAGAAATGGTCTAAGTAGTTATAAATTTACATAATACAATTCGTCTAGACTAACCAAAGTGCTTGCGCCTAGAGAAGGCACGGGGCACCGTCTGGAGGTGAACCGAATTATACAAGTAGTTGCAGTGCGCTGCACTTTGTACGCCACGTTATATCTATTTTGTAATATAAGTATGATGGCACATATTTATAGTCTGCTGCCAATATAATTTAGTGAAATATTTTTACAGCATCTGTTTGAAAATATGTATTTATCGTCTATTATCGTCGTTAAATAATAGTATATATTTGCTCGCTGCTGTAATAATAAAATGAATTAAAAAAAAATACGCCTAGATTATTTTTTTATTTAAATAACCTATTATATTAATATCTACTAAATATCATTTTATAATAAATTATAAGATTGAATCGAAATTGTTTGATTGAAATAGGATCATGAATACAAATAATTACAATATAAGAAATAAAATGGTAGTGATAAAAGCGCAATTTTTGTATTTTAATTAATTTTTGATCCCGTTTAATATACAAAAATATAATATAATAAAATAAAAATTTGGATCAAGGCTTAGATTTAATGAAAACCAATTGCAAGTAGCCATTTTCAGTATTAAACTGACAAAAAGTAATACAGTCTGTGTGCCTAGACTGCTTAGTCTAGACTTTGTAAACTGGAGGACAACAAGCGAGGCGTGGAAAGCGTCTAGAGGTGAGACGAAGGCCTCGGTACTGCTTTTAAAATGCATCGTCATTTTAACTGTTCTTTGTTACGAGTACGTCCAATGTGATTTAGAGGTGTACTTTGTTATTAGATAGGTACATTTAAATTCATGTTTTATGACCTTGATATTTCAAACTTTAGCTTTATGTGCTCTTTTTATCGTTATTCCATATTTATATTAAGAAAATATTAAAATTATATTGCTGTAGTTAGAATACCTGATAATTGAATTTTAATATACAATATTTTTAATGAGTAGTTGGTAAATTTTACATAAATGGATATTACCAATAAAGATATTTTTGTACTTATGTATCATATTACTGTAATGGAAAAATATAACATACTTTCAATGCATTGATTGAAGATAATAAAAAATAAAAGGTGTATATTATAATAGATAATAGAAATATAATTGTTATGAACCTGTGGTTTCTCAATTTTGCTGATTGTATTATATCAATAATAAGAACACATTTTTGCTGGATCATTTCCTAATGTTCTGTCAACCATCCAACCAACTATGGTTAAAATGTGATTGAACCCATGATCCTTTGTAAAGCAAAACCAGACAATATATATATATATATATATATATATATATATATATATATATATATATATATATATATATATATATATATATATATATATATATATATATATATATATATATATATATATAAAAGAGTAATGCTTAAATCTCAGTACAGGTTATTAAATATAATATTCTTATAACATTATATTGATTCATAATAACAAAAAAATCAGAGCTGTCTTTCAAATAAATGTCACAAACAGTCTGTCGTGACAATAACTTTCAACGCACGTAACAACAGTCTGGTCTTAAGGTTCAAAGTAAAATCAATTTGTATTGTCCAGACATCTACCCACGCTATCTAGAGCTTTAAATATTATCTTCTCTTAATTTATATGTATAATATTTCGATTGTATACAAGTTAATTGCTTGAGAGATTTTCATAATTTATATGCCAGTGTGAAATTAAGAACATCGTGTATGAGGAAATGCTGTTGTAAGACAGACAGATGACGGATGATGGTTGGATGTCATTTCAATTCAATTCTTTAGATTCGTGCGTTCCGAGCGTGCCATTTGAGCACATATCACCTTGCCAGTGTCACGTTGCTTGGAGAACATACGAAGTAGATTGTACTGAAAAAAAAAATAATATTACTTAATAGGAAAATGGATGTTATAAAAAGAGTATTTTCATTTAAAACAATATATGCCCTACGAGCCGTATATCGCAATTTCATTTGCGTGAAATATAAAAGGTATAACCTCTTTCGTTGGAATTTCGGGAAATCCTCTCTTAGTGCTCCCCTTCACTCCCCACTGAGTAGTTTCGGCTGTGCGTTGTCTGTCTGTCATTTAGGAAAGGTCTTACATATATTGATTGATATACACAACATACTAGGCTAGTAAAAAGTAATATTTTGTAAGGTTGTAAAATTATAGTCTAATATTGTTATATTAAATATATTTACACAAAAATTTACATAGAGGACTAAAACAAACATTGAACATTAAGAGGACGTGGGACTTGAGAAAGGACATCATATAAAGGAGGATTACAGGCGAAAAGGAAGCAAGATCATTGTCAAGGCGACATTCACATTGGATGACCTTGATCTTGGTCAGGTGCATAATCTAAGTAGTTAGCAAATTGTAGAGATAATACTCCTTGCAACAAATTTTTGAGCATAAGACCAAGGTTGCCTTGGGATATTAGGTTGAAGAGACGCATAGTACTTACCTTTAAGAGATTTTGGGAAGTCCTAAAGTTTAATCCAGGACTTATATTAATGAGTAGATGCAAGAGACACCAGATCCTGGACCAAGATAGAAAAATGGTCTAAAGTGCCACACTGGATGGCTACATGCGCAGGAGTCTGCAGATTTATTCCCACTAATTCCAGAATGACCTGGAACCCAAACCAAAGTAACATCCAGATGACATGAGTACAATTCTATGCGAATCTTTAAAATAATGAAAGACTTTAATTTACTATGAAAAGGATTTTCCATTAAGGCCAATAAGTAGCTAAGTGAGTCAGAACAAATAACAGTTTGCTTAAAATCATGTGAAAGTGGGAACAGAATTGCCTTCGTGAACTGTTATATACAATGTGAAGATTTCCTTTCCAAACCGGAGCTCACCGTGCTCCGTTTTCTGCTAAATGTATAGTTTCATTATCACAAAGAATTCAAAAGAAGGGGTTTGGGGAGGCTTTCGTTTTGGTAAAAAGAGAGGCAGTGATTAAGATAGTGTAAAGCTGTATTTAAGCGATAAGAAAAGTCCTCCACAGAATTTGCTCTGTAATAGAGAACGACATGATCAGCATATTGGAGGATTTAGGTTGCATGATCTGCCAAACAACGGCAGAAGATCTGTATCATATATACGTATCATATCATTTGGAATTTATTTATATTAAATATATTTATGATTTTTAAAGTTATTTGGGTAGAGAATACGTTTATCTCTTATCAAATTATGTTCTTTGCAATGATTTTTGGGTAGCAGAAATTTCTATAAAACTCCCTACAGAGCTGCTAACAACGTAATAAGTTGTATAAAGCAAAATTTCGACACAGCTTGATGAATAACGCATGGCTTAGTGGTTAGAGAGCTTGGACGATTTCCATGAAGTCCCACTCCGTTAAAATTTTTTTTCTATCCTTAGTGTAGATTAACACTTTAAAAATCATAAAAATATTAAGGAGAGGACTGCTGAAAATGGATAGCATACACATCAATCCGGTCCTCCCTCAAATAAAAGAAATCTGACACCCTAAAAGGACAATCAGGCAACAACCATGATTCCGAGGTGACAACAATTATACAGTGAAACAATATTAAGTAATTCATGCATTTTAGATCGATCACTTTTACTTGTCCACTGCAGGAAATTCAATGCAGCCATTATTGAGAATTTTGAATATTGTTAATAGATTTTAGGCAGTTAAGGAAGTTCACAGGTGGAAATTATACTCACCTAGTTCACCTAACAAAAAACGGTGTAGCCGTAGTGCTTTCTGAAGAGCTTCAGAATGGGCTTCTTGAAGTTGACCGTCGCTGCGATGGGTACTAATTGAGGGCGTTACCACAAACTTAATCAGGGCCTATGCTCCCCACGTGGGTTGTAACGCGGCTGAAAAGGAGACATTCTGGGATCAGTATGAAGAGGTCCTACTCGCTATACCGTTTACCGAAGTAGTCTTCGTTGGGTGGGGACTTGAATGGACACGTGGGTGGAGTCGCCGAGGTGTATGAACGTGTTCACGGGGGTTTTGGATATGGTTTTCGCAATGCAGAGAGAGAATATGTTCTGAGAACCTGCATTGCGTCTGATCTGGCCATCGTGAACGCTTTCTTCCAAAAGAAACCTCAGCACCTTATAACGTATAAGAGAGGGTCTCACTCAACTCAAATCGATTATTTGCTGACTAGACGGTGTCATATGGGCAGGGTGACCAACTGTAAGGTCATTCCTGGTGAAAGCCTGACGGCCCAACATCGTTTCCTTGTTATGGACTGTAATATTAACAAAAACCCCCTATAATGTTACCCCCTATGATGACATAGTACTCATTGACGAGAACCGACTGATGCTGATGCTTAAGTGAACGCCTGGAAGGGTGCGCTCGAGAACGGTGGTCTCAAACTGAATGTGTCGAAGACCGAGTACATGGCTTGTGGGAACCCGGACTCGAGCACTATTCACATCGGGCCTGAACCAACCGTTAAGTCGGAGAAGTTCAGGTACCTTGGATCCGTTATGCATGAGTCTGGAGGCATCGACCATGACATCCATGCCCGTATAAACGCTGCCTGGGCCAAATGGCGGGAGATCACTGGTGTGGTCTGCGATAGCAGAATACCACCCAAGCTCAAGGAACTGATATACAAGAGCTTTATCCGACCGGTTCTTTTATACGGCAGCGAATGTTGGCCATCATTATCTCGGCACACTCAGGAGCTTCACGTCACGGAGATAAAGATGCTGAGGTGGATGTGTGGCGTTACGCGGCCCGACCGCATACACAATACATTCATTCGAGATAGTCTTGGAGTCCGTGACGTACCGGATAATTTCCAAGAACGTCGCCTAAGATGGTATGGCCATGTTATGCGCCGACCTGAGAACTATGTCGGAAGCTTACATAGTTTTTTATTAACCAACTATTTTGTGTGAGTGTGTGTGTGTATACAGTGAATTGTTGGTGTAATAAAATAATAAAAAGATAAATAAATAAATATTTGTCTTGTTATAGGTGAAGTATGCTGATTCGTTACTTCGATCCCTTAAACTAGTATAGATTGTTTTTCTTTTATATTTACAGCCAGAAAGCGCCGATAGCTTCAAGAAACTAAAAATTACACAAAGTTGTAAGCATTCACCGTTTACGTGTAATGATGTGCATTTAAATTTAGTTAGGTAGATTTACGGTGAAGTGTCTAGTTTTGAGACACTCCGTTCCCCGGTTTTCCGCCTTTCGAGATATTGAGTGTCGAGTTTCAGGACTCAACGCAGCGCTTTATTTTGTTACCAGAGCGATAAAAATGAAAAGAAGTTGACGTAGCAAATAAAAAGAGAGAAAAAATAGGCCACGACGGTCTTTCAAAAGACGTTGACTAATTCTATTATTGACTTCTACATTTAATTTTCTAGTACATCATTTAATTTCAGATAAGGTTATTATTTTCTTTCATTTACTTTAAATATAGTGAAATAAAATTGAAAATGCTAGTACTAACTCTGATATTTAGGTACTTGGAGTCGAATAAAAATTTATATTAAACATAAAATACAAAATCAGTAACTATGTCGAATGTGGTTGCGTATACATTGATAGGGTGTGTAATGTAAACGCCTAGTCTAGACGCGGGGGTGGGCGGAAAAGGTTACAGCACTTTGTAGGAACGCACCGAGAATTCTGCGACCTTTTCACTTCAGCGCAGACTCCTGTGAAATTGGGTCACGTTTATGTAGTCTCGCTTATAGATTTATTTCTAGCTGTAAGGTAAATCGAATATGTATGTTTACCGTCTGTATGTATAAAATATATGTATTGTCATTGATTTAAGTTAGGATAGTATTATTAATAATATTTAAACCATTAAAAGCTGTAGGTACTTTTAAATTTTAAACATATACTGAAACCGTATATAAATAATATATAGATACATATTGTAAAAATAGTCTATGAAAAGTATAATCATAGGCGTCACTTGTTATGTTGCACATAAGCTGTCATCTTGTAATGTTGAGTTACAACTTACATTTTCTAACTTACACCTAGTAGTAGGTTCTCTTTTCAGAATAAAGTAAATTGAATTATCTATTTCTATGTAATTGAATATTCTTAAATTTGTTAGTTGTAAAGTCAGTTATTATGAAAATTCTTTTAGTACTGTTGTTCTTTTCTGAAAAAATGTTTAATCATGCTTAATATGAAAATTGCAAAAATTCTTCTTTAAATACGAAGTTAAGATAATTTTCGGCAAAGTTTGAAAGACTTTAACAAAGGCGATGTGATCGACGGAACACTCAACATAACGTCATTTGTATAGTCAGCACAGGACCTGCGCAGTTAACGTCAGTATCCTACACACTACACCAGCAGCATTTAGATTTGGGTCATGAATAATCGTTATTTTCTGTAACAATCAATTAATTCCTGTCAACAACAATATGTTTTAAAATTTAAAATGAACGAATGAAAATTATTACTAATACAAATTGAAAATGAACAAGTTAAAATCTTGCGATTTTTTTAATATATTTTTTTTTATTCACGTTTATGTTTCCTGACGAACACTGTCCGGTTGAGCATGAAATGTATTGTACCATACACATACCAACCATGTATTGTACATAGTACAAATCATACACATACCAACCAATGTTTGATCAATTTTATTGTAACTGAAACCTGACAGTTAAGCTATTTAGTTAACATTAGCTTACAAGTGAGTAGGTGGTGTTTTTTTTATCTTTCTTAAAGGACAAACATCTAAATATTTTATATATAATGGAAAATTCAAATCAGCCTGCTACGGGCGGTATAGGAATTCGACGCGAGCCGTCTACGGATCCTGTTAAAGCTCAAGGAATTTTGTACGATTTATTAGAATGATTGCATTCTATTTTTCTATGTTATCAAATAATTTATATGTATTATATATGTAAATTGTTAGGCTTTGTAATAAATAATAACTTTTGAGGAACAATTGTGTTTATATCATAATCGTAAATAAAAATCGTAAACTATTTTTAGGACCTCAGTAGTAAAAAAAGAGAAACATGCAGCACGGCTGTGGAACCAGCGTTGGGGCTTCCTCAGCCAACTACGAGAGATACAAGAAGAAGAAGCACAAAAACTAGGTATAAATTAAAAAAGATTTTGTAATGAGTGATTCTACAAATCAATATGTAATTTGAAAATATTAAATATGTAATTTGAAAATATAAAATCTTAAGCCATCATGATATAGACTACGTCTCTTTGGACCCAGGTACGTGACCTCTACAAATTCAAGTTTTATTTTAATTTTCATTAGGTTATATACGTTTCGCCAAACGAAACTTAGATAAGGTGTAGAATAAGGGGTTAAAATAGATGAAAAGAAAAATAATCTATCACAAGAGTTCTCGTGATTACCACACAATTTAGGAGACATATGAAGTAATAACGACATTTTAAATAAAGCTCTTTGACCGAATAATCGTGTGCACGAAACGCCGGGTTTCCGAAAATGTATTTTTAAATACTAAAATAAACACGATTAGTCCCTTTAAAATTATTATGTATTAAAATCACCAAAACCAGCGATTGATAAGACCTACAGATGTGATCAAATCTTCCAGAAATTTATTGATTTTTAAAATTCTTAATTTTTCACATAACAATATGTGAAAAAACAATATTAATGAATAGGAATGTCACTGGATGAATACCGTGCTGCCGTTCGGTCAGTTAGCTGCAAGCCCGAGAAGGAAATCGCTGTTCACATTGAACCATCTCCAACACCACTTTCTTCTACGAGTTCTGGTAATCTTTTTTTTTCTTTAAATTTTTTTTTCTTCTTTAAGTATTTTCTATCCTTAGTGTGATTATGTCATTGACAGTTTTAAAAAAATTAAATAACGAATGCTTTTTATATTGTCTTAATTATTGTCAGGAGAAGGTTCATATAAAATAAAAAAGGTAAGTTTAGCGGAACACGAAAAAAAGACCATTAGAAACTTATTTACGTAGTTCGTTTCATACAAAATGTGCACATAGGACCGCAAATTTAAGCTTATCATCTTTATACGTTGTATTTTGAGATACGGAACCCATTAGAGTGGGCTGGTAATTATACCAGAAAGTTAAACAAGTAATGACAATTTTGGTTAATTGAAATGTTTATTTTGACCAGACTCTTGTAAATAATAGGAATAATATACAACATACAATACAACAAAATAATCTTGTAATTATAGGAATAGTCGGGCGTCGTGCTCTGTATTCATTGGAAAAGTTTGGGCCATCAGTGAAGACTACTCGTGACTTCCCAATCAGACCACCTCTACCTTCTGTGCAAATTTATAATCCTTATAAGCAGACTATTATGTTTTTGGGGTACGTTTAATTTCTCATGGTTATTTTAGTATGTGTAGACAGAAATTCACCATTATTTTAATTATTAAGCAATTAATCAGTCACCACAGCGTCTGAATGTAAACGCGACGGTTGTGTTTTCATTTTTCTCGCTTTGGTAATAAGACTGACCGCGGCGTTGAGTTCCACCACTCGACACGCAAGGCTCAAAAGGCAGAGAGCCTTAATACTAGGTTTCCTCTGCTTACCCTGCTTAATGTGGGGTTCAGCGAGAAGCTAGAAAAAAAAAGTAATTTAAATTAGAAATTACGTATAGATAAACAATTTAACAACATTTTTCTTACTTATAGTTTTCTGACCGATTCTTCGTTTAAATCTTTCTTTTAAAATATTTATTATATGTAACAACGTTTCCCTAGTTAAGTTTGACAAGAACGGCTGTTTGCTTCGAATTTGATCGCCATTTCACTTTGTAAGTGGAAGTTTTAACGAAGAGCGTATGACTAGATTCTCTCTGATTTCACGGATAATACCAGAGAATTACATAGATTTAGAAAATCAAATATAAGAAATATGTTTAGAATTTGAAAAAAGAAAACGTTTATATTTCAAATATCAGCATTCTTAATATTTTATGTCTAATTAATTATTTTGGTTATAGTAGCGTCGAAGGAGATCCAATATCGTATAAATTGGCGCCAGCGCGCTCCGAAGTAACGGACGAGATGTGGGCGCTGCCTCAACAGCTCGACGTGACGCCATTCAACTTTGATAAACTGACACGTAAACGATGATTTAACATAACACAAGTACGAAATATAATAAAGTATAGTATAAATACCAAAATATCATTAAAAATAAACATAAAATCGACTTGCAAACCTCCTTTATGAAGTTGGTATAAAAATTAAAGTAATGGTTTTATACATTTTTATTTAGTTTGTTTATTAATCTTTGCAATACAAGTTAACATGGGCAAGCAAGAATAACAATTCAATATTCTATCATCACCTTAATTGAATAATCCAATAGTAGACAGCTAGACTTCTATACGTCCCTATAATATTTGAAGAATCAATTCCTAATATTATTGAAAAGTTGTCTCTCTTGTCATCAGCTCATTAATATCATCATAGATCATGACTACAAGAAGCAAATATGTTTTTTATAAGAAATATTGTGAAACACCTATAAAATGTGAAAGATTCCCTCATTTCTCTGGGATGGATTCCATCATCAGATCCTGACATGGTGACAATGGGGCCACGTCGGAAGTACGCTCATTCAAATAAAAAATCATATTCTACAAAAATAGTCGAGGGACATGCACATATAAAAATATATACATCTCAAACATAGAACCTCCTCCTCTTTCGGTTAATTAATGTCAGAATAATTTCGTTATAATACATAAAAAGGTATAAGTAGGTACGTTTAATACGGTTACCGTACGTAACCGTTAATTCGGTATTAAGTACTTAGATTTAACAAAATACGTCTGCGTATATAGGATGTTCTTGGCTTCCTCATTCTCTTGCTTGCAAACATGTCTGATACAAAACTTATTCGTATAATAAAACATATAAACATATATTGTAACTTTGGTTTTGATGTATGATTTCCAAGAAGTGAAGTCAAACGAGATGTTCCAAGAAGAGAGTCAGGGTTCTCGTTTTGAACACTAACAATTTTTCAAAATTATTTTCTCGACCTTTTGTTTCTTTATGACGTCGTATCATAAATCTTAGTCTTTAATCTCTGATAATACGCATGCTAAATCATATTATATAAGCCTTGCATTAAGATCAGTCAAAATTAATGGCATCGCTAGGAAGCGACTTTGTTTTATACTATGTAAAAAAGATAAAGAAGACACATTATATATTTAAAATTTTTATTATTAAATTATTATTTAACATTAATGTCTTTTACTGGCTATCATTGGTGGTAGTTGAGAAACAATATTTTCAGGTAATACTTCTAACGTGACCGCCTCGTCGTCTCCAAGCCAGTGAAATCCCGCTAAATACTGTAACAAGCAATTATATGATAAGAATGCAATATTAAATCCATAATATTAATAAAAATCGGTTAGATTAAATTTTTTCACTTAAATTATTACTTAAAATAAAATTTTAAGAGGTTTTAAATGAAATTAAGATTTAATTTTTAAAGTTCCGTACCTCCAACGGAAAATACAGAACCCTTATAGGGTCACTTAGTTGTCCCTCTGTCTGTCCATCTGTCAAGACCAGTTTTGTCAAGATCGCGTGAAGGTAACATGCTGAAATTAATATCGAATATCCAGGTCTATAGTCCCTTGCAGCACACCTATACCCTAGTTGACCTATAATTATGACATTTTACAAGGATCTTACTCCGTAACTAACAGTACAAATAGAATTAAAACGAATGTTTTTATTTATACAAAATACAAATATATCTTCTACATTATAAGGCATGATTGACGGCAACAAAAGAATCATGATAACTCGAAAATAATCTGATCATATCAATACGATAGCGCTATCACCCTTGTCTGTGTTTATAATAAGTTTACTAATATTACGGCTTCACCCGCGACTAATGTTAAAGAGTCAGAGTTGTATATGACTCATTACATATAAACAATGAACTTAATGTAATAAAGCCTAGCCTTTGTGTATATATATATATATATATATATATACATATATATATATATATATATATATATATATATATATATATATATATATATATATATATATATATATATATATATATATATATATATATATATATATATATATATATATATATAATATCCCCTGCGGGACTCGAGCCTCGGCTTGCGGCCGACGAGAGGGCTGGGGGATGTTCCCTATTCTTAGTAAACCAGCCGCGACCTGAAGACGCAGCTGGAGAAACTTAGACTAATCTGCAGGGACCTAGCAGTCCCTAACCGCTGGGCCCAGCCACGCCAACGCGCGGTCGGGCCGTCAAATATGCTGGACTTCGTCGTCGTTTCCGTCGACGGCGGTGTGAGTGTCGTGTATGTGTTTTGTGTTTCCTACCTACATATGGAGCATTAGCAACTGTAATGGGATCATCTGGGTCTAATAGAACGCTATGCGGGCGTCTGAGCTTAGTTTTAGCGTACGGGGTGTAGTCACACGCCTGTACGATAAAGGGGTTCGCGTGAGTAGCTGCGCGCTCGAAGTAGCGCCTGGACAGGCCTTTGCAGTACTCTTGAATCGATTCCAGTTCGAAGTCTCTATGAAGGTCGACATTGCGAACGAACCAGGGACAACCTGACGCGATTCGCAAGAACTTATTCTGAACAATTTGAAGGGCATTCAGTGTGCGAAAACGACACTAGCATAAGTAAGGACAGGTCTTACACAAGTTTTGTATAGTGTCAGCTTATGTCTAAGTAACAATTTACTCTGCTTGCAGATAAGAGGATAAAGCCTACTGAGAATAAAGAGAGCTTTGCTTCTGGCTCTCTTGACGTGTGAGCTAAAAGAGAGTCTGGAATCTAGGATTACTCCTAGATATTTTGCCTGTGGTTTCCAGGGAATAGGTCGGTTTAACATGTAGACGGTGGAGGCCGTTTCGTGTTTGATACGAGGAAACAGGATCGCTTCACTCTTATCCGGATTAACTTCGATCCTCCATAAACGGTACCAATCGCCGAGGGCGTCGGCAGCAGTCTGGAGTCTTTCAGTCAACAGGCGAGAATAGCGAGAAGTAGTGTATAGGACGGTGTCATCGGCGTACATCGCCAGGTGGACTAATTTTGTACGAGGCATGTCGCTGGTGTACAGTGCGCACAAGATCGGAGAAAGGGTAGAACCCTGGGGAACGCCTGCACGGACGAGGCGGGGAGAGGATAGAGTGCCCTCTACTTTGTATCGAAAATACCTATTTGACAAGAAGTCTCGTAGGATGTACACTAGACAGTGTGGTACACCGGCGGTGAGCAGCTTGAAAATCAAGCCGTTGTGCCACACTTTGTCAAAGGCTTTTGCGATATCGAGAAGAATGACTGCAGTGCTACTGTGTGCCGTCGTTCTGATGTTATAACGAGCTACATGCTCATCTCAGAGGGTGTCTAGCCAATTATCTGTCCGATATTTGGTTTCCGGCATACGGGTACGCGACCCCGGGACCTCGAGCCACCACTTTCATAACCCGATCCAATCCATGTAAGTGGTGTCCCTCCCCTATATTCCAAGTCTTTCTGCCTCTTATTCCTTTCCTTTCCTGGTTTCTCCCAGTAATGGGTTTGGAGGTCAGATGGCAATCGCTCCACAAAAAAACCACTTCGCCACTCATATGGACCGATTGGTCTTAGTCGGAAGGCAGACCCTGGCAAAAAGCCGGGACTAATGCCAGGAAGAAGAAGAAGAACGAGCTATATGCTCTACGAGGCGGTGCACTTGGTGGACAGCAGAGTGCTTTTGCCTAAAACCAAATTGCTCATTTATGAGCAAGGATTTGGCCTCTACCACTTCAGAGAGTCTAACCAAGATTATTCTCTCATAAATTTTTCCTAGACAGCTGAGTAAACTTATAGGCCTATAGCTAGATGCGAGATTCCGCGGCTTATTGGGTTTGGGTATGCCAATGACAATGGCCTCCTTCCACTCGTCCGGGAAGGAGTAAAATTTCAACAGTGAGTTGAATATCAACACTAATAGAGACACGAACTGGGCCGGAAGGGATTTTAATGTTCTGTTGGAAAGACGGTCAGGCTTTCGGGGACCGGGGACTTTCTATCTTTCAGATTTTTGATGATGACTTTGACCTCGTCGACAGAGGTCGGGCGAAGTGGCTCGCCGGTCGGGAATTATTTATCCCGGAATTCCATGCTGTTCCCGAAAAATATATAAAAAAGTTCTAAATTTAAATTATTTGAATTACTGAAGAGAAGTGAGTTAGATTTGTCACAGTCTAGTTAGATGTATAAGTAATAGTTACAAATTTACAGCTGTTATAGTAACATTCACGAACAGGAGGTAATTTAGTAGTATTTGATAGAATGCCATCTATTGATAGGTAAAACTTAAAATCATTTTCGAAAACCAATATTATGTGCTTAAAAATCTATAGAAATATTTTATAATATCTGTCAACATATGTCGTTATTCATTGAAATAAAATTTCTGCATTACGCTGGCGGGATTTTTTTATTTGTATTATTGTCGATATATCTTAAATAGTAGACCATAGATGAAATCGACGTAGTATTTAAGTATAGAAAAGTCAATTTTCATAAAAGATTGTAAAAATGTATAAATGGGTCGATTTATATAGCGTTAAGCTATCGTTATAGTTATTGAAATATACGCTATAGAACTACGCAGTGGATTTTTTGCCCGTTTGTTCCGTCCGTGTTTGTTTATTTATTCGCGAATTACTTAAAAGCCATTGACCAAAACAATGAAAATTGATGAATTTCAACATTGCAACAGTTTTCTTACAGTAAATTAATTACCGATAAAGTCGAATTACTTTAATTACTGGCATCTACTAAAGAATGAATAAATTTTGACAGCTTGACAGCAGTTTGACGAATAAATTACTTAATTTCTTTGTAATATGAGCATTATTTAAGTTCAAATAACGTTTTTTTAGTATAATCTTTTATTTTAAACATTGGCGATTGGCGACACGTAGTGTATTTAAAAATAAAAAAAATAATCAATTTACTGCTTTTAAATAAACAATAAATAGTGTTGGTATGATTTGGATTATAAATTTCAAGTGTGGGAAGTGGATATTGTATTTTTTACGCTATGGTAGAAAAACTAGAATATAATCTACTTAGACTAAATGTTAGTTACATATATGTTTACGTATTAATATATACATGCAAGAAACATATAGGTACATTGATCGTGATTTTTAATAATAGACAAGAATGATTCAAAAAAGACGACGAGAAAGCAAATCGAAGAATTGCATTGTGACATAAATATAAAAATTTTAGAAAGAACGCGATATAGCTAACTTATGCGGGCGAAGCCGCGAGGGGGTCACTAGTATTGACTAAACTCGTCATACGTACTTGAATAACAATTCGTCATTAATGTCATATTTTAAAATAACAAAGTATTCAAAATCAATCTTGCAATTTTTAATTTAATAGGGAGAGAGAAAAGTTCAAGAATTTTACAATAAATGTGAATAATCACATTCTGTATGTGTATAGAAACAATGGGACAATGTACATATTTTATAGTGATATTAATTTATAGTGTCACTCACATAAGTGGCATACTTTGTGTATAATTTATGACACTACACTACTACTATTTATATGAGATATACGGCTGTATATTAAGCGCTTCATTTTATACTATAACTTATAAGCCAAGTGGCGAGCCTAAGAGGTAAGTTAGGCGTATTATGATTATAATTTTATATATCAATATATTTTTAAATATAATGGTGATTATGTTTAGCATCTGTTATTTTAATGACATAAAAATCAAACACTCTAGGTCTAATGACTCGTTACGATTAACAATATTGCTTTGCTAATGGTCAGTGGAAAGTACAACTAATAAAAATAGATAATCTTAATTGTGCGGAACTCATTTTGTATGGAATAAATTACAGATAGAATCCCGCACATAGGTTAGGCAGAGGGAACCTAGTGTTAAGACACTGTTATTTGAGACATTGGGAATTGAGTGGGGCGGAACACGAACGCCGCACTTTGACTTGTTACCAGAGAGAAGAAAATTAATATAATTCATTCTCGCCGAGTGGGTATCGATCCCATAACCGTTGCATTTACCGTCAGACGATAATAAATATCTTACTAATATCTTATCCTTACACAATTAATAATTAATAAGCCCTTTATAATATAAAATAATAAGCTATCGAAAAATTTCATATCACAAATATAAAAAATGTGTAAAAGACAATTTAAACAAAAAATTGCACAAAAATAATAATTATAATTTTTGCTATACACAGTTTAGGTACATACCTTTATTGGAATTATTCGGACACCATTCTTAGACTTTCCATTTTTAAATGCTAGTTGGTTTCTTTTAGATTCTGGTTCATCAATGTCGGTCTGAAATTGTAAATTTAAATAGATTTTTTTATCTTTCATCGGTAAATTTTTTTTCAACTTTACATACTTACTTTTCTTAGTAAAAACATGTATTATACTTTCTATCCTGTCTGTTTAGACATATTGGGTATTGTATGACGATACCACGTCCAGTCTAAATAGACTAGGAGACCACCCAATATAATAATATTATATTATAACTTTGAATATGCTGTTGCGCCGCTTCTTTCGCTATTCCCGCTAATGATCTATGTAAGAATTTTTCAGTAGGTCCATCTCACCTCAACAGTTTTATTCAATATCCACAAAGACGCGTCGTCCTGGCACACAATGGCGTCGCGTGTTGGATGTACATGCAACGACGTAATGGCGGACGCGCGCGCTGTGTCCCCGCGACGCGTGTTGCTCGACCATTTAGACACTTTCTTATTCGGTAGCTCGTATTCTATTATCTTAGTGAAAAAATAATTTAAGCGTATTATGTACAAATTGCCAAAAAATAAATACATTACTGGTAACAAATAAATATTAGTTTTATTTATGTTCTATGAATGCATCCTCTCAACCATTTAAGTACTTTAAGATAAATTTTATAAGTATTAAATAGTTTTAGATTTAAATTTTTCCTCGAGTGGGTCTCGAACCCCAACCGCCGGACGTTGTGCCACTGCGCTTCTGCGCCATGACGGCCATAACCCATTTATCAAGGATGGTAAGAAAGATATTGTATGTACTTGCACAATGTCAATGGATGGTAAGGATGGTAATAACCATCCTTGGATATTATTTATCTTAACTTTTTTATGATTTAAAAAAAGTATAAATCTACACTTAGGATAGAAAAGCTGCGTTCAAATTTGTATGTTTTCTTTAAGTATTTTTTCTATCCTTAGTATGGATTAACATTTTAAAAATTTTAAAAATATTAAAAAAAATAGCATTCTCTCTTGCCAAATAATTGTTTTTTGCAATAATCTTTGGGTAACGTATGCAGGTATGCTAACAACGTAATAAGTTGTATAAAGCATAGAAGAATTCGACGAACGCATGGCTTAGTGGTCAGTGCGCTTGGACGTTTGCATGAGGCGCGGGTTCATATCCCGTTACATTAATTTTTTATATGTTTTCTTCAAGTACTCATTATCTTTAATAAACCTGTGGTACGGTTTTAGCTATTATACATACATTCGTATATACTTATTTGTTAAAACAATAAAAATTAGTTGCTAACATTTTTGATATACTAAAATTTTAATACTTTTATCCTTTAGATACTGCAATTCGGACCCACTTACCTTTTGATCAACATATGCAACTAAAACATTCTCCAATTTGTTATCAATTGTCAAAGCAGAGGGTACACATTTATATTTAGGTAAAGACACATAGTATTTAAATTTCTTTGATTTTTTTATCCAAACTGCTATGTTGCCTTGTGTGTCAGCTACCACTAAATATATTGAATCAGATGGAGTATCCTTAGAGACTACTAAATGCAAAACCGATTTTGATTTTAGATCTGAAAATAACAATTTTAAAAGTATTATATATTATATATATGAAATCGATTTGCTCGGGGCTTCGCGGTTTAAGTAAACTAAATTACAATCGTTTCGAAATATTATACAAAATTGTACATAATTTCCTTTCAAATTACACAATCTATTTTTCAAAAAGTAAATACATATTTATAAGTTAATAAAAAAATTTTATATTATATCCAATATTTTTGAAAGTCAACCTTTTGCTAGTTTATCATATCGCAACATAATTTTAACACCATTTCAAGCATTTATGCCAACCAAACTGCCTCAGTGGTCTAGCCAATAATATTATATATAATAAATATATATAATATTGTTTAAATAAAATTTTAAAGAAGCCTTACATTCTTCACAGCATATGGTTTGTATAACCACGGCTCCTGCTTCAGGGTCAACCTGCAATACTTTTATTTCTCCTGCTGCATATGCAAGCATTGTTCCAGAGTCGGCAGTGAATGCCACACGGTCACAACTTAGAACACCCGTCACTAGCACTTTTGATAGTGAAACATTAGTTGTGTCTTCATCCTATAAAAATTGTAGAAGCAGACATTTAAAGAAAATACATACCTATTGCAAATTACCAAATGATAGTTTACTTTTTATCTGAAAATATATTTTTTAAGAAACATCATGTCGATGTTACATATGTATATAGTTTACTACTACTATTCAGACAACATACCTATTTTTCATATTAATTTCTCACATACTTATTACTTGCCTTTCTTATGTGGGTATATTAAATATTTTGTTTAGACTTTTCTTGTTTTTTTTTTATTGTAGGCAAAGTAAAGTAAACATAGGATATAATATTAAGAAACTCCCTTGAGTGGCACAACTTAACACCGCACTATGTATAATGTTTGCATATTAGATCAAATTTGAGAATATCGAAGATTGTAATGTTATCTAAATATTTACTTACATATTCTAATTTTAACATTCTCATATTACTGTCTGTAGAATAAACAATTATTTCACCACTTGGAGACATTTCACAGCATTTAATATGTCTGTTCCCTTTCGTTTCTAATGAGACTAACATCACTGGTTGTTCTGTAAGTTTTAGATTCTGTTTTTGTTTCTTAAATGCATTATTGATATTATTTTCCACAGAATCTATTTCTGATTCTTGTTCCAATTGATTATAAATATCTTTTTGTACATTTTGTGTCACTTGAAAATTTGTAATTGTCACATTGCCTTTATTGTTAACTGCATAGGTACCAAGTTTCCAAACCTCAAGATAATTACTATATCTGTAACAAAAAAAATAAATATATTTGGCTTCAAGTTTCACCAACTTTTAAATCTGCCAGAGGCTGAAACTGATGCCCCATGTTATTAAAATAATCTTATTTCAGTTTTAATATAGTTACTTTTTGAAATTACCTTAGAAGCAATAATTTTTTATGAGCACATACTGATGATCTAGAAGCTGGTATCATATGAGGAACCCTCATTACCCATTTTGGGGGGTAACTTGAAAGTGTCAAATACCCATCTATTCCTACTGACACTAGTTTATCTCCATTAAGGACAAGAGCTCTGTAAATATTAATATAGATTTACACACACATATCTAATATAAATTATAAACACTAGATATTCTGTCTACCAATATTACAAAGAAAAGTTACCTAACATCATGTTCATGGATGTGTCTTTGAACATTTTTCACCCATTGTGAGCTTGCTTCCTTCCCTGTACTGGTATTATTAACTTTGACAAAATTTACAATCACTGGATCTACACCACTACAATATAACTTTTTTTCATCATCGGATACTACTATTGATAAAATGTTTGATTTATGGGTCTTAAAAGATTCTATCTGAAAATATTAATAGTCATAATTAGTGTAACATTTATATATGAATATAATATATTGGTAAAAAATATATTTATATATTCATTATACCTGATCTCCTAGATTGCTATCCCAGAAAGTAAGTCTTCCCATACTATCACCAGATACAACAACATTATTCGATAAGACAGCAAGACACCATACAATAGTCTCTTTTCCTCTTCGACTTACAGATATTCTACAAGTTGCATGGCCACTTTCAACATTCCATATCCTAATGGTATCCACAGAACCTAAAGAAAAAGTTACATTTAATACAATGAATTAGAAATTCTATTATTATTTGCACTATAAAAGCAATAAGAGTTACCTGTTACAAGCACTGTACCAGTATAATCAAATTTACAGCACATAATTCGACCTTCTTGCTTATCAAAAATTCTATTATATACAATTTCTTCATTTTCTGTAGAATATAAATTAATATAGCCCTGCTCAGTTCCTACAGCAACCAGTGTATTTGTGTTATTAACATCAAGGCACCATGCTGCATAACCAGTTAGCATTATAGTTGTTTTGATAGAAAGAGTTTCCAAGTCCCATTCCAGTAAAGTACCACCTAGGCCTGTAGACAACAATCTTTGATTTACCCAACCCAGTGCCTCCACTGAAGTATTTTCTGCACCTGGTATAGACTTTAACAGGAATGGAGCGTAATTTAAATCCCAAATTTCAATAGTGGCATCCTGTCTGTAAAAATAAATAACCTCTATATATGTACTTAAAGAAATAATTTCCCACCAAAGTAAAATCCATACCTAGCTAACGATAGAAGTTTGTTACTTTTGTTGAACGAGACACAATTAATTGTTTCTGGTTTGGGGTTATAGTATCGCACTCGGTGAAGTTTACAAGCCATTATTTATATTTAAAATGTGATATACTAGAAATAATACTACTGAGAATATTCAAAATAATTCTTAAACACTAAAAATTTAATTTGTGAGTCGTAACCTCATTATAAACACATGAACATAAAGCATGAGGGCCAGAGCATGAATATGTTTTGGTAATTGGTTTCTGATAATTACAATTGACACTTGACAGCTTTAAGATGAAATGGCTTTCGTAGAATGTAGATATTTTTAACAAATAAAATGCTTTCACCAATGCTTTATAAATTTATTAGGATACATATTATTTTATTATTCAATTACTGAATATTGATGTATTTCTTTTGTTTTTCATTGGTTAATAAGCATTAAGTATAGGTTCCAGTATATACATTAGAGTATATTAAGGCTCGTTACGAAAAACAGATATTAATCGTAAAGAATTAATTGTATATTTAATTTTAAAATGGTTTAAGTAATCAATTTATAGAATTAAATAATTTATAATTTTATATAAATAAATTATTAATAAAAAAATATTAATAACAATAGTTGGCATTTGAAAATAAAGTAAAACAATAAAATAAAAGGTTATAAATAATTAATAAAAATAAAATAGCCTTTATTCAGATCTTGAATAGGGAAAAGTTACATTTCGCAACCTTAATAACTAAGATTTACAGACGGTTTTAAACTATTCTAGGATTTCCTGCTTTAATTTTTTACAGATCTGTTTGCCAGTCAGCAAAGGCCTTTTTTTTTTTTTTTCTTTGCTGGGAAATGCCTTTTACGCAGTCCACCCATGTGATGGGTTGGGTTACTGTGGGACTCATCGGTACAGTACAGTACTCGATACTACCCACTAAAACCCAGCGGAACCCTCTTCACCTCTGTGAGATGCCGTAGGATCGGTTGAGCATTCTACTACGACGCCTCGGTGACAGGCCCGCCTGCTACGAGCCACCATTGTCGTTACGGTTCTCTGAGGTTCCAAGGGTATCTGGAGCCTCCACGACTTGAAAGAGGAGGATCACAAGAATCCCGCAGTATCCACTCTAGGGTAGGGGGAGTTGGACTTCTTGAAAGTGCCTTCTCCGTCTCCTTGACCTCCGGCGGCGGAGAGGGTTTACATTTGCACTGGACTCACGTGCCCGCTCCGCGGCCTCCTTCAATGCGACAACAGATTCGCAGAAGGAGACCATCGCAGACCAGCTTCTCTCACAATCCAGCATGGCCCCTATCACATTGGAAAGAGAGAGGTCACCACCCACTACAGTCATCAAAGCCCAGCGTTGTGGGGCCCATGCGGGGCATTCGGTCAAAGTGTGTTGTGCCGAGTCAACTGGCGCGTTGCACTCATGACACACCGGCGACGGCTCCCGACGTGCAATCTGATGCAGGTATTTGCCGAAGCAACCAGCAAAGGCCTCCTCCAACTAAAATTAAGTAATAATGAAATAATACATGGGTAAGCGACAGTCCTTTCTTCCATTCTTCCTACTTAACTAGTTTGAGATTCTTGATGTTTTAGAATAAGAACATTTATGGCAGCGATAAAACAGTTTAGTTTCTTGACGTACTTGATTTTTATTCTTTATAGTTGGAGGGTTGTGGTCTCTTTCTTTGTGGTCGAGGACCAGTCGGCTTGGGGGAGAAAATAAAAGGTTAAAGGGTATCAAATAAATAATAAGTCCCTTATAAATTATAAGTTTAAGAACCAATTTAAAGTAACTTGTAAATAATAAAATAAAAATCTAAATTTTTACACTTTAGTCACGTGGCACGAAACAGTTGTTTTTGTTTTCCTTATTTTATGACTATTAGGTGTGCCAATTAAGCAAAGTTATTGCCAACGATACTTAAAATGGAGAAACACCCTCTGCAGAGTGGACACTTAAATATAAATAAAAAACAACACTTACTGCATTAACGGTATAAAAATAGAAAGTCTTATTCGATACGCCACTACCACCTGAATACACATAAAACACACACATAAAACAAAAAACCTTCCTACGTAAATACAATATTTAAACTGCACCATAATTTTAAACTTAGGAAACCAACACGCACCCCCCCAGCCTTTCGTGCATATTGTCTAGCCAGTGGCTAGGGAGGAGCTAATTTGTTAGCAAAATTGTTAAGCTATTGAGCGGGGAGGGTTTGGACAACATTAATGGAACGACTAAATCTCTCTCTGTCTATAATGTTATTCCATACAATAGTAGAAGGAGAACGAGGGCTATGGCATTCACAAAACTTGGTCTACTCGAGTTACTTATTTATGTCCATTGTCATATAAGTTGCGTATGACACTTTAGTACTAGATCACTTGTTGACAGAATTAGTGTATTCCTAATTGGAAGAATTGGAAAGCTGAATTTTCTTCTGAGTGGAGCTTTTCTTAGGAATATAGGATCTGCAGAAGTCAAAATAGTGGAATGAAATCCTTCATAACATAGGTTCTGCTTCATAAGCAATAGGTTCGGTCCATTTTACACGAACACTACTATTATACTGTAGGAAGCGGACTGGGCGCATACAAAATTTGACCTACAAGTTACAACAGATATGAACACAACTTATTACCTTAGCATATAAGAATTTTGATGCAGCGTGAGGAAGAACGCATGGCTTAGTGGTCGAGTGGGTTCAAATCTCATTGCGCTCAAATTTTTATGTGTTTTTTTATTATATTAAATTTGAATTATTGGGGCAAATACTTAACATAATTTATATTTATCAAAGGTCCCATAGTCACTAATGAAAAGTCAAAGCTTTTTGAAATCTTGTCAAATATCCTTTTATAATTTACTTTAAATTTTGTATATGGTAATAAAAAAAATGTGCTTTAATTTAATCTATATTTTTTATGTCCATTTTTTTTGTATATACCACGAATCGGTATATCATTTTGTTATCTGTGAAGTGATTTTTCTGCGATGGTAGTAAAGTTGGTATGTTAATTTTCGTCAAAAGAATTTCTGATTTATATAGAGTTATTTACATATAGTGCTGCTGGAAATTTAGTGTATAACAATGGGCGATGGACAAAGTGAAAATCAACCACTTTTGAGGGATGGTAAGTAAATATATATATATTGTTTTGACAGCTGATGATTCAACTAAAATTTATTTGTGTTTTTTGTTGCTAAACAATGCACTATATAAAAATAACCCGATTTGTATCTAGCAAACTAGCCAGTTTTTAACGATTGTGTAAGTTAATCAAAGTGAAGTAACAGTAACGTATGCTACTATTTTCACGTCAAGTTTTGGATTTATTGTTACAGAAGAGGAGAATGTCAGCACAATCTCACCTATTGGACCTGACGAGCTTCCTCCACCGTATCAGCAAGCAGGCCTACCGATGGTATCATGTCGTGTATGTCAAGCTATGATAGATATATCAGGAAAAAGAGAACAACATGTTGTAAAATGTTCAGATTGTAATGAAGCTACAGTAAGTCAAATTAGTTTAAAACATAATTATCAATATACTTGTTTATACTACTGCAGTTCATTTCAAAATATGACACTTTCTAAGTGCTTGAATTAACCTGGTTGAAGATATAGTGGATTATATTAAAACAATTAACATAATGTAATAAAACCTATAGCCTTCCTCGATAAATGGACTATCCAACACAAAAATATATTTGTTAATCTGATCTAAATCTTTAAGCACTTATTGAAATAAGAAATGAAATTCTTGTAAAAGACAGATACACTACTTATGTAATTTAGTTATATCAATATAGAAAGTCATTAAGTAATACCAATACAAGATTTAAAGTATGTTATTAATGTTTTAAAGTGTTATTAAAATGTTTTTTATTATCTTTTAGTAGCTATTCATCTACAAAATGATTAGATTATAATTATAACTTAATTGGTTAGAGCACTTGGATTTATAACAGATAAATAAAAGATTTTGTTAAAATAGTTATTGATTCACTGTTACAGCTATAATAAAAAAAAATATTAATTTAAAAGTAGCATACTGTGTATATGCTGACTATAAGTGCACTGATATATTTGATGACTTATAATATTTATTTCAATATATGCAGAAAGTGGGAAACAGAGTATCCTGACATGAGATTCTCTCTTACCTAATGTTCTGGGCAAAAGCATGATAATTGAAGACCAATTGTAATGTATTTAATTTTTGTTACCTAAATTATTAAAATAATTTATACCCATTTGCAGCCAATAAGAAACGCGCCTCCAGGTAAGAAGTATGTGCGTTGTCCATGCAACTGTCTACTGATATGCAAGTCCTCATCTCAGAGAATTGCATGCCCACGTGCAGACTGCAAGAGGATCATAAACCTGGCGCCCACACCTGTCACACCACCAGTACCCACTTTACCTGGGATGTGCAGGGTGATTTGTATACATTGTCAAGATACATTTTTAGTAAGTAGACTTATTTATTTTTTAAGTTTTTTGGTTTTGCATTTTATGTCAAGTGGTAATGAAAATATTTTAAAATTTTCAGTAATTCAGTCTAGTATGACTTTTTTCCATTATTTTTTATTGTTTTATAATGATCAAAAGTAATTTAATGCACACTTTCAATGTCATATATAGGAACTATTGTATTGTTGTTGTTGTTGTTGTTTTTATAATGGATGATAATAATAGAAAAGTATCCAATAAAAATATCAGTGTCCTTTTCTTGAACTAGAAGAGATGTTTTCTTGCCTATTACTTTTATTTAAATCAAATTTATGACTAAACATTACATGAACACAAGTATTATTCTTATACTACTAAACATGGCTTTTATTATAAAAGTTAAATAAATTGTAGGTACCACCCTAATAGCATTAAGAATGAAAAACAATATAATATATCATACCTATCTCTCAAGTTAACAAATAATTCAAATACATTCACAAAATTATTCACTGAGTTTGTTTTAATTACATTATCAATTTCATAATAAAACCACAATAAAGTAAAACCACATAATCATCTCTAAGGTCTGTCATATGAGACATTTGCATGCAATTGTCATTTTTTTCTTATTATATGAAGATTATATTTATATGAAGTATTGTATAGGAACCTATTGTATCTGCCCATTATTCAGAACTGGGAATTCCAATGTTTGATCATTTTGGTCCTTGGTCAAGATCAAAACAATGGGACTGATTTTCTAGTTCATCTTCATTGTGTTTCAATTCCTTCCCACTTTATCTCTCTCTCACCTTTACTAATTGATCATGTGCCTATGGCATACAATGCCTTTCTGTGTTTTAATTCTGTAACTGCTAGGATCTTGTTTTTCCAATTATTCAGGTTATCTATTTAAGTGTATAGCTCCTACATAACATTATAGATCATATAGTTGATATATCATTTTTTTCCTGTATCTATTTCTCTCTGTTCTTTCAACAGGGTTTTCTTTCTTTCTTTGCCTAGTACCAGTATCAGAATGCACTGTGGCTGTTCTTAATTGCTTTAACTAGTTTGTGGTTGAACAAAGCGTTACTTGTGTACTTAGTAGTAATATTCTGCAACTTTTTTAACTTGTTTTTTACAGTTTGTATCGTTTCGTCGGCTTTAGCCATTAGTTATTAGGTTACAAAAATCTCATAAACTGTTTTGAAATAAATGGTGACTCGAGAGTTTCACATAGTCCATACTGTGCAAATATTTATCTTAATTGTTTCAAAAACGATACGCAGGTCCTAAGCTAAAACTATAGCAAAGGGCCTAAAGAAAACATAAAAAAATGGAACGTAGTCGGATTTGAACCCGCGCCTCATGGAAACTTTCTATTGGGAGATTTTCACAAATTTCCGCTACCCGAAGATTATTGCAAAGAACAGTCATTTGGCAAGAGAGAGAACTCTCCCTACAGAGATGCTAACAACGTAATAAGTTGTATATATTTTAAGCTCGTTATATGCTATAAGAATTTCGACGCAGCGTGAGGAAGAACGCAGGGCTTAGTGGTCATTTTCTATCATTAGTGTGTATTAACACTTAAACACTTAAACACTAATTTAAATATAGGAAAAGGCGTAATCCACTCATAAGTTGACAATATTGAGCCAAAGTTATATATGGCCACCACACATAGCTTCGCTAGCTTTGTTGGCAAAATAACACAATTACCAATCAAAGCACAACCATCTTGTACACTCAGCTTCATGCGCTGAAGTATATGTAAATCTTCATCTCATCGAAACTCTTAATATATACTGTACAACCCGACTCAGAACATCATATACATTTCCATGTTTGTACATGATTTTGTTATCACATGCTGAAAATGCTAGGCAGTACAGCTATAATAAGTGAGGTATATTCTTGAAGAGTTAAAATTCTTAGTAAGGGCCAGGATTGGTTATAATAATAAACTCTTGACCCATAAGGTAATTGTATTTTATTTAATTTTAATTGCTATTTTGTCAATCTTGGCTATTTGTTTCAATTTCAATCCCCTTTTCCATAATGATATGATATATAAAAATATAACACTACACCGATCCCATTTTCAGTCTATTTCCAATTAGTTTTCTTATAGAACAATTTATTAAGATGTTCTAGAAGTCTTATGATCCTTATGCGGGATAAAACGTTCATAGAAATTATAAAATCCCAAAAACGCCTATATTTGTACATTACTAGGCACCGGATTATTAACAATTACCTTAACTTTACTAGCAACGTCAAAATCAAACACTATTTCGTGCAAATCTACATTTTATTTACATCGTTATTTAACCGAAATCCTTCCTTCGCTATACAGTTCAACACAACGTCCAGACAATTGTACATTTCATGAGAGCGTCCCGTTATAATAATATCATCTAGCAACACTGCTAACAATGACAACATAATACTTTGTAAAATTACATTTATACAAACAATTACTAGACTAGCCTTCACACCAAATGCCAATCTGTAAACTGCAAACGAACCTTTATACATGTTTAATGTCAGCAATTTGGCAGTCTTATCGTAGACTTTTACATAAATATATCAAAATCGAGAGGTGAAATACTTTCCCATGATTAATTAGGCGAAAATCTCACAAAAGCATAACAATGCTAATGATTTGGATAGGTATCTGATTTTATTCCTTGATTTACGGTGCCTTAGTTAACACCACACAAGCGTATGTTCCCATTCATTTTAATAATTGGTACAACCAGAATTACTCATTTTGATTAGGGAATCGGCTACAAAATTCCATATGCAACCATGTTGTGTATATATTTCTTTATAAAAGTCCTTAAGAGCATACAAAACCGGTTGTGACTTTCGAAACTTTGGTATAGCGTTTGGTGACAGCTTTATAGATACTGGTTTCCGACGATATATTCCTAAACTGGATTCAGAAATATATTTATATTTAATTAACAAGTTTTCACATTCTGTAACTGTATTTATATTGTTTATAAAAATGTTTAAAGGACAAAACCAATCCCGACCGAGTAAATTAGGACCATTCCCATGACCACTATAACAGTTCAACTTATACTAAAAGTTTTATACTGGTGTTGAATGTTCAATTGACCTAACAATGTCATAGGTATACCAGTCCATATCGATGAATGTATAGATAACGGCTGTAATTGATTCTTTTGAGAAATTGGGAATCTATTAAATGTATCCTTAATAATCAAAGAATATGAAACACCCGAGTCCACCTGCATACTTACACTGACACCACACACTAACACCAAAGTAAAGGCGTTTCTCGTTAATAATTATATTTTTCTTCGCATGAACAATAAATCATATTCAATAGTTCTTTCAATTTGTCCACTTCAGCCGCATAATTACTAATTCTACCGTTACCCTGTTTTCGTTTTAGTGTGCATTTTTCAATGTGTTCTTTCTTGTTATTGTAATAACTTGTATTGATAATCGAGATACGCTTGCTTGACAATTCCTATACTTTTTACCACATCTGTAGCACAAACGATACTTATTATTTATGATTATATTTGACTAATTTTCATTGACAGCTTCTGTATCCGTAGCTTTTCCGTTTGTTTTATTATAAATTGCAATATGAAAGGATATCCCAGTTGATTACATAACGGTTACGTCTTTAATTATCATCTCTATCGCAATCATCTCATCTATAACTTCTAGGTAACTTAGCTTGTTCCGTTTCAATAAATCAAATTTGTGTTTTTCGTCGCGCATGCCACTCCGCACACAAGGCGATCTCAAAGGTTTCGCTCCAGATTAACAAAATTACAACAAACACCTATTTCCCTTAACTCTGTATTATAATCACTCGCATTTTCACCGTCCTGTTGAAACGTTTGTAAAACCTGTATGTCATAGTAATTTCATTTGTTTAAATTGTGTAATATTTTGCTAATATATCTGATTTCATATGTTTGTAACGACGTTACTAACGCTGCTAATAAATGCTTTTCTTGATTCATCCGTAACAATAATGTTCGCAATGAAACAGTCATTAAATCTGTCTATGTAATGTCGAAAGTCTTCAGTCACGAGCTGTACTCTTGGAACTTTATCGTTGAAACAAGTAATGTATTTAAATATAATAATGGCAACGAGTATTTTAACCACTTTAATAACAAACATTACATCACGAGTGGCATTACTCCAATAACTCTACCTTAACATGAGTTAAGGTGGGTTAAAGTAACTTATAAAAGTAAAATAAGACGTTGGTACCCTAATAGCATTAAGAAAAATGTAACACATCATATTACACTAATACTACCGAGATTCTAAGTTAGATAGTTCAATTATTTACACATAGTGACCTATTTAAGTGATGTAGGTCGGTAAGCCGACTCCCGCTTGGTCTCTTCTTCACTGATTTAATTAAAGTACAAGGAAAGTAGAAGTCATTAGTATAGTCCACACTGGGCAGTCCTGTCGGCGTATAATATTTCCTACAGCTTAGCGTAATTGACTTGGATAGGTTTAAGTCCTTTCTTCGACCTGTCAGTATCAAACTTAATGTTCTGTCCTTATGTACCCGTAACCTCTGGCCTAGAAAACATATAAAAACAGCAATACATTTTAAAAATATTTTTTGGATAAAAAAATTAATTTCCTTTTTTTATTTGCTTTTTTGCTACTTTTCTACTGCTCAACTGGCGACGTGAAATTCGACACACTTATAGTTTGTAATAATAAAATTACTTTTGTTATGAAGTAGAAAACCGCTATACTATTATTACTTCTTCATATCAATATCAAGTTATGAAATCACCATTCACATAACATGCAACTTCCTACACGTTTGTAACACAGTATGAAATAAAAGTGTTAAATAAGTAGGCATATTACTTTGTATCGATTTATCCGTCTTCGCCTTATTGGATGTTATGAGACCAAACCAATTACAAAGGAATCGAACCTATATATGTGTTATTTGATTTTTATATAATTAATTTAATAAATGCTATAAAAATAAGAAGCAACAAAGTATGCTGATAATGTGTATAATTATTAATTATACACATTATCAGCATACTTTGTACATAAGTTGATATAAAAGTCCATCAAACAAGCGAAAAAAATATTAATTTTTGTAACAATTTTTTTTAAAGATTTTTTATTTATGTTCAGTAGACGTAATTTGTCCTTTGTGTTCTACCATATCTTGGTATTTCTTGACTAGCTTGATTCCTTAATATATTAATAAATATCCACAGCTATTCAAGAAAAAGGAAAGAGCCATAGGTTCTTATCAAATCCGTTTTTCCTACGTGCACATTTAAAAAGATTTTCTTACGGCAAACTATTCGCAAAAACAAATTTAATAGAGATTAAATTGACCATTATTCTGAGATTCCAAATGAGAATTACACTTTTCCAGTCCTTAAAACCTACAATTTAAGGAAAATTATTATTCATATTATATATGTACTTTAACGTATAAGTTTACCATCTCACAACTCATTAAGTTAGCTCTGTACATAAATCCGTAAAGTACTTACTTCATTTAAGATTTTCATTCACAACCGATTTTCTTATTTCACCCTTATTATGGATGTACTAGATTCGTAATTCTTAAGCAAATAGTTTTAGCTTCATCTAGGCAACATAGTTTATTTAAAAGAAATAACTTTTAATTTTGAAGAGCTTAAAATGTAAATTAACAAAATCGGTCAATTTTATGATTCACCTTAATAAATGAATTCATGAAATATTTTCTATAAACATAATTTCAATAGACGTCATTATCATAGATGTCATTATTGATCATAGTACAGCTATTCATTGCATATCACTGTTGGCTATGAGTTTTTTAAATCGCCTTAATCTATATAAAATACCTTTTTATAATTAAGTACTAACTAGGATATTTTTTTCGTATTAAAAATTATTAATTTGACGAAGCACTTTGACATTTGCTAATTGTCTTGTGAATTGAATGAAATATAAGAATAGTAATAAAAATTTTGCTTAGACATGCCTCAACTTTAATATGAATGTTTCTCTCTTATATATGACATTTTGATTATTTCAGTATCAACTGCTGAAAAATGCGCCAGTACGCTGCCCTCATTGCCGGAAGGTGTCCTCCGTGGGAATTGGTATGAAGCGGACGAAAGGTATAAAGTTTTCTGTACTAGCTCTAATAGTGTTCGCCATCGCTCTAGGAGTCACCCTGGGAACGCTTTCCGTGGCCAAGGCTCACGGCGGGGGAATCTACGTAGCGTATGTAGGCGCTTTCCTACTTGCTTTCGTTCTCGCCAGCCGCGCTATATACTATTTCGCTATGAAAGTAAGCACCATCGAGGGCCCCATGTAAGCCTCCGAAAGGCCGGCGGTCGGTTTTTGTGATAGTATGACTAGGTAATATCTCGATTCCATATTGCATTATGTATACACATATTATATAGGATTTATTAGATAAATTGCCTAACCCTTTATATTTGTAAGACAGTGTTGGTTTTCAATTTAACATTGACATAAAGTCCTGACACTACTAGTTGCATGGAATTATATAAGTACATATAACGTTTTACGTGTTGACGTTACTGAAATATCGAATCGGTGAATACACATTAGTACGCATTCCGAAATTAATAATATAATTTAACACTACACATAGAAAAGATGTTTATAGTGTTTGATACAGTTGGATGTGATTTATACGATTCAAATGTTGGCTATTGGCTATTGGCTTTGTTATATTTAGTTGTTTACACATTATAAGTTCAAGTTATTTAAATATCGGTTACCGACAGTTTATCACAGATCACTCTATTGTGAGTACATAAAGTATAATATTTATTCATGTAAAACACATTTTATGAAAATTTGTAAAAAAAAAATTGCCTAGCGCCTCAAATAGTCCTTTCGATTTTTTTAAAACAAGTCTAATTAGGTTTGCATATGTTTTGTTTACGCATGACCATAAACTTTTCAATAAAGCATACTTTGGCTTGTGATATGCTAAAATTTGGAAAATTTATGTTAAAAATTTAACCCAAAAACATATTACAATTATATTGTTTTCAAATTTTTTTTTTTATTATAAATTTTCAATTACTTTTTATGAAAACGTGTTGACTACTCATGGAAGTCGACGCTTACAATATTTTTTTATAAAATTAATTGAAAGAAATTATTAAACTCTACTAAGAAATAAAAATTATTATAATTATTTGTTCATCCATTTTTGGTAAATACATTTTTTACGTTTTTGCAATAATATAGTCTTCAAATATCATTGTTTAATAGCGAATAAATTTTGGTTAAATTCCTCCTAAAATGCTAATATTCAATTTGAATGTTCATTCGTTCATAAATATGGGTTTTGGACACATTCTTGTATTGTATCAACAATATCATGGTTCATGGTTATGTATTATCAAAAAATAGTATTTATTAAGAAATTATCAAACAATTTGTATTCACGTTTAATTTCAAGTTTCACCGCTTTTAGTCTATGCTCATGACAAATGTGCCATTTATCAATACTTATGTAACTTTCTATAGTAATGCATAGCACATTTTTGTATTATTCTATGGTGATGGTTTCATCACTAATAAATTTTTATAACTTACCTAACAGATATTTCTGATCCCGTTTATATAATAAGAATCTGCTATGTATTTAAGTGAGTATGAAACAGAGGCATTGTAAATATCTGTACAGTAATTTATCTGGAACTTATCAGACGGTGATGAAATTTTTTTAACCAAAAGTGAAATATATATGAAATTATGTTAAAAGACGCATACAATACATAGGAGTGTATGTAGCCTAAGTTCAACATTACAGATAATTATTATTGGCAATAAAACGTTCATTACATATATTTCTTTTTATTATTAAATAGCTTATCATAGGTTAGTGGTACTAAATTTAAATTCTATTAGATATATCTCGGAGCTTCACTTTCGGGATCGCTTAATGTTTACAACTATTAAGTACCTATACAATATATTTTTAACCTATATTTTCATTGCTTGCTCATTCTAGCTACTATGTTAAATATTAAATTGTATTACAGTTATATCATAAATAAATATTATATAAATGTTTTCATTTTCTCTTGAGATTTTTTGAACTCAAAACGAAAGCCTCTCAAATAATTTTAATTTTTAAAATATCTAATTTAGTAATTGCACTTTTGATTTTATAATTTTATTTTGATATTTTTTGCATCCTGTATATATGTTTTGTTGTTGCAGAAGACTGTATTATTGAGATTAATGGACGAAATTGTCAAATGTGTTTTTATGTTTTTTGTAGCCTACAGGGTACATAGCCATTGTTTCTGTAATTGGTTTATTTTTAAGAATTGTAAAAAGTATAAACAACTAAAATAAAGTGAATGTTACTATTTATTTTCTATGATTGAAATATAATCTCAAAACATTATATTGTCTGTAACATCTATTTACAAGGAATTAATAAAATATTACAAGCGTTTCTTTAAAGACAAACTTTTATTTATGAATAATTAACCATTGATTTTATATTTTGGACCGTCGTAGCTCAGCGGCACAGCGTCTGCCTGCAAATACGACGATTGTGGGTTTGACTAGCAATATGCAGAGATGCATGTGCAATATGGGAGAGTATGCATTATTTTCATTTTCCTCTCTCTGGTTGTTACCAGATGGGCGACGTTCAGTTCCGCCAATCAACACTCAATATCTCGAAAGACGAAAACCGGAGTACGGTGTCTTAACACAAGGTTCCCTCTGCCTACCCTGCTATATTGTGGGATTAAGGGTGAAATATCTATACTATATCTAAAAATATGAATAAAGAACATATATTCATATCAAATATGTTATAATCTTAATAAGTTATTAAGCATACTTAAGTTGTAATGTTGAGCCCAATGAGTACAACAGAGCTTCTATCTATTTACATTTCTCACACTCGATAGAAATACTTATTTGTCATAAAATTTCAAAAAGCCAATAATACCTAAAAAGAATCTTTTATTATTATCTGCAGTGACATCTATACCTTACTAGAGGTAATTAAAAGAACATAAGATAAATGTATTTTTTTTACATTTCTTGCCATTATTTTTTTGTCATAAAAAACTAATACCACATTTATAGTTTGGGCAAATTTGTATCAAAACGGAATGTAAAAGAAACAAATGTTTAATATTTTAACAATATTTATAATAGTAGGGGAGCCCGAGATGCTAATTTGTAGTTATAAACCGTAATAAGGAGTTATTGGATTGACAAGATTCGATCTTAAAACGAAGAAAATTATATGTCAAGTTTGTCATTTTAGTGGGGAGGAGAGCAACTACAAATTTTCAAAAATTGAAAAAAAAGAATCGATTCAGATGGAAGTACTCAAGTGTCAGACATTCGCTTTGTCTGTCTGATAACCGAGACATATTTATCTGCCGAGTAATTAGGTGAGGGGGTAAGAAAGTTACTCGAGCGTGTCAGATATTCAGAGGTAATGTGACCACGAAGAAGTGACCTATATAAATAACTCACGAAATAGATGCGACCACAAGCCGTGACCGATTTTATAATATACCTATAGGTACATAAATACTCGAGCGTGTCAGATTTTTAAACAGACGTTCAACTTGATGTTCTAGTCATCGTCGTAGTCATCCCTAATGGTAATCTGACATATATATTGAGGAATATACTTAATCTGATATTTTTTTTTCTAATTACAATGCAATTCTATAATTTATTAATACGAAAATTATACAAATAAGTATTTTAATCTTCATCTTCACTGGATACGTCTTCAAAGTTGATTTCAACTTGGTCAATTTCTTCGTCATCTTGTGTTTCTGTAAGCAGAAATAGTATATAAACTTCACATTTTACAAACTATACAAAAAACGTATCTCAATTTAAACTATCTTCTAAAATTTCAGGTGTTATGACGATATCTTCGTACCTATGCTATATAGTAATAACCTGTAAAGTAATAATAAAATAACTGCTAAGATAAGCTAGAGCGTGTTCAAATTCTCTGCATTAGATATATGCTTGACTTGAAAAAAATCGAAAATGTATTTGATCGTAATAAGCTTCAATAGTTCACAGTTCGGGACTGTCGATATTTCCATCTCCTTCCTGTGTACTGCCTATTACATTTTTTCCCCGACAACCCTTCTATATATAGAGCATATTATGTCTATCTTCTAAGAATAACCAATAGTGACAATTTTATGTTGTACAAAGTACAAAAAATAAAGAAAAGGATATTTACGAAACTATTGTAAGCAATACAACATTATTCCTAATCGAATTAAATACTTGATTGAAACTGATTACTTGTTTGAAATAAATCTTAAAAAACAGGTGAAGAGGACAGGGCGTCGTGCGTGCGAAAGAAATATAGGGAGTTGCTATTTTACATATGAAATAATATAATAATAATAATAATAAAATTTGCCTTTTTATAAATAATTCTAGATAATTTTGATGACGTGAAGATTAGAGGAGTGTAGTGTTTATATGTATTAAATAATTATATATTTATTATTTAGTAACTTACAATATATAAATAAGCTTAAGTAGATTTAAATAGAGTTACGACAATTGTCACTTTTTGCAGATCATATAAACTTTATAAATGTATGGAAATACAGATTTGTAATATTTTGAGGGAAAGCGTAATTACTGTAACCACTGCATTTAAAAACTGGTTCTTACTTTGAAAATGCATAACTTAGTTAATTTCACGCCCATTCTTTATATAAGAGATGTGTTCCTTCACCGTTCAACGTTCAACCATGTCAAGTCACAATCTAATTTGTATACACACTGCAAAGAAATATTACTTTTCACTGGTTTCAAGAATTGCCACACTTATTTTGTTAAGTCCAATTCTAACAAAAGTAAATTTTAGGTTTAAAACTATATATGTAATAAAGGGATAGAAAAGTCAATTCTGTACATTAAAGATTTTAAAAAAATATTGATTGAATCGGTTAATATATCGATAATAGAAGCTAAAAATCCACTGTCTCTCTGTCTGTTTTTTTGTCGTCCAATCACGCAAAAACTACTGGACAGGAATGAATGAATTTTTGTATAGTAATAGCTTATAGTCATAGAACCGATGGCCGTTGGGGCGGAAAGGTTCTTGAGTGGCGACCACGAACTGGACGACGCTCGGTGGGCAGGCCTACTTCGAGGTGGACCGACGATTTGGTTAAGATCGCCGGAAGCCACTGGATGCGGGTAGCGCGGGACCGATCGTCATGGAGATCCTTGGGGGAGGCCTATGTCCAGCAGTGGGCGGAACAACGGCTGTAATGATGATGTTGATGATGATGAATAGCTTACAGTCCCGCTTAAATTATAGTTTTTATCCCGGCTTTACATGCCGTTCCCGGAAAGTAAATGAAAAAGTAATAAAATTAAATTATTTAAATTACTGAAAAGAAGTGAGCTAGATTTAGCATGCTAATAATTCATAGTCTTAAACAATTTATATAGGACAGATTTTATCCTAATGTGCAATGCAAACGTCGAACGAAAGTTAAACACAGAGACAACTTATTCCATTCTCACTCAGTAACACTGTAAAATGGTAAAAAAGATTATTTTAAATAGTTTTAATTTTTTATTTAAGATCTCATAGTAATAGTTACAAATCAATTGATTTACAATTATTATAGTGACATTTTACGATCAGAAGGTAGTAGTTTTGATAGAATGCCATCTATTGACAGGTAACTTAAAATCATTTTCAAAAACCAATATTTTGTATTTAAAAATCTATTTGTAATATTTTATAATATCTGACAACAGATGTCGTTATTCATTGAAATAAAATTTCATGCTAGTGGGCATATTTTTATTTGTATTATTGTCGATAAAATACATCTACAGATCATAGATGAAATTGACGTAGTATTAAAGTATAAAAAAGTCAACGATGTTCATAAAAGATTTCAAAAATGCATTAATAGGTCGATTTATATATCGTTATAGTTATTGTAAATATAAAGTAAAAAAACTACCTAGTGGATATTTTGTC
Organism: Dione juno; assembly: GCA_037127375.1. Taxonomy (NCBI): domain Eukaryota; kingdom Metazoa; phylum Arthropoda; class Insecta; order Lepidoptera; family Nymphalidae; genus Dione; species Dione juno. The sequence continues at coordinate 2,971,028 of JAXRJS010000052.1, forward strand.
CGTATGTTTGTTTATTTATTCGCGAATAAAAGCTACTGGCTAAAAAAATGGAAATTGGTGAATTTCAGTATTGCAACAATTTTCTTAAAAAAATTAACCGATAAAGTCGATTTACTTTGATTACTGGTATGTACTAAAAATTAATAAATCTTGACGCTATAATAGCTTAAAACTTAAATCAACACATAGAATAGTAGATGCAAATACTTTGTCGCAAATTGTTTGTGCTTGCCTTACTGTACCACTGTAAAATGTCAGAATTATGTATTTATCTTTTTAGGCTATATTTATGTATATATACTTTTTTAAGCTGTAAATAGTGTAAAGCTATAGGCCTAATGATAATTAAAAATTTACTCCAATCACTTTCCTCGATAATTACTTATATGAGGCTCATTATTAATTAGTATATTTTACCATACAAGTACTTATCCCAATGGAAGGGTTAATAAAAATCACAATTGTTGTACATAAAACATTTATTGCAATAAATTGAAATATATTTTTAAAAATACATTATTTTAGGAGACATTTTGAAGTGATTTTGTTGCGTCGACAATTATTAGATGTTAGATAATCATTTACATGTTAAGGAATTATTAATTCCATTTCGTTAACATTACGTTAAATCTTAAATATGTAAGCCTCTTTATTGTACTATCATACAACGAGTTTTGCACTATGAGAATATTAATACCGTGAATATCTTTCTTCTATAATTTTGAAGAATAAAGGCCGTTTTCACCACTTGCTGATAAAGTCCCCGATTGGAAATATGTTCCTTGTCTGGCAGAGAAAACATAAAATTTGGTTTCGCAGGTTTCAGATAGAAATATCTAGCAGGTAAATACTTGTTTTCACTATCAGCCTTTATCTGGTAGACAGCATAAAATACCAGCTTACTATCTGAAACTTTATCCGTAACCGGTGAAATTGGCAGTAAAATGTAGATTTATCATAAAAAATTATAATTTTTTGAAATTGAATAAAATTTTATACAAAATAATCTAAACTACTCTCGACTAGATATTTCAAATTTGAAGTAAAATGAAGCTACATCTAGATATACATAATTAGTAATACATTTATGTCAAACGGAATGTTTTCTCATAATTACAATAGACGTATAAATAAACGATCAAAAATGGATTAAACCCACAAACCTAAAAAGGCACGTGAACAGATTCTCACCGACAATTATTTGGAGTACAAACGACGAATTATAAACATTAGGGCCTAGTCATTTCAAATTCGTATACGACAATTCGTAAAATGTTTTCAAACAAGAAGGGACGTTCAAATATTACGTAAGCAGATGTTTTGACGGAGATAATATTATTCATTTTATTAACACATATAAATATTAAAATATAAAGTATCAAAATTTAGATTTTTACCAATTTTATGCGTACGTAGTAATGTTTACGTAATAAATCGGTATTCTACAACTAATGTGCTTTATCGTAAGTGTCCTTATGTTGATAACCCGTGACGTAGCCGGAACTGTCCACTAGATCCTTTCTTCCAGCTATGCCTTTCCCTTTTCCGGTTTGATCAAAACGCTGTTTATGAGAGCCAGTGTATTTAGTGGGGTCTGTCAGCCTGTCGACCGCCGCTGCTGCTGCTGGTGACTTGGGCAACTAAGTAAATATTTAAAAGTAAGTAAATAAATAAAATAAGTAGGTAGTGATTCTGCATTTTTTTTTATCTGCTTAACAAGTATTGTTGAATATTTTACTAAGTTAAATTAGATACTGCAAGGCTACTTCAAAAAGGAACCCAGTATTTTAAAATAAATGGAGCGATAAATAGGTAGAATAGTAGATAGAGATACGTAAGTATAAAATTAAAGTTTTTAATACATTTATTGTTTGTAAAAAGCTTATGAATTCTTAGTTCTGCACATTTTTGAATAATAATAATATTCGCTACATAAAGTGCAAAAAGATGTCCATATAAATAAAATAACGAGGACTTAAACTTAAATATCAAGTACATAATTGATATAACTCACATGTGTTGACACTCCAGGTTGACCACATGTCGTAAGTTTCTTTTTAATTTCATCTAATTCTATTTTTTTGCTTTTCGCCAAATCATCCAAGAATTTTTGATAATCATCGATGCCAAGCTTTACCAATTTCAATTTTTTGAAATGAATGGCGGTATCTGTGGTTGTTATTTTTTTCCCATCAATGACTTTTGCTTGTTTCATCCACTTGTCACTTTGTGACAGCGTGATTTGTTTGCCATCTGATTTGGGATCTCCAAATTTTGAGAACATTTTAAATGCATCCTGTAAAAGAAATTACTGATATCAATATTTTAAATACTTTAAAAAGCCGAGAAAATCTAGTAGGTAGTAGATACTCCGTGTTTTGTGCGTCTTATACTGTTTTACTATAGATATTAACATTTATCTAAGAGAAAAATATTGTATATCCCATATCAGTTTAATGAATCCTTTTTTAAAAATAAACATTTAATCATATTATTTTAAACAATAACGTAATATTTTTTGTCAACATTTTTTGCAATATATAATATGACAACCGCCGTAGCGCTGAAATAAAATGTCTGTCTGTAATAGCGATGGTTTGTGGGTTCGATTCCCATTCGGGAAGAATAAATTATTGTCATTTTTATTGCTCCGCGACTCAACGCGCAATATCTCGAACCGGTGAACGGTGAGTCGATGCATTCAAACAATCCATACGATTGGCAGTGAAAAATTTCCACATAGAAAGAGTGCGTGCTGCTATTGATAGCTAGTCTCAATGTTTAAAGAAATGTATTGCAGCTGTTGTAATGGAGACCACTTAGAATAAACTTTATATATTTTAATGGTTTTATATCAATGTATTAAACTAACACATTGTAATATTAATAAATGTTACGCACTAAAAAAAGGACTATGTGTATATATAAATGTACATAGTCATATGTCTTTGTATAGATATAACTGTTTAACCAATTTTAATATTGTTTTTGTACTTTATGGTATTGAATTATCATATCAATGTATATCGTACAATGCATAATAATTAATAAGTTGTTTTTGATCATAACATGAATTTAATGATTACATATTTAAAAGATAATGATACAAATAAATTGTTTATGTTACAATTATAAAAGTACTAGGTAATTAATAATTATTAATTATCAAATAAATTTTCCTTGTACGCAACGTTGTCACATTAACGTAAAATTTTCAATTCAATTAATAATTTCGTCATACCTATTTTATAAGAAATTAACAAACCCTCATTGCATTTTAGATTTATAATTTTACCTGTTAAAAAATTGTAGAACAAATATTAGATAGTACAAAAAGGCCGTCATAGCACAACGGTATAGCGTCTATCTGTAAGCACGTCGGTTGTGGGTTCGGTTTCCAGCCGGGGGGATGAATTATTACATTTCCTCGCTCTGATAAAACCAAGTACAAAGCGCGGCGTTGAGTTCCAGCACTCTGCATTCAATTCTTAAAAAAATGGACGGAAAGTGGGGATCGAATTGTCGTAACACTATGTTCTCTCTGTCATATAGGAATATGCGGGGAAATTTATATTTACTTATTTATTATTATACAAATTACCTTAAATGGAATAACGTTGTCATCATTTTTGTTCGACGTTCCGTTGGCTGCACCCGGTGCCGTCCCATTTTCCAGCTTGATGTCCTTCACTTCCTGCGTCACCTGGTCTACGGCTTGTTCCTCCGACATGTTTATTCTTTAATATAAAAATGTCATTAAATCTGTTTATTTTGTTGGTAAATATTTGGTTGGTCTATATGTTTGTTGAGCTTTTTTTCGTGCTCTTGCCTTGCTATAACAAACAAATATTCAATTGAAATTATTGGCTCTTTAAATAAACAAAATAAATAATAAAATTATTTATTTTATTAATTACCACCGTGGCGCAGATTCACAGCGCTTGCCTGTAAACGCGACGATTTGTGGGTTCGATTCCCACTCGGAGAGAATGAATTATTTCCAGTTTTTATGGCTCTGGTAACAAGATAAAACGTGGCGTTGAGTTCCGCCACTCAACACGCATCACAAAGCGGAAAGCGGGGAACGGAGTGTTGTAACATTAGGTTTCCTCTGCCTACCGTACTATGTGCAGGATACAGCGTGAAGCTATTATTATTAAAAATATATTTTCATAATTCGATTAGAGAGCGTCGTGGCGCAGTATTACAGTCTGTTCCGAAATCCCCACTCGGGGGAAAGAATTATTAAGAAGGCAATACGCGGCATTAAGTGCCGCCACTCAACACACAATGGATCTGGGCGGTAAGTGGGCAACGAAGTGTTAACATTTGTTCCCTCTGTCTACTTTTCTGTTGTGGAATATTGCATGAAGCTAAAAAAGTCCTTAATTATATTTTTATTCAAAATGTCTGTAAAAACCGCGAGAAACCAGTTACGTAAGTTATAATTCTAAAATTTATATATATGCATTTAGTTTTTATTTCAATAATTGTATGTATGGCTACATATGATGCACTAATGTACAAGGGTTATATATCTTCTTCGTTTCACTTCTTGTGAGTGAGACCAAATATTATGTTTGCAGCAGTTTTTGACTTATAATTACAATACACTAGAAAGTCAAGGTAAAATTCATCAGCATAGTTCCATATTATGATGTCATAGTTAACTCAAACTAGTTAGGTATATATACATACATGTACATATCTCAACGTTATTGACAAGTTAGATACTAGGTATACGTTTTATGTTTTCGCGCTAAAAGCGGCAATTACATCAGCGACCTTGTTCAATGAATACTTTACTACACGTATCCGTAAATATCAGCTCAGATTTATCCTTGCTTCTAAGATTTGGCAATTGAGAATTATAATTGATTATTGTAGATATTTAATATATTAAAAAAAAACAAGATATTTATAAACGTGACTTATAGTGAGTTTGGCGAAGTATACAAAAAAGCCGGATTGGTTTGATGTATACTTAGCAAGCTTCCTATTTACATTTTAACATATTTTTGTTAACTTTGTCTGATTAAGTAAAATAGTCCCATGGAGATTTAAAACTAACATACACAATAATAATAACAATAATACTATATACTAGATAGTACCTGCTAATATGAATAGCTTATCGTCATCACCATCATCATATCCTGTGTACCGCCCACTGCTGGACATAGGCCTCCCCCAAGAACCTCCATGACGGCAGGTCCCGTGCTACCCGCATCCAATGGCTTCCGGTGACCTTGACCAAATCGTCGGTCCATCCATAAGGGGTCTGCCCACCGAACGTCGTCCAGTTCGTGGCTACCACTCGTGAACCTTTCCGCCCCAATGGCCATCGGCTCTCCACACTATATGTCCCGCCCATTGCCACTTCAGCTGCGAAATTTTTCGATCAATGTCGGTAACTTTTGTTCTTCTACGGATATCATCTTTTCTGATTTTATCACGTAAGGAAATAACAAGTATTGCTCTCTCCATTTCACGCTGTGTGACCTTGGGCCTTCTTTTGAGACACATAGTTAGCGGCCATGTCTCACTTCCGTACGTTATCACTGACTACGCACAACTACGGTCAAAGACTTTCGTCTTGAGACACACAAACAGACAGGTACAACATGGGTGTTTAACATCATTTTAGTTCTTCTCATGTTTATCTTAAGACCTGCTCTTTGGGAGACACTTTTGACATCTCCGAGCATTGTGTTCAGGTCTTCCATGGTCTCAGCCAGTAGTACTACATCATCGGAAAAACGAATGGACGAATTTTGCTTGTGTTGGCGGAACTGAGTACGCTTGTTACCCAATTACAGTTCTAATATCTCGAATATTATTGAAACTACGCACGCTGGATGTGGGATACAATGGTATGGGCACATCTTTCGCACGGTACTTGTGCTTGCAGGGAGGTCTATTATGTTTTGACAACCATAAGTAAGTATTTTAAGTGAATTTCTTTATGATGTAGTTTATATATTACTATTATTATATAGATTTCTAAATATGTTTATTCGTTATAAATTAGGATTACAATGAGCTTATTTAGTTTTTTTTATTGGGTTATGACTACTTCATGTTCGTGATAATTCTATGTTCGTTTACAGTTGCAACGATTTTTATTGAGGATTTTTACATTAATATTTCAACAGTTTTATATCACAGGTGCCATGAAAACGCATAAGAAAGTCATTTTTTTGTACAAGAACGCTTATGATGAAGTCTAAATACGAATTTATTTAAGAATAATTGCTACAGTCATACAGTGAGTATGACCCAGTGTACCAAAATACAAATAATGTATGTTTTGCAATAGGATTTTTGAAGAGAGGCGTTAAGAAAACATGAAAAAAAACTTGCTTTTTTTTGCATCATTAAAAATAAGAATTAATTCTACCAAAGAATCTCTTTAAGCAATTAGCTAATAGTTTTTTCAAACTTCAATAATATTCAAATAGGGTAGAATATTGACTTTTAACGAGTATATCACCGTTGTTTCTATATTACAGAAGATATGATGCCTGCCTTGCATTTAAAATATACTATTTAGTATTTATTTACATATAAAATATACAGATAGTGTCTTTATGCTATCGATAAAATTTGCCCATTTATAAATAATTCTACATGATAATGTTGATGACGTGAAGATTAGATCATTCTAGTGTTTCCTCTTGTATCATTAAGCCCCTACATCAAATATTGCAACGCAATGTGTTGTAACCTTGTCACCTGAAGTAATTTTTTTCATTAGTTCAGCGTTATCTATAAAAGTTAGTGGACACTACACAATAATGATAAAATCCTGTTTTGGCTGTATCCTTGAAGACAAAGTGGCACTTGTTGGCTGTTGCAATAATATAACAATTTACAATTTTCAAAAATTAGGTATGTAGGAGTTTGTGCTACACCTCCGCAACGACTACTGTGGGTGTTGGAGGATGTAAGCTATTAAATCTGCACTAGACCTAGGCATAGACATATACACTTATATCTAAATAATATGTGTAATTTAAACAGAGGTCATGATGATTCCATGTTTGATTTCAATTAACTCATGTATCTGGGCGTAAATCAGTAATAGATAGTCACAGATATACGGTGTTTTACAATGTTTTATTAGAGCAGCTATTTATTAATTATTTTAAAACATACCATGATTTTTATAATGTTATCTAAATATATGTACAACTTATGATATACAACTTGAAACATAATTAATAATGACTTATTTCGTTTGCGTGGGTGATTTTATTACCTTCAAATGAAATAAATTATGATTTCGCTACTATTTTTAATGTATTTTTTTATATTGTTTAATTATCATATAAATTTTAATATAGCACAGTATTCCGTTTCACCCCTAATGACGGAATAACAGACGAAATTTTAATGGAAAACTCAGGGTGTGAACTAGACGTGATGTCACCTCTTGACCTACTTCCTATTTACTATTGGTAGGTACCTACAGCAAGTCGTGCAAGTCGCACGTGCATTTCTTTGAATAAAATATTCTGTCAAGTACCAACAAAACATACTATGCTTACTTAATTATACGTATTTAATTTATGACTATCTTAATCGTCGACGGCTGTCGTAAATATTGCTTCATAATAGATTATGGGATTTCAACATCTACAGCTTCACAGAGCCATCGAATTCATATTAATTTAATTGCATTTAGCTTAGTATTTTAACGCAAAGTATACGAGATTATACAGAATATCACATTCACTAGTACATATACGATTAAGAATCATTGATTAGATAAAAAAAAATTTAGTAAGTACTAAGTATTTTGTGAATTATATATATATATATATATATATATATATATATATATATATATATATATATATATATATATATATATATATATATATATATATATATATATATATCTATGTATATATATAGGTATTTTACGAAAATTATCTTCATGTAAGACTCGACAATGAGTGTAAAAATAACATTGAATAATTATGTACATACACGAAAGTATTACCTGTGTGTGTGTGTGTATAAGGTGAACAATTATGAAGAAGAGACACGACCTCTGACGATGACTCATTTAAAGATAGAAAAATATAGTCAATATGTCACGTGCCAAGACGTCAACTATATGTGATTGTTTTTCAATTGTTTTAGCAATTTTGAAACAAAAGTTGTCATTCTTGGATATTGTTGGGTACAAATTGATAGTAGCATTAACTTATAAAAAAAATGTAAGATAAGTATCAAAAATATTCATACCTACTGTGTATATAATACAAGTGAATGACAAAAGATAGTTGGCAATACGTTTCCAGAATAGAACTCTTACAGAGGTATAGCGCGTGACCCACTCCGTAGATGACGTCAGCCGCGTGTACATCGGTCTATGTATATTTTGATAGAACATTGTAATGTAGAGTCACACTTGTGGGAATATATTATATTTTCGCAATTATATTTAATCGCATTATATTTATTAACATATAATATTAATATTAGTAATTTATTATTATTTTTAAATATATTATTATTTTATCTCATATTTTAATTATTAGCAGGCTGGGCACGTTTGTAAACCTAGATGGTACAATATCATTACGTCACCTTTAAACGTGATAGAGACATCGCGATAGAGTTCATATATTAAGTATATGCTTTATGTATTACATATTTTTTTGTTTACCTTTATGGTGTATGTAATGTACAAGTACTACCAAGTATAGGTAGATAAATAAATAATGCATATTATATAATTGGTTTTTAGGGTTTCGTACTTCAAAAAAACGCAACCCTTTGAGAATCACTATTTTGTCCGTCCGTTGTCGTACTATCAAACCGAAATTTATAACATAAACCTTAAAACCCAGAAAAATTCAAACTTCTAAGTCAACGCAATCAAAAGATATGAGCTCTATGTTTAATTTTTTGCATTTTGTATGAAATTCGCCCCATAATCAAAATCTACAGGGTAATTCTCGTTGACCGTTGTAGAGTTATGAAATTTGGCGATAAGTTAGAACTTCTAGTGCAGACAACGGAAACAATCCAAAAATTGTAATTTTTAAATTTAACACAGAAAGAAATTATTACAAACATATATCTGTAGTTCATTTTATATAAAATGAGTGGATACGACCGCATATTTAAGTTTGTAAAATTTTATAAGGAGTATTTTCTTCTTAGTAACAAAACAACGGACACAATTATATGTTATAAAAAGATATGCTATTGATACCACGAGAAACATGAAAGTGAAATGACATGAGAAGTTAATGTTAATAGCCTCTTCTATTATAATGACTAAAAGTTGAAGGTGTTCAAGGAAACTTATATGGGTTCATACTTAGTTTTATAGGAGTACATAGTACCTATTTTATTACATTATGGTTCTCCTATATAGTTAGTTCATTCTCCTATATGCTTAGTAATATTACATTGACCTAGACTTATGAAATTTGAGGAATAGTGAAAATGTACAATATATATAAAGGGAAAATTTATAATTTATAAATTTGACACAGAAAGAAACCATTACAAATGAATATTAGTAGTTCATACAAAATAATGGATACTACCGCAAATTTAAGTTTGTCACATACAAGCGAAAGCAAGCTCTTCAGCGAAAAACCTACAATCATGAAGTAGGTACTGAGCCCTCGGGGCGCGAGTTCTACTCGCACTAGACCGATATTTTATTATTTCTTATTCACGTCAAACACATTGTTTAATGTATCCTCATGTAAGAAACTGCAGTTCGAATCACCTAAATAGATTGTATAAGCTGAAATGTCTAAAGATGTATAACAAAAAATTATTAATGTTTAGGAAAAAAACTCGTATTAACGAATGAAGGTAGATAAAGTAGAAACATTATCTTATATTATTTTGTTGTAGGCGAAGGTCAGTGCAACTAAGCCATTGTAACCGTTACCTTATCGTGAAATTGCATGAAATTGTCCCTGATGATAACATTATATCACTAGGAAATTCAATGTTGTAAAAGTATTTATTAATCACTCGGTTACGTTTATCTGATTTACGATGAAGATAGATTACTGCCTTGAATGTGTTCATACGTCAAAAATAACTATACGTACATGAAACGTGTTTGTATAATCACGTCCTTTTATAAAAATCTCATTTGCAATCTCTGGAACCACAGGGGCGCCGTGGGGTAGACGCTAGCAAACTTTACCCTTTATATCGCTGTAGTAAGAGTGCTAAAGAAAATTGCACGGTCTATTTTCTTTATTAAGAAAAATTTGAAGCAGCTACAAAGTAGCTACAAAAGATATTTACGAATTTGATTTACACTTTTGACTATGAGAGTATAAAAATTATAACTAACGTAATTTATTTGTGTGGTTCGTTAGGTTTTAATATAAGTATGAGAAAAATAATTGACAATGTTTATTTTACTGTCTAATTTTAAAAAAAAGTCCATAAATTTGTATGAATTAGCTTTTTATTTCCAGTCTCCCTCAAGTCTTAATTATTATAGATAGGATGATATAAAAAGTATATTTTATGTTATAATACACAAATAATACTTACACAAATTTAAATACAAAATATAGCTTGCGAACACTGCGACACTACGTAGCTACTCGTAGCACGTTCGTCGCGACTGCACTAGACACTGAAACTGGCGCACCCAATCACTACTGCGCTGTGCTGGGCTGTACCGTGTACGACTGACGACTCATACGTGATACGAGTACTTCCACAGTCTCCTAGAGTGTTTTCAATCTGGCGGATTGAGGGCTCCACCGTAGTGACGCGCATGCGCACACGCTCCCTGCTCTTACTTGTAGTGTGCATTGTAGACTACAGACTACACAATATGTTTATTTATATGATAGATAGAACCATAATTGATTTAGGCGCAAGTGAGAGATAGGAGAGCAATTAATTACCACTTGATACTGAATTAAAAAGCTTTAATTTATAATTACGTATTTTAATAAAGTAATATATAAATATATGATATTAATTGTGTTTGTATTAAAACATAAATTTAGAGGTTTTAAAATATTTAATTTTATAGATTTCTTAATTTTGATAACTGATTTTTTTTTGCATTTGCTATTTAGTTTTTATAATATTATTATTCTAACTGTCGATGTATGTCGATAGATTTTCACGAAAACAAATAAATATTATTTAGTGCTCTTTTTCATAAGTATATCCGTTAATATTTTGAAATTTGCAGCGTATAAATAACTTAATTGTAACGCAGTTGGGAATTTCAACTCCACACGCATTGATATCTGATTCACAAAACGTTTTTATATAAATCGTATATTTTAATTTATACTTCTTCTGGCCGCAACTTCGTTAGACTTTGTGAGTCTAGCCATACTACTTCCATTTATCGCCCGTTGTCATTGAAACTTGCAGCAGATAGGCTATGAGAAGCTAGTGTCAATGCACTCTGTTCACCGCTTTCCGCCTAAATTAGAGGCATTTCATGTGAGAAACTCAACCGAAACAATTCAACTAAAACTCTTACAACACTATTATTAAGCTGGGCTATTTTAGCTTTTCACCAGATGTTTAAATAAAAATATTTAATGTACAGACGAAGATTTTTAACTTTTTTATATCATACTATACATAGATATTATATTACCTTTACATATCGATCTATCTATATACTATGCCATTACTTATCTATTAACTGTATAATATAGATAAACTTAATATATATTTTACATATTAGTTTCTGAATAAACTGAATATTCCTAGTAGAAAATTAAAATTTTTAAAGGTCTATAAAATATGTTTTACGTTCAATACATATAAAAATTATAAGCGATGATATGTATTAGTAAATATTTTTTAATGATTAGATCTTTGGCTACAGGTACATAATAAATTGTTAACAAGATATTATAAATGGTTTCAAAATGATATAAATATTTCTTTAAGAATACCAAGCTCCTTGAAGTCATACTTGAATTCTATTGAGCAAATGACCCAGTTTTGTCAGCCACACTATACCTGCCTGCTTCAGTTATCTTTGTTCCTTCTGTTATAGTGTTTCTAAAGTGTAAGTAAAATATTCAAAGCGCTTGCGTACGAAATTTAATGTTTGTATAATGCTCTTGTACACAACTATTATAAAAAATATAGCCTTATGTATGTGCATATAATTATAAGGTTTTCATAAACTTAAGATTTTCTTATGTGTAAAACTATATTATGTTATGAGCTGAAAAGAAAGATGCTTAGAGTTAAATTGTACACTATTGCAATTACGCTCTCTATAGCTAGCTAAAACGTCTTGGCTTCTCTAGACAGATTATTAGTTCATTTTTAGCAAACTAATTCACGTGCCTATTATTAAATTGCGTAAGTAGAACCCTCTCATCAGTGGTGAGTCCTGGGACAATAAGTTCTAGGGGTTCTCGCTATCGCACCAAGATTTTTGGGCGTTGTCGAGAGCCTTTAGGTTGGATTGACTCTGGGCTTTGCCGTCTCTGACTAGGCCCGACAGCACTATTGCCGTCGATAACACTGAGAAGCCGGAATGCTTAGCAGACAATTTAGAAGCTCAATTGTCTCCAAGCAGTCAGCTCTATGACCCGCAACACTTTAGAAACCAAGATTGCAGAGTGGGCCTCTAAATCCCTGTCGATGAAGTCAAAGACCTCCAAATCCCCATCATCTTTCAAGCAGAATATTGAAATCCCTTCCGGCCCAGTGTCTCTAATAGTGTTGATGCTCAATTCACTATCGAAATCTTGCTTCTTCTCTGACGAGTGGAAGGAGGCCATTGTGAATACTTAATCCCAATAAACCGCAGAATCTCTCACCTAGTTTAACTCTTATCATTTTACTCAGCTGAATTCGCAAAATTTACGAGAGTATAGTTCTGGCTAGACTCTCTGCTCGGTTCGGTTCCATCCTTTCTCCGACCTTGAGCACGCAGTACACCAGCCATATACCCCGTACAAAATTAGTTCACTTGGCAATTTACGCCGACGACAACATATAAATATACATAGACTCTACACACTACTTTATATAAATATACATAGACTCCTTACATTCTTCGTGCCAAAAATTTGGTCTGGTTATAAGCACCAGTAAAACTCAAATTATGAAGCAACAGTTGTCAAAATGACTAATTAAATCTAAATTTGAATGGCATTGCACTAAAAGAACTTCCCTATTTCAAATACCTAGGCAGCAGATTGAGTCACGACAACACCTTACCATCGGAGATACCGGCCCGAATAGCTGGTGCTGCAGCAGCCTTTGGCAAATTCAAAATTTGTATTTGGAATTCTCACGATCTGAAATTGTAAACTAAAATATTAGTGTACAACGTAATTGTCCTGTACATATTACTATACGCCGCGGAGACTTGGTGCTGCTATAAAGCAGGTATTAAGAAACTAAACTCCTTCCATCTTAAATGTCCAAGATTGATCCTCCATATCAACTGGCAGAACCGTATTCCAAACACTAAGGTTTTGCGGTGCACTGACCTTAGTGGTATAAGGTGCTCATCATGAGACACCAGCTAAGGTGGTGTGGTCACGTCGTGCGCCTGGAAGATCAAAAGCTGCCGAAGTCTTCCTTTCTGAATTGTCAAACGGAAGACGCAAGCAAGGTGAATATCTTCACTTTAAGGAATTTTGAAGAACGACGTCAATTACGGAACTAATTAATAAATTACTCTCTTTTAGACTACTTTTAGAATGCGAGATATATGATGCTATGAGATATATTGATTGTGATTTCGTTTCGTTTTGGTAAACAAAAAAACTATAAATAATGGGACTATTTTAATATATATTTTTTTATAAATTGCAACTCATGTTAACTACATATAAAACCCTTCTAAAGCAATTGTAATTTTTATGCAGACATTATTTTATTAAAAACAAATTAAAATTTTAGACATATATGCATATGTATATATGTATATGTTATATGTACATACATATTATATAAAAATATTTTTTTATTATATGACATTAATGTCTCATTCAATGTTTATATTAACATAGTATATATTAGATAATATAATGAACCGTAATTCACACTGATAAGTAACAATTTTGTAAATAACATATACAAAAAAAATTAAACAAGTATGTATTCCTATTTTACCGTCTAGATATATCATTCTATAAATTGTTACATAATAGAATAAACAAGAATCATTTCAATACTGTTTTTCATTGTACTATTTGTTGTTCTTATATTTAAATTATGCTATCTAACAGTACTATGTACATAATAATAATATTTAACAACTGTGTATATATATATATATATATATATATATATATATATATATATATATATATATATATATATATATATATATATATATATATATATGTATATATATATATATATATATATATATATTATATATATATATATATATATATATATATATATATATATATATATATATATATATATATAATGTTATTTTATGAATTAAATAAATAATGTAAAATAAGAAAAGTAAATGAACTACGTATTTTTAACAAGTTTTGTGTTCCAAGTCTTTAAAATATTATTGCATGATTACAGACATTTTGTCTCAATAATAAATTATATATTGAATCAAAAAGATAATATATATATATTAATATTGTATTTTTTAAATAATTCTGAGCTAGTTCTATATTTACATTTTTTAAACACAATTTTATGCACAGCTAAAGTAAAAAATTACATGTACTGAATATACTAATATTGATAAATTAACTTTGGAATAGCTTAATAATAGAAAGTCATTTTTACTGTATTAACTTCCTTCTTAATCGCATAACAAACCATTAAAAGCATTGTATGGCATATATAATGTTATTATGACATAATCAATAGGCACACTACTGAGTCTATTAACTTCTTATAAAAATCTAGATACAATAAAAGCTATAAAAAGTTATTAAATTGTAATCAATTTTGATATAAATAAAATAAAAACATGTCTTATGTTTTGAAATACATAAATAAAGCAACACTGATTATATGATAGTTATAAATATTTTTTATCACAACATTTTATGTGTTAATTGATCTATAATCTATATGTTATTGTACTATTCATAATTGTACTATGATGATAAATTCATTATGTCCCCAAGTTTAGGTAATACAACATCAGGAAGAGGTGGTTTTCTTTCATTTCTCATTTTCTCTAAATCCTTTTCAGAAGTTACACCTGTCATAACAAGAAGTGTTTGGAATCCACATCTAACTCCAAATTCAATGTCAGTATTACATCTGAAAAATATGATAGATAATATAAATTAGAATTGGTGTTATGGATGACAATGTTAAGTTTTAAAGTATAAATGTTATACCTGTCACCAATCATTATAGTTCTAGCAGGATCTAAGCCAAATGATTCCAGAAACTTTTTAACATAGTCATTTGGCTTGCCTAGTACCAAAGCCTTCCTTTCTGAACAAGTTTCTACAGCCCTCACTAGTGTTCCTGTGCCTGGTATAATAATGGAACTGGATTTTGGAAATCTTTCATCAGTATTGGTTGCAATAAATAGACACTCTTCATTGGCAAGATATGATGCAGCTTTCATTAACTTAGGATAGCTAACATGTTCATCAAATCCAACTACTACAGCTCCTACTTCTGGATCCATGTCTTCAGGAGTCATTGACTTAAAGTCTTGCTTAACATGATCAGGCTAAAAGTAATACACACTAATTATGTTAATAAAAAGGTTAAAATCTTGTGTAGGTATGTATAAAAAAATTCTTTAAATGAAAAATATGTTTCAATGTAAGTGGATTATTGATAAGAATAATTATTTATGTATAGCTCTTAGCTTAAAATTACTGAAACAATTAGAGGATTTACAGGAAACACTTATTTTAATGCAATTTACTTACCCCCACCCCTATATGCCGAATTCCCACAGCTTTAAGCTCATCACCGATTCCATTAGAGCCTAATAAATATACTTTTTTTCTAAATCCAATTCCTTTTAAGTAATGTGCTACTAAATAGGCTGTAGAAAGTATTTCTTCCTGTTAACAAATTGTTTAACAATTATTTTATTAACAATCATTATAAGATGATGATAAATGTAAACTATATAAAAATATAATATATTTTAACAAATACTACCGGCTCTGCAATAAAGCCAAGCTCTTGAGCTTTTACAGCAAAATCACTACGTATTTTTGTGGAGTTGTTTGTAACGTAAAATATCCTTTTGCCTAATTTACGGAAGTAGTTCATAGCTTCTGCTGATCCCGGAATCGCATTATTATTAATCCATAGCACACCTGCAAATATAAAAGAGATATTATATGAGCTGGCCACTTTTATTTAAAATAAAATTTGTGTGTAACAATATTTAATACAACTTACCATCACAATCACTTAAAACAGTATCAAAAGAATTTAAAAATTCCTGAACTTGATCTGAAGAAGCTTCTTGAAGGTTAAAAAGTGATGATTTAAACATTTTTTTATTGGTTTTTACTATGGATCTATTGGTTTTGTTGCAAATATGTCTCCTACTAATACAATACAAATAATCTTTTAAATATAATTGAATATTTCTGATCATTTTTCTTAATTAAATAGCAATTAATTGGTTAATTTCATAATATTATAAGCAATAAAAATATCTATAATAACTATGCAATTACCTACCTCCCCGAATAATTTGAAATTAAAAGGTCATTCTAATGTCAATTGTCACTTTGATCTTTCCCTATAGATTGCCAATGTTAAAATTGTATAGATACATTAATTATATCTTAATAGTAAATTTATGGAGAAAATATATCCAGTGACCTGTATACATATCCACAATCAGCCAGATATAACTACTTAAGATTACGTACTGTTGTGTTAGTTCAAAACAGTTTTTATAACTTGAAGTAGAATTAATCTACGCACTCCTACATATAATCAAAATAAAGTAGAGCTTAAGGATGTTTCCATGTGTAAACTAATTTTGAGTTTACTGTTTTCAAATAAAATCAAATCACAAGCACTTACTCAAATAATGATCCAAATATAATATAAAATAAAATGTTACACAGTATAGTGCAAAGGTGGGTTTATCGCTTTAAGTGATCTCTTGCAAGCCAACTTTTTATTAATAAAAAACTAAACTAAGAATCTATAGTTGGCGGATAATTCACAAAGATGTTTTTACAGTTCTAATATACTTTAACATAGTTTACTGTTTTACCTAACGATTACAAAATATTCTGTTTCCTCTAAGTTAATAAATGAGACAAAAAAATAGGCCCGTAATTTAAAAACAGCACCACTATAAACTAAGGGTTAAACTTAATACATATCTTTCGTGCCGATTATATGAGAAGAAAAATCACTCGATAAATAAAATTATCCAATTTGTTTTGCAAATTAATAAACAATTTTTTTGTAATATTTTATGTGATAATTGCTATATATTTTTCTAATTATGTTTTCCAGGTATAAAATATAAATATATAAATCAATTAAATGTGAAACTGATTATAATACTTTATAGAAGCAATACTTAAACAATTACTTTTAGTTACACTAATTACTTTTAAACTTTCTTTTTGTAATGTATTAGAATTGAATAAATTAGAACTACGCGTTTTCTTAATATACGTATTTTTTTCCTTCGTATTAATAAATGGAATATATATGCAATAAAAAAATAGCGTGCATAGTAATAGGCAAATAATATAGTAATTTTAGTATTATTTTACATTAAATACACTAGACTTACATTAGGCATCTACTTCGTTCTAAATCAACAAACAACATGCTAAAAATTACTTAACAAAAGTTACGGACTATGTGTTATAAATAATATTAAAAAAAAAGGAACGTAAGTAAGTTTGACGTTTCATATAGTTGATCTTGATAGTTGATACTTCATACTTCAAAGTTCATAGTTCGTACTTCATATTTTCATTCTTTTACATTTTAGTTTTTACAATTTACGCCTGGGTGTCGATGGGTTGATCAACACACTTATATTTTAGGTATTGGTGAGTAAGATTTTTCATAAAATGCCTTATTATTATTTGTAAAGTTGTGTAGAAACTGTAAATCAATTGTTTATTTTTCATTCATACAGATATATGTCGTAATATAACTGTTTATTATTTATAATTTTATCAAGACTTGTTGTAAATAGTAATAACTTATGATTAAATTCTTCCTCAAAAATCAAAAGTCCTTACTAATCCATTTTCTTGAGCGGAATAAATGAATAAACTCAAAAATCGCTGAAAAATATCGCTAATAGAAATCATTAAATTTAAAATATTTTTTTTTTATAAAGAGATTGCAGTGTTTTATGTAAATCAAATAAATTTAATTCATAAAACACAATGTAAGTAATATGAAAAAGTTTTTTGCTTAGATTAAATTTACTTGGATATAATTTAACTCTTTTATGTAACTAAAGCCACATTGCCACACAATCAAATCTTAACATAGTAAAAGAAACATTATGAATTTATATTACACAAGTTATACGATTAATGACTTATTATCTTTGTTTAGGTTTATGTTGTATGTAAACATACAGTGATAGTTTCGTAGTAAGTAATCCAATATGACGCTTAAGATATATTTACTATTTTTAGTGCATCTAGAGAAGGAACGGTTATGCCCAATAGTTCTAGCAATTTTACAGATAATTATCGTATTAGTGCAGATCTATAATTTCTATTTCTGAGGCCAACTTAATAAAGTTACGATTTGTTTCTGTGTAGAGTATTAGGTATATAGATAGGAAACCATGAGAATTAAAAAAATATGAATGTCTTTTTTATCCTACCGGTTTATAGGTATTTTGTAAATCCAGAAATCTTTTAAACATTCTCCAGATACAAACTCGATTCTACAAACTTAGTGGCATTTTTGATGATTTGTCAAATCAGAAGTGCCAACTAGATGGTCAAGTGCGGCAACTATCTTATTTAGTTTGTATTTTTCAATAAAATGTATTACTTACTATATACTAACATTGATTGCTTATTTTTCAAAAAAGTTCTAATATAGTCTTGATGGAGACACTCTGATATCATTTTCGCTTCTTTTGCTCTCTCGTCTTAAACTATGGGATTGATATCCCAAAAAAATGATTAGGATTGGAAGACTTTCTTACGCTTGATGTTGAATCTTCCATTAAAATATTTTTTCAGCTTTATATCATTTTCATGGTGCGTTTTTTTTTAGTGATTGTAAAATTTCTAGAACTTATTTGTTTACCTCCTTTGTTATACTTCGAAACTTATTTGTTTACCTCCTTTGTTATACTTACTTATATTGTTTTGG
Source organism: Dione juno (assembly GCA_037127375.1). Taxonomy (NCBI): domain Eukaryota; kingdom Metazoa; phylum Arthropoda; class Insecta; order Lepidoptera; family Nymphalidae; genus Dione; species Dione juno. Next base: position 2,990,327 of record JAXRJS010000052.1, read on the forward strand.
ATTGGTATGCATATTTCGAAAAGTTTCGGTATCCACGCAAACCGATTACTCCTCTCGCAAGACCTTTTCGAAGAACAGTGTTAAGTAGAAACTCATCGATCTCACGACTGTCTAAAATACTAAACGACAACAGTGACGTTCTTGACCCATTTGGAGACTCAATGTTAAAATATAAGCTTAAAGCTTTTAATCATTTAATGATTTTTTACTTTCGATAATTTAACGTCACACTTGTTTTGTTCTTTGGATTAATTAACAAACGCTTAATGAATTAAAATTGTATAACTTGTTAATTTTTATTATATATCATGCTGTATCCGCTTTAAAAGATAGTTCATATAAGTTTAATTTTTTTAATGCTTTTAATCTGTTTTCCTTATATATTTTTTCTAATATTTAATGTTATCATCACTTATTGATCATAATAAATAAACAAAAAAAAGAAGTTCTTTTAGTAAATTTTATAAGCTATATAAAACTTATATATATTAACTTATATTCCCTACTTTTAAGATATACTACTACTATATTTTAAGTAGAAATCTGCAATCTTCATTATTCCAAACAATGCTATATTATAATGTATGATAGATAATATTTCAAATAATGTACGATTATTTTTTAGAATACATAAACGTGACACACTATACAATAAAAATAAAATAAAAATGGATACAATTCTTGAGGAAACGAAAAACAATATAAAGATTGTGACATTTAATAAGCCTCAGAAAAAGAATGCCATAGACGTTCACATGTATGTTAGATTAACAAAAATATTGAATAATGCTGCAGCCGATCAGGATATCGTAATGGTTGTATTAACAGGTGCTGGAGATACTTACAGCAGTGGCAATGACCTCACAGCTGTCCATCATTTACCTCCTGACGAGCTTATGCATATTTTGGAAAATTGTATGAAAGCCTTTATTACCTTTCCTAAGCTTTTGGTAGCCATAGTCAATGGACCGGCCGTGGGAGTAGCAGCGACAACTTTACCATTATGCGACTTTGTATTCGCTTCTGAAAATGTAAGTGATGTTGACCTTATATCTTCCATAATACTAAAAAATTTGCATTGCAAAAGTTGGAATAATGCAATAACATTATAGCTATAATATTTTTTTTGTGTCCGTATCTATTACTAATAAAAAGGTTTTAATTAATGTAATTGATCTCTTTTTTTCAGGCTTTCTTTTATACTCCATTCACCAAATTAGGCATTGTAGCTGAAGGGTGCTCCACGTTTACATTTCCGAAATTAATGGGAGAAAGAAAGGTAATCTTCTATATTTTTTTATTTGTTATGAGTGAAATTATGATTATAGAATTATTCTATGTATTTATTAAATTACTTTAATAATAATTTTACTAAATATATTTAAGGCGATGGAGATGTTGATGCTTAACTATAAAATGCCTGCAAAGGAAGCGTTAGAGTGTGGTTTTATTAGTAACGTTTATAAGCTTAAAGATTTACAAGAGAAAGCGTGGGAAAAAATTGCGGAAATTTGCAGACTACCACAAAACTCTATGGTAACAACAAAAAAATTACTAAGAAGAATCTACTTAGAACAACTGTTAAAGACCAATACAATTGAACTACAAGAATTGAAGAAGATAGGATTTAATGGACGTAGTAAACTATAAATAATTGTAGTAAGTTTAAAGTGATATTTACACACATCGTGCACATATGTATCGTATATATTGTATATACAATGAACCAATCATAATATGATTTAATACCAAATAATATTAATAACCAGTTAAAATAAATTTAGTGCCCACAAAAGGGCACTAAAATTATCATCGGCAATCATATTGTATAAAATTATTAGTTTTTATCCCCGGCTAGGTCCACGTGGGCAAATGAAGATAAGTAAGTAAGAGTTATGTATGGCACATGACATGCACTCGGCGTAACACTCTAGCCATAGCTCTAGCTAACCAAACAAATTCTTCACCATTTTAAATAATACTAGCGACACGCTCGCAGGCTTCGCCCGCTTCATCGATGTTCTCGTAAATTTTATTTAACTCTTTTACATATTAACCGATTGAAATAAAACAAACTCTAAATTTTAAGTGAAGTGTACCATAATACAATGGTGAAAACTGCACTTGAATCGGTTAAGTTGTTTCTGAGATTAGCGTGCACTAACGTACAGACGTACAGATAAAAAAGTTAAAAATATTTTTTTTGGGTTCTATTACATTTATAAATGCCCTGGTAATAAGTTTTATATGTATCTTCCATGTACTATAGATATATTTAGATATGTTTAGGGTTCCGTACCACAAAAAGAAAACGGGAAAACGTAATCCTTATAGGATCACTTTGTAGTCTACCTGCCTGTCTGTCTGTCCGTCTGTCAAGACCATTTTCTCCAAATCACGTAAAATAATCAAGCTGAAATGAATATCAAATGTCCAAGAAAGAAGTACAGAAAAAATCAAACTTCTAAGTCAACGCAATCAAAAGATATTAGGGCTTATCTAATAGTAGCGCTCGTAGCTCTAGCGTAATCGAATATCCATATATATCCGAAAATTGGAAATTTATAGATATATCCCAGAAAAAAAAACCATTACAAACTTATTATGTAGTTCATTTCAAACAAATGAAAACCGTAAATTTAGGTTTGGCTAGTATTTTATTCAGCGGAATACCTACCTCGGTGCGCAAGTACTGCTCGCACTTGACCGATATTGCTTTGATCAAGTAGATATCTGCATGTTTTATGGATGTCATGGTGATGGGGTTAAATGCATTTGGAAGGACTACTTATATTCTTTTTATTTCTAAAGTATTTTGCCTATATCTTGAAATTTGATACTAATAAAATGTCCATAGATAAAACAATAGATATACTTCAGGTGTTTAATAATTTCTGGAATATTCTAGAATGCTAAAATTATCTCCATGCAAATGGTGTCGGGGTATCAATTTTGCATTTATAATAAGCTAATTTGGCATTTAAATTTATCATGAATTTTAATTTATAATGACAGTAATCGAAAATATATTTTTTTAATTATTGTTAAAGCATTTTTATATTTGTATACCTAAACTTTTGTTAATAATATTAAATATTTTTATAAATGTTAAGTTTTTTTTATTAGTACCCTCCATTATAACACTTGTTTCATAATTTTAGTATACTCGAAATACAGATTAAATTACTTAAACTGGTGTACATTGCAGCTAATGTATTTGGCTAAGCCGTCTAGATTAACGAGAAAAAAACCAATTTGCATGTCACAAGATTCGAATGATATCAGAATCAGACGTGCTGCATAATGGTTTCCAGGACTCCCAGTTTAGCGTCGATATCTGACCTGTTTCGTCCAAATAATCCTAAAGGACTTCGATCAAGAGATTTAAGTTCAACACGACTTAACGCTTTAAAAAGGGAAATACAAACTGACGTTCATCTTATTCCTCTCAGTAAGTTAAGAATATTAAATATTCAAAAAATATTTTTTTTTAGGGGATGTTTAATGCCAAGTCACCTCATTCTTCACTCTTGTTAGCTGGCGATAGCGAATGTCACGATTGTTTTCACTATACTAATATCGCTATCTATGTTGTGAACAATTATGTTAAAATAAGGTTCCAGGTTCTATAACCTGGAGTCATTTTACTGTGTAGTATTATAATAGAATCTTATTTAAAATAGATATACGTTTTAAATTTGACTTTGAATTTATAGGTATATAATTAATTTCTAGCAATTAGTAAACTAAACACTATTTCGCAATATCTCCGCAATTAGCAGAATATTAAAGCTATGTCAAAAATGAAAGACAATTTTTAACCACAAAAAATTGATTTCAATATAAGTGACTAAACTTATAATGTTTTAACAGCATTATTTTATTGTATTTGTATTAGATACATAATCTGCCCTATGATAGCATGTAATAATTTATCTTCTTATACGTGTACCTTACCATTGTTTAAGGAGAACTTTACATATTATTAAACACTGATCCTGTTAAAGGACTAACTAATGAACAGGTGAAAGATCTATTGTGTTACTATGGACCCAATACTCTTACCCCCACTACTCACTTCATGTGGCAACGATTATTGTTTAAATCATTATGTACAGGTATATCGATAAATTTTATTTGTCCCGTATTTTCCTTAATATACTGCTTTTTAATATAAAATATCTGGAAGATAACTAATAAATAAAGAATATATATAATATTTATAATCTATTATAAGTGTCGTACACTCTACACGTTGAATCCGCTACTGCGCATTGAATCTCGACTTCGGACGGATTGTCTTGACACCAAATTCTTTCTGCGTATGGTTTATACTAATTCGGGATAACACGTGATGCTAAAAAAAGTATGTTAACAAATTAACATGCATCCTCTTTTCCATATTAACACCATATCTGTGGCCATAAATGTACCTACTAGTACTCTACCTGTACGGCTAGTCATACACACACACTTGGAGTGTATATAGAATAAAGATCTATATAATATAATTATTAGTAATTAGTATTAAAAGAATAAGCGATATATTTGTACGCAACCAGCGAACACACAGAATCATAGAAGCTTACGTCATAACATTAGTCTTGAGCACAATTAAAGCTATTGATGAACTTATAAATAAAAACAACATATAGAAATATTTAATATATTTTTAAGGGTTTTCTGTCTTGATTTGGGTTGGTGCTATATTATGTCTAGCTGCATATTTAATAGAGTTGTCAACGAAACCGGATCCCAGTTTTGATAACCTTTACTTAGGATGCGTGCTGATCGGCGTGGATATAATTTGTGGACTTTTCAGTTTCTTCCAAAATTATAGGAGTACTAAGGTATATTTTATGCTCAACATATTATTAAAAATATATTTTAAAAGATCATATTAATTTTTATTACCATTTATCTGAGTTTACTTAGGTATGATTCCGATTGAGACCATCGCAGTGAGGCAGCTGACTGTAAACGTGATAGTCGTGAATGTGACCCCACAAAAAGAAGATATTTTGATTTTCCCGCTCCTTTAAGACAATACAACCTCTTAACACATATGATGAAGCGTAACGCTAAAAAACGCATTTTGATTTTCAGATTATTTCCATTATTTGTATCTAAGTTCTCACTTCTTCACAAAGTACATAATTCGTGACAAACGGGAGCACCTATGGGTTTCGATTACAAGAACTTCATACAAAATGCGGCAACAACGTAGCAAAATATCGTATCTTTATTTCATAATACAGTGCGTGATGCACTGTATTATGAAATAAAGATATGTGGATATAATCAGCACTGTCTTATTAAATTCAACATTTTCTGTGCTCTAAAAGACCTCCACAGAATCTTGACGAAGTTATTACATTTTTGATAAAAAAACTTTTATGCATATTTTTAAGTAACAAATTATTATTCCCTAATTATTTACAGATAATGAAAACATTTAATAACATGATACCGATGTATACAACTTGTGTAAGAGATGGTATCTTAAATAAAAATACTCAAGTGTGTGACTTAGTCAAAGGCGATATAGTACATGTTGAAGTTGGCGACGTCATACCGGCTGATATCCGGATTATCGATAGTAAAGGATTTAAAGTTAGAATTCTGATTATGAAGCGTAACTAATTTATTTAGCTTTAAAATATTGAAATGATAACATATAAATAATTTTCACCAAATATTCAATTTCCTTAGGTTGAGCTGTTAGGAGCAATTAAATATTCTAGCAAAATTCCCTATATAAGTTGTTTTAAGTAGGTACCTATGTATGTATAACTTATCATAAAAAACTAGTATAAGCGTTGTCCGTCTACTGCATGACGTAATCGTCTCGCTACATGGTTTTCGTAAAAAAATGCGAGCGATACATAAATAAAAATCTATATATTATTTTCAACAAGGATTTTTTAATAAAAGATACATTTAAAAAAAATGTATGGTTGTGTATGCACGTATATGCACATCTTAACAGATACTTGTTAAGATGTGCATATACACACAAAAGTAACGACTTCAATAAATCTGTAGGTCGACAATTCATCGTTAACAGGGGAAAGTGTGGCGGTATCGCGGGGAAACACTGATGGAACAGCAAACATTTTGGAATCGCCCAACGTTGCTTTCTTTTCTGCACTTTGTGTTGAAGGATGGGCTAAAGGTTTTTTTATTTAATTAGTACATATTTTAAGATGTTAACTCAAGAAATATAAGTGAAGAAAGGGTGTTATAAAACAGATGAAGTTTATATTTGTAAATAGATGTAGTTACCCTTAGAAGTTTTGGGCTTTTATTTATGTATAATGTGTACATATTCATATATACTTAGCGTGTATATTAAGTTTTAAAAACATCGGTCAAGTGCGAGTAGTACTCGTGTACCAAGGGTTCCGCACCAATTTCCTGATTGTAGGTCAGCGGAAAGTTCAAGTTACAAAACCTTTCTGACTTTTTCTTTTAGTTTTAACTATAAGTTCTCACTTTTTGCTAAATTTCATAGTTCTAGGTTAATGTAGTACAGCTTATAAGAATTACAAATTGAGCGGTCGTTTGCATATGTTTATATGAAATGAACTACAATATATAAGTTTATAATATTTATTTCTCGCATATACACATAAATTTCCACTATTTGTAATTTTTCTTTTATTTGAACTATAAATTCTTACTTAATGCCAAATTTCATAACTCTAGGTCAACGGGAAGTACCCTGTAGGTTTCTAGTACGCGGCGATTTTCATACGTAGTGCAAAAATAAATACTCTTTAACTTGGATATTTGATATCAATTACAACTTGATTCCTCCAAGTGATTTTGAAAAAATGACTTTGACAGACCAACAGACAGGCGGACAACAAAGTGATCTTATTAGGGTTTCGTTTTTTTGAGGTACGGGACTCAAAAAAGCTATTATTCAAATAACGACCTATAAACTCCTACCTATAAATCAATTACTTAATAATATTTGTATTTAATTAGTTTTTCGCTATTCCTACCACATCACATGTGACGTGATAACAACAGCGAAATAAATGAATTTCAGAACTTTGTCAGAAAGTAGTAATTGACAAATTGTTCTACTTTATAGAACACAATAGATGTAACCTAAATTCTAGAGAACTATTGAACTAACACCCAAAAAGAAAACAAAATGCTATATTATTTTGAATCTATGTCTTAAGTAATTGACACCCATTCTTTATTTAGATTGTATTTTTCCAATGACTTTATCATAAAAATTTGTGAGGACTATATTTTTGTTTCGTAATATTAAAATGAAATTAATTATTTTAACTATTATAATGTGTTTAGGTGTTGCTCTGTGTTGTGGAGATTTAACTGCCTTAGGTCGTGTGGCTGGTTTAGCTGCACGATTAGAGCCCGCTCCTTCCCCTTTGGCACATGAAATCCGTCGATTTATGCGCTACATGTCAGTGTGGGCCCTTTCATTGGGTTTATTTGTAGCCGGTGCTAGTCTTTTTCTTGGATACCCCTTAATACAAACTGTCATTTTTGTAATTGGAATAATTGTTGCTAATATACCCGAAGGTAATTGTTTTTATTAAAAACGTGATATTAAATACACAGCGTAAATAAATCTGTTATTTGATATTTCAATATTTACAGGCTTACAGCCTACTGTAACGGCTTCTTTGACTCTAACAGCCAAAAGAATGGTAAGAAAGAAATGCCTGGTAAAAAACTTAGAGGCAATCGAAGCACTTGGAGCGTGTACCATTATATGTTCAGATAAAACTGGAACATTAACAGAGAATAAAATGTGCGTCCAACACGTCTGGATATGGGACAAAACGTTTGCCGCTGCGATCATGGATTTTGAAAGTAAAGCTCTATGTATAAATTTTAGTCTACTTATAATAATGTATAAGTACTCAACCACAATATATAACGTATATTAAATCTAAAATTTTTCCTTTCAGCTCTAAACAACTTCAAAGGTGAAAAATAAGTATGGATACATCTTATTTAATATAACAATATAATATTTTGTCAAAGTATTACTGAATATATTGAAATTCTTTCACTTATTTAACATTTAAAGTAACTTCCTACATAAAACTAAATATTAGTAATAATAAATATTTATTGTAATTTATAGCTCTATACTCCTTAAAATTGTGTGGGACTTTATGCAATAATGCCTCAGTTTCTAAGAGTGGAGTCATTAGCGGTGACGCTTCAGAAAAGGCCATATTATTATTTTTGGATAAATATGATGATCTAGGAGCTATCAGAGATGCATATCCAAAAGTCGCCGAAATTCCTTTTAACTCTGTCAATAAATACCAAGTAAATTAAATGAAATTATATTTTAATCGCTTACTTAAAATTATTATAAAATTAAGCAGGTATTTACTTCAGTGTGGTTATTATTATGGATTAAAATAAGCATATTTTTTAACATTTAGTTGAAATTAATGTTGGGCAAAAATTATAAATTGATGGTCATAAAGTTGAATTTTTTAGTCCACAGGGTCAGGTAGGTTTTTATTTAAATACTAGGTCGAGTGGTCAGATAATAGCTAAATGTAGCTACATTTTATAATCGGCTTGAGTTAAGGTGATCTATCGTACGTAATGGTTGGATATAGTATAAATTCTACTTAGTAAAAAAATAAATTAATAATTTAAAAATAATATTATTATGTAAATATGTTATTAAATAAATGGATTTTTTTATATATAAATAGTATACGCTTTAGTGTGGCGTGAATGATTGTTGTAAACTCGAATCATATTCCAGAGAATATTTATTATACCGAAGTATAAGTAAGACAAAATACAGCACATAAAGTAGGTAGGTACACACATACTTGCACATAAAGTTTTCAATATCTGATAGAATCTCAGATTATTAATTCTTTAAAGTCTAGAAGTAGTATAAAAAACATTAATTGATTCTTTTATTATTTGGGAGTCATTTAAATATTAAAGGAAAATATATTTTTTTAAGTCAGAATCGAAACGAGCAATGCTTAAAAAAAATGTCCACTAAAAACATTTAGAAAATCTGTTACTATAACATAAGTACTTAACATATACGATTAAGTGCTTGAGTATTTCCTGTACTATTGTTTCTTAGGAAGATGTGGGTTTTTAGGTCAGTATTCATCTAGATGAAAACTCTTCAAAGTATCTGTTAGTAATGAAAGGCGCTCCAGAATACATACTGTCGCGATGCAACACAGTTGCTTCAAGCGGAAACAGCTTAAATATGACAACTGAAATTCAACAAGCTGTTAACAAAGCCATAGAAAATTTAGCAAACACAGGTATAATGTTTTTGTGTTATTATCATTTTTCGTGCTTAAAATTCGTAAAAAATATATAGGTAATAGATTAATTTTAAAAGCTTATAATACGACACAGCGCCGAAAATTATGTCATTTCATTGACTCTGGTAACAACACGACGTTGATTTCTACCACTCAACACCTTGTCTCAAAATTGGGCGAAAAGTGGGGAACGGAGTGTCTTAACACTCTCTCCCTTTGTCTATCTTGCTGTATGCGGGAAAAAAGCGTGAAGATATTTTTAATAATAATATGTATAGGTATATATGTATAGGTATATAATTATATTAAATATATAGTTTCTTTACTTATAGACACTACTTTATTTTAATATTTGATTATCTTTAAAGGTAAATTCTTAAAGGTCTTTAAATACATCTATTCGTTGTTTTAGGTGAACGTATATTGGCATTTGCTGACTGCGTGTTGGATTCTAATCAGTATCCGTTGGGCTTTGAATTTGATACAGAAAACCTGAATTTCCCAATCGATAACTTGAGATTTCTTGGTCTTTTTGGTTTAAAAGATCCCCCAAGAGAAGAGGTTCAAGTGCTTTTAGTTTTAATTATAATTATATAACTTTTAACTGTTTTACGAAACTCGTCGTCTATTATATTATATTTGTCCAAACAGTTACAACTATTATGATATTAATGTTATAGGTGCGTTCAGCAATTTATCGCGTTCGGGAAGCTGGTGTTCGTGTAATGATGGTGACAGGAGACCATCCAGCTACCGCTCGTGCTGTGGCTATGGAAGTAGGCATTGGAACAGCGCCTACTTGCCACGTTGTAACCGGCTCTGAGTTGAGAAACATGACCCCTGATTTTTTAAATCTTATTCTAGAGAAATATTATGAAATTGGTTAGTACTTAATTAAAATGAAATATTTATTACATTACTTTTTGTTAAACAAATATAGGTAATATGATTTGCCTATTATAAAATTCTTTTATTATCTACAACACTATATCTTTTAGAAATGACCAAGAATTTTTTTAGTAATTTAGTACTTTTAGAAATCTCGTATAAAATCAATATTTGGGGTTCCGAATCTCAAAGGGAAAATCGAAACCCTTATAGGATCGCTTTTTTGTCCGTCTGTCAAGACAATTTTCTCCGAATTACGGGAAAGAATCAAGCTGAAATTAATATCAAAAACCTCTTGAAGCACACAAAAAATCAAACTTCAACGCAATCAATAAATATCAGCATTTATGCTTAATTTTTATGAAAATCGACGCGTAATCAAAACCTACAGGGTACTTGTACCTAGAGTTGAGAAATTTGGCAATAAGTTACTTATAAAAAATTGGAAATTTGTAGATATATCTCAGAAGAAACCATTACAAACTTTTACTGTAGTTCATTTCATACGAAATAAGTGCACACGACCGCAAATTTAAGCTAGTAAATTTTTATGAGTAGTATTTTCCTCAGCGGAATACCTACAATCATGAAATTGGTACGAAGCCCTCGGTGCGCGAGTACTACTCCCACTTGACCGATATTTTTATTTTATATAGCAGTTATACAAAGATAATATGTATAAAAATAAAAAAATCCATTTAATATTTCATTTCAAAGTGTTCGCGCGTACATCTCCCACACAGAAGTTACAAATAGTTGAGGCATGTCAAAGATTAGGTGGCGTAGTCGCTGTCACTGGCGACGGAGTGAACGACGCACCAGCTCTACGACGAGCTGACATCGGTATATCCATGGGGATAACTGGATCACAAGTAAGGAACACTTAAAACTATATTTTGTTGTGAATACAGGAAATATATGAATAAAGATCACAATTGCCAGGTCTCGAAACAAACTGCTGATATGATACTGATGGATGACAACTTTTCAACAATTGTCATCGGAATAGAAGAAGGACGGAAAATATTTGATAATTTAAAGAAATCTGTGTGTTACATTCTCATTTCCAACGTGCCTGAAATTATACCTGTTATGGTGTTTTTTCTTTTTTCTATACCATTGCCGTTGGGTGAGTAGTTAGTAGTTTCTCATGCAATTGCGAGTGATCTTATACACCTTATATTTTCCTCAGATAGATTGGTACTCACATCTTATTCGTTCGTTTCGTAAATTAAGCATCTTATCTTAATAGTTGGTAACACTATGTTGCAGTAATGACACCAAAGTTAAATAAATAGGCATATACGTAGTTTTAATAAAATTTTCTTGATTTGTATAATATGTAGGTGTTCTTACTGTGTGTAAGTCTTTAATTACAGGAAAATAAAGTTTTAAAATAAAAGTGATTAAAAAATATTCAATCAATATTTTTTAACCCGGATCTATGTCAAAGTCTTAAGTATCGACATTAACAAAGTTTGTTGTACACACCTATAGCTAGGGCTATGTTAATATGATAGTAGGTAATAACAAATCGTTCGACTACTAAAAGATATAAATATAGAAAAAATTATAGGGGTTATGACAATTCTATGCGTGGACTTGGGTACAGATATGTGGCCAGCGGTATCATTGTCCCATGAGGATGCAGAACAGGATGTAATGGCGAGACCGCCTCGCAGCTCGGACCCGCTCGTCTCGTCTCGCATGCTGCGTCTAGCTTATGGACATCTCGGTTTAGTTGAATTTTCCGCTGGAATGTTTGCCTACTTTATTGTTATGGCTGAACATGGTTTTTACCCGTCTCAACTCTTCGGTGAATATATTTTAAGTATTTTTACATATCAGTAAATCCTGTTATAGAAACAAACTATGTTTCAATTTAGGGTCTACGCTATATACTATTTTTGCTATCGTTGATATTATGTTAAAATAATATATTTCTAATATCCATATAAATATTTTATCACTTCATTATTGGATTATATAACACATTCGTGATTCGTTATAATATATATTTTAACTGACTCAGTTTAGTCCAATTCCATCTTATTACAGACGCCTGTTATAAATATGTACATTGCAGTCATTTTCTCATCAGGATAAACGCATAATAGGTACATTATGCGTTTATTCTAATGGCAAAAATAAAATAGTAATGCTTCATAACAAGCGCTTCTTATAAAAACTTAATACTAAAGGCTTACGAGAACGATGGGATAACGAAGCGGTAAGCGATATAGAAGACTCTTTAGGTCAAGAGTGGACATATGCTGAAAGGAAAGAACTCGAACGCGCCTGTCAAGCCGCCTACTTTGCAGCTATAGTGGTCACGCAGATGATGAATGGTGTTATTTGTAAAACAAGATTCAATTCCCTATTTCATGTCGGTATGAAAAAATCGGATATAATTATGTAAAGTAGTACTTTACATCATTATAATATTCTAGTTACAACCTTCTAATTTAACTACACTTGGGTTAAGTCACGAGATTTTCCCCGCAATTTCAGTAAAATGAACTGACACGGAGTTTATTCCTTGTAAATCATAACACGATAGTAGTATAACAAGAATAGAAATAAGTTTTAACGGCATATGGCATTCAATAAGTTTAACTGGTATTGTAGTTGTTGCTATGCAATGATTTTAAATTACAATATTTACACACGTATTTTTATTTTTTTTTTATATATTTTTTAGGCTTCCGTACCTAAAAAGAAAAAAATGATATCAAATCGACGACCTCTTGAGGCACAATAAAAATCAATCTTCTAAATCAATTCAATCGAAAGATAGGAACGTCTATGCTTCATTTTTTGCATTTTGCATGAAAATCGTCTCGTAATCAGCCTACCTAATATCCTCGGTCAACGAGAAATACCCTGATTTCTCGTTGACCGAGAACTTATAGTGCAACCAAAGGGAAAAATCCGAAAATTGAAAATTTGTTTTTCTGGGATATATCCATATCCCAGAAAAAAATCATTACAAACTTATACTGTTGTTCATTTCAAACGAAATTAGTGCATACGACTGCAAATTTAAGTTTATCGACTTTATTAATTATATTTCAAACTAGACTTATAAAGTTTGCCGAGAGGTGAAAACTTACAGTATATAAAACATAGTATATATACAGTATATATAAAGGATAAAATCATCCAATCAATCAAGGATAAAAGTTTTAATTGTACTTTTAGTTTTTATTAGCCACGTTTATTTTTTGTTATATTTCAGGTATGCATAACAATGTTTTAAATATGGGCTTGGTGTTTGAAATAGTGCTGGCTTGCGCAGTGTGTTACATACCAGGCATAAACACGTTTTTCCGAACATATCCTCTACGGTTGAGATGGTAAATATAGTAATATAATTTGAATATTACCGTTACATTTATTTAAAAAAAAAACAAAGCGTTCACACACTAATAGATAGATATGTTTTGTTATAATAAGCGTAAACATATAAAAAATCTCGTTGCAATGCTGTTTCCGGCAGTCCTTGAAATTTCGTATTTCGACTGTTACTAATTTTCAATTCAATTCCATCTAATATCTATGTATGCTAAATTTAATTTAAATATGTTTTGCTTGGCAATGAAATTAATTTAAATAACATTAAAAAAAAACAAATTAAAACATTTATACAATGATAATTTTAGAAAAAAATTTCAAAAATTATTATTGTATAAATGTTTTTAATCTGTTTTTGTTTTTGATTGATTTAAAAAATTTCAGGTGGTTCTTAGCACTGCCCTTCGCGCTATTCATGTTTATATTTGATGAATTTAGAAAGTATTGCATCAGAAAAGAAATGTTCCATGGATGGTTCAATAAAATAACTCTTTACTGAAAGACTTAACTGGTATCACTAATAATGTACATATTTACTTGTACATGTTGTGGGCACAGGAACTTATTTGTATATGTTACTTATGAGGCATTTATCACTTGGTCCATAATATATATACTACAAGATTAAAAAATTAAACTAAAAATGTATTTAATATAGGAATATATTTTATGTCTCATAAAGTTTGCTTTTTAATTATCAACTATTAATAAAAATTATATATTCAAACAAACAAAATTAAGTATAACAATGTTAAGTAACATAACTGAGCAAAAGTTGTTTATTATGGTATCAGGAATATAAAAATAATTAAATACAATTCTCTATTATTACTACAAGATATGTAAGGTTTATGTAGACTGTTAGTACACAAGTTAAAAGTTTCTATTTATATTAAAACATTGAGTAAACATCTAATAATTTGATTTAAATATTGTGCGAAGTTTTTACTTATACTAATTTTTAATTAAGTTCTAACAGTCTACATATGTAAGGCACAGGTGAAATTAGTTTAAAAAATAATATACAAATAATTTACAGGAACAAAACAATCAATTGTAGTGCTTAACTTTACAGACTATTACTAGTATCATTATGTAAGAGGTGAAAAATCAAAGGATATGGATAGGTATACATAAAATTTGAGCATTATTTAAAATTACTCTAAAATTAATTAAATTTTATCATCTACTAAAAATTTAAATGAATTATTTATTAGAACATTCAATATATTAAGTATAGATTTTTCATTATGTCTAAATACTTGAATGGTTCACAATTTGTATTAGATACTTTGCTATATCTTTACATACACAATTAACTAATTTGGCTACTTCTAACAAATTTCAGTTTATGAATAATTCATTTTGTATTTATAATGCGCTTAAGTACTATGTGATATACCTACATACATTATATGCATTCGATATATTAATCTAAAAATTATCTAACAAAACAAAAATAAAATCTAAATTTAACTTAACACAACTATTATTTTCGACATTATTCTACAAATGAAAATATTTTATAGTACAGTTTCTGTGTGTACTATAAAATATTTTCACATACAAACCACATAATATGACTTTTTCTAAACACAGCCGTATCTAAAATGTTTTAAAAATCTAAAATAACTTTATAAAATATAGGTTCTCAAAATAATAACAAATAAACAGAAATACAAACATGGCAGGTTAAAAATTAATCATTAGTTATTTTTTTCTACTCAAAATTAGTATTAAGTGTTGAAATGCTGTTTCGTTAATAGCTATGGCCTTATTGGTATAATTTTTGTGGAGTCATCATCTGTTAATATTTCCAATTTTTTAATGGTATAACCCAATAAAAACCAATTTTGCAATATACAAAACGAAATAAAATAATTTACATTTAAACCTCTTAGTAATAACTGATTCTGATCATTCTTAACAAATAATATATCAATAGTTATAACTATATGAATATTTTGTCATAAAAATTCAATTTTTCTATAGGTAATAATAAAAAGATGCGTAATAAGAATGTCAAAAAGTTCTAAATTTACAAGTATATTTTTTTAAATGTTCATAAAGTATATCGTTTTTATCACTTATTAGATTTACTAATCGATTTACTAATAGATAATTTTTTATATAAATATTAATATTTAAATATTTTTCTGGCCTTAATGTTATTCATAATTACAATTTAAAAATATTAAGATGTTTTAAGTTATTATCCAGGACATTTATTTTAAGAATGTAGAATGCTTGTGACATTTAATGTACTCCCAATAATTTGAAAAACTAGCATACCTCAATCAAACTACCCTTAACCCTTTAAAATAATATTTCATATTACAGTATGAAAGCAAAGTTAAAATTACGCATTTTGAATAATACTGTGTAATTTTGTCTGGCAATCTGTAAGTAAATTAAGTAAATGATCGCATGTAATGTATAAAATTATTGTAACATCGGCCAATAAACCATTTTAGTTTTTTAGATATTCCTTATTTAGTTAAGTTGTATATCAAATAGGAATATGATAATAAAATGAATAATAATGATCTATCTAATAAATTTTTATATTGCATAACTATATAGGTAAATAAGTGCATAACTATATAGGTAAATAAGTAAATAGCATGCTATTTACTTTGGCATAATAGAAATTTGGCGATTAATCTTTCCAAAGTTCTAAAATATTTATATTAGTATATTTATTAAACTATTATCAGATTTGAAATTAAATTAATTTTTTATATTTATTATTAGCGCGCAAGGAGCTGTCCTAATTTTTAAGGCGATACCGTAGTAATTACATAAGGTTAAAGAGTTGGTGCACTCTGTACTGCTTAAAATGACAAATATATAATAAATCAATTTAATAAGAGATATGACCAGCAAGCAAGTAATTTTGAAATGTATGAAAACAAAAGAAGCATCGTCACTTCACTTGTCCATACCAAGCAGTAGGTATTGTATTGTTTAGCAAGAAAATAATGTTGAATAAATAAACAAGTTAAATAGAAAATATGTTATTTACATTAAATAAACGGTTCCGGACGTCAAAAAAAACGGATCCCTTATAAGTTTGTTATTCGTCATTTCTTATTAAATTTATAATAAGGCGGAAGCACTTGATAGAAAAAATAGAAGGGTCTAATTTTTATAAATTGGAACTGGTCTGTCTTTTTATATGTATTTATTTTTTATAATAGTATTTCCATAGTAAGATATATATTTTTTATTAGATATTGTATTTTAAAAACACTTTTATAAAATATATTGATATACAATTTTAACTGCTATAGAGATATGTATTAATTTTTATTATATTTTAGTTTTTCATAGCATTGTTATAAAAGAATATCATTTGTTATCAACAATATTAAAAAAAAGGAACAATAGCTCCAATTAAAACGGAAAAATATATGCTAGACTGATAAGACTTATCCAATTTGCTTATTAAAAGTTATGCTGATTTAGATTATTATGCACAATAAAAAAATTGATACAAAAACATAATATAAAAATACAAAAATATATGAAATGGTAAAGAGGATTTCAAAAATTCTTAATCCGCAATTATTATACTACATAAATTATTTATAAATTTTGATAGTTTATGATCAAAATTTCATAACCCAACAAATTTTAAGTACATTCATTTAAATAAAAATAGATTTAAAAATATAATAAATTTAAGATTAAGAAAATTATAAAACAATTGACGGTAACTGTGCTCGCGATCATAACCAGAACTATGTATATATGTGTATAACGAATTTAAATCAAAGCCAATGAAACCCAAATCCAAATAATATAAACCTACTTTGTAATATTTTCATTAAGTACTTCGTAATCTAGAAGTGAGATGTGCATGTATCGCCGCGGGGCTGCGCATGTCCGCTATGGAATGTCGGCTCTTCATCAACGCCTCTTCACGGCACACGTCATCTTGGAGGATACAGTCCATTATCTTAGCTACAATTGTCGACGGTGGAACATGAGGATTCCCTGCAATTATTTTATTACTATTTATAAAAATGTTTAAATGAAGGTCAAAAGACTTCAACACTTGTCTATTATATATGTACCTACTATATAAAATTCGCCGAATAAAATTGTTGTAGTTAATAAATCTTTAAGCAAACTTAGAAATTTATTAGTTTGTAATAAAATAATAAATTTTTTATAAATTTATTAGTATAAATAAGTAAGAATTTTGAACCTATGCATTTTTTTATTACAATAAAAAATGCATAGGTTCAAAATTCTTACTTATTTTTTTTTATTAATAGGAACTAAAAATATAGGACACAATTTAAATCATGTTCATCAATAATAAAATGTACTTGTACTTACTGCACTGCTATTTCAGGAACTTGATATGATCTATTACAACTTGAAGGCAAAGGTTTCATAAAGCGGCATACAGGAGTACAGTGCTCTGTTATTAGTCACCATGTTAGTTAATTAGTATCCCAGGTTAATCAGATGAATTACTAATTGACGGATCATACATTGTGTTTATTTGTAGTTTAAAGGATAATTTATTGGTTATTTAGGTGATATACTTGTGGTGGGTAACCAATGTAAGTATCAAAAACTTTTACACCACCCATCAACCGCAATTTATATGTATGCAAATTTTTTTTTTAAATTTATTATATAATGCTATAAATAGTTTAACAAGTATAAAAGCCGTGAGAGTTAACAATAATAGTGATATAAAATTTATTTAAGTTCTATACAGTTAAATGTAAAATTAAGTGAATAAAATAACAAAAATAAAGTTTTCAGTAAGTGAATGATTATACATATTACCCAGCTTATGTACTATGTAGCTTTGTGGTTGGGATTTCGAGATTACATGTAGCATAGGCATGAGAATTTTTAGCAGTAAATTTATTAGTTAATTTATCTTATGTTAGTACTTAGTAAAGTTAATTTTGTGCCAAATGAAACTTTTTAAACAACATCACTTACCAGTAAGGCCCCTATAACCAAAAACTCCACAATCATGCATGCGCATTGAATGTTGCTCATCTTTAATAAATTGGTCTGTACTTATTCCTTTAAGCTGCCAAGATATAAAAACATATAAATATGAAAAACATCCTTTTTTAAAATTGAATATAATTAATAATATTAAATATCACTCACTTTTGATGGCACTAAAAATCTATCAGGAATTCTCTGTAGTTTTTGTTGCTTTTCACTAGGTCCAAATCCAAGAGCTAAAAGTACAGACTCAGCATCTACTTTTCTGGCACCCAACACATTTAAAACAGAACTACCACTTGAACCACTAGCATCCGACTGTAAAATTTTTTTATCAAAATATATACTTTAATAATAATTAATATTATTTTTAAATTCATAAGTAGCACATTATATACAATATATTTGCATACCTGTAAAGAATGATCCCTAAAAAAAGGATTTTTAAATCTTGGTGTGCATCCTTCGGATTGGACAGAATGATCCCTTTGTAGCTTCATTTTTACATTTCTTGGATGCGGAGTACTTGTGAGTACACCACTTTCTAAAGATTTTCTCTTCCATGCTTCACGTTGTGCAGGAATATCTAAGTTGTTCTCATCATGAATTATGTCTTTATGTATTTCATTTTCCACCACAGTATTTTCAGTTACAGATCCTTCAGCTTTATTTTCATCAGATTTAGATTCTGAGTTTTTACTTTGTTCACAATGATTATGGTTATTATCAGGGGTTATTTCAGTTACATTTTGGATGTCTATTTCAGAGTCAGCTGGCATTGAATCCAGCCATTGCTGAACAGGACTACTTCTTCGCATGTCGTCAATAACGCCACTAAGCCAACCACGAACTTTGCGCTCTAGTATTGATGAAACTGATTCGTTAAATGTGTCTGAAAAAAAATACAATAAATTTAAATGCATTAATAATAAGTAAAGATATATAAATTTGATAAATATTGCAAAATTAATGAGACATTGCAATATATGTTATCAATAAATATAATGTACACTGCGTAAATGATCATATAAACAATGTATACGTATATATATGGAGGTCAATAGTTACTAAATTATCTTAGGGTATAAAGATTTTATAAGACAAACCTGGTGTAGAATCCATCCTTATTTTCAAAATTAGGCTGCATGCAAAAGAGGAAATATGAAAAGGACGTGGAAAATGCTGATTCTGGGGAATTAACATTGGGACACAAGTCACTTACTAATTGTAAAAACTTACCTGATGAATAGATAGTAGCTAAGAAATTGCACTAAAAACCTTCATAACTTTTATTAAAAAACAAATTTATTGATTGGTACCTATAATAAACAAGGTATTTATGCTGTAGTCACGTCAGGAATCCTGTTTCAGAAACAATTAATAAACGTCATTCTTGATCTCATACTTCAGAATTCCGCCACAAAGAACATATTAACACAAGTTCAGCCGTGGTTCAGACTCCTGACTGGCGACTGCTGAGAACTTAGTACTGAGTGCCTTATTTGAGTACTGTAAGAAATTAGAATTACAAAGTGAGTGAGTAAAAACTACAGATAATCATGTGCTACAAGTCAAAGTCTATTATAAAATTGAAATAAACAATTTGCGTCTATGGTCATATAATAAATCGTCTTTCTCAATTATTTTTTTATTTATAATTTCTGTATGGATATTTCCAGACACATTAGTACGCTAGAAACGCCATAATTAGTATAATTGAATTGAATTGTATTCAAAAATTCAAATTCAAATTCCAAGGTATCATAGCTTAATATAATTATATGAATTAATAATTTTTATTTTATTACTTTTTTATACTTGAAAGATCAAGGAAAATATCATTTTATATATTTTTTTCATGAAAATCATAGTGTCAGGAGAATATATTTACGTCCAAGCAGAGTATGTCCTTAATTATTTGTCTTTAAAATTGGCCAATATTTAAGCGGGCTCGGCACCCAATTACTATTACTAATACTAATCATACATAGTAATATAAGTAATAGTATGCCCGAATCTACATATATAAAGAGGAAGGCGACTGACATACCCAGATATCAACGCTCAAACCGCTGAACCTAGAAGCTGGATATTTTGCATGTAGGGTTTTTTTATAACATAAGTAAGCACTAAGAAAGAAATTTTTACTATGTATTTTACATTGTACGTATGTAACGTATGTTTACATTTGAATATATAAATACAAGAAACATATAGGTACATTGTTCATGATTTTAATAACAGACAAGAGTGATTAAAAAAAGACTAAGAGAAAATAGAAGAATTGCATTGTGATGTAGGTAAAAAATTGTAAAACGAACGTGATCTATTTAACTTAAGTGGGCGAAGCCGCGAGCGGCTCGCTAGTAAAACATATTACAGTGTATTAATGTAAGTATATTTCAAAGTAATGTGAATAGAACAATCAAAATACTATAGCGATAATAGTGCTCAGTATAACGTGTAAAAATAACACAAAACCCTGGGCCCGACAGAATGTCGTAAGGAAATTACTGAAGAATCTTCCGAGTTAACTCATGGGTTTATTGGTCTTTATTTTAAACGATGTTCTAGCAGGTTGCTCTTGCTCCTTTCTTCTAGCAGGTTGCTCTTGCTCCTTTCGAACCGAGTAAAAGGAAGACAGTAATAGGTAATCGTAAACCTAGAAACCCGAAGTAAATCGAAAACTTTGGACTTCCAACTTGGACCTATGAACATAAAAACTTCAAATTAGAGTCACTTAAGGAATTCCGCAAACTTTTATACAAACGCTTCTTCTTTACTTCACAATAATCCCCTCTTTGTTCAAGCGTATAAATACGGTCCTCAACCAACTCATATTATTGACGCCCTCTTAGGAGCTTACTAGACTCCGAACACCCCATCACGGTGGCTAATTCCTAGCACGAGGGAAGGATTTACCCCTCCGTCTCTCTTAATACCACCATCAAAACACGTGACGCAACTCCTCCTATCTTACAGCACCTGCACGTTTCTGTGCGACTTGGCCAAAGTCACCTTAGGACTTGCTGTAAAATCATTCAGAAAAAACTAATCACTCGACGTAATTGCTTGTAGGTATAACGTGAGTCTCTCTTTGCCCACACTTTAAAGAAGATCTTTTGTAAGTAGGTACTTTATATACTTGTAATTAGGTAAGTATATATAATCTCATAGTAAAAAGTGAAATAAGCTATTAGACAAGATTTAAACCTATTAATGTCTATTTTAATTATTTGCCTCAATAATTTTAATTAAATATTCAAAAAATGCGAATTCACTTCTCTATGCTGATAAGGAAATAAAAATATTATACGTCAAAAAGCGTACAGATTAAGAGTCTGTAGTTTCGTAACGTTTAACCCTCCCTACAAGATACTCGGTGCCATACGTGGAAAACTTACTTTTATCCATCCTAACGACTACTTATATTAGTAGCAACTCCTGTTGATAAGCACGACATAGTTAGTAACTGTATAACATAAACCATTGGGTATTCATATCGTTAATATTTCTGCTACTGTGTGATTAATTGCTTATATACAACATAAGAATATAATCAATTAATCACTTAAAAGAGTTTTATTTACAACTAGCTACGTGTACGGGACACGGCTGTGCTCGCTTGACCGATATTTTCCGATGTAACTTATTATTGTACTTAAAATGTTTTCACTTTGTCTATAAAACATTTAATATGCAAGATTTTTGCATATTACACAAGTAAAATCCGATATAAGAATAGCCTAAGTGTCGCTCCATAGCCTCTTCTATCGTATCGTATCGTATCTATTGTATAGTGAAAGTTTCATAAAAATCGGTTCAGCGGTTCCAGAGATTAATCCAGGAAAACGGAAAGACAAAATTTTTAGAAAATATTGTTTTGCGTTTAAGTAACGTGTAAATAACTATATGCACGAAAAACCCCAAATATTTTGGAATCACAAACAGACACCCTATATTTATTTATATGTATAGGTCTGATTTCTAATAATTAAATTATTTGATAAACAATATAGTTAAATCTACCATATATGGAACAAAAATAAAAATTATATTCTCTTGTCAAATATCAATTTTTCTATATATCTCCGGCACTGACTAATTACATGATATTACAATTAAAAAAGAAACGTAACACTTCTTATTTCTTACATGTAAAGTTGAATTAGCAAAATCAATTCACGCTTTCTATTTTTTTAAGAACCTTCCAATAAGTGACCATTAATTTCGATAAGCAAAATATACCAACATTAGTACTTGTACTTGTACGTTACGTGGCTAAAGGTGTCGTCCCAATATCGTTAAATGAGAAATATTTAAGCAGAAGATGTGATCATGTGTGATGTGATCTTCAATGTGATCTGTCTTGTGATTTTATTCTAGACCTTCCTATGTCATACTCGTATTTAGTCTTGTTATTTTGTACTAGACCTTGCTGTGTAACATAAAGCCTTGTGATCTTATACTAGACCATGCTGTAATATGTCTAGTCTAGTTACTTTAACTTACCTACTTTTTTGTTGTTCTGATGATATGTAACTCAATTGACCAAATGTAGGAAAGAGATTTCAATATATATCCAATTAACTCGATAAATTATCGTTTTTCTTTAATCATCTTGTAGCAAATTAGAAAATAAAAACTTACTGACTGACCGACTGACTGACTAACTCAATACCTTTTATATAATTGTTGAACCTCAGGCCTTTTATATAATTGTTGAACCTCATTGAAACACACTCATAAAAAATGTTTCGATGTTATTTGTAGTTTTGTAAAGTAACATTGATCTATTGTCTGAATCGTTTTGTATACTTATAGTCCATAGTATAATACTTACATAGAATAGAATTAAAGTAAACTATATTATAGACCTACCTATTAAAACCTATTCAGCTGCAATTGATGAAATGTAGATCGTAATATGTGTTATTTATTATAATTATATTTTACATAAGATGGGTAAGATTAAATTGTTCTTATTTGGTTTTTGTATCTATTAATTCTCCCTTTTTAACAATAAGCACTAATGGCAGTGTGTAAACTTAAGTAAAATCGTTTTGCGAGTATTATAATGTGTAGTATTAATATGTTATATTCATATTTTTTTGTGTAAACAAAATTAAACAACATATTTTTATAAATAAAGAATATTTATTTTTCTATAAACACATTATTCTTTTATAATCCTTTTTTAAATCTTGGCTCACATTATATAAATCGCGGATCGTATTGGGCATTCGTCAACGAAGTCGTGTGCGTGGATGGAAAAGAATTCAGCGGTCGAGCCGCGGGCCGACGTCGAGACGAAGCACCCAGCACGCGCGGCTCCTTAGCTAAACAATTTGTGCATCGAGGTCAGGTAAAGATTACTTTAATCTCTAAATCACATTTGGACACTAATATACATGTATAACTACGATCAACAAGTGTCAATATTGAGCAGTACGACGAGGGCCGCGGAAGCGCGCGGCACGCAGCCTACGTCACGCGGGCCCGTATACGCACTCACCGCGGCGGGCGCCGGGAGTTTCCTCTCCTGGCAATACGGCGGCGCGTCGCCACTGATCTCGCACTCGCTCTACGTCTTGGAGAACGCGTACAACATTCATACCAGCTAATTTTCGCACATCTTCTTCACTCCACTCGGGGTCACGTAATAACTCTGCTAGTAAATGTGGATAGCGCGATACATCTTCTAGACCTTCAGGCGGTGCATCGATACCGTCATATCCTGCTCCAAGACCCACGTGTTCTACGCCTGCTACTCTCCGAACATGATTAATGTGTGCAATGACATCTTCCACTGTTGCTCGCTCCCCACATGTTACAAGTTTTGCATAAAAATTTATCATGACTACTCCACCATTCGCAGCTACCATTCGTAAGAGGTCATCGGGTACGTTCCTTGAAGAATTACAAATTGCTGCGGCACCTGAATGAGAAAATACGACTGGCGATTGAGAAGTTTCTAAAGCGTCACGCGCAGTCTCCTCACTTGCATGCGATAGATCTACTATCATGCCTAGGCGATTCATTTCTCGAATTACGGCGCGCCCGAACTCTGTGAGTCCACCTGAGGTGCCAGCGGCACGCGCCCATCGAGTATCACATGTATGAGTTACTGTTAAATATCGAGCACCTAGATGATAAAAAGCACGTAACACTGCTAGTGAATCACCCAGGGCATGACCACCTTCCACACCTATTAACGAAGCAATTCGACCTTCTCTATGGGCTTCCAAAAGTTCGGCTGCATCAGTAACTAAAGCGAGATGTGCTCCATTCATTTCAACAATTCTTTTGATGACATCCATCTGTTCGAGCGCTAATTGTACTGCATCTTTGTCTCTTGCCCCACATGGAACATATGCTGACCAAAATTGGGCACCGACTTGACCAAGTCTCAGCCGTGGAATATCTGTGTGCGACCAGCGCGATCTTGCCCACGGCTCCAAACCTTCCAAGCCAGCACTTAAATTAAAATCACCAATTTTATTGTGAAGAAATTTTCGGACGTTCCATGCAAGATCATTATGTCCGTCCACCAGTGGAGAGTCACGTAACATGCGTCGGATGGTCGTTAACCGTTGTTCGGGCGTAGCGCGGCCGCCACCACCAAGGGCCAGAGGCAGTGCAAGAGCAGCCCCAAGCGCAGCCAATACAACCAGCGCAGCTAAAGCAACGCGCCAACGTGGCCTTCGCGGTGTTGGCTTCTCGTCAGAGCTTCCAGATGCGGATGCAGATAGTGAATCTGGCGCCCAACGGCCACACCTCTCCGCCACGTCTGGCACAGATCCAGGAAATGTCATACCTTCCGGAACTGCAGCCTGAAAAGAAAACAGTATTATTAATATATTTTGTCCACGAAACTTTTATCTGTAATTAATGAAATAATAAAATATCAGTTGTAGTATGTATGTGGTCAATTCGCTACTTCGCATAAATGTGGGTTCAATTTTCTCAGTAATATGATAAAAACGTAAGTAGGTATAAAACTACCTACACTTGAGGCCCAATAGCAAATTTTTATAGGGTGTTTTAATATAAATAAGAATGTAATATTATGTAAAAACATATGTTGATAAGAACATAAAAATATTATACTTGCTAATATTTTCTGGATAAATGTAAGCTCTGAAAAGCTGACCGTTTAAATAACAATGGAGTTTAATGACTGAATACTATCCATGCTAGAAACATTAATGCAAAGTGTAAGCTGTTTTAACGCTCTTGTTAGGTCATTTTTGTAACTAGCATACAAAAAGCACTAAATACTATTTAATTTAACAGTTATAATATTGTACAATGTATTTACATGTGCATGGTGAAATTATTTGACAAAATATTTCACAAATATTTAGGAATTTATTGTTTTCGGATAATGTTTCTTTGTTTGATTAAAGATACTAGCAGGTTATTTAATGCAATATTACAAACATAAGGTTTTATTTTCTAATTAATTATTGTACAATACCATGTACAGTATATACGTGCGAACCAATAGAATCCTAAAATGCGTCTATAAGCATCTGGAAACATGACAATAATTTGCCGTGTGTTCAATTATGCAAGGGGCACACATAATATAGGCAGACGCTGGGATCTGAATAGCCTGTGACCCATTTACAGAGAACTGGCGCGAACGGCCCTCACTCGTCGGGATTTCATTTCAACAGAGTGGCCACAAAACAAATACTTTACTCTAATTACAATAACAACTAATCTAATTTATTGTAACGTATGTTTCTAAGAAAATTGATAATACTTAGTATCTAGTTTCCCTTGAAAATTTTATAAATTGTATATAAATAGTAGGTGCACTTAAGTAAAGACATTTGCATAAAACTAATAAAAATACAAATAAAAATATATATAAAAATATAAAAGTAAAATATAATTATATCTTTCTCTAGGCTCACATGTCCGACATAATATTAAACCTTAATAGCATGTGACCCATTTACCCCTGTCCTTTAGTCTTCACTCGTCAGGATTCCACTCGACAGAATGGATAAACAAATATAGCCACCTAAATATATTGTGTCTAAGGCAATAAAAAAGTGAAGTAGTTAGGTAGGTTAGGTGGTAGGTACCTATATAATATTACTATAATATATTTTTATTATTATAATATATTTTCATAATATATGTTATTTTATTATATTACTATAAAATATGTTCAATGTCATGATTTGTTTTTACTTTTATAACTTGAGTATTTGTCCAGTTTGTCAAAAGAAAGCTCAATGATGGACTTCGGAATTTAACCCGCAATTTCTTGAAATAGACGGAAAGTGAAAAGCGTGGTGCGTTAGTAGACGTTTGAAAATTAAAGAAATATGATTTATACCAATATCATTAGCTCATTTAAGATATCGAGAAATATATTACGTGATGCTTATATTAAATTACTATATACTTATGTATATAAAATAAATATTTTCGTAATAACGTTAGAATAAACAAACAGTAACATTAACCTTTATTATCCAAAATTTATTTCACGTTTTTCGTAATCTCTAGGAACTATTCGCCTGGACGCTTCTCGTAATAAATGTATATCTCTATAAACGAAAAGAAGTCTCGACACGGCATTTTCCTTTGATCGGGAAAAATTCCCATCCGTTGTAATTGCTAACAATAATTTGTTGGGACTTAACAGGATTGTGTTCCTGACATAATGTAACAACAAATATATCCTTGTTTCTTTTTCTTTTCAAGTCACATATAAATGACTACATATAGTAATATAAAAATATCGCTAGTTCGATGGTATCTATTATTGAAATTTTAAAATTATACTTAAATTACTATTAGTTACTTTACTACATTAATTACTACTATAGTAGTTCACTTTTCACTGTATGTTATCAAGAACTTATGTGATATATTATAATATTACAAAACTTTCATTCAAACCTATGCTTGTTGAAAGAAAGCGAAAAAATATGCCACCTTAGAGAATTAAACTAAGTAATATTTACGAGGGGGTAAAATTTTCCGCGCTGCGGCGACCCAAGCTAAGAGAAAAGTTGTGAAAGCATGACGAGCAAGCGAACAGACCACGAGACCAGGCGAGCGAGCGAGGCGGGCGGAGCTGCATCGATTCACTGCAAGCCGGGCTCGGCTCAGCCTGCCCCACCGGACGGCATAATGTTGCGTGAAATTTGCGCCCCCATTGTTACCTTACATCTAGCCAGCCGTCCGCACCGCTCCTTTATAGAACACAGACCTGGTTGCCCCGTCAACCGAAAGATGTTTAATGAATGCTGTGCGTAGGGAAAATTCATTTATTATTACTCTAGCGATTTAGCGGCAAACCTTTATGATTACATTATTATATGAACGTTGTAAGATTTTTGCGACCCTAAATAAACTGTGTACTTTTTGTCACATTTCAGGTCGTAGTGAAAACGTGTGGTGATCTTAATATTGACTACTAAATTCTGTGAGGATTGTTTTCAATTAAGAATTTATATCCACTACGCTTTCGACTTTTATTTGATAGTAATCTATCTCAGTTAAACCCTACGGATTTACCATTTTATATTTATATTTTACCGTATTTACCGTACATATATATTTTTAATAACCCTGAAATAATTCAAAATATTGCATTCTTACTATATTATTAATTAGAGGAGTTATTTAAAACAACTATTTGTCGAGTACAAATGGTTATTTTTACAAATGATTTACTGTACAAAGCACGATAAAGATATCATTAATCAATATCACAAAATGGACGAATATAGTATGTAATGTATGACACAGAAGTGTGCTTACGGTTACATAACAACGTTTAAGCACTTAAGGAGCCCCATGTGTGGCTAGCAATCTAGACGAAAGCAAAGTTTTAAAATTCTTTTTAAGTAAAATATAATTTGTGAGGATAGTTTTAAAGTTGATGTAAATAAATATTATAAAATTGAAAGGAAACACTGAAACTGAAGCACTGCTGTATCTTCTACAAATATTGTTAGTATCTATACAATGTGCGTAGTACCTATTATCTTTTTATAATTTTTATTTTAATTCATGAATAAATGCATTTGTAATATCTATTACTTGTTAACAATTATTATTTTAAGACATTACGAGATTTTTCGTACAGATCATGGATATGGTTAGGCTTACTTTTATATGTTGTAGAGTAGTTTCCTTATGTCAATGGTCTCAGTCTGCCTGATCTCAGTGGGTGCGACTTCGAGTTATAGTGGTTACAAGAGGCAAAAAAAAAACGATCATACAAATGGTATGAATATGATTGCACACAACATACTGTATTGTTGCTAAGAAATAAACCATAAGAAAAATCGTCAGTTTTAGTACCTATTCGATATATAGTGTCTACATAGAAATTGCATTTGAAAAATTCTCCAACGTGCATTTGAATTTATTGTATATGTAGTAAAAAGTACCTCTCGATCTATAATATTTTCAATAATTATATTAAAAAAATATTGTAGAAATGTACATTGTGTACTGTACATGTACATTATAAAGACATAATCATGGTTTTTATTACTTTTCTGCAGTGTCAGTCACGAAACCACGAGCTTTCATGCTTTGTTACCCCACTTACACTTGCTTTACACTTACATTACTCTCAATCGTTCTTTCAACGTGTCCCAGATATCTGAGCACTGACATCTTCATTTTTACTATAACCATTTTACTTACTCCTGATATTCCGTATCTAAACATCTTACGAAGAAATCACGTTTTGTACTACATGATTCTCTCGTTTTTCATGCAATACCTACGCTTCACATCTGTATAACAGTTACGGTACCTGCATTGTGTAACGTCATATGCACGTTAAGGTAAGCTGTCCTTCCAACTACTCGTAAACCTTTCTATGTTATCGCAATAAGCCTTTCTACTTCCATTTAATATTATCCATCTTCTACTTAGCATACTTCCAAACATTCTCCGATATCCTACATTACAACTTTTATAAAAAAAATATATCTTATCCACGCACGGGCTTCACGGGCTTGTACATAAAGGTAAGTGGCATAAAAATACATTTAAATTCCTCATGTCGCGCGGTTTTGACAGTAATGTTGGACGCCAGTTTGACTTGTAAACAAATACACTGATACTCCATGAATAAAGAATGCGTCATATAGTTAACAGTTTGCTGAAAGGACCGATCCTGTCGTATCATGGTGTCTGCTGATTCGCGAATGTAAAAATAACGATAGTAAATAAGAATACTTAGTTCATAAAATAATAATAATAAAATAAATTTTAAACTAAGACATTTAAATTTTTTGTCTTATTTCATGAACTAAATCTAATATTTTTTGATTACTTCTTACCTAAGCAATTCAGTTTTACTTTTTTATTTTTCTCATTTATAGGTCAATATTATAAAAATGTAACTGATCGTTTTCGTTACATGGAACATATATTCAAAATAACTATTATTGAGGTCATTATACATGCAATAGAATCCAAAACAATGATTTTAATTTTTTTATCTGTATTTCTGTGCGTTTGTGCTCGCTCATTTCAGGTACGGCTTAACAAAAATTGTATTATTGTAAACTTCACTTAAAATTTTGGGTTTATTTATTTCAATCGGTGTATAAATAAAAAAGTTATTTAAAATGTATAGTATAAGCACATTATATTAGAGTAAATGCGAGGACATTGATTAAGCGGCCGAAACCTGCAAGCGGGTCGCTAGTCTACAATAAAACACAAATTATGTATGTTAGTAATGGTATTGAAGTTAATTAGAATATACCGATAGAACAAAGATTTTTACCAGTCTCAAATATCATCTAAGGTTTTATTTAAAATTGTGAATAATAATAAAATAAAAACATGAATTTGGCTAATTTCTTCATGTGCTAGTTTCCTCCAAAAGCAATTAAAACGAACCGTCAAGTGCACGTCGGACTTGTGAGCAATGTACTGCCACTCTATAATGTACAAGTTGATAAAATCTGAATGACTTGTGTGTATATTCGTAATATTTTTTCAGTTGGTTTTATATAAACATATAATATTTTTTTGTAGGCTTGCTTTTATTTTCATTTTTACTATTAAAGTTCGTAAAAATATATATACCTACGCATTTTTTTATTTTAGTTTTAAATACCTTTCATTTATTCAAGATTAGAATAGTATTAAAGTAAACTGAGAAATACTAAGAATTAGAATATATTTCCTTAATTTAACATAAAGAAACCTAATCTTCCTTTTTGATCAAATTAGATAAAAACTTTTTGCTAGCGAAATTAAAACAATAATATACTAATCTATATATTTAAATGGTAATTTATAGTGGTAAAGTACGTTTATATTTTAAAATAATGTAATTTATAGCATTGATAAAAATAAAACTTAATTTATAACTTAATACCTTGTCGTCATAATTAAAAACATGAATCGGCAAAAGTTAAGGTAAGTAAAGTAGGTTAAAATGTATTTCATGACAGAGACAAAATCTAGACTTAACATTGAATCTCTTTACATTGGAATATAATATATTTGTAAGGTATATAATTTAAACTTACTTGATGGCTTATACTTGTTCCGACATTAATGCTCCGCTATTTAAGCTGCTGAATTCGCTTAACAAAAGAAAGACATCGCGATATTCCGATTCAAGAGGCCTAAGAATTGTAGCGTGAAATACAATACGAAAAAATAACATCTTGGCCTATATTTATTGAGCTCGAGATTAAAAGTCATAATAATATTTCACAATGGATACCCATCTAAATTTAAAATGTTAGACTTTATTGTTATTTTAAAAGGTTATATGTATAAAACAGGCAATGATAGTGACATTTAAGATAATACCTATTGTTGATACTGTAATAAATATGAAGCAAATGAGGTTTTCATTTTGATGTAATAACTTAGTATAAATAAAAATAATAATTATTTTTTTCTTAAATCAATGTAATTATTAAAAAAAAATTAAAAGTAAATTATTTTTTTCTTAAATCTACTATCAATGTGGGAAAATAATAAAACAAAACATAACATTGATTAAATAGTTTAAAATAGCAAATAACTTTTAAAATATCTTGTAGTCACATTATTTATACGTACAAGATAAATATAATTAAAACAATGCATTGCTGAATAGAATAATATGGTTGATCTTACAATAAGTAAAAGTTTTTTATCTGCATAAGTAACTTTGTTCGTTCTATTGTAAAGAAGAAACTCGATTAATTTAACTGTTATCCGTAAAAGTTTTTATCGTTCCTGGAGACAATGATGTATCTTTGCCTAGGACCCTTAGGTTACCATGTAGATGGCAGAATATACTTATTATGTATTTAAAATTGTATTAATAATATTGTATTAAAATTGACTGAAATAGAGTATTCTTATAATTATTTTTAAGTTTCTAACTCATATAAAATTTGAAAGCTTATTTTTGAGGACGCTACTACGATCTTAATAAAGCTAAGGCGTGGAAGAATACCAGCTTTTCAACAATAACATAGGCGTTATAAAACATTTCAAAAACATACGTTTCTAAGACTACTTTACTTCTGCTTGCATAAAATGAATCTTAGGGATTTCGGTCAAACGTGCCTTATGTCGTGAGTATTATGGCGCTGTGATATAACATTAGATACAAGTATACTTGAAGCAAGGTAAATGTATTGTATTTGCAGAGTACATAAAATAAAAGCTTTTAGTATTTTTTACATAATTATTGTGACATAAAAAGATAATTTTCATCAGACCAGTGAGAATTACGATTAAGAACTACAATACATGCTTTTATTTTGCCGTGTCGGCTTTTGTTATATTACTATTAAGTATTTACTTTTGGGACATTGGGAATTGAATTCACATTCCATGTGAGGGAACGGTTACGATTGAAAAGGCTCATAACGTTTTTGTTGTTATATTGCAAGATTATGTATTTTTATAATATTTTGTACGGCTGTTCTTATCTTTTTTTTTATATACAATATTGTCAAACAGAGTACACAGATAGAATTGTAGTGAATAAAACGTCCCATTCCTTACTTTACGGTTATTTTTACAGATATTACGTGTGAAGCGGATAACGTGCTGCAGTTTGTTGGATATGAAAAATTTCAAAATTCATTTCCACAAGCGGAACCGAACTCACAACCAGCGTTCTACTACAGTTCTTTCGGCAAATTTTACACTATTTCTTAATTCACATTACATCGAGCGTAAATACAAAATCGTCGATAAATTGAAAATATACATACGAGAATATTATATATTTTAATAATGTCGATAAGATTTATAATATTGATTTTACCTAATTAATAGCTACATTAAATCTATTGATATTTTTATGAAAATATAAAAAAAATACTTTTACGCAAGCAAATAGGAGATGACTCATCTATCAGTCCTTAACCTACTGAGTGAGACCTAAAACAAGGCTTACACTTTTAGGCTTATTAATTCATTAAAAAAAATCAATACATTATTAAATGGATGCACTATAGACGGCTAAATTGTAACTATAAAATGATTACGATACATCTACCAGCTCTTTAATTTTCTTAATTTCACAAGAAATCGTGGGAGACACTAAATGAAAACAAGGAATTATTATTTAAAAATTAAAAAGCATAAAATAATTGTTTACATAAAAAATAAACACAACTTACAAATTAAAGTTTGACGATCAAAAGAAAATAACAGGTTAATAAATAAAAATAATGATGCTAATATACTTATAAAGCACAACATAAAATGAACTTGAAAATGTACCTACATCGTGTAGGTACATACACATACACAATGGATGACATATGAGCATTACAAACAGATCAGCGTGCAGACATGCGGGGATGAGCGCGCGAACGTTCACACATACGTGGGCGTGCGGAGAGGTGATAGCGCGGCACAGGCACGCGTGGGCCGCTGGTGCCACCTGGTAGTCCATGTAGTTTCCGTAGCCCATGTGGTCGCAAGTGCACGCGCAATTCTCGATGTGCCTCCGTAGCTCGAGCTCGAGCTCCCAGGGAGGCTCCATGAGCGCTCGCAGGCGGGCGGGCGCGCGCCGCGGCGTGCCTGCAGGCCCAGGCCGTGCGCGGGCCGCACCTGCGCGGAGCCACCTTCCGCCCCGCCCCCCGCGCGGCCCTCACCATGCAGGGCCGAGCTCAGCGCAGCGAGCGACGCGGACGAGGCTGGCGGCGGGCCCAGGACGCGGCGACCGCGGAGCGAACGGCCGCGGCGGGCGCAGCTGACCATGCGACGGCGCACA
Organism: Dione juno; assembly: GCA_037127375.1. NCBI lineage: Eukaryota > Metazoa > Arthropoda > Insecta > Lepidoptera > Nymphalidae > Dione > Dione juno. Next base: position 3,024,110 of record JAXRJS010000052.1, read on the forward strand.
TAGCGAAGCGGCCGGCAGCCGGCAGGGGAATGCCGCGGCCGCGAGCCCAGCCGAGCGCCCGGGCGACCCGGCCGCGCCGGCGCCCCGAGCTCCACGTGACAGCCTGCTTCCCGCCCACCGCCCTGCCTCCGCGCCCTGCATCGCTACGACCACCGGACAAATCTTGTCAATGCACAATCGCCAACTACAATTTACGCTTCACAGGTAGATTACTACCTGCAATCGTAACTGCTATGTATAGAAATTTTATGTATAATTTTTTTGTTGTTTTAATATATAATAAATATATTTTATACTATATGTGTCAGACATATTTTTTAAATTCATATTCTTTACTTACAAATTCTGTAATCCAGAGAAGAATGAAATGAGAGTAAAAGTAAACTACCAAATACCAGTATTATAATCAGCCGCGAACGGGTCGCTAGTGTACTAATACTAGCGACCCGTTCGCGGCTTCGCTCGCTTGATTGATGTTTTCGGAATTACTCTAATATGCTTGTATTGTACTAATTTTATTTCCTTTCAAATAACTTTATCTATGAAACATTTTATATGCTATAGCATATAAAATATGAGCAATACAATATAATAACAATACAATAAAATATTCTTGATGCTGCTGGGCTGTAAGTACTCGCGCGCGTTTTCGATATAGGTAAAACCGTTTTTCCCGCATAAATCTCCCGAGGGATAAAACAAAAAAATAGCCCAAGTGTTGCTCTGCTCCCTTTTATCTTGTAGTGAACGTTTCATAAAAATCGGTTTAGAGGTTGAGAGATTAACCCAGACTAACGGAATGATAGATAGACTAACAAAAAATCTAAAATTGTTGTTTTATGTTTTAGTAACGTGTAAATAAATTTACGCAATCGAAAAAACTTAGTAATTTTGGAAAGCGGGGAACGAAGTATCTTAACACTAAGTTTCTTCAGCCTGAAGTCATATTTAAATTATTTATTTAATACGATGATATGATTGAAATTGAAAAAAATATATATAAGTTGGGGAAAAAAAGGACATTATTCAAAAATGCGACCGTAGCTTACTTAACTGTTATGTACCGGACCGTGGCTTCGGCCACTTGTACTTCACATTTCATTCAATAAACACAATTGAGTTCGTATGCCCGCAACGCAATAATAGTGATCGCAGTGTAGTATCACGAAGATGATAGAAGACTAGAAGAAGACTAATTTGGATTGTAGATACATGTACCCGTGCAAATTCGGAACGTAGTTATTAGCCGATAAAATAATATGCCTTATACAATATTTAAATTTTTGTTATCTTGAGTTATACCAATGATATTTTTAAAGATTACTCTCTTAAGTGCTCGAAACTTGACAGACCTAAATATCATAGTTATCAAATCCTTAATAACTTCTTAGATATGAATATAATAATAAATATACAGCAAAAATCAATTATGATCTATTCTAAATACACAACATATCTAATGTATTTAATTGAATAAGAAATAATACTGTATTGTTTAAAATACTTACATAAATCTTGTAAATGTCGTAAATCTCTTTATTTTTTTATAATTTGTAAAACAAAACTGTAGGTATCCTTAGTACACATATATTGATACTTGCTGACTTGGACTTTCATGAAAACAATTCAATAATTCATCAATTGGCATGTGTAACTTTATGATATTTATATAGATTTTAAATATGCTCCCCCTACTTGTATAGGAGGAATATATTACCTACATATATCAGAAGACAGATCAAAAGGAGTATTTATATTTTAATTTTGTTAGCGTACCTTACCCATAATTTAAATATTAAAAATTAAAAAGGTAGAGTTTCACATGAGGAAGAATTTTAATAATGTATCTATAAAAAATGTACCTACTTCTATTATTTACATATCGGTAAAATCACGTCAACTGGACCCCCTATTTACCACTTGATCATAAAAATTTAATCTATATATATTTTTTATTAGTACTTATGATGGAAAATTGATCCCCCAAACAATTTTTCAAAATTTCGATTTTAACAATTTTTTTTTTTATAATGAAAATTTTAAGCACTTTTAATTGAAAAATGGATTAAAAATCAACCGCAAGAGATAAATTTGTGAAATTTTCAGGATCCATGGTCAAATGTCTATATTTTAAGAATATCTTTATGACTTAAAATTATTTATTTATTTCATATTGTTAATTAACTTTTAAGTTAACAAATGAAAATTTAACTGACTTCTCGGGCAGAAAATGCAGTTTTTTTTCATCGGTCACATGCTTTATCCATTTAAGTTTAAAATTCCGGAAGAGAATTTCACTGCTCGCCATTAGTTTAAATAAAATTAATTTATTTATGACAGCGCGCCAGGCGCCGAGCGCTGTGGAAATGCCGCGCTGCCGAGCGTCTTGAACTACACTAACGCTTTTATCAATGATAATTTATAATAACATTACAAAATATTATTATAAAACAAATTTTATTATTATTTATATTATAATTTATTATAATTATTATTAATAAAATTTAATTTTTTTTAACAATGTTATAAGGAATGTAATCAAAATTTCTTCTTATTTTTACCAAACAGCGGAAATTAAAAAAAAAAATAATCAATTTTAAATTTTTAAAACTGTTTCGGTCTATGTGTATTTTCTTTTAGGTAATTTAGTAAATTATTATTTTTAATTTATCAGTCAACACTCCATCTTTACTTAACAAAAGAAAAACCGCTCAGTTACGATTTTCATTTGTTTTTCGCGTATTGGAGTAAATAACAAAATCATTTTAGAAGTCATTCCTGTAGATTCGTGACATAAGTTTATACGGAAAACAGTGAAATAATTATTTAAAATAGCAGCTCTTGTTGAGTTGTGTTTTTTAGTTAATATTTAAGTATTATAATTTTTGATTGTAATAATATTTTCTGTGATATAAAATGGGCCGAGTGAATAAATGTTGCAATCCGTTAAATAAAAAAAAATCACAATAATGTGTTAAAAAAATTAGTTATAATTAGAGCTAATCGTGCTTGCGAATTCATTTGATTTTTGATTACATTCCTTATAACATTGTTAAAAAAAAATAAATTTTATTAATATAATTATAATAAATTATAAGATAAATAATAATAAAATTTGTTTTATAATAATATTTTGTAATGTTATTATAAATTATCATTGATAAAAGCGTTAGTGTAGTTCAAGACGCTCGGCAGCGCGGCATTTCCACAGCGCTCGGCGCCTGGCGCGCTGTCATAAATAAATTAATTTTATTTAAACTAATGGCGAGCAGTGAAATTCTCTTCCGGAATTTTAAACTTAAATGGATAAAGCATGTGACCGATGAAAAAAAACTGCATTTTCTGCCCGAGAAGTCAGTTAAATTTTCATTTGTTAACTTAAAAGTTAATTAACAATATGAAAATAAATAAATAATTTTAAGTCATAAAGATATTCTTAAAATATAGACATTTGACCATGGATCCTGAAAATTTCACAAATTTATCTCTTGCGGTTGATTTTTAATCCATTTTTCAATTAAAAGTGCTTAAAATTTTCATTATAAAAAAAAAAAATTGTTAAAATCGAAATTTTGAAAAATTGTTTGGGGGATCAATTTTCCATCATAAGTACTAATAAAAAATATATATAGATTAAATTTTTATGATCAAGTGGTAAATAGGGGGTCCAGTTGACGTGATTTTACCGATATGCATATGAATTAAAGTAATGTAAAAATATATTAAAATATTTTTAGAAATACCAACTTAATTCAATATGCTGACAGCTTACTCTAACAACTTTGTTTCAATATATGTATGTGACTAATCTGCAATACTGCTTTTTTTCTTATCAGTTTGTCTACGTATACTTTAAAGATAACAGACATAGTTCTCATCGAATGCAACTTTCATCTTCTTCGCCCTGGTAACAGGACAAAGCACGACGTTGAGTTCCGCTACTCAACACGTAATGTCTCGAAAGGCAGAAAGCAGGGGACAGAATGCTTAAACACTAGGTTCCCTCTGCCTACAATCGCAAAACTTCTTTATATTGCTAGCGACCCGGCTGTATCTTCTTCTGCTTCACCTGCTAGAACTACACAATTACAAAATACAACAAAATTTTTTTTAGTTCTATTTTAGAATAGATTTTATATGTTTCCTTTGCTAATTGCTATTACATAGATTAGTTTGAAATATTGCGAATACTATTATTTTAATTACCGATAAATTACAGTTAAGTGTACCGATATGAATAATTGATTTAATTTATTCCTGTGTAAACAGCCCAAAATGATTTTATAAATAACTAGAGCCCCGTCGCGGCTCGCCCACTTGATCTTGGGTTTACTTTTATAGTATAATATACACATATTATATATATAAGTTTTCTATTTTTTTAATTCGAACCACTTTGTCTATAAAAAATAATGAAAAATGAAAATTATCATTTTAAATGCATCATTACCTAGACATGCGGTACTCGCGCGCGGTAGACAAGCTTTTTCCCGCGTAAATCCTGATCCGATAAAGGTAGCCCTAGTATCTTCCGGTGAAAATACCATAGAAATCGGTCCAAATGTTCCGGAGATTAGACCGGACAAACAGAAATAGAAAAACTGGCAGACACAAACTAAACTATATGCACTTGAAAATTAAAAATTGCTTTGCAACATATAATTTGTCAATTTAAATAAATATTGATCAAGTGAAAATGATACTCACGCACCGAGGATTCTGTACCAATTTAGATATAGTTCTTTTATTGCACTTAAAAAAATTAATGTAATACATCGCTACAACGAAAACAGCTAATATACATAATATTATGAGCAATTGTGTGATGGCGGCCTTATCACTTCCAGGTCACCATTTAGAGATAATACACATAAGAAGAGACGGGATGGTGCAAAAAGTATTGACCAAATTCTACTTACTTTTGCCCATATTTTATATATTTTATAATTTGTAAATACACGCATATATACATATACATACATAGAACACAAATACAAACATAAGTATATAAATGAATACAAACAGACTACTCAGTGGACGGCGGCCGTAACCCCTTTGATGCAAAGAAATATAAACAGTTTTTTAATATTATATCAAAATATCGATAATTTCTTTCTCTATATCTATAAAATATCTTATATAAAATATCAACAACATTTCTATAGTACCTACGTTCCGCAAGCAAGACGAGGAAACGCAAGCTAGCGTACGGTGAGCCGCGCGTTACGGCAAGTGGAGGGCGCACCGCATCGATATTACGATCCTCCAATCCAATTAACATAATATGTATTTTAAATTAATTTGTGAATACATATAATCAACTTCTACGCGAGCATAGCCACAGGCAACAGCTAGTACTTCTATATACAGACATCTACTATCCGTTAACAAATCCGTTATTCTTGGAGTTGGTGCTAATTTGAGTAATTTTTAAATATATTTTATTAGCGAAACAAATTCGGTCTGTTGGTTTTATGGCTGACAGGTCCCGTCATGTATATTTTTGTGTATCTTTAACCGTTTACGCAGCGCACGCACTGATCCTGCAGGACTCACCCGTGCTTACAAAAAAAAGCATGTATTGTTACTCCATTTCAATTGATCATAGATAGATCAACTATTTAATACAAATATAATGATTCAATTCGACCCAGCAGTTCCTGAGGTTAGCTCGTTCAAACAAATTATCAGTGCAGCTTTATAATATTAGTATAGAAGTATAGATTGACTACCCGTTTAATGTAGTTCCAAAAAAATTATATTCTTAGTAAAACAATATATGTATGTGTGTGTGTGTGTAATAAAAATATTAGTCATACCATATTTAAACTAATATACTAATTTATAGATAACTAACTGCCATATAATTAGCCTAATTTCCTTCAAGGCTAGGCTTCTATATAGGGTGATTTAGAGCTTAGATTTTCTAACGTCATTTGAAATTACTCATCACGTTGAATATTTCGTTCTAAGGGAGCGTTCAAGTATTACGTAACGCAATTTTGGGGGGAGGGGTATGAGGGTTCGTAAAACGTTACGATGCGTTACAAGAGCGGGAGGGGGTCTCTCTTACAACAAGTTACGTAACATTGTTTTTTTTTTTAATAAAAAATGATATGATGATGAGGAAATGACAAATTATGACTCCCCTCAGCAAACGACTGGCAGTCGTCATTCTGCCTCATGAACATTTTGGTCCTCGTCTCGACGACAAAGGAATGACTACGGATGATGATTTAGAAAAACGCAATCTTCAGCACTGGCGAAACAGTTGCAAAAGTGCTTAAATTGATAATTACGACGTTTCGGCGAAGTATAGACAGCTCGAAGATAGCATGCAGAACATCCAGCAGAACCAAATCTAGCGTGGTATAGCGTTCACGTCCGTGTATAAAAGTATACCAAGGATAAAAAACGGGCCAACAATCATCTAAGGGTCCTGTCTGCCAACCTCACCTGCACGTGGTATATCCTGTCAACCTATCAACGGACGCTCCCTATGGCTGAACGAACACCTCGCAGAATTTGAAGTAGAGTTAAGTTAAATCAACTGGCAGATAGTAGGTCTATCAGAACTCCGAAGAAGAGAAGCCTCCGAACAGCCCATAATACTGGATACCGGTCACTCTATTTCAGAGAAGGACACCAACTATCCCAAGGTGGCGTTGGATTTATGATCCACAAATCACTAAATAACAACGTCGTGGAGGTGTGTCAGCGAGGGTGGCGTACCTTGTCATAAGAATAACTGATAGGTTTGCCTGAAGGTTATACAAGTGTACGCCCCTTTTTTTTCTTTTTTTTTGATGACGCAGGGGAAATCTTTAAAAGATACCCAGTCCTAGGGAAGACCAGATTATGCGGGATTTCCACCCACTAAAACCCCTGCAGTTGCCGTCCTCGACACGACGGAAGGACCCGGGAAAATCGGTTGATCCGCATCCGTAGCCCTCCCCAGGTGACCTGATCCTTCAAGAAGCTCTCTTTGGGAAATTGTCCCTTCTTATTCTCACAAACGATGACTCCTTCATGCCAGCAGATTCCCTAGTCTCCTCATCAATGGTCCGCGAAACTAAGCTAAGCTGGGAGGAGAAGGATTGGTCCTCTGCCGATCTCGCTCAGCAGCCTCCTTCTGAGACATGACATTTTCACAGAAGGAGACTACGGTTGTCCACGCTGATTCCCTGACCAATATTGTCCTTATTACTGCGGGAAGGGAAAGATTACTGCGGCAAGGCATAATCTTTATTATGTCCAATTTCTTGCACGAGAGCTTGCCTTTCTACGTCCCAGGCAGAACAACTTTGTAGAGTGTGCTGAGCCGTATCAGTGTCCTTTCCACAGTGTTGAAAAATCGGAGTTGTCTATCGTCTAATCTTAAACAAGTAATCACCGAAACTACCGTGTCCAGTGAATACTTGTGTAAGACGATACGTGACTCAGCGTTTTCGTCTCATCCAAGCTTCAAAGGAAAGGAGGATTGCCTGAACAACACGTTGGTGTGCATAACGTTCTTCACAAAGTCGCGACCGCCACTTCACGTAAGCGGTGATATGTTCCTCCCGTCTGATATCGAGCGTGCTTGGGGCCGAATGTCCAATTGTCTCTCTGGTCCGATAATTATCGCATTCATACATGCCAGAATATCTAAAGGTGGGAAGCACGCAAGTAAGGTCGCTGCCTCAAAAGAAATTGTACGATATCCTCGAACCATTCTGATTGCGACTCTGCGTTGAAGGCTATAAATCTTAGTTCTACAGCGTCATATTGACAGTCTTTGAGACCAGACAGGCGCACCGTATAAAACCATTGAACGGATTACCCCCGCATAAAGTGAACGAACTTCTTCACTCGGTCCACCAAGATTAGGAAGTAGTCTGTGCAGAGCGCCCACAACCTTGTCTATGCGAGGGACTAAACGCTCAAAATGTTCTTCAAAGCCCCAGCGACTGTCCAATGTGAACCCTAAGTAGTTCATATGCCGATCGACGCGAACCTGATGACCTCCTACGCGAATATACGAGTCAGGTGGCTCCCTGCTTCTCGGTAACTTAAGTGTACGCCCCTACACTAACACACTTTGACGACGAAGTCGTAGCCACGTACGAAGACATAGCGAAAGCTATATATCGTACCAAAACCTGCTACACGGTTGTACTGGGTGATTTGAATGCTTAAATAGAAGTACAAGAATATGGTGAATCAAGAATAGGAAAATTCGGCTAAAAAACAACCGAGGGCAAATGTTGCTAAACTTCCTGGAATCCCAGGGGTTATATCTGATGAATTCTTTTTTCCAAAAGAAGCCCCAAAGGAAGTGGACGTGGCAAAGCCCCAATGGTGCTACTAAACATGAAATCGACTATATCATATCTAACAAACGACATATATTTAGGAATGTTTCTGTGATCGACAGGTTTAGCACCGGAAGTGATCATCGTCTCGTAAGGGGCTCCCTAAATATAAGCATAAAATTAGAAAGAGCTAGAATGATAAAGTTGACACTAAGACCAACTCTGCCCCAAGTTGAAGCTGATTGTAAGGCTTTCCAGCTTGAGCTGCAGAATCGATTGGCCATGTTGGAAATCACGCAGAATGTTAACAATGCTACCAACTGTCTGTTGCGTGTCGACCGTGAAGTGGGACAAAAACATATTCGATCATCAACCAATCTAAATAAATCGAAGCTGTCAAGTGAGAGTCTAGAACATACGAGGAAATAACGCGAACTCACTAATACTTCACGGTCTGAGCGTCAGATACTTAACTGGAACATAAAAATACTAATAAGACGTGACGTGATGCGTTCGAATACCCAGTACGTTGAGGAGGCTACAGCACGTAATAGGGGCTCAAATGTCTTAGCAAAGTGATACATCTCCGGTTGACACCTGATAAAACTCAGAACTTCAGAAGGAACCATGAGACCCATGGATGACCCACGAGCCAGACTTAGTCACCACCTATCGGACGAGCTTCTTGACATCGATTTGGGCGAGATTAGGATATCCCTCACATCTTAAGAACAACAAAGCTCTGGGAGAGGAAGGAATAACTGTGGAGCTGGAAGCACACCTGTTTTGGTAAAGCTGGTGAAGCTCTTTAATTCCATTCTCCATGATGGCGATACACCAGAGGCATGGAGCGGGAGTGTGGTGAAATTATTCTTTATAGAGGGTGTTAAATCATTATTAAAGAATAACCGTCCCATATCACTTCTGAGCCATGTATATAAGTTGTTCTCGAGGGTTATCACGAACCGTCTTGGTCACATGTTTGATGATTCCATGTGGAGCAGGCTGGGTCTCGAAAAGTTTTTGGTACCGTGGACCACATACACAAGCACTCTGAGGCAAATTATTCAAAAGACCGAGGAATATAATCAGCCTATGCCTAGCATATGTGGACTACGAGAAAGCGTTCGACACGATCGAGACTTGGGCTGTTCTGGAATCTTTGCAGAAGTACCTCATTGACATTCGGTACATCCAAGTGATAAAGTGTTTATATGAAGCTGCGACCATGACCGTCCAAGTACAAGATCTTATTTAAGACGGGTGGGTCTTGGGATGAACCTTGACAAGACATAGGATATTTACAACGGTCATGTGTCCCCAAGACCAGTGGTCGTAAGTGGTGCTAAACTTGAATTGAGTTGTACAGGAATATGTACACCTTGGCCAAACTATCCAACTTAGCCGGCACAACTTTGATAAGGAAGCGCACAGAAGAATTTCAGCCTTTGGGAAGCTTCGTCATATCTTTGAGTCGTCTGTCCCACAATGCCTAAAGACTACTCTTTAATCAGTGCATCTTATCTGTGATGACCTACGGAGCTGAAACATGGACACTCACTGTTAGGCTGGTCCATAAATATAAAGTCACTCAGTCGCAATGCTTGGAGTCTCTTTGGCGGATAGGATTCGTAATGATGTCATTCGCCAGAAAACTAAATCGATGTAGCCATCACGTGTTAGAGTGGAGACTGCGTTTAGGCAAAGGTGGATGGATGCGAGCCGCCTAAGACCGGGATGGTTGGTGACAATAGGGTGAAAAAAAAAACGATAAACACTATAACATTACTTTTTGCGACTTTGGGGTAAAAATGATCACTTAAGTGTTACGTAACGTTTACAGACGAGGGGGGAGGGGGGATACAGGAAAACGTTACGGTGCGTTACTAGGGGGATAGGGGTTCAAAAATCTTCAAAAATTGCGTTACGTAATACTTGAACGCTCCCTAAGGGTTCATTCACATCTCTTAAAGTCAAGCTGGGCGGCTGGAGTTCCACTATATATTCATACTTTCAAAATAAATTATAGTATGTATGTTGCCGAGGACTAAAACTACTAAAACAAAATTTTAGCGTGTAAGGCGAACAGGCAGGCACACAGATAAAAAATCCAAATATCACATTTTTGGCTCCACTAACTGCAGGAAAGCCCCAGAAGTATTTTTTGTTGCACAGTATTATAATTATAACATACTAATAATATGTAAAAAGCATGAGATATGCCATTTAAACAGAGTACAATGTATTTTAAAAATTTAGAAAGCCAAGTCATTCAAACTTTCGTAAGATCTGAATCTTAAATATGTTGTGATATTTTACTGGTTTCACTGCGCGCCTCAACCACAAAAACTTCTGTCATTCCCGACTCGAGTTATACTTGACAAAGAAATTCACAAGCTGATTTCGCGTGATACGTTTTATGCTGTAGTCAGTGTCAACAACTATGAAAACTTTTCCAATGATGTCTAAAAGCAAAGTAAGTCGAGATAATAATTCCCGTAATTTACATTTTCGCATTCTAATATGAAAATAATCATATTGTTTCCTAAAAAAATAATCAATTTTTTATAAAATTTATCGTCAACAAATGAATGAATCTTATGTTAAATATTAATTTTAATTTTATCGTCTTTACAAATGTATTTATCTGGAACGCTCAGAAACTATAAAATTATAAACAGCTATGATTATGATCTCTAGAGTCAATATAAGCCCAGTTTGTCAACACATCCTTTTATGTAACCAAACATACTTAAAGTAAAACATAAGATAAATTCTAGTAGTAGCCTATTATCAATAATAGAATGTATTTTGTTCATACAATAAGCTATTTGACTTATATCTAATTAAATGCCTGCTAGTTTTAAAATTCCCTCGTTGATTGAAAATGTATGAGTGGGCATGTCGTTTCATACACAACGTGCGATCATCGTTATACAATATCAATCCTATCCAAGCGCTACTTTAAGCGCGCACTACTCACACGAACCCCCTTATCGTACAGGCGTGGAACTACACCCCGTACGCTTAGCCCACGCTCAGACGTCCAGGTAGCGTTCTATTAGACCCAGATGACCCCATTACAGTCGCTAACGCGCTATTTGTACATAGGTAGGAACAGTGGCGTAGCTAGGTATCTAAAAGCCCTGGAGCAAAAAATTGTCTAGGGGACTACAGTAACTAAAGCTAAACTGTCGATATTGTACGGATAAAACTCTAAACGAATAAAAATACTTATATTATAATATTTTAAATCCCTTTAAACTTTATCATGCACAGCAGGGTTCATCGAAGTTCTACATGCAAAGAATTTAGCAATGAATGCTTATACTAAATAAATCATCTTTGTTGTAATAGATAATTCCTAACAACTTTCACTAATAATACTTTTCCTATTTTTTTATATTGTAGTTTATCTATTGTAGTTCTACATTAGGTGTTCCAGATCCTTGATGCTTATAAATCAATTGAGGCATTTCAAGTTCAATATTTTTTGTTATGGCAGCATTTAATTATTTCTTTCAGTTCAGCTGGTCTATGATGGATCTGTATTTGGTGTCCTCAGCGGAATACATACAATCATGAAATTGGTACGGAACCCTCGATGCGAGAGTACTACTCACATTCGACCGATTTTATTCAAAGTTCATACACACTATCGTAGACTGTAGAAATTATATTACTTAATTCTTTCTGATAAATGTCTCCAGTTCCGGACGCTATACCTTATTCCTTTGTGAAGCAAATGCATCAGCAGAATGGGCAATATTTTATTTTATTTCCCTGGATGTCTTTTTAAAAAATACCGACGAAGACAGATTCTTGTTGTAAAGACCTACGAGCCAGAATTTAACGTCATTCACTACCACTTAAGAAGAAACGACATAAAATGTTCGACAATTGATAGGTCGGTTTTTCTATTGTTACCTGCGCCTCGCAAACTTCGTCATCGTTGATATGTAAAAATCAACTAAAAATTGGCATTACAATGGAAAGAAAGATTACAATTGTTTAAAAGAGAGATTTTCAAACTTGTAAGGAATGCCACTGTACTTTCATTCAAATAATTTGCTATTATTAAATATGTTAATATGTATATTAATTTGTTGGTGAGGTTACCCCGATGCAACGCACAGACAAGACCTCCGATAGCTACGCCACTGGGTAGGAAGCACACTAAACACATACGAAACTCACGGAAGCGACGATAAAGTCCAACTTATTTAGCCAGGTCCAACAGTTAGGGACTTCTAGACTTCCTAATATTAATCTAAGTGTTTCCACTGTCTGTCACTGATTTGGGTAGTTGTTGGTAGTTGGTAGTATAGGGAACATCCACTCGTTGGCCGCAATCTGCGGTTCAAGTTCACAGGGGACACCCTTGCCGCCGACGACACCTCTCAAGCAGCCACATAGTGGTTGTTTTTCTCGCAGGACAGAGTACCCTCTTCCCTCCTCAACTGGTGTCGTTGTCAAGGCCAGTAGGTCTAACAGAATTAACTTCACAACCGAAAAAAAAATTCCCATACAATCAAGTCAATTAATATACTGATTGCTCACAGTCCAAATTTCACGTAAAATCGCAACACGCAAACTAATGAGTGTTGCAATATTTACTTCTCTTCACACATAAAACAAACAAATTTAGTAGAGAGGCGTTCATTTTTAAACTGCAATGATCTATACTATTTTGTATTTTTGTTTTACTAAAAGGTTTCGTCCTAAAAAGTAAATAGCATAATAACTAAATTTCGTCCACTGATAGGATAAAAATTGCGTTAGCTAATAATGACGAACATCGTAAAAATAATTTTACTTAATTTAGGTTACAGTCCGTAAAGGTTCGGGATCATTTTGACGAATTCTTAACCAGGTATTGCGTGTATTTCTATCACGAGGCACAATATTCCTGAATGTGCTTTTATATTAGCGTATTTAGATAAATATTGAATATTGTATTTACGTTCTGTACAGATAACCCCCCCTTTTTAACGACAACAGACAGATAAAAATACTATTATAATTAAAAAAATATAGATCAAGTGTGAGTCGGAATCGCGCACCGATGGTGTCACGTCCAATTTTATGATTGTAGGTCATCGGGAAAAGCAACATATACAACTTGACAAACTTAAATCTTAAAAAATGGTTCAATGTTCGACATGTATATTTTTTATGTATTTTCCACGATTTATCAGTTATTTGTGTGTGTGTATTTGTATGTAAGTGTGCCTATTTGAATAATATTTTTTTATTTGAATAAGTGTACGTCCGAGACGGTCCCATTATCTCTATGTCCGAGTCTAATAATGGAATGTCAAGGAAATCGGAGAAAACCCTTATAGTTGTTTCGTAAAATTTCTTATAAAACATTGTGCTGATGGTCACAAGAGACAATATATCTATCATCAATAATAGAAAGTAATGAGAAAAATTCTTCACAATTGGAGGAAACCTAGCTGTATAATACTATTGGATTATTCACGTAAGGTGATGATGGAAGGTATCATTCTTAAATTCCTAATTCTTGCTTGCACGTGTCTCCTTGTAATAAAAAGATTATTAAAGAACCAAAAAAATTTTTTCAAAAATAATTACTTGCTATGTTAAGAATGAATAATAAGATTAAATTTTAACCGAATTCACAAAGGAGTAGATTACTTAGTCGATTGTATGTTTTTGAAGTGAAACTTCATAGCGCGCATAAGGGTAATTTGTTTACCGATGAAACGCGTTAATATGACAAAAACGATGTGGGACGGTTTTGCAGTGGCGAAGTGTTTATATAACACGATTCCTCCATATTTTCTAAATCTTATAAATAACGAAAACGTAAACATTTTTAAAATTAAATTATAATTTGTTTTAATTTTTGACATTTATTATTTTAATTACAATTAAATTCATTGATTTCAACACATTTCACAGTCAAAATAAATAAAAGTAAAAATTATTTAAATTATATAACATCTACAAGTTAGTAAGCTTTCTTTGACTTTGTCATCTTTGTCATGTCCCTGAATAATGTTTAGCAAAAGTACGTTATTTATACTGTATTTTTAACGGCCAATGTACAGATTTTTGAGATTTTTATACTCAACAAACAATTGATATGCAGGTAATGAAAAACACGCATGCCTAATTTTGCTAAAATTAAAACTTTCTTTATACATTTTTAACTCCTTTCGGATATAGAAATATAGAGTATGAATGTTGTATAAATGATCATAAAGCCCCAAATTCAGACGTAAAAGGACGTTTATAAAAATAAATAACTAATCCACTTCAATAATATATAATAATGTTTTATCATCTTCAGATAAAAATAAGGCCGCTTCTGTACTCGTTGACACACTTTCAAATATTGTTAAAAAACATACTATAATTACTCATACATCTAGCCGTAAATGTATAATTAAGTCATAGAAAACGCCTGGTCTTTTGAAGTGTATTCGTCATCGTGATAAGCTTTTCAAAACAAAAACGGGACCCTACTAAAGAAATTTAACAATCAATTTTGTCAGGTATCGTAAATTTTGTAAACATTTGCTTAAGAAGATAAAACGTGAGTACGAAAGGAATGAATTTCAAAGGGCCAGACGGATCACCGTAAGGTACTTAGAAAAACATTAAACAGGTAGCTAATTTAAAACTTTATTCATATGGTTCTGTGGAATTATTGAGATAAATAAGTTTTTCGCCAATATCGGTAAAAAATTGGAAACATTTATGAATAATATATCAAATAGTTCCACTAGGTGTATCATCTGCACCTTCAGACACAAATCTAACTGTAACAAAATGTATGGCCTTTTTTTAACTGATGATTCTGAGGTTTAGCACATTATTTTGAATCTCCAAGACATTTGTGCCATAGGCTGGGATGGTATTCCCACTACAGTTTTTAGTCCTGAGTGGTTTTCTAAAATTTTAGAAAAAATTCTTAGCAAGCGATTGCAAGATTTTCTTACACAATTCAATATTTTGTCATCGAATCAGTACGGTTTCAGAAGTCCTAGATCTACTGATGATGCAGTTTCTGACCTTACCACGACAATTATTACAAATTTGGATAAGCTTAAGAATATTTGCATCTTTCTTGACCTCACTAAAGCTTTTGATACCGTCTCCGCTCCCATGTTGCTCAGCAAACTATTTAATGTCCGGATGTCATGTTAAAGCTAGAAAGAGCAGTTTTGAAAGTTATCACGCATAAACCTGCACCTAGCTTATACTCATTATACCATGTACTTACTGTCCGGGAGTTGTTTATACTGGCTACAATCTCTCTCTCAAGTTCAATTCGACGCTAAAAACCTAACTATACGTCGTGATAAAAGAATATGCGGTATTGAATCACGCAATACTGCACTAGCAAGCCATCATTTTAATTTTTTTAGTAGTTTATTTTACAATAAAGTAAACAAAATTTTAGATATTCATCCTCTAAGCCGATTACAATGCAAAGAAACATGTTCGAAATGGCTTACAAGCCTGTTTTATGAGCAGACTGAAAAAAAAAACTAAACTGCTTTAGACAACTCTAGATAGACATATACACAAACACACACACACACACACACACACACACACACACACACACACTCACACACTTCTAATTAGGTATGAGCAAAAAATTAATTATAATTTATTTTAGAATATATATTTTTTTATTTTTGTTTTGTTTTTTGCATATATTAATATTTTTATACTTTACGTTTGGGGCAATATTCACGTGTTAAGTACGTACGTGGGCGTTGGCGCTTCGCTGCAATTTTCTTTTAACTTTAGCAGTAGTCAACGTTTTCTCTTGTTATGTATTACCTCTGTATGTTCGAAGCCGGACGTTTTGAACACTTTGCTGTAGTCTGTCAGTTGATACAATTATTTATTATATCAACTACCGCCAACGGTTTTTGAGTTGATTCGCGTACTGCTCTGGATTCCTGCAGAATGAGCTAACTGTATCCTGCCCTCTGGTGTCGTGGGCTTGGGAGTTTTTATGAGTGGGTCCCAGGAGGTAGAAAGCTTCATACCGTCTTCTCTACTGAAATTGGGATATTTTGTCTCTGTATTTATTTTGCCTCGCGGATCATTCTGGGGATATATATTTTTTCCCTGCTAGCTAGCATGAGGTTTATCACACTTGTTGGTTGGACTTATCCATTGAG
This sequence comes from Dione juno, assembly GCA_037127375.1. NCBI lineage: Eukaryota > Metazoa > Arthropoda > Insecta > Lepidoptera > Nymphalidae > Dione > Dione juno. Next base: position 3,040,575 of record JAXRJS010000052.1, read on the forward strand.
TGCTCACACACAGCTGACTTTCAAACACGACCATTCTTGATATCTGAGAAGTGTTCCTTCACTCAATACCAAAAAAAATCTCAATTTCAATAGAGAAAACGATCTGGTTGGAAATATAGCTTCACTTACTAGAAAGTTTCACAACTTTGACTCGTCCTTAGACTTAGAGAACATATCTCTATAGATAAAAATGCATAAAATAAGTAATTAAATGACATAAATATAGATAAATAGACTTAGACTTAGACAACATATCTATAGAGATATGTCCTCTAAGTCTATTTATCTATATTTGTGTCATTTAAATACTTATTTTATGCAGATTCCACTTAGCTTGGCCTTATATTTTTAATTCATATTTATTAATCTTCAATTTGCTTATCATCAATTGTTCAATAGAATAGTTGCGGTCGTCTATAGCTACAGACTAGAAACGCTTAAAAAATAAGCGATCATAGACCACACATAAGCATTCGAAAAATTGTGTGTTGGCGAAGCTTTTCCATGATTTCATTATACGATCGGCAAAATAAAGACGTGGAAGCCTCTCACGACTAGTGTTGATGTCGCATTTTTTTCAAGGTATAGACTGAAAAATATCCTACAACGCCGCAGTTAATAGTCACAGACCGATATCACTTTTGTGAATCATTGCATTGAATATTTGCTTCTTTGTCGACAGGATAAAATCTATGTTGTTTTAAAATTTACCTTTCGGACTCATCCAAGGCCATTTCTGTTGTTGAGATTTTCGAAAAAAAGTGTTCATCATATACATCTCTGAGGTTTGATATCAACTCCCAAGTGTCCTATCACAACTGTGTCCAGTGCACAGTTAATTTTGTACTTTCGTCGTCTGGTCGGAGCGTAAACCTGTATAGAATTCAAGGAATGTACTTTTCTAGATATTGTGTATCAATTACGGTACTTTATTCGACATACTACTGCCTAAAGGTGCCCACTGCTCATGCTCTTATTCTTTAGGTATATTTATTTATTTAACATTATATATAATTTAAATTTGAAACTTTCACATTTTAACTGGTTTTATACTATTTATTTATTTTTTTATTTTGGATGCACATTTTTATCCACACTTACTTTATTTTTATAAAATAGTTTAAGTTTTGGAACAATATCGTGTGTATACGTGTAACGTATTCAGTTAGCCTTTAAGTTTGGTGTAAAGTGTTTTAACAACATGTTTTATAACAAATTATATATTAAAGTTAAAGTCCACTGTATACTATGTTCCTAGTTCCTATATAAATAAATAAATAAATATTGAAAATGTCTGCCACTGTCTAAGACCAAATACGATATTAGATTTAACCATGTGACCAGGTTTAAACATGATTGATCGTTATACCTACGCAACTCTGAATTTCTGACATCCAAACATTAAACTTTCAATATACCTATATTATCTATATTATCTTTAATTAATTTATTACCTATATTATCTTTAAATAGTTTAACTTTTTGATAGATCAAATATTTTATTTAAACTGGACGAAAAAATAAACAACAATAAGCATAACTAAGGTTTTGAAAAAAATGACATATTTATCCTATACATTTATTTACACGGTTTGGTGTGTCCTAGCTAAGATTCAACGATTGTACAATCGAGTTCGATTTTGTTTGTTGAATTGGGCCGGCTGGAGCAAGGAGGCTGGATGCGTGCGCAGTGAACTCGCTAGCTGAAAGTCATCGCGCGGCAGTCGGTATGAGACGCGCGCGGAGTGTCACGGGGCCCTTGAGGCGCGCCCATCCCGCTTCGGGGGCCACCTGGAACGTCCAGGTATATCACAACTCCTTATTTCATACAAACCTAAACATTCTCTATACTCATAATTCTCCCTCATTTTATCCAATTTTTGTCGCTTACACAGTGCCAATACAAAATAGTACTTGTTTAAACAACAAATTATGATATTATGAATGTGATCGGTGGACACAGAAGATTCAACAGTTGGCTCAAGACTTGTTGCGCACGCATGAATACATTTAAACTATTATCATCTTCGTAAGTGACGTGATTAGAGATTGAAGAGATATCAATATTTATATTGCGCCAAATAACACAAAATTAAATAAACGTAACACTTCAACGCTACCCACATTTGGGTAACTATGACAATTATATCTATATATGTAATGTATACATATATGTATACATTACATATATAGATATAATTGTTGTTTAATCCAATAACAGATCATCATAGCATCAGTTATCATTTTCACATTTTTTTCTATATGGCAACCTAAGAATAGAGTATGGCTCTAGGCAGTTTGCTTCAAGCAGGATGTAAGACTACTAAACCCGAGTGCAGTCTTGTATAAAACGTTTTACGTGAACAAACTAGCGTACAATAGACCCCTTTGAAATACGAAGTGTATGGCATTCTGAATTCTTTATGTTTTCGTCGCGTCGCTGTCTGAATGTTATCTTTAAACAAAAGGGTGAAAGACTAGAATTTAAAAAATGCATAGATTTGTTGTTTGCACTTATACTTGAAATGCTTGCTCTTGTCAAGAGAAAGCATAAAAACCATGCTTATTACTGTTTATTTTGTCGAGCTTTCATACATAAAACTACAACGCTCACATCTAGTAAAATAATATATTTTGGTAGGAAAAGTTTATCATAGTTGGTTTTTTTCTTCTCTGTATATAGTACCATTTAATTTATACATACATACATACATTATATAGCTTGATGTTTTATACCTAACTGGGTGGTTAGAGAGAACCGTACGCTACAGTTTCTACATATCCCACACATCTCCTCTTCCACTGTCATTAACCTCTTCATACAACCCTCCCAGGGGTCGTCATTGTTTTTAAGTTACCTTTCTCCAATTTCTTCGACACCTACCTCTCTCTCCTTTAATTTAATTTGTAGGTGCTAGTATAAAAAAAATTATAAGATGAAAATATATTTATTATAACATAACAAAATGTAACATTCTTATTCTTACGAGTGTCTGCTACTTTCCTAAGCTATATCTACTAATAGTATCAAATATTCCTTTGCAAAAGTGGATTCCCTTTAAAAATATTTATACATTCTAGTTTCGTAGGAAAATTATTATAATTCAAAACTTACGACACAAATATATATATATATATATATATATATATATATATATATATATATATATATATATATATATATATATATATATATATATATATATATATATATATATATATATATATATATATATATATATATATATATATATATATATATATATATATATATATATATACATACAATATATATTTATAATAATGTATACATATATGTTAATATTTTATATTATATTTCTATTATATTTCAGGTGGTGCGCGGTAAAATGAGTTCAAAATGCTTATGGCATGCATGCCGTGCCCTCAGCGCTGGCTTGTTGTTGATGCTACTCGGGGCTGCCATGGCTGTTATAGGTAGAATATCATAAATAATTGCTTTGGATAAATTATCACTTCTTATTATTATTGTAGGGTTTCATGTTTAAAATATGGTATTTATTGTTTTTGTGTTTCTGGGGCAAATTTATGATCACTTGTAACTAACATTATAAATAATTAATTTTATTTATAAAATTCTGACATATACTGATAATCATTGATTAATAGAGTATATATTTGAACAAAACCAACACCTAGTTTAAATTTACCAGAATATATTTTTCTTTGAAATTAAATATATACAAAAACAAGAAATTAAGAAGCTTAGTTTCTACAAACTTTTTCTTAGCTTAAATTTTACAACAACAAACAAACATTAAATATAGTTAAAAACTTTCACGCCAAACCACAATGATATTATAAGTACCCATTACTCAGATTCAAATAAAATGACCTACTTTTGGCCTTGACATAGTTTGGTGTATATGCCTTTAAATCATATAACATAGTTTTATGACTCACTACCAGAGCCAATAACCAATATTACATAAATGTAAACATTCGCTTGTTGGTGAGGAAAACGTGAACGTTAAGATATTTCCTGTGTTCCGCACTAGTGTGTGTATGACATATCCGGTTGCTACATACATCCGCTGCATTTCATTATGGCTTGTCTGAACGCAAACCTCATAGCTACATTGATTGGACATTATTAGAATCTCTTAAAGTTTTTTTTTTTATTTTTAATTGTTTGTTTTTTTAATGGACTCTTATTTCTTCGTCTACGAGTATATACTATAGTTAAACTACTTGATTCATAGACCCTATTTCATTTAAAAGATATATATGTGTGTACTTTTATGAATTAAATAGTACAAACCCAACAACGAACATACAAATCAAATGTAAAGTTTATTTAAACAACTTTCAATATTGAACTCGGGCGCTCTGGTATTTACATAGTAAATTTTCCACCACACAATACTGTATGTGGGAATATTAATTTCTCAGTGTACGTACCAAAATTATTCAATTGTATTGTAGCAACCACTAAATAAATTTAAACACAAAGAGGCTTCGTGTATTTCATTTAATTATCAGTGGATACGATTTAGTGGTATCGTGTGATTTAATTATAAATATATATTAATGAGATATATTTTAACCGAAAAAAATCTACTTCTCATGGAATAAATAAAAATTACGGAAGGAGATATTTTTAGGTCAGGTATATACTTATATAGGTTTATATTTTATGTTATATTTTTAAATATATATGTTATATGTAATATATATTATATGTGTTATATTTTTAATTTAGTGAGGCGACGAAAACATAGTTAGTAAAATTTATATAATACTAGCGACCCGCTTGGGGCTTCGCCCGCATAATCTAGGTAGATCGCGTTCGTTTTAAAATGTTTTACCTACATCACAATGCAATTTTTTGATTATCTCGTCCTCTTTTTTGAATCACTCTTGCTTATTATTAAGAATCGTAATCAATAGGTATATGTTTCTTGCATGTAGATATTTAATATTAATGTGTTATATTTAATATATACTCTGTAAGTAGATTATATTCTAGCATTTCTATTTATAGCGTATAAAACACCATATCCACTTCTCATAGTTGATTTTTAAAACAAAATTATACTAACACTATTTATTTTTTATTTATTGGAACGCCATAATTTAAAGAATTAAATTTAATTATTTTTAGGGTTCTCTACCTCAAAAGAAAAAAACGGACCCCTGATAGGATCACTTTATTGTCCGTCTGTTTGTCTGTCTGTCCAAGGATCAAACTGAAATTGTTATCAAATATCCAAGTTAATGACCTCTTAAGGCACAGTAAAAATCAAACTTCCAAGTCAACACAATCAAAAGATATGAACGTTTATGCTTAATTTTTTGCATTTTGTACGAAAATCGTCGCATAATCAAAACCTACTTGCCGTCATCCTAGAGTTACGAAATTTGGCAATACGTTAGAGCTTACAGTACAACCAAAGGAAAAAAATTATAGATATATCACAGAAAAAAACCATTACAAACTTATACTGCAGTTCATGTGATACAAAATTTGTGCATACGACCGTAAACTTAAATTTGTCGACTCTTATAAGTTGTATTTCATTGACTTAGACTTAGAACTTACAGTATATATAAAGGATAAAATCTCAAATTTGATCATTTATAAGTTAAATGCAGAAATAAACCATTGTAAACTTATATTGTATAAACTTATAATGTAAACTTATATTGTAGTAAATTTCATACAAAATGAATGGATACGACTGTTAATTTAAGTTACTCAATTTCTATTGGTAGTGTTTTCCTCATCGGAATACGTACCTACGTATCGGAATCTCGAAATAGGTACGGAACCCTCGGTGCGCGAGTACTACTCGCACTTGACCGATATTTTTTAGTTTTAAATACACCACCCGTCTTTGGCTATCTTTATTCTAGTCCTGACAAATGTACTACTAATATTTTCTATTTTTAACATTGTCATTTAACATTGTTTAACAATGTTATACTAAAAAAGTTATTTGAACTTAAATAATGCTTTCTTTCTACGGAAAACTCATTGAACTCCACGATGATTACTATTCTATATGTCGATTTAGGTTTTAAACTGTCAAAATTTATTCATTCTGTAGTAGAGAGCAGTAATCAAAGTACTTCTTTTTTAAGGAAACTGTTGAAATACTGAAATAAATCAATGTCCATTTTTTTGGCCAGTAGCTTTTACGTGATTCGCGAATAAATAAAGAAACATACGGACAAAAAATCAAATGGTTAGTTTAGCTTATATTTATAATAACTATAACGATAGATTAACGCTATATAAATCGACCCATTAATACATTTTAAATTTTCTTATGAACATAGTTTCTTTTCTGACTTTGACTTTTCTATGCTTTAATACTACGTCAATTTCATATATGGTCTGCAGATGTATTTAAGATATTTCGACATTAATACAAATAAAAAAATCCCGCCAGCTTGATGCGGAAATTTTATTTCAATGAATAACGACATCTGTTTACAGATATTATAAAATATGACTATAGATTTTTAAACACATTATATCTATTTTATTTATTTATAATTATTTGATATAGATGACATTCTATCAAAAACTACTAAATTACCTTCTGATTGTTAGATGTCACTGTAATAATTGTAAATCAAATGACTTGTAACTATTACTGTGACATCTAGCTAGACTGTGGAAATAATTTTGAAATGTTTTTATACTATAAATTAAAAAAAAACTTTTAGCATTTGCCATTATTACTAAGTGGGATTGGAATAGAACTCTTACTAATTTAGGTTATTTACTTACGTACTTGCAAGTAATCCACGTAATTTAACCGTCTCTGTTTTTATTTTTCGTTCGAGGTTTGTATTGCACATCAGGATAAAAACTATCCTATATATATTGTTTAAGGCTATAAACTATTAGCATGCCAAACTAACTCACTTCTTTTCATTTATTTTAGTAATTTAATATTATTACTAACTTAACCAAATTTAATATTATTACTAACTAAAATTAAAATTTAATATTATTATTAACTAAAATTTATGCGGTTTGGGACTGTAAGCTATTACTATACAAACATTCATTCATTTCTGTCCAGTAGTTTTTGTGTGATTAGAGGCCAAATAAACAGACAGAGAGACAAACAGCGAGATAGACAGAAAGACAGACAGACAGACCGACAAGAATTCTGCTGAGTGGATTTTTGGCTTCTACTACCGTTGTTACTTGTTGTCTACTTGTTTTAAGTAATTTGATGTTTAAAATGGAGAAATGGATGCGTTTAAAAACGCATCGAATCGCTTAAAGGCATCGAATATTAGTAGTAGTTAATGAGAATTTGGATTTCAAACTTACGTACCTCGTATGCTATAGTATATATAGATATTTATTGTATTAATCAAAAAAATATTATTCAGAGAAATAATATATATCTTGAAAGGTCAACTTTAGAAACAGCTGTCAAGTAATATATACCTGTATATAAAACTTTAAACATAATACAACTTCAATAACATTAAGCGATCCCTTGAATAACAAAGTTACGAGAGTATAATTAAAAACTTCAGGTTATTATGCGGACACATTGTCAGTGGCAGAAGAAGTGCGCGGTAACTCAACAATATCGGTTAAAGATGAGGCTCGGGGCTTTCATCTCAACAACTTATCATACGCCGGCCCTATTGTTATGGGTTTTGGAGGTATTTATATATACTTTATTTTTTATTGTTAATAAAATGAGAACATTGTAAAACACAATAGATTTAAAAAATATATGTGAAGAAATTAGCCAATTAATCTGTACTCTCATATTACGAAAACAGGTTTCATCGTGGTAGCTGCTTGTGTGATGACGTTTGAAGCTCGTGATAGTGCTGCGAAAGTAACACCAGCTCGACCGCAAACAATACCGCGGCCGCTTCCACGCAGAGGTCCGTGCGCTGCACCAGCGCGCTTGGACCAGCTGGGCGTGTACCGCTTACCTCACGTATTGCCGTTGCCGCACGCCCTGCCGCTCGCACCGCCACATCGAATTAGACCTCCTCACGCTTGTCACAGGTATTCTACACACGATAGTCATCACTACTTGCATTTCATAGCAGCCCTTTTGCGTAGCAGTTTTTTATGTTTTGATAAGTTTGTTTACATATCGTTTGCAATTTTATAGAATTATAAACACGTTGATGTCTTTTACATTCATCTATGATGGAGTGGTATTAGCTTGAAGGATACACACAAAATGTAAACGATTCAAATGTACGTCAGGTACGTACGTGATACAGATACTAAGTTTAAAGTGTACAAATTTTATCAAGTAAGTGTTCTGACTAATTTATGCCTAAAATAGGTAGTTTATTACATTTAAATATTTATCATTCAAGCAGTTACGTCATACAAATGAGCAAGTTAGTAACTTTTAATGTCATATTAGACAAGTAAAGTCGTACTTATCATCCAACTCCATTACTATATAACGGTGCGCCGTAGTAGTATGGTATGAGGTGGCAGACGTGGATAGGACAGTGAGTGTATGTACAGAGGCAGCCGCGAAAAAGCTAAAGAACGCGCCCGCTTCGGCTCCGCCCCGGACTTGCGTAGCGGCAGCGGCCGCGCTACACTGCCAGTATCTGCGCTCCGAAGACCACTACGCCGCTACGCTCTATCTGTAGACGAGCCACCTCACTCGGCCGTAAGGTATTGTCATCACATTCAAATTTAGCATCATCTAAAATTCAAGCATCATGCTTGCTTATATCGTAGCTTTACATTTTTAAATCACAACATTTAATTTTTTTTAAACTTTTCTTCTTTTTGTATTCACCATGTATATCTTTAAGTTAAACTTTTATAACATTTTATTTATATGTTATTTTTTCTCTAAAAATAAGTAAAGTCAATAAAATAATACAAATATTTATATTTATTGCTTTAATTTTACTTTTCAAAATAATATTTATTAATATGAAGGTACGTTTTGATTTTACTTACGTATTTAAAAATACTTTAAAACTTTCATTTTTACCAAAACGCTTAGTGAATAAATTTTACTCAAATTTAAATTTTCCTTATGGATTCATTGAACAATTTTTTCATTTGATAGATGAGTATAATTTCTATATTTAATACATATAATATAACAGATAGTACAAATTAAAAAATATTAAGCATTCTTTTATCTGTACAAACATAAAATTTCTAATCGTTTTCTTTTAGATATCTCACAAAACGTGGCTCCTTTCAGAGCATTTCAGTTCTTCGAATGCCATCAGCATTGATTGTATAGAACGCAAAATGATCCTGTCTATCGTAGTCTTTAATTATTCTATTTCTATCTTTCTTTAATTATTCTAATGTGCACAATTTTCAAGCCCAATCCTGAGGATCAATCCGGTGTCGCCAGAATCTACGTTCACAGTCACTCCTGTACTGTTTGTTATTTACGCAATATATCAAATAGATTGAGTATTCTCAATCTATTTGATATATTGTGTAAATAAAAAATATCCTAAAATCCCATTTATGCTTACCTGCAAATTCAAGTATTGTAATATCCGCATGCACATATGTAGTGGGTATAATATGTATATTGAGTATGCATGTATATATATATATATATATATATATATATATATACATACATATATTACCCACTACTTTTTTTTACATCTCCTAATCCACAAGTTGCCTGGAAGAAATCGTCAGTTAGCGATAAGAGTGCACGTTATATTGTTAAATTTTTTTGTATTTTATTATTATACAATAGATTTTAAAAATATATATCTGTAATTAACATTAACATATTAAAACTGTCCTCCAGTGTACATTTAATTTAATTTAAGTTCGAGCGAGGAAATACGGCAATATATAGTATATAATATTAAGTCGCTATACAGCCTATTGAACAATTATAACGATGTCACTCCACAGTTTTTCTTGCTGCTATGTTAAATAAAATTATTTATTTATAAGAAGATAAAAAGTAAATGGAGTACCTAAAAAACAATAAACACGTAACCAAATAACTTCAAAAATTATAATGCGCGTGATAAAATAAATAAATGATCTATATACTATATATATACGAGGGTATAAAGTTTATGCAATACTACTATTAATACTAATACTTTATATTCTTTATATTTTAAAGGAAAAATTACAAAAATTGTGAGTACAATACTTGTACATTATATTATAGCAAATACGAGAACAAAGATCAAGCGTGCGTAGCCGCGAGCGTGTCGCGATTTATATATAAAAAATAATTCAAGCAAACAAATCTCTATATCTCTATTCTCTAAATGTATAATAAAAAGATAGAAAAGTCAATTCTGTACATGAAACTACACTGTACTGTACAAGCTTACTTTGTAATAGTGGCAATCATTTGATTTATAATAATTTCTATAGTGAAATTTTGCAAAAAATATATAATTTAGTCCTTTTTGATAGAATGTCATCTATTAGTAGTTAGCTTAAAACCTTTTTGAAAATCAATACAATTAAATACACTGAATGTTTTTTTTGTTTTTTTTTTGTATTATTAACATTAATTTGAACATTGGTAATGTTAAAACTATAAGTAATGTATACATTTATCAGGACTAACTGAAGAATGGCGATGTATTTAAAACATAAAAAATAAATAATATATGCTCATTTGGATTATAAATTTCAATTGTGACAAGTATATTTATATTGTGTTCTTTTTATCGCTGTAATATAAGAAACTAGAAGAGTTTGCTTACAGATGGTATGTTTTTTACATATATTTTTTACAAAAATATTGCATATAAAATTGTCGTTTAATTTATATACTTATACATCTGTTTTTGATACAAGAAACATCTACATTGAGTATAGGAATTTTAATAACAAGCAGAGTGATTCGAAACGATGTAAATCTGAGAAAATCGATGAATTGCAATATGATGTCGTATTATATAGCGGACGAAGCCGAGAGCAGATCGCTAGTACTAAAATAAAGTTATCATTAAACATGAAACATTTAAATAATATATATTTATGCATATCCAGTGCAAGTGCAGCGGAATCTGAGTGCGGTTCCCAGTCGTCATTAGCGTTAGACCTTCATGTAAGTGGCGCCTGCGCGGGTGTCACTCTGCGGGTGCGCGACAACATGCGCCGTCGCCCGCTCGCCCGCCAGCAAAGACTTGTCGAAGATATGCATCGTATGTTGTTGTTTTCTTCTGATTTATCTAGTGTTAAGAAGTCTGTTCTTAATTTTTCGCCTATTTTAGCCCACGGTGGATATGCAAATAATTACATATATAAGTACTATAATAAAACACTATTACTACTTACTTACAATGCAAGAAAAATTGAGAAGCTGAAAAGAAATACCTTAATCTGGAACATTTAATGTGTTTATTTAAGATTTCAAAGATGAAAGAAAGTTATCGTCTTAACAAGAGATGTTGATCAAAGGCTGAAAGCCTGATGAAGATTTTTACTGGAGTAAAAAATATTTAAAAATATTAGACAATAAGACATATTGTGTAAAAGTAAAATTTAGCAGTAGTGGGAAGGATTTTTTTACATATTACTACGTATATAACAACATTGAACGTATCTCCTTGAATATTGAATGTACGTCTGTATAGCGATGGTTGTGTAATGTTAAGCAATAAGTAATATTATATAGGTATGTTATATACTTAAATAATAATTTACATATATTTTCACATTTTCACAGCACCACTAGATGAAAGCTCTATGAGCATAAGAAACGTTGAAGAAGCACTATTAAAGTAATTGTATTCTTTATTTGAAAAAAATATTTATTTATTTTTATTACTTACATTATATACTAACGTAAAGTGTACTTTCAGCAACAACGAAGAAATGCAGAATAGGGATATAGTAGAAATGGTACACTTAACTGTAGAACATGAGGCGCGTGCGCGAAGTGCTCCACCTCTACACTGTTCACCCCCAATATCCCCCGCAATTGTGATATCCCCCCCTGCATCGCCCTCTAAATTACAAGAACCAAGTAATCTTCTTATAGAGGAATCCGAAAATGAAGTAGAAAAAGAGCCAGATCAAAAACTGAATAATTAAGGCTGGCTATGAAAATGTCTTTGTAAAAATTTTACAAATTTACAGTTGTACTTTATATATGTAAATTGTATTTGTGCATATTTTGTAAAGAAACGGTACTGTTTATTGTTACTGAAATGATTGCTATTGATTAATAGTAATTAATTATATGAAAAAATATCGGTTCATAAAAAAGAAAACTTCCAAAAGGATCGCTGATGTTCGATAATTCTACCTAAGGCTGCGTTTCAGTGTAAAGATGTGTATAGCGATGACTAATTAGACTCCAATCAATTAACACTTTTCTCCTAGAACTTTATGACCCCTTTAAGATAAAAGACTGATAAAAGCGAATTTTGTAAAACCAGATTTTTCTATGATAAAATGAATAATAAAGACTATTCTAACTACTTATGGAATGTGAAGTAGATATAGTATAATTGGAAGCTATTAACAAGAGTATGAATAAGATCCATTATTAAAGTAATTCATTTATTTTTATTATACGTCTATGTGTATACTGTATGCTGCCTATAAAAGCGGCAGATCTTGTCCATTTAATTATTGCGCTAATGTGTTTCCTAAAATAGAAAACTTTAAATTTATAAATCTTTTATAAGTTTAATATGTGTCACAACTTTATACGATGTAAATGTTGATGAAAAAAACGTATGAACAGTTATTTTAACATACGTTCTTATTTTTAAAATGATGTACCTATTTTATTTATTAATCGTTTACACCATTCTTTACTAAATATATTTAATTCCTTGAACTACAATAAGTGTATTTTCTCTATCAAGTTGACGTAAAATAATGGATAATAGAAGGAAAACATCGCATTCTTCTTTTTACCTTTATTTATTTTGTTGAAACACAGAATAATACAACATTTCAGTTTTTTATTAGTGTGATAAATCCTGTGTTACGACAAGAAATCGCCTAAAACGATACTATTATTATAAACTGAATAGCGTTTACAGCGAAAATAAAGTAAAGTGACTTTGAAGATAAAGTTTTACATAAATCCGTGTATTCAATGTGTAAACATAAAGCATGCATGACCTTTGTCTGACTGAACCGCCAATTCATAATTAATCTTTATATATATATAACATATATTCTTAAACTTTTTATATTGATGGGTAATATTAAGTGCAAACATGTCAAAAATATAACTTTACGTAGATACTTGATCCAAATGGTTGTTGTGATGTCTATTAAATTTGTTGACGATGACGTGATTATTTTCATTTGCATCTTTTAGTAGTAATAATGATTTTATTAAATGTTTAATTTTTTAATTTATAAACCAAATTTTTGTAAATTTATTACATCATATATATTCTAGTAATATGAGTAACACAATAAAGAAACAAATATAATTTTCAAGTTACATTTATAACTTCAAAAATTTGGAATTAAATTGGTTTTATAATCGTTAATTCCATTATTTTGACGACAGTAAGTTTAATTTAACAAACAAAATTATAAAGCTAAAAATAATTAGTTTATTAAGTTATTTGAAACCAACAAAACAAAATCTATTTATTATTTGTAAGGTTTCTTATAATTCTAACGCCTATGTAATGTAACCATCTTTGCTTAGGCTGCGCAAATCACTATAGATCCATGTCAGTGAAATCACGACTAATCCTATCACGGCTATGTGGATAAAGATAATCCCGGGAATCTCGTTAGCGTGAAAATGGTATAAAATGGTGAGATGGTGACCCAAAACCAGCAGTCAGTCAGTGGTATGGGCCACACACGCTACCGAGGACTGCTCACAGAATGATCCCAAACACACTCAAAATGGAAAATGAAACGCAAAATTACAACGTCTATGGCGCTTACTTTGCGCCACTCAGGTATGGGTATAATGTTATACTACACTAATATTTTACTAGTACTTCTGAAAATACTGGATCGAAAATTCCATTGAAAATTCCATTTGGGTCCGATAGTCCAATTGTCGAGGGAGGAACTTATCACGATAACCGTTTCAGTAAAGTGCACTGTACCTGCAAGTAGAGTTACTTCAGGCATTTAGAATGGGTCATGTGCCTACACGACTTCTAACTTATTTCCATTTTATCACGTGCGCGAAACTGTCGGCATAAGTTACTTTTATACATATATAAAATAGCTTAGTAAAAAAAATATTGAAGAAATCAGTAAGTGAACACCAAATATTACAAAGATTTAAGAAGAGATCGCTTCAACCGATAATGCCGCCTTATTGTACATTTAGATTTGTTTTTTAGTTTATGTACCATGTAATTTTTGTGTGCATTAAAGTATAATGTAACATATTGTATTATGTTCTCAGGTTTATTTTTGATTAAGCTATATTCATTTCATATATATCTATACAGATCTAGCGATGGTGTCAAAATGCTGGTGGACGGTCTGGACAGTGAGGATTTGGCAGTCATACCTGAACATTGGCTCTCATATACCGCGCCACCTGCAAGTGCTCACACCGCACTCGCATTGCTATACTCCTTTTTCACTGCCGCTGCACTGATCGGAAATGGCCTAGTAATTTTCATATTTGCTACGTTAGTATCAACAATTCTTAACTACAAAACATGAGATTTCAAAAGTTAACACGTAAATTGTATTATTATTATATTTTTTTTCATGACTTTCAGAACTAAAAGCTTAAGGACGTCGAGCAATTTGCTGATTCTAAATCTGGCAATCTTTGATTTTATCATGATGGCCAAAGCGCCGATTTTTATTTACAATAGCGCCATGCGTGGTTTTGCTACTGGTGCTCTAGGTTGTCAGATCTTCTCTGTAATGGGTTCCTACAGTGGAATTGGCGCATCAATGACTAATGCTTGCATAGCTTATGATAGGTAAGTGAAGATTAGAATTAAATATTGTTTAAAAAATGCACGATAAATAAATTATTACACATGTATACATAGGCTACAAAAACATTTTAAATAAGTCTATAAATTTGTTTTTAATTTTCTAAGGCACTCTACTATAACTCGACCTCTTGACGGAAGGTTATCACGCGGAAAAGCACTTTTGATGATAGCCTGTGTATGGATCTACGCTACGCCATGGTCTTTAATGCCACTGTTCAACGTATGGGGACGATTTGTACCTGGTAATATTTTATGTTATTCCCACACAAAAGTTACTATGACAAAAAAAAATCATCACTATCTCGTATCTATTTTAATTAAAATTTCTTTATTTTTATCATTTCAGAGGGCTACCTAACGTCTTGTACTTTTGATTATCTTTCGAATACTTTCGATACAAAACTTTTTGTAGGCTGTATTTTCCTCTGTAGCTATTGCCTTCCTATGAGTTTTATCATATACTTCTACAGTGGAATTGTAAGACAAGTTTTCGCTCATGAAGCTGCACTAAGGTAATAATGGTTAATTTGCGGCAATTATATATATCATGACTTACTATTTGGTCCCAATAATTAAAGGTATAAGATAAATAACTTTACTGGCAATATAAACGATTTTTTTGTGTGGTTTGACAAAGTCGTAATGTATGCAAAGTGTAAATGTATAAAAACAATCATATATTATGAAGCCGTCGTGGCGCAGCGGCATAGTGGCTGCCTGTAAACGGGACTGTTGTGGGACCGTTTACCGCTCGAGGAGAATTAAGTATTTTCATCTTCCTTGCTCTGGTAATAAGACAAGGGTGGCGTTGACTTTCTCTACTGAACACGCCTCGAACATGTCTCGAAAGGTGGAAAGCGGGGGACGAACTATCTTAACACTAAGTTCCCTCTGCCTACCCTGATATGAGCTATGTCTATAGGATACTGCGTGAAGCTATAATAATATATTATAATTTTAAAAAACTATTTTCATATAATATTGATTTGATTGTATCAATTTTCTAAAGAGAACAAGCGAAAAAGATGAACGTAGAGTCACTACGATCAAATCAAAATGCATCTGCGGAGTCAGCGGAGATTCGGATAGCAAAAGCAGCGCTCACAGTGTGCTTCCTTTTTGTTGCGTCTTGGACTCCCTACGGCGTTATGTCGTTGATAGGCGCTTTCGGTGATCAGCAGCTATTAACGCCTGGGGTAAATATCCTACCATACAGGCGTGAATTAGTTGTTAAGTCACCTTATAGTAATTATATATATATATATATATATATATATATATATATATATATATATATATATATATATATATATATATATATATATATATAACATAATTATTTATTAGCTAGTAAAATAAACCTATCAATTTAGTTTTTTTTCATCCTATAAATAAATTAATCCTAATGATAATTATAATTTTGAATTTATGTATGTAATTCGATTTATTATCTGTTCATGCACTGCGGTCGTTACAACAATAGACATTGGACATAAAGATTACGGATAAATATAGTAATTGAGCCGTTACATATAATAAGAAATGATATTAAATATGTAATTATTTCGGTTTATTCTACTTAGTGGCAGATTTGGAAACATAATTATATGTGAATAATAGACGTTCACTTATAGGTAACCATGATTCCCGCGGTGACTTGCAAGGCTGTAGCGTGCATCGATCCTTGGGTGTATGCTATCAGCCATCCTAAGTACAGGTAAAATATTTTCGCAATTTTCAACAAAGTATAACACCTACATATATATATCACACATTTTATACATGTAGGTACTTTAAAATTGATTATTTAATATTAATTATTGATAAAATAAAAATATAACCTGTTTATGGGATATTTAAGTAAAATATTTTTGTTATAGACAAGAACTACAACGACGCATGCCATGGCTTCAAATACGGGAACCAGATGACAATGCTTCAACGGGCACGAACAATACCACCAATTCTACCGCACCAGCAGCAACGGCGTAAAGCGATGAAGTAGAACAAGAAAAACAACGAATATGCATTGAATTCATGGACTAAGATTCATTCACTTATTATAATATGTGTTATAAAGGAAAAAATAAGTAAAAAAACATGATATTGAGTACTATAAATATAAAGAAAAGTTACTTTTAAATGTAATGATAAGCTCAAAAAGAGATTTAAAATAAGTTCCCAACGAGGGAAAATATGACGACACGGCTATGCTAACGGTTTATGATTTATGTAACCAAAATATTATTATGTATATGAGCAAAAATGATATAATAAATAAAATGACGAACATGAAAAAAGAAATACGCATTATTACTTTTTGTTTTTCTATTTGCTTAACTACTTAATATACTTAATATATAATTGACATATAATTGAATATCAGACGTACTACATTCTTTGGATAGGTTATATTTTAAATAATATAATATGCATAAGCGTAAAAAATAAAAAGCGCAGATTTAGAAATATCAAAAGTAATATTATTTTAAAATAGTAAAAATGCTTTCCAATTTAACAAATTGGTTAGAATTTTAGTTGTTTATAGATACAGAGGTTTTATATTAGAATTGTGGACAATTTTCGTTGACAAATAAAAAAAAATTGAAAATTAAGACCAAGGTAAAACAAAGCGCAGTGCCGAATTCCGCTACTTAATAACACAGTGTCTCGAATTCGGGTGGAAAGCGAAGAAAAAAGTTGTAGGTAAATGACAATTGACATCTGATATTTAAGACATTAATTTATTTGTTTTATTTGGTCCACCAACAGAATTAACACACACAATGAGAAGACAAACAAATCCAGATGACACATTGCAAGGTGTTATTCCACCTACAGGTGAACTGAACATGCTCCAATGATATACTTTCTTACATAACAAAATGGTTCTTTTTTAAATAAAATTGAACATATCAAATTATAACAGATATCCAACATATTTAATACATATTAATGAACGTAGTAAAAATGATAAATATTTAATATTATAATCATTTAAAATTGTAAGCTAAAGACAGAGTGATTTAAGCATTTGCGTATTGTTGCGTATTTGCGTATGTTTAAAACGTTGTATGGCATCAAAAGCATAATCTATAAACCAAAAATCTAAATCCTCAATGTTGCTAGATATTTTATTATATCGATACAAAAGTACTGGTATGGTAATGGGAATTTATTCCAAACTAGTCCTGTAAAACTTGACATAAAATATCGCCTGGGTTTTTGAGGGACATTATACGCCACATATAGAGTGGTCTGGCTCACTAAGTATTCTGATTCTACTATGTGGTTAAACAAATTGTACAAAAATGTAACATTCAACATTGTTCGACGATCTTCCAGCGACAATAATTCAAAGTTCTTTAATTATGAATCATAATTTATGGACTTCTCTCTAAGTCATTGAAGATGTTTTAAAAATTTACTCTGGACTCTTTCAATTCTACAATAATGATTTATTTGACGAGGTGACCATACAGGACAGTAATATTCTAGCTACAACAACGCACAAGATAATACATAAAGATTGATATTATCGTACTGGTCACTTTAATCACAAATTTCTCCTCTTTGGTTAGGAATTCTTATTTCAAATTTATACAGCAACATTTATTTGTGTTTCGTTCCACCGTGACACCAGTGCTGTGGAAACAACTCGATGGGTAATGATGTGTATAGCGGTCGTGTCGCAAAAGACAACACAGTGCGTTTTTGATTCCCACGTTTTCGCTCTGGAAATTTCGACGTGCAGAACAACTTAGTGATAAAACTATTCTATTCCACTTGAAGCTTGAAAGGTGGGTAATCGCAATGGCTGGACCCTGCCCCAACCAAAACCTGCCCCAAGCGAAAATTGATCCAATAAAAATGAGTTGTAAGAGTTTGGTGGATAAGTAGTGTCGTTCATTACAGTTTTCTCAAATCTGGCCATACTATTACGGCAGACGTCTATTGTCAACAATTGCAAACCATGATAGAAAAGATAGCTGCTAAACAACCGCTCTACGTCGTGAAGCAGCAGTGGCCTGCTGCTTCACGACAACGCTAGACTAGACTAGAGCTTCAGTTGGAATGCTTAAGACATCTATCGTACTCCTCGGACCTTGCTCCAACAGATTACTATTTTTTTTCGAAATTTGGATGATTTCTTGCAAGGGAAAAAATTCAACTCAGATGGGGCCCAAACTACCTTCAAAGATTTTATTGATTCCCATCCGAGTGGCTTTTTTAGTAAAGGGATCAATGAATTAATTACCTATGAGATGGCAAAACTGCATAGATATTTTGATTAAATAAATATATTATAAAAAAATATTCGAGTTTTTGTCCCTCCCATACCAAACGCCAATTTCATATGTAAGGACCCGGTAGTTGCTGGGTTGCTGGTTTGAATTCCCTAGAACACCTCAGTACAAAATCTAAAGCAGATGTAGCAGACTTCACTATATTAGTTATATGATTGGAGAAGGTTAACTTAGAATCAAGTGTAACACCCAGATCGCGAATTCCACTGACCTTTTTTAAGGTGACCCCTGAAGTTGTGTACGACGATTCAAGTGTTTGTTTTTTCCTTGTCAGCTTCATGTGATAACATTTATTAGGGTTAATTTCCATTCGATTTTGCTTACACCATTCTACAATAGAATTAACATCTGTTTGCAGAAGATTCACATCTTGCTTAGTCTCTGTTGCACGTAGGGCGTTATGTTCGTCAGCAAACATAAGTTATTTTTCTGAGATATTACCAGTTAACACCACTCTAGATGTGCGATTATCTAAATTAGATTTACACTATCCTAATTCTAGGAATTAGGATCTCTTATGGATCTCTTATATCATATAACTTTTCTACTAAAATATTGTGATATACTATATCAAATGCGGTCGATTTACGCTTGCGATTTGTGATTTACTATTTGAAATGATCCATCAATTCAATTCAGCAGCTTGATTAATGTAACTGACAAAATTAGTGTTCGTTGATCTTTTTAGTAAGAAGCCATGCTGATCTTTACTTAAAAAATCCCACATGATCGAGCAAAAGAGAGCAGCGATTCAACATCAGGATTCAAGAGGATAAAATTGAGATGGGGCCTGTAGTTGGAAATAGGTGTCTTTTTCCCTTTTAAGACATCCATCGTACTCCTCGGTAAATAGGTACTACTTTGGCTTCTTTCAGTATATCTGGAAATATTCCCTGCTTGAGAGATGTATTGAATATAATTGTCAATGGAAATGCTAATGCATTAGCACAGTTGCAGAGAAAAATTGGTGGATTGTTATCTGGACCACAGCTCTTGTTGATTTTTAATAATTTCAATGAAATTTTTTAGATACATGTTTTCGCCTAAAATAATAATTTTGTCAATAATTTTTTTATACTATATAGGAGCATAGTCTTCACCAGCTATTGATCACACATTGTTATGATCTATTTTGTTATTATACACGCCCGAAATATGATGTGCAATGATGAAGGTATGGACGCAGATGAAGTATCTCGGCCTATCCCTGGAGGGAGGACCAGGGATCACTGGTGGCAGGAATAGTGACGGTGGAGATGGTTCGTCTTGACCTAGAGCACTGGTTAAAAAGACAGTTTTGGAGTTCTGAGGTTCAGGCTGGTGCAAGTACTGACACGGCATTGTTGCTTTGGCAAATACTTGCATCAGATAACACATCGGGGGATGTCACCGGTTTTCCACGAATGTGATCCGTCGACTCGGCGAACACTCTTGCAGAATGCCCCGCTTGGGCTCAGCAACGCCACGCCTTGATGGCAGTGGACTGTTGGGATCTCTCACTGGCTAGTGTGGTTGTGGCTATGCTGGACAGTGAGAGAAAATTCTACAGCAGTCTGCTTCTGCGAATTAATTATAGCATTGAAGAAAGTCCTGCAAGCTAAGCGCGAATCAAACCCACTTCGCCATCGTAGACCAGGGGGTAGGAGAAGGCGGTATGCGTATCTTTAACTTCCCTCACCCTAAAAAAGGTCATGGTGCTCTTTTTGCTAGGTGTCTAGGCTGCAAGAAATGAATAAAAATGCCCTGGAAGAAATCCCGGGGCAATTTGAAGGGATAAGTAGAGAGGGTTTCCACTGGGTTTTAGTGGGTAGTGTCGGTTTTCAATGAGTCTCACAGTACCATCCGTCTGAAGGGCACAATTTGTTCTACATATGGATATACTGCGTAAAAGCATTTCCCGGCAACAAAAATAAAAAATGTGTCCGTTACTACAATTATTCTGACGTTAAAAAAACTATTTTTTACACATACATTGTGAATATCTCGTAATAATAATACGCTATATGTATGAATTACAAATCTTGTAAAAAGTTAGATTCCCTACAAGTTCGGACTTCTAGCGGGCTTGTCATGGTGGGAAAATTTAAATTCCTTAGTAGGCCACTTCGCAGTCCCGGAGGCATTCGGAACCTTGATTTAGAATATAATTTGAGATCAAAATGTATTTTCGAAAAAAAATTTTTATCTAAGAATTTAGGTTACCGTCATTTAATCAGAGTAACTTTTATTTTTATAATATTGACCAAAAAATATGTAAATACGTAACTGTTATAATCATATAATTTCTACTTGCTACACTAGCGACAATAATTTGCTTTTTATCGGTGGCCACTTTTCCAACTTGACCTTTAGACAAGTCAAAAGAAGGTCCTCTTTATACTTCTACCCTCCATATTTATTATTTATTGACATTTGATATTGTGATAGTGAGAGATTGTGACGGAAATTTATGAAAGTATGTATGTAAACAAAATAATTTAGACTGAAATTGATTCGTTTACTTTAACTTAGAAGCCATTATTTTGTATAATGGATAAACTTACAGTTATTTCTGGGACCCTTTTCATGGCTGCAGATGTTTTTGCTATTGTGAGTCTTGCAATGCCAGACTGGATAATTACGGATGTTGGAGGTACTTAGTACAGTAATTATATTATAAAATACAGTAATAGAATATACAGCGTTATTAAGACATATTATAAGTAAAATAAATAGTAATTAGTAGATGTAACATAACTCTCCTTGACTCTTAGGTGACACACGCTTAGGATTGATGTGGTCATGCATAACTCTATACAACCGTCCACAAGTTTGCTTCACTCCTGATCTACAGCCAGAATGGTTACTGGCCCTGATTTGTATCTTCATGGGATGCATCTGTATAACTACAACTGTAATTCTTCTAGCATCAAGCCATTTTGATCGCAATGTGATACCATATGCACGTTGGGTTGGATTTGCTGCAAGTAAGAACTTCTGTAATCTTTTATTATTCTTCACATAATGTGCAATTGTATTTATAAAATTATTTTTCTTAAGAGGAATTGCTACCTACTTTGACTATTTATTTTCTATTAAGAATGTGCAGTGAAAATTGTGATAACCATTGTGGTAAATCAACTTTTACAATATATAGCATATACTTTAATGTTTTGTATAAGAAAAACATTTATTTTTCAGTGGTTGTGTTCTGTCTAGCTGCAGTTATATTTCCAATGGGATTTCATGTTGATGAAATTGGAGGACAGCCTTACCAACTACCAAACAGCCATCAAGTGGGAATATCATATATACTATTTGTTCTCTCACTTTGGATAACAGTAATATCAGAATTATTTGCTGGCAAAGTATGCTTACCACACTTCTAATTTATAAAATAAAGTTGTAAACTGTTAATAATTTAGATTCTCTTTTTTATATAATATATAAGCTATTACTTTTGATAGTTTAATTAAAAAAATATTACAGCCTTGACATACATGATACTCTTCCACTTCTATTCTTGACAAGGATTAACAGTAATTCACGTCTATAATCATCCATACAATTCAAAAATTAAAATATAAAACAAATAATCATGAAACTTTAAGTTGAATGTTTTCTATTGTTATTTTTCTTAAGTCTTTTTACACTATATGTGACAATTACCCAGAAACAACTTTGAAGATTCATTCAGGAGAACAAAAATATTAGGGATTGAAAAATGTGATGATTGACATTGAACACATATCTACAACTTAATAATCATTATACCAACACCATACAATTTGAAGAAAAGTGTTTAGTAGTTCTATCAAGAGTTTAGTAGCTCTTATAATTTTCCATAAATTATAAAAGACTAATAGAAAAACAGTTAGTGACATTTTAATTTTAAGAATACTAGTAATATATACTGCTCAAATGGCAAAATATCGTTGTCCTGATATAGTAAATTGTATTATATTTAATTGTAAATTTTGGTGTACATTTACATATTGTTTAAACAATAATGAAATGTGTTTATAGTATATTTTTTAAATTTTATATTTGTTTAATTTTAAATTATAATTATGTGTAAATATAAGTTGAATAGCAAATAATAATAGAATAGCAGGATAGCCTCTAACTGATAAGAAGATATTTTTAAGTTGAATTAATTTTGTAATATTGTTAAAGTGTACATCTGTATATTGAATCTCAGTTAATAAATCATTTATTCAGTATAATATAAATTTTTTACCCGTTTTATGTGATATAATCTAATGATTACACCATCTAATAGCAATAGCTTCGTCAAGGTTAACTTAAATAACTTTACTTATTAGTTGTCACGTTTTTCCAATAATCAAAGTACATCAATACTTTAATTATTGAAAAAACTAAATTTTAGAAAAATAGTTCCTCAAAAACCTCAGTTTACTAGCTTTACCCAGTTGTATGTAATTACAAACGTTACTCGAGTTGTGGTTCCTACCTACGTGTGGGGCATTAGCAACTGTAATGGGGTCATCTGGGTCTAATAGAACGCTACGCGGGCGTCTGAGCTTAGTTTTAGCGTACGGGGTGTAGTCACATGCCTTTACGATAAGGGGATTTGCGTGAATAGCTGCGTGCTCGAAGTAGCGCCTGGATAGTCCTTTGCAGTACTCTTGAATCAATTCCAGTTCGAAGTCTCTATGTAGGTCGACATTGCGAACGAACCAGGGGCAATCTGACGCGATTCGCAAGAATTTATTCTGAACTATTTGAAGAGCATTCAGCTTAGTGTGTGCAAACACGACACTAGCATAAGTGAGGACAGATCTTACGCAAGTTTTGTATAGTGTCAGCTAATGTCTAAGTAACAATTTACTCTGCTTGCAAATAAGAGGATAAAGCCTACTGACAATAAAGACAGCTTTGTTTCTGGCTCTTTTGACGTGTGGGCTAAAAGAGAGCTCGGAATCTCAGACTACTCCTAGATATTTTGCCTGTGGTTTCCAGGAAGTAGGTCGGTTTAACATATACAGGGTAGAGGCCGTTTCGTGTTTGACACGCGGAAACAAGATCGCTTCACTCTTATCCGGATTAACTTCGATCCTCCATAAACGGTATCAATAGCCGGGGGCGTCGGCCGCAGTCTGGAGTCTTTCAGTCAACAAGCAAGAATAGCGACAAGTAGTCTATAGGGCGGTGTCGTCGACGTACATGTTTTTTAGCGTTACGTAACATCATTTTATGTGTTAAAACGTTGTGTTGTCTTAAAGGAGCGGGAAAATCAAAATATCTTCTTATGGTGATCCCATTCACAACTGTCACGTTTACAGTCAGGAACTGCCTCACAGCTCAGAGATGGTCGAATCGGAATTATATGTTAAAACATTATTACAATGAATCTATGATTTTTAAAGAAATTGTCTATCTTGGAATATACTAGACGGCTTTGAATGAAAGTATTTTTAATGTGTAGCTGTTAGGTGATTTGATTTTGAAGACTGGCACACCTGAAGTAGAACTATAGTCCAGCTGAACTTACAAATATGGTTAAACATGATAAGCACTTTCCATTGACATAAAAATCACGTATCTATATAAATAATAAAACGGCTGTTAGACGTGATATACTTTTTTCGTTGACATAGTATGATCCAAAATCTGAATCATCTCATGACGAACAATAACGACCAAGTATAAGCTATATGAGATAAAAAATAGCGCCTTAACAAAACTTGTTCTGCGCTATGGACGTTTTTCATTGTTATATCAAATATATAAATAAAATTAAGGACATGGAAAACCTAATGTAGAACTACAATAGATAAAATAAATTATAAAATATGAATAAATGTATCCTTTGTGAAGTTAGAAATTTCGATTTTCAGTAATCAAAATTTGTAACTTTACAAAGAGGAGGAATTTCACCGAGGATGAATCCGTAAATGTAAATTGTGTATCAAGTATTGTAAAGGCCACGCTAATGAAGATGTGAGCATTCGTACTAATAAAGAATTTACAACTTAGGGAGACGCGTGAAATAAGCGTTGCCATAGCAACGTGTATTATCACTTAATACAAAAGTTAGTTTATTGATTTTATGCACTATTATTGAAAAATATTAGCGTTCTGCACTTCTCCTACACATAAATCATACGTGTGCCCAATTTCATACTCCGCCGTCTGTGCAATTATCGTTTTTTTATTTACTTTTTCTTTTAAAGAAAATTCCAAATATTCTCCACGAATTAATATATAGATATCAAAATGATGTTAGAAATTTTCCTACTATTATAATTATCAGAATTTCTCATATGTTTTGTTCAGCAACAAATATATTTAATGACATATATAAACTTATTAATTTGTAAGATACATTAACACTATCCAAGATTACTTTGAATGAAAAATCGAATAAAATGGATCATTTATTAAACATCAACTACATGCGTAATTAAAAAAGAATTATTAATATTACTTACAGTATATACAAATATAATTAAATATGAAGGTACATATATACAAACTATCAATACTTAAACTATTGAAGTCCTTTTGTTTACGCAATTAATCTCTTAAAAATGTCTAGCACTGCATAATTGTCTTTACACTAAATCTTCTATTCCTGAGCAGTTTCCTCATGTGGGCAAAATTTTCCACTTGTGAGACCTCCTTCTTTGTAGACTGCTACCAAACGATTTAGCTGAACATATGGTGAATTATTGTGTCGCCGTCTGAGCCTAATAAATTAAGGTGGATAACGATGTAGGTCGAAATACGATATTGCAGAAGTATATCCTCGCAGATGACTCCCTGATTGAGACCCTGTTACTATGCTGCTTTTACATTACCACACACACAAACAATTTTATTTGAACAGGACGGCTGTGCACAAAAGTACAGATGTTATGTTAGATACTTTGATTAGCAAAGTGGAGACTGGCTTTGCAATCAATATGAGCCTGATCGCTGCCAGTGTACGACAGAGGAAATTGATTTAAAAACTCTAAAGCCTTAGAACTCGACTCAAACGCCAACTCTCGAACGATGAAGTCCACAGGAACACTTTGTCTGTAGCTGCACATATAATAGGAAGTTAATAAAAAATAACCAACCCAATGAGGCTGGTTGGGTTAACTTAATTCTAAAATAATAAATTACTATGACTAATGAATTTCTGAATGAGTGAAAATCGAATATTGGAATGTGATTGATAAATGCTAAATAAACATTGCTATGAAAAAATTTAATAAATGTTTGATGTTTTACCAAGAGAGATTTAAACACAAACATATTTTGAGAACATACAATGTTATACCATAAGGTTAAAAGCTTTATTTAAATGAACTGTTAAAGTTATTTGAATAGAGTAGGAATAATTCTTTCAAAATGTATATATTATGTATGTAAAGGAAAATAAGTCCAATGTTAGGTTATAGATAAAAAACATTAGATAATAGAAAATAAGGCTCCCATTTTTTCAACTATATAATTTTAATTTAATTAGCTTTGTAGTAATCAAGAACTAAATAAAATGTCTTTGTTATTATTGTCTAAGTTATTAGACTTAAATTATAATTTTTAGTAATCTATATATAACTACACTCTTTAGTATTATGCAAACTGTTATATATATATACCAGTTACCATTCTTGCCATGATTAACAAAAAAAAACAATATAACAAATTAATAAAGCAAAATTCACATACGACTTTATGATGTACTTCAAGTAATTTTTCCTCTCTCTGTCCACAAACCAATCTATTAAATATCCTGCCATCATTGGAGCTGATTTATAAAGCATGAAAAATTTATGTAGATTTCCTGTTGCCCATGCACAGCGAGTATTCAATGCATGTTTGATACACTCATTTTCTCTATCGTCCTTTGATAAAAATTGAAATATTGTTGTAAGATCTGAAAAAAAAAAGTTTCTTAAGCTTTCACCGGAACTTTTTTTTATACAAACTAAAAATTAACAAGTTTAAAATTTGATTTATAAACTAAACAAACCTAATGTATTATTTGTGAAAATATAGTATAATATTCTATATGCTTTAAATTCTGCTTCATTTGCCCTGCATTCAGGTAGTTCTGAGTAGAGCATTTTAAGTTGAGTTTGACATTGATTGAATTCTTCATGGTCACCCTTTTCTAAAGCTATTCTTGCATGAGTTTCATATACCTCCACAGTAAAACTATCCCTTACGCCTTGTACCTGCATAATAAATAAATTATGATCACATAATTTTTTTTTAATACTTGAAAAATAATAAAATTATGCCTTTGTAACTTACAGTTAAATCTTGCCTAATTGATTTAAGTTGATCACAAGCATATCTATAATCTTGTCTATCTATCCAGCGCTCTTTCACATTTTTAAGAGAATTTCTCAATATGGTAACAGGTCTCACTTCACATGCTTCTGGAGCTTTAGTTAATCGTAAAAAGGACTTTTCAATATCTGTGCAAGTACCCACAATATGCATGTTGTTCAGTTCATAATCACCTTCTGTATCCTGTATTATTGGTCTTTTAGCACAAGGCTCAGGTCTCTTGTTATTTATTTGCACTGAACTAGCTATGGTGGGTACAATTGCATTACCAAATCTCTGTGCCCTCTTTTGTAACTTTTCAGCATTTCCTTGAACATCTTCAATGGCAAAATTACTGTATGATTTCCTTTTAACATTCTTTTGATATTTTTCTGGCTTTTTTTGGTCCAATGATAATCTATCTTTGACCTTCTGACGGTTATTTTTTTTGAAAATTTTCTTATCTTCAATTTCATCACTAGACCCAGAGGAAGTACTGAAAACAGAATAAATAATTGAATAAAAAATACATGTATTTTCACACAGAAAACTTGAAAAAGATGTATACCTATATCTTTTTCTAGGAGGGCTTCTTGATTTTGAACGACTCCTGGAATTTGCTTTACGTCTTCTCTGTTGGAAACCTCTTGTAGCCGAAGTAATTTTATTCTTAATTGGCTCTGAAACAGCCTCACATTTTTGATATAAGGGAAATGAAGTATGAACAGGTTTCACTGATAAATTATTTCTTTCACTGTGAACACTAGGAATGGGTTCTTCATCCCAATTCCTTGTCCATATTTCATCTTTATTTGCAGCTGCTGTAATACGCCCCTTCAAACATATATCAATTTGATCACGGTCAAAAGCTGTCTTACATTTTTCATAGCATCTTTTGATGTACCTCTCTAAGCTTTCAGGCCATGTCCCAGCAGATGTTTGTATAGAGGAAGATCTTAAAAAGTCTGAAGAATTGTCACTTAGGACAATATTCTCCAATTCACTTTCTTTACTATTAGCATTTGTAGGTTCCTCCAATGGTTCAGGAATGTCTTCAGTTGCTAAAGGAGGGGGTAATGGAACATCAAGTGGTGGAGGAGGAGGTGGTTTAGGAAGATCTGGTGGAGGGCAAGGAGGTAACGGCGGTGGATGATCAGGTAGAGGCGGAATTAAAACAGTCTCTGATTCGTCGTAAATTTTGCCTCCTTTCTTTCGTTTTTTCTTTGCATTATTATTATTATTTAATAGAGGATTTTCATTAAGGGGAATAGGAGCTGACTTTCTGTTACCGGAAAGATTAAACCTAATCGGAGATTGATTATTAAATGGTCGATTTGTATCGAGTGGAGACATTCCCAACAAAGGAGGAGGAGGTTTCGAAAACTGAGAATTCGTGTCCTTATTTTGTTGAAAATGGTGACCATCGCCATGAAATCCTCCGCTGTTCCCAATTTGATTGAAGTATTGATGATTATAAAACGGATGGAACATGCCACCGGGATACCCATTGTATTGATGATAAAGACCATACATCCATGGGTTATGATTTGGTGGCATGCCACTCATTGTTTGTAATGGAGGTTCTTTAGACGTATTGTCGGTCATGATGATAATTTATTATCAATAGTCTTAAAAATATATTTGTAGCTTACGGCCAAAAATAATACCTTAACAAGATGGCGTCTGCCCAACAAGATCAACTCGTAAAGATTATATCTTCTTTTTATTATAATCACCTGTCCAATATGTTAAAATGACAAATGTAAAACATGAAATATTACCACTTGAAGACAAATTGCTACCAAGAAGAACACTGATTGTTTTTCAATTCTCAATATTGAAAAGTTAAGAACTGACGAGCTTAACGTTATGAACGACATACTCAATATTCAATATACATTTTTTTATCTACATCGAAATTCGACCACAGACTATACAAAATACACTCAACTCAACATAAAAGTAAACTACTTATTTATGAAAATTGAATCTCGCAGCTATTTGTAAGTTCAACTATATTTATGTGTTTACTGATTAAAGTAGCTATGATAACAAAATTTAAAATAATGTATTAATAAGTTTATTTACTCTTAGTTTGAATTTGTACTACCTTACTACTATATTTTTTTTATTTATTACATTTCTTCTTTTGATATCTTGATAATAAAAATTTAAAATATTTCTTTATTTTTAAAACTAAAAACCAGGTATACTGTGCTATACATTTTATACTAATGGTAATGGTAGCCTTGACATATATTGACAGTTGACAATTGACTTAACGAAATAAATAATTACGTCGGTATCGTCGGTAGTCGGTTCAACAGACAGGTTTCCAATTAATAATGATGTTTTCAAGTTCTTAGGCATCAAAATTATTTAGAATGATAAAATATTTTACTCAAAATATAGAGATACATATTTCTTGAATAAATATTTATCATTAAATAATGTTTGATTTACATTTATCATTTCTATTTATCAATTAAAGAAAACCTTAGATAATGGATTTGTTAAAAACGCCCTCAACACAGTCATTATTGGATTCTGATTTAGAATCTGTTGAGAGTCTTCAATACGTGGATTTTGAAGAGGTGAGTAATGGTTTACTTAGATGTTATAATAAATAAGAAACAAATGTTTTTTTGTTTAATTTATTTTCTAGCTGGATGAAGTAGAATATGCATTGCCTACAAGTGAAGCTCCAACTTTAGCAGAACTTTTATCTTCAGAAGAATTGGAAAATGAACAAAATTTATCAATAAAAACTTTTGAAGAGCCTACTACATGTTCTGCATTGCAAGTTGAATTTTTACAAGCTATTTCACAGCAATTGAATCAGGCACAGGTAAGAATTAAAGTATGAGGTGATTATGCATTCATTATTTTCTTTTATATTAAATGTACTACAATCTGATGGGCTGTAGTTTTGGTGTATTGATAGAATACAAGAACTAATGGAGTTAATTAACTTTGAATATTTCTACGTCAAAAACTTAAGTTGAAAAGCTTGTTAAAATAATAATAAAAAATATGAGAAATTATTTTAAAATAGTATTTATAAATGTATTGTATTTGTTGTCTGGTAATTATATAATATACTAGCAACTCATTTGTGGTTTTGTCTGCTTGATCTCATATTTTTTGATTCATTTCTCAATTTTTACCTTTCTAGTCGCTTACATCATCAATGAAAATTGTTATTTTATCTTGGCCACAGGCCTTCATCGCATAAAACCCGATCCCACGGGAATTCAGAAATAAAAAGTAGTTGCTCAATAACAGCCTCTATCTTCCAGTGAAAGTCCTAAAGAAATCAGTTTAGCTGTTCCAGAGATTAGACTGGACAAACAGAAAGATAGACAGACAACATTTTTAAAATTGTTTGTGTTTTAATAGTGTACTTGAAAAAACATAAGTTTTAAAATCATAATCATTTGTATAGATTTTACATTATATTATGATTACCTACTTATATCTAATATGTGTGGTCCCATAGATTTGTTAGCTATTTATAATTATATCGCTCAATTGGGAGTGATACTTGCATACCAAATGTTCTGCACCTATTTCATGATTGTAGGTTAAAATTCTAAAAGTTGACAAACTTAAATTTGCAGTTGTATGTACGTATTTTGTATGAAATTAACCAGACAAATAAGGTTATAATAGTCTCTTATTCGTTTTCTGCTATACTTAACTTTTTTTGATTTCATAAGAACCTTCTGATAATAATTAACACAACAAAAAAAAATATTAGTAAAATTGTTCCTTCTAATCATGCGTGATGCGTTGGCCAAGGGAAAAACAGATTAAATTTTTATATATATAGATGATAACTCTTGAATGTTGAAATTGTAAATTAATTGTGATAAATGTATAAATTATAAATTTTTATTTTATGGTCAAAATTTTATTTTATTTTATTTATTTATTTTTTAAGGGAAACATACAGTACAGTAAAATAATTTAAATATAAAACATACAAAATAAAGAACAAAGACCAATTAAGTTTCCACAAATTACCAAACACATACACTTCTTAAACACTAGTTATTTATAAAGAACGTAATATATAATAATATAAGTACAAAACAATCAAAAAACACTAAGAATAAAAATAAAAATAATCACTCAACAACGAAACAATGAAAATTGACTAATGCTAAAACCTTAACTAAACTTAAAATTACGTTACGTAATTTTGTAAATTTATGCGATAGATGGGGCAGCTTACAACTTTAAATGTGATGGTTATAGGTTCATTGCTATAAAATATTTCTCTGAAAAAACAAAATGCGGCATTGAGCTCAAAAGGCAATATAATCTTAATATATATTTAAATTATGATGTATTTTAGGAACGTTCATCTGCTGGTACTGCTACTACATTGAGTATTGGTTCAGGTGGAAGACTTACCGTGGGAACAGCACATGGACACCTGCTTTCATTTTATGAACAAACATTACGATGGGTATGCGACGCAAATGGCGATAATGGTGCCGTTACTTGTCTATCATATAATTACGACAGCACACGTCTGCTAGCTGGCTTCGCTCGAGGTCTCGTTTACCAATATGAAAGTATAAGGGGTCTAATTCTTCGCCGAGTGGTGCTTGGTGGAGAGATTTGGGGTACACTTAGGATCACTTGGGCTGGTACATCTGGACTAGCTCTCGACACTGGCGGCTCTGTGTGGCTTATAAAATTTTCACGTCCTTTAGGTGTTCGTTCAGCGAAAGTATCATGCCTGTTTTCGGGAGCCCGGGGCGAAGTAGTGGCTATGTCCGCTCGCGATGCACGAATATTGGCCCTAGCAACTCTTTCACGAGTCATTATAGTGGCTGGTGGCAAGGCTTCAGGGGTACGTTTAGATGGACCCCCAGATGTACTACCAGTTCTTGAATGGTGTGAAATGGACAATAGAATATTAGTATGCGCCCGCGGTAGCACCATGCAGTGGCTAACTGTAACTTTAAATGGGTCATCAATTAACCTTCGCCCAATACAACGTGTTGAACTTAAAGCAACTCCGATATGGCTGGGGTGGCTCGGCGGCAGTCTCGCTATATTTGATTCTAATGAAAATCTACGGTTGTGGGGAGACGATTACGATAAACCCTTAGACCTATCACAAATAGAACCGGTTTATTCGTCTGCCTTTTTCAAGGTAATTATAAAAATATTTTATTAAATTTATTACAGCATTATGATAGTAAACAGTAACTGTTATATATGTTATGATAGTAAACAGTATTTTTAAACACATTGTATTAAACCTGTCAAGTTAGCTGAATTGGGGACTTTTTTTAGAAACTTATTTAGTTGTGTTAATACTACCACAATTAAGTACTTTTTTATAACTAAAATACCAATTTATTTAGCGTAAATATTAAGATGATTACGTTAGAAAGAACATATATAATGTAACACCTCACTAAAAAAACTTTTAAGGGCCATTGGACAGATGGCAGAGTGTCACGCGCGATGTGCAAGGCGGGTGAAAGCGCTTTAGGCGGTGCTTGTATATCTGAAGGCGCATTGGCTTTACTCGGTCGAAGAGGAGTTGTCCGGGTAAAGCCGAGAGATCTCATCGCTAGAGCCCAAGCGTTTATAGATTCTGGACGCTATATGCAAGCTTTAAGACTACTATGTTCTTCCCAAGGTTCGGAGGCGAAAAAGTTGGCCGGTGAATTTCTAGAAACATTAGCAGATAGGCCCCATATATTAAGCAATAAAAATATAGCAATACACGTGGTCAAGCTATGTCTTAAGTATGATATGAAGTGAGTATTATAATATAAGTACTAGACTTTTTATCTGTGTTCGACTTGTCTGGACAATTATAGGCGAAGACGCAATGAGACAGCCTGACTAAACTCAGCTAATTGCTGTATACACAGAGAAGCTACAACCACAAACTTATGTATAACGTTAAATTAAACGAGATTAGTATCGTTAGATATCACTTGCCATAAATAGCGTTAAGATATTATACAATATAATATAACTAGACCATTGCGGCCACGGCACAGCGTATGTAAACACAACGGTTGTGGGTTCGATTTCACTAAAGGAAGTAAAATATTTTTATTTATTACCTGTTGTAGGAAGACAAAGCGCAACGTTGGTTTAGCGTCAGTCTCGAAAATTGGGCGGAAAATAAGGGGATCAGAATGTCCTATGTCTTAACACCAGGTTCCCTTTACTTACCCTGGTATATGCGGAATACAGTGAGAGGCAAAAAATATATAACTAGGTATATTTCTTTCAGTGATGAATTATGGAATTGTCTTTGGGAAAATTGTTCCACTGAACAAGCTTTCGTGGAAGCTTTGGGTGACGCGGCAGTTCGAGGCGAGCTTTCGAACTCTCCACCTTCTCCTGACTTCACTCAGGTAATATATAAGTATTTTTTTTTATTATAATGCATTAGTTTTTGGGTAACTTGTTTAGTACGTATAGTAATACTTTGAATTGAATTTACTCAATACGTAAGACTTGGATTATTGAATGGTAACTAAGTAAATCAAAGTATTAGAAAATTAAATATAATTAGATTGATTTTTATAAGCTAATATAACATACAAGATTTTATTAACCATCTCAAATTAATTACTAATATTTTTATAATCTTGTAAGACAAATAAAATATAAAAAAGTAATCTTCTTGCTGAAATGTTTTCTTAACAATGTAGATACTTTATTATAAACTAGCGACCCGCTCGCGGCATCGGCGCTCAAGTAAGCTGAATTGCGCTCGTTTCAAAATGTTATACAAAATCACATTGTACATCTTCAGTGTCCTGGTGATGATACTTAATTTTAAAGGAAATAGGAATAAAGATAATTATGACGAAGTGAATAGTTCACTATAGCAAACTCTCTACTGTTTTACTGCTTAACTAGCTAGCATAACTTAGCGTTGAACACGAAGAAAATAAATGTATTGAATTCACAATGCCTAACGAGACAGAATGGGTAACTAAAGGCTCAATAATGAAATTTTAAATTTTACTGATTTTTCTTGGATGAACCCTATATTTAAAACTTCATTGGGGCCCTCACCTGGATCCGCTTACGAGTAGACAGAGCTCCGCTGCTTACGCTGTAAGAAATAGGTAGGATATAACAGATAGAGATAGAATTCTATATCCCTTTAGCTTTAAAATGGCGCACCGTAATTCACGACTGGTCTCCAGCACTGTTAAAATTTTATGTAAATGCGTTCCAAATGACTCCTCCAGGGCAAGGTAATTTGGTTAGATGGAATTTAGCTACCGATAAATCTGAGAGGAGCTCGGACAGTGGAGGTATTAAATGATAATGCATTTTAAAAGGGGCCTCTTAAAACTTACACTTGCTTAGTAAGTGCCAAATGCTGCTCTGAGCTCTTCCTACAACAACGATGGGCCTGGCACGTACGGTGAATCCATGGAATGCTAAGTATTTCTTCTCTTCTCTAATAATATTTTGCTTGTCTATAAAAATATTCTTAACTATTTAAAGAACAGTGATAGACACGGTATGAATACAAATAATAAGAACAAGCAAACTCCTAGTTTACACCTTCAAAAGTTCATTACCATATGCCATGGTATACGTATGTATAACAAATCTTCCAATTGAACAATTTAAAGTAACAGTTAAAATGTATTATTAATATTAAGTCAAGCGTATTATACTATTTAAAAATATTATAATTATATTTTGCGTGGTATTAAATGTTGTTGGAAGCTTATGATTATTATAAATATTTTGTTAAGTTATGTTTCAAAGGAGCAACTGTTGAATTTTCTCCCGGCTTTTCCTAGCAGAACCTGCCTTCCGAGCCGGTTCCGAGTTTCTATAGGACTGACACTACTGACACTTTAATGGAAATTGACGATTCAAAAGTGCTTGTAATGAATTAGTTAATAGATTGAATAAATAATATTTAAATTTTGACGTATTAATTATACAAATATTATATGTATACACTTTTCTTTCAAATTACCCAATCTTTTATTGAATATCGTATATACACTATTTATTTATTAGAAAGATATTAATTCGACAAAATCTACAATTTTCATTAAAATGAATAAATAATTCTACTAATTAGTTTCACTATTCACAAGTCAAAGCAATTTTAATGTGTTTATTTTTGATTTTCCCTACGGATACTGACTAAACTAAAATACGACATTTTGAGTAATTCACGCACAATTAAAAAGAGACAAAAATGATCCTGATAGATTTTTCAGCTTCTAGGTATTTATTTATGTATTTGATTTTGTATTTTTTTTAAACCTTTTCATGTACAGAATTGAGTTTCTATTGTTTAATCATCTACTCGTATAGTTATAAAATAACATGTCGGATGATGCCTGTCCGTCTGACTGACTGATTCATCATCGCCGAGCGCTAACTATCAAGACCACAAACATGAAATTCGGACTGTATATTCACTTTGTTATGTTACCTACATAACAAAGTGAATATATATATATAGATAGAATCACCTTTTTTTACATTCATATTTCAGTGGATTTATATTAAGAAATAGTTTTCATTATAATATGATTATAATAATATATTATCTATTAGCTAAATATACATATAAATATTGAATTTCGAATATTCAGGCCTTAATAGAACGTCTAGCAGAGTTCGAGCCAGACCTAGTGGAACGAGTGGTCGCGTCACTACCGCTAACCTCACTAGACCCGCACCGCGCGAGCGTGTTCACGCGCGATAAAGGTCTTTGGCGAGGAGTCGGCGCTATTGCAGCTGCGTTGGGTATGATATCTTTATATATGTTGCATATGATTAATTGTAGCCAACAATATTCTTTTTGTGGACAAATCATTTTAAATTATCACGTTTTCTGTTTTAATAATTGCATATTGTGTATGACCGCAGTCACCAGTACTGTAACTTGGGTTTTGTAACTTTTTGAGATCTAGTCTTTATCCAC
The DNA here is from genome assembly GCA_037127375.1 of Dione juno. Lineage (NCBI taxonomy): Eukaryota > Metazoa > Arthropoda > Insecta > Lepidoptera > Nymphalidae > Dione > Dione juno. The sequence continues at coordinate 3,077,031 of JAXRJS010000052.1, forward strand.
ATTATGCATATTTATAATTCATTATTCATTTAGAATCCCAAAAAGGCAGCTTAACTTTTAAAATAAAAAAAAATTGTGAGTATTTTTTTTATTTATATTATCATTTATTTTTTTATCATCATAACGACCGAAGTCATCGCCTTCCACCTACATAAAACTTTACCGAGTGGCTAATAGACAACGCACAGTCGAAACTAGTGGACTAAAATTTTAATAGTTTGTCTGAAGGTTGCAATCTAAAAATATATGAATATTATGATAACCCAAATAATTTTACTGGTCTTTTTAATCTCTTAAATCCAGATTGATTGCATATTGAATGACTAATTCATATATTTTGAAACTTGCTATTTCAAACACTGCAGTAGTTCACGACGACATCACGATAACTCGGTTAAAGCGGTACGTTTAAATTTTGTAAATTTTTGACTTCAAGCTGTATTCTACATATTCAATTCAACTCATGCCAAAGTCAATGCCGCGCTTTGTCTTCTTACCATGGCGAGGAACCGAAAATAATTCATTTCCCGAGACGACAATTACTATATGATGAGTTGAAGTATAGTAATCGCGAAACACAAAGAGATTATTATTTTTATTGTGTTATTAGACGGGTGTAGCGGCGCTATGCGCGAGCTAGTCACGCATGTGTCGGTGACTTGCAGCAGCACAGGCGGGCGGTGCGCGTGCGCGGGCGGCGCGCTGCTGCTGGCGGCGGCGGACGCGCTGGCGGGGCGCGGGGTGGGGGGCCGCTCGCTGCCGCCACACGCGCGCCCCTCCGCCAGGCATGACGCCTTGCATGCGCTGCTTGCTGAAGAGGTTACTATTTCATTATAATTTTACTACTTGTTTGGATCCGATTAAACCTGAAATGATGTTACTTGCAAATTTAATCAATTAATATGAAAGATTAAATTAATTTTCTGTTTTCAAATATGTATAGGTTAGGTTGAAGTAACAATACCTACATACAATTAGACTCACTACTAAATAAAAGTAAAACAATCAACTTGCAGTCAGACGGGCGATCGCCATTACGGGTGCTGGTGCAGCACGACTCGGCGGCGGCGGTGCGTCTGCTGGAGCAGTGCGCGCGCGAGCCGCCCTTCGCGGGACCACTCGGCAAGCAGAACAGATTGCGTGTGGCGCGCGCGCTTCTCACTTACGAGCCTGATCTACAAGTACGTATCTGACAAGTTTTTCCCTTTCAATACTACATTGTTAACACAACTTCGTTTGTGAGAACTTACTCGCACACACTATAGAATGTATAATATCAGCTCTATTAGATGTTGATTAAGTTAATTTGAATTTTTTCTTATTATTCCATATTGTTCCATTCTTATTATTCCTTAAATATATGGCACACGTATTCTGGTACATCGGTACATGGAATCGAAGAATCGAAAGGGCTATGATTAGCGTGTCATACAATTTAATTAATGTTCAAATTTCCTAATTGTTTGACTATATTTAAGTTATTAATAGTCTTAATCGTTTCAGGATATAGAAAGAAAAATGGAAATAATAGAATTTATATGTGGACAATTGCAAACGGGATCGTTGCCCCTCGACCAGGAGCTCATAAACAACATACAGAGGGTCGTGGGGCGGAACCCGTGCGAGCGCGCGGACCGCGCGTGGCTCGCGGTGGCGGCGCGCCTGCGTTCGCGGCCTGACCGCGCCGCCGTCCCGCGCCCGCGCGTGCTGTGGCGCCTCGACGCCGCGCAGGGGAACCACGACGACGCTATTAAGCAGTTTCTTCAAATTTCAGATCCGTCCAGTAAAGACATCGACGAATTTTTCGAATATTTAGGATCTAAAATAGCAGGTGACGCCGATGCCGTAGACAATCTTAAAGTATATTTTTCAGCACTTGTTACTTTACAACCGCGGTCGGCGGCGGCGTTGTGGACGGAGAATTTCAGCAATTCTGTTGCGTCAATATTGCAGCAGGTGAATGTTGATCAGAGATTAGATTTTTGTGAGGGCTTATTGGAAACGGGACGACTCCGGGACGACGCGGCGTTGATCTATTTGAAAGATTTAAGTGCGGAGCGGCCCGCAAATGTAAAAAGTTTTTTGATTAAAAACCAAGGGATCGTCAGGCCGGAAGACGCACTAAGTATCGTTCGGGAGTTCAACCTCAAGGACGCGGAGCCTGTCTGCCTGGAGGCGACCGGCGACTACGGCAGCGCCCTCGACTCTCTCTTGGCGCTCATCGAGGCCACTGACGACGACGAGGCAAGGACGCAACTCGTAGACGAGGCTAGCGGCCTGTGCCTGCGCGTGGGGCCGACAGTACCGACGCAGGCGGCTGCGGACCTGTGGACGCGGCTGCTGCGCAACGTGGCAGCCGTGCCGCCCTCGCTGCTCTTCGAGGCCATACAATATCTGCCGCTGGAGGAGCTCGTAGTCAAGACGTGTGCCTCGGTGCACGTAGCTAGCGCCGTGATGCGCGGCGGTGCGACGCGTCGCGGAGCGTGGCAGTGCGCGGCGCGCGTGCTGCATCGCGAAGTGCACGAGGCGCTGGCGCGAGCACTGGTGGCGGCGCGGCGCGCTACTGCAGTGCGCGGTCGCTGCCGGCGCTGCGGGCGCGCGCTGGCCGCGTTTGGCGCGTCGGGGGCGCGCACTGGGCACTGTGCGCGCGCCTTCCACGCGGAGTGCGAAGCGGAGGCTACGTGCGCGTGCGGGCGCCGCGTGCCGACGGAGGTGCTGGCGCCGCCGCCGCCTCCGCGCCGCCGCGACGCCGCGCCCGTCGAGTACGACCTGCAGCTCGTGGCGCCGCCGCGGCCCGACTTAGAGGGAGCCGTATAACCCTGGCTTTGTTATTGTACCTAGGTAGTATATCTTATTTCATAATTTTATAGCCCGCTATAAAATAATCAAGTCATATATTATGTATATTACGGCAGTTCTAGTGGTAGTTACCGAATGAGGTGTTTAAACCATTTATATTATTTAATTACGAAGAGTAATTTAAGGGAATCAGTTTGCAATAAATACAAATAAAATAATGATTTAATTAAATCAATTATATTACTGTAATTTGAGAATAAACTGAGACTATGTACAATGCCATTTTCTTTATATTAAACATTAAAATGTGTCAATCAAGACATGCTGCACATATCTGAGGTTTTAATTAAAATTTGGTTTATACTTGTAAAAAAAATATTATTAATTATATATTAAGTTACGAAATTTTCAATCAAATAAAACTCTTATATCAAATAAACTTTATTATTACTGCAAACATACATTAAACAAATGAAAAAATCTACTATTTTATTCTTATACAGTTATTGTGTTAAAGATAATATCTGTACTTAACCTGTTGAATATGAAAGTGATAGATTTAAGCTGTAATATTTAAGGTCCTCATTGAAAAGAATATAGAACATGAAATTTACCAAGGTTATGTATCTAATATACTTGATCTTTTATATTAATTCGAATAAATTGCATAATTACATACCTGTTAAGTAATACAGATATTTACAAAAACAGTGTTTAGTCTATAAGATGTCACACTATCCTTAAAATAGCACACACAAAATAATTGTAGACAAATGAAATAGCAATAGTACTATAAATCAAATAGAGCTTCTATATCTATATAAATAACCTCCCTTAAATCTTAATTATAGTTAAATTTTGTATTTCCTGTACAAGACACATGTGACGGCAATATGCATTTCAGGAAATGAATTGTATATATTTAATTTATTAAATCTACATATTCAATTTCTATTTTTTAATCTAAAATCGAAGAATAAATATATATGTATATATAAACATTATTTTTCAATGAAAACAAGAAACATGTTCAAATTAGTAATAATAATTTAGTCAATTAGTCAAAAAGCCAGTTATTGTTAACTAGAAAACGATAATTGAGATATTCTATTGTAAATTAGAGTATTTAGGTAAAGTACCTAACAATATTTCATATTATATTGCACAAAGAACTATGTCAAACTCTAGTCAACGTGAATCATAAATAAATGAAACTTATATTTTATACATGTGCACAATAATGATGGAGGACATTTAAAGAGATATTACTAGTTTTATAATAATGTTAAATAATCTACGTAAACTATATAATGTACTCTAAAGTATACAACTAAATCTTAACATTAATATCGATATAAGCAGTCACTTCAGAAACACACATTACTCCGCATTATCATATCGTACGCTGAAACAAAATAAACAGCTATTTGTAAATAAATGTTAGAAAATGTATAAACATCAAATCTTCATTATAAAATACTGTGAATTTATGATAGTGTTAATTTTAATTATATTTTTATTCAGAAAGTAATATATTTGCGCATATATAAATTTATATATCAATATCATCATAGCACAAACTTGATTTTGTAGTAAACTTTTCTTATTTAGGGTTTTTGTCAGAGCATTGAGTAACAAAATTCTGTATTTTTTTAAACCAGCAAGTTTAGACATTCTTCCGTTACTGTAAATGTATTTCTATTTTCAAGCTTAGTTTAAAGTAGCAATTTGCTAGATTAAATATTAGAGTGCAAAAGAGACAATGTGACAAGTGGTTGACTGTGACTGTGACTGCTCCACCAGTAATATTTTTTTTATGTGAAACCTGCTTATTAGCTATTCTCATCTGTTTTACTCATTAGTAGTGAAAATTCTGGTAGGTACAAAAATTTACTATCTTTAAGATAGTAAATTTTTGTAGAATGCAAATTTACAAAATTTCAAAGATGTAATTTATTAAATTAATAAAATACGAATAATACTTAACTGATTAAAAAGATAAGGATTGAGAAGGAATAACCGATTATAAAAAGAAAATATAAATAAAAGTCAGAAATTAATTTTCAATAATAAGATTAGCATTGTAAATCCTACTTATAGTATTGAAGCACAAGGAGCCACAATTTTAAAGTATTAAATTGTATTGGTTTCTCTTCAATTAAAAAATTTACAATAAGTATTACATACATTGTTTAAAATAATAATTGTATTTAACGTTAACAACCTTAAAGAAAACAAAACTTTGTATGTAATGTGTCTTAATAATAAGTACATACAAATGTCGTGATTGGAATTGAGAATTTATTATTTTATGAAATCAATGAATACTATGGAACATATAAAAATTTTAATTTTCTAAGCATAAGTTCTAATTTAATTCATCAAAAGTTAGTTAGTATATTTATAATTTTCAGTTATCAGGCAGTACAGTAAATAAAATATGAAATGATAAGATATATGATAAGAAAATACATTTTTTGTGACTTTGTTTAACAGCACAAACAAAAACTTGCAGTTACATTTTAGGATGTAGAATAGACATAGTTAATCAAAACAACACATATATTACACCAGTATAGTAAATATAGTTATAATATAAAATTAGAAAGTTTACCAAAGCCATATAGTGTAATGTAATGAACAAGTTACCGTTGGTGTTGACCTCTTCGTTTACTGAGACGACGGCCTGAAGATGGAGCCTGCAAAGTGAAACGATTTGTGGTCTCTGGGGCCACTCTAAGATTTCTAGACTCAGTTGACCGTGCTGCTTCAACCTTTGAATTCGAAAGACAGTATAGTGCCACATAATAAATAAATAATTCAACTATATTATATTTGGTAATATTAGTTTTCTTATATATTTTTAAGCAAGCTTGTGTAAATGATTTATTGTAAAGCATTTAGAATAACTATCGTATGTAAACACTCTTAAGCAGCGATGTTGTTTAGAAGGCGAGCAAGGAGGCAAAGCAAGAGGGTTCCTATAGTTATATAAAATTCTTTCGTTATTAATGATGTAGTGATTAACAGAAAATGCAAAGCCAATGGCCATACAAAACTGAATTCGGTATTTAGAACCCTTAGAAGTGTAGCTGCAATTTCATCTTAAGACACATCAGGGCTTTAGGACCCTCATGAATTTAGATGACCCAAAGGCCCTGATGTGTCTCAGGATGATACTGCAGCGACACTCCAAAGGTTCCAGAACAATTGAAAAGCAGTAAGAAACATATTACATGTTGTACTTTTTTACATGTATGTATAAATATCTTCTGTAGAGTATGGTAAAGATGGATGGATCAATTTTCATAAATAGCTATAGTTACGGGTAATAATATTATTTATATTTTTTGTAATTTATGGAACTAGTGTAATTTTACATATAAAATTCCAAATGTATATTACCTTATCCATGAACTTTTTAATCAATTCAGGACAATTCAGGTTAGTTTCTGGTTCCCAGGAATCAAATCTGTTAGACCATCCTTTCCAATGGATAAGAAATTCTCTTTCACCATTCTTTTTGTGATGTACTTCAAGGATGCGATCTACCTGAAATTAAAAAATACATAGTTAAAGCATTTATTTTATTTATTTACAATAATTTATACCTTTTAAGTACTTACCAACATTGTTAACACTGTTTTTTTATCATGAACATCATTTTGTATTTCAAGCCTGTTTAAGTATTTCAATGCTGATCACACTTTAATTTATAAGAAATGCAAAAATACACTATAATCAGCACTTGTATTTATTTTCTATGATAGAAAAAGTAAAAACAAACAAAAATCTGCATTCTATCATAACTACAAGTCATATTATGAGGTATGTTCAGTATGGTATGCAATTTTCAACTTGAGATAAATATGGCATTTGCAACCAGTACTGATCAATTTTTCCGTACAAATATATAACATAATCACAGGATGACTTACTTCATATTCTGCATTTTCATCTTCATTTTTGCTGTCCCAATTTGATTTAGTTTTCTTTGTTGGTGACTTAGTATCCTTTTTAGACCCTTTTCTTTTCATGCCATCTTTAGAATTTTTTGAATTCTCTTTCTGCAATAAAATATAGTTTGTTAAAATTATATTTTATAATATATCTTCTTAGGCAATGACATTCACAAGCATATCATTATTAAGCTGTTTTTGTTATATTTTTATACTTTGGACTTACTTCCTCATTGAATTTTTGAATTAAATCTGGGCATGACAATGTGTTGTATGGCTCCCAGGTGTCACTATCAGCAGAATATCCCTTCCAACGAATTAAATAGTGTATTTTACCTTTAATCCTCTTTGAATCAATTATTTTATCAACCTGTGCACAAAAAATACATTATAAAAAATAGTAATAAAAATATTAATATTAATTCAATAGAAAGCATTAGAAATTTTTATGATTTTTCCCAATATGTAGTCAAAAAATAAATGCGTAGAATACAAAGTAGTTAAAAGGAATAAAAAAAACAAAAGTAATTAATATACGTTATTTAATCAAAGTTCAGTTTGAAAAAGAAATACTATTTCAATTGCAAGCATTAAAAAACACAACGACTGGTCAAAGTTTCTGGTAAACAAATCAAAATACCTCATATTCTTCTTCTTCAGCATCTTTTTTATTGTTGCTTTTTTCAGATTTCTTTTTCTTCATTTTATTTTTTGCCTTACTTTTTTTTGGCGTATCTTTAGATACATCAGACTCGGATAAATGAGCATCATCTTGATTTTCGTTTTTCTCATTTTGCTCATCATTTTTGTTTATTGAGTCGCCTGCATCACCGCGTTCTTCGTTACCAACTGATCCGGATTCGTTTGTAGATGAAACAACATCATCTTCTACACGGTTCTTTGATATTTTACGCATTTTGAATTTCGGAACGTAAACAATAATGGCGTTCTAATTCAACAATATTTTATAGAGTAATCTTACCAAAAGATTAAAGAGCAAGCAAAGGAGGGAAAATATATAGCCACAAATTCCAAAACTATTGCCGAATTATAGACAGACGCAAACGACATAGATAAAATATGCATTATAGATTGAGACAGTAGATTTTATTGAATAAATAAATAAGTCCATAATTATATTACGAAGAGATAAAACTTATTGCAAAATTATTTTATGCAGAGATATTTACAATATATGTATAATAAATAATGTTTCCTTACATGTAGTTTGTTTTATTGGTTTATTGGTCCTAATGTATAACGCTCTCGTAGCAGGATTTTCCTTCCCTACCGAGTGGAACGAAGCTGTAGTCATAGGTATCAGCAAACCTAAATAGCCCGCTAACCTTCTCTCTAGTTACAGGCCTATCAGTCTCATTAGCTGCCTAGAGAAAGTATACGAGACAATCGTCTTCGTTAGATTAAAAGAAAAAGTAGAGAAGGAAAAATTGTTTATTGACGAATAGTTTGGTTTCCGACAACGCCACTCGGCCATACATTAAGTTTACCGGCTAACCCAGTGCATCTCGAAATACCACGTTCGCCGTACTATCCGTAGCGACACGGCTGCTATTTTCTAAGATATCGCCAAAGCCTTTGAAAAGGTCTGGCACAAGGGCTTGCTCTTCAAGCTCCACCGTATGGCACTGCTAGCCTTTCTCATGCATATCATTCAAGAGTACCGAATCGTACGTTCTGCTGCCGTATAGAATGGACTCTCGTCGTAGCCCGTAAGGCTCCACTCTCTCTCCCCTTCTATACGCACTTTACACTAGAGATATTCCGCAAACACCGAAAGTCGAACTCGCGATGTATGACGACGACATCATATTATATACCACGGACCGCTCCGCTTGAATCTTAGCCGAAAAACTCCACTTTCGGCCGACGCCCTAGGCGCTTGGTTTAGCAAGTGGCGGTTTGAGGTACCATTTTCTGAGCTGCCCCAGTGCTTATTTTATTCTCTGGGGAAGAGACACACTTGTCCTTCCCCACCCGGTGTCACTTTAAGCACCGCTTGGATTCAACAGCATTAAGTCATTTCCAAAAAAAAAAAAGATTCTATTGCATTGATTAACGTCCCCAATAACAGTTTTTTTATCTGAACGATCTACAGCCGGCGATCAGTTACATTTTCATTGTAGGAATAGTTTAATCCATTCATATCGATACATTATGTTATAACTAAATTCTAATTATTAAGAGTTATGACTTATGAGTTATGACACATTATATTTTATCCAATTCTATCCCTTCCTCCTGTGTCAGTTGCTCTTGTCACTGTCGCCTGTTAAATGGTACTGACTACCTACTGTCAAAGATTCTTAATGTGTGAACAGAACGATTCAATTATTGCGAATAAAGTAAAATTGCTTATAAAATCATGACAAGCAGAACACATTTCAAAAATACTCGAATGAATTACAAATTTCAAAATGACATACCAGATGCAAAAGGTACCAAGCCCATCAGAGAAGCTTCTTCAATATTGGAAGTTCTCATCCTTATGATAGTGCACATTTGTAAGAAAATATTGTTCTTTGACACTAGTTTAAAAATAGCTGTATATTTAGGTGCTCTCTTTTTACTGTCTCTTATAGCAGACGTATTGACTTTTCCGAAAACTTATTTTTCTAGAAGTGACAATATATTTAATCAATATTTTGTTAAAATTGGATGGTTTTGGACTTTGTTTTTAACAGTGCCTTACGTTCTTCTGACTTCTTATACAACATGCTGTGGTAAAAGAAAACTTATTTTAAGCGCACATTTACTAAGGCTTATTATTGCTACTGTATTTTGGTACACATGGACAACAGTGTTTAATATAATTGAGGTGAAATATGGGAAGTGCAATTCAAGAATTTATAATGACAAGGTTGAATGTCTTAAGAATGGACAATTTTGGAATGGATTTGACATCTCTGGGCATTGTTTCATTTTGATTTATTCAAGTTTAGTTCTAATTGAGGAAGCCAGAGCAATTAATGGATGGGAAAAAATTAGAGACTATATACGTGATGAAAAATACTCAAGGAGCCTAAATGACAAATCTCCTAGTGTTAATCCTCTAAGAAATATCAACACAGAGGAATTAAATATTCTTAAAATATCTTATGAGAAATTTACACCATATGTAAGAGCATTCCTAATAGCTATTGCTTTACTCCAATTGCTATGGGATGTTATGCTAGTATCTACAATCCTATACTACCACATTATGGTTGAAAAATTTATCAGTGGGATTGTAGCAATACTGACATGGTATGTTACTTATAGAGTATGGTATACAATACCAGGTGTACTACCAAATTTACCAGGGCAAGGTATTTTTAAGTATAATAAAGAAAAAGAAAATATTTCAACTATACCCCAAAGAAAAAGATCTGTTATAAGTAATGGCAAACATTTTATGGGAATGCCTATACACAAAGGTCCAGATCTAGGTGAATCTGCAGATGATGCAAAATAAGTTTTAAATGTTAAATTTAGTTCTTAATAATAAATGATTTATTGTATAAGTTAAAATTCTTAAAATTGTTATGGTTGTATTAAGTATACATATGTACAAAATGTTTTATATGTATTAGGTTTTTTTAATATATTTTTGTTGTTGTTTTTATGGATGTCTATATATTGCCATATTTTAATTGCAAATAAAAGGTATAATGGTACTTCAATATTTATTCTTGTTTATTTTGACCATTTCCCTGGAGAATTTTAGTTTTATTGATGTGTAATTTTAAAGCTAAAGTATAAAATATAAACTTTACTTATAGCTGTAACCTTAGATTAATAAATTTCAATATTTTTACCTGATTGCAAGAAACCTGTACCTCATAAAGAAAATATTGAATCTTTATAGGATTACTTCGTCTTTTCGTCTGTCAAGATATTTTTTCTCATGATCAATAAATAGCTATTAAGCTGAAATTACTAATAAATATCCAAATTTATAGTCCCATGGAGAAAAGTCCAAGCTTTTAAATCAATTCATCTTTTCGTTTTTTACCGATTGTTGTAAGAAATTCGCTGCGTATTCCCATAGTACCGTTCATCCGTACGGGACATTTGCCTTACAAATGAGCGATCAGCGTAAAATGCATTTACCAGCGTTAAAAAAATAATTACTATTATAAAATTAGCCAGAGTTAAAAATTTTAACTCCTAAAAAACTTAAATTACGAGTTATTTAACAGACATTTATTTTTTCAAAAGATGTTTTTGTTTCAAACACATTATTGTTAAAAAATGATGACAATTATACCTACAATAAATGAACGTACATAATTCTAATTTATGCAAAATATGTTAATTCTTTAATAACTTGCAATGACAAGTAAAGCTAGCATGAATAAAATTCGATTTCCAAGGTAAACAGAGTTATGCCAGTAATAATACTAGAACAATTAATAAGAATGCTTTAGATTTTTGCTTTACGCACTTGAGTAAAATATGGATTATCTCTAACCTTTTGTTTTTATATAACATAATTTACAATTATGCTCAATAAGAAGTGCACTGTGCAGTGTATTATTTTATGTTTCTTGACTAGGGAAATAAATGAGGTTGCCTGGAAGAAATCGCTTTTAGCGATAAGGCGGGCTAATTTTTGATTTTTGTTTTAATACTTTTATTCATTTTCGTGTGCAATAAACAGTTTATTATTTATTACTTCATTATTTTTATATTTATTTACTAAATACAGTTATATTTAACAGTTTCAGATGAACAATTCCTTATTCATCACAATATTTTGTATGGTGGAAAGTAATAATTTGAAGACATACATGTAAATAGTACCTATTAAGTTTGAGTAAATAATCAATTAATTATTCATGCTTAGCAGCATGTAAGAAATCATTTTTTTATATGTCATTTATTTGGTAATATGTATGTATACTACTTTTAGTACATTTAACCTTAAAATGTGATTGTTACTATACGCTTATCAGGTACAATATATAAAATGGAAGAAAAACTATCATTTCTATTTCAAATGCTTTACTATCTTTAAACAGCCTAGTATGTCTATTACAATGTAGTCAATTAATTTACCTATAAAATACATGTGTGTATTCTTTACAACCATAATCATATATAACAAGTTACAGATATATCATATACAATAAAACTATATATTAATAATACTGATTTCGAAAATACTGAAACATTATTTCTAATTAATTCCTTCTTTTTGTTTATTTGACCAAATTTTTAACCTTGTTTTGCTTTTTCAAATTCGTATGAAAAAACAAAATCTCTGACGATACGATAAGAAAAAGTATAAAAGAAGGTTTAACAACATAGTAGATCTTCAAGAACATAATCAAAAGCATTAAAAGACAATTTATAAATTGTTTCATGCATAACTATCGACTAATAAATACTATCATATTGTACACATAATACGCAACACTAATAGATATTTTAAACTAACTTTAGCCATATTAACAAGGTTTTATTATATTTTTATTATTTTTTAGCGTTAATCCACACTAAGGATAGAAAAATATTTTAAGAAAATGCATAAAAATTTGCTAATCTCCTGCTACTCCAAAATTTTTAAACAATTTCTAAAAATATATATCATATTTGTATAATTGAAATTTATAGTTTTAAAAGATTAGCTTTTTGAATATATATGCTATTGCCAAAACTACTCCAACAGACACTCCACCTGCAGCTGCCACGTATACAGGTGGTTGTGAAGTAATAATCATTTTCATGTGCACTGGTAAACTGGGTATCGTTTTCTTAAACGATTCCCGTTGTTTTACTCGTGCAAAATAAATCTCTATATACGGCCTCTTGCCTTCCGACCAAAATCTCTCTTCTAAACCTAGTTCCCATAAGCGTTGAAGTAAAACAGCCAAATTGATATCTGCTATGCTAAATTTGTCGCAACATAGCCAATTATCTGCAAATATAAAAGTTGAAGGTACTTATATATAATACAATATAAATGTATCTGAAATAAATGGTTAAAATAATAATGAGATAAATATAATTTAATGCACCACATACACTTATATATGAATATATTTTTCAATATATTATTTTAATTTTTGTGAAATATATCTATCTATACAATTACTTTCGTAGTAAGTTCATAGAAAGTACATTGACATATAAAGACCAGGATCTGCAACAGCTGATGTAGAACCACAACCGATCAGCTAAATTATACGAAATATGTAAAAGAAATATGAAAATAGTAAAAGTTGTTGGGCCAATATGAAAACACAATGTCGCCTTAACTCTAGTTATTTCACAAAAGGGTGGCCACTCACCTCCTCGTGGTACACCCTGGGCATAGCTATGAATCATTTCTTTCCTATGAAAGACAGATTCAGACCATGGCGAACGACTGGCAGGGTAAGAAATAAAACAAGAACTCTTGCAATGGGATGAATGAAATGTATCAAAATGGGAAATCCATTTTTCTTTATTGTAATCAAGAAAAGCTTTCTAACTGAGATGCACCTGGTACTTCTCTAATTAGTAGAGTGGACTGTGTGAGGATCCTTTAGCATTGGTGTCGGTAATTACCTGCTTAGAGGAGGAGGAACAAAACCTCCGAAAAAAAAAATACCCCAAATCTCAAGGTATAGAGCGCTGAGGAAATGTATGGTCAGAGGGTTTTCAAAAAGTCTTTCTAGTGGCAATGAACTAGCTAAAGATATGAAGAATCGGGCGACGAGTGATCTGGGTATAAGTATTAAAAAGAACCTTATGGCTGTAGAAAAGGTTGCGGATCGCTCTAGAAATTTAAAAGGCAGTTTTGATCACAGACTTCGGCTAGCAGTGAGAACAGTTGAAGCGGCAGTTCAAGAAATGATGCACCGTGCCCCTGTTATTGAAAATGGGCTAAGCTGGAGAAAGAAAATAGTGAACTACGAGCAGAGCTATCCTGCATAAGTATGAAGGTTGATAAGATAAGAAGAGATAAGCCGTCTCAAGAGTCATCAAAGCAATTTGGCGATTGTGAACGCACATAAGCACTCAGGGTAGGATCATAGAGGCTGCAAGTCTTGCTTCTACTACTGGTCGAATACTACTGACCAGAACGTTCTCCTTTGAGAAAGGATTATTCTGCGATACATACTTAGCTCGGTCTATGGCAATGGAAAGGAACAGAAACAACCGCGCAGAAAAAAGTGTAGGAACAATCGGGGGATAAAGCAGTCTGTGCACCCTCCCATAATTGACTTGCCACCTTCATTGCATGTTCCGGTGCAAGATGAAACTTGGGCGACGGTAGCCGCACGCAATAGTTCCACTGTGAAGAAAGTAACTTAGAGTCATGTAATTAGGCTGCCGAGATCACCACCCAATGCGGCAATTTCTGTTACCATTCCTCATCTTTGACATAGCCGGAAGTCATGACTAAGGCTAAGAATAAGATAAGTCTGCGAGATCTAGGTATTGAAGAGGTAAATGCCAAACGGACAATGATGGGAGGCGTAATATTAACAATAAGTGGATCTGATAATAAAGCTAATTTTTGGGCGACGCGTATGCGAGCTGAACTTGCTGACATTGGTGTGCTTATAGAACGCCCAAACAAAATGGCCGAAATCAGCATTAAAGATCTAGATGATGCTATAACTCAAGAAGAGGTAGCCTAGGTAGTTGCCGAAGTAGGAGAATGTTTAAGGAATAACGTCAAAGTAGGCGAAATCTGACGATCACCAACATCGCTTGGAACTGTTTGGGTCCGTTGTCCAATGTCAACTGTGAAGAAACTTGTAGAATCAGCGCATATACGAATAGGATGGAACTTAGCAAGAGTTGAACTTTTGGAAGATAGACCCTTGCAGTGCTATCGATACTTGGCGAAAGGACACGTCGGACGGATGTGCCGTAATGGTGTTGATAGGAGGAACCGTTACTTTAGGTGTGCTGAATCTGGTCGTAAATCTAAAATGTGTAGCGCTTGATCACCTAAACATCCTCTTTGTTTGGACCTAGGCTACCGAGTAGATCACAGACTTGGCACTATGAGTTGTTGTCCACCTAAGGCAAAAAGGAGAAACAAGGGATCTTACAGTTACCACTCAATTAAAGTCCAATTCGGAGGCTAATGCGGATGTGAGGCCATCAGAGGCCACGGATGCTTCATAATGATGCTTAGCAGGATTCTTCAGGGCAACCTAAACCACTGTCACAATGCTCAGCATCTTCTTATGCAAAGCGTTGTAGTGTGGCCTGTTGGCCTCGCTGTAGGGGCAGAACCATATAATATCGCAGAACAACCTCGTGAGTTAGGGGACGATACATCAACCGTAGGTATCTACTGGGCGGGAGGAATAAATGTTCCAACCTTCTCATTCCTTGAAAAGAGAACAGGTTATCTGGCAGTGAAATGGGGTGCATTTGTGATTGTCGGATGTTACGTATCTCCAAATAGATCTCTCGCAGAATATGAAATACATCTGAATTATTTAGGTAACTGTATTCGTAAATACCAAAATCAACAGTTAATTAGTTTTAGGAGACTTCAATGCTCATGCAGATTAGAGCTTGGGGATGTTCCAAAGATAACTCAAAGGGCCTAACGCTCCTTGAGTGGGCAGCCGTGTTGGATTTCCGACTTCTACACCGAGGTGATGAGAGTACTTGTGTGAGGTGGCAGAGAGAGTCTATTGTGGATTTAACATGGGCAAATCCAGCTGTTATTTGTGTTCTCTCTGGCTGGCGCGTTGCAGAAGAACTAGTTACTCTCTCCGACGACCGCCATATTATATTTGATATGTCCTTTCACCGTCCTAACAGACTCTATACATTGCCAGAAGTTGCTTTGTCGAGACGATGGTCTGTAAAACAGCTAAGACAAGACTATCTGCAGGCAGCTGCTATTGTTGCGTCGTGGTCAGAAGTATCCAATGTGATAGTTTCTGATACTATCAAGGAAGCCACTTGTTTTAACGATACAATGATATCAAAATGCGATGTTGGTATGCGGCAAGTCCGAAAAGTGAAGCGTAAAGCAGAGTATTGGTGGTCGTAAGGGATTGGAAATCTGCGTGAATATTGCCTACGCTCAAGTACACGAGAACCCGTAGTAGACGAAGATCCTTACCCGAGGAAATAGAAGCTCATTATGAATCGTACAGAAAAG
The DNA here is from genome assembly GCA_037127375.1 of Dione juno. Lineage (NCBI taxonomy): Eukaryota > Metazoa > Arthropoda > Insecta > Lepidoptera > Nymphalidae > Dione > Dione juno. The sequence goes on from JAXRJS010000052.1 coordinate 3,092,913, forward strand.
CTTCTCTAACGCTCCAAGCTGCCATACCAAAAGTTAGGGCTCAGTCTTGGGAAGAGCTTTTAGAAGGTCTAGATAGAGATCCTTTTGGTCCATACCGCATGGTGCTAGGAAAATTTCGTTTATGGATGCCTCCATTGACGACGATCTTAGAACCAGATTTATTAAAAAGTGATTGCTTCGCTCTTTTCAGTGATCAGCCTAAGTTTTATTTACCGATCAATTCCGGTCGGCCCGATGACCCAAATCTCGCTTGGTCTGGTGACTTTCAGGTGAATGAGCAAGAAGTGAACCTTATTATAAATCGCTTGAGAACTAGAAATACTGCGCCTGGTCCGCACGGTATTCCATGTCGGGCTTGGATTGTAGCTCTGGCCTCTCTCGGGAGTAGACTAAGCCGCCTGTTTACCAGTTGTCTTCGGTTTGCAAAGTTCCCTTAATTCTGGAAAATAGCCAGTTTGGTCCTTTTGAGAAAGATGGTAGGACTGCAAGTTCTCCTTCTACCTATCGTCCTACCTGCTTACTAAATGAAGTTGGAAAGTCATTTGAGCGAATTATCGGTAACCGTCTGAATAAGCACTTGTAGAGTGATGGTCCAAATCTATCTGACAACCAATTTGGCTTCCGGCAAGGACGATCGACGATAGACGCGAGTTTGCGCGTCCATGCTCTGTCAATAGCCTGTATGCAGGCGTTAGCGATAAGCACAGATATAATTAATGCCTTTAATTCAGTTCCCTGGGCAGCAATTAAGACCTCATTAATATATCATCAAGTTCCTCTGTATTTGCAGGCGATTGTCTGAGATCATCTATGTTCTAGATACATAACATACCTCGACCAAGATATCCGTAGAATACAAAAACATATCTAGACCAAGATGGCCGTAGAGTACAAAGAGAAATGTACTGTGGGGTTCCCCAAGGTTCTGTTTTAGGAATCTCGCATACAACGCAGTGTTGCGAGCTGAACTACCTGACAGTGTCAATATCGTCTGCTATGCAGATGACACGTTAATGTTGGCCTCCGGACGTAGTTTCGAGGAGACTAAATATTTAATTCAATTAGGAGTGGATACAGTAATAAAAAAGATCCACGAGTTAGGCTTGCAGGTAGCAATCCATAAAACCAAGGCACTGTGGTTCCATAAGCTACCGAGAACCAAAGAACCACCTGACTTGCTAGTGACTTATAGTAGTAGTGTAGTGTAGTACTCTCAAGTTCAAGTTGGCCAGTACATGAAATACCTGGAGTTTCGCTGAACATTTTAATCGTCTGGTTACACGGAATGAACTGAAAATTGTAGGTGCAATGCATAAATTGCTTCCAAATCTTGGAGGACCAAACTAAGGAGTTCGTTGCCTGTATGCAGGCGTAGTACGATCTATTGTCCTTTATGGAGCGCCAGTATCTATTCTTTGCAACGAAGAGTAGCGATCAGAATTGTAAGAGGATATCGAACAATACCTTTTTAAGCAGCCACTATACTTTCGCGATTCCCACCGCTAGATATACTAGCATATACCCATATGAACAGATTCGTGCCCTCCGACAGTCGTCTGGCATAGCATCTTTGACCAGAATTTGTGAAATAAGGCAGAAAGAGCGCAGAATTGCCTTTGCAACATGGTGCACCCGACTCCGTTAAGAGAGGTATGTTCGTAAACGCGTCATTGAGTCTATTATGCCATAATTTAAAGCCTGGTTGAGGAGGAAAAGACTCGTTACTTATCGGCTCACACAAATAATCACTGGTCATGGATGTTTCGGTGAGTACTTATTTAAAATTGGACGCGAATCAACTCCAAAGCGTCATCACTGTAAAGCCGATCGAGATACGGCTCAACACACTTTCCAAGTGTGTTCTGCATGGGACCAATATCGACGTTCCTTGATTCTAAAATTAGGTCAAGACCTCTCTCTGCCAACAGTTATTTTTAAAATGTTGCGTAGAGAGGAACTATGGAGAGTTGTAGTTTTGTTTTGCGAAACAGTAATGTAGCAAAAGGAGGCTGCGGAGAGAGGGTGCGCGGATGGGAGGCAGAGAGTAGATCTTCCTCATAAAAGTGAACGTCGTTAATCGTCCCATAATTTCTACCAACCATCACAACACTGGGTCTTAACTAATAATTAATTTGGTGCGTGCTGGATGGGGTCACACAGTGTATCATCTTAGTACTGAGTAGTTTCAGCTTCAAGTAGATTGGCTTTAATTTACCGTGAGCATTAAGATACATGATAAGTACAGCGGAAGGGGTTTAACCGAATTCCCTTTGTCTTTCTGTCGTATTTAGGACTGAAAACCGGAGGGGTATTAGTGAGTAATAAACCCACATAACCTGGTTTAATACCCCAAGGAACAGGTATCTTTTGAAGATTTCCCCTACAAATACAAAAAAAGAAAAAGAAATTGTTTCGTATTATGAACATTTTTCATTGATATTTTAATATATAAATATCAAGGATCTGGAACACCTAATGCATCCTTGGTTATAATTCTTTGACATAATATTTTTCGATGTCATGAGCAAATCTAACATGTGACATACATTCTCACAAATCTCAATAAAGAACAATACTAGTACATAAGGTGCCAAGGATTATAAAATCCATGCCAACAAGTACTAATATATATAAAAAATTAATAAAAAAATAAATGAAGGATATAACATATCTATTACCTTCACTTTGCTCTTTGAGTTGTGTTTCCACTTTTTCCAGTACATCATCTACAATACTTAAAACTTTCAAGTACTCCTCTTCATTACTGAGAATTTCATGTTTGCGATCTTGGATTTCAGCTTTGTATAATAATACATTCTCAGCATGGGGATGTTCTTCAGCTAGCTTTCGTAAATTCTTTGAACTACTCAAATCACCATCTTTAAAAAAAAATATATACATATACATGTTATTAATAACATACAGTGAACAAAATGTGAATAATTATCTTGTAACATTTATTGATGTCATTTTTGATCAACATAATTGTTAAGGGTCAAATCTCACATTCTGAATAGTATAAGAGTAGGAGTGAAGTAAAGAGTGGAGGTCCTATTTTGTAATTTTATCTATAGGCACCCAAAAAAATAGCTACAAATTGTCACAAATATGAGAAAAATCAGAATTTTATTAAAATTATTACTGTTAGATTAAGATTACTTTTTAAAACTTCTCTGACAGGTAAAATAAATGGTAGTTTTGGGCTACCACAAAGATGTGGGTGAAAAAATGATCCAATTGTTATTAAACCAGCAGGCAAGGCATCTAATAAATCTCTAAACTTGTTTACATTTAATATTACTTTGCTTTCCAGTGATACATCAAGAAGTGGTGTTGATTCTGCAAAAAAAAATTAAAATGTATTCAAGTTATCCAGATATTTTTAGAACTGATATTTATTAATAAAGAGAAACCTTGATCTAAGTAAAGTTCTAGATAGTCAAGTATTCTGGTAGAATCAGGTATGATTGAACTATTAACTTTGAGAACTGGGATTTCACCCCGAGGATTAATTTCAAGAAACCATGAAGAATATTGTTCCCCCTTAGTAATGTCAATTACCAAAGGTTCGAATTCTATATTCTTTTCATATAGTGCCATCAGAACCTGAAAGTTATAGTTAGTTTTGATAATGTTTTAGAATGAAAAGTATTTCAATAATATAATAGCATAAAATTTGGTATCCCACCTTACCTTTTGGGAATAAAAGCTGTAATAATTACAATATAAAAAAATATTTGTTTTATGTCCGTTACTTAATGGACTGTGATTTGTTTTAGGGATCTGAAGTTTATCTAAATATTTCTGTATATAATGCATCTTTAACGAATTTCTTGATATTAATAAAAAAATACAAAACACTTAAAGACTCTACACAATAAAATGAAATATTTTTTATGTCGCTATTACCGTATAAAAAGAATTTGAAAAACTACAAAACAAAGTTAACAAACTTTTAATTTTCGTAACTTGTAGTTCAGTGTTCAAAACAAATGCTACCAACATCGAAATAATAAAATCAGGTGATAATGATAAAAACTTTATAGGTAACGGCATTGACGACATAATTATTAGGTATAGGTATGCGTACTACATTGTTCAATTATTTTTACTGGAGCTTAAAACTTGAATATATTTGGAAAATCTAATCAAAGAAATAAATAAAATTAAAATATTAAGTAAATATAATTTTTTAACAAAAATCTTGGATAAATTCTTCGAGATATTATATGTATACATTGAAAATATATTACATAATAAAAGCTGTATATAAACATACATAATCGAATTGAATTTCAATTGAAGATGTTTCAAATTTAAATTTTTCATGGTTTTATAATTTTTTATACTCTGTTGTCTTTTTAATCTATAAATCAATTGCAACTTGCAAGCCACACAGTATGGCAGATTACTATTTTAACTAAATATTATACAATCAAAGCATTAGCAGTATATAAACGAATTATAGAAGCACTTTATACATAAATTTACAAGTTCTTTACTTCTACATGTAATATTTTGCAGTATTGCGATATGTTCAATAATTGTCTTTAAGTAATTGGCACTTTGTTTTGTTAAAAATGGAGGTTTCAAACAACACCGACGCTGTCAATCTCGGCGTTGGTGAAGTCGAAGCAGAGATTGGAGAAGAACTAAAGCAATTAGAGGAAGGAAAAGTTTACGACACTCGTAGTGAAGTATCTAGCTCATCTTCAAGTGAATCGAGCACACCAAGTATTAGCTCTGTTAGTACAAATAAATCTAAAGGGAAACGTGCAAACCGCAAACGTACTAAATCGAATAGCCATTCTCCAGTACAAACCAAACGACGTTGTGTTACATCGACCAGTTCTAAAATAAAAACATATGATTATATGACAAAATTGAATTATTTATTCAGAGATACACGTTTTTTTCTTATAAAATCCAATAATGCCGAAAATATTACATTGTCTAAAGCCAAAGGTGTATGGTCAACATTGCCACAAAATGAAGCAAATCTAAATCAAGCATACAGAGAGTCAAGAAATGTTTTATTAATTTTTTCCGTAAAGGAAAGTGGTAAATTTGCTGGTTTTGCAAGACTAGGAAGTGAATCTCGCAGAGATGTTCCATCTATATCATGGGTCTTACCTCCTGGACTTTCAGCAAAAGTTTTAGATGGAGTTTTTAAAGTTGATTGGATATGCAGAAAAGAATTGTCATTTAGCAGTACACTTCATTTATATAATCCTTGGAATGAAGGAAAACCAGTAAAAATTGGTAGAGATGGGCAAGAAATAGAACCTAAAGTTGCTGAAGAGTTGTGTAGATTATTTCCTGAAGATGAAGGAATTGAAATGACACCAATATTAAGGAAATCTAAAGAAGCATCTAAAAAAGGATACTTAAAAAGTGGTGGTAGCTATAGAACATATAGAGCCCCATTATCAGGGAGAGGAACTAATTACAGGAATAGAATAAATTCATCATCGAGAAGCAGGAGAAAGAACTTTGTGTCTCCAAGAAACCGCTTAGGATCTTCATTTAAAAGAAGATCTCCTTCACCTTATATGCGGGAAAGGCTACCATCTTGGTTTAATAGAACAAGAGAAAGCTATAACAATAGTGGATCAGCTGCAGCTGAAGCTTATTTAGCAGAATATATGCGATCTATGCACCACCAGTTGCCACCTCTGCCTTATGTACCACCTCCTGGATTCAGTGGTGCTGTAGCTACTTACGACGGATTACCTCCTCCACCACCACCTCCACCACCAAGATATTATGATTTAGCTGACTATCCTCGTTCAGTTCTTGTATATGACAAGAGATCTTATGAACGTTCAGTTGATGAATTCTTGTGGCGAACTTCTGAACGTTCACATGATCGCAGCCGAGAACGTGAACCACATAGATCATATAGAGATCGTCGATAAAAGTTGTTGTACCACCGATGTATTACTTAATTTGTAAGGCTAATAAAAAATTGTGTATGAACTTCGAACTTTATTGATCTTTGTAAGTGTTGTGAAAAACTTTTTATATGAGAACTTTCAGGAGTTTTCTTGTGGATGAACATTTATATGAATCAGTATTTTATTTTTGAAAGACATTTTAAATCTTGCAATGAAGTGTGTTGGGGTGAAAGTGATTAAGGGTAAAAAGTGCTATTAAAACTAGAAAAGACTGACATAGATACATAGGTTATATATTTCAGTGACTATTTATTTACTCAAGAGTAATTTTCTATCATTTATTCATCTAATAAGTTAATGTTAGAAGAACAAACTGCAATTAATTCTATTTTATGTACATTAATTCAAAGTTAAATATTATATTTAACAAAAAAGCTTTCTAAAACCTTGGGGCTGTGTATATCTGTGATATTTTATTTTCATTGATTATAAAGAAGTACAATTTGCATAACATTTATTTAAATATTGTAAAATTTGTTCAAGTGCCATTTAAATATCCCTTAGTTTTTGATTGATTTAAATTAAAAGATTAAGATAAAATTTTCATCATAATATGCTTAACTATATTTAAAATAAAGTAGTAAAGAGGTTATAGAATATATAGAAGGTTAAAGGTCTAAGATTGATATAGAATATTTTTGCATTAATCAGTAGCTCAACATTAAATTCATTTTCTAGCAATAATGTCCTAAATATTAAGCAATTAATTTGACAAAAAAACAACCTTCAGTTCACCTGTTGTCAGTATTGACAAGTTATGTATATTGTTCATGGGTATCTGAAATTAATCCATTCTTCAAGTATATATTTTTATATTTTTTTAAAAATCTTAAGCTTAGACAAATTAAAATTGGATTCCTAAATATTTGATGTTGACATGAGGTTAGTTTACCTTTTTAAGATCATTTTGCTCTCCTAAGATAAAAAATTAAATAGATTGAAATATTACAGAATGATTGATTATGCAGATGTTCCTTGAGATATCATTCATTATTATCATATTGTGATCAATCCTTTATGTAAGGCATATAGATCACAACATACCTTAAATATGAAGTGGCTTTTGTAGCACCGGTCAGTAGCAACTGAGGTTTTAAGGGCATTCAGACAAAATGTTTAACTAACCTCATGATGCATTCAGTCTAGTCAGACATCTCATGAAATAATTCCGATTAAGTACCATGCATATCATTAGCATATATGCTGTCTTAGTCTGACAACCAATTTACAAGTATCAACTGCCAAAAGTAGCTAAAAAATTGCTAGCTGTCCTTAATCCTCGCAGTGTAAAATTCTATAAAAAATGTAAAAATAAATTCAATATTCACTTTCTGTCGGCAGCCTTTAGCCTTTGTCAGATGCTAAGTAGGGCCTCAAATTATTTACTTATTTTTCAACTAAGAAAAATTTGGTGGGACTGGAAACTTGGACTATGTGTTAACATATGTGTTCGTATGGTCTAACGAACATGTTAGACCCAGCATGGAGTAGTAGTTTTTTTCGTAATATCGGAATGTCATTGTAACTTAACATTATAATATGTACATTGTAAATGAAAATTAAAGTGCGCCTATTCTAGAGTTTTAAACAGTGCTATATATATTATATTTAAAGTCTACCTGATTAAATATGTCGAGTGCACCTAGAACGGTATGGATATTGTAGATAAAGGGAGATCGCGCTTTACAATCTACTTATGTATGTTGAGGTGAGCTCTTTGTCTTTTTATAACCTTTTGTAACGGTTTTCAAATTCAAACATGTAAGATTTTAAATGTTATCGATATCTCAGTTATCTTAATAGTTTTTGGTACGGTTTAGATCAAGGCTGTCCAACTGTTAATGGAACTATGCAAAATTTTTGTTCTAATAACCTCTGCGGGCTACATAGGCTATTTATTGATAATAGTTGATAAAATAAAAAGACATTTTTTTGGTAGTTATAATCTATATAAAACTTGGTTAAATTAATGTTAAAACTTGTAACCTTTGTTGAGGTTTTTGAAAAACAAATTTTCGAAAGTTTGGCGACAAATATGAACTAAAAAGTAAAATTAAATTAGAAATGTGTTTTGAAGGATACACATTTCAGAGTTGAAAATACTTTGACACAAATAAATGCTGAACGAAATGTACTTAAAAATACTTGTAATAAGTGAAAATTCCATAGGTACTTGACAGAAGATTATTAAAGACAATGACTGAGCCAATGGTTGATTTCTGTCCCGTGGGCAACCAATTGTGACGGGTTGGACAGCCTTGTTTTAGATGTAGGAGGTTAAAAATAGAGATTTATCAAAACTCAACTGAAACTATTAATAAAGATTCACAAAACATAGGAATTTAGCCTTAAATATGAAAGTTACTTGTAATCAATTCCACTGAGTTTAAAACAGAATTATATTTAGATCGTCGTATCTCTCTGCCTCTGCGCCACGAAGTCCCTTAAATAAAGTTTTATTATCAAGATTATAAAAATTATTGCAAGGAAATAGGAAAATCTCGAAACAAATCACACTGAGCGTGATTTAAGTGCCTGCTAGAAAAACGCTTCAAACCATTTACTTACCTCGGGCTAAATTTAGAAAACAACATTAAAAAGAAAATGAAAATAATTTCAGGAATAATATAAAAAGTTCATCAAAACTACTACCATTTAAAACTATTTGTTTTATAGTCAAATCTAAAAGGTTTAAGACAAACTTAAAATTTTCCTCTACAATTGTGTAAGCTAAAACATAAAAGGTGGTAATTGGTATTTTATTAGGTTTTAGTAAAATAGCTCTTTCAGCAAATCAAGTCCAATTAGTTTAATTTACACACGGAGTTCTGTCAAATAGACAAATTAGGCTTTAAATGAAATTCTTTAGCCGGATAAATATATTTTTATTTGCTACAGTTTTCATATAGTTTTCTGGAAACCCGATGATTCAAACACTTTGCAGTAATGGGCGCGGTACTTGTACGTCCCTGCTTGTCTTCTCCAACATCATTCTGTATTCGAAGTCGTCGCGTATCAACGTTATATTACCTTACCCTGATTATTTATTTATTCAACCGAATTGCGTTCGTTTTGGGGTGCACTTCTAGTGACTGCTAATATAACAATTTTAATACCTTTAGGTATTTTTTTATTATTTTAAATAAAAAATATATATGCTTTAAAGGTAGCTTGGAGATTTGAAATAAAATAAAAACTATATATCCATATCAACCAATTTTATATTTATAATATATTTTTAATTTCGTAACTCATAAACAACGGAACCCTCATAGGATCACTTTGCTGTCCGTCTGTCATGACTAATTCGAGTAGAAAAATCAAGCTGATATTAATATCAAATATCCAAGTCGATAATCCGTTGAAGCACAGAAAACATCAAACATATAGGTCAACGCAATCTGAAGTTATGAGCGTTTATGCTTAATGTTTTTGTATTTTGTAGGAAAATCGCCGCTTAATTAAAACCGACAGGGTACTTTCCGGTGACTAGAGTTGTGAAATTTGGCACTAAGTTAGAACTTACAGTACAAAGAAAGGTAAAATCTGAAAATGGAAAATTTATAGATATATCCCAGAAAAAAACCATTACGAACTTAAACCGTAGTTAATTTCATACAAAATGAGTGCATACGACCGCAAAAAGTTTGTCGTTCTTATTAACAGTATTTCGTTGACCAATGTGAAATTGACGAGAAGTGAGAACTAACTGTATATATAAAGGGAAAAATCTGACAATTGCTAATTTATAAGCTTAAAACAAGGAAAACGTTAAAAAATAATAATTGTAGTTAATTTCATACAAAATGAGAGGATACGACCGCAAATTTAAGTCAGTTAAATTTTATAAGTAATGTTTTCCTCACTGAAATTCCTACAACCATGAAATAGGTGGGGAACCCTCGGTGCGCGTATTTCTCGCACTTGTTCGACTTTTTTAAAACTAAGCTAGCTAGCTATTACAATCAAATAAAAAAAAGTGGTGACTTTTGCCATAAACCAAAACAAACTTAACCATTTATAAAAACTCGGTATAGATACCTTTTAATACTGTGGTTGGGTTATAAGGCTTAGGCGTTATGTCTTAGGATATTAACTTAAATTAATTAACAAAGTAGGCATCTTATATTTGGTTCTTCTCTTCAGTTTATTTGACTGACATAAGCCGTTTAAATACTGTCCTTTTTGCAAGTATAACTTTACCCCTTAGAGGTTGAATTTCTAAAAACTCTTGTTTAACGCTCAACTACATCATGAAAGGAATCGTTGTACCAAATTTAAAGTTTCTAGGTACAGTAGTTTCGGTTATGCGTTGATATATATATATATATATATATATAATATATATATATATATATATATATATATATATATATATATATATATATATATCTATATATATAAATTCTTAATATTTATACCAAGTTCAATTTAAATATTAAAAAGTAATATACATATATAGATAGATAGATATATAGATTATTATTATTTGTTAATAGTCTTATTAATAACATGGTAAAAGTATTTCTATAGATTTATAAACACTCAAGATTGGTTTTCGAAAATGATTTTAAGCTATCTACCAATAGATGGCACTCTATCTAAAATGTATTAATACTTTTTGCGTGATTGGAGGCCAAATAAGCAAAGAGGTGGCTAAGAAAAAGTTTCGCAATAAATCCACAACAAACTTATATGTATAGGTCCTTTCAAACAAAATGACCGCTTATTAAGTTTGGTAATTTTTATAACTTATACTTTATAACTACAATCATGAAATCGGAACGGCACCCTTGGTGTGTAAGCATCCTCGCACTTGACTAATATTGTTTTTAATTATTTAATACAATACAAATCTCAAGTAATATTGATTATTAATAGGCAGTAATACGAGTTGCAATTTAATATATGTTTGTATTCACTCGCGTAACTAATTTCGATGCTATAAGCTCTAGAATATTTCGACTGTACTCCGTCTCCACTTAATTATTTTATTACGATACGGATGATTATTGCAAAGTTACGTTTGATTACTTATTCTTCATCTTTTTTAATAACAAATTATTTAAAAAAATAATTTATAATTAATTTTTAAAGTTGTTTAATACAATAGATAGGGCACTCCCGCCATTATATAGTGTAGGCAAAAATAACCCAGATATAAGTTATCACCCAATACCGCCCTTTAGTTTAAAAGGAAAATAAAAATATTTTTAATATTTGCGAGTTATCATTCTCTACTTATACAATCAAACACTGCACTGGTTAACTATGTCACGATGGCCTCATAAATATAATATCTATCTAATATTTGATTTCATTATCATTACTGAATCCTCAGCGTCGAGTAAAGTTGGATGGTAGATGCCGTATCCTATTATATAACAGGAGGCGTGAACCTTGTAGAGTGCTAGCGCAAGCGCGTTGTAGGTGCGCGTACAAGGGATGAGGGTGCGTCAGTCGGCGCTCGGCGACCAGAGGTGCTTAGCGCTTCGCGCCGCGCCCCTTACCGCCAGAGCGTGGCTCGGGGCGTGGCGCTTACGTAAACACGCGTGGAACTCACGCCACGGCGGCCACGCCACTGTCCGTCCTAGAACGACCCCATGTCGGCCCGCCGCCTTCACGATAATATATGTGGATAGCAGCTCAAAGCACGCTGCCGCGCCGCCGCTGCCACTGCCACCACCGCTTACCGCGCTTATAGGTATTGACTACTGAATTATTCAAGAGCTATATTATTATGTATTGAAATCTGTTAATCAATTAAAAGTATAAATTTATCCAAAAATTATAGCTTCACTAATATCGTCACTGATGAAATACTTATAAAAGAGTTGCTATTTTAATACTATAAAAAGTAATTAAAGGACGCCGTTACATCACTTAAAATATTTCAGATTTTTATATATATTTTATATGTACATATTTTTTTTTGGTAGTCGTTAAAACGTAACGAAGATCGATCATAGTGCCTGAGTGGTATGAATCAGTGACGGGTATTAGGTACCTACCGTATACAATATAACTGGACATCATAATCGATAAGCCTAATTGAATGTCCTTATAATTATAATGTGGAGTTTAGTTTAAAAGAATGCAGGGAAAATATATTTATAAATTTATATTTGACATGCATTATAGCACCTCCTTACTTACTACCTAGTTTTTGTTACCTACCTATTTTTTGTTAAAATTTGAATTGAAAAATTGTTCATATGTACACACATATGAACCATTTTAAATATATATAGTCATTAGAATCACAGACAGAGATGCTATTGAAGAAATGCTAGTAGATTTTTACTACATATATGATTAACGCGAAAATATTAAAAACCTAATTAATCTTAATCATTTTATAAATTGTTATAAACTTTTACAAGCTTATATTATTACTAGAATATTGGTACTCTTAATGCATCGGCAGGTGCGAAATCAAAAATAAAGGTAAAGAAAATATAAATAAAGTAAACGAAACAAAAAAGATCTATCAAGAATCTTCCATCTGTGTTCCGTGGAACTTCTGTGTGTTCTGAACTTCCGTTCAGTTGCAATGATGAACGTGCAAACTAAGCACATATCAATTCGCCAATGTGACGTGGTATGGAGAGCACAAAAAAAGGATATTAATTAAAAATTCCTTTCATTATGTACATTATCGGAAGCAAAATATTTATTGTTCTAATTGGCATTTTTCATTATTATATTTTAGATTTTTTATTTTTAATATAACTCATATAAATAGCAAATTTGTGAATAGAACCTAGCGCTAAGACACTCCGTTCATTAATTTTCTGACCATGCTTATTGGACCAGAACGGGAATATTAAAATTCAAATAAACAAACATAAATTAGAAGATAGTTTAAATAGATTTATTTGACCTACTAAGCTGTTTCGAAGCTTTAAAGTTATTTTTTTTAAAAACTTACCAACAATTATTAGAGCCAGGTATTTTGAGAACAACCTTTTATCAAATGATATAGGGGAGTGTTTATAATGTTTGTGATATTTAGAATAAAATAGCGCCATTTCGATTTCGATCGATACACGATATACTTATTATAGAAATATATGAAAATATAAATATTTCACATATCTGTTTATACCTGCCCCAGTCAACAAAACAGACAACAACAAGACAACAGACAAAAGCCAGTAATGTTTCATAAAAAGCCATCATAACCTTGCTAGAATCTTTTTAGCCAAATTAAGGTGAAGGTCGTTTCTAATTATGCTTTATAAGCATAAGAAAGTTTATTATTATTATAACAGAGCGTATAGAGAGAAACTGATATTAAGACATGATATTCTCCGATTTCCGTTTATTAGGGTTCTGTACCTAAAAGGTAAAATCGGAGCTGTTAGCTGAAAGCTAAGAAGCTGAAATTTTCACAAATAATGTATTTCCTTTGCCGCTATAACAATAAATATTAAAAATAAGTGGTAAAATAAGTTAGCGGAATACCTACAAATATGAAATAGGTACGAAACTGTCTGTGTGCGATTTGACCACTTGACTGATTTTTTAGAGAAATTGCGTGTTGAGTGAGACGGATCATGAAACCGAACGTCGCGTCGGATTTAGGGTCATAGGACACATATCAACTCGGAAACGGATCGTAAACGTATCAACTCGCCGTCAACTAGCTACGGTCAACCAGCCGTAAGCGCGGCATCGCCGTCCGCTGGTTGATAACTAGGCGGTATAAGGGTACCTGAATGCGGACTGTAGTGCAAGGTATTGTCCTGATATATATCGGTAGTCGATATTTGTTTAATAAGTTTATTTGTAAATTATTTAATCAACAAAGAAATTAGAAATGTCATTTATTATACTTTATTTAAACTACATTATGCTTTTTCTCTATTCCTTGTTTCCTTTGATGTAAAGAAATATAAACGGTATTTTAGTATTATATCAAAATATCGATGTTCTCTTTCTATATATCGAACTCCGATATTGATATTTTTAAAAGTATCGACATATCGAGATCCCGATCCGATATACCATTTTTCTATAAGTATATCATATATAAAATATCAATATTTCTATAGTACGTTCCGCAAGCTGATGTGCGGGACGTGGACGACGTAACGTAAACTAGCGTACGGTGAGCCGTATCGCCGTTCGTGAGCTGGTCCCGAGTTGATACGCTTACGTTACGATCCGATTAGTTTGCTTTGCATTAGGGAGTTTCATATAAAAAATACTGAGTGCCTCGAGTTGATATGTTTACATTGCCTTTCCGAGTTGATATGTGCTACGATCCTAAGCCGGTGTCGTAGCACACTATATCATTTATCGTACTTTATTTAAACTACATTATGCTTTTACTCTATTCCTTGCTTAAACATTTACTTAATATCTAAAACAAAATTAATTATAATTATAATTTTGTACACATCAGACTCATTTGACGCAAAGAAATATAAATTATTTGGAAAATCCAATATTTCAAAAAATAACTCTTATATAAAATATTAACATTTCTATAGTATGTTCCGCAAGCTGACGTGCGGGCGATTAGTGTAAAGTACACTAATCGGATCGTAAAGTAAGCGTATCGCAGCGCATCGTAAGCGCAGTAGGGAGTTTCATACAAAGAATACTGAGCTCGAGTTGATACGTTTACGTTCCCTTTCCGAGTTGATATGTGTACTACGACCCTTAATCATGCTATGCCGATGAAATAAAAATAAATTTAAATGAATATAAAATATTTTATCTTCCCCACATAAGTACTTACATATATATAATTCAGGATATAGTGAAAAGCTAATAAAAAATAACTTTAAAGATTCTGCGTTGAAACTTTCAGTTTGCTTAATTAACTTTAATAATAATATAGATATAATATATTTACATTTTTGGATTACACATTTACATATACACCTGGCGTACATATTGTTCATCTTATCATATTATAAGGAACGAGTTAACTCTTAATTTGCAAAATGTATGTAACAGCATCAAAAGAAGAGATGCAGGCGCAAACTGCGCTGATGGCGCTGGCGGCGCTGAGCGCGTTGGCAGCGACTGGTGCGGCAGAGCGCGGCGGTGGCATCAAAGTGGGCGGTGGCGCGACAGGCGCCGGGGGTCGCGAAAGCGCGCGGGGCAGCGGCGTCCGCTTGGGCGGTGACGGGCTGTGGCGTCCGCGCACCTCACCGGCACCTCAGACCCCGCGCGTGCCCCCATTTGTTACCGCTGCTCTCGTAGTCCCCCATAAGGCATTTGGTGCCCGCGACTACACCAGAGCCGAGAAGGCGGCTTTGTCCAAACTGCCGCGCAAATTCAAACTTTTTACTCAAGTGCGCCTAAATGTTACGCTTTCTATGCAGGGCCTTACGCCTAGTCCTATGTGTAAGTGGTTCTTAATAATGTTATTTAATCGTAGATGACTTAGGATATGTAATAACATACATAACTAGTGCTGCATTTAATCGAATAGAATCTCAAGCTATCTAAGTGCAGTATTGTTATGTACTATTTGTGGACGACACGTTGATGATCTTTCAAATATACTTAATTGTAACTTTCTCCGCAATTAGTAAGAAAAAAATATCCATATTTATTATCTTCTATAAATATAAAACTAAAACTGTTATGGGCTTAATATTTAAATTAAATGAATACCTTAAAACACTTATATTAAACACTTCAATAATTTATTTGCATGTTAATAACGATATAATACTAACTAAACAAGACTAAGCCAGCTCTATAAATATTATTAATATAAATGCTTTCAGCTATCTTGGATTCGCTATGTAAAGAATTTTTAGCAGTTAACGTATCTGCTATACTTTATCTTATGAATCATGAACAATACGGGCGATCTACTGCCTCCGCACAATATTTTTTACAACTCGCTGGTTACCTTGGGATACCGGTAATATTTTCATACATTTATTAAAAGTAAATGAATAAAAATATAATGTCTATTTATCATACGCACATCAATAACTCGTTATAGGTTATAGCATGGAATGCAGATAACAGCGGTTTAGAAAAACACGCGTCTCATGCATCATTACGACTGCAATTAGCGCCAACAATTGAACATCAGACAGCAGCTATGTTGTCAATATTGGAAAGGTATAAGTGGCATCAGTTTAGCGTCGTTACTTCGGCTATTGCTGGCCACGACGATTTCATACAAGCTGTGAGGGAAAGGGTCACAGCTTTACAAGTACGTTTTGTAGTTAATATTATTTACATACATTTCTGTAGGTATAACAGATAACATGAGTAATGTCCCACAGGATCGATTCAAATTTACGATACTAAATGCCATTGTGGTAAAAAAAGCAGTGGACCTTAATGAATTGGTAACAAGCGAAGCACGTGTGATGCTCTTGTACGCTACACGTGAAGAAGCCGCTGACATTTTATCGTGGGCAGGAGACCTTCATCTTACTGGAGAAAACTTTGTTTGGATTGTTACACAAAGTGTTCTTGGATCAATGCAACAACCTAATAAATTTCCGGTTGGAGTACTAGGTGTGTTTTTACTTGACATATATTGTAATTACTTGATAGATTATGTTGATTTGAAAGAGGTACATGTACTTTAATAATGTAGCCTTATGACGTTAACTAAATATTGGTCAACTCTTTGTTTATTCGGTAGGTGTCCATTTTGACACGTCAAGCTCGTCAATTATATCAGAAATAGCGACGGCGGTTAAGGTGTTTGCATATGGTGTGGAGTCCTACGTGTCCGATCAGGAAAATATTCGGTACCCACTTGGCACCAGATTGTCCTGCAGTGGAGTTGGTACGGGAGAAGCTCGTTGGTCCACCGGGGAAAGATTCTACAGACATCTTCGTAACGTCAGCGTTGAAGGTGAATCTGGTAGACCAAGTATTGAATTTACACCTGACGGAGAATTACGGGCAGCTGAGCTCAAAATAATGAATTTGAGACCTACGCTTGGAGATCAGGCAAGTATTTTGAAAGTTACGTTTTACATTATAATTTAGTTTCAATTAAATAATTATTTGTAGAGTAGAGTAGAAAAGTTTAGTTTAGAAAAGATAGATACAAATACTTAATTGCACACCAAGAAACAGGAAAATATACAAGTTTTAACATAACACAACAATCAGAATGTGCAAAGGCAATAATTATAAAAGCAAGCTGTGAAAGACAACCTTTGATTAAAGAAATTTAATCTTAAGAGCCACGGGTGAGAGCCCATTACGAGCGTTTAAAATATAAATATATATTATAAAATATAAATATAGGCTTAGTACACTAAAATCAAGGATTAAGTAATACGTATTACTTTAAAACAATATATATATATATATATATATATATATATATATATATATATATATATATATATATATATATATATATATATATATATATATATATATATATATATATATATATATATAATATATATATATAATATATATATATATATATATATATATATATATATATATATATATATATATATATATATATATATATACATATATATATATATATATATATATATATATATATATATATATATATATATATATATATATATATATATACAATTGACAAAATCTGTAATCTATATCTATATATATAATAAAATAATAGAAAACTCAACTGTCATCTCTGTATATAAAATATTTAAAAAAAATATTGATTGGGTCGGTTAACATATCGATATAGAATCTAAAAATCCCGATATAGAATTTTTGTCTGTCTTTCTTCCTATCTGTCTGTTTATTTGTCCTCCAATTAGGCAAAAACTACTGAACAGAAATGAATGAATTTTTGTACAGTATTGGCTTATAAGCTATTAATATCAATATATATATATATATATATATATATATATATATATATATATATATATATATATATATATATATATATATATTATATATATATATATATATATATATATATATCAATAAACTTCCGCATCACGCTGACAAGATTTTTTTATTTGTATTAATGTCGATATGTCTTAAATACATCTGCGGACCATAGATGAAATTGACGTAGTATTCTATACTTTATAGAAAAGTCAGAAAAGAAACTATGTTTATATATAACATTTTAAACTATGTTCATATGTTATATATCGTTAATTTATCGTTATAGTTAATATAAATATAAGCTAAACTAACCATTTGATTTTTGACCGTGTGTTTGTTTTTATATACGCGAATCATTATTCGTAAAAGCTACTGGCAAAAAAAATGGGAATTGATGAAATTCAGTATTTTAACAATTTTCTTGAAAATGAAGTACTTTAATTACTGATATCTACTACAGAATGAATTCATTTTAACAGCTTAAAACCTAAATCAACAAATAGAATAGTTGTCATCAAATTCAAATTCAAAAAATAAGTCTACATCCTGGCATTCAAAGAAGTTTCCGTAGAAAAAAATAGACATATGTTAATTACGTCAATTACTAGCAAGTGAAGTGAATCTGAGCATTATTTAAGTTCAAATAACTTTTTTAGAATAATATTATATTTTAAAAAAACTTAAACATTAACAATGTTAAAAATAGAATATATTAGTAGTACATTTGTCAGGACTAGAATAAAGAACGCCAAGAAAGGGCGGTGTATTTAAAAATAAAAAAATATCGGTCAAGAGTGAGTAGTACTGTAGTACTCGCGCACCGAGGGTTACGTACCTATTTGAAGATTGTACGTATTCCGATGAGGCAAACACTACTACAGAAAATGACAAATTTAAATTTGCAGTCGTATCTACTCACTTTGTAAGAAATTAACTGCAAAAATTAATTTGCAATGGTTTATTATATTTAACTTATAAATGATCAAAATTGAGATTATACATATTTTTTAATATATGTACAGAATTAATAAAATTTATGTATATAATGTTTATATTTTCACACTCTTTCTAATTGGTATAATTATATAAATTGAAATTTTTGGTCTTTTTCCTTTGATGGTACTATAAGCTCTAAGTTATTGCCAGATTTCATAAGTATAGGATGACGGGAAGTAGGTTTTGGTTATGCGATGATTTTCATACAAAATGCAAAAAATAAAGCATACTTAAACGTTCATATCTTTGGATTGCGTTGATTTAGAAGTTTTATTTTTACTGTGCCTCAAGAAGTAATCGACTTGGATATCCTTCCACGCCATTTGAAGAAAATGGTCTTGACAGGCACACACACATACAGACAGACGAACAACAGAGTGATTATTTTTTCTTTTGAGGTACGGAACCCTAAAAATAATTAAATTTAATTATTTTAATTAAGGCGTTCCAATAAATAAAAACAATGGTGTTAGTACGATTTTGAATTTCAAAATCAATTGTGGGAAGTGGAGAAGCTAGAACATAATATGCTTACAGACTATATGTTAATTATAAATACGTTTATGTTATAATATAAAATAAACATGCAATAAAATAAACATAGAGATAAATTAATCACGATTTTTAATAACAGACAAGAGTGATTAAATAAAAAGACGGCGTGAAAAGTAATTACTGGTAAATTATTAAAAGTAGTTTAGTATCATAGGCATGTTTTATTGATGAATGAAAATCAAAGATCTATATAACTTTAGAAATAGCTTTTTAGCATAACAATGCTGAATAGCAATTCAGCGTGATTAACATTGTCATTTTGGGTTCAAGATAACAGGTGCTAAATATAAGTAGTATGGCAAGGGCTATAAAGGAAGTTATAGGAAGCAAATAGTTCGAAAAAATATTTAGCACACATATATAAAATCTTATCTTGTTTTATATTTTATTTTAGCTTGTATGGGAAGAAATTGGTACATGGAACTCATATCCGAAGGAACGTTTAGCCATTAAAGACATTGTGTGGCCCGGCGGGTTACACACTCCTCCTCAGGGAGTACCCGAAAAATTTCATATGAGAATCACATTTCTCGAGGAACCACCCTATATAAATCTCGCTCCACCTGATCCTGTAAGTGGGAGATGTTCTTTAGACCGTGGTGTTATTTGCCGTGTGGCTCCTGAAGTAGAGGTTGCAGGGTAGGTATTAAGAATATTTGTTTCTGATATTTTTATCCAATATGAGTTCTTGTTGTTGTACTTCACGTTTATGTAACATATCGTTTACTTAATCTCGTTAATTTTTGATTCGATGTATAAGGTTGGACGCCGGCACCGCTTATAGAAACAGCTCACTCTATCAATGCTGTAGCGGATTTTGTATAGATCTTTTGCAACAACTTGCCGAGCATTTGGGATTCACATATGAGCTCGTTCGTGTTGAAGATGGAAGATGGGGAACATTACATCAAGGGAAATGGAACGGACTAATCTCAGAACTTGTGAACAAAAAAACAGATATGGTATATTAATCTTCTTTTCTAATTAAATTTTATTTAGTATTTTAATTTTTTTAAATACAAATCAAAGACAGTATGTCATGTGGATTAGTGTTCAATGTTTACAATGGTTTATACATAAATTTACAGCACGTGCCTAATTATTAATGCGAGGTCGCTCAAAGATCACTGTTAATTAACTATAAAATATTTTCTATTACTATATAATATTTGTGTTTTGAAGGTGCTGACATCGTTAATTATAAATTCGGATCGAGAAGCTGTCGTAGATTTCAGTGTGCCGTTTATGGAAACTGGAGTCGCTATAGTCGTTGCGAAACGTACTGGAATAATATCTCCAACAGCGTTCCTTGAGCCCTTCGACACAGCTTCATGGATGCTAGTTGGCGCTGTCGCAATTCAAGCGGCCACATTCTCCATATTTTTCTTCGAGTGGTTGTCTCCTAGTGGTTTTGATTGCTCAACAGGTCATAATTCCAATAGGATACCACAGAACAGATTTTCGCTGTGTCGGACATACTGGATTGTTTGGGCTGTTTTGTTTCAGGTAAATTTATTTCATGTAATGTCATTGAAAATAATTTTACTACAGTTTCTTGACAAAAGACCCAAAAACATTTTTTAAATTGTGTGATTTGCTACATATAAAACTTCGTTACTGCTCCTGTTTTGTATATTATCAATTTAATTCAACAGAATCTGAAAATTGTTATAAATGTGTTGATACTATATTAATAACATAATATGGCCAGGCATCTGTGCACGTGGACTCACCGCGGGGATTTACAGCACGTTTCATGACCAACATGTGGGCTATGTTTGCCGTGGTGTTCCTTGCGATATACACGGCTAACTTGGCGGCGTTTATGATAACGCGTGAGGAATTCCACGAGCTCAGCGGACTCGACGACCCGCGCATCGCTCGCCCACTATCACACCGACCGGCGCTGAAATTTGGCACTGTACCTTGGTCACATAGTGACGCTACACTCTCCAAGTACTTCTCAGAACCGCACGCGTACATGGCTCAGTAAGTTTTTTTTGTATTCCATATCGTTGAATAATCAATGTTGAGTGATATAATAAAATAAACTCACCTTCATGAAATAGTCGGTCTTATTTGAGCTACTCGTAAATTAGATAGAGATATTTTCATTAAGGACAAGATTAAAATTTGAGTAATTTTTGCTAAAATTATTCAAAGTAACATATTATGTAAATATGTTACTTTGAATAATTTGAATAATAAATAAATAAAATAAATAAATCTATTTTTTTAATTTTTTTCCTTGACCTTTTTTTTAGGATCTAATGCCTTGTGATATTAACTTTGTATATATTTTATGTTTATTTTGTTTTAGATACAACCGAAGCACCGTGAGTGCTGGAGTGACCAGTGTCCTAACGGGGGACCTTGACGCGTTTATCTACGACGGTACTGTCCTGGATTATCTTGTTTCACAAGTGAGTTATCGATAAGTATTAGCAGCTGGCTTACTCTTACCTCTATCGCATTTACTAACATTAGATTTAATGTTTTGTAGGATGAAGACTGCCGATTATTAACAGTAGGCTCGTGGTACGCGATGTCTGGCTATGGATTAGCGTTTACACGAAATTCAAAATATCTAAGCATGTTTAATAAAAGATTACTTGATTTACGCTCCAATGGAGACCTAGAGCGGTTACGAAGGTAGGCTTCTGACCTTTGCTGCCACTTTTATGTTTACTATCTTCTGCAAACAATATATATTTTTTAAAACTTAGGTATAAATTTAGAAACAAATAGCTACCTGCATTCTAAAATCTATTAGTTGACTTCCTGATGCTTATTGGTCCTAACTATAACTCCTACTTAATCGGTAATCAGCAATTATGTCGGTATCTAGTTGAAAATGAGAATAACTCTTTAGGTCTATGGTATATGGCTATGATATATCATACAATCGCCTCTCCTAAACCTTCATTATATTTTTAGTATTGTTGTAGAATCCATAGAAAATACTCATATATTATGTTTTAAACCAATGTAAGAGGATTAAATTGCAAATACCATTTTAATTGAAGAGCCAATCCAAATTAAAAAAAATATTTTAATTAACCACAAAATATAAGTCAAATGTAAACGTTTTGAAATACTTATTTACTTCTGTAGGTACTGGATGACGGGCACATGCAAGCCTAACAAGCAGGAGCACAAATCATCAGATCCGCTCGCGTTAGAACAGTTTTTGTCAGCATTTTTATTGTTGATGGCGGGGATCTTGTTAGCGGCTTTACTCTTGTTGCTAGAGCACGTGTACTTCCGGTATATGCGCGAGCACCTGGCTGCTTCTAACGCGAGTTCCTGTTGTGCTCTTGTCTCGCTTTCTATGGGTGAGTGTTTTGTAGGACAAGCTTGTGAAATATTAGTAAAAATTTTGCTATAGGATTTATACTAAGGGGAGTACAGAAGAGTTTCATTGCAATTGTCTTAGTTTGACTTTAAAAAGAAATAAGTTTTTATGATTTATATTCGATTAGTATGTCTATTTGTCCTTGTGTGATAAGACGAAATGGAACGTTCTCCCATTCAGCATGCATAATGCCTATCTGAGTGGACAGTAGAGAGCACTTTCACAGTCAAAGATATGTATATTTTTTATATACGTATCTTTGGCATCTCTATCCATTATATGTAATAAAATATGGATTATGAATAATTTTTAGGACAATCGCTCACATTTCATGGAGCAGTTGTGGAGGCATCGGCAAGAGGCTTTGGTCGCGGACCCTGTCACTCCGCTATTTGTGCGGCAGAGGTAAACTGTATTATAAAATAATTATAAATTTTTAAATAAATAAACTGCATAAATACAAATATATATAATAAAATACATAATTTTATTAATTAACACTTAACAAATTGGGCTCGCCATTCATACATGATTTTCATTTTATCAATTACTTTTTACTATAGTAATTATTCACATTTTTTATTTGATGCGCCTGCCTGGAAAATCAAGATATGAGTATTTTATACTATTATTGTTTTCTACTAGATATGGCGCGTGCGTCACGAGCGAGACGCGGCAGTGGCGCGCGCGCAGCAGCTGACGGCGGCGCTGGCAGCACACGGGCTGCAGGCGCCACCGCGTCGACTTGCATCCGCCGCTGCGCTGCTAGCAGCGGGGCGCGCGCATGACGCCACGCGTCCGCGCACCTTGCATGCGCCCGCCGACCTCTTACCAGACCTCGACCGCCCGCTCTCTTGCGGGGATCTACGCGCCAGGTAACATAATATTAATATTTACTTTGTCAAAATTAATATAAATTCATTGTCACGTCACATATATTTATCCTACATCTTTATTCAATGCCATTCCACATTACAAAAATACGCATTATCTCTGCTCCTCTGTTCCTTTGATCTGTATATTTGTATGGTACAGCTATTATCTGGTATCTGGGCAGGGTCCAGGCACTAATTGATTTTTAAGACTGGCACGCCTGATATTGAAACATAGTTATATAGGTAAATAAAAAGAACTACCGACCGAATTGCTGATTTAGCATGAGTTGTTTACCGTCATAGTTATGTTTAATTTTTATATAAAAATTCTATGTTTAATAAAGAAAATTTGACAAACAACTAATAGGACGGGCTATTATGGTTTTTTAAAGATTATGGAGCTACACATGAATATTTCACTCATACCTATATAAAAATCAAAGATCTGAAACATTTCACAACGGATCATAATAAACCTACTGACATGAATGATACGGGGTTGTCTTTATCTACCTGCTACAAGTTTCAAAGACTAACTAATGATATATGTTACGTTTCAGGGAGCGGACGCGGGTAGAAATGGAAACAGTGCTGTGAGGCGCATATTGCGCCACTTTATTTCAATTCCTGAAGGCTGTTCTTACACCAAGTTATACAAGACGAAGTTAGGTATATCTAATGTTAAAATATGGACAGATAAAAAAACATTGTAATTATTAAATAAATTATTCCAATTATTAAAACAGAGATGGACGTAGATAGCGAAGAGTTGTTGTGGGAAGCGCGCGCGGGGCGGGCTGGGCGCCGGGCGCGCATCCTCGTGTTGTCTACTACAATAAAATATATTTTTTGGACAATATTGTGACTTTATTAATAGCCTCCTGACTCCATTGTGAAAAATAAAATAAATAATTTACTGTAGATGCCACTTTTTTGTGTTCACATTGCTATAACTGATTCTAATAAATCCTACAGGTAAATACTTTATTTCTTAAGCTTTAACCATCGTTATTTAAATCGTAGTAGCATACATATTAACCAGTTATTTTTAAATCAAAATAATCATTATTAAAATAATCTAAGTTTTCCATGCTATAGTTTTAAAAAAACTAAAACACTCTTGATATCACTATAGCATATTTTTATACTACAATAATAATAATTCAAATATACAATTTTATTGCACAACAGAAATATTTATGTACATTATATAAGAGCTAAAAAGAACAGAAGTACAACAAGGATTCGCTTAAAGCGATCTCTTCCAGGCAACCTTTGGATATCGGAGTTGTTGAGATGTTTACACCAATACACGTTTGTGAGCCCCTGATATTATTATTGCTTAAAAGTTAAAACTACGAGAGAACTAAAAATTAATATTTTTACTAGAGAATAAAAATATTATAATAATATAAAAATAAAATAATGAATTAACTTCATGATCTCATGATCAATTCTTCATGATTATATAGAATTTTTTTTGAATATATTTTGAAAGTCTTTAAAAGTAATCAGGAATTAAAGATGAAATAGCAAAGAACGTGGTACTTACAAGAGTCAACCTCGATTATGGAAAAATTACCTTAAGGAGTTGTTGTTGTTGTTGTCTTTATATATGGCGTTTCGAGCGTGCCAGTGGAGCACAAATCACTTCGCCAATGTAACGTTGAATGGAGAACACACAAAAGAGAGTGTACGGTAAAAAAAGAGCTAATATTACATTATAGAAGAATGCATGTTTTAAAGAGATCCAGTTTAAATCCTTCACCTATAACAAAATTAACAGATATCCACAATATGTACAGATAGCATATAAGGTTAGTAATAAATAATATTTTACATGAGTGTTAGCTTATACTTTAATATTATTATATTTAATATATTTACATAAAAATTTACACAAAGGACTAAACACAAACATCAACAAACACTGAACATTAAGGGGACGAGGGACTTTGAGAGGAAGGGCATCGTATAAGGGACGGATTAATTTAGGGCAAGAGAAAAGGATATGGGAAAGGGAACCGTCGTCCAAGCCACATTCACACAATGAGTGGTCCCTGACCCTGATCTTAGCCAGATGCACAGGTGTACATGCATGTCCAAGACGTAAGCGACAAATTGTAGATATAACCCTCCGTTCAGTAAATCTTTGAGAGAAGAACCAAGGACGCTTTGGTATATCCGGCTGGAGAAATGCATAATATTTACCCTTGTGAAATTTATATAAGTCCCAGTATTCAGACCAAGACTTGTCCAAGTGAGTGGCTGCAAGAGACAACAGATCCTGAGCCGAATTAGAAAAGTGATCTAGAGTACCACACTGGATCGCTAATTTTGCGCACGAGTCTGCAGATTCATTCCCACTAATTCCAGAGTGGAATTAGTGGGAATCCATACAAGAGTGACCTCCAAACCCTTTAGATGACATGAGAATAATTCTTCACGAATCCTTAAAACAATTGAAGATCTCAATTTACTATGAAACGGGTTGCCCTTAATAGCCATTAAGCAGCTAAGAGAGTCAGTAAATATAACTCTGTTTTACGTTGTGGGAGAGCGTGAACAGGATTGCTTCTAACAAAGCAACAGCCTCGCCTGTAAACACTGATGATTCGGGAGGGCACTTAAGTTGTAAGATAATTTTGAATTTAGGTATCCAGCAAGCTGCACCAACACAGCTTTCTTTAGAAAGCTTTGATGCATCAGTAAAGATATGGAGATGTTTAAACCAATTTTCATTTACAGCCTTTTGGAATTTTGTGATGGTGCCTGGATCTCCCTTGGTAAAGCCAAGGTCTGTTATGATGGAGGGATGATAGACCAATGCTTTGTACGGTGTAAAAAACAATGGATTAGAAGGGAGGCGTAACAAGGGATGAGGTAAATTAGTGAACTTCAGGAAACTGTGTAGCAGGTATGGTAATGGTTTATCACGGGGAAGTAGGTCCGCTAACTCAGTTAACTACCTTAAGGAGATTATTATTCATTTATTTAAGTATCAAGTCAGTTTTGTCACACGTCATACCATTAAGTCAGTTTTGTCTGTGTCATAATAATTCTTAGTATTTCAACAAAATGAATAATATCATGCATAATAAAAAATGTAAATCTTAACTATTCACTTTGTAGTAAAAAAAGCAGAAGTGTATGTTTTATTTTTTGTTTAGTATCCTATTCTAATTGTCTATATTTTTAAAAACCTTTCAATTGCTAATACTGAATTACAGTAATACTGAATACTGTAATTACAGGATATCCAACTCTAACATTTTTGTATAGTCTATGACTACATGCTGAATTCCTTCGCTGTGGTTTGAATTATGATATTTGACAATTGTATTGTCAGTTGTCACTTTTTATACCAAATACCAATCGTCATTGTCTAATATATCGGCTCCAGCGTTTCATTGTAATGCATACTTATAATACATATATAAGAATTTTTTAGATGTCGTTTGAACATTTAATAAAGCAATCTTAAACTAGTTGTAAAAGTAACATTAAAATAATGTCGAGAGATATAATTGTTCTTGTACCAAGTGGAAGAAGAGTAAAAGTCAGTTGTACAGCTGATACAAGTATTCTACAGGTTCGTCAGTTAAATATTTTGAATACATTAAAGAAACATATTTATTTAAAATATACTATGCAGTGTGAATTATCTCATTTTAATATTTTAGACTCTTTAGTCTATATTGTATTATAGAGTAATAATACATTTCATTAATAATTTTAGCTCTTAGAAGACGTCTGTACGAAGCAGGGAATACCACCTTCAAATTATGACTTAAAACATCATAATAATATATTAGATTTAACTACAACTATAAGATTTTGTAATTTACCTAACAAAGCTCTCTTAGAAATGGTTGAAACAGAAAAGAAAAGAGAAGAATCTAATGTTACTATAAGATTAACATTGAATGATGGTAGGAATAATAACTATATTTTTTAAGAAACTTAATGCAATAAGTTATATTTTATCCATTAACTAATTTTGATAATAAGCTAATATTATAACATTTTGAAATTTTTAATTTTATATATATATATATATATATATATATATATATATATATATATATATATATATATATATATATATATATATATATATATATATATATATATATATATATATATATATATATATATATATATATATATATATATATATATATATATAAAATTAAAAATTTCACTCCAATATCTGTTTCTGGGGACTTCTTTAATTAAAATTGATATGAATGATTTATCCAAGGTGAAAGGATTACTGGAGACTTCCCACCAAACACTGCACTTTATGATTTAATCAATATATTGGCACCCAACCAATTGTCATCTTTAAACAACCCAGCTATTATGTATATGAGACAAGAAGTAGTAGGCTTACATGCATTAAAAGAAAAATCATTAAGGCAGTTAGGTTTGATAAAAGGAAGAGCAGTTTTACAATTACTAGATAAAACAGAAGCCACGTAAGTACCGATCATGTATTTAAATATGTTATAGTTTGCTATAAAATAATATACAATTGTTTGCAACATAACATTTTTAGACAAGCAAATGTGTCATCTGTTTATCATCGATCTCAGCCAGAGAAACAAGATGATCTTTCATTAACAAAAGAGGAAAATGTTAAACTAAAAAATTCTGGCACAGTTCAAATTAATGAGCCAGGTCCATCAAGAGCTTATGAAGAAAAACCATTTGACCCAGTAATGCAAATAATAAAAGAAAAAGAGAAACAAAAATTAAATGATAATATAAATATATCACCCATGGAATATGATGAAAACGATAAAGATCTATTTGAAGAACAAAAACAACCAATACAGAAAAGTGAAGTTGCAAAACCCACTATGACACAAGAAAGTTTAGAAAGGAGACTTAAAATTGAAGAAGAGGTCACTTTTGTAAGTTATTCAATATTCATCTCTCATCTTCTATTTATCTAATATATATACAACGTAATACTGTCATAACACTGTCTAAAATATGATTTATTAAATACACAAGTGTACACAAGTATGAACATACAACTATTGTGGTGAAGAGAGACAGTGTTGTAGAAATCGATAAATTAAAATTATTTTAAATAAAAGATATATGATGCAGGAGTGAATGGTAAATGAGATAAAGGGAGACGAGTCCCCTCTGAACGGCACATATTAATAGGTAAATGATTGAGGATGAGGTGAAAAAAATGACATGTGCAGGGACCGTACGTAGTATTTGGCACTCCATTCTGACTAAAGTGGTCTCTAGTGATAGAGCATAAACTTAAAAAACACAATGTCTCTATAATACGACAAAAATTGCATGAGATTATTGTAGTATTATTTCTTCAAAGACTGACTTAATTGAATTCACTACATATATTTTAAGTTAGTGGAAGAACATAAATATTATTTTGTAAACTATTTCTTTATCTACCCTTTTCTATTATACCATACCATTTCTATTTGACAAATTTAAATAACTAAAAAGTATGTATGACATATGACAATTCTAATTGTCTGAGCTAACTTCAACCGTAGGGACAGTGGGTAAAATCCTAAAACGATTAACGTGATGTAAGGTAGAATTCGATAAACGAAAAATCCAACACAAAAATATTTATTCAAATTTTGACCAGCTATTTCCGAGACTAACGCGTTGAACCTATTTGAAACTATTCGGCTTTATAATATTGGTATAGAGGTTAAAAAAAATAGTTAATTAGTAATGTCCGACCGAAACTGATATTTACGACCGAAACCGAAAACGAATTTCGGCAATGGTCTCAGTTTCGGCCGAAACCTAAACCGAAACTTCCTTAGCATCCTTTGGCATCATGTATTGAGTCAGTTTTAATATTTTTCTTTAAATCACATAGTTTTAGAAATTGGCTTAATAATAACTTAAATACGTTTTTAAGTTGTTGCCTAATGTCACAATAAACTAAACCGAAACTCATTTTTTTGCCGAAATTCAACTAAAACCGAAACCAAATATAATGTCTATAATATAATGTCTTATACTTAAGTGATGTGATTTTCAGATTGGGTCTAAAAAAGCAGTTGCTTATATGCAACCTGATAAAAATGAAGATGAATTGTCGGATTTACCTGATGATTTTTATGAATTATCAATTGAAGAAGTTAGGAAAATTTATCATGAATTACAACAATGTCGTATTGACTTAGAAAATACACCGATGCTAACATCTACTAAACGGGAAGAACTTGAACAGGTAAATATGTACATACAAATAAAGAAATATAAAATTTTATTGTTTTCAATAAATTATAAAATAACGATTAGAAATTAATTATAGGCTTCAATTTCAAGATTAAATAATTATAAAAATGTAGTAGTCCGGATACAATTTCCTGATACTATGATACTTCAAGGTGTATTTACCCCAGACAATACTATAGAAGATGTAAAAAATTTTGTCAAAGAGCATTTGTATGAATCAGATAAACCTTTTCACATATGTGAGTATTCATCTCCTTATGACAGTATCTATTTATCCAAAAGACATAATATTCATTAGGTTTAAGAGGCTCGCCATTAATTACACTACCATTTCTTTCCTCATAAAAAAGATATTTATTGTTTTTAGGGCAATGCTAATGAAATATTAATCACTGCTTTATATTATACAGTTACAACACCTCTAAAGGAGACTTTAGACCCCAAAACAACATTATTAGATGCTAGGTTTGTGCCCTGTGTTCACATGCATTTTAAATGGTTGCAAGAAAAACCTGGCCAGGCATATTTGAAAGAAGAAATATATTCTAAGAAAACCACGAGTGATGCTGCTAGCATTTTGGCGTCCAAATATAGGTAATTATTTTGCTGTATATTATACACTAGTGTGTATAATTTTTAGATAACTACATGGAACATGATATAAAATTTACCAGAGCCATTAATTGTGTCAATTAAAGTAAATAATTACAAATTTCCCCCAATTTAATAGGCTTTTAGACAAAGAAAGGGGGTAATGGTCATGTCTATACTTGATAAGTTCAAATAACGCTACAAAGTGAAATAATTTTTAAATATTCCTTAATTTAACATAATATCCTAAAATAAAAATACTAACTTTTATAATTCGGTCACGTGACACGAAAGTCGTGATTGGTCAAATCGACGATGGCAACAACATAATTGTCAATATACCTTCGCCCGCCACATACCTTTTGTCTTATTTTCATTTCGCTGGAAAAGTTTATTGGGTTAAATATACAAGATAGTTGTATTTTGTATATTTATATACAGTACTCGATATCATTATACTATTTTTGTGAAAGCGGACAGCAGAAACTTGCCTAAAATTTACACAATAATGGTAGTAGTACTACCATGGAGTATTTTTAAAAAATAATATTGATTTTTATGCTGTCGATCGAGAAGTTACAGCATCAGTTTTTTTAATGCGGTCAAGTCACAATTTTTATCGACGTACAATTTGGTACCGGGCATCTGTTGTAACTCATTTTACTGTAAAAACTCTAGTAAAAAAAAACACAAGTGCGTAATGGTGATATTTGTTTACTTGTTGGTTGACAAGCATGTTACGTGAAAGAACTAGTGCGCCATTTTGCATAAAGAAGCGCTTTCGCAAACCGTTCTGTAGTAACTCTCACTAATAAGTAGCTTTTGAAATCTTAAGATAACGAAGCGTAAGCGTTTTGCACAGCAACCTGTATATATGATATTATTTAAAATTTTATTAGGGCACCAAGTCGAAGGAAGTTGGATGAATCTGGCAGCAGTACACAAAAATCAAGTGCTTCATCCACATCTAAAGAAAGTAAAGTGCCTAAGTGGTTCAAGAAATAATATAAAATGTAAATTATATATGTCTATAATACTTAATAAACTTTTCATGTTATAAGCCCAATATTTGTAGTATTTATTTGTTTATCTAATTGTTTGCTTTAATTAAATGGAAAGCAACTGAATCTTTCATAAGAATTGTTGTTAGTATATAATTTAAAATGTGTATTAATATTGAAAAACATGATGAAAATATATATTTTATTTTTTCAGTTTAATTTAATAATAAACAAAATTTATATATAATATGGACTTTCATTGCTAAATTAACAATTGTACAATAATATTTTAAAAAAATGGAAACCATTTTACAACTGTATGAATGAAGGCAAGATACCTAACTTACACCTAGTGGGCTTTATCTGGCAAATATTATCATCAGTTATCATCAGTTCCTTATAATATCTGTGGTCAACATCACATCTAACAATACTCTGCAATATATCATTTTGATCATTAGATACTTCTTTTTTCTTAATTTTTTTGCTTATCTTAACATGTTTTATCACTTTATTAATTTGGTGTTCCCTTCGTAGAGAATTATTATTTCCAGCGTTTTGTTCACTTGTATTATGTTTGAATAGACATGATTCTCCTTTTTCACAATATCCTTTTAAAAAATCTTGACAAATTTTTATGTTTTCACTCTTTTTTATATGTACATAGGGGCAGTTATCCTTGCTACACATGCCCTTAAGGTAAAAATAACAAGTAGGCATTTTTTTTGGAGTCAGTTCATGTGAAAGGGAACAATTATTATCATGACATATACCTTTTAAAAATTTTCGACATAATGATACATGCTTTTTATCATGAAGATATTGACAATTTCCATACATCTGTCTCAAACATTTGCCATATTTCGTGAATAATCTGCATGGAATATTATTAATACGAAATTTAGCCTTCACCACTTTTGTTTTGCTAATATTATGCCATGAACTTTGATTGCTCTTTATGTTAGTTTTTGAAATAGGTTTAACTGTAACTTTATTGGTTGAAGACACTCTATTAAGCTTTGTATATTTATATTTATTCGCTTTTAGTAATTTAGCATATTTATCATATTTTGTTGCTTTTAATGTTGACTCTTCTTTTAGGCTATTGCTTTCATTTCTTTTATTCAGATAGGTTAAGGGTACTGTTTTATATTTACTAATTTTAATTTTAACAACTCTTTCTAAAGGCAGATTATTGTGCTTACTGTAAGTATTAGGTTTTTGAGTAGAATTGGGGCAAATCAACGAGGAATGATTGGTATTCATTGTATTTTGTATGTTACCACAACTGTTGACACTTTCCTCTATTATATTATTAACAATGTGTTTTTTTCTTACTATACAGTAACGAGATCTTGATAATGGAGCTATATTTACATTAATATTAGAAGATTCATTATTTATTACATTAGTTTTAACATTTTTATTACTATCAATAATTTGATTTGATTGATTTTGCATTTTGTTACTTGCAGTATTTCTGACAAAAGAATATTTTGATTTATTAGTAACATGTTGATTATTTTGATTTTGATATCCTCTTACTGATGTTAATGTACTAGATTGTTGAATATTACTTGTTGGTATAAAATTAGGATTAACATATATTTTCCTATTGCCAGGAATCAAGTGACCTATATAGTCTTTATTTTGACTTTCTGTATAATGCCTATTTACGTAAGTTTTATTTAAGGAAGTACTCAATGATTGGATAAGCGGGTTTCCCTTGAAATTTGGATTTATATAAACTTTACTGTTAGAATTTCTTTCCATTTTTGTTTTAGTTCAAGAAGTACTGATAATATTTATTACCACTTTTACAGCTTATTTTTTCAACTAAATAAGATTCTGGATAATCTTCTTTTTCTTCAAAAATTTTAACATTCAGTTTATTTAATGCTTTTGAAATTTCTGCTTTTTTATTACCATTGATACTAAGTATGCTGATATGATATGATGGTTCCTAAAACAAAGTAAATAAACACAGAACCAATTATGATTATTACGAAAAATGCACAGAAGAAAAAAAAATGTTACATATAATAATTAAATATATTACTCTCAATGAAAAGCACACATTATTATCACAATTGATGTTAAAGCTACTCACATCATAAAATTTTGGTAGTTTATATTCTTCTAAAATATCATCAATCTTTAAACTTATATCACACAAAATTTTGTGACTCCAAGGATCTACTTTAAGAGCTAAAAAAGTTCTTGTCTTTTCTTCATTACAATAAACTTCAACACAATCAAAATTTAGAGCAAAACTGAAATGTTTAATAAGAAAAAAAGTAATTACACAAAATTTCAATAAAAATATTGAAAAAATAACATACATGTTTTTTTGCAACATAATAATTATATGTAATTATATCATTTTCATATAATTATAAAATAATATGTTAAAGAAGTTATTAGCATGTTGAAAATGTACAGCAATACTTTAATAAATAATAATACCTTGTAAATTCATTTAAAGTCTTTTGTAAGAAATTTGTGAATGATGTTATCATATGATATCTTAACACAAATGTTTTAGACAGACTAATATGAAAATCTTCGCATATTATATAAGATTTATCAAACAGTAGTATAAAATCTACCAATTTTAGTATAATCTTTGATAAATTATCCTTGTTTAAATCTGAAATCATATTACTTTGGTTATCATAAATTATACATTATTTTCTAATAAGCTAAAAGAAAGAAATGACAGCTTACAATCAATATAAATGAAAGTGGCCCAATTTCCTCTTACATGTGGAAATGTGCGAATCCTTCCTCCATGTAGTGATGGATCATCAACATGATTTTTATTGTTTGTAACAGATACTCCACTCAAGTTAGGAGTTGGAAATTTAATTCTTAAAGATAAATATAACAATATTTTTTTCAATAATTTATATATACAATAATAATAATAATATATATACAATAATAATATTTTTTTTATATGTTTTGAACGTTCTTACTTTTTTACAGGAGGAACGATTTCCTCTTTATCACTATCTTCTGATTGTGATTCACCGTAATCACAAATATACGACAATCCAGACATTGATCACTTTTCAAAATCAATAAATTTGAATTTAAATAAATAAATTATCTTCATAGTTCATATTAAAAGTAAAAAACAAAATTACAAATTCTGGTAGGTATGAAATTGCTAGTTAGTAGTTAGTACCACTGAATAGAGGTGTTCGTTATATTAGGTAGTATATAAAAAAAGCCGTTCGTTTAAACGAGCATATCGCTCTAATATAAATGCGCAGCAACATGCGCTTGTTTCAGCTTTATTTTTGTCATTCTAAATTATACTCTAACTCCATGGAATAAGAAGTATATTAAAGAACAAGAAATAACGAATATTGAACCTGCTTTATTAAGCATTTAACGAATATTTCACATTCTAAATTATGCTCTAACTCCATGGAATAAGAAGTATATTAGTAACGAGTATAGAAATCAGCTTTAAATATTTTGTGAATATATCTTTGGAGTAAATTATAATATTCATTAATGTTTTGAATTCATCGACATCTAGTGCTCACGTTGTGAAATAGCATTATTTTTGACATTCTAAATTATGCTGAACTGGTAATAAGTACTGAAATCAACACATTTCATCATTTTGTGAATATTTTTTTTGAGAAAATTATAATAAAATATACTCATATATTGGGTACATCTATTGTTCACGTTGCGAAATAGCTTTATTTGTGAGATTTAAAATTATGCTTTAACTCCATTGAATGACGTCATAAAATGTTTGGAGAAAATTTGTTGCATTTTGTTAGCGTTATTTTTTTTTTTTTTAGATATTGAAGTCTTTGTATGCAAGTAATATATGATATAGCTTAAAAAGAAGCAAGTGTTTTATACACAGCTAACTGCTTTCTAACGTTGACGAAATAAAGCCGTTATGAACACCTCTACCACTGAACCACAGACACAGAATACATTTACACAAGTGACCACAGAATACACTTAATTGGATTGAATTGAATGAACACAATTGGTACTATCAGAATTCAAATCAATTTAAAGATAACAGACGCAAAAATATGACGCCTAATACGAATACCTAAATTTTTTTTAAATATTTGCTTCATTTTTTAATTTAGATAAGAGAGAGAAAGATAAGTTAACAAATAATAATAACAGTACATTTTTACATTTTGTTGGTGGATATTGTTCCATGTTTTGGTATTATTAACGTAGATTGCTTTGTATTTATCCTCGACTACTGTTTAACTATTGTTTAAATCTAATTATTTAGCGGGTATCGTAATGATTTAAGCTGTATGTACATACAACCTTTAGGTATTATAAAATATAATAATACCTAAAGGTTGTATGTACATCGGCGTCCCAGTGGCCAATAAAGATTTTAAGTTATATGTCACAATTTTGATTTATTATTTTCAAATAACCGTTGATTATAATTTTTTATGTTTGCAGGGATTTTTTAAAAGAGACAAGGTTTTGAGCTCTGGAAAGATGAAATTCGAATATTTTTAGTGGGTGATGATGAAGAAAATTTACTGATTGACGAAGACAAAACGATGACCAACGAATTTCGGATGTTAAGAATGACTAGACCATATTTCAACATCAAAAAACACAGGGGCCTCAATTGAATTAATTCATCTTGTGCAAAAGCTAAAGGAATGCAAAAGCTGAAAATTGAAGACTGGCTGTCATCCCAACCATCATCTGGCCAAGATCAGGGTCAAGAACCACCCTCTGTATAAATGTAGCTTGGGCGAAG
The DNA here is from genome assembly GCA_037127375.1 of Dione juno. Lineage (NCBI taxonomy): Eukaryota > Metazoa > Arthropoda > Insecta > Lepidoptera > Nymphalidae > Dione > Dione juno. The sequence continues at coordinate 3,129,101 of JAXRJS010000052.1, forward strand.
GTTTGCCTTCCCACATCCTGTTTTCCTATCTTAAAGTTTCAGAGTTCATCCCTTGTATGATGTCCTTTCCCTCAAAGTCCTTCGTCCCCTTAATGTTTGCGTTTAGTTGTCCTTATGTATTATTATATAAATATATTAAATATAACTATATCAAACTAAAAACTAACACCCATGTAAAGTGTTGTCTATTACTAACTTACTTTGTTGTGTATATTTGCTATATATTTGTCAAAGGTGATAGCTGTATTTTAATTGGATCTCTTTTAAACGTGCATTCTTCTATTGAGTATTGTTATCTATATTTTACCTTACATCTCCTTTGTGTGTTTTCTATTCACTGTGACATTGGCAAATTGAATTGGGCACGCTTGATACGCCATAACTAAAGAGAACAAGAAGAAAATATTGACTGGAATATTGGACAGCATACGAATATATAAGACTCTTCAAACTAATCATAAGAGCTTTCCAAACTATTAAGAAAAAAATTAAGCCTAGGATCATTTTTATACGAGTTCAATAAGTCAGTAAGTTACTAGAATAAAACTAATACTTGTATCATGAGGCACCGCTCTTCCATAACACATTAATGACATAACATTTTACAATTAATATTTATAAATAACAACATAAAAAAACAACATTAAATAAAAAAAAAACAAATGATTTAAGTTTCGCAATAATATAACACTGAAAATAAGGCTGATTTGTGTGTGTGTATATATGCATGTGTGTTGTGTGTGCTAACGTGTTAACGTGCCATTACGGCTTCTGTTGATTCATAATTACAGCTTTGCCAAGCAGTTAATATTTTCTTACGTATAAAGAAGTTTAAGGGATATTTAATATTTTATTTATTGTATTGTACAAGTACCTCGACTGATTTGTGAACTGTTCATTACCAAATTTAGTTTTAGTAAGAACAATCACACTTCCAATTCGGCAGCGACCCGGAACGGTCGCGTCGCACATTGGAAACCCCCCGTAGCTGCGGTCGCGCCATCGCCATTTGCCGAGTATTCGAGTGCCCGTTCGACTCTGCGTTGAGGCTATTATATCGTTTAGATTTCCCGCTTAAGTGCCGCGATGTATTGTGCCGCGTAGTGCTGTGTCCTGCGGTGCCGTGCTGTGTGACGCCGTGCTGCGCGTCATTGTGCCGCGGTCGAACGCCCTCCTGCCCGCTGAGGATTCGAAGGTCGTGAGTTATATTTACTGTAACACTCGATAGGTGTAGGTACTCACCTTTCGTTCACCACAACGGAAGACTAAAGCTAGGCTGCAGTGTAGGTGTTAAGGCACACACACTCCCTCGCTACTAGGTGAGGGGTGAGACATTTTGTTTACAAAGAAATTAAACATAAAACTGTAATCATGTCGGACTTTAATTTGTCCAAAGCGGAGGTTCGCCGTTACATAGAAGAGTTCTACGGGGACGCTTACCGCGGCCTTGTTGATTTCGCGCGCACATCGCACGACATCCCTAGCTTGCTAGACGGCGGGGGTGACGGGGACCGTGCCGAATATACCGAACTCTCCAAATGACGTCTTTGGGTCGGACGACGACGCGTTGCCACGCGGCGATGTTACGCCCGCGGCAGATTTCCGGGAATCGCCAACCTGTACAACGGTCGCTTGCATTGCCCCTTCCCCTCGTCCCACTGACTCCGTTTTCAATATGGATGTCTCGGACGAATCTAGCGACGACGGTTTCATAACCATCACTTTCAAATCCACGAAGCGGAAAGCTCTGGCTCCTAAGGCCCTCCTTGTTTCCCCTTCCTCCAAGAAGGCAAACAAGCAAGAAGTAGTTGTGGCTAGCGACTCGGATTCGTCGACGGCCGCCGCCCACTCCCGCCACGCCTCTGTTTTAGACGCAACGCTAACCGCGTGCGCCGTTACCGACGCTACCACCGCGCCTCTCGCGCACCCTACCTCGGACGCTCCCTTGCATTCCACGCGCTCTAATTCTGACGCCCCCGCGCCTCCCATATTTAGCCGCCACCCATTACGTGCAGGACAAGCACAAGTGGGATTCAGTATCGTCGTGGATGATTACCAACCACATCAAATACTCCACCGCGCGCTTGACTCAAGTTGGAATCAAAGTTCAACTGTCTTTGTCCACTGACCACAGGACACTGACCGCGCACCTTAGAGAATCCGATGTAGGATATCACTCCTACGCCCTAGAAGACGAGCGCCAACTGCGTGTCGTCATCAAGGGCATTCCTAAAGAGCTGGACCACGACTTCGTCCTCTCTGACTTACGGGAAACGGTTTCCCTGTGCGTGAAACGCATAGATTTATCAATCGCACTAAGGCGAAATATGACATTGTCCTTGTCGTCTTGGACCTCACCTCAGTGATGAGGGCAAGAAAATATTTAATTTAAAGTCGGCTTGCAACCTCACGGGCATATGTGTAGAGCCTCCCTTCACTCGAAGCCTCATAGGGCAGTGCCAACGCTGCCAGAATTACGGCAATTCGACCAAGCACTGTCCTGCATCAAGCACTTCCCCCGAGTTGTGTCATGTATCGAACACAGGGGCATCCCGCAAATTATCGCGGATGTCCTTGTGCTCCTCGCAGACGCACACGACGGGAAGGCAGAGGCAGGTGTTTGAACCCTACTCAGCCAAAAAAGAACGCTGATCCTGCTGCTCAAGTATTCCTTCCCGCTCCCCCGCCAAAGGTGAATGCGTGGTTCAAACCGCATATGTATATATATATATATATATATATATATATATATATATATATATATATATATATATATATATATATATATATATATATATATATATATATATATATATATATATATATATATATATATATATATATATATATATATACATATATATATATATATATAGTTTATGAACCATTGTTATTGAAAATATATTACGTAGAACAATGTTATATAATCAGGTATAATGCGCTTATTTAATATATGGTACTAGATTATATATATATATATATATATATATATATATATATATATATATATATATATATATATATATATATATATATATATATATATATATATATATATATATATATATATTATATATATATATATATATATATATATATATATATATATATATATATAATCTAGTACATATATATATATATATATATATATATATATATATATATATATATATATATATATATATATATATATATATATATATATATATATAATCTAGTACCATATATTAAATAAGCGCATTATACCTGATTATATAACATTGTTCTACGTAATATATTTTCAATAACAATGGTTCATAAACTTTTTTTAATAATCAATAATCGTGATAAGTCATTTGATTAAAGATAAAACAATTACAAGGAAATGTGTTCTTGTTCTGTGCTCACGATTGTTCAATGCTGTCACAAGAATTCTGACAAGAAATAATAATCTGAAATAATCGTATTTACTAACCGTCAATCGTCATACCTTTATACCTTTTCACCCGAAATTACGATATCAACGACAGCACAAGTCTTTAATTAATATTCAGTCATATAAGTTTTATATTTGACCTGAACTTGACACATTAGACTTTAGACCTTACGTGCCTAGTGTGTTTATTATGTTTCGATCACGTGTAGTATTCTCCACAAATCCAGTTTCAAAAATGTTCGCCCAGACTACAAGTGCGAAAAATTTCCACAGTGGCAGGTTTAATGGCAAGATAGCTATAATAACTGCTTCAACAGACGGGTAAGAGCATATATTATTTTTTTTTAATTATTTAATAGCAAGTTGTATTATAAGCCATAGTAAAACGAGTACATGTTTTAATTGCCTATGCACGGCATTAAAGAAGTTCCTAAGAAGCTAAATAAATAAGACAGGAATTTCTAGAAGACTTTAGCATCTCCACCTCTGCGCAGTCCTTTGAATAATGGTGTGACTGGAGAATAAATTAACTAGTCTACATATAGACAGTTACTGGAAAGCTTGTTAATTTATGTTTCACAAACAAACTTTACTTTAAATTAAAAAAATATTGTGTGCATATTCATTTAGATGCATGTTTACTTTATACAGGAAATATTATTAGTAGTATATTTTTCAACAGAATAGGATACGCTATAGCTAAAAGATTAGGTGAAGAGGGTGCCTCGGTAGTAATAAGCAGCAGAAAGGAAGACAATGTTAAAAAAGCCACAGCCAGTCTTCGTAATGATGGCATCAATGCTGAAGGCCTTGTGTGTCACGTGGGCAACTCTGAGCAAAGAAAGAAGTTATTTGAGTTTGTAAGTATTTTTTAGGATTATATTACAACACAAATATTTTAATAAATGTAAGTTTACAGTGTAAGTTTTAAGTGTTTAGTGTCTTAATTAACAAGACACTAAACACAACTTTAGACCAGTTTGATTGAAAGCTAGTTTTAAAAAAGCAGAGCTGTAGTAAATACAGATATAAAAAAAAAAATTATTCATTTTAAAAAGTGTAGTTTTATTATTAAAACTTTTGTTAATACATGTATACAATATGGATCAATGAGAGCAGTACTCTGCATGAGGCACACTGAGGATTTTAGACCAATTCCATGATTGACTGATTGTAAATGGTAAGTACATACAATTTATAAAAAATGACAAACATAATTTGCAGGCATTTTACGTGAAATGATGATCACACTTTAGCAAGTAAGATATCAAAGTCCACAATATTAAATGCATTAAGAAATTGAGTAAGTCTAAGATAGTGACTTGCTTATTATCCATTCCAAAGCAAATGTCTTCACATACCTTATTTTTTTTTTTTTGGATCCTGCTTACATGGCTATCTGTTTGGAAACAGTAAGCCATTCTAGTATCTGGGATTGTCCTGGAAGGTATCTTATGAGGAGAGGGGAAAGCCCATCGACTTTAATATTTGAATCTTTCGTTTAAGTTTTTCATACTGTCTTTTTAATGTTTTAAATTCCAGGCTACCGGCACCTTCCAATTGAAGTGCCAGAGTGTTAACATGATGGGATAGTCTGTCCTGGTATTTCCTGCTGAACTGCATTATTACCTCTTTTACGGTTTTGATATTGAGATCTAGATGGATGTATTTAGTAGTTATATGTCTTGGAATGTTAAACATTAGTCTAAGAACCTTATTTTGGAACCATTGCAGAATTTCAAGGTTGCTGTTGCTTGCTGTGCCCCAGAGCTGGATCCCATATGTCCATATGGGCCTCAGTATAACTTTATAAATGCTCATTTTACTCTGATGATTTAAATGTGAATTTTTACCAATTAACCATATCATATTTCTTAATTTTTGGTCTGACTGTCCTTTTAGCCCAAATATGTTTCTGCCAGGTTAACCGTCGGTCGAGATGCATCCCAAGATACTTCGTTGGTCATTTTGTGGTAGGATCTCATTGTTGAGAGTTACTGGTGGACACGTTTTCTACACAGGGTGAAGGTGACATGGGTTGATTTGTTAATTTTTTAAGTTTTTAAGTTTAAGTTAAGAGTTTGTTAAGATGTGTTTGGAGGATTGATGAAGCTATTTCATGGTTTCTGTGCACTGACTCTCAGTGTGTGGCAGTGTCATCTGCATATGTTGCTGTAGTGATTTCAGGACTAGTTGGAAGGTCCGACGTAAAGATTAGGTATAATACAGGTCCCAATATACTTCCCTGTGGGACGCCTGACTTAATTTCTTTAAGTTCAGAGGTCTCATTTTTATATTTGACCTCAAAGCATCTGTTAGATAGATATGATTTAAGAATTAGGTAAAAGCAGTGGGGAAGAGCAGGTTTACATTTATATAGAAGTCCAAGATGCCACACTTTGTCAAAAGCCTGTACCATGTCGAGAAAGACAGCAGAGCAGTATTGTTTATTTTCCAGCGTTCTACTGATGACGTCTGTAAGTCGATGGATCTGTTCGATAGTGCCGTTATGTTCACGAAAACCAAATTGGTGCCTTGAAATTATGTCATCAATCGGCGGCTATACGGCTTCAATCGGTTAAGCAAACAGGTCTCCAGGAGCTTACCAAGACAGGAAGCAAACTTATAGGCCTGTATGACGTGACCTCATGGGATGGTTTTCCAGGTTTCGGAATCATTATAACCTGTGCTATTTTCCACTGGCTTGGAAAGTAATCCGTCCTTAAGCATGCGTTGAATATGGCTACTATTAGTACGATACCTTTTCTTGAAAGGTGTTTCAGTATGTTTGCGTCTATTTGATCGTTGCCTGGTGATTTATCCTCTTTTAGTTTTTTTATAAGTTTAGTAATTTCGCACGACGTTACACTTTTCATGGGTGGGCACATTTGTAGTGGAGAGTTAAGGTATTTAATTAATTTTTGTTCTTGTGTATCATCGATACTGGGATATGGCTGAAATACGTTACTCAAATGTTCAGAGAATGCACTTGCTTTTTGCTGATCTGTTCTGGCCCAGGTTCCTTCTCTGGTTCTTTGAGGTGGAATGTGTTTTGTTGGTCTATCCAGTGCCTTGGTGACTTTCCACAGAATTATCTGTATCATGCGTTGCAGTCAATTTTGATATTTGTGCTTGCAGATTAAAGTTTTCATAATCTTTTATAATTTCTTTTAATTCTTCAATTGCTCTGTTTAGTGATGTTTTGTCGCATGGGTATCTTGAGTTTTGCCAGATCTTACGTAAGTGTCGTTTTTCTTGAACTTTGTCTCTAATAATTTTTGGGTAGCACTGCTGTTGTATAGGTGCTGCTTTGACATCACACGTTGACTCTTTCAATGTGGCGTGGACAAGTATATTGAAGTGTTCAACCGCTTCGTCTATATCTTCGTGGGATTTGAGAGGTATCTTTAAGTTGATTTTTTCATCCATTGTTTTTCGAAAGTGCGATGCGTGTTTCAGCTGGAGTTTGCTGATTGTGTAATGCAACTGTCTTCCGCGTGGGGATATCAACCTTGATCTCCAGTTCGGATGCTTCGCATTTCAGTCGCCGCCAGAGATAAATTTTGCGCCCAGCATAGTGAAATATTTCTCGAATTCTTCTGAAGTTATAGTGTGTTTTGGAGGACAGTATACAGCCGATAGAGCAGTCTCTCCATTGTTATATTTAACTTTAATTGTGGTTGCTTGAATTTGTTCTGTCTGATAAGATTCCATTGCGTAGTGGCTAATATTACTTTTTATTATGATGGCTGAACCCCCATGGGAATTACCTGACGGATGATTTGTCGTGTAAATGTCATTTTTTTTATTGAGATGTGGGACTTGCTTGTAAATCTTGTTTCAGAGATCATTGCCACGTCAATTTTCTCTATATTTAAGAATATTTCTAGCTCTTTTTTGCGTTCCGTTAGGCCATTGGCGTTCCACGTGACAATTTTAAGATTATGAATCATTTTGCTACGACAATCTGCGCTATAAGCTGGACCATGCGATCCATCATTTTGTCTATCATGTTTGCCATGACTTGTTGGAATTTATTGAGCATTACCTCCATTAGGTCGTAGATGTTTTTGGGGCTCAAAGCAGCTTCCAAGGATTTTTGACTGCCTCCTCCGTAAGGTTTTTTTTGTGTTATTTCAGCATAGGATTTTTTCTCGTAGCTTTCAGCTGGTGGTATTGGGTAGGTCTGCTATTGGTACGGTTCCGCGTGAGGTAAATTCACATTTTTTATTTTAGCGTTATTATTGTCTTGTATTTTTGCTCTGGGTTTCACTTCCAATTAAGAATTTTTTCCTTGTATTGCTTGTACTTTGCACAGCCTCTGTAGCTAGCTGGGTGCTTTTCAGAGCAATTTACACATGTGGCTTCGGTACTTGGACTTTTTGAACATGACTGTGTTGGGTGATCTCCTGCACACTTGACACATCTGAACGGCCCAAAGCATTGATTTTTACTATTGCCAAATCTTTGACATCTTTTGCATTGCAATATTTCCTTTTTTTTATATGGTGCTTCGAATGAGACTTTCATGAAGAGTAAGTGCTTAATTTTAAATATGTCTTTATTATTAGGTCTAGGCTCCAAGTCAACGTAAAACAAAGGTAGAGGTTCTTTGGTCGATCTGTGTTTAACGTTAACTATTTGTCGAACTTCATGTCCTATGTCTTGAAGCTTTTCGGTTATTAGTGGGGTTTCTTCAGTCCAGTGCAGTCCTCTCAGGACAACTCGGTATGCTCTTTCACTTCTTAATTTATATGTGTAGTAACTGATGTTTTTGTTTATGAAGTGCTCTCTAATAATTTTGTAGATGTTAACATCTTTTGGCATGAGCTTGACAATATGACCTGTTTTGAGTGTTGTTATCGTATACTCATTATCTTGTATGATCTTAGCGAGTTCTCCTCTAAGTTGCGTTATGTCTTTAACTCCAGTAACAAAGATGGGTTCAGGTTTGGCAATATATTCTTTGACTATCTCCTATCTGATTTTGGAACTTTGTCCAACTGCCATTCGTTTTCGTTGTCATTGGCTTTTTCATTATCTTCTGTAGCTGTAGTTGCTGCTGTGTAAGGTGTGTGGACACCAAGAGGTTCACAGTCGTCAGGAGTCGTTACAATTAAGTCCGATGTTGATTGTTTGTCTCTTGTGATATCACTAACAGATTGGGATCTGGGTCTAGTCACAAACATAGTTTTGTGAAAAATTTGCTGTGTTAAGGTTTTTATTTGTCTTTGAGGTTCGGTTTTTTTGGTATTGTTATTTTCAAAATATCCATATATATCCCAAGAGTGAGGTCGAATTAACAGGTCACTAGGAAGGTGACGCCTATTCTTCCTAGAAGGCATCTTCAACTACGTTTGCCAGGTCCGTCGAGGTTGATCGCTATTGACTGGTCTCCCACCAGCCATGCAGTCCATTGGCGCGTATCCCACCGTAGACTTGGGATATGTTTTTTATTGAGGTTTTCTTCCTCGTGACACGGGCAGTGAAGCCAATGTCCCCACTTCAGTGGAGGCCACTGAGCGGGTGGGAAGATCATTTCCTATCTCCCACAGGCCAATGTAGTCGAGTTAATTAACCGCCGCTCGAGGTTCGGCGTTGACCTTTTACAGCTGGTCTGGTCTCTGGTCCTCAGCCAACGTGTTTCTTGAAGTCACTGCTCATTTAGCACCACCCAGGGGGCACGTGTAGGGTGGGCCTAGGAATAGGTGGTAAATCCTACGGACGCGAGCAGCTCTACCCCCCTAACATACCTTAATTAATGCAGTAGTAGTGCCTATGCCCAGGTTGGAAACCAGATTAGAATGGACTGAGGGTATAATTTATGGCTAAGAATCTAGATTAAGTTGTCTGTGTATATTCCGATTGTGTATATCCGATCCCGAGTGCTCGCTATTTAAATAGCAAGGAGAGTATAGAAAATGGATGGAAGTGAGAATGCGACAAGGGACAAGATATTTTGGGAACAGGAATAACATATGAGGTTCGACATATTTTTGGAAATGAGCTAGATGATAAGGAATAGTTAAAAATGTGACAAAGGACTAGAATAATTATATCAAGAGATAGTGTTAGTATTTTACAACTTACAGGGTCTCTTCCTGGGTGTATTGCTTTGATGTTATTCGCACTTGTCATAGCGAAATGTCTGTGAAGAGTATAAATGTCAATATTGAATTCTGCTTCCTTAGTTTAAAGTCCTATGCCCATAGATTTACGGAACCGCCATGCTTTCCCAAAGTTCTTCACATCTAAAGCTTGGTGAATAAATTTCATTGTGCGTCTCTACACATCTTGTTGCATTTATTCCGCATACGTTTTTATTTCGATAAGTTGACGTCAGATCGAATGCGTTTATCATATAAGTTCTAACTTACTGCCAAGTTATGAAATTTGGCAGTAACTAAGAACTTATAGTCCAAACTAAGGAAATAATATGAAAATCGGAAATTTATAGATATATCCCAGAAAAAACTATTACAAACTTATACTGTAGTTCATTTCATACAAAATAAACGCATACGACTGTAAATGTAAATTTTTCGACTCTTGTTAGTTGTCTTCGTTGACCTAGACTTATTAAATTTGAGTAGAAGTGAGAACTTACAGTATATATAAAGGGCAAAATCTCAAAATTGATTATTTTAAGTTTAAAACAAAAAGAAACCATTACATTTTTAGTTTATTTCAACAACAACTATTTCAACACTTCTCAAAAAGAGTTACGACCGCAAATTTAAATTTGTCAATTTTTATAAATAGTTTTCTGCTCAGCGGAATACCTATAATCATGAAATTGGAATCCTCGATGCGCGAGTGCTACTCGCACTTGACCAATATTTTTTTATTTATGATTCTATAAAATTTTGTGACACAAATAAAAAAATTTGGTGTACAAATAAAGTAATAATAATAATAATTAACATTATTTTATCTCTACAGGCAAAGAGTAAATTTGGAGGCGTCGACATTCTCGTTTCAAACGCCGCTGTGAACCCTGCTGTATCCTCAATATTAGAGGTAGGCATATAGAGCTCGTTTTTAAATTTTTAACAATAATTAATAATCAAATTTATGAAATATTTTTATTCGAAGTATTATTATAAGAAACGACATCAACACGTCAATGTTTGGTTATAAACGATACGTTCTCAGTTACCGCTACCTATTGCAGTAAAATATATCGGTTGCGTACGTTCTTGTGTCTATGATTTTTTACGTTTTACTATATGGTATATTAGCATGGATTACCTTACACATGTTGACTCTTTTTACATAATTGGTCACAAATTTGTAAAATATACATGTATTTAGTTTGATATTGCTTTATTGTAGCGATTAGTATTACTATTATTAAACAATTATTTAAGATAAGATTGTTAGTAGAAATATTAGATATTTACTAATTAAAAGAAAAAAAATATCGATAACAATGCTTTATCGAACTGATATTTTAAAAACATTACAATTCTCTACTCTTAAATGTTTAAGAGTTTAGAATTTTTAAGAGAATGTGAGACCTTTCTAGAATATCTCGTAAACTCTGTACGTTTAGATGCATGTGTAAGCTTACAGAGTTTACGCAATAGAGTTTATACATCTATTATTATATTAACAAGTACTAATGGTATTATAAAATAAAATATAATTTGCTATATCTGTATTTATTACTAATATCTATATTTTAAACGCGACGGTTCTATTCCTACTCGAGGAGGATTATTTTCACTATCCACGCTTTTATATGTATATACATATAAAATCATATAAATGATATACTGTTAAGAATTAATCACCTTATATTTCAGACAGATGAAACAGTTTGGGACAAAATATTTGAGGTAAACGTAAAGTGCTCGTGGATGTTGGCTAAGGAGGCGTATCCGGAGCTGATAAAACGTGGAGGAGGTAGCATTGTTTTTGTGTCTTCAATTGCTGGCTACCAACCAATGGAGGTACTTAAACAAAAGTTATAAAACTCTTACTACACACAAATAAAGGTCCCACTCGCAGATATTATTGTATTCAAACGACAAGCGACGTTTTCGCCGCTCTCCACGTATTATCTCTTACAGTGGACGAATGGACGCTAAATGTAAAATATCAATGTCAAAGATAAGTTCATCATATCAAAATGATGGAATTTGTCACCGCTAAATCTTAAGATTAAGTTGGACGATAAAAATAGGAAATTAAGTAGAGTAAAAATAGTTTTTAGTCTTGATATAATCATAATATGATCTTTGTAACATTATTACCAAGTACATTACGTAACTAACAATGTAATAAGTTATAAAAAGCATATAAGAGTTTCGACGCAGCGTGAGGAAGTATACATGGCTTAGAGGTCAGAGTGCTTAGATGGCTTCCATGAGGTGCGGGTTCAAATCCCGCTATTTTCAATTTTTTTTTGTTTTCTTTGAGTACTATTTTGTGTTTGTTATTTCTAGCCTTTGGGACCATACAGTGTTAGTAAAACAACTCTTCTCGGCTTGACAAAGGCTATTGCAAATGAAGTTGTTCATGACAATATCAGGGTCAATTGCGTCGCACCAGGAATAGTCGCCACGAAATTTGCTTCTGCGGTAATTATTGCTTATATTTATCAAATTAGAAAAGTTACACCATCGATGCAAAATGGGACAGCGAAGTGTGATGGGTGTGATTTAATCTTCACTCCAAAATATCAAAGCCAGGTGACACTAGTTACATTTTGCCTAATAGAAAAAACGTAGTATCTATTGCAAAAAAATGTTATTAATCTTGTTAGTTTAGTAGTTGATGACTAAAGGTCGAAATGAAGGTTCGCAAATTTGAATTCTACATGAATGTTATTTTTTATATAGTGTATATTTAAAGTTATAAATGTATAGTCACCTGCCTGAACACTAGAAAGAGCTTTGCTTCGAGGCATATTATATATCAACACAACATTCTAGATTATTAATATATCGTATTAAATATTAATTCCAGATAACATCTTCTGAAATTGGTAAAGAGAAGAGCCTATCAATAGTGCCTATGAAACGGTTCGGGAAACCCTCGGAGATAGCCGGCGCGGTCGCGTTCCTAGCATCCGACGATGCGAGCTACATGACCGGCGAAACGCTTGTAGTGGCCGGCGGCACGCACGCGCATTTGTAAACTACATTCTATGCATTTACGTTCCTAGCAAGCGTCGGCAAGCCGTTATAAACACACAAAAAATGCTGTGAGCAGCATTCTTTGTGTGTTGCAAGCTTCCTTTGATGGTTTAAAAACTAAAACTGGTCCGGGTCGACAATAAGTTCACAGGCTGTCTGTTGACGCTTGCAGTCTTACCAAGCGTTTAAAATACAAGGTGCAGGCTCAACAAAATATGCATTTCTAAATATTAATTTATTTGTATAGTATAATAAAATATTCTATTGTAGATATTGTTATACAAAATTGTTAATTTATACCATAAAGAATAAAGTTGATAGAATGAAGATGGCTTCAGGAAAATATTTATTACACTCGCAGTATTTGGCTTAATAACTTTCATTAATTCTACAAAAATTCTACAATAGTTTATAATATTTAAACACTGAAAAAGTGATACTAGTTTTGATATTAAAACAAATACTTGTTTAGTAAACCATATTTTGATTAGAGAAGCTACTAAACAATAGATGTTGTTATGTGAATATAACTTATGTAATGTCCCTAAATTTTATAAGATAGCAGACAAATGCAATTTATTACTCCTTTTCCCTTTTTTTAAGACCATACTTCAAACTATAAATTCTTTGACACTACATTCTAAATCTGTCGGACAATTCTTTAATCTAAAAATTCAAGTCCGATGATAAATTGACCTCCCTGTGCATTGGATGCATTACATTACCCCAGTGATATATTTTTATTGTATTATAAATACATAATATTAATTTTATTCCTGTTATTTAATATGATTTAAATAATTTTATAGGTGCTTGCTCATATCATATTATATGGGGTATATTTGTGATATTTTAACTATGTGATATGTTAATTAATATTTGATTAAAGTTAATTTGAATGTTAATCTGGATTAATAATTCTAGAAATTCTCTTTTTTTATTGTTGTGGGTAAAATATTTAAGAAAATGTTAAATAAATATATAATATTTTATGTTATGCAATTTTTTATTCACTTTTTCTTTCATTTGTAATGAGTTAATACTCATTAAAATTATGCACAGAACAAGTTACATAATTTGTAAAATCTTGTTACTAAATGTTCGACATGTCGTATGACAACTTACAGGAAGATTAATAATATTATGTCAGAGTATATCCATCATCATCATCAGAGTCTAATAAGTTATTCTTACTTATACCTATTGTGCTTAAAATTGTGCTTGATGGTCCCGACAATCCTTCTTCTTTCATGCTTTGTATTAAATTTTGCAATACATCCTTGTCATTATTGATAATGTTTGTGGATTTTAATTTTGTAGCTAATTCATGATCTTGTTCTAAACTGACAGGATTTGCTTCAAAATCTTCATCATCATCATCACTAAAATCGCTTGAATCAGAAGCATTACTATTATTTGAAACTATGTTTAACATCTTTTCTAAGCAATTTACAAACTCCTCAGAATTAAATTCAATATTATTACTATCATATTCACTATTCTTAATTTGTTCAATACCTTCATAATCTGATGATGTTTTAAGGAAGTCACTTAATTTAGTTGTTATATTTGTGGGACTTTTAGTGTTACCATTACTCATTTTAACTGATCCACTATATTGTGTATTTAAAATCTCATCTAACTGTTCTGGATGTATGCTTAACCACTCATCACTTTGTCCTTCCAAGCAACCCATATCAGATTTATTTTTTATAATATTTTTAGTTATTTCAAATTCAGGCAATAACTTTATATCATTAATTTGATTGGCAATATATGCATTTAATGGGCATTCTATTTGGTAAAAATAATCTTTAGCTTTTTCTAATAATTCTTTATAATCTTTTGAACCTTCAATGTTTCCATTAAAAAAGCCATAATTAGTTAAAGTATTCAAAAATTGCTGATATTCAGATGTAGTAAAAATGTCTTTTGATAGTTTATTCATTATAGTTTTATATCCACAAGATAGCTTTAGACCAAGTTGACTCATTTTGTCCTTTTCAAATTGTTTTAAGGCAGGAGTATTTGGTAGCTTTGCATGTGTAAGCATTGCATATAAATGTTTAGTAAAAAAAATTTCTGCACTAACAAATTCATTACAATTTATATTTTTATACTGTTTAGCTTCTATAGCATCAGCATTACAGAAAGAAGATACAATAGGTGAGATAAGTGTGGGTTTCAATGTCAAAACAGCTGCTATTTCTAATGGTATTTTAACAACAGCTTTATGAATGCTTGTACTAATTTGTTTTGCAGCATTAACTCGTTTTAAGATACTTTCTTGGATCATTGAAGATGCTTTAGTATCTTTTGTTCTTTGTTTGACAATTTCTAGAGCTTCACTTAACTTAAGGTCTGAAGAAATGGATACAATAGACGGTGGTATGATGTGAATATTACTTTCGGAGATAAAAACCTATAACATAACAAGAAAAATTACACATTAAAATCTTTGCAAACAAGCTTTCTAATTTGAGACATTGTCAAGTTTAAAACTCAATATGGAATTTTGTCTTACTAGAGTGAGCAAAATAAAATAATTTATATATTTTTTTAAACCACAATAATCACATTTACTGCCAGACACTGTGCCCTGTATTTCTTTTTTTTATTTTTTGCCACTTTTACCGCATATAGCAGTGTAGACAAAGAGAAATAGTGTTAAGTCAGATGCTGTGTCAGTGCGCTTTATTTATTCTTTACAATAACATTAGTAATAATATATATTATTATATTAAATCATACAATAAACCTTGTAAGTTTACATGTTTAGAGGTTAGAATTTATGTTTTTCAATTATCAGCACTATGATGTTTTTGGTTTTGATCAGTAAATATCTGATACTTGTATAGTAGTGGATGGAACCCATATTAAAGTAATGAAATAATTCATTTCTCCCCATTGAAATCATATCCACAACCATTGTGTGATGTGCCATTGCATCATAATGGCTTCAAAAAAAGATGTTGATTATATATTTATAATATAT
Organism: Dione juno; assembly: GCA_037127375.1. NCBI lineage: Eukaryota > Metazoa > Arthropoda > Insecta > Lepidoptera > Nymphalidae > Dione > Dione juno. Next base: position 3,144,654 of record JAXRJS010000052.1, read on the forward strand.
TTATAGTGTCTTTTTTAATGTTAAAAACTTACTCTATTTTCAGTGTTATCAGGATTCGCCCATACAGGTAAATAGTTAGCTGCTTCAATCAAGAGAAAATCTCCATCATTGTCTTCTATTTTAATAATTAAGTCAGTGTATTTTTTTGAAAGTTCTATCAAAAGATGAACAATATACCATTCATCTTCAAGATTATCACCAAAACATGTGACACTCACAAGATGTTTTGGGCAGTCTAAAAAAATATGGTTTTATAAAAGGGTTAATTATTATAATTGGTTAATTTACCAATAATTTGCATAAATTATTGATATTAATTTTCTGCAATGTAAATAGCTTACAAATAGTATGAAGACTCACTTTGTACAGCTTTTTACATGCAAATAATAATAGTAAACAAAATCAAATATACCTTTTTCTTCTTCAACATTGTGTAAAGGTAAAGTAATTTTGAACTCATCTCTATTCCAAATATATCCATGAGACAATAAAGATACTGATTCATTAAGATTTTTACAAAGTTGCCCCCATTTCAAATTTGATAGGTTATTAATAGAAAAATAATAACACTGTATAGTGTCTTCAAATTTAAGATGTGTCCAATTCCTTGTCATTTTTATTATTCTGAAAAACAAATCAGCCAAAATAACAATGATCAATTATTAGTAAAATATTTTGTTGTTTAATAAAGTAATGTTATGTACCCAAAACAAATTTAAATTATATTTTTAGATAAATATTAGCAGAAATTTATTCAAATTTTTTTCAATTACTTTTCTTATTATTTATTTTACTTCTTCTTCTTCTTCTCTTAAGTTCAGTTAAGCACAATTCACTTCGCCAATTGTTTATTTTACTTCAAGAGTTCAGTGATCAGTCACTATTACAGAACACATTTACACAAAACTGTGGTTACTTTCTTCTCTTTGACAATTTGACATAATATTTATGACAGATTTAGCTGGAACGAGAAACTTAATGTTTCATTGTGGCACTAGTAGCACTCTTATATTTTATTTATTTAAATAAAAAAAATGATATATTATTTAATTTGCATAATATTTATAATATTTTTACATTGCTATTTACTTTTGCATAATGGAACACTTTTATTATGTCTAACTAAAATACCAGCAGCTTTGTGGTAGTCAACAACGTCACGAGTTCAAAATTAGTTTTGCCTCTGTATGATATTGAAAATGGCACGAAAGGACCTTCCATCACCATGAAATCGACCAACACATGGTCTCTTCCATTACATTTTATAACTTCAAATGTTCCCACTCTCAATTCATCGCCACTACGCTTCCCATCTTTACGTTGACTTACAATAATCTATGCATTTTGTGCATGTCTTCAAAGATATCCTCAAAATATAACATTCCTCTCCAGGTGTGCTAAGGTAGAAACGTAAACATTTAACAAATATATTTTCAATATATCCGATAGTTCGCTATATTATTCAACATACTACTGATGTAATCACACACTTATTAAGGGACATATGGGCAGTAGACACGGCAACATCTAGTTACCGAAGACAAAACCTATCAACTCTTCCTCTTGGGCTTCGAATAAACAATGATATCCCAATGTAACTTACCAGTAGGTTTTTCCAAATCTGCAAACTTTACGTCTGTCCTTATTGTGTTAGTATCCGGGTCAAATGCTCGTTGATAGTAGCCGGATAATTCTTAGCAACCCTTGGCCTGTCATTACTGTAACTGTTACCGTAACTAAGATGAGCAGGCTATCAGGGACTAGGAGCGTTTTTAGTGGTTTATCAATAGGACGATTATGGTGAATACTCGCCAGAATCGCCCCGCTTAATAATTTGGCAGAAGTTGCAGTAGGTCAAAGTTAAAAGACATGTAGAGATAGATGTACGGTAAATTTTGTTAATAAATTAATAAAAAATATTATTATACTTAAGTCAATAGACATACATAAAAAAATAACTATGAGGCGAAACATTATTCAATTGGTAGCCCTAGATGCTGTTTTACTTGACATTCGAGTTTGACAGTTTACTGGTTAAAAAAAATTAGCAACAGTTTGTATTTTTGATATCTTTTGCTTAAATATAAATTACTTTCGAGATGTATTTCATGAGCAAATATCAAAAAATTTATATATTGTGACCATCACATATGACGTATGAAAATATGTCATAATGGCAATTATTCGGAGAATTTTCTTAAGATATGCCAAGTGCTTAGCTGTTATAGTTGTGACTACATTTTTTGCTCAAATTTTAATATCTGTTAGTCTTTTTCCTTCTGTTCATGATAATTTACTTAAGAGAAATGGATATACATCAGTAGCTAGAAATAATATAGGAGATATTTCTGCAAGAAAGCTAGGAAATAATATTGGGGAAGAAGAAGATGGATTAGCCGGAAAAAACCAAAATAAGATCATTCCTCACTTAAGATTAGAAGAATTAGATTTTATTCCTGCTTGTGAAGTAAAAAGTAGAGAAGCTATATCTGCTATACATCGTGCCAAGACCCAGTTTTGTAAACAGCAAATTGTTAATAAGACTTGTCATATACAAAATGGTGATTTTTACCCAAAACGCTTACAAAATTACTGCACGTCTGACAAAAAAAGTTATGGTCGTCATCTTGGATGTTACTTAGATGAAAAAAAAATAAGATTACTATCTAGTTATTATAGCAACTTTGCTTTATACAATTCTCCTAGGTTTTGCTTGGATATTTGTGTACAAGCTGGATTTCCTTACGCAGGAGTTCAATATGCGTAAGTGTTTATTAAAATCCTCAGTATATATTTTATATGTAAATTATTTTATGTCATGTTTTATTTTACAGTTCTGAATGTTTTTGTGGTGATATTGAACCACCACTATCGGCAAAGACATCTGATGATTCTTGTGATATGAAGTGTCCAGCTGATGGTTCTAAAGTCTGTGGAGGCTATTTTACTATGAATATATATGAAACAGGGCTAGAAAGTATGTATAAATATATAAAATATGAGTATATCTATGTTTAATTTTTATTAAACTTGATAGAAGCAATTTTAAAATAGTAAATTTCTTGTTATTTTTTTTTTCATTTATTTTATATGATTAAATTTGTAGTATTGATATGTTAAAATGGTCCAAGTCATTGTTATTAGCTCAGTTATATTAGATTAAATTGTATTTATTTTTTTATTAAATTTTTCTACTTTAAATGAAAAACAAAGCCTATTTTAATAATAATAAATAAAAAACGATATTTTTGTTTCAGAATTTGTACCACATTTGCCTACAAATTCTGTAGATGACGGAAGTTCAGCACAGATAGTATTTCTTTTGACATTAAATGGAAGAGCTCTTCGCCAAGTACATAGATTGATTAATGCTCTTTACAGAACAAGTCATTATTTTTACATACATGTTGATAAAGTAAGTGGTACTTATGATAAGCATAATTGTTTATTGTGTGTCTGATAATTGTGGATTTCATTGTCATTTAAGACATAACACAATATAAGTAATGTAATATTTTGCTTTTTTAAATCAGTTTAGTAACAAAATATTGCAGTGCATTCCACCACTAACATCCATCTCTTATTATGTCTATACCCACTAAATAACAATATGTGTATTGAACAAAGCTTCCTTCACTATAAAATATTTATTATTATATAATTTCAGCGACAAGACTACTTGCATAGAGAGTTGTCACAACTGGAAAAGCAATTTCCAAATATTAAATTAGCTACCAAGAGATTCTCTACCATATGGGGTGGTGCTTCCCTTCTCACTATGTTACTAACATCAATGGGTGAAATATTAACATTAGGGTGGAAATGGGACTATGTTATAAATTTAAGTGAAAGTGATTTTCCCATTAAATCCCTGGAAGAGCTAGAGAAATTTTTGACTACAAATAAAGGTTTAAATTTTGTTAAGTCACATGGGCGCGAGGCACAAAGGTTTATTAAAAAACAGGGACTTGATAAAACCTTTATTGAATGTGAGACTCACATGTGGAGGGTTGGTGAAAGAAAACTGCCACAAGGTATTGTTATAGATGGAGGCAGTGATTGGATTGCTCTTTCACCAAAATTTGTGTCTTATGTTGTAGCGAAACAAGATGAATTATTGAAAGGTTTGGAAGTTATATTTGAGCACACTCTATTACCCGCTGAATCTTATTTTCACACTGTATTGAGAAATTCAGATTTTTGTAGTACATATGTAGATAATAACTTACATGTCACAAATTGGAAACGTAAATTAGGTTGTAAATGTCAATATAAACATGTTGTTGATTGGTGTGGTTGTTCACCAAATGATTTCAAAACAGAAGATTGGCCTAGAATACAAAATACTCAAACTAGGCAGCTATTCTTTGCAAGGAAGTTTGAACCAATTATTAATCAAGAAATTATAACAAGAGTTGAACAATACATAGGAATCACAGATCATTACTTAATACCAAATTTAGAAGCATACTGGCAAAACCTGTATGATATTAATGATTTGACAGCTAGTACTGATGATTTACTGCTTACACATGCAGGCAGTATTATTCGACTTAATGCAAAAATATTACATGAAGAAAATTGTAAGATTAAACTTCGAGATATCTTAGCAATTAACATTTATAAATATGCAGATGTTTACAAGGGAAATTTAATATTACATAAAGCTTTAATAAATAACAAAGAAGTAATATTAGAAACGTGGTATAAGCCTAAACAATATTTAGAGCTTAATTTTGATAGTTATAATGATTATATTAAAATCTTTAAGGTGAGTTCAGATTATGATCAGAAAGAAATGACTTTCCGAAACTTGGGTAACATTTTAGGTCCACTATCTGATCCAGTTTTGTTATACCAATTTTCTTCAAATATTGATAAAGATATTGGTAATTTGACAGTTCTTTGGTTAGATCCATCTGGTAGTGTAGCAGATACAAATATTATTCATAGAGATGAAAATAATTTAACTAACTTCATTAAACCAAACATTAAACAGCCTTTATTGCCAGGTATATGGCAAGTAGGTTTATTTGATCAAACATATTCTGTTGCTGTAACAAAATTTTTAATAACACCATTAGAATATTTTTCTGGTAAGGCTATAACTCAGCAAGAGGCTGTTTTAATTCATCATGGGTCACAAAATTACTATAAGAATTCAAGCTATGTCAAACCCAAACACTTTTTGCCCGACCAAGAAAAGAAAATCTTGCTAAAAGAATTATCAAATTCAAATATCAAAAGAGTGAGTAGAGACCTCACCGAATGGATTGATAGTTTAAGTATAGAATTTTATAATGTTTTAGGTCTGTGTATTGTAATCCCTGGTAATAATTTTTTAGACAATATAACATGTGGTAATTATAAATTTCAGAATTGTATGTCATTAAAATGGAGTTCTCATTCACCAGATCCAAAAGGATCTATAGGAAAGTTAGATAAAATTTCTGGACAGTTAAAAAGAATATGACAAATGCTTATGTTTTACCACCAAGACAATAGAACTGATCATACTATTTTTAGGTTTATTTTTAATATTATAACAATCTTTAATAAGCCAAAAATATCAAATTATGAATTATGATATCATTATATGTAATCTTTTCAATTTATAATTGGTATTGTTATTATATTTAATAAGTAATAATATTTTAATTAGTACGATAATCGACACAACCTTTAATTCAACAGAGCAATATCGTTTTAAATTCTGGAGTAAAAGTAGTAGTAGTAGTTCAATCAATAAATAAATACTTTTAAAGCTATAGACTCTACAAATTAAGTGTCTTTGTACTTGCACAGATCATTATCATTTATCAAAATGCTTTTATGCTTTTCACTTTAATGACAAAAAAATTGTTAATTACAAATAGTGTTATGATAACATTATCAAATAATCAAACCATACATTAATGTTAGTCTTTCTCTTGTTAGAAAGCAGATCAATAAATGAATGCATTGGAGAATAAAAAAAATATTAACATTATTTAGTATCCAATCAAATATTGAACCACAGCGCCGTGAAGGACATGGTGAATGAATTCATGAATATTTCGCTTTGATTATATTTAAAAAAAATATCGGTCAAGCACGAGTCGCACTCACGTACCAATTTCATGATTGTGGGTAAACGGAAAGTCCTCTTTCTATTCTATATGTTATGAGCCGGACATTTTATATAATGCAATTATGAGGTTGACAATTTGATGATGACTATTCAAATTATTAAATTGTCCAGGCATTCTACATAATGCTCATCACCTATTATTCACAGTAATAAGAAGCAAATATTATTAGTATTATTTTTATTTATGATATCAAAATTAAAAAATGTGAACAATAAAAATATGAGTAACGAAACAATATCTTAATTTTTCTGAATTAACTATTAGATGTAATAGATGAGAGAGATCTGGATGTTATTATGTGATAGACAAAATATAGGTGTGTCCGCTCGATTGGTTAGTGCAGTGATAGAGTACGAGACTATCAACCCGAGACTTGCGTTGGCTATAAGCTGGGGATAACTAGAGTAATCTTATCTTGTTTGTGGCGTATGCAAAGGAATCCTCAGCTCTGTCAAGTAAGCTTGAGGGGTGTTGGGAGTGTGTTATTGCTATATACTATATTTGTTTTCATTTTCAGAAATTTAGTATTAAAAATAACTATTTACAAACAGAACTAATTTTATATTCCAAATGTACTGTTGATCGATTTTCCAAACATAGATGGAAATTAATCTTTCAATTAAAAATTAAATTAAAATAAATTCTCCATGGTTAATATAACCAACTTATCAATACATACTAGCATCATTATGTATCTGTCGTTGGCAGCTTAACAAAAAAATATATTACTTTTTAATTTTAAAATATTCTTGTCGTAAAATATTTTTACTTTAATAAAAAATATTTTTACTTTAAAAAAAATTGTTCAATGTGTTGCATTTGAAGTTGCCAAGATAGGTAACCATTTTGTCTTGAATAGTATCTGTACTTCTTCTTCTTCTCTTTATATATGGCACGTGTCACGTTGCATGGAGAAGTATCTGTACAGACAACAACATACATATGTCAACTGTCATCTGACATCCTAAAGTTGCAACGCGGGAAAAGGTTTTTATTTACATTTTACAACTAAGTATTATTTTTCTTTTTATCGGATAATCTTCTTTGTGTTCTCTATTCAACGTTATTTGGCGAAATTGTTCAACTGGCACTCTCAAAACGCCATAACTAAAGAGAAGAAGAAGTAAATTTTACAACTTATTATGATTAATTAAATTTGGAGACCAGTGTTATTTGTGTGCCTGCCTTAGTCATATTTGAATATGGATTTAATTGAGTCTATAAAAAATGACAAAGCATATCTAAAATGTAAAAAAATTGTTAAAAGCTGGGAAAAAGATTTTAAAATAAAAAATTCTCGGACTCCTTCAAAATTTGATATAAAAGAAGCGTCTTCCAATATAAAATATGCATATAAGAAATATTTTCAACTTAAAAGTTCTGCACTTGAAAATTCTCTATCAATATGTGATTTTGCGGATAGTCCAATGTTGTCTCCTGAACCATTGCAACCATTAGACAACTTTTCTTCTAATGCCAATACGGAGGAACCATTATTACCTGCTTTGCCTAGTGGACAAGAACTTGATATATTATTGTCTAGTCCAAAAACACACATAATTCATACAACAATTCCAGACAACTTGTCTAAAAAATTGTTTCAAAACAGAAAGTTTAGTTTAAGAAACCCTAGAAAAAGTGTGAGTAGTAAAAGCCAGACTCAAAATTCTACAATTAGCAAGGCTGCAAATGCAGAAAATGTAACTGAAGATTATAAAATATGTGATAAAAATATAAATAATGAATCAATTGAATCTAACATTAGTGACTTAATAACCGGAAACAATGAAGGAAATAATTTTGTGTTTGTGAATCCATTTAATAAAAATCAAAATAAAACAGATGATAATTTTCTGACATGTCATAACCCTACCATTTTTAAAAATCACCCTATCAGACAAATAAATACAAATTGGCTTGACCGAGCAGCAGGTACTACAAGTGATTATGTGAACACGGAATTTACTGAAGAAAAACACAAATTTGGATTAACAAATATAGTTAATAATACAAATACAGTTATCAATACAGAGAAACAATGTGATTATGTGGAAAATAGTGAATCAGATGATGATAATATAGCTTTAAGTAAACTTAAGCCTGCTTTGAAAAAACAAAAGTTACATTCTTCTTTGAAATCAAATGAAGCTGGAAATCGGCATATGGACCAAGAAAATGTAAATGAAGATAGTGAAGATCATAAAGATAAAAAAGGTAAACTAATTAAAAAAGTTAAAGGTAAAAATACAAAAATGAATGTTGATAATAGTGTGAGTGAAAAAGAATTTCCTCCTGATATACTTGAATATTTACCATTTGGACTAAAAGAAAAGGTAAACCCAAGACATAATAATGTAACAGATTTACTGAGCACTATCAAAACACCAGAAAACCAAGATCATATAATACAACCACAGATTTCTGTAGGATTAGATAAACTTGAAAAGAAAATCGAAACTGGTACAATAAATGAAAATTTTGTAAGAATAAACATTGAGAAAAAAATTTACTCAAGAGGAAAAAAGCATATAAATTATTCTAAATATAAAAAGCAGTTATGGAAAGATAAGAAAGCTTTACATGCAGGGATGGAGTTTCCAGAAGGTGGAAAAGTAACATGTTTTAAATGTGGGTTAGGAGGACACATGGCTCGTTATTGTACAGCACATAGGGAACATGGTCTTCTGCCTTTAGAAGATTGTGATGAAAGCAATATGCCAACTTTAGAAGATATGCAAAAAATTGTTTCAAAGAGCAAAGATAAAGAAAGTCCTATTGAAGATCAACTATGTACATTTTTATATCAAGCCAGTAAAATTCCTGATGAATTTTTAGAGTTACTAGCAGAAAATCCTGAAGATCCAAATGAGATTAAACCAGTATTTACAGAAGATCAAGAAAATTGTGAGGAATTGTATGATGCACTAAATAAATTTGGTCACATGTCTTTTAGGCCTGGCCAAGAACAGGCCATTAAAAGAATTTTATGTGGATTATCCACATTGCTTATATTATCTACAGGAGGAGGGAAGTCTCTCTGTTATCAATTACCGGCATATATTTACAGTAAATATTATAAATGTATAACTCTAGTAATATCCCCATTAGTATCATTAATGGAAGATCAAGTGTTAAGTATGCCTGACTTTTTAAAAGCTGGTTGCATTCATACTAACCAACAACCAACACAAAGACGTAAAGTAATTGAATTAGTTAAAGCTGGTGAAATTAATATTCTACTTATTTCTCCTGAAGCTCTTATTGCTAGTGATACCTCTAGCGGGTTTTCAGGTCTTTTTAAATCGCTTCCGCAAATTGCTTTTGCTTGCATTGATGAGGCTCACTGTGTATCTCAGTGGAGCCATAATTTCCGTCCAAGCTATTTAATGATTTGCAGAGTTTTAAGAGAAAAATTAAATGTTAAATGTATTCTTGGTTTGACTGCTACTGCCAGCCAAACTACAATAAAGAGTGTCATAGACCACATAAATATTCCTGATGGTCTTAATGGTGTCGTAAGGAATCCCGCTCTACCAAATAATCTTTATTTATCAATGTCTTATGAGAAGGACAAAGATAGGGCTCTAGTATCTTTTCTGGTATCTGAGAGAATAAGCTCATTTTCATCCATAATAGTATATTGCATAAGGAGAAATGAATGTGAAAGGGTTGCAGCTGTAATAAGATCATGTTTATCCCAGCCTGGGAAAAACCACATGGAAAAAGAAAATAAAAAACGTAAAAGGATGTCTTACATAGCTGAAGCATACCATGCAGGCATGTCAGCAGCACAAAGAAAAAAAATTCAAAAACATTTTATGGATGGCACCTTGAAAATAATTGTTGCAACAGTTGCCTTTGGTATGGGGATTAATAAATCAGATATTAGATGTATTATTCACTATAACATGCCTCCCAGTTTTGAATCTTATGTACAAGAAGTAGGAAGAGCTGGAAGAGATGGTGAATCAGCATTTTGTCATGTGTTCATGAAGAATAATAACAATGATAAAGATGAATTATTAAAACACATTTATGCAAATTCTATAGATAGGCCAGTTATTAGAAAACTACTTCAGAAAGTATTTATACCGTGTCAGTGTACATCTGAAAATGTCTCAATTCAGGGATTAAAAAGATGCCCAGGGCATGAAGTTGGTATTCCTATTGAAAGAACTGTTGAGGAATTGGATTTACCATCTGAAAATATTGCAACATTATTGTGTTATGTTGAACTGCACCATAAACATTATATTAAAGTACTGAACAATGCTTATACAGTTTGTAAAATTTCCTCATACGGTGGCTCTTTAAAAATTCTAGAGGCAGCAAAAGCATGTGCTCCTCTTGCTATGGCATATTTAATACAAGCAAAGAAAGACCCTAATATTAAGACGAGCAGTACTTTAGAATTTAATGTCATAGAAGTTGCTGCTGCTATTGGTTGGGAAAGTGGCATGACGAAATATCATCTAAAAAATTTGGAGTGGATAACAAAAGATGGAATGTCTAAAAGATCTCATTTAAAAGTTGAATTTGATACATTAGGGTTTAGGATAAAAGCCCCTGGTGACTTGGCGGCATCGGAATTAGATAGTATTCTAGATGAAATACATGAGATAGTTGACAATCAAGAAAAAGTTATGTTATATCAACTAGAAGAAATAAATAAAACGTTTAGTAAACTTTGCGATTACTCATGTCATCAAATATTATTCACTGAAGAATTTCTTCAAGAGAAATCAAATGAATTGAAATCGATTATAAATGCATATTTTTCCAGAGAAAACAATTTACCAGAAAATGTAGTTTTGGAGGAACGACCACTAGACGTCGAACGCGTTACATCTGATGCGAGAGCTTTAATAGCCACATACAAAGATTGCACATTTACAGGCAAAAGTATTGCAAGAATATTCCAAGGAATATCGTCACCTAACTACCCGGCATTGGTTTGGGGAAGATGTAAATTCTGGCGATCACATTTAAATGACGATTTTAATGGGATAGTGAAAATAGCAACGCAACAAATTATTCAAATGAGAATCTGAAACTACGCACTAATTAAATAGACAAGGAAAACATCATTAATATTTTTACTCAAGTGACTCTTTTATTGTGTTGTTTAAATAAATATGAATTATTTTGAGATTTAGAGCATAAAACATAAAATTGAGGGGATTATTTATTAACCTATTTAAATTAATTTAACTTTGTTCATATAAAATAGTCCTTTCTTTAATTTTTATAATGTCTTTTTATATTATTATTATTATAGCTATTTCTTTTTAGCGTTGGCGAAAACATTATCACATTATCTTAACATACATTGCGATCCATCATATAGCACACAATTATTACTTAATTAAAATAAATATGTATATTAAATGGTTTTTGGATAATTTCTTAATAATTAAATAAAATCAATATCATTCAATAACAAATATATTTATTCATCATGACAAAAATTGTTTCAACCAACTCATCAAAGAACAAAATACAAACAATTCTCAGCAATAGTTAACAAACAACGAATAACCTTATCAAGAAATCATTGATAGTTGGTTCTTAAAATAAATGTATTAAATAAAGTAATAATTAAATTGTAATTGTTTTAATTAAATAATAATTATTTTTGCTTTCAAATATATATAAATATACTTGGTGATGTTTGTGTACATTTATTGCTTGTTAAACATTCCAAGATTGTCTCATTAAGTAACAACAATTAAATAAATAGTATTTTTAAACTTCGAGAAATAAATATGTAACATTTAACATGGAAGTAGTTTTTATGGTAAATTGAAAATGACAACATCAAAGTTGACGAGTCAAATACATAATTGCTTCATAAAGATAATTTACAATATATGGCATGATTTATAATGATAGACAGTATTCTTACATTTTTACTCACAACATTAATGTTGTACATTGAGAAAAAAATGTAGGTTACAAGTATATTTCATAATATTATGAATTATAACATTACATTTAAGGACTTATTGGTTTCCTTATATCCAAATAAGACTAACGCAAATGTTGGCATATACAATTGACTTAAGTAGTATAAATATTATGTAAAATTTAATTTAATTAAAATATTTTAAAAGCAATTCTTAAACAGAAAGGGAAACAAAACTGTTATACTGAGCAATATTTCTTTTCAAGATGTCTGCACAGAGCCCTAATACTCGTTCGAATCTGTAAACAAAAAAAATGGCGTTAACTTTTGCATTGCCGGTAGAGACTTTCGTGGTGCAGTGGTTATCCCGGGCGCGATCAAGCGTGAACGTTTATTAGATTACTGTAATTACTAATAAAATTTTATAATATTATTTTCTTTACGTTATAGATTTATCCAAGGAATGCCGAGTTATACGAATTCTGATTTCATTAGAAATTTAATTTTCGCTGTCTTTTCATAACATTGTTTAACTGTGCACGCTACGATCGATGGCAAGCTGAATGTTGTGACATTAAGCCATGCCTTGTGCAATATTTGTTAAATTGGTCTTCTTTTTGACACTCTATTGGACTTTCCGTTTTAATATAGTTCCAACCTCGGGAAACCTGTTTGAATATAGTTTCCTTCCAGCAGAGCTGCCTGCATATTACATATATTTGTAAAAATATGATAGTAAGTTTGAAATGTTTTAATATTGCGGAAAAAATTTCGTGTTGCGTCACTAAATACCGGTGTCCATTCAGGAATATTGGAATTAATATTATATCTAGTGTCCATATCATTTTGGGTGCGATCAAGCTCTATGCACGAAACAAAATGTGACATCTAGTATCTATTACATACCGGGCTCGGTCAAGCTTGACGCACTTGAGGGGCCCGGCGGCGCGGACGGTGGCGGCGCGCGGCCGGTCCAGCAGCAGCGCGATCTCGCCGAAATAGTCGGAGGGCCCGAGACGCCCCACCTCCACCGCCTCACCCCCAGCGCCACCTACGCCGCGCTGCTGCAGCACTACCGCCGTACCTGTAGAGATTAGATATGTGCCAGATCGTTAAAAATTACACTTATAACAAATAGTATATACAGCTATATAGCGAATACGGAATATTTGGCGAGTGTCCTGGAAGAATTGTCAAATACTACATTTTATTTATTGAAATAAGCCTTAGCAAACACTTTAAGATCGTCGAATTAACATGTCGCTACCACCGGATCGGCAATAATTTTTGCTCTTTTAAATTTCAATTTTATAATTTTGTTATTAAATATTATGTTAAATATTTTGTATAAAATTCAAATGAAACGAATTCCACACAATTTTATAATTCAAATATACCAGAACAGTACTTTACTTATTAGTTTTATTTTTTTATAAAATGTCTGTAGTTTGTCAATTTAATAGTAGTAATAATTTAGAATAGATAGTGTAATTTATATCATATGCGATATGTCTGTCACTTTTTATATTATAACAGTGAATATGTTATCGATTCATCAAGAACAAACACAATATTACAACATACATATTGCAATACAACTGTAAGGATATTGTACCATCTTCCAGAGAATCTCTAGTTCTTAGGTTGCAAATTAAACAAGATTGTCTGGTGCTTCTTATGTGAATGAATTAAGTTACATATTTAAACAAAAAGATAAAAAGAGTATGTATACCTTCGACGATGATGTAAAAATCGTTGCCGGGCTCACCTTGCCGGACTATCGTCTCTCCATCATTGAAGGACACGGGCTCCAAAGCATCAGCTACTGTTAATCGCTCCCATTTTTCTAAGCTTTCTAAAATAATAGAATTTTAATTTATCAAGCTCTTAAAAACTATGGTCATGATTTTATAAATATTAATAATGCTATACTAACTCAAAAGTACTGTTTGATCTTATTTCTATAAGATATACAAAAAAATTGTTTTGGCACAGCCAATACACAGTCAGCCACTGTCTATCAGTTTAGATGCTAACAGGTTGTCAATAATAACACACTCAATAAATAACAGAACATATATTACAAGAGGAGACTTGGCTTCACAAATCGCCCACAATAAAATAATCACATACCTAATATAGATACACGCGAGAGGAACTCGTCATACATTCTTCGTTTGCGTATAGTAGACCCCATGAGGATCCGGCGGTAGGAGTCTCGGTCGAGTCCCCATAGTTTGAGCGGGGAACGCGCGCGCACTGTCGCCGCGCGGGGCGTTCCGTAGATAAGAGCTAGTTCTCCAAAACTACCCCCTTCTCCTATTGAGGTCACAACTTCTCCGTTTACTAAAACCTAGGGACGTAAATAAAATATTGGTTATCAAACTGAAAAAATTTAAATAGTTAATTTCCCCAAGTAGCGATTGAACACATAGCCGCCACATTTACGGTCGGATAATGTGCCGGTACGCCACGTTTTGGAGAAATTTGGATTAGGTTGTAGTAGGGTGTGTAGTAGTACTATTAGGTATATATGATAACAGTATGATTGTCACCAAAAACAACACAAAATTAATTAATAGTAACTATACTTTACACACTCAATCATTGTATACTAATTAATCATCTTCTCAATTTGTTAATTTAAAATTACTGTAATTTTATCCTTAAAATATTTTTTGTAGATAAAATAAAAGTTTTTACAGAATCTATAATCTTTATAACAGCACTAGCTTATAATATAATATAACAACAAGATTTTAGAGGTATAAGGTTATAAAACAAAAAGATTTTTGCTAAACAAAAAGATGCATAAAAAAGAAACCAAGATTTATTTATACCTCAACTTCTCCAGAATCTATGATATAAAAATTATCTCCCTCATCTCCTTGACGAATAACAGTTTCACCTTGAAGGCATTGCACAGGGAACATGGCATCAAACATGTCTGCACGTTCTGATTCATCTAGATGTGTAAATAACACATTAGAAGCTATGGCTCGCGATAAAGCACCCATGGTCTTGTAGTCTTTTGGCACCACCTAATTTAAATAATACATTGTTTACAATAACATAACAAATAAGTCTTTTATCAGTGTCAGTTGTGCATTGGGGTAATTACATAGGATTTTTTCCACATTACATGTTATAGAAAGACAGCTCTTTGCTTTTAACCTGAATTCAAGACATTGTATGTCGGATAGTGGAACTCAAAATCTTTGCCATAGTGAGAAATAAATATAATAGGCTTGACAATAAGGCACTTTCTCCCAGTACAATAATGGTGCATGATATTTTTACAGTTTTAGTTATGAAAATGTTTAAATAATATACCAAATATATGTAATGATATTATAATTTTAACACACGAATAATTTATTATTGTTTGTGTTATTATGAATCAAGATATTATTATAAATACTTATCATGAAGGTTGAACAAATAATTTTAATCTAACTAGAAAGATTAATGTAAAAGAAAATAAAGCATTGACCTTTTTAACATAGCTAGTAGCATCTTCCTCAGTGACAGGTTCAGCACTAATACCTCCACGTCTGCGTGGCAGCTGACCACCTGGCACAGGTAGAGGTGACAGTTCGCCATCTGCTTCTCCTTCGGATGTAGCCACTGCAGCCGCTGCTGCTTTAACCTGCTCCTATTAATTCTTGACATAAGTTAAAAGTTAAATGACATAAGTTAAAAGGAAATAATGATATACTCTAAATGATTTTGTTTAAATGATTACTTTTAAATAAAAACTGAAGAAGCAAGATTTTAATTTACTGTGCAATAAATATAATAAGTTCATAAGATAATATTGTCTTTGGAAACATAAAAAAAATATTATAAGTAACATTTTAGTTACATATATAATTAGAGATTTCTTTTTTAAATTTATTTAAATTAACTTTTTTATTTATTTGAATGAAGAAATAATAAATATAATGTAAATATTAAAAGTAATAAATACAACAGTTTAAACAATTTAGTTTTTTTTTAGAAATGCTATTGGGTTTATGTTAATTAAAACAACATGATAATTACTTACATGAACTTAATAATAAATATGCTTTAGTACTTAGGTCTTATAAATCATGAAAATAATCTTATAAATTATTTATAGTTACATCAAAATAATGTGTATGGCCAATATTCTGATACTTAAATATTAGTTTCAGATATGGTGGATAGTTAGATAATGTATAAAAATATTATATATAAAAACACGCTATAATCAATATATTTATTACCATCTATTTCCAAAATCACGATTGGTAAGAAAAAAAAATAAAAGTATACTGGTGCACTAAAACGACTAATTCCTACGAATCGTTCCTACGAATTCAGTAAAGTTACGCAGTTATTAAATATAGTTTTAAGACAATATTTATAGTCTAAATACAGATCACTCTACAGGAATCTTGCGCGTTTCTATTTTGAGTTAGCTGTCAACGAACGTCGAGTATCAAATTATAAAAAGGTAGTCTCTACCGCGAAACGTATTAATGACCTACTTTTCCAATAGTGTTATTTGGAGGATTATAAAATTCAATCATCAGAAGTGCTATAATTGGTTTCTTATTGTCCGAATGTTCAAAACTTACTCGTTCTAATTTTTGGAAATATTGCCTCAAGAACACTACTGGATTTTCTGGCTTATGTAAACATAATTGTACTATACAATCTTTTAATAATGTTTGAATGTTATGACTCTGAATATAGTTTTCACATTGATGTAAGCATTGTTCTTCCTCCATTGAGTCCATTTCTGTTTAGTTTCCTGAAGGTGTGAAAACATTCAACAGATAATCATTTATAAAGAGCTAGTTGCCAGTGCCACAGACAATTAATGTCACTGATATCGTTTATCATAGCAATGAGATCGGCCACAGCCAACGCAACGCGACTCGTGTGAACGGGCACGTTGACGTAAAAAAACTAAACACTTTTGGTAAATTTTATAATCCGTTAATAGAACTTCTTCTGAATATGAAAAACTGTTATCATAATTTTTCCAGCCGATTATGACATCTTTAAACTTAGGGATAGTGGTGTGGACTTTTTGTGCCACTACATTGAATTTTAAACCTGAGTTCTGTTAGAACTCAGGTGGTATAACTGATACTCAGAATTACCAAAAGGTATACGCTAAAGGTTATCCAGGTGTACGCAACGGGAGGCTTCGACACATTTTCTTGTCCAGTGTGTCTTGCCAGTGATGACCTATGCCATAGAGACGTGCTCACTCACTATGTGCATCATCAGAAGGCTTAGATCACACAGAGGGCAACAAAGAGGGCTATGCTCGGAGTTTCCCTGAGGAATCAAATCAGAAATGGGGAGATGCGCAGGAGAACCAAAGTTGTGAATCTTAAATGACTGTAGGCAGGGCTCATAGCTCGCAGAAGTTTATTTGTTGAATTATTGTATTTTTTTAGTTTAATATTGTTTTATTGTTTATTTTCTTGTTGTTGTGTTGTTGTTAAAATGTATATTTAAAAAATTTAAAAAATATATCAAGTTTTGTAAAAAAATTTGTCCTACTAAATGAATACATTTTTCCCTTTAGTGTATTTTAATTTTATTGGACGTAATATGTTATTATACTTTTTTTACTGTTACTGTTCCTGAACGAACATTAGTATAATCTGTAAAAGCTTTATTTCGTTTGATTTTCATGTCAGATTTGCGTTGTGCGGTGTGAGTGTGACAAAGATGGAAGCCGCGAGTGTGGAAGCCGGTGGGAAAAATCATTTAAACAATGTCTTATCTGAATCAGAAATTGCTAATCTTCCTAACACCATCGCGGAAAAAATCAATGTTTATATTGACCAAAAATTTGAAGAATACTTGACATCAAAGGCGTTACACGAAACCAGCAAATCACAAATAGGTGAGCCGGTCACCTTTCGTAATTTATAAAATTTTTAGTTCTATTAACAGTGTGTAAGCTTATATTAAAATTAGAGAATGTATGTAATTCTAAAAATGTGTACTTATAAAATAGACGGCAAAAATAGTGTAAATTATTACTAAAATTTTATTATTTTTAGGCGTAACATGTATAGATTATAATTTTTCGAACTACCTTTTTTGAGATTTGAAATGCAATGTATAGTTGTATACAAGTTATTTCTTGCAAAGCGCCATACCGTATGTGCATATAAGTATAAAACAAAATGTTAATATGACTTGACTTACAATAAGCACAATATTTATTTTCCATGATATCTTTCATATTTTTAAGATGATATCTTTCAGGTTGTTTAAAAGTAAAATTATTTTAAGAATAAAAATATTATAATTTAAGATTTATAAATAAATATTAAGATTTATAATGTATACATATTATATGATAAGCAGATCAAGAGAAAGACATGAGAAATTCAACTATATATTTACATACTTCTCTATTCATTGTGATTTTATATTTGTGGTAAAGATTAACTCAAATTCATTAACAATACTGTGCTCATAATTATGATCATACAATAGATTAGAGAAAAGAATAAGATATGGTAAATTATTTTGTTTCTCATAAATTTAGTAATATATAAATTCTTATCTGTTTTACATAGTGTAGCTATGTAAGTAAAAGTCATTATTTAGGGATTTCAACAATTGAATTTGTTTTTTAACTCTATAGAATATTCTCTCTGTCAATCCTACTATGAACACAAAACTTAAAAAATATAAGAACCATTTATTTCCACTGAACAGAAAAAAAAAGTTAAACAGCAATTTATAAATTAATACATATTTTAAATTGTATAAAACACATGATTTTTTAGGAAAATAAACATGAACTATGGATAAAAAATTACTTTATATAAAGCATGAATTAAATGATTTCTAATTAAAACCCACTATATAATGATTTATGAATGAAAAAATTACATACTAAGAAATTTAAGAACCAATATACTATGGAAATAAGCAAACACAATTACAACTTAATGTCATTATTTACAATAAACTTAGCGAACAATCTAAAAAAGGGCTAAAAGCTACAGCTAAACTACATTTAATGTTAACAGGACATAGTAAATTAAGAGGAAGGATATCATATAGAGTACTTAAATTTTGGGCAATTAAACTCAATGTGACCAGTGGAGCCTTCATCCAACCCACACTCACAAATATAGCCGTCTTTTAACCTTAACTTAGCTAGATGTAGAGGAGTACACGCTTGGCCAAGGCGAAGTCTACAAATGCTAGAAGTAACAGTTCTATTTGCGCGACGATAATGAGAGAACCACGGCAAGATTGGAACTTCCGACTGTCCGTTTGTATAGAAGCATAATATTTGCCTTTACTATGGTTGATTTATTCCACAAATAATTCCAAGAAGTTTTTAGATAAAATTTTGACAAAAAAAATACATCTTGTGAATATATATAATTATAATTTACCGGAGCAGAGCACACTGCAAATTTGACATAAGAATCAACTATAGCATCAGAGTGACTCGGGATCGATGTCAGCAATTGGATTACGCCTTGTTGATAACACCGGAACAAAGCTACTCTAATTTTGATGTCAAGATGAAAACTAGACCTGCTACGGAAACGATTATGTAGTAAAGATTGTAAAGCGCCTAAGCAATCTGCCCCAAGGCTAGAAGAACGTAAGGACTTCGAGGCATCTGTAAAAATAGCTATAAAGTCAGACAAGTTATCAGTGAAAATGTTTTGAAATTTAGTATTGGCATCTGGATCATCTTTTTACCCAGACTCAATAACACTGAAGGTTTATACGTAAGTGAACAAAATGGAACAGTATATAAGGAGCGAATATGAGAATTAAAAATAGGAGATGAAAGAGTTGAAAATTTGCGAAAACATTTTAAAATGCAAGGGCAGTTCTGTGGGGACTTAATGATACGAGACATACGACAAAGTCGTTTTAACAAGGGATGATAAGAATATTGTAACACGGTATATAAAACGGATGACTTATAACATGGATCCAACAAGAAAATAGCATAATCAAAATGGCTACGAATAACGGCATTACATAGCAGTTTTAACGTGAATTGATGAGAACCCCACCTATGCCTGATACTGCACGCAAAATTTAATGATTCTTTTTACACTTTTTGGACACGTATTCTATTTAAGAAGAACATAGTTTGAATGGGAATTCTTTGTTTGTTATAAGCTATATTAACATCAGGAACATGTCTCTTTCTAGTGAAAATAACTATACTGCTTTTAGGAACAGACAGGGATATTCCATGCAACGATAGCCATTCACCTAAAAAATATAAAGTAGAATTAAGTCTAGACACAATTTCATCAACATTTTTAGAACTAAAAAATAGCACTTATCATCAGCATATTGTAAAATATTACAACAACAAACAACCGATTTTTCTAAATCATGTGTATAAAAGAGCCCTGCGGGATTCCATTCCAAAGTGTTTTAGGTGGGAGGAGATTACCTTGATGCCTAATTCTAATTGATCTGCCAATAAAAATATTAAAAATGAATTGAGTTAATTTAGGAGGAAGGCCAAGTCTAAGCATTTTAAGCTTAAGATTAGACAGGATGACGCTATCATATGCAGAGCTGATATTCAAAAAGACACCTATTAGTTACTCACCGTTAGCAAAACTAAGGCGGATTTCAGAAGTGAGAATACTATTGTGCCAAGACCTTTCCTTAAACCAAATTGGGATTTAAGAAGTAACTTTCTGCTTTGTCTTATCCAGTTAAGTCTATTCTTTATCAATTGTTCCATAACTTTACATACCGTGGAAGACAGGGCAATGGGATGGTATGAAAAAGAATCCTTTGAAAAAGAATTTACGGCCACTTCGTTTACGAGGAATATTGATATTAGCTGCTGAATGTAAAATAGTTATAAAATGTTTGTAGCTGGTCATGGAATTTTCGTTATTAACAATGGGTACGTTACAAAGATGGGAATCAACAAATAAATAAAATTCTGACCAGTTTGCTCTATTCAACTGAAAAGGCAACAGAGAAGTAAAAGTAGTAGATGGTGATGATTTTTTACAAAGGGAAATAATGGGAAAATGATCATTGCCAAAAGACGAGGAAGAAGCTAAAATATGGGAGCAAAGGGTTAAGTCTACCGCACTCTTTGAGTTCTGGTGAGGGTAAACTCTCCAGACCCATGCGCGTAACACTTAAAGTTGGAATAAGGGCTTAATATTTGTGTATCGTCAAAATTGGATTAATCATAAAATTAAGAGCCGCAGCAGTAGACAAAAACTCAACACCAATTTTGTTTCTTCCTAGGCTTTTGACAACATCTTTATTAATATTCTAAATTTGAGGGGCCTCATGGAAAGTCCTGATAATGTTTCAAATTCCAATCTAGAAACATGAACAATATAAGGACCTGAATCTGAGTCACAATAAAAATTGAGTAGGTCATCAAAGGAAGGGTTGGCAAAAGTTGTTTGGATTGATGGGTTTGCCCGATGCTGGATCTATTTTGGTTGTGCTACGTTGTGATAAGCATTGTGTCGTTTTCTAGAATTACTAGAAGGAAAATCGGAATCAGGAATATAAAATACTTAACCCGTATCAGACGGATCCGGTTCCGGGACAAAAGCCCGGAACCCATATGTTAGGTGTCAAATATGACACATATTTCCGATGAAAGTTAAATTAAGAATTTTTACAAAACTTACCTCTATAACTATTTATAACTCACTATTAATAACTAATATATCTGCTATACAATAATTTTCATAAAATACAAGAAGGAACCAACCAAAACTAAATTTTAGGAACCAATCAAAAATAAATTTTAAACACAGAGCTTTGCAAATCATGTGTTGGCTATAATATTACAAACAAGGAAACCGGAACAACTATGGCACGGACGCCAAAAGTCTGTGGTGAACAAACAAGAGATTAAAATAAAAAGATTGTTAAACATAATATGGTAGTGTGTGTAACGTTTTATTCATTGAGTTACTGTAATAAGCATTTTTATTAAAACATATTGGCACTCTTCACTTCTCTTACACATAAACTATAAGTGTGTGTGTGTGTTACAAATTAGACACTCCTCCAACGTTTTTACTTACTTAATGTATTCATATATAGATTAACATTTATTTTACGTCAAATATATATATTTTTTATTTAGATTGGAATTACACAGATACTTTTATTAATATTCTAACGAAGGAGAGATGTAATCATTTTGTGAAAATTTTAACGCTAAGAAATTTAAGTTAAGTAATGATAAAAATAGCTATATACATCAGATACATGGCTAGTTACTTTTGTAAGACTTATTTTCATGTAATTTAACATTATTTTGAATATGGCTATTTCATAATTTTATTTGTAACAGACTAAATTATTAGCGCTAAACCAAAATATAATTACAACATTTAATGAGCATAAATAATCTATGATTGAATTATTATAATTCTGCCTTTATGAAACTTAAGTATAAAATATAATTTCAAAACCTTAATATATTATTTGTGGTAACTCTTGTAAAACTTTTTCAGTGTGTTTATTAAAATGTTCATATTTTGGCATGGTATGGTATGTTACACACACACACTTATATCAAACATTAAGCTATGATTTACTGAAGTAAGTCATAGCTAAATGTTAAATATTACAACAACTAGTAACTAAAACTTATTTTCTAATATATAATAATCATAGTTCATACAAATTCTCTCATCAAAGAATTATGTATGAAAATATATATATTATAAATTTCAGTTAAAATCAGTAATCTGTATATTTTTGGATTTTTAGATGAGAAAATAGCAACATCTGAAGCTACAATTTTAGGACTGACTACAAAATATGAAGAAGTAGCAAAAAAGTTATTAGTTGCTGATGATACTATAGATCAATTAGAAAAGCAAGTTGTGTCTTTAAATTCTGAGTTAGAAAAAGCTCGAGATAAAATTTCCCGTCTTGAAAATGAAGTTATATCCTTTAAAAGTTCAAGAGATGCTGCAATTGATGAAAGGAATGACTTAACTAGAATTCTTCAAAGGCGCGATGTGGAAATAGAAAGGCTTATTGCTAATGAATCATCGTTAGCACAACAACTTCGTGCTGCTATTGATTCAAAATGTGAAGCACTTGCATTAAATGATGAAATACAGAGTAAGGAATTATCCCTCCAATATCGTGAAAAACGATTAGATCAAGAACGAGTTTTGTTAAACTCTCAAATAACTGCGCTAACTGAAGAAGTTAATAGGCTAACATCTGAATTACAGAAGGTTCGTTTGAATAATACAAGTAGGATGGTTAGTCTGGAAACACAACTAGCTGAAAAGATTGAAGAATTAAATGCGGCCAATGAAACTATAGAACAACTAAATGACGTAAAAAAGAACTTAAATAGTCGTGCTGAAAATATTACGCAACGTCTTAAAGAACAACGAGACATTGAAAATAAAATGTCCGAAAACTACAAAAAGGAATTGGACGCAAAAACAAAATTGGCTGATTTATTCAAGACAATGCATGATGACGCAGAAGCAAAAACTACAGAATTGACTGAGGGTATTGGGGAATTACAAAAGTTATTAAATGAAGCCACAGAAAAATATGGAGATCTAGAAACAAAACACAAACAGGCTGAAATGGATCATGAGGAGTTGATGGAAAAAAAGAATGAAATTATTTCATCCTTGAAAAATGAATTAGAGCATGCAAATGATTTACTGAAAGCTGCTACGGCACAAAACTTAGATATGGCTTTGAGTGATTTAGCACCATCTGCAGCAACTGCTAGTAAGCTTTTAAAATCAGGAATGTCACTGACGCAAATATATTCTCAACTAGTAAAAGTAACTGATGAATTAAGCCAAGAAAAAGAAGAAAACAGGCGACTTAATGTGACTATAAATAAAATTGTTCAAGAGCTAGAGGAAAAAGTTCCATTATTGCAAAAACAAAAAACCGAATATGTTGAAGCATTGGAAAGCAATGCGGCTCTAACACAACAAATAGAATCATTAGTAATTGAATGCAATAGACTAAGGGATGATTACAGCGAATCATCAAAAATTGCAAATCATTATAATCGTGAAAATAATAGATTGAAAGGAGAACTAGCTGATTTAGGACGCCAAGTTTGCTTTTTGCTTAAGGAGATAGAACATAGCAGAGGTGGGTTGCTTAATGGAGATCATGATACATCACAAACAGCTAATTCGACAAATGCCTCTGATGCGAATTCTTCGCGAGTTATATCTAAAACTTTAGTAACGTTCAGTGATATCCAAGAATTACAAGCTAATAACCAGAAACTATTAAGAATGATCCGTGAATTAACCGATAAACAAGAAGAGTTAGAACGTCATAAAGAACAGTTCGAAAGTGGAGAAATGGAAAATAAAATTGAAGCACTGAAAGAAAGAGTAACAGAATTGACGGAAGCTCAAGATAGACAGACTAAAATGGTTAATGGTCTTATAAGACAGAGAGACATGTTTAAAAAATTATATCATGATCATATGAAAGGTAAACGTCATGAAAGTTCCATTGTCTTAGATACTTCAGATTTAGAAAAAGGAGAATCATTTGCAATGGATACATCTCAAGATAAAACATCTCCTGGAGCTCCAGATGTTTCTAATTTTGATGTGAAATATAAAGAAACTGCGAAACAATTAGAGCTTTTAAAAGAAGAATATAAAACTTATAAGGAAGAAAAGGTAACAAACGAACGAATGTTATTTGAGCAAATAGATAATATGAGACAGGAAATAGCAAAGCTATCAGCGTCAAACAGTAAATGTGCTTCAACATCTGAATATAATAATGAGAGGTTAAAAATATTACAAACCAACATCGCAACTTACAAAAAACAAATTTCTTCATTAGAAGACAAAAATAAAGCGTATAATACAACAATTGCTAAGCATGAAGTGTCTTTACAACATTTGAGAGATGAAGTATTGAATTCACAAGGAAAACTTGCAGCTGCAGAAATTCAAGTCGAAAACTTAAAACTGGAAAATAAATTACTTAAAGATGCAGAGTTACGTTTGCAAACTGAAAAAGAGATTCTTAACCGTGAAAGACAAGGCCAGTCAATGCTTCTGAAAAACTTAGAATTAATTAAAGCAAGCTTAGAACGCGTAGAAGCTGAAAATCGTGCTAAAATTGAAACTAGGTTAGATGAAGCAACCCGAGAATGCGCTGCTTTGAGAAGAAGATTACAAGAAGAACAAGATAGATTTAGGGAATTAGCTGCCCATCTTGAACGCCAAACTGATACAGCTAAGTCTCGAATGCACGAAGAAAAAGATGCAGCTGACAAAATGCGCATAGAAATTCAGCAATTAAGAGAAGATTTAATAGGAAAAAGTAAAGCTAATGAAGATATTGCCAAAAAGCTTAAGATGGCTCTTACGCCCAACTGTGATGAATCCTTTGATACGATTAAAAAAATTAAAGAACTTGAAAATAAACTAAATGATAGAGATGCGGAAATCAAATTACTTATTGAACAACTGAATACTGCAAAAGAACATATCAAACAATATTGTGATATATCTGAAAGCGCTGAAAAAGAATTAAAGATTTTACATAGTGAATATGAAAATTATAAAAAAGTTACGGAAGCAACGCTCTCAGAAAATGCAACAAAGTTGCAACAACTTGAAGATAAGTGCTCAGAATTAGAAGCTGAATTGTCACTTCAAGCCAATGGAGAATATTCTACCGTAAATACTGCCTTGAAAAATGAGCTATCAACCGCTAAAGAAGAATTGGAGAGTGCTTTAGCTAACTTTACTTCCTGTAAAGATGAACTTGATGTAGCTCGACGTGAAATAACTAAATTATCAGAAGCAGTACAAAAAGCTGAAGAAAAATATACTCATGAAATGATATTACACTCCACAGATATTCAAACTTTATCTGCTGTTAAAGAAGATTTGTCTAAAGCACAAAATCAACTTAATGAACTTGTTGCATCGAAAAATAGTACAATGGAAAAATTGGAAACAGAAAAACTAGCTTGGAATGAAAGGGAAAAAATTCTTACCAATGAAAACGAACAATTGTCTCAACGTTTGAAAAATTTAAATGACCAAAACTCACTATTGCACGATCAGATTCAAGCATTGGGTACACAATTATCAGTTAGTCATGCTTCCAGGTCTCGCTCAGAAAGTATGAATGAGTCGGCTAATGATTCAACTATGAATGTTTCTTTAGGCGAAGAAGATGCAAAATCATCTGAACAGCTATTCCAAATCGTAAAGTTCTTAAGAAAAGAAAAAGATATAGCCATGGCTAAATTTGATATATTACAAGCTGAGACAATGAGGCTAAGATCTCAATTGGAAATAACTGAAAAACAACTGGACGAGAGTAAATTAACTCTGGCGTCAGAAAGAGAGAAATCTGAGGTAAGCATGGTCACTGTTAATAAACAGTCGGATATTCTAAGAAAAGTTGAAACATTAAATGCGTTGACTGATAGTAATAGAATTTTACGTGAAGAACGAAATGCTTTGTCGATTAGAGTAGAAGAGCTGTCGACAATGGTGAAATCTTTAGAGGATCAGCTTTCTCCTACACAAGACAAGCTAGCGGACTTAACTTCTAAAAACGAGACACTGCAATCGGAAAATTCTTCACTAAAGGCTGATTCTGCTAGATGGAGAACAAGAGTTAATGCTTTAGTTGAGCGGGCTAATAAAACGAGCCCTGAAGATTGGAAACGACTTCAAAATGAAAGGGATACTCTTGTAAAGATGCTAACAAATGAAAAAGAAAATGTAAAGAAAGTTAACGAAGAACTAGGTGCTCTTAAAGTTGAAAAATCAAAATTAGAGGAGCAATACACCGTACTTTCCCGTCAACAAAATGCTATTGTAGAGGAAAACAAAAAACTTAATGAAGACATGCAAGTACTAAAGGACGATATGGCACGTCTGACTGAAGAATTAACAAAAATCAAAGCGGAACATAAATCCCTGCTAGAGACAAATACTAAGCTCACTGAAGAACTTTCTGGTAAAGAAGCTTCATTAAATGACATTAAAAACAAAGAAATGCAAATTCGAAAAATTGCTAAGAAATATAAGGCTCAATTTGAAGAATTAGTGAAAACAGTTGAAGAAGATAAAAAAAAGAGTGAAGGTGAAGCAGCTGCTGCTGGGGCTGTCTTAGAGGAAACAAACAAAAAAATAGAAGAACAGTTAAATGAAGTTCAAGCTCAACTTGAAAATGAAAAAGCTAATAATGATAAATTGAAACAAGAATTAGAATCTCTTAAGTCTGCTAACATGGATCGAGAAGAAAAAGCGAAGCAAGTACTTAAACAAGCCAAAAGCAAAATTGTTCAATTAACTGAATTAAAGAATACTCTCACTCGTGAATTAGACGAATCACGTAATAAAATTGACAGCGTCGAACAAAGTACCCGCGACGAGCAAGACGCTAGATTAGAACTAATAAAATCTCAATATGAAGGACGTCTGTCGCGGATGGAGAAAGAACGTGGGGAAGCTCAGGCCGAAAGAAATAGAGAAGTAGAGGCCCTAATGCAAAAAGTTAATATGCTTCAAAGACAACTAGCTAACCAAACATCAGCATCTAAACAACAAACTACAGCTGAAAAAACAACAACAGATCCACCTACTGCTAACATAAAGCCAATGGCTGGTGAGTTGTATTGTCTATTTTAATAATTATTTTTATCTTAACGTTTTTAAAAGATTCATAAAATAATATGTTGCTATACAGACGCAAAATTATATAAATTCATTGTAGCTTATTTATTTTATTATATTTAATTTAAATTGAATTCATACACGTTTGATATTAACAATTTTTTATGTAATTAATAATTAGGTGTAGCACAACAAAGTGTATCAGCTAGCCGTAGGGTTGGCGAAACACCACTGGCGTCAATCCGGCCCATGGCTCAAGTGGGTCCGACGGCGCCGCACGACGCACATAGCACGGAATACATGCCTACGTCGTCTTCGCGTCCCTTAGCCAGAGCAGCCATTGCTTCTACTGCTCCTGCAACATCCGCAGCTCCTCCGGAATCCACTCAGGTTATTCGGTGAAATATATATTAAAATATATTTTTGAAAAGCTGTTAAAATGTGGGAACGGCAGTAGAAAAATAAATATCATGAAAGTTTGCTTGACAGTAAAAATAACTAATTAGAAATTCTGTTTTTCTTACTATAGTATACATCTGCATAAATTAAATCGTTATAGGACATGGACACAAGTGAAGCAGGTATGGGTAGCTCAGGGTCTAGCGATAATGCTGCACAATCATCTTCACATTCCCAGGGACCTCAGCAGGTAATGCTATTTTAATAATTTTATTTTAAAAAACGTAGGGTGGAACATTTATAGATACACAAACATTTATAGTTTCATTACTCATTTTATAAAAAAAAGCTGTACAATAAGCTGTAAATAAGAGTACATTAATCAGACAAAAAATATTTTTGGCAAATCCGACTTTAATTAATATTGATAAGTTGTCAACATTAGTAAAAACACCTCACAAAGTTCTTACTTCGTGTATTTTTTATGATATCCGCATTTTTTGTTATTATTTTATAATAGAAAAATAAAGAGCTTTTCACTGATGTACTTTTCAATCTTTCATAGTACAGACTAAATTTTAATACGGTTTATACCTACTAACTCTCACTCTACACTCTCAGGAACATACCTAGTCCTAAATTAATCTGCGTTCCTCGAACTTAAAAATGCACCCTCGTACAATACGTGCATATTATATTAAACTAATACCTACAATATTAAAGATTGAAAATGTAATTTGATGGCACAGCGGCCAATAACTTGAACGGGATAGAGAATATTTAAAAATTTTACCCTCTGCTAAATAGACAAAACGCAGCATTAAGTTCCACCACTTAACACGCAATGACTCTAAATTATGATGAAACGTTCTAACCTTCCTAATTTCTAACGGAGTACCGTTGACACTAAGTTCTCTACTCTGGTAGGTGTGGTATACAGCGTAAAGCTAAAAACCATAACAGTATGCGCTAGCCCGCTAGAACGGAAAATAAAACAACCGTGTAGTCTACACGATTATACGAACTATTTCGTTGTTTCAAGAACGTAAATAAATAATATTTTGTTTATAGTATTTATTTATATCGCTTGTAGGCGGTAGCTTTAGTGATGCCACGCATAGAGCAGCCGAGCGCGGCGAGCGGCAGCGCGCTGGTGCCCGCCAGCTCCGCCGCGCCCGCCACCAGCGCCGCGCCGCTGTTGGCACCCGCTACACCGTTACCAGGTATTATTAAGTAATATAGGCTGTAGACATAATAATAATTTTCCAAATTTTATTAATGAATCGGAAATGTACAAAAAAGGCCATACCTTCAACTTCGACTAACTTCTGTGGTCTACGAGTAATAAATTTATCCCATCCCAATATACCGTAAATCTCAATAAATACTAAATTAATATAGTAATATTATTAAATTAAATTAACATATTAATAAAGTAAATTACACATTTGATAGGATGTTCTTTACTTTATATTACACTGACTTTTGGTAAAGTGCCCTCGTTCACAGTGAACACTAATGTGTTAATTACTTTCATTCAACTATTATTCAAAATTTCAAATTATAAATATCAAATTATTTAAGACAAGTGCAGGTAAAACTTGCGTTGACGCTTAGTACTACATACTTTGCATATGCTTAACAGTAATATTTAATAATCATTCAGGTATCAAACAAGGTTGCGCCACGTCGGTTTGGTTGTTGAATTTGTACGTGTCGTAATAGTTTTATCATACAATATAACTTTTATATGTATGAACCGATTAAAATAAAACAAACTTTAAATGTTAAGGGAAGTTTGGAAGCTTACCGTAATAAAATCGTGAAAACTGCATTTGAATGTGACTGTGATGTCCCCAGGAGTGGTGGGCGTGAGCACGTCGCACGCGCCTCTGGTGAGCACGTCGCACGCGGCGGCGGGCGTCACCACCACGCACGCGGCACCCGGCGTGTCCACGTCGCACGCGCCGCCGGACGCGCGCCCGCCCAAGCGCCGCTTGCAGCAGCGTCCCCTGGCGGCTAAGCGCACTCGAGTACAGGTACAGTAGATTTTAGTTCAATTCATACTGTGATAAAACAGTACTTTCTCGAAAAAACTAGAAATATAACATTTTTTGTATGTTTGTACTAGGAATATAACATTATTTGTATGTTTGTACACGCAGGTATGATAAAGCGCAACGTTGAGGTTCGCTACCCAACAAACAATGTCTCCAAATCTTCACTAGGTTCTCTGCATACCTGTTATGGTGGAAAAATCATAAAGCTGATAAAATAAATAATCGTCTTAACAGCTAATGATCTGTATTTTAGATGTCGAACTAAAAGAGCAGTGTTGTCCTATGTGATGGATAGTTTCTTACGTCTATAATAAAAAAAAGCTAAGAGATATAGAATACTTTGTAAAGACTATATAAATTTGGATTTCAATTTCAATGACACGTAAATAAAGTTACGTACGTAAAATTCGGGGTGGCAACTAGTTTCTTTATAAATTTTACTTGTTTAAAAGTGAGTACGTCCAGGTTCGGTTCAAGGCAAACTGCGTAGTGAAATTGTTGGATAGTCGACTGTTATAATTGTACTTTACAAATGAGTACAGTTATGATTAATTTATTTTATTTCATTTTTTATAATTGGTCAGCACTTTTCAAAGAACTCTCTTAAATCAATATTATTTGTTAAGACGAAAGGTCTTGATATATCTGTATGTAGAGCAACAGGATGAGCTATATATTTTAGTAGAGTGCTCTCAAATGACTGTCTGTATTTGTATCGTCGCAAATGTGTTAAATTAATCATATGTAAAATAATTAGTCTTAAGCAAGGTCAGCTTCTGATATGGGACCATTCTGATTGAGAAAATCTCTATAATTATGTAATAGGGTTTCGAACGTTCGGTCGAAGTAGAATACCAAGTACCGACATCATCACGTTGCGACCAAGACGACGAAGGTGTCATCGTAGTAGACTCTGAAGAAGACGACGAAAGATGTACTGGCACAATGTATCGGGTATGGCAACTTATTTAATATGTGTATATGTTTTAAATAATGTGTATTTGTATACATCTCTAATAAATAATTAATGCTTTAAAATTGTTAAAGGAAGGAGAAGAGGATGAGGAAGATATGGAAGAAGAACAAGAGGTTGAAGCTGGTGAAGAGGAGGAAGAGGTAGAAGGTGATGATGGAGAGAATGGGGCACGACAGGTAGACTACTATTTTTATACAATATAGTGATGAATATAGCTGGTAGATAATACTCTTACTATTAACTTAGACTTAATCATTTAAGCTTAAAATTCCATAGGTGCTTGTAGCCTTCAATACTGGCAATTTCTAAACTACCTTGCTAATTGTAAACTATAATTTAGCTTAATTATTAGATTATTTATTTTCAGTTTCAACCTGTGTTTTTTATTTGAATCTAAAATGACTTTGATGCCATCATTAAAGTCATTGATGGATGATGGTGGAATTATTTCCATTGCCCTACTGCTGGGTCTGGTCCCTGTTTCGAGTTCAGGTGAAAAGTGGAGAACTCTTGACTAGAATATCTCTGCCTCCCCTACCGTTAGAGAAATATTGTTAACCCTAAAAATATAAATACCCTAATAAAAAGTTTCAGCGTTAACAATTTAAGTATTTGCACTCTGTTAACAGGAGTCACCCGCGCAGAGCCCGGAGGCGGGCGGCGAGAGCGCGGAGGCGCGCGGCGAGCCCGACAGCGAGCCCGCGCCTCACCAGCAGATAGAGGCCATCAGTAGCGGCACTGAGGGTTTTTAAAATATATTTTACTTTTATTTCTTAAGTGTGAAATTATATAATTAATTGTAGAAGACGAGAGCATTTTTTTATCCTACATTCCGACCTTATAAACGACTAGTTGGTGTTCGCTACTTGAACTTTATGGATTTTTAGCATGTAATGTTATATATCATTGGTGCTGTGTTCTCTGCTATATTCTTTTCAAAATAAATACTTATTATTAGTAGCTTAATCGTATATTCTTATTGTATTTATTTAATTTATGCCTCTCAGCTAGCGGAGCTCTATCGATAGGTGGGAATGGTGGAGATGATGGCGATGATAGCATTGTTCCATCTACTCCTACTCTTTATGTGCCGAGACGAAATGACGGGTAAGCCTTTTGTTATACAATTTCAAATAGCTTTTATGACTAAAATATAGTACTACTTGGACTGGCCACAACTCTTTGTTAAACATGCATAAAGTTACAATATGTTGTAAAAATAAAAATAAATAAAGACTGGCCTGTAAGATTTGTATATCACACATGACAAATTGGTGTGCGAGCTCGAGGAATCTCTTTCTGGTTGGTTAACATTCGATGGTTTAGTGACACTGTGTCTGTGATTGGTTATAATGCGAAAATGAGGTGGTGGTGGTGCGAAAATGAGGAGGTGGCTTCAACGGTACTGAAGTCTGAGTTTATGGTGCTGGTTTATAGGAACCGGAACTGACGTGCCCAGTCTAAAAACTTGTTAAGATTATTAAGGGCAAGGCTGCTTCTACAAATATCTGATAAGTTTTACTTAAAAAAAATATAAAAGAAATTAATGAAGGTGTTCTCTAATTCTGACCTATCGTAATTCTGACCTATCAGAGTCGAAGCTTAGTAACCTCTTTAGTTTTATATCTAAAACCAAATGCTTTTTCTATTTTGCGATTTATATTCTTTATAGAAAATAATATTTAAATTTATATTATTTAAATAAGGTACAAAATATAGATTTAATAATAATAATATAAAAAATTATAACATACTAACTTAATAATATTTTTTTTTTATAAAACGTTTCACGATTTTGGTAAATTATTTATGTCAATAGATTGAATAAAAGACGTATTCCGTATACGACTTTGATGTTCTTATTTGGATTTGATATTTTACCGCTAGATGGCACTGTGTTAACTATAAGATATTTGCTGAGTAATAGAACTACGTAAACTAACTCTTCGCCCCTGACAGGTTCGGAGAAGCAGTGGTGTCGCCGGTGGGTGGCGCGGGCGCGGGCGGGGGCGGCGGCGCAGGCGGCGGCGCGGAGGCGGCGACGGCGCGCTTCACGTTCGCAGAGGCGGGCGGCGCGGCGTCGCACCACGACACGCACGCCGACCTCGCCGCCGCTCTGCCGCCGCCGCACGCCGCACCGCCGCCGCCTCAACATACCAGTGAGCTTGCTTTGACTATTTTAATCGTCATTTAAACGGAAATCCACATTTGTCTATCCGTGACGGCGGACTACTGCAAAGTGTTCGAATTTTCGTGATTATTATGTTACTTATTCAGAATGTTTTAAATCGCAAAAATTTAATATCTTATTAAGATTGATTTTTAGATTTATCTTTTGCATTAAAGTTCTATTTAAAAAGAACTAAAATATTAATAATAAAATAATAGTCATAAAAAATGTTTGTTCTCACAAAACTGCTCTGAAAATTAATTTTTGTAAATGATGTACTGGTAAATAATTTTTTTTTCTCTTATATCATACAACTGATAATAATGTATGTAAGAAGAAAACTATATTACTATTTTTATACTTGTTAACGCAGGAACTGAAGGTGAATCACGTGAATGGGAGGAATCGCGAGGTGAAGAAGAAGCAGCCGCTGTCAGTTCTCAAGGTAGCGAGCCATCATCTCCTCAACAGGTAAAATATTAAAATTTCTAATATTTCATACATTATTTTTTAATTTCGAGCTGTATCCCCCAATTTCCAGACAATGCGGGTTGATTGGCGGACCTCAACGCCACACTTTGTATTCTGATCAGAGAGAGAGAAAATAAAAATTACTCACAACCATCACGTTAATTGTCAGATGCCGTGTGACAACTTGCGCCATTATTTTTAATTTTGAGAATTAATCTCAGAAAATTGTAGTAGCGTAGTAATTGTGTAAAATTGTAGCAGAAAATTTAAGTATTGCCTTATGCAAATAGTTTTTACTATATTATTTGTATTATAGGTAGCGGAAGAGGGGCGAGAGGCAGAAGCTAGTGCAGCGCCGCGTCGCGCCGCTCCTTCGCCTTCCCCTCACCAGCGCTGGATGCGCGCCGCTGGTATAGAAATATCTGTACTATAATAAAACAGTAAAAGAATTGTCTGTACATTTAATATTTTTGCGAAAATACTATGTAGGGGATGATAAAAAGGATCTATGATTTTTATGTCTGTTTGTACATGTACATTTTTACTGTTCGGATTTGAACACAACTTTTGTATTGTATAGCTGTTAGTTCTGGGTAGGATTTAGGCTAGAATTTATTTTGAAGAATGGCACACCTGATGTGGAACCTTATTAGTCCAAATCTAAACTACAAAAAATAAGATCTTTATTTATTTATTGAATAATTTCTAATTTTGTTTTTGCACTTATGTAACATAATGTACTTATAACAAGGGTTTTTTGGTTTCTTCTATAAACAGTATATCATTTATAACTCAATAAGTATAGTTATTAGTCATATTACTTTTTCATTTAAATTTGCTTGAAAAATCAAATGTCATTTTTATTCATTCAGTTAATAATAAATAATAAATCATATTTAATATATAAATCATAGATTTCGAAATTTAAGGGATTTCTTTAAATCCGTTCTAATTTTAATTTATTAGTCAGAATTTACATATTAAATACAATTTCTTGTTGTGTTCATACATACATGTCGTGCTAGCATCGTAGAGTTGAGGATTTCGAGATATCATATAGTATTATCATAGTATTTATAAATTCACACCTGATTTTGACCATATTATTGAATTTTGATTCATCATCCACGTTTGCTCATATAGTAAAAAATATACTAAATTATATACAATGCACAATGTCTGAAGACGAAAGTCTTCACCACCAGTGCGTCCTACCTATCATGACTTACGGTGCTGTAACGTGGACACTAACAGTCGGTCTAGTACACACATTTAAAGTGGCCCAACGTGCTATGGAGCGAGCTATGCTCGGAGTCTCTTTAAAGCATAAAATCCGAAACGAGGTTATCCGAGAAACAACCAGAGTTACCGACATCGCTCGCAGGATTAGTACGTTGAAGTGGGAGTGGGTTGGACACGTCTGTCGAAGAACCGATGGCCGTTGGAGCAGACGAGTTCTAGAGTGGAGACCGCGAATTGGCAAACGGAGTGTAGGGCGTCCTCCAGCTCGACAGACCGACGCCTTAAAAAAGTGACGGCTCTAACTGGATGCGGAAGGCGTAGGACCGGGATCTCTGGCGCACCCTGGTGGAGGCCTATGTCCAGCAGTGGACAAAAATGGGCTTATTTAATAATACAATGCACATTTAATT
This sequence comes from Dione juno, assembly GCA_037127375.1. Lineage (NCBI taxonomy): Eukaryota > Metazoa > Arthropoda > Insecta > Lepidoptera > Nymphalidae > Dione > Dione juno. Next base: position 3,180,074 of record JAXRJS010000052.1, read on the forward strand.
ATATATAATGACAATGTATTTTGTCCAAATTACTATTAATCTCTATCTATAGAATCAATTAAATTAAAAATATCGAAAATTGATTTTTAAGTATTTTAAAAATAGTTTTTATAATATTATTTGATGGAATTATTGTAAATAATTAATATTATATTCTTGTTATAACATATACTTCTTTTATAAACTTAAAATTAAATGAAGATTAAGATGAGTTTTACTTAAAATAGTAACATCATGTTTTGATTAGCACACGATTTTTGAAGAAACGAATTATTATTTTTTATTTAGTAACAATATATTAGAGTTTTAACTTTATTACTAACGGCTGCCATGTTGAAATGGACAAGGAAAGCCTTTACTGGTAGGTAATGTAAATTACTATTTGGTCAAATAAGATTTGATTAAGTACTTAAACGTTTACTTAATTACATGTATCATAAATCAATATGTTATAACTGCTCTGGTTACACGGACATTATAGTCAATTCTACGATGTAGGCACGACATGTATGTGGTGTATTTTATGTGATAAATACACATTCCATTCTAGAAATAGATAAATATCCTGTTCATGTAAAAACTTGCTAATTCCTAGCTGCTGAAATTAACAAATTCTACATAGGATTTTGGAATTGTTAACAAACGATCAGATGTTACATAAACCAACATGCCACCACTTTGTTTATGTATAACATAATAAATATTTTATGATTTTTGAAGTCTTGAACACTCTTGTGTGATGTATCGCAGTTATGACATCCCATAAGACTGTGTGTATTAGCACTTCTAGTACATATCGAATGATAGCCTTGCATTAGTTGAAATAACAAAACGAAAATAGAGGTTTTTTTTACTATACATAGGTCTTTGTAGTGTTGAAATCATTATTAAAGTAGAAATTACATTGTTTTCTTTGCAGATAGCGAGAGTGGCGCTCGCGGTCGAGGCATGCGCTCCCGAGGACGACCACCGAGAAGGTCGCACAATTACCCTAGGTTTTAAAAGACTAAAATTAAATTCAAATTATTTGTATAAGTGAAACTTTACAGACTGTTCTTTATAATTCACGATGGTATATGGTGGTAATATTATTATAATATTCATAAATATTCCTACTTCTACTTTTAATTATTAATATTTAAGTGTAGACAATTTAAATGTGCTTCAATTTTCCACGACGTACACGCGTCACGGCAGGTGTTTTAAAATATAAATGATTAGAAACTAATTGTGTTGACGTAACAAAATAAATGTAGCATTAGCATTCATGAATATTGAATTGAAGATTAGACTCTCAGTATCTATATATTCCAATTCAATTATTTAGTGTTAAATGAATATTTGATTAGTCATAAGATAAACATTTCCATACTTTTATTATAACAATATTGTCATTGATGTAGAATAAAATAAATAAAACAATTTTAAAGTATATTACCTCATTTTAATATAATGATCACACCCTAAAACTGTAAAGTATATGAGACATTCAACTTGAATTTTCTATATATGCATTGTGATTTGTGAGTCCTCATATCGTACAACTAGAGTAAATGTAACAAAATAAGACGTAAGCATTATCTAATCATAATAATCAGTAATAATACAGTGGAAGGTGAATGCCCTCAGTGGCTTGTCTTTGTCAATATAATACGAAAATAATATTAGTTGATAATGCACTGGACATTATATTTAATAGTTTCCCTTTATCCTGCACCGAATAGCAGCCAGAACCTAAGCAGAAGGACCTAGTGTTAATTTATGGCATGCTGACGGAGGGCGGACAACTACTTCGTTTGTCTCACCGGCTACCCGCGACAGGAATCGAACGCCCAACCGTCAACGTCACAGCACGCCACGATGACTTTGGTGTGCGGTTAACGCGTGCATGCAGATTCAGGTCTCAGTTGCAATGATTAGAGCGGACTATAGTGATAGCAACAGAATAAACGATTCTTCTAGTCTTCAATTTACTTTTATTATTATTATATCATGTTACCTTTTACCTGTGGCTCGCTCCCAACGATCGAATGGAAATAGCGAGTGTTATGTGACACATGTGGACACTTCGAAACTGTTTACGTGATGATATATCTATCGCTTTCCTCTATACAAAAGCTATCCGACATAAAAGCTTGTTTTTTATTCGACCTTTTAGGTCTTGAGACAAATTCATCTGCTTTATAATATTATATTTTGGTTTTCTTCGAGACATTGCACAATCGGGCCGATACCTTCAAAACGTACTGAAAATTCAAAAATTCCAAGTGATTTCAAGGTAACTTTATTATATCAGTTATTTAGAAGACTAACCAGGCTTTCAATTGATAGTACTAAAGTCTCATAATGAACTTTTATTTTTTTGTTTATTCCTTTTATTGTTCCAAAAGTGATTTGAATATCGTGTATTGTCGATGAGCTATGTTGCGTGCAATTGAGAGACTTTACCAAGCCGAATTATTTTAGTGTTATGTAATCGTAGAACTTTCATCCTCAGAAATTAAGTTTGGTCATTCTTTTTCTTCATTGCGTTAGTAGTTTCTAGTAGCTTAGACAAATAAAGTTGCTTACTTAAATTAAAAATATTTGTTGTTTTGTTTAGGTTCAAAGCAATATTAATGTAAGGTGGTTATCTGAAAATATTCTTTACTTCATAGATTATTTAGTAACAAAGTAACAACTAGCGCAGTTCTAAAATATAAAAAAAAACAAAATATTGTCAAATTGGTCTTTTTTCATAATATGTATGTTCGTTCAACATTCTAAACGAACACAAAACATACTGACTTCTGAAAAAAAGGAAGTGGTGTCTAACTTCCACGCCTTGTGATTCAAGGTCATTCTAAAAATATTTTTTATTAATATTGTCTCCTAATTATTTATTATTAAAAATTCTGAGGTGGAAATCAGGCAATTCTGAGGTGGGCGTGCGCAGAGGTGATGATGATGACAATAACTAAGCTTTAACATATATTCAATAATTACCTAATATACTTCATTATGGCCCATGTTTTAAGATTAAAAATTAATTAGATAAGTACCGTATTGAAATAATAATATGGTATTTTTTACGAAAATTGAGTTTAATTCGAAATAAAGATGGGTCTTTGATAACATCCAATATATTTGATAATAACAAAAGTTGTAACTGGCGTAGCTTATTTGATGGCAAAATTGATGGTCTCTTGTCCCACTGTGCGTCGCCTAAATGTAATGATACCCTCCTAGGCAAAGGATTCTAAACAATTTTGGGCGGCTTCAATAATTGCTCGTTGTACTTTGATTATGGTTTTAAAGAAAGGTATTTACCTATTTTCTAGTATGATTGACAGATAAAATTAGGAATTTGAAAGTCTATGTGGTGTGTCTTTAAAATAAATTGTTTAAAATTTAATGGTGGGTAAGAAAATTACCTACAAATTATTTAAAAAAACTGTTATCGTCATTGTCGTCTTAACAATGTAAACTTAGGTTCCTGGTTTGGTGGAAGAATAGATTAGTCTTTATGAGATCTGAGTGAGTCTTTATCTTTAGTCTTTATGAAGAGATAAGTCCACCTTGCTAACTTCTGTTCTATATTTGTATGAAAATGCGATAAAGTATACAATAAAGTACATATATATGCACCTTATAGTAGTAGCATTTTTATGTAAAGCTAAAGTTAAACATAAACCACAAAGATATATCAGATATGTGAGTAATATAATCTCTTGTTCCATATCGTTGATTGCTTAGTGACAAATAATTAAACTCAGAAATAATGTTAAATAAGATTGTATATATGATTTGAAATATAATATTCATTACAATTTATAAAACAAAATTCACATGGTAAAAAAAGACTACTATAAATTCTATTATAGTAGATTTTTACTGTATTTATATTTATTTATTTCTACTTCTCATATAGACAAAAATTACTAACACTGTGCTGTGTAGATCCTCTCTTTATTTAAAACACTAACTCCAATAATATATATAGATACAGTGTAATTTTCACTCCAATAATATATATAGATAGTGTGTAATTTTCAATATAGAATTTGCGTTATTTTTTTCATATTACGTATTAACTAGGTCTAAATCTATCATGTGTCAATCCCCAACTATTAAAATCGATTTTTCTACACCGCATGCGTGAAATTTAATTCAATTTTTGATAACAATATTAGAAAATTTATTTCAAGGTAAATATCGGGCTATTAACAAGAATGTGAACGTGAACATATCTGTTATTTACAAACGTGAATTAATACAATGGAAATCGTTTTATAAAATATAAGTATACGGGAAAAAAAAGTTACGATACAACATACCTATATCTAAGTTACCTGTTGCGACTTGCGATATTGCAAACCTTACTTTAGTATAATTCCACATTTTCGAGGTCATAACGTGACTAGTAATATTTTATTCTCTGATCATTGAAAATGTGTATTAAAGAATATTGCATTAACTGTCCTGAATTTTCTTTTACTAATAAAAGTACCTATAAATTTAACATTTCTACATAGCAATATATATATATATATATATATATATATATATATATATATATATATATATATATATATATATATATATATATATATTTATAAATATATAATGTAAATATATTACCTAAACCTTTATGTAAATATGTCTACATCAGTAGGTACGCACATAATTACCACCATTTTGAAACTGGGTCTACTAAACAATAAAAATACGCCATGTTTTAAATACATTTATTGTTTAATACATAAAATGATACACTCTTAATCAAACAAAGAAAATGAAACCGTGAAATACTTTCGCCCATGAGGGTATGCTTATGATAAGTGAAATTTCTCTATAATTACAACAACATTGTGTACAAAGATAAGAGATGGAATTGCAAATTAAATCAAATATTACCTTTTAAAAATAATACAATAATATTGCTAAGCCTTACTTCTAAGAAGACCATATGGAAAGAGAAGTGCATATGGTATTTTTAGTGAAATTTTATTTTACAAAATCAATAACCATAAACATTTTCATCGGAAAATGCAATATACAGGAAAAAGTCTTCATCATGGTGCTCTTGATATAAGGAGCCCATTGTAGCAGATGTTGGAGGAATAACATTGTTCACGAAAAAGAATAGTGCATCTTCTGGGCGAAGGTGAATTCTTTTTCTGATCAAAAAGTAAAATTGCCCCACAGTCAAATCAGATGGCACCAAATATTTCTTTTTATCGAGATCCCCGAGTCTGGCTTTCGGGGCTTTCTCTACAATCACTGGCACACGATCCGGATATTTTCGACGAATTTTCTCCCCTTCAGTCTTTCTTTTTTCAAATGAATGTTCCTCTTTGTATTGAAATTTCATTTTAGTTTAGTTTACGCTCTGTAATTTGCAAGACGGTGAATCCAAAGCAGATATTGCGACTTGTTTTTTGTTTTTGCGTTATTGTTTTACAATGCAATGACGCAATCAGCTGATATGACAAATAACGACAGACAAAAGAATAAAATAGCATAGATTAAAAACAAAACTATGTAATCTGTTTGCACATGTGTAGAAATATAATTGATTTATTTTATAGAAAATATATTCAAATTTCAATATATTTGAATGGTATATGGAAAGATAATTATTTAATTTACAAATTAATTTATACCATTAAATCGTTTTTACTTGGAATAAGCTTGAATGATCTGTGATGCATTACATTGAATTGTAAAATGTAATGTATAAAATATATCTGCAACAATAGTATCCTTCATATTATGTAATATGAATTGTTAATAATGCTCTTTGTGAAGATGTAGAATAAAGTAAACGTATCATTTAAATTATTATAAATTATCGACCAACTACTATCCGCTTCTAGACGTTTTTTAAAGTCACAATTCCAATTCCTATATGGTAACATTAAATGGGCTTCTTGCATTGCTCATTGAAACAAGTAGAGTAGAAGCGTTCCTTTCGTTTATTATTGTGATTCGCTTTGGTTTTATTATACTTGTAGTGTAACTATTTCAATTTCTTTTTAAATTCATTAAAATAAAATGCGTAAAAGGAAGTCTCTTAAGAAAGCAGACGACGAATCAGATGCTTCGGAACCTGGAGCCGAACCAGAAGAATTTCAAGACTCTGGCGAAGATTGGACGCCGGATGCCGATTCGGTATGTTTGTAGCTACAGAGTATTGGTAATTAAGATTCTGGTATCATAATTTTATCGATAATAATATGAATTTGTATATATTGTCAAAAATGGCGCGTGGTCTGAGGAAAGATTTTTGTGTGTAGCAGCTTTAGGTTAGGTTACAGAGTAAAGCCATAATTTGTATTACGAATTAAATATGTAATATTTGTTTAGCATATTTAATTGTATTTCTAAGTTTTTTAAATTTATTGACATTATTTCAATAACCATTAATTTAATAGCGTAATGCTTATATACAGAATGAACAGCCAACCCGTGGGGGAAGAAAAAGGACTTCAAGAACATCATTAAACAATTCTAAAAAGAAACGTAAAAATTCTTCATCTGAAGAAAGTGAAGGTGAAGCTGAGGAAGATGAAGAAGGAGAAGACGAAGAAGCTGAATTAGATGAAGATGAAGGTTCTGATGATGAGAAGAATGGCTCTGATGGAAATAAGTCGGACTCAAGCCAATCAAAAGATATACCAAAACATTTTCATGTAAGAAAATAATAACATAAAGTATTGCATTTTAATTTGTGAATCCTTCAAAACAGCTTAAATAATTTGTTTTAATTTTCAGTCTGGAAACTTTGTTTTGTTAAAATCTGATGTGAAATGGGATGGAGACACAGTTATTTCAAAGTTGGATGAACTAAATCTGTGGAAGATTGATGGAAAAGCTTTACTACAGAAATTCATTCCTATGGAATCAAATGGAAAAATTTTACACAAATGCACATGTGTGGTATGTATTTAAAAACTTTTAAATTATAAAATTTCCAAGCATTCCAATTTACAATATTTAAAAAATATATATTTTTTGTTTACAGTACTCTGGATGGAATGTTGACAATCGTGACAATTATTACCCTATTACTGAAATATTGGATAGAAATCCACGTACAGATTCTAAAGAAATATGTGTAGCTTTAGATCTTAATGATCTTATTAAAGTAAGAGACAAGTAACATGTGGAGATTTTTACTTAATTCAATTAGATAAGTCTTAAACAAATGTATCAAATTAAATCTTCTTTTGGCACTTCATTCCAGTTTACTTTTGTGTAATACATTTTTTAAAAATGAAATTAAACGTTCAATAAAGTAGCTGCATTGTTTTTAATTGCAATTTATCAAATAGTGTAATCCCAAACTTGTTGTAAATCTGTACTAATATTAAATATCATGATTAGTTATAGTGATTTAGAATACTGTCAATAACTTATATTATTTTTTAAACTTCAGTCTTTACTGAGCCTGTCTACAACATGTTTTAATTTTAGTCATTTTTAGAATATATTTTAGGAGGCTGCTAGCAGAATCATTTTATATTTTGATAGGTAGTAAGAGGTTGGTTGGTTGCTTGGATAATGAAAGAGACTGCTAATGACGTTTTAATGAAAACCCATATGGGTTGTAAGTCTGAGATGATGCTGAGCTCCTTGTAACTAAAATTATATATGTAGATGTTAACAAATTAAGAGAAATTATAAGTTATTGTCTGGCAATATAAATTATTGTCTGGCAGTAGAAAGCAGATCATCTCCCTTAGTAATTACATTTTAGAATGCCTGATTTCTGTCTTGGGCCTGGGTGAACGATATATGATGATAAGGACGGCATTAAGGTATCAATTATACATGTGTAGAAACAGGTGCCAAAGTAATAAAATGGCTTAAAGATAAAAAGAATAATCTAGACTATATACTGACTTTTGTTGCTTAAACACCAATTGAGAAGTAATGTGGATAAATTAAGAGAGAAAATGAAAAATATGTAATTTATTTTATCTATTTTCTAGTTTGTCTCTTACACATTAGTCCCAGTAACTACTGGATGGACTTGGATATAACTTTTTATTGTAAAGATCTAAAGTGTAAGTGTTCTATAAGGAACAATAATGGATTTTATACCAGCCCACTATATATGGAACTATACATATACATTTATATTATGTGTTAATAAAACAACAGCTAAGAGAAATGGGGGGAAATGGCGCTATAGCAACTGTTGTTTAGCGAGACGGCTTTTTGCGTTGACATACCAAAATTAACAAAAAACTTTAAATCCTAATTCGTGAGTTGAATAACATATACAATATACAAGCAGAGTTAAAGAAATAGTAAGTGGTGCTTTAGCAAAAGTCTGTAGGTAGTTTTTACTGACATAAATAAATATTTATGTCAGTAAAAACTACCTACAGACTTCTAAATAGAACATCAAATAAGAAATAAACAATACTTAAAAATATCGAAATGGCCCTTCAATAAAATGTTTAGTGTGATGGGCTTTTAGCTGACAAATCAAAAATCAACACTGTTCCAAAGTTGGGTTTCGCATGAGCTTACCCGATTGCCACATCATTGCATAAACATGCCATACTATATTAACTTCTACTACTACAATAACAAAGAGTAAAGTAATATATGTTGCAAATGTATGTAAGTAAAATTCGTCCATTTTTTGGCGAAAATATTTGACTAGTAGCGACATCTACAAATTGAATCTGAATTAATACATTGACAGTATACATCTACATAGACAATGCTTTTGTTTGTATTGGTCCCGGGGCCCGACAATATCTCTAACAAGGTTCTGAAGAATCTTTCGAATCAATTCGTAACTTTGTTGGTGCTAATTTTCAACGCTTTTCTAGCAGGATGCTCCTTCCCTAAAGGGTGGAAGGAAACTATAGCGAATAAAAATTCTCTAATTACATTCCTATCAGTCTCATTAACTGCTAATGGAAAGTATACGAGAGAATCGTCTTCATTAGATTAATAGAAATAGTAGCGACGACAAAACTTCGGATTCCGACCACGTCACTTGGCCATGCATCAAGTTCACCGGTTATCAAGCTCCGCCGTATGGCAACCTCGAGAGTACCTGTCGAACAGTATTTTCCGTTACCGTATAGAAGGCTCTCGTTGACACCTCTCGTACGCGCCGGAGTCCCGCAAGGCTCCACAGTCACTCCTCCCTTCTAAACCTACTGTACAATAGCGATATCTATAAGGTAAACCCCTGGGAACGTCAAGTTAAATATTTAGGCGTCATTTCAAATTCTAGACTCGGGGGGGGGGGGGGGGGAAAGGAACCCCCATTACGAATCTGTATCAGGCTGTATCACCTAAGCGGAGTAAAATGTCTCCCTAGTTCCTTCCTTCCCCTTCCGACTCACGTGTCACTCAGTAACTATGTTACCAGAATAGAAAATGATTTTATTTAATTATTTTAGATTTCAATAAAAGCTGGTGTTTCAAAAGATTTAAAACCCCTACTATGGTAGTGTCATCCCCCTTATTATAAAAACGCTCCGCTGAGCAGAAAGCAATTAAGGTTACGCCACCGTACCAAACCGATATATTCCGATCAATAAATTTTTTTATTGATTAATATATATCTTGTATCATACCGTCCGTACATTATAGCTAGACTACTTACCTTTATAAATTTGAATTATAGCTTAAAAATATTTGAATTGGTAGTCTGTACTGTGAGTACTGACTACTGAGTAGTGTCAACTGACATTTGTCAAAGAACAAATTCATCATGAATGTTAAATATTTTGCAAACAAAACAATTTTACAAAATAAATACTAGTAAACAAAATTTTACGACAAATTTATAGCATCCGTTACTTATTTGATATAAAGCGAATTATCATTTATAATAAATAGTTAGGTATATTGCAGAAATTTAAATCGACTAGAAAACAAAAATTCCACATAACTAGAAAGTATATATGTATATATAAGTACCATATTTGATATAATGGATAAAAGTAATTTAGGTAAAAAACTCTTTAAATTGCTATCTTACTTTTAAATTATCATTATAACTATACTTCTAACTTCACTATTATTATTTTGTTATTTTTAGATGTGTTAATTTTATATATTAAGAGTATTTCAGAACAAGATTGTGCCATTTGTTTACAAAAGTATCATCACCCAACACAACTGCCTTGTGGACATGTTTTTTGTTTTTTATGTGTAAAGGTGAGTTTAAAATACAAAAGGAATATAACAGAATGCCTCAAAATATTTTATTTAATTTTTTTCACTTTAGGGCATTGCGATTCAGAGTAAAAAATGTGCAATGTGTCGTAAACAAATACCTACTGATTACTTTGATCACCCAGTTTTAATACAAAAAATATCATTAGATGATGCTTGTTTGGAGATGAATACAGCAAAACATCAGTGGTATTATGAAGGACGAAATGGTGAGGACATAACAAATTGTAATAAATTATTGTAATTTCAAAGTGTCAAAGATCTATTATAATAAATATTTTTAAGGTTGGTGGAAATATGATGAGAGAAGTAATATTGATTTGGAAACTGCTTATAGTACAGATGAAACAGAATGTTTGCTTTTGCTGGCAGGAACTATATACTGTGTAGATTTTCAAAACATGATTCAATTTCGACGTAGTGATCCTAGAAGACGGCGTCGTGTAAAAAGGGATGTGCCAACACTACCAGCGAAAGGTACTTTTTTAAGTTTATTATGACTTATTGTTAGATAATCACAAAAAAATATATTTCCAATTTTAATTTTTAAGGTATTGCTGGAATAAAAAAAATGGATCCAGAACCAACTGGGATTCCTGAAGCCACTAGTGATAGTATTACAAATAATGACAACATACTTGACAGAAATAGTACAACTCATCACACTTTGACCACTGAAGTTAATACAGATCATAGAAATGACATTGTTACTCCTATTGAACCCGTTCACTCCATTGAAGAGATAGTAGACAATTTAAGGTATGTAGAGATACCCTTGTGTTTTATTACATAGTGCAGACGGTAGCTTACTTGCTACAATAGTAAATAGTGTGTGTTTATTACACACTCAAGAAAATGATTGTTTAGTATATTTTTAAAAGAACTGTTAAAATGCAATGATTTACATACCAAACATTTTCTTATATTTATGACTATTATACTGACTTATTTAATTTTAGGCAAATGCACATGCATTCAGAAGATTACATTACAAGTTCCAATGAGGATGAAACTCTTGACCAAAGTCATAATTGATAACATTTACTATTATATATGTAACAACATGAATTTGGAACCTGAATATAATTATAAATTTACAATAAAATGTTGTAATTAAATAGAATATTTGAAAACTATTTAAAAATATGAAACCTGTTCATTTTGTCCTAATTTATATTGCTCTTGTCCAACATCAACATTTAATAATGAATGCTAGTAAATTTTTTTTGTAATGTATATTATAAAGACCATAATGTTTACAAATTGTTGTGTGGTAATAGTTTACACCAATGTAGTAAATATTTTAATATATTGTATATGATGTGTTAAATTTAAATATATTAATAACTAGATATGTTGTAGTTTATATTTATTGTACGTTGTATTGTATTTGTCTGGGCTTAAGTTTCAAGACAGACTCTGTTGATAACTTCATATTAATTATAGTATATGCTTTATCAAGTATCCCATTCAACAATGCGTTATGTTAATGTTAATAGTGTTCATAATTTTATATAAAACATAAATAAATTCAATTTGTCTTTTAATTAAACATTACAAAATAAATTATTCATACTTTTAATTGGAACTATTCTAATAATATATTTACTTACTAATGTGGTAATTGTTAGTCCCACTTAGAGTCAATGCCACATATTTCTCAAGCATACATTTATAAAATATTGTAATCTCTAATAATAAGAAAACCCAGATGCAAGTAAAATTCTAATTGATTCATACCTTTATCAATAGTAAACTACAAATAATGTTACAAAAGAATGATTAATTACTATAGTAAATACTCAATTCCATTAATTAAAAGACTTCAGATTTCATACCATTTATTGTATTTGTATTAACTTATTAAATATATTTCTACGTAAACTATTATAGATATAAAAAAAATTACCAGGGTCTTAATTTACTCTGACTAGCATGAGTTAGTATGTAAGTATTTAGAGGTTTTGCTTTCATAGCCATTTGCTTATGACGAGGATGTTCAGGACATATAACATACACTCTCTCTTCTCTGCAAACAAAATAGCAAGATTTGCACCGTCTTCTAACGCGCCCTTTTACTTTGAAACCGCATACTGGATTAATGGTTGGAAGAAAAGTTGGTAAAATTCTTTCTGTGTTTTTTTGGAATATGGTAAAATTCGCCGTCAAAATATCTAAGTTTCGTTTCGGAATTTGCATCCCTATAACTGTTTTTGCCACTGAAATAATACGCTGCATAATCTCTGTAACAAAGTATTTTATTATTAGAACTAGTACTAAATTAAAAATTTAAGGTTATACTACTTTTAAAAACATAATTTTATTTAACATAGTCATAATATATTTTTTGAAATGAAATATTACACCTAATACATACCTAATGAAATGGGAAAATTTCTTTATATTCCAAGTTTTATGAATAATTATTATTTAACTGATCCGATATTTATTATCAATTGACATCGATGTCTACTCGATGTGTGCCAACGAAACAACGCGTGTTTCGATAAAAACTATCGAATCGATTAATGTTTTTTAAAAATCGACACGTGCTACATTTTGAAGTGAAACTTCTTTACGCATTTAGCATGAGGATGAAATTTTTACAGATGAAACGTAATAATGTGACACGAACGATGTGGTACGTTTTTGCAGTGGCGAAGTGTCCACTTAACACGATTCCCATTAGGTTACCTTTTGTAAACTTTATACATATGAAATAGCAATTAATTTTTAACTAAAACCTAAATAATAATAATAATAATTGGTATTCAAACATGGATCATTTTTGAATACCAATTATTATTATTATACCAATTATTACTTTTGATGGACTAATTAAAGTTAGTTTTAAAATGTTATACGTCTTGCCATTGTCACTTGCAATCACATGCTATTCTTTGAATTTCGCGAATTTATATCTTATCGAATTGCTTTTCTTTCGAAAATTCTTTGAATTTTTCAAATATGTACATAAATTAAAATGATTGTAATGCAAATACAATCTGTAAGCAGACTCTTTTCTTACATTACAGTGTAAAAAACACAATATCCACTTCCCATTTGAACTTAATAATCCAAATGATTCCAATTTTCAATACTATTTGTTCTTTCATCGCCATTCTTTGGGTGGAACAGACAAATGTACATTCTACTTTATATCACTAACATAATAAAATAAAAATAAAATAAGCCTTTATTGCTGTAACTTATATAACATGCATCGTTAAATTGTAAGTATATAAAGTAAGTATGTAAAATATCTCAAGTTTTGTTAGTTGTATTATTAACTGTTTTTCCTTTTACAGCTTGTTTTTCGACAAAGTCCTCCTCTAAAGCTTTCCATTTCGTTCTTTGTTTTGCAACACTTGTCCATTGCGGGCCAGCAACTTTTTTGATATCATCTTCCCAGCGTTTATACTGTTTTCCTTGACTTCTTTTGCTGTCACGTGGGTACCACTCCGTCACTATTCTGGTCCACTTCTCTTTTTCTTCCCTTATCATGTGCCCGGTCCATCTCCATTTAAGATGTTTATAGACCGTATATATATTTTTAAATTTAGTTTTACTTTTTATATTTTGTAGTCTTACTTTGTCTCTTCGTTTGACTCCAAGAACGCTTCTTTCCATTCCGTTTTGACAAACTTGTAGTTGTTTAAGTTGCCGTTCAGTAAGCGCCCATGTTTGGCATCCGTACGATAAGCATGGGAGAATACAGGTGTTGTATACTTTTCTTTTCTCTTTCATGGGCATATCATTGTTTTTCATAACCTCGCTCAGGAACCAAAAACGTTTCCAGCTGTTTGATGTTCTTCTATCTAATTCTTTTTGCATTGTCTTCTGTGGATATTAGTTGGCCCAAATATATGTACTCGTGAACATACTCTATTTGACCACCATCCACCTTTATATCTTTTTTGATTGAGTTTGTCATTACCTTTGTTTTTGAAGTATTCATTGATAGACCGACCTTGGCACTTTCCTTTGATAGTTGCTGTAGCATGTTTTGCAAATGATCTGGATTCTCAGAAAAGATGACAATGTCGTCAGCAAAATGTAGATGGTTAAGTTTCTCACCATTGATGTTGAGTCCATATTTATCCCAGTTTAGGTTTCTAAAGACCCTTTCTAGAACCGCAGAGAATAGTTTCGGCGAGATGGGATCACCTTGTCTGACACCCCTTTCAATAGGAAAAACTTCTCCTGTTCTTCCCAGTTTGACTTATATTGATGTATTTAGTCTCAACTGCCTGCATTTCAAGTGCTCTCCAGATACTGTTGTGGTCTAGTGAGTCAAAAGCTTTATTAAAATCCACAAACCCTATGTTCTATATTATAGTAGACTTTGTTGTATTCTTTATACTTTTGAAGGACTTGTCTCAGTACATGTATGTGGTCAATTGTGGAAAACTTACTCCGAAAACCAGCCTGTTCTTTGGGTTGATTCTCATCTAGTGTGACCGCTATTCTTGATAGTATTATTTTTGAAAATATCTGTTGACAAATATATGTTTGACATAAGACTTATAGGTCTGTAGTTACTCATGTCTCCTTTATATCCTTTTTTATGTAACATAGATAATGTTTAAAATAAAAATAATATAAAAAAGGGAGACCTGGATACGTAGGGCATTCAGGGAGAAGGGGATCGAAAAAGTGTCCGTAGCAGGTAGAGCGCGACCTTCGCGGCGTTAACAGCTGTATTTACAGCCACCTGTCGATAGCCACTTCCATGTAGCTAGCTTCACTAATCCAAGGGACCCGCTGGACCTGAAGAACTATCGGAGGAGGCTTTCTGTGACCACCAGTCCACCGGTCAGTGATAGTGCTTGGAAATGTTCAGGCTTGGAAATGTCCAGGCAGCCAATCCGGCAGCAGATGGATTACCCTCAGGAACTAAACGGGTTGAAGGATTCTGTGAATAGCGCAATGTCATCTGCATAAAGAGCCAACGTTATGTCCTGGTGGACTAGAACATCGTCTATACATCAACAGGGAGTACAGGATGGTGGACAACGTGCTGCCCTGCAGAACGCTCACTAAAATAAGATGGCTGCGAGGGTCTTTCCACCCCCACACAGAAGGTACTGCCAAGGAGGAAATCGGCCAGGATCTGCGCCCTGTGATGCCTGCGCGGAGCAGCTTGTACATGAGTCCCGGATGCCAGACACGGTCAAATGCTCTGGCGACATCCGAAACGGCAGCTGCAGCATTTTCTTTTCTTTTGGCGGCGGAGGAGGCAAAGTGAAGCACTCTAGCTACGGAAACTAAACTGTTCGGGGTGCGGTTGAAGGTGCGCCGTAACGAGAGGAAGAAGTAATTTCTCGAACTGTTTGGAAAGTGAGCTCAGGACTGTTATCGGCAGCTCTCTGGTCCTTTTGGGTACTTTTTTTGGCTTCGGTAACATGATAACCAGACCCTGTTTCCATGCTTGGGGAAAGTATCCCAGGTGAAGAATGGTCTGGTCAGTGCAGCTACTGCTGTAAAAGGCAGGCGACGGAGCGCTCCATTTGTGATTCCATCTTTTCATGGAACCTTTCTCGTCTTCAGAGTCCCAATGACCTTTCTCACCGCGTTGAGGGAGAAGAATGGTGGCGAACTTAGTTATCTGGACACTATCTTTTCTAGTCATTGGTGGAGTTCTCGACGTAGACTGGGGTTTAGTTTAAGTTGAGACTCGAAATAATCATCCAAAATAGCGGTTCTTTCGGTGGCGTCATACCTTAGAGAGCCGTCGGGGTGATAAAGTGGTCTCATTTGTGGTCCTTTATTTGTCAGCTGACGACAAAGACGATTCAAGGAAGACTGGTCCTCACTAACCTTCCTAATCCGGAAGTACCACTTGTCGGCGGCAGTCGCTTTCAGATCAGCACGGATGATGATAATGAGGTTATTCAGCCTCGTTCTAGTCTCTGGCTTACGGGTCTTTTGCCGCATTTCGCGCTTTTTCATAACGGTTCCAGCGTATCAGTCCTCTTGACGGAGGGCCGTGTATTAGGGCTAGTCTCATCGCATTTCAAAACGACTAAATTACTTACTCATCGCTAGATGTCACTTTAATCATTTTAAATCAAATTGCAGTTATTAAAGTGGCACCTGAATTGGATGGTTTTATAGATTCCATTAGCTTTCATCGATATATTAACCGATCTAATCAATATTTTTTTAGGTGTACTCAGATTTACTCAAAATATAATATGTACATGTGTCGTATATAAATATTTTTACATTTTCCTTTCGAAATACTTTAATAATACTAAATATTGAACACTTTAACACGTATTTAAAGGAAAAGGAACTTCTATAAAAATCAGTTCAACCGTCCTGGAGATTAATCCGGACAAACGGAAAGACAGACAAACAGACTTAAAATTTAAAAATGTCTTTTTATGTTTCAGTAATGTGTTAATAACTATATGCACTTGAAAAGATACAGTCATTTTGAAATCACAAATAGACCATTCAATTTTTTTTAAAAGATATATGATAATAAAATACAAATGTGAATTTGACTCCGCTTAATTTCATGGCATATTCTCATTTCTCATTGACATATATGTATATAATTTTTTCATGTTTTATTTGTAAATTTAACAACGTTGTTAATGGACTTCAAAACATTGAAATAAAATTAGCTAATTTAATTTATAAATTAAACGTTAAAGCCGTTGTTACATTATTAAATGTGGCATACATCAGAAAATGCATTAACTACTACAATTAAATAAATCGCCAAATTCAGCATGTCATTACATTAATAAGACTGATTTATAAAATCTTAATTAAATCATCGTCATTTCCAGTCTAATAGAATTTTACATATATATACATAGGAATAATATTCTTAACAACAAGGACAACACAGAACATTAAAAACTAGCATTTATAATTAACCTATACTTACAAATATTTTAGAGAAATAAGCGAATAAATGGATTAAAATTTTATTCAACTCGATTTTCATAAAGTGTCAAACAACCAATGAAGCTATACTTAACATAGAAAGGTTTAATTGCCGAATACAAAGTTACATAGCAAGCAACAATGCTGCGTTATTTTCTAAGTAAGTAGAATATATATTAAACGGAGATATACTACCAGTAATAATTATAAATGTAGACTAAAAATAAACGTGCATAAGATGTGACATTTTATTTTTCATTTGTCATAAATTTTATTCCTGTGAATAAAATAATAATAATTGGAACAAAGTTCCTTCTCTTATCTATATATATATTTATGTTAATCAACTTAATACTGATATCGTTTGCGTGTGTACTAATGAAAATTGACCTTTTGTTACTCAATATATTTTGTTGAAATTTAGAAACTACAGCTCAGTTTCAAGCAAACTTGCGTATCTTGCGTATCGCTAACATGTCTAATACAAATACTGAGCCTAAAATGTGTGAGCACAAAGTTATAAAGACAATCGTTTCATCGCCACATATCTATAAACCAGTTGGACCATACAGGTAGGTAACAATATTGAAAATAAAAAAAAAATTATACCTCATTACACGTTAGGTTTGTTATAATGTCCTGATGAGTATTTAAAAAAATATTGTGAAATGTTAAATTTAGATTGTTAGGAAAAATAATTTGTAAATATTTTTAAAATCTAATTGCTTGGAATACAATGCAATGGCTTGAATCGTAACGTAGTGGCACTGGATCAGACTGGTGTCTGACTAAGATTACTCGGGAAAACAATTCCATTCCCCCGTTTTATTAAGACAAAGTGCGGCGTTGAGTTCCACCACTACACTACAATACATAATTCTGGCGTAATATGCAGAACAGAGTGTCTTGACACCAGGCTTCCTCTGCCTGTCCTCTGTAGGTATATCCACATATATTGTACAGCATGAAGCTGAATTTTAATTTATTGCTTTAACAATAACGATACACAATATACAACTATCACACAGGATTTTTAATTTTTAATTGAAATATGCGTACATCGTAGTTACTGTACTGATATCATATGATGCCCACAAAATAAATAAAGTAAAACTGACTTGGAGCATATACCTGTACAATACATATACATATCTATACAATACCTATATATACATACCTGTACAATATTTTCCTTATTTCAGCCAGGCTATTCTAGCAGACAAAACTCTCTATATATCTGGTGTATTGGGTCTAGACCCTCAGGCCCAAATGGTGGCTGGTGGTGCCGAGGGCCAAGCTCGCCAAGCACTTGATAACATGAAACACATTTTGGAAGCAGGGGGCTCTTCTCTTGACGGTGTAGTAAAAACTACAATTTTACTAGCGAACATGGACGATTTTCAAGCTGTTAATCAAGTTTATGCCAAGTGTAAGTCTTGATTTAACTTTCCCAATCGTTATTGAACCCAGAGAGAGAGATAACCTAATTAATATATAACTAACTACGTTTTCTATGGAAAAGGACAACCAAAATGATGTATGTATTTACAATATATATAGTTTTCATAGTCTACGCCATGATCAATCGGAGAGTTTAGCTTTGGAGGTTAGCTTACGGGCGTGAGATGGAATATATTAATTAACATCTAACAAGTAAGTTGGTTCACATTCCTTTATATTAGTTATTTTTTTAAGCTTAGGTACCCGTATTATTACATAAACCTTATGTACCCGTTATATTTACAAATTCCTTATTACGTTAAGTTATATGTAAATATAAATGTACAACATGTACACATGCCTACAATCCATTAGAAAATCAATACAAGAAATGTCAATCATGTTATTCTAACCTTTTGCATTCGTGTTGTTCATTAAGCAGAAACACATCTATAATTACATCTACATATTGCAAATGTGTTTGTAATTTCTCTTTGACTTTAGTTTTAGGTATTAATTGTATTTATTGATACAATATTTTTTTCCCTTAATTATTCCCAGTATTAATTCCTGTTATTAATTATTCTTAATCAAATTAGTGAAAATGCGATGTCATGCTTAGATGAAAATAAATCTTTAATCAAAATTCTAATTAGTTTGATTATGGCCGAAGATCTTGATTATAGAACTTTTATGTAGATACTTAATAACCACATTTCGTACTTTTAAAATGTGAAGTAACTTGAAATTTAATAACTGTATTTATTTGTATTGTAATAATTTAAGTAGCCGATAGGCAGCAAGTGAAATTAGGCTAACATGGTAATAAAACTGTTTTAGATTTTCCAAGTAACTATCCCGCCCGCGCTACGTATCAAGTTGCCAAGCTGCCTCTCGGCGCGGCTGTCGAGATAGAAGCTGTGGCGCTCAGCGGAGATCTCGTGGTGAGAGAGGCGGGACCTTGTCCTTGTGCCCAGGAGAATTGAAAAAATAAAAGAATTTATTTATATAGAGCTTTCTTTTTAATAAAACTTCTATTAAAATTATTTTATTTTTTTTTATTCTACCTTTAACCTCGGACTACCAAATAGGTAAAAATTATTACTTATTCGTTATGACAATATTTTGCCCTGCTTTTTTTATCCCGACGGCTGAAAATAACATGACCCCATTTCGTCCCATGGGAATCAAGATAGGCAACTGAGGGAATACAGGTAGTAGAAGATTTGAGAAGCTGTTATTAAGTTACGTTATGATGTCATTGGATTATCTGAAGTCTGAAAAGAAGGAAAGGACACGATAATGATAAATTCCGGTAACTTACCATAATAAATTGAGGGCGACCAACAGTTTCTAGCTGGTGTACGGTAGATACGTCGTCCACAAGAAAGGTTTTGTGGACAAGGGTGGCAACAACGTGGCATCCAACGTTAATGTGTAGAATATGGTAGCGTACCGTATGGGGAAACGTTGCGGATAACTTGGAAAGTGGTTTAATTTGGAATTGGTCAGCCAATGATGAATTCTTTCTTCTAGAAATCTCAATAGCGGAAGTGAACCTTGATGAGTCCGGATGGTAAAGCGTCGGCGAAGAGGCAACTATTCAATGGTACCTACAAAGACATTGATCACAGTACCAATACCATTGAAACGGGCAGTCATCTTCAAGTAGCTCGTAAATTGAATATTAGCATTGAGTTGAAGTTGAAGTCTAATTTTAAATCACCGAGATATTTCAACACCAACTTCAAAACCGCTGGGACACCCTTGAGATTTAAACAAGAAGGTGGTGGATACAATCCGAACGTAGGGTCTCAAGTTTTTTATAACACACCGTACCGAAACAACTCTTCGACGAAACACTTTGCCTCATTGACTGACGTGAGATGAAGCTACACGGCTCAAAGAATGTCAATCGTTATATTCGGCTAAATAGGCATAGATCTCTAAGACTTTAATATGTGACCCTTATAGATTTAACAAGAGTCGTATTAAAGAAGTTATTGCGCGTAACCAGGTAACATTATTTCCAATAGGTGTGTAAACCTGAGGGAGATAGAGTTTCTACAGAAAGTTATACGTCACGCAAGCACCGGTTAAAATCTTGAGTAATGATCCCAGACCCTCCGACACTTCACCAAATAGAATATCCCGAACGTCAGCCTGTTTGAGATTATTATGGTTTTTAAACAACTTAAAAACAACAAGGCGTCAGGTAAATACAAAATCACGTCAGAGCGTCTGAGAGCAGGCGACAGGCCGATACTTAAAGTCCTCCAGAATCTTTTCAGTTCTGTCATTCTTGAAGCAAAACATCGAAAGCATAGAGTGAAGGTGAGGTTGTTATTGCACGTTTGACGACTTCCAGCTTCATTGTTACAGAAATAATCTTGAGCGCCTGCAAAATTTGGCCGAAAGAATACGCAATCACGCAATGTCGAGTTCAGCACAAACGGTAGACCATGAAACACCGACGCAATAATAATGCACTTATCCTCCTATAATCCATCTTCCTATAATCCAGTCTTTAACTCCTACATACTTCAAGCACAGATTACTTTTGTGGGTACATTCTCATTGTTTCAATTACCGTTCAAGATATGCCAATGTATTGGTGCCACTATAATGTACAAAGTGCTATAGTGAATCATTCATCAATCACAGTTAAGACGATAAAACTATGGAAATTTAATATCTTTAAATGTATATATATACTCTCCGAGAGTCTGGGCTGCGGGAGTTACAAGAGTTGATTAAATACGAAACGAGTATATCAGGGAAACGTCGACTGCAATGGTGGTATGTGACGAGAAAGGACGAATGTAGCGCTGTAGAAAATGCGCTGGCTATTCCAGACACAAAAAAGGGTAGAGGAAGACCACAGTCCACGTGGTGGACAACCATTGCCAAAGATTTGGCGAGTACAAACCTAGATGTAGGGACAACCCAAGATCATCTCACTTAGTGCCGGAATACGAGGAGGGCCGACCCCAAATAAAGGGAAAAGGCACGGAAGAAGAAGGAGAAGAATTACATAAATAACTGTGATATATATATATATATATATATATATATATATATATATATATATATATATATATATATATATATATATATATATATATATATATATATATATATATATATATATATATATATATATCAGAGGGGACGATTGGTCTTAGGAATTAGGGACTGAGTTGACAACTCAATTGCTTATTTAAATTGAAATCACAAATTACTGATGCTCTCATTTTTAGTGTTTAAATTCAATTAATAAAAACAAAACTGAGGAGGGCTACTTTGGACATTTGTGTGCGTGGAGGCACTCGCCTGTCGTGAACCCGCTTTATTTAGTAATTGATTAATTTAGAAACAAGTTTAGTGAATAAGTGATTACTTTCATATGTGAAGTTTATTAAAAGTGTTTGTGTTAAAAACTGTGGTTTCGTGCTTCTCTTGCATGTATGAATGAATCTATGTAAATAAGTATATGATATTACAACAAAAAAGGAAGCATCCGTCTGGTTTATCTTATACTTCTGCATTATCCAGCAAGTATAGTTTCTTACCTTAGGTTTTTATGCATAAAAAAGGTTTCCTGTAAGAGATCACTTAAAGTGATAAAGCCGCCTATGCATATACTTTGTAAGCATGATTTCATACTAACCTTGTATTATTATTTCAGTGCATTAAAGAGTTTTTTAGTTTGATATGCACATCTTCGTTTTACCGATGATGTAGTACTACTGGCTCACTGAAGACCTTAATATAACGCTCGAAGATGTCAATAGTGTTTCAAAAAGAGCAGGTCTTAAAGTAACATGGAAAAAGCAAAACTTATGTTGAATACCTATTCCGTACCTGTTCCAGTTTAGTCCAACTTCAAGAAAAAGATATCTGGTCGAATCCAGCTGGGATGGGCAGCATTTGGGAAAGTGCATAAAATCACTTCAGTGTCTCAAGACAGTGTGTGTTGCCAGTGGTGACTTGCGGGAGAGAAACGTAGCCGGAAACTGTCTGTATCATAAAAAGACTCAAGGTCACACAGCGGCCAATGGAGAGAGCAATGCTTCTTCTATCTTCTTAAGTGATAGAATCAAATTATGACATCCATAAGATAATGAAAGTATTATTCATGGGATCAATTCCATAAATAACGATGCAATTTCTACATCACGCTGGTAAGATCATTTAATTTGTATCAGTATAATATTTTAAAATACAAAGTTATTTACAGACCATGGATGAAATTGTATTAAAGTATAGAAAAGTCAATTCTATTAATAGAAGATTTTAAAAATATATGGATTGGGTCGATATATGTATCGTTGAGCTATCGGCATTATTAATGCAAGATAACAAAATACCCAGAAAAAAAAATGACTGGACAGAAATTGATGCATTTCGGTAAGTGTTGCCACCGTTTTCTTACAAAAATTTAAAACTAATACAGTCCAAATTACTTTGATTGCTAAATAGAATGAATTAATTTTAATTTTGACATAGTGATGCCATTAAGGTTAGCTTAAAGCCTAAATCAACGTATAGAATAGCTGTTGTCATGGCGTTCAACGAGGTTTCCGTAGGAAAACTTAAAAATAGACGACTCACAAGTTAAGCTAAATTATATAACAAAATTAGTCGAATAAATTTGTTTCTACTTAATATGAACATTATTTAAAAGATTCATGTTTTACTCATTCAATGTTTTTGTGTAACATTAATATTATTTTAAACATGATTAATGTTAAAAATAGAAAGTGGAGTGGACCGCCAAAGAATGGCGGTGTAATTAAAAATAAATAGTGTTCCAATGATTTGGATTATAAATTTCAATTTTGGGAAATGGATTTTGTACTTTTTTACGCTGTAATCTAATAATATCAATAACATATATTTTTTTATATTAGACAGAGTGATGCGAAAAACTCGAAGAATTGCAATATGATGTCGTAGGTATAAAATTTAAAAACGAACGTGATTCACTTTAATTAAGCGGGTGAAGCCGCGAGCGGGTCGCTAGTATATAAATATTTAGTTGTTTATAAGACTACTCTTGTGTTTAAAGAAATAAACAGTCCCATTTATTAACACTGATTCGTTTCTTTATGTATATAATTCTAATTTTTATGGAGTAATAAAGCTTAAGTG
Source organism: Dione juno (assembly GCA_037127375.1). Taxonomy (NCBI): domain Eukaryota; kingdom Metazoa; phylum Arthropoda; class Insecta; order Lepidoptera; family Nymphalidae; genus Dione; species Dione juno. The sequence continues at coordinate 3,203,765 of JAXRJS010000052.1, forward strand.
CGTAGTCTTGCCCCGCATGACAATACTTTTTGAGCAAAAGATATTCCTCAGATTCGATCAAACTGCGCAATAACTGTTTTGACTACATTATCAACTTTTGAAATTCAAATCCATAAATTGAACCGTTTTTATTTGAGTAATTAGTTACAAACAATATTGTTTTCTTGGTTAAAAGGCCTGACTAGCTCCTAATAAAATATTGAAAATCTGTCGCATGTTTGAATTTCACTAATGTTACCTACATTGTTCTGAAGTTTATGGTCAAAAATCAAATCACCTAAATATTTTAAAAATATTATCACTAAAAAATGTCACGTATTTTTTAAAGATTGTATGATGATAAAGCGAGGTTAACGTACAATAAAAGTTATATTTCAAAACTTTGAACCCTACATTTAGTACGTTTCCATTATACATATAGGTTATCGACTACGTTGTGTAGGTAATTTGAGTGATGATAAAATGTGAAGCTTATTGTTATTAAAAAAAAATTGTATCTATATATGTGTGTATATCTAAATATGTATCTTTAGGTATACCTAATTAGTAGATATTAGCAATTTTTGAAAATATAAAATGTACGGTAAATTCAAATACTTACTCATTATATTATGAACATTGGTTTATTGTAAAGATATAAAATGAAGAATTACAGGTTAATTAAGGCTTCAGAAATTAATTAAAAGAAATATTTTAAAAATCCATCTCACTCGTGTATGATAGGGCCCTATGATGAACAGTCAAATAAATTTTATCATATAAATTATGTAACTTGTAAGTAGCATGACTTACAAGAATTATAAACTAGCTATCTATATGTTAGCAATACATCGCGTTTTGTGTGACAACAATGATATGATAGAAGACATCATAAAGATTGATTAAATTCACAAATTCATTGGTTAGATAGTTATAAAATGAGTTGTTACTTGAAACCACCAACATCACTCTTCTAAGATTTAATCATTTTTTTTAACCTAATGCTCTCAGTTGTATCATATTCGTAGATCTAGATGCAAAGACTGTCCCTTGGCTTTTTTGTATAATACTTGCTTACTTTGAAAAATACTTGCTTTAATTAAATTTAGCTCAGTATGATTGTTAGATTGGAGTGAACCTTGACGCGCCCCGAAAGATTTTTTTTTTGGTTAAATTAGTTACTATAGAATAGAATAGCACTAATATTACACATATCGTCACAACGTATAGTATTTAATATCGTCATATATAATTCAATAACAAAGATTCCCCCAGAAGTAGTCTAACCCACAGACATCGCGTTAACAGGCAGACGCTGTCCCACTGCACCGCAATGGTCTAAACTTGTTTTTTATTATAGTCATTTTATGCCCATAATTGGGACTAATTTGTGAAATTTATCCATTGTCGAATTCAAGAGCATCTTGGTGTTCAAATTGTTTCAAGTTAGTATAAGATTTTTCACAATTGACTGTAGAAGTAAGTGATTACAATCACGCAAGTCCACGTCCTAATATTGTAAGGCCTTTGCCCTCAAATTTGTATATTAATAGACTTAAATCTTAACACACTCGATGCGTATTTAACTGATTAATATTCCATTGTAATAAAAGAAAAGTATACACGAATGAGTGTTAATGAAAGAAAATCCTTCATGCTATAAGCAAAATAATTGCGTCAAAGTGGAAGAATGCTTTACACTCGTTTAATTTGAAAAACGCGAAGGGGGTGCGAGGTCAAATGAGTGGGCTACCTCCTCCCATAGCACTCGGCTATGAACGATACAATCTTATAAACCGCGCAGTCGAGTTTAGTTCATGTAGCCTGCTAGTCAAAGCCGTTTTATAGTAGTATTACAACAGGTATTTAATGCACGCATGGCCGACGATTACTAGTCTTCTGCTCACCATGGGCTGCACCAGCAGCGCTCCCAACATGGCTGACATACAGACAAATACAACAGGTATAGTTACAAAGACCCTAAGCCTTTTAGTCGGCGGGTAAATTTTGTTGGTACATATTTGAAATTTTGATACATGCTATTTTTAACCATATTGTTTCCATCGTTTAGACTTAATTGGCGTTTAACGTTCTTTGTTGTTATATTAGTTATACGAAAACGTGAACGTGAATACCTGGGTCGGGGTTGAATGTTTATTTAACAATTGAACGGCAATGCTACGAGTGGATTCAGATGTTTTATTAGGAATCCGTACTAACTGTACGATACTGTACGGTTTATTAATAAAATACACCTACACTAAATGTCATGTCGTACCTAACTAATTTGTATTCATGTTCATGTGTAGGTATAATAAAGCCCTGTAACTTAATTTATGCAAATAAAATAAACTACAAAAATCTTTATACTTATAACTTATTCTAAGTGATAGTTTAATTTCGACGTTGTACCCATATGTACTGCTCACAAGAAATTATAGATTATAGGAAATAAGTTTACCAATCATATGTTTATTTTCAGAAAATGTGGGAGTAAATAGCGATTTAGAAACGATAGATAAAGAACTAAATGAAAACGCTAAAGAAATCATCCCAGAAAATGTATCAAACACGTTTGAAGTGCTTCCTACATGTGATAACTTAGATGAAAATATACAATTAGTTAGGAAAGATTCCTCCAAAACTATTCCAATACAAGAAATCGAAAAGGGTATGTTATATTAAAACTAAAGAGATGTTCTTTTTTTTCTGTGTATGCGAAACTTCTATAAAGATTACAGCGACCGTGCACTTTATTTCTTATCAAAATCACCAATCAATCATAAACCGCGAACTTTTCAATGTCTTAAATTTTAATTGTGTGAAATGTGTAAAATCTCGGTAGAATAATGCATATTACAACTATCACGTAATAAAATAATGTAAATGTTAAATAAGTAATTTGAATAAAAATGTTAGAATAAAAGTAACAAAGAAGCATGAGCTGACATTGGAATATTTACTTATGTATTTAAATATGCAAAACTAAACTCGCCATTAACATTTTTAACTTTAAACTAGCTTTACGTAAGTCTTTTTCTTTTTCTTTGTAACAACATCATCTCTGGTTTTTTTATAGACATTTTCATTATCATATAATATATATTTCTATAGTATATCTAAAATCTATATTAATGTCATAAAGCTGAAGAGTTTGCTTGGTAGAACGCGCATCTCAGGAAGTACTTGTTTAAATGGAAAAAATATTTTTATACCACATGCTCCATTTATCGAGGAAGAATATGTGGATTCTACGGACGTGCATTCTAGCACATAAATAATATTATGTTGATGTAACCCTCTGTAGGTATCTACCATTAGAGTTACCTTGGGCAATGAGAATGTGTCATGTGTGATATACAACTGGTAGTTTTTTCTTCAGATAAAAGTAGTATTTTATAAGAAAATATAAAAACTTTAAATAATAATTTATATTTCAGACGATCGTATTTGTAATATTAACTATGAAAATAAATTTTCTCCACTCTATACGGAGAATAGTGACGAAAAAACTTCTTCTTTGAAAGATATAGTCGATCAAGTAATGTTAGATAATATTTTAGAGGATATACAAAATTCAAGCGTCCAAATATCTAGCGATATTGTCAATGACTCTGTCGTCGACGAAAGCACAATTTCAGACAATGCAGAGGAAATATTGGAAAATAAATATACTGAAAATGAAGACTTAAAAGAAACAGTGTAAGTTTTTTATTTTATTTTTCTTATTACCCGCATTATACAGCAGGCGTGGTCATTGATCCGTCATATGCTGCCATTATCCGTGGATCTTAGAAACATTGCGTATTAGATAACGCCGAACTTATATTAGTGTAACTAGAGCGGTAAAACGGTAATATATAATGCATCGTTCAATGTGACGGTTGTGCTGCCGATCTTTACTCGAGGATAAAATATTTGAATTTGTCCGCTCTGGTAAGACAGTGCGGCGTTGAGTTCCTCGCCAACACGCAATGTCTTCATTATTGCAGAAATCTAAAATGAAGTGTCTTTATACTAATTTCTGTCTACTTTACCTTGATAGCAGTTATATTAAAACTTGCAAATATTAGAACTAACTCGATAACCGCGTTACGACGGTGTCAAGTTTCTAAATTGATGAATGCATTCTACCTCTCATTAAACTAAGTTTTGCACTTTGAATACTTTACCTGGTGGGGTGATGCAAAAACGTACGTTATCGTTTGAGTACAATGTTGTTAATAGATTTATTTTTATAGTCAGAAAGAAGAAATCAATGAAGAATCTGCTAGTCCAAGTCAATCAGAGTGCAGTCGTTCCACTCGATGGGAAGCATTAGCTGATATAGCAGCAGAGTTGCCAGCTTCTCTTGCTGTTGATCCTTTAACTGGACAAATATATTCTCTTACAAAATAATTCTAGTAAAATACAACACTCACAAAATAATAAATTAAACACAAAAAGAAGTACACCTTAACCTGCACTAAGTAGGACTCGTGTTCTTGAAATAGCATAGTTCTACAAGATAATGAAATGACGTTAGCCATAGTATTTTACATTCAGATATGCCATATGTGACTAAAGCAGCTTTTTATATAACATGTTCACTTAATTTATATGCTAATGACAAGAAATGTCTTAAATAACCTTTTGAAATGTTTATTACTTTTGAATTGTACGCATAGTAATAATACTGTAACTGTAACTGTTAAAATATTAAACATTAAAACTACTTTTAAAATATTGAAAATATTGTATAGTAAATAAAATTTACTTTTTCAATAAAGTGTATTATTGTAAATAATAAATTATATAAGGGAACATAATTCAACTTTTTTATTGCATGGAATTTTATGATTCTCTGGTATGGTGGTCTTTACTAATTTGGCTTCGCTAATTTCAAATCTACCCTCCATTATCAATCTTAACTTTAGATTATTCTTAGATAACAGCATTAGTTTTAAAGATACAGCTAATGGCCATATTTTTATACCAGTTACATTTAGCTTTCATAAAATCGAACTGTTCTTGATAACTGAATGAAGACTTTGTTTATTGTTCAGATATTCCTGGTTTGTTGAAGGCAATGGGAGTATAAAAATATAATTCAAATTATGTATGTGGTGTTTATTTATTGATTCCTCTAAACGTAGTCTGAAATATGTACTTATGCACATCGGCAATAAGCTGGGTTCATTACTGATGGCACATTCAACTAAAGTCAAAGAAGAATATGGTACTGTAGCTTCTTATATGACTAAAATCAAGTACAATGAACACAAGTAATGCATATGTGTAGATTTAAAAATGGTGAGTTTTCTTCTCGGACAACAAGAAGGTTATACAAAATATCGTTGTTGTATATGTCTGTGGGACAGCACTGGGTTAGAAAAGGCTGGCCTTGGCCAAGGTTCCAGGTAAACTGAATATGATAAATGAACCACTAGTGCCTAGGGATCGTATAATACTGCCACTTTTACATATTAAGCTAGGGCTAGTAAAACAATTTGTCAAAGCTTTGAACAAGGATGGAGATTGTTTTAAATACATCTTTAAAAAGTTCTTTAATTTTAGTACAGAGAAACTTTAAGATGACATTTTTGATGGTCCACAAATAAGACAATTGATAAAAGATCAAAATTTTAAAAGTCATATATAAGACTAAAATTGAAAAACATGCCTGGAACGAATTCGTTTGGGTTACAAAACAAATTCTGGGATATATAAGAGATGAAAACTATGCAGAGTATGTTAAACGAATGTTGACATACTTCCAGCAGCTTGGTTTTATTATGAGCACCAAAGTACAGTACCTCCACAGCCATTTGGACAGTTTCCCTGAGAATCTTGGTGATTTGAGTGAAGAACAAGAGGAACACTTTCATCAGAACATTCGGACCATGGAGGAGTGGTATTAAGGTCACTGGGATGCTCACACGATGGCGGACTACTGTTGGAGCCTTATAAATATCCCTTGTGAACCTAAAACTTTTTTTTTGAAAACTTGTAGCTGCTTTTGTAATGTTTTTAAAGTAAAAATATGTTTCCTTTTGATATGATTTTTTTATAAATAAATAAATAATAACCGTATTAATATTTCATGCATCAAAAATGCTGTTCCCTTGTGTTATTAAAAAAATTTCACTAAACGTATTAAATGAAATTAAATTAAACCTATAGATTACAATTTTCAATATGTTTTAAATTAAACCTATAAGTAGATTACAATTTTCAATATTTTTAAAATTAAACCTATAGATTACACTTTAACACATCTGTTATCAACTACCGTGGGACCACGGTAGCCAAGCAAAGACGAGCTAAGCGAAGCGTAAATGGGCACTACTTTTTCGCGAAATGCTTCGTTGTTTTCTAGGGCTCAAAAGGATAAAACGGAACCTTCATAGGATTACTAATTTGTCAGTATGTCTGTCTGTCTCAAAATCAAGATGAAATTAATATCAGATATTCTCTAGAAATGCAATAGTGAGCGAGCCTCTATGCTTAATTTACGTGAGTTTTTTCATACAAAATGAGTGCACACGACCGCAAATTTACTTCATTGGCCTAGACTAAGACCAAGAAGTGAAGTGAGAAATTAGAGTATGTCTTCTTCTCTTTCTCTTCTGGGTCCTAAGTAATCCCCCTTTTGGAGTATATAGCATACTACTATTATAGCATAATACAGATAGTCAGTCTTGCAGTAACTCTATTCTTGTCTTATTTAATAAAAAAAAGAAAAAATCACGCTGAAGTTATTGTACCGGTTGTAAATTATTTGACGTTCATAAAATTGTCCGGTTGTATTATTTGACTTTGGCTTCGATTAATTAGTCCCCACTGGGCACTGGTTGACATTGACGCATGACATGACTCCGTCGAGTATAACAAGGTGATACTTCCATAGTAATGCTTTTCTATCTTTTGAAACGCCATCTATTAGTTGAATGCAAAGGCCATTTTCGGGTTTACTACATCAGGTGTTACAGATTCTTGATTTTTATGTTATTGAAAAGTGCTTATCACGTTCAATTACTTTTGTTATGGCAACATTTCATGATTTCTTGTAATTCAGCTGGTCTACTATGGCTAACATCATGTATGCTAGTCTTCAAAATTTATTATAGTCAAGAACCTGCCATGACCTAATAGATATGTGTACAACAAAAAAACGTTTCATTCAAATCCATATGATAGATCCGAAGATGTGCGTGTACAAGCTACAAAGTAACAGACAAACTGACAATAAAATTTAAAAATTATTAATGCATATTCTTCTATTGTCTTAACATCGCTCTGTATCATTTTATCGCAAAAAATATTCATTATTCAGATATATTTTTTTATTGTTTTATTATAATATAAATTACTGAGCTGAAATCTGGCTGTACATTTTAAAGGCGGTATCACTATTTGTCTATAAGTCAATGAATATGAATTCTAAGTGTACCTTACAAGGGTTTAGAGTTGACGCAAACGAAGTTGCAAGCGGCAACTAATATATAATAATAAAACTAATAACACTCTGCTACTGGAGCAAAAGAACTTCAAGAAATATGATCAATATTTCTTTACTATTTAAGTAGATAATATTTATTTTGGGTAGTATACCTTTGTGATTTAATTGTTGCAAATAAATAAATAAATAATTGGAAAGTACTAAAGATGACAGAGTTGTGAGTTAACCTAGTCATTAATATAGGTTTTACTGCTCTTGTTACAGTACATAGGAGACAAATTTAGACAAGAAAGAGTAATACTATTTTAGAAAAAAAGAATGATATACAAATACACAAAATACTGACTTTATAAGTATTAAAAACACAAAAATAAAAGAATCAATACAAAGAACCTTATTTAATACTTTTATACAAAGTATTCTTGACTTTTATCATTGCTATACCATTGTCACTAATTGTACCACCAAACACAACTACACATAGTGCAGAATCATTAATGCTATTCCAAATATTTGAAATCCATTCATCTATTTTCTGCATAACATCTAAATCATTATCAGTGTAATTTAACTTCAAATGACCCATTACTAAGTTATAATCTTTAACTGCATTAGTAATTGAAGTAATCACATCTTCCTCTTCCTCCACAGTATTTAATTTTACTTTTTTTGTTTTACATTTCTTCAACTGTACACTCAAGCTTTCTTTAGCTTGAGTTAAAAATGTATGATAGTCTCCAGTTATATTATCACATCCAACTACCAGGGATGTTTTCTTTCGTTCAATAATGTGATTAAATATAGATAAAGCCAATTGTGGTTGTACAGACATTTTTACAACATTTTCTTTATATTTTTGCCTATTTGTATGGACAGCATCTCCAAATTCTATACTTTTACTAAGCTTTAACTGAACCAACTTCAATGAAGCGAGAGAATCTTCTACAGAGCAATGGCCATTATTCCCACATTGTATGTTTTGATTAAGAAATTCTCTGGCTAATACTTTTAGTTTAGGCTTTTTGGTTCTTTCTCCAGTAAAATTATAAATCAAACTAGTATCTATAACATAAGGATGCATCATTTTTAGAGCATGTAAATCTACATTTAAAGATTGACCAACTAAAATTGCATCAGCAGGCAGAATGTCTCTAAGCTCTTGCTGTACATCTTCCAGTCTTTTACTGACATTTGATAGAATTGATTTGGTAATTCCTGAATATTTTGTTAGATAATCAACTATGTTGTTGTACGGTTTTACAAAAGATTCATATACAGTTTCATATTTTTCATTTACTACTGACACTCTTGTCAGTTCAGAGCCTATATTAGTCATACACATTTCACAATCTAAGCCAAACATTGGTGATGTTGCTGTGACTGGCTTGTATTCATCTTTTGTCATTACATATTCTGTATAAACATTTTTTAATTTTCCTTTTAAAGGCACTGGATAGTTTTCTTCAATTAATTGCCAAGCAGAAAGTATCAACTGAGTTCTAGGAAATTTCTCATCAAGACTAAAGTTCTCTGAATTTTCAGACATCTCATCATTTATAGGAAAAATAGCTTTCATCATAATCATTAAATCTTTTCTGACTTCAAGAGCTAGATTCATACTTCCATACTTTTGGATAATACTATCTTTTTCAGTTTCTGAAAGTGGCACTAATGCTAACTCTTTAACTAAGGAGCCATCATATATTGAAGGTGTAAGAATCTCCACAAAATTATCAAATATTTTTGTGGTATTGGTCATAACATTTTGATATTTAGTCCAATGTTCTATAGATACACCTTCAATTATTAGACATGTTGTTTGACTTATGTGACTACATTTATCTAAAACATACCAACGAGGTGGCTGTGTTAAATTAAGATTGCCAAATAACGAGTGTAAAAGTAAATGTTGTATATCTGTAAGTAATAGTGGTATTCTATCATTATCTGGTAATTTTAAAGATCCAGTTTCTCCAGTGGCCTTCAAGCGAAAGTTTGGGATATGCTTTTTCCTAGGCTTTGGTTTATTTTCTGATTCACATTTTATATCCGCACATGTGTGACCTGAAAATATTATAATTTGTAATTGTACCTTATTTACATTTATTGTCTTAAGTAAAATTATAAATTACAAAATAAACGTATTTTATTTACTTACCTATTTTTCGCTTCTTACTGACTGGTTCATCTATGCTGTCGATAGCGCTCATACTTTATAATATTATTCAATTTTGCATCAAAAGGGTTTTATAAGCAAATAAGACATGAAATGATTTCAAATAAACATTATTCTACAATTATTATCTTAAGCACATTGTAGAGAAGTCAATTTCGACCAACATTTTATTTCAAAACACATTTCAATATTTGACATTAAGTATTGCCGTCAAAGTAAAACGTCGAGAAAATACTGAGAATATCTTTTCTTATAAAAAATCTTAGAATTAGAGAATAATTTTTTTTAAAGATTTAGTTAGTTTACTACTACTTACTATATGTCTATTTATTTTTAAATATACATTTAATATATTCTTAAAACAGTAACATCGAAGATCGATTGCTTTGGATACATTGATTAATAAAAATCAATTCATGTTCTTTACGATTATTATTATTATTGACCTTTTAAATTATTTTAAACCTTGTTTGCTTATGTATGTATATCTTTATTATTATTATTTTAAGGAAAATTTTAGTTTTAATGTAGCTGGACCAAACTTTATCATTGGCATCATCAATTATAATGAAAATGTTAGCGAAAAAAATGTAATAAAAATCTTGATTTATTTATCACATTATTTTATTAGTGAGGTGTATTATTTAGTTGTATGCAAAAATGTATGCATTGTAAAACTTTGACACGCTTAGGCTGAATGGCAACTGATCAGAGTGTAATGAAAATTTAGAAAAGAGAATAACAAGGCCGTACTAAAAATAATGACGAAGATTATTATGTAAACTCTTGCTCTCTCTGTTACTCTTATAATGAATCGTATACTACTAGCGCCAATAATAATATTACGTTTGCATTCATAACGTGAATAAACATTCATTTGCTTTGCTACACCTCTATTTCTTGCTGATTCGGTGAACTTATATTTGGTAACAGAATAATATACAATGGATTCATTGCGTGAACAAGTTATGATAAATCAATTTGTACTTGCGGCTGGATGTGCACGAGAACAAGCTAAACAATTACTACAGGCTGCACATTGGCAATTTGAGGTATATTTGTAAAATACATGTAAACAAACAATAAAATCATGAAATGGCTGCTCTTTCTTAGATTATTTGCTTAAATCATATAAATTTATTGATAATTCATTTCTAACATCAACTATTTATGGTTACATTTACAAATAAAAAATATTGTTTTAGCGAGATGGTAAACGATCATTTACCTTGACCGTATCGGGAACGATATGACAATAATTACAAAATAATCACAGTTTACTAATATGTTATGAAAAACAACTGCTTAAAATTTTGTTTCATCGTATTTAACTTAATGTAATCTTTTGATATTCTGCTGTAAAAACTACAAACATAAATTTTCTTAGTATTATTTAAATGTGTAAAATTTCTAAAATCTATCTTTATCACTTGTTTGTTTTCATTTTTCTTAAATAATGCATATAGAGTAAATACATAAATAAAATTATGAATATTTATCTCGCTTATTATTAATAGTTTTTTAATATTTATTGATTAATATCAGAGGAAGGGATAAAAATAATTTATAATTAAGAATTTAGAGTATTTATTTTATTACAGACGGCACTGTCAATATTCTTCCAAGAAGTTGCAATCCCATCTGGAGCAAATGGTATATCAGCACAACATTATCACCAGGTATAATATTGTCTACATTACACTACATTGCTTTTCTTAAATTAGTTTTTTAGTGAAATTATTGTTACAATACATTTTACTATGTTACAATGCATAATAAATATACTCACAATATAATAAGTAAATATTTTGTTTATATCACTTATAAATATAGGTATACAGTTTATTGTGCTATGGATGGAAAATGATGAACTTGCAGCTTCTCAATTTTTCAGAAATAACTATTTAAAAACACTCCATTCTCCACTTTCTGCACAAATTCAAGACAATGTCTGTTGAGTGCCAGAACACAACATTATAATATTTATTACATTATAATAATATTTTAAATTCTTAAATGTTTTTCCCACATGTAAACAATAAAACATGTTTTAAATACTAAGTAATTATTATTTGTTTCCAGCAATTGATGACACCATGCAATACTCCAGCAACCCCACCAAACTTTCCTGATGCTTTAGCTGCTTTCTCTCGATTATCAACGACTGGCAGTCCAAACAATGCTGGGGGAGGAGTAACAATGGCACCCCCAGTCTCACCTTTAGCAACTCATCCACCACAGATGCAAAATACGTTTGCGAATACTCCAAACTCACAATCAAATTATACACCACTTTCCTGCTCAACTGCGGTAAGATATACATGTTGTGACAAGATTTTGTATAATTTGCTCTTAGATGTATGAATCTCAATATAGTTTTTTTAGATAAAATAGAAATACTTTTATATTATTAATAATAAAGTGATATGTGTAAAAATATGTTACTATAGAATTGTTGACAAAAAAAGATTTAGATATTAATAGTTTTATATCAAATCAATACTCTAAGACACTTCAGGCTTTACAAAAACGTGAGATCTACTGGCAAAGTCTGTCCATTTTTAAATTGAAAGAAAATAACAACATTTATATATATGTAGAATAGGCTTTTCTTATTTACTTATGACTTATTGCTAGCATGATGGCGGAAACTTGTAAATGTCTTATTTCTAAAAAAATATAAGCTTTTATAGGTGTAGGACTCAACTAGTGTTTAGTTGACATTGGCTTCAGTTTTATTTATTTTTTTTCTTGTTAAAAATGTTGTAAAGAGAAAAAAGTGATCGGGTTTGAGTAAGGTGGGTGTATTAATTCATTCTTAGAATATTTCAGTGCAATTTTCTGATGAGACGCCAAAGCAACATGATATTTTGGCATTATCATGATGCACTTTGACAATAGGAAATTGAACATAACCAGTCTCTTTTCTCTTATTGCTTTATTTAAATCATCCATTTGCTTACAGTATCTCTCCGAAGTTAGCTTTTCATTAGGTTTCAAAAGTTTATAATCTAGTGGCCCTTGGATGCCCCACCATAAACACAACATTCTCTTCTTCAGGTTCAAGGTCGGCTTAGAATTGGAGGGGGCAAGCTGTCCGGGCTCACAATATGCTCTTTTCCTCACGATGTTTTTGTATGTAATCCATATTTCATCACCAGTTATCATTCAGTCCAAGAAAGGTTCATTTTTGTAGCAAGCAAGCATATGACGATTTAATTATAAAAATGTTCTCACTTAACTGATATAAAATATTTATAGACCTATCCTAGCTTCTGAATATGGTCGAAAATGGTTTGTTGAGTTGAACTCAGCTTCTCTGCAATCTACAATGTTTTCAAAAAGGTCTTGGTCTATCACAGTCTTGATAATTTCGTAATCAATCAAACATATCCGTGCTGAACATGACTTCCTACTAGCTTGCAATCCCGCAGCTTGTATCCAATCTCGGTATTGGCATGATCCGGCATATAAATAATATTTGTACTTATAAACAGTAAATAAAACAACGAATTAATCCACATAAAATCAAATTCAAACACAAGCGATGGAAACTTGTAGGTTCTATAATTGTAGGTATAGCGGGAAATACATCTTATAAAGGTTCTCACGTTAATAGTAAAGGAATGCACTAAATAGTTTTTTCTGTGACTTAAAAATTTTCATCCTTCGGTTTTTCCTAACTCATTGTCAAATTTCGGAATAATAGGTCAACGGGAAGTTCCCTATAGGTTTCAATTACACGCAGCTTATACAAAATGCGCCCAAAAAAGAAGCGTATACGCTGGTGATTTTGTTATTGTGTTGACTTAAAAGTTAGATGTTTTCTGTGCTCCACGGACTATTGGTCTCTATTAATATCGCGACGCGATACGTTGACTTTAAAATAAAGCATAGCTTTAGCTATAAATGGCCATCTATGATACTGCATGAATCGGGATTGGATAATGACGTAGGATAACGCAATACCAAGATTTGAAGCCTTACTTCCTAATAAGGTCGAATTCCCCTGCTTTAAGCTTTTCAAATCTTCTGCATATTATATCAGAAACTGCATCTACACCAACAACGCATTCTGTAGCATTTCCTTCTTTTTGGAATTCGTACAAAATACAGTGGCGTAAATGACCTTTATCGATCACTCCTCGGTTAATATACTAAGAGGCAGTTGTTTCAGTTTCTTTATCAGAGTACATGCGTGTAAATGCCATCATAAACAGAGACAGTCATATCTGCCTACAATAACCATGTGTGGAAGTGACTATCAGACAGAACTTTTGCGATAGACTAATCTGAAATAGTAATAAGTAATATTGTACTTAAAGAAAACGTATAAAAATTTTAACCTGCGCCTCATTGAAACCGTCCAAGCGCTCTGACCACTAAGCCATGCGTTCTTCCTTACGCTGCGTCGAAATTTTTATATGCCTTTTACAACTTTTTACGTTGCTAGCATCTCTGTGGGGAGATTTTTACAATTTTTCGCTACCCTATTTGAACAAAAAAATTAAATAGAACAATCGTTGGGCAAGAGATAGTTCTACATTCAAATATTTGAAACAAACACGATATTATTTATGGTTTTTAACACTTTAAAAACCATAAATAATGTTGTGTTCCATTCTCCCTCACCAGTGATTCTTATGTACTTTAAAATTAAAATTACGGAAAAATCAACAAACAGTAATACTATTCGTTTTTTATGGTAATTAATTTTTTAACCATGTATGTATATAACTTGAAATATGTTCGATTTTTCTCATTTCAGATCTGCAGAGAACATATGCCAAGATAAACAGAACATTTAGGCTAGTTTCGTCTGTAATTTATTTTTCTAATGGTGCGCAATATGAGCTGTGGATATGTGAATATTATTTTGGACACCCCACTGCAGCTTCAGTTTGCTGGACAATATTTGGGGTGCTATAGTCAATCATGTTAAACATTTAATATTCTCACTGTTCATATATAGTGGTTTCTAAAACAAATTGCACTATAGAATGATAATTATTATGTTACAGTTTTGGATACATGTGGAAATCTATCACTGTGATTGTAAAATTTGATATCATAACTATGTAGTGGTAAAATAATAGTTATGACTGTTTGATAACTGTAAAAGATGAATTTTTGTTGTTTTTTTCTTTGGTTAGTTGTATGATATATATACATTTGTATACACTATTTACTAAGCTAATATCATTTTAAATCAAGGTTTCCCATTTTATAATATATTCTGCAATATTATACAGCTTCATAAAAGACAATATTATGAAAATAATAATAATAAAAGTGTTTAATTAAGACAAAATATTCACATCATTTTTTGCAACTTAATACTTATAATTAAAAATAAATAAGGTAAATCATAAACTTGTTTGTTTATTTTATTGTTCCAACCCTAATCATGATTTTTGAAAATAGTATTTTATTATGTTGGGTAGCTGGGTTCATACGGTTTTTTTTACAATTACAATTTAAAAATAATGTAACCATTCTATTTAAGCGAGAAGTTCTCGTCGTCTAGCTCATCTTCATTTTTAGAAATTTCGGATAATCTTTTAATGACATCTGTTGTACACATTGCATAAAAGTTGTCATTTTCTAAATGTTCAACACTCTCAATGGGGGTTAACATGTTAGAGTGCTTACTTTTGTAAATTAACTGAAAAATTACTTGTAATTAAAAATGTGAAAAAATAGTGACCCACCACTATTGTTCATTCATTTAAATATACTTTTGGTTATTATATTTTCATTAAAAGTAGTAACTTACAGTACAGTAAAGTAGTAACTTACAAAATAGATGTTGCAAAAATTCTTTATTAATTTTTCTTCAAATTAAGATGCAATGAATATCAAACAGAAAACTACGCCAAATGAATGATATTAACCTTATAAAATAGAGGTTTCTCATAAATCCAAACCAAAAGTAATGATGAAACCACTATAACTAGGACAAAAAGAAGCAAATTTGAAGAGTATGTGTACGCATTCACTAATATACTGCACCAGTTTATGCTTTTGTTCTTCATAGTTCATCATATTAAAGGTTAAATTAAATCAATAATTTATCAAGTGAAAGAGACACCATTATTTAAATTTCCTTTATCCGAAGCGATTTTGATCTTATTAGGTGACAAAAGAAACATTATGCATAGTACCTATAAATTTAGTTACTGAAACTGGTTACATTAATAAAAGAATTATTAGTCTGCTATTTTGTCATTAGCTATAATGATGTTGTCATATAGTATTTCCCAAGAAGTATTACTAAGAAATTCATCTAAGCAACTCCACTTCTCAAATGTGGCAGTAAATGTAGAGTAATAAACAATTTCAACACTTCAAATTATGTTGTTTTTGATAGGAAAAAAATACAAGGTTTTAACTGATTCGTTCATATCTCAAAATATTGAACAAATTTAAATATGAATACAATGGGCACAGATGTAATTTTTGTGTATTATAAATGGTAATAGTTTTACACTTTTAAAGATAATTGAATTTTAAACCTTTGTAACAACGGAACCGTGATTTGGTTTAGACAAACAGCCTATAACTCTGACGATCATTGGGACGTCAGTTGTCATTTATTCTCTAAATCCCGTAGCTGTTGCCGGTTGTGCAAATGGGTGAGCCTGAGCCTGACTGAACACATTACACGGAGAAGAAATCTCTTCTCGTTAAATAAATTAAGGTTAAATAATCTACGCGCACAGAATTATTTGAGATGCATTTCAAATGCAAAGAATTTTGATATTTTTTATGTTATTTGTTCTTATTTTTATAGAAAAAAATAGCTTTATCATAACCAATATATTTTTTCATGATTTAGGTAATAAATAACAAAACATATATTGACACTGTTAGTCTATTCACCTAAATTCCTGCACCCAAAACAACAAGTAAAGCTGACATTTTTTATTCATTGAAAATGTAATATGCAATTAAAGAAATTGTGACATTATTACGAAACATTATTATTCACTATTAATATACTTATTATCTGGGTACAATAATGTAAAATTAATAAATAGAAATTAGAAGATAGTAAAAAAATATTTACTTCAAAATAGTTGCAAAGACACCAAAGCACAAATACAATACAACTTTTAGAATGAGACAAATGAACATAGACAAGAAGTACTCCCAAGTAAACTTAGAGTAGATAAACAAATTATCCATTACAAATAATAATTTATTACTACAATGAAATATACTATATATGAATTTTAAACATTAGCTCTTATGGATTTTGGATGATTTTAAATAATAATTTGTTTAATATTTAAAAATCTTTGTATTATTAGAAAA
This sequence comes from Dione juno, assembly GCA_037127375.1. Lineage (NCBI taxonomy): Eukaryota > Metazoa > Arthropoda > Insecta > Lepidoptera > Nymphalidae > Dione > Dione juno. The sequence continues at coordinate 3,220,678 of JAXRJS010000052.1, forward strand.
AAAGATGATGTGCACATTTTTAGTCTTATGTATAAATATATTCACAACATCCTAGTGATAAAAACATGTAATAAGTAGATATTTTTTACATATTAAATGTTATATATCATTACCATAAAATATTTTTCCACTCTTTGTGTTCACAATTTTATTAAAATCGTTTTTATTTAGTTTACAAATTTACTTAACTTTTTGTACTAGAAATAATAAAATGTTAAATGTAATGTATGGTTCAATTCATTATAATCACAGAACAAAGACAGTTGTTATAAAATAATATTTTTTGGCTTTATTTTAATTTAAAAAACAAATAAGTTTTAAAAAGCTTCTTTAAAAGGATCTATTACAATTAAGGTTTTAAAAATTTATTTCACACAATTCAATTTGCTATAAATACATTAATTATCAATAATGTTTTTTAAATCATCATATTTAAATTTAATTAATGAAAATGTATGCAGCTTAACATATCCTGTCTAAAACTAGGCTATGTTTTATAATTATTATGAATTATTCTGAATAGGAAAAATAATATGTATATTAAAATAATACAACATTCAAAAGTACTAAGAGTAATAAAATGGACCACTGAAATATTTTCTCTTAATTATATAACATTAAATATACATCATTTCAGCCATAGAGGACATTTTTTTTGGTATATGTACTAGTGTTTCAAAATAGCTAGCTAATTCATCAATAGTTACATCACAGGGTGGATTTAGTGCCTGCTGTGAGCATGATCCTGCTGAACTTCTCTCAGATGATTCTTTTGATTGTTTTTCATTTACATCATCACATTTCCACCATTTGGCACAATCATTTACTTTATTCACTCTATTTTCACCTTGATCAGATGATATACTTAATTGATTACAATTATCAACCAAGACACATAATGGATCAGAGTTCGAGTTTTGAAATGTTTTGATTTCTAATAAGTCCTTATTAAACAGTTGGCATTCATTTCTGATGTTGGGTTTTTTGAATGTAGGAGATAATTTTAGTATAGGTTCTTTTAAGAGACGGTTGTATTTTTTTTTGCTGATTGTATTATTTTTTTTCTTTTGTAACAAACACGTACATTTGGGAGTATGAATCGATGACTTAATGCCATGATTTTTCCTTAGCAAAGGACTCAAAAATGGGTTTTCTTCTTTAACATTTTTTATAATTTTTATTGGTTTTATTTCCAACCTACACATCCCAACTCGCAACGATATGTCTTCTTCTGCCATTACTTAAATCCTTAAAATAAAACATTTTATGTTACTTAATACCAAATTTCATTCGTTGTTATTTATCACTGACATTTGTATTTTGTAGGATATCGAATTTAATTAAAATAAGCGAGAATATAAAAACATTTATTATGTTTTAATATAATAGATTTTATTCGTAAGCCTCTTAAATTGTATAATCTTATCTTTTATTCCATATAATAAAATACAGGAACAATGACTTGCTTAAAGGATTTACTAACACAAAATACAATGTTATGATTAGTGGTTAATAATTGTTACATACATATGATTACATACTTGTTCAGATCTAAATCATTTATGCTTTGTTTACCGTCCTCCAGATTTCTAGGTCATTCAAGGATCACATCACAATAAACTTAATAAACAACATTCTAATATTTTCACAATAATCTTCATTGTATTGGAGCGTAGAAGTAATCACAATGTACAGATTATAAAATACAGATAAATAATATATTAAAAGACTGTAATAATATACTGTAAACAGTAAAATACTTGTATACTATTGTATAGCAGTTTTTTTTGTTTATAATTATACTTACCTCATTGTGTTTAAAATTATCATTTTATTTTAAAAATCATAGTCTTATCAATATTAAAAGGCAAGCACAAAGCTATGGATTTTGTGATGCGGATGGCTTAGGCCGTCGTAGCCCGTATGTGTTGGCTCTTGTCAATGTCACCGACAAAATCCGATCCAATTAAACGATATATTTCGTCTGTGTTGTTCTGTGTTGTATGAGTTTACTGCGGTAGACGAGTTAGTATTGATTTTCGTGTAATTGATAATGGAACCGAATCCTGTAATTATTGCTGCTACAGCAAAACAAACGGCATCGGTATGATTTTTATACAATTGTGCTATTTAAACATTGCTGATATTGAGTATAGTATCTAAAAGTTATATTTTACTTTTACAGCTAATATTTTTACATGGGCTCGGTGATACGGGGTAAGAGCCTTTGATAATAACAATTTTTTTTAAATATATGTAATGTATATTTTGAAATATATGTTATTATTGACATTGCTTATAGACATGGCTGGGCCAGCACTATTGCTGCTATTAGAGGATCCCACGTCAAAGTAATTTGTCCAACTGCCTCAACTATGCCAGTGACTTTGAATGCTGGCTTTCGCATGCCGTCCTGGTTTGATTTGAGAACTTTAGATGCAACAGCCCCAGAAGACGAAGAGGGTATTGTGCGAGCTACAAATCTTGTTCATGGCTTAATAGCAGATGAAGTCAAGGTAATATTATAAAAGCATTTTTTATATTGCCTTTAGTCTGTAATATTAAATATCTATTTATTTATAACTAAATAAAAGAATAACATTAAATCATTTTGTAGAAATAAATGACATTTTGTATAACACTCAATTTCAGAATGCACTTTCTTAATTTTATTTCAAATATTATTTTTAGGGTGGTATTCCTGCTAGTCGAATTTTATTAGGAGGATTTTCCCAAGGAGGAGCTCTAGCTTTGCATGCAGCTCTTACATATCCTGAACCTTTGGCTGGAGTCATGTCATTATCCTGTTGGTTACCAAGACATGCTAATTTTCCTGATGTTGTTAAAGCTCCAAGAGATCTTCCTGTAAGTTACTTATATGTTTATCACAAATTGAATAAATACACTATATATTAAAAAATATATATTGAGGCTGAGCAGTATGGCATCAGCAGTGCGGTCATGTTTCTTTAGTTTCTATGTAAAATAATACAAATAAAATCAACAGTTGAGTGGGTGAACATGTATTACCAAATGAAAACAACAGACTAGCTGTTTTTAATCAGAAACAGTTATAAGAGTAAGCCAACTGAGCTATCTATAGCTAGGTAGTGTTCATTTATATTGTATAAGCTTTATGATCAATTTGAAACATAGTCTGCAATTCCTTTTATGAGACCTTTCCTTGGGATTATTATTAATGTCAGATGTGGTGAATATTTATAAGTTTTCAATGTGGCAATAACAACAAAGGGATATAATATTTATAAAATACAATTATATTATAATTGAATTTTATAAAAATATTTTGGATATAGGAGTGATAATTTAAAAAAAATGATTAATTAAAATTTAACATATGGGCTTTTTTCAAGTACAAATAATTTAAATAATTATTTCTATTGTTCTTTTAATATGTTTCAAATACATTTAAATGTATTCAAATATATTTAAATTGATTCTTTTATGTAAGTTATGTATTTGAGTGTACATAATCATATGTTTTGATGTCTATATTAAATTTCTAAATATAAAAATTATCATTGACCTCGTTATGGCATGATGGATGGATGGAATGTAGGATGGTAAACGTAATAAGCTAGAACTTATTGTACAAACACCTGAGGCTTTCCACTGCAAAATGAAAATGAGAGAGAGGAATGAGTGGATTGAGCTGAACGTTAAATAAGAAATTAAGATATGTTTTTTAATTTGCATAATGAAAATGGGAGAGAAGTTTTGAAAATGAGAGTGAGATTTGCAAAATTAAAATCAGAGATAAGAATGAGCGAAGTGAGCTAACAGGAAATTAGGAAATGAAGATATGTTTTTGAATTTCCACAGAGAGGGAGTGCAGTTGTAATGTTAAACTCGTTGCTCAGAGAGAACATTTAAAGGGGCATATATTCTATTCTATCATATAGATGAAGAAAACTAGTATGAGGAGGCTAACACAGTGGGCAAATCCATTTTAAACAAGTCTGCAACATCTTGCCAAGGCGGATTGTTTACAACCCCTTATTACTTGTTCGATCCGCACTGCTCATGTCTCTGTGTGGAAATGCTTATATGTAAATTGTCCCTAGAGATGAGCTAGTTCATGTAAAAAACTCTTTCTGCTCGCTAGATCTTTCCCGCCCACCTACTTGTTGGTGGGAATACAAGTATGCAGTTTACTTCTCCGAGTTTAACTTTAGATCGACATATTTCTACAATATTTTACCTCAAAATTTTCTCTTCCTAGCTTTGACATTTTATTATTAATTTTCAAATATTCAAATATTTTTAGAATCAAATACTTAATTTAAAAATAATGAATGATTAAGAAGAAACAAATGATCTCATACATCTTTTGTCGGATTGCCAATTATTACAGCTGAATTTTTTTTAAATACTTCTAACCTTAACTGATACTAATCTGTTTTATACCGAACATAGTAATTAACATCGTAATATTTTTGATAATGTTGCAGTATATTTTTGTTATTAAATAGAATCTCTTAAATATTTATCATTGAGTTTCACCAATCATCACACCACACAATGAGTTCAATTCTAGAGAATTCGGGTGGAAAACGGGAACCTCGAGTGTCCTGACATTAGGTTTTACGGGCTTTGCCTGCTCTGCTGTATGCGGGTTAAAGACTACAGAAAGGTTTTATTGTATGTAGGTACCTAGTATAACTATAATATAAAGTTACATTACACGTGTTACCTAGATGTATTACACAGTTACATTACAATTCAAATACTAAATATTAGAAATTACAATGAATAGAAAACATAAAATCACTAGTTTTAATGACGTTTCTGTATTATGATGAATTGTAAAAAAATACACGTGTATACACGTGTAAGAAATTCAATATTTTTTATAAATTATTCTTCTAAATGATCTATAAGACGATTTAGCTTCGCTTATTGAAGAGTATTATAATTTATAAATAGTCTTATCTTAAAATGTGTTTCATAAATATTAGCTATCATCTAATGAATTTTAAAACGTAATACTAATATTGAATATTTGAAAAGGTATTGTTATTATGTGAACTGAATGTTATTTTCATTCATAATTATATTAACATAACAAAAGGAAGGGCAGTCATAAACATTAATGCCTCAAGTGCATATTTAGTGGATGAATATAATTTTTTTTTTATAAAAGTATAAACGTATTGTTTCGTAAAATGCATAATGTTATTGAGATGATTAGGTATAGTGCAATGGAATAGCGTCTGTCTATAAACGCGCCTGTTCCTCCCTCTGTACACAGAACACATTTACACAAGCAAAGAATGTGAATGTCCACTCCATACAAAAAATGAGGACAAAAACGTTTTATCTGCAATTGACCCAATGAACTAATTGAAAATTTTCGTGTAGACGGGAAATTTAAATCATTGCATAAAATTAAAATGATTCAGAATCATATGGAAGATTAAAAAATAATACTTCCAAATGATTTTGAAAGAGTCTGAATCACACCTAAAATCTATATAATCTATCTAAATCCTGTCATAAATAAAACAAAATGAGTATATCATTTCTCGTTTTATTTTTTGATACAACTAAGATTTCTGTGCACACTGCAAATAACATTTGTATTAAACATACTGCAAAGAACATTTTATAATACTAAAAGATAAGAGTTGCATTTTTATATGAGAAACAACAATTGAGATCTTTAAAATACCACAATTTTAAATATTGGAGAAAGTTAAGTTGCTGAAATTAGTCTAAAATTTTCTTAAATGTTTTTTAAATATGTATACTATATTATAGATAACCATACAATGGTTATGTATTATGTTAGTATAATAAAGTTTAATCAATTAGTTTTAGTCCTGTTTAAATTTCAACATTAAAATACAGTTATTTCTTTATAATATATTTCTTTCTGGTTAGGGCTTTCTGGTTATGTGAAAATTGTCCTTTTTATCTCTTTATTTTGATACAAACATGCACACAAAAGTAACATTTTCTGTGAAATTGTGTTCAAATTTGACAAGAGAACTGAATAATGAACATCTTTTGCAAATGTACAAATAACCCACTTTAGGTTCCAAGAATCTTTTGTATGAATTATTACAGATTGTGCCACAATTTTCGAATCATCCTATTTATCCTATAAATCAATCAAAATAGACTACTAATGACAATAATATTACGTTGTTCAGTAAGGTAAATAAAAAAGACAAGACTTCCACTTTTAAATGAGAATACAATAATCATAATAAAAAAAATGTAGACAATTATACTGTTGAGATCTGTACAGTACTACAAAATAATATATGAGCAATCCTCTTTTCCTGTATCAAGTCCTGTATGAATGATTACAATTTGTGGCGCAATTCTCGCAAAGAAGTATCTGCCAAAGAGATAATTGTGCATGTGAAGTTGTGTCAGTCATGTTGGTACAATGCAGCTTTCCTTTCTTTCAGTCTGAAGAGTCACTATTTAAACAGTCAAATCACTTGTCCATGTTTGAAATTATATCTGCAGTAACTGCTGCCTCTTCAGGTAGCAATCCTAGAAATTACAAGTAATAATTATGATCATGTTACAGGTTACAGAAATTAAAAACAATATTAAAGGAATGTTTTTTTTTGCTAAGCAATATCTTGAAATACACAAGTATCCCTGCTGCAACTTAGGCCTTGAGCAGCAATCACTCAAATCAACTCAACCATTCACTCTCATATTCTGTTTCGTAAAAAAAATTCTCTGTGTTCCCATTTGGTAACCTATAAGGAAAACATTACTTTAATTTAATGAATTAAAATATTAATTTTGGTTCATTAAATTATTAATAACTATATGGTCTAATTTAATTATTACAAATTAAGATGTAATTACATTCGTTTCATTTAAGTAGTAGTAAAATTACATTACTTTATTTCATTCCCTTCTCCATCGTTGTTGCTATATTTTTAGAAAATTCTACTATACTACGATTTTTTTGCAATAAATTGGACCGATTGATAATGTTTCATATCTGAATCTTAGAAGGATATTTTTTGTTTCCTTTTTCGTCTGTAATGCTAACACAAATTTCATCCCTTTTTAGAGTTACAATTGATCACATAAAGGTACACTTCATTTAAAATTTAACGTTATAATCAAAGCTATTTCTCAACTCTTTGATAGCTATATCATAAAAACATTATATAATTTTTTAGAATAAAAAAACTACCAATTAGTAGTTTCACTTTAGTGTAGCAGCATCAAACACTCACAAAGCTACCAGTATTAAAAAAATAAGCATTACGAAAGACCCAATCAATAAAAATTCGGTCTCACAGAAATATTTTTGTAAACTTGTCACTCTCAATCCTGCCCGAATTGAATGTCACACCTTTCCTTAGAGAAGTTGACCGGGCCTGCTCTGGTAAGACAATAGAAGCGGGCGTCTTTATTTACACTAATAAAGCTTAAATAAAACCATAACGTACTTTTTTGTTTATGTTGGATAAAAAAAATAATACGATGTTAAAACATTACAAAATAATACAATACAATTCTAAAAAAGAAACTTGTTACAAAATATATATTTAACATAATATAATTAAAATGTTTACTTCATATATTATTATACCTCTATACTCATTATTATTATTCTGTTATAAGTGTATGAACTATGATCTATTATATATACCACAAGATTATTAATATTGTGTTGTATAAATGTTTTAAATATTGTCTCAATACGATTTTCCTTTACTTCATGCTTATTATTTAATATATGTCTGTGGTTTGACATCAAACTAAGGAAAAGAAATAATTTTGTTCTAACACTATGGGAAATTCTATTCAATCAACTTATTTCTCTTTCAGATTTTCCAAGCACATGGAGACTGTGACCCTGTCGTACCTTTCAAGTGGGGACAAATGACCGCTTCGTTTTTGAAGACATTTATGAAAAACATTGAATTTAACACATATCAGGGCTTGACACATAGTTCTTCAGAAGCTGAGCTCAAAGATATGAAAGCATTTATAGAGAGAACTTTACCTGCTGTTAAATAAATTTCCACAATCATAACAAAGTCTTGTGCTGATAGATTTCTATTTTATTTATACAAAGTAAAAACTGTAGTTTACATTATTTTATAAATAATGCATGCCCAACAAACTTGAAAACATTGGAATGTTATTATTTTATTCATTAATAGTTTATTAACTTAATTTTCGTTTACCAAATACTGTATTTAAGGCAAACTATGAAATAAAATATATATTAAATCATTTGTAATGTTTAATTAACTTAATAAGATAAAATAAACATTAAAGAGCATCACAGCCTGGTGTTTTGATTATAAATGTGATGGCTGTGGGATGCATTAACATTTGGATACATATCAAACATTTAACTCTATAACATACAATTTATTTACAGCTTATTCTAGTCAGTTCAGATTTCTTACTCGCTTAATAATACCTTAAATTTTTTTAAATTGTAATAATATAAAATATTTTTGAGTCCTCGGTCTGGTAACATAAAATGCATGAGAGGTAATATATATTCTTTTAATTACAAGTTTTACAATACGGAAGTAAATTTATGAAAACGACAATATGAAGATACATGATTTTGTTATAGTTTCTAACTTTTTTTTAAATTATGATAATAAACTAGCGTAAAATTATTTTTTCCCCTTAATTCATATCCATAATTAATTCAATTAATTTTCATTGAAATCTATAAAAAAGGGAAGGCTTATTTATATAAGCCTTGTTTATTGAATAACGTATAAGGTTAGTTATTTTTTTTTTAAAGAACACGCTGTTAATTTCTTAAGTTTATCGTGCTGTGTAAATCTTGAAGATTTATACTGGGACTGAATATTCAGTTTTACGCATAGTAATGTGGAACTTAAGAAACACTTCTTGGCTTTTAATGGATCACGTTGCAGGAACTTGAGTTTGGAGCCTTCGCCTCTCCTCCGAGCGCTACCAAATTTAAATAATTGTACTACAGCCGCATTCGAAATATTTTCTAGAAATTAACTAATCATATTTTTAGAAAGGCCGAGAGATCTTTTAGGAACCTATTGAGAGATGACAAGCTCTTCATTGTTTCGAATTGAAACTGCATAGGATAAACTGTAATGCAAACTACATACGATCGAGCGTCTATGAACTGCATCCAGTGCTGAAATATTATCGTACTAATAACATTCCAAATAAAACGAAAAATATTTTCAACTACATATAGCTAATATACAGAGTGGCTACGATTTTCACAAACTATTGGTAATTTTATGTATTTGGCGATATTTAGCTAAGTTCCATGTAACATCTAGATACCTGTATATTAAACGCTATTATTACAGAGTTCCCAAGTTCAAACATTTGGTTTTGTTACAAGGCGCCATTTTCAAATGTTTTCTTAAAATTTAAAAACTATATATTGATAATATGGGCCATAGGTAGGAATAGGGGAGATCGGTTGACGTGTGCTCTTCCTTGAATTTGTAGCAAAAAAAAATCAACAAATTTTTTAAGAATTACACATATGCCATGTAAATGCTAGCCTTAAAGCACTGTGGGCCAGGCCCCTCTTGGAAAATGTCTCTATTTACACCCATGAATATGGGAATGCTCTATTAGTAAATCTATATCAATGTGCAAAATACTAGTTTATTGCACAAATGGATAGAAATAGTTACAAAAAATATTATAGATACATATAACTTATATATAACTATAGATACATCAATGTGCAATCGCGGCCTTACCACTCAAGTGATTTCTTACAAGTAACCAAAAAAACAAAAAGACTAAATTTAATAGAGTACAGAGAGGTGCAAAAAGTATTTATAAAGATATTATATATATATATATATATATATATATATATTATATATATATATATATATATATATATATATATATATATATATATATATATATATATATATATATATATATATATATATATATATATATATATATATATATATATATATATATTAACATAACGTTAAATTGAATAAAAATATAAAATTTTGTTTTCCGGTAACATTTTTATTATCACTGTCATTCAAACTTGTAAGTTTTATCAGCTGACCTTGAAAAAGTGACAATTCTAAATAGTCGATAATGTTGCGTATAATATGACATTACGTACAATATTTAATATTTCTCGATAAAAATAGTGAATTGGACGACATGAGTGAGAATATCGAAAGATAATATATTTTCTAACCTACGTCACCATTAATACTTAAAATAAAAATTTGTACTTCATCGTCCGAAAATTTATATCTACGAAACGAAGTGCAATATTGCAAGACAAAAATGAAGAAACTTAACCGTGTATATTTCATTATTATATGGATTTTATATGCCCCTTGGATATCTAGCCATGAAATGCAAAATAATCAATTACAAGAACATCAGACTAATATAAATAACCATAAATATTACTGGAATTTTTCAAGGTTAAAGCGGGATACATTGACCAATACAACGAATTCTAGTGAAGCCAATTTAGCTTCTAAAGATACTAATATAACAGTATCTAGTTCTACTGAAAATGTTAATGTTGTATATGATGTTGGACCTTCTAATTCTTCCATACTGTCAGTAGTGCCAATGAATGTGTCGTCTTCTGCTACACCTAATGCTACTGAGGTAGGGCCATCAGACGCTGCGCCATTACCAGGAAAGAGTTCTGCTGAAGATGAACATAATAGTTCAATGGCAATCTTTTTCGTACTTTGTATTTTGGCTTTGGGTATATTACTCATACACTTGATGCTACAAACAGGATTCTCATATCTTCCTGAAAGTGTTGTTATAGTATTTCTTGGTGCGTTAATTGGCATGATTATCAATGTTATGTCTATAAAAAATATAGCCAATTGGAGAAAAGAAGAAGCCTTTTCTCCAACAGCATTTTTTTTAGTCCTTCTACCACCAATTATTTTTGAGTCAGGTTATAATCTTCATAAAGGAAATTTCTTTCAGAATATTGGATCCATTTTGCTTTTTGCTATTGTAGGTACTGCTATATCAGCATTTGTTATTGGAGCTGGTATTTATTTATTAGGTTTAGCTCAAGTTGTTTATAAATTAAGTTTTGTGGAATCCTTTGCATTTGGTTCTCTCATTTCTGCTGTTGACCCTGTAGCTACTGTTGCTATATTTCATGCATTAGATGTGGATCCAGTTTTAAATATGTTGGTATTTGGAGAAAGTATATTAAATGATGCAGTTGCTATTGTTCTTACTACAGCAGTTTTGGATTCAAATGATCCTGTGATGTCTACAACAGAAGCCATATTGTCTGCTATAAACCGTTTCTGGTTAATGTTTTTTGCTTCAGCTGGTATTGGAGTTCTTTTTGCTCTTATTAGTGCACTTCTCTTAAAACATGTTGATCTTCGTAAGAATCCGTCTTTAGAATTTGGAATGATGCTGGTATTTACCTATGCTCCTTATGTTTTAGCAGAAGGAATACATCTGTCAGGTATGTATTATGTGAGACCATTACTTAAGATTATCAAATAAATTATTGCACCTGTAAACATATGTCACTAAATTTAACATTATCATTTTGTTATTGTTTTAGGAATAATGGCAATTTTATTTTGCGGAATAGTTATGTCACACTATACACATTTTAATCTATCAACCGTAACTCAAGTTACTATGCAGCAAACAATGAGGACTCTTGCTTTTATCGCTGAGACCTGTGTATTTGCTTACTTGGGGCTTGCTATTTTCAGGTAAATTACTATTCTCAGGCTTGCTATTTTCAGGTAAACATACTTTATTAAATTTCACAGAATACCTGTATATTCTTAAAAAACCAGACAAAATTATAATTTTAAATTTAATAAAATATACAAAAATATATAAATATTAACTACATTCATTTAGTTAAATATATCCTTATAATGAATCTTGAATTTCTCTAATAAAACAAAACAATATCTGTATTTTATATAAATATTGTACATAAAAAACATACACATTCACAGCTTTAGACACCGTGTTGAACCTGCATTAGTAGTTTGGAGTATAGTACTGTGTCTACTTGGGAGAGCTGCAAATATATTTCCTCTGGCTTTACTCTGTAACAAATTCCGAGAACACCAAATTACAAAAAAAATGATGTTTATAATGTGGTTTAGTGGTAAGTTTCTTTTTATTTACTTCGTATCTAATGTGTGTTACAAATATTAATTGTTTAGCGTAAAAAGGGATAAAACTTAGTGCTTCTAATGAGAACAAAAAAATTATGAACCAGTTTAATTTAAATTATATATTAAATGTTATTTATTTCAGGCTTACGTGGTGCAATATCTTATGCACTTTCGCTTCACCTTGACTTTTCTGATGAAACTCGCCATGTGATTATAACAACAACTCTAATAATCGTTTTGTTTACCACTCTATTCTTTGGGGGGTCGACAATGCCTTTATTAAAATTTATGAGGGTACGTATTTTATATTTAGCATATACACGAAATATAATTTCCTTTATAAGAATTATTGAAAATCAATAATACATACTTACATAGATTTACCGATAAAAAGAAGTTTCATCCAATTTTTTTTCAGGCGAACAAAAAGGCGAAACGGTCAAGGTCACTTCGTAAACAAAAGGAAGTTAGTTTATCCAAAACAAAAGAATGGGGACAAGCGATCGACTCGGAACATTTATCTGAAATAACTGAAGAAGAACTTGAGGTATGACTTGAATACTTTATTCGAAAAAAAAAATTATGAGAATAATAATTTAATTAAAGTTATTGGGAAATCTTATAGTATAAGTACTATGAATGACGTGACGTGAATAAAGGATCTGATAAAATAATAAAAGAAATATTTAAGTCTCAAGATTAAAATATTATTAATTTTCTATTTTAATATACGTTAACTTATTTCAGGTTAATTACTCACACGCTACAAGGTTAAAGGGTTTTGTGCGATTAGATATGAAATATTTAACTCCATTCTTCACAAGACGATTCACACATCAGGTGAGTGTATTAAGAATAAGGTGACATAACTTGGTAAGTACACCAGGTTAATTTTATGGAAATATAGTATTATCGTCGGATTCGAACCTAGTGCAAATTTTCAAAACTAATCGAACAAAGTGAATCAAATTGGTGTTGCAAATTTTTCTAACACTTATTGATAAATAGACAGATAGACAGATAGGAAGGTAATAAGAGGGAGCTATTACACAATATTCTCACGCAACGCTTATTACAACTTATGCGTATTTGCGTTGAGGTTATCCCGGCGCAGTGGGACAGTGACCGACTGCAAGACAAATTACCACAATGAGTTCCGCAACTACCTCGAATTCGGTTGTAAAGCGGAAAGCGTCATCGCACTAATTTCTCTCTGTTTCGCTTGATAGAGTGTGAAGCTGAAAAAAATACATTGCGTACAAAACTACAACTATTGAATTTGTGTTTTTTTAAAGTAGATAATAGTAATCTTTCCTTAAAATTTCAGGAATTAAAGGATTGCAAGAGTCAAATGACGGATCTCACGAACCAGTGGTACCAGGCAATCCGGATATCTAACGATCATGATACAGACGAGGATGAAAGCTTGCAACCAAGTTCACTCTCCAATTCACACACAAGTCTGCAGCGAGGTGTATGAATATTGAGTATTCTAATATTTTAGTGCAATATTTCTCATATATTAAGTATATTAATAGAATACATTTTGCTTTAAATAAATTTTAGTCTTTAAACTTCTGTTTTATGTAAATGCACAAAAGAATGTTATGTTATTTATTACATTACAAGAAATTGTGGGTTGAAACATCGCTTGTACAATTACATTCAAGTATTATGTAAAAATCTTTTTTAACTTATTTTGTTAAACAAATAAAGTATTATTTATTAATATTATTTATGTAAAAATGGAATAGACAATCAAATGTTCTAATAAATTGAAGATCGACACTAATTAAGCTTAGTTCAACAAATGAGTTTTCAATATTTCATCATTTTATAGAATATACAATTTTCAGATCTTTGTTTTTCATGTAATTATTGTCAAGGGTTATATATTTTTATAATAAAATTAAACTGCTTATTTGTTAAAAACAGGTAAATCAGTTTCAATATGTGATATGATATACTATAGTATTATATTTTAAGAATCGTTAATATAACATTTTTAAAAAGTATAATGTGATCAATTTAATGTTGTTATTATTTTAAAATATTTATTTTTTAATATAATTTGGCTATAGTTACAATCAGATGAATGTTTATATGTAATTAAAATGTTCAACATGTGTAAACATTTTGGCGTAATGGCTAAAATTTTCTTGAAAATTTAAATTGTTGGTTTAGTATTATATAATTAATAATAATGTCAGTATTTATATATCCTTAAATAACTTTTTAAAAACTAACAGTTACATTAATTTTGAGAGACATGTGCTTATGGTTTCGCTGATAAAGCAACTTTGACTGTGTTATATTTTATTTTGTTTTATACTTTAAACTTCCGTACAACCTCCTTTGTGTCCTCAATACAACGTGACATCGGCGAATTGATTTGTGCGCAACTGGTACGTTCGGAACGCCATAATTAAAGAACTGAACTACTTTAAACTAGATTATTATATTTCAACACTAGTCCCAGATTACAACTTTTACTAAAAAACCATTCTCATATTTCTTTAGCTGTAGCTGGTCTATAGTGGTCGTACATCCGATTTTTATATGTCAGTAGAAAATGCTTATTACGATCCATTTTTTTTATGGAAACATTTCATTAAGTGTGCCAATTTTCAAAATTTATTATAGCCTAGATGCCGAGACCTAGCAAATCCTATCCTACCTTTACCTAATCCTACCTAGCTCCATAACAAAAAGTTTTATTCACATCTGTCCAGATGATCCGAAGATGTGCGTGTACATACAGACAAACGGACAGAATTATTTTTAAAACTCAAATTTATATTCTATTAGTGTTTTTACATCTCCCCCACATCATTTTTCGTAAAAATATAATAAACAGACACAATTTTTTAATTGTTTTATTATAGTAATAGATTTCCATTGTATTATTTATATATCAAATTTTCCGCTCATACAGTAGCAAAATTTTGCATACATAAAAATGTCTATGATTTGATTGAATGAATGAATTTCTTTTGTTAGTGTTTTATTAATTTTTAAGTGTTATTCCACACTAAAGAAAGAAAAATACGTTTACAAAAACATGAAAATTTACTGTATTATAAATAAAATAAAGTATCGTTCTTGTTTGCCTAAATAAATCAAAAGTTAATATATAGACCGTCGTGGCGCAGAGGCACAGCGTCTGCCTGTAAACGCGACGGCATGTGGGTTCGATTACCACTCGACGAGAATGAATTATTTCCATTTTTTTCGCCCTAACTCAACTGTCAACCACTGTGTTTACTATAAATGTTAAAACATAATTAAAACATAATAATGTAATATGTACTTATTTTTACTTTTGTATTATGGTTGTATCAGATAAATATTTTGTTTTAAATTAATATTATAGAGTAGCTTTGTTCAATATTATTTATATTATTAATGATGAAATACAAAATTGGGAGCTAAAAATATCTAAGATGAATATGAAATATCCCATTATTGTAGTCATCATTGTAATTATTAGGTTTATTATGTCAAGTGTCCAATATTAATTTTGTCAAGGAGGTTAAAGCAGAAGAAGCACAAATATATGTTTTATTTGGACATAGCTATCTGGGCTATAATATAGTATTAAGCTTACAGTTAAGATAAATGCCTATAAATTTAATTGTTTGTATTGTTGCATTATCTTTTACATATGTACAAAAGTATTAAATATTTCAAAACAAATTAAGTTTTCTTATTGTGCCCCTTTTAAAAATTTTTATATATATATATATATATATATATATGTATCGCCAACGTCCATGCCACGTTGAACACACCGGTTCTCGTCCGATCACCGAAGTTAAGCAACGTCGGGCGCGTTCAGTACTTGGATGGGTGACCGCCTGGGAACACCGCGTGGCGTTGGCATCTCAGAGGGTGTCTAGCCAATTATCTGTCCGATATTTGGTTTCCGGCATACGGGTACGCGACCCCGGGACCTCGAGCCACCACTTTCATAACCCGATCCAATCCATGTAAGTGGTGTCCCTCCCCTATATTCCAAGTCTTTCTGCCTCTTATTCCCTTTCCTTCCTGGTTTCTCCCAGTAATGGGTTTGGAGGTCAGATGGCAATCGCTCCACAAAAAACCACTTCGCCACTCATATGGACCGATTGGTCTTAGTCGGAAGGCAGACCCTGGCAAAAAGCCGGGACTAATGCCAGGAAGAAGAAGAAGAAGATATATATATATATATATATATATATATATATATATATATATATATATATATATATATATATATATATATATATATATATATATATAATTTTAAAGTCAATTTATGACATAGGATAGTTTCGTGATAAACTTAAAGGTGTAGGGAATAAGATGAAAAATTTATCACATTTGGATGTAAATAGACAAATGAGTACAAATTGAGTGCCCTTAGAGATTTCAAGTTTTATGCTAGATTGTTTGTAAATCTAAATAAAAATTTTTTTACTTCTTTTTTAAAAATGGGGTAATACTGTTGTTGTCCAAGTATAGTTTTTATAGCGGCATCGGCGACCTGGACGAGTGTAGTACCCTCCTGAAGATTAAAAAGTGAGACAAATTTAATGTGAGACGAAGGTGTGGTCTTTTCAACATAATGGGATACCGTGATGAGGCCATCGCGATTTAGTAAGACACTATGAGGGAAGAATCGGGTGTGGGTGAGGAGTGAGGGGCGTATAATCAAATACGCGCGCTCAAAGCAGTGCTTGACTAAGCTTTTGCACAATTCCTTAAGCACCTCTAACTCAACTATTTATGTAGTTCCATGCTGCAAACGTACCAGGGGCATTGATGCTACACAAAGGAATCCACTTTGAACTCTCCGAAGAAGATTCTTGATGTGTGACGGGTCCAGGTTTTGTACAATGTTTTAGCGAGAGGAGGTATAGTTGCCACTGTGTCCAATTGAAAGGTTCTCGACAACACTCAGAAGGCTTTTGATGATGGGGAAAGCCCCTCAGGTTGAGTATTCCAACACACACCTTTAGCAGATAAGTGTTTCATTATAAATATAGACACATTTATATTTACATACAATCTTACCCTTACTCTCTTGTTGTATTATACTGAAAACTGTTATAAATCTATATAAAAAGAATACTAATACTAGAGCGATTTTAATCAAACATGTATGTAACAAAAATAAATAATAATTTAATGTTT
The DNA here is from genome assembly GCA_037127375.1 of Dione juno. Taxonomy (NCBI): domain Eukaryota; kingdom Metazoa; phylum Arthropoda; class Insecta; order Lepidoptera; family Nymphalidae; genus Dione; species Dione juno. The sequence goes on from JAXRJS010000052.1 coordinate 3,238,005, forward strand.
AATTGTAAATAATACACTTTTTTATTGATTACAACTTTTATTAATGAGAATCATTATTTCTTTAATGTAAGAAAACAAACCAAATAAAACTAGATTTTAAATTATTAAGAGTAATTAAATCTAGATGTTTTGTTAAAAATAATAATAGATTGGTTGTTTTAATCATCCTCATTTTCCAGATTAATATGACTTCCAAATTTGCCATACAGGTGTGCTTTTAATTCACTCATTTGTGATTTTAATTCTACACATTTGGCCTCTAATTCTTTTATTTCATTTTGTTTTTTTCCTTTATTTTTTTCTAAAGATTTCTGTAAAAGTAAGTATGAACATAAGTGCATTGAACAATTAATATACTAACTTTTACAATTGTTTTTTATAAATTATTGCTACATACCAAAGTATCATCTAAGCTTTGGCAAAAGAACACTTCTCCAACGAGATAAGGTATTTTATCAGAATCATCAGCAAGACTTAATTCTTCAACAGCTTCCTCAAAATTTTTCATATCGTTTTGTTTTACTTTAAGCTCATCTTTGATGTCGTCAACTTTAGCGTTAAGTCTTGCAAATTTATTAATTTTTTGCTGATCTTCATATGAAATATGGACGTCTGAGTCCTACATGAAAATTAAATATGTATATGAACAACGAAATTCATGGATTTATTTACGTAAATAGACAAGAGTTATTGAATTTCTTACAGGGTTAAAGGTGCCTTTTCCGGAACTAGCCATTTTAATAAGCTTTTTAAACTTAGATTTTCGCGAATTAAATAAATAAGTAAAAATTTTTGGACAGACTGTGTTATAACCTATAAGATGTATAAAAAATATTGGCTGTCATCTACTTGTCATTTTTGACATTTGTTTTTAATTTGTAATTTGTATACACGTTATATTTATGCTTCTACTTTACAAGTAAAAATGCTTATTCATTTTAAAGTAGAATAAACAATGATCACGTTGTATTGTGTTTATAAATAATATATAAAGGGTTTTGTGTAATTTGTGTAGTGAGGAACCTAGTGTCCAGACACTCCGTTTCCTACTTTCTGCCACATTCTGAGACATTGCATGTTGAGTGGTGGAAATCAACGCCGAATTTTGTCTTGTTACCAGAACGAAGAAATACAATAATTTATTCCCCCCTCATGGAAATCAAACCCACAATCGTCGCATTTCATTTTTAAATAGCGGTCTGACTATAAAATCGATAGTTTTGGGTTCGCTTCCTATTCGAGGAAATATTATAACTAAATTATTTAAGTTTACCTTCTTATGTTAAAATCTATAAAATTTAACGGATATCTAAATGTAGGTTAGGGATATAGCCCAATGTCCCGAAAAATGACCTTTCTTATTGATCGATATTTAAAATATACGATTATTTATCTGAATTTTTCAATCTAAATCTCGGTGTACATATATAAATCGACTAATGGATCGATATTCATTACATCAATACAAAAATTGACTGGATCGTATTCTTTTCTATCGATCCACACGAGTATCGGAACAGATTGAATATCTCTACCTATGACTTATAGTTATGAGTTTACATGTTTTGATTATAATGGAAAATGTTTCCATTTGGTTTATTGGTAGTTCGTTTTTTCTTCATTCCATTGCTCTTGAGAAGTCTTTTATAGTCATATACGATCCCTGTATTTGGATTTGGTTTCTCAATGCGCTTAGGCCAACAATATATATTTTACATCTATTTTTTTAATTTCAACACCTTATAAAATTTAAAATCATTATTTTACTCTGATAATTTATATACAGCTGTTAGATTTTCACTAGATCTGAAATTAAAACGAACATCGTAGCTTTTCCGAGTCAAAAGTTATGCTAAATGAAAATCTCGATCCGCAACAAAATGACCTCAAACTAGCACTTTCCCTTTTACCGCGCGCTATGTATCACAGACTTCGCTTAGCGTTATTAATTCTTCGATCCTTTAACTACCTAGTAGTGTAATGGGATTATGAAGGAGGGTGATACAGTTTACTCTTGCAGCTATATATACAAGTAGGTATAGCTGCAACACAACCTAAAACCATAAACCCGATTTTGATATCATTCGTTTTTATAACATTCCGTATTGGAAATGCTTTCCTATGGAAGCCATTATAAAGATGCATTCACGTCAAAAATAAAAAAACAATGATTTTTTTGTTACATACCTACTTAGCGGAAGTTTTAATAAAAAAAGAAAGAAATAAAATAAATTTAATCTAAAAAATGTGGTAACCTAAAGCAGGAACAAGGAGAGTAATCGAATAATGCATTTGTAGGAAGTATACACACACAAATTAAATAAACATTGAACAAACATAAGTATTAAATTTTATATAATAATACTTAATTGGGACCCGCTCTCTAAGAATAATTAGTCAATCGTTTTAAGTTACCAATTAGGTAAGTATACATCGGGTTACGACAAAGTTTAACAAAGGATTAACAATAAAAGTAGATGTAGTGAATAGTAGAACAAAAGTTATAGTGGTACGTCCATTACATTCAATATTTATGTTTGAATAAAATTTGAAATTAAGTTGTAATAGATTTAAAAAAAAATCTAGGCTAAGCTTTTATACAAAATTTTATCTCAGGTTGGAAAATAAACAAAGGTTGATGTAGATGCTGAAATTCCACCGACCTCACCTTGATCTCAGACAGGTAAATAATCGTAGTTTTCGTGTCTTTTGAACATAATTGTATAATTATTTCATCGATTTCTGTTATTTGAGCAAATATTATTTTACTAATGTTATTGCTTGAAATATATTACACCTTTTATTATTAAAACTTCAGCAAAGTAGGCACGTACCAATAATAATAGTTGTTTTTAATTCTTATTTTCGGTAATAAAATATTTTATTTCCCACTTGTAGATTCCCACAACTTCGTTTGCGTGGACTTAATGATTCTTACCATCCGACTTCCACATTTTATGTAGTTTAGCTGGACATTATGGTTCTTCATGAAGTGTTCCAGATCTTGGATTTTTATATGTCAGCAAAAAATGGTCATTAATTTTTACTAAAGAGAAATTTTCTTATTGCTTATAATTTAGTTTAATCTGTTATGATTCTATATCAGGCGTTTCAGATCCTTGATTTTTATATTTCAATGGAAAATCATCATATTCAATCATTTTTGTTATGGCAGTATTTCATTACTTCTTAAAGTTCAGTTAGACTACTATGTTTCTAAATCTGGTGTGTCAGTTTTAAAAATCAATTAAAGCCTAGATCCTGCTCAAGCAGCTATACAATAAAAAAGTTGAATACAAATCCGTCCAGTAGATCCGAATAATAGTTTCATATTTTATTAGCGTTGTAACATCCTCCTACGTCGTAAAAATATTGTATGTACAGGTATAATTTTTTTACTATTTTATTATACTATAGATTATTGTAGGATTTATGTTATAGTAAAGATGATTAAACATATAGAGAAATATAATTTTTAATAGAGGTAAGTTGGCTTTAAAAACTATATTAATTATACAAATTGGCATAGAATGGAATATATAATATACCACTAACGTAATACGTCGTTTATATGTTTTCAAATTACCTACTAGGAAGAACATACTGCAAAAGCAACCCATCACGTAACGAGAATAGTGATGCATCCTGCATAATGTCATCAGACGGCACGTACAAATATTGTTAAGTATCTATTTTCTTTTTCAACAGTATAGATATGCACGGAGTTATTATATTCCTTTATCAATTATATTAATTTATTTGTAATAATTGTATTACTATTAACATATATATTATGTTCATTAATTTGTAAGAAAATCCAATTAAGTAATATGTTAAAATATAAGGTTTAATGTAATTTGAATATTCAGATAATATTTTAAGTACCTAATTACCAACCCTTTTATGCCTATATATTTTTGTTGCGAGGGTCATTACTATTTGCAAATTTAAAGTAGTTTTAAATATTTCCTGTTTCAGAGGTTTTACTTTACATCTAATCTCTATATGAAACATCTGTTAATGTAAAATAAAAAGTGTAAGTTCTTTTTGGTAATGTCAATTGGATATATACTGAAGGTACGTCAAGGCATTCATGTATACATGTAGGTGTACTGGGTTGCTAAAGCAAAGTAAACGAGTATACCTACAACACTATTACCATCTCGCATTGGCCCCACCACCGCCGATGCGCCTACGCCGAGCCGCCGTTCACTTGGCGCACTCTTATTTAGAACGTCAAGGACTGCGCGCGTACAGCTCACAAATTATATATTCATAAAGAAAAACAGTACCGTGATGGAGAAGGAGCACCAGCCAGACTCTATGGCTACCATAACCATGAAACCGGAATATCCACCGTCAGAAGTATATAGTGCTTCAGAGCCTCCACCGGTATGTATTATAATTGCAATGATAATTTCATTTTTTTGTTCCTGAACATTTCTTATTTTTTGTATTGTTTCAAATATTATTTGCTTCATCGCCTTTTACAAATTGTGTAGGTCATTTTTCATTTGTTTTTGTTTATTTAACGTGTGAGTGAAATATATAGGTAAATAATTTATTTTAGTCATTTAATTGTTAATTGTGTAAATGTTACGATACATAAAAAAAATATCTAGAGAGTTATACCACTATCTATATTGCAAATCGTATAGGCAAGTTATATTGTAAAACGATGGGAAAGCGCCTTTCTCTCTGACAGCGGTTGTTAGGCCGCTGACGCGTAGCCGACCGTTTATGCATCAAAGTTTAATAAAAGTTATTTGTTGTTGTATACTTTATTGTCATAAGCTTTTAGAACAATCAAACACAAAATTATAATATATATATGGGGATAAATGCTTAATAATGTTTGGTGTTCACTTAGGACAAAAGCGCTGGAAATAATGTTATAATAAATATTCCTGTAACTAATGCATAATTTAAACAAAATGTTAAATAAAATATAAATAAGTGAATAGGTATAGAAATAGTGTTGGCATGCGATGAACCGCTAGTACGTGAGCGAGGTTTCAACTTGACCGGTTCTTTTCGTCATGTATATCAATTAATACTGAATGCTAATGTGTCATCGACAACGTTTGTTTTCTTTGTAAAGTAATAAGAAAATTAAATACATATACATCATTTCAGATGTTTCTAAAATGAAAAAAATATTTATATTAAGTAAAAAGAAAAATAATTTGTCGCCTTTTCCCTGGGAGCGAACCTAGTGTTAAAACACCTCATTTCCCACTTTTTTCCCTATTTTCGAGACTTTGCATATAGAGTAGTGGAACTTAACGCTTTATCTTATTACCAGATCAAGGAAATGTAATTATTCATTCCTCCGAGTGGAAAACGAACCCACAACCGTCGCGTTTACATTCAGACGCTGTGCCGCTGAGACATTCTCATTAAGTAAAATTACTTAATCAAAAAATATAATATAGCGTTATATCCTTAAAATTTAAAATATATTGTTTTATTAAAGCCTTCTTGAATGTAGTAACTAGTTAAAGTAAAGCGGATAAGGTTGTCGCTCGTTAGTTTAACCCATTAGTATGTTGCGAATCAACAGCGTATACGAGATAAGATTTGTTTCTTTCTGAGAAGTATGAGATATGTGCCCATAAATGTGGGAGAATCATTGTTCTATTGTTCTTACTCATCATTATAATAACTATTATATAATTACAGTCGGTCACGCAAAAACACGAGGCAGATAAATCAACAACAATTTATAAACGTTTGTTATTTTTGTGTAAATATATATACAACATGTTTTCTCAAAATAACATTATGTTCTGTTGGTGTCATTATGATTCCTAATTTCTCAGTCGTTACTATCTCATTGAGTTTCTAAATTAATACGCTCTTCAAAGTCCACAGTATATTTAATATAGCGAATATAGGTAAAATGTATGAAATATATAATTATATAACAACATTTTGATAATATTATATAAATATTTCATTTATTTTAAATTTGATGCTTAAAATTTATGGATACGAAGACCATTAAACTTGTATGACGCAAACTAATCTCTTAATATGTATAGATAGATATAGGTATATGTATGTAAATCCATGTTATGTATATGAAATATATCAGAGTATTCCTTTTTAAATATACAAACAGTTCAATGTGATATACATATTAAATATTGTTTTAAATGAATTGGAAAAACCTCGTAGTGTTTACTCGAAATAAAAACGAAGTAGCGCAGCGGAATAAGATCGTTGCCGACGACCAAGTTGACCAAGGCAATGGACACAATGGTGCTTGCGTCATAAGCTGCCACTTAGTACGACTCTAATGACTCTGTAAAAACAATGTTTTTGTATAATATTTGTCTTTGATTTATTAATTTATACTAATTTTATAATGGTTCAGTGCCTAAATAAAAATTGTTTTCTATTTGGTCAGATAATTGATTTATAAGCAATTAGAGCTCGTTGATGTCTTTCTGATGATATTTAAAAAATACATACATATATTGAACGTTTTTAATTTCTTTTAAATTCAGCTTCAAAATTCTACAAAGAAGAGATCTTTTAAGAAAGTAGGTAGTCTTGTAGTATACCTATATAAGTTATAAACAAAGATAGGATGTGAAAGGAATTGACATCAATTTTCTTCTTTCTTCATTATTGTACCGTTTAGTCTTTTGTAATTTAGTTGGGTCAAATAAAAATAAGCTTTGTTTGGAAAAGGCCGTACCTGCTTTGAATGGACAAACGAATGAGGTGTCAAATGACCGCGAAGGCCTTGTGAAGCAATGAATTGTACAACATACTTGGGCATAAATATAGATCTTATTTTGTTGAAATTAAAGGCGTAATACGTATTTTTTATCGTTTTGGTTGGATAAAGGTTCAATGCAAGTGTAATCTAGTTGTCTAGGTTTTATTTTACATTCGTAGTATAAGAGGGAAAGTGCTAGAAATAAGTTATTGATTATATTTATCTATCATTATTGACATATAAGGTAAACATGTAAAAAAATTACATGACACCGATTATTTTACAATATATATTGTTAATATAATTTCTTCTTAAACATCCATCATCTGACAACATTTTTTATATAATAAGGTTAACCATATTATTTCTAAAATAAGCAATACAAATTCTAATCGATTGCATAAAATTACATTCGATATGGCTTAGCGGTGACAGATGCAATACCAATTGTTGAGATTAAAAATTTAGATCGTTCTACTCTCGAAAGACTCAGTCGAACAATGTGGAAGTACTTTCTCTAGAAGTACTTTTCTGTAAACTGCAATAATAATTGCAAAACAGCTATATTGCTAGTTAATTATCTCTACTTTTATGATGTGAAAACATGTCTTAATCTTTATGATGTAAAAACATCTCTTGTGATCTATACTTTTAAGTTTAAGACCTTGTGATTTGATTTTATTTGAGCTATAAAGAACTATTCATTGCATTTCCAAGTATTGCATTTTCCTCTGCAAACAATATTTACAATTGTTATCACGATCAACTCTTCAATTTTATACAAATTGACAAACAAGTAAAAATTAAGCATAAATGTATTTTGTATGTATTTGAATAAATATTTATTTATTTAAATAGAGTTTTGTTTCTGTGCATATGTTTGTTTAGGTACTGTAATACATTATACCTACATTTTATAAATAAAATATCTATATATATATATATATATATATATATATATATATATATATATATATATATATATATATATATATATATATATATATATATATATATAGGTATATATATACCAACTTCGACCTATTTAAAGATATCCTGTCAATAATATAATTATGTAATAAAATTCATGTCAATATATAATAAATTAATCTTATTTTTGGGACAGGCGTATCGTCAGAGAATGTCATCTTCAGTGCAAATCGCGCGTATTGCGGCTCTGACGGTAGTAGCAGCATCTTTCATCCTCGGCTCCTTCATTTTGGCATCCAGCTGGGTATCAGCACGCTCCTCTTGCCATCAATTGGAACAACTTGATGCTATGCTTGACAAGGAACTGGCGTTGGAAGGCAGACCATATGGAAACGATGGTTTGATGGCAGTAAGTATTTATTAATAATATATATGTTTTATTTTAATTACAATCTTACAAATAGCTTAGGTAATGATTGCCGATAATATAAAAATACATGTTTTATATAAAATACTATACAGGTATTTGAAGTGTCTCCATATACTGACAAATAATCAATTGCTTAATAAACATGAGTGTATGAAATAGAATAGATTGTCACATTTATTTTATATGTATAACACATTAATATTATACAAAAGTGAAACCGATAAGGGTGTCGTCTACAAATAACTGGTGGTGAAGCTACTACATATTATTGTTACTATGTTATTGATCAATGTAATCTTTTGTATATTGATATTTTATATATTATTAATTAAAATAATTATATAAAAGTTATATTATAAAAAAAATATTTATAAATAAAACATTTATATATTATTCCTATTGTATATAATATGAGGCTAATCGTTTCTATTTGTCTAAACAAATATGGCGCCGTGTTGTCTCAATAAATATTGCTTTAAGCCAAAATGATTTAACGACTCACAATATAAGCGTGAATTTATGAATGTGTTATTAATGAAAGAGTACTTCTTAATACCTACCCTATATAGTGCTCACATATATAATAACGTAGACGTACGTTACATACTTATTAGGTACGTGTTAATAAAAGTAAAAATTATTAAATAACTCCCTAATATATTTTAGTTATTATGTTGCCAATTAATATAAAATATAAAATTTATTTTCTACATTTGTAAATTATAATAGGATCTTTCTTACGTTTTGTAGTGTTCTTAACGAGTTTTAAAGAAAAAAATAAATGTAGGGTTAGATTTATATCTATCATTTTATAATGATAGAAACAATTATAAGCATATTAAGAAAATACAATATGAGCCATGTTTTTGTAATATCCGCTATATATTTTAATTTGTAAAATATTATGGATGTCTTAAGAGAAAAGATCTCTAATAGAGTAATATTTGTATTACTTACAATATTTAATAATAATGTGGTATTTTGGGTTCATTTTCAAGCTGAAAAAATGATGTCTCTTTTAATAATATGTACTTGCCAGTAGAATTTCACGTCAGACGTATTTTTGTCCCGGTCGGTAGAACGACTTATTTTACTCACGAGTGTCGTCCGTGACCAGCATAGATACATAGCTTTACTTTAAATTCAGTTGCAATTTATTGGCGGATGACGGATTCGGTCCCGGTCAACACCGCCCTTTCATTAGTCTCTCACTGATTTATTGTATTTATTTCTTGTGTAGAATACCAAACTATTGCTCTGTGATTTAGAACATTTTAAGGTATTTTGTTGTGCTAATGATACTATAACAAAATTTAGAGAGATATTATAATAAAAAAGAATGATACTGACATACAAAAGATGCGATATTCCTAACTTTTCCTAAATTCTATTTAGATAATTCGTCGTTAGGCAATGTTACGTGTTTTCCAAACATGTTTATTATTCAAGTTTATTGACCTTTTCTCCAATCACTTTTTTATAATTCAACGCATGTCTCTCATGTGTGGGAGAATACGTTTTTATTAAATTTTTCATTGTTGAGGTACACATACTATTGACCCATTGCTGAGAAACAAACTCGTAGAAAATTAAACGTCAACCATAATTCACCTATAACTAATGTGTAATTGGTTATACACACAAAATACAGACAAAAATAAATGGCATACAATAATTATTAAATAATTTTATACGTATTGTACGTAAATCAATATCGAGTTTCAGTTATTCAAATTCAATATTTATATGTATAGACATACAAATATTAAGTTCAATCAATCATATTTTAATTATAGAATAAATTAACGGAAATATTAACAGTTTTTAAGTCAAATGAAAATGTTTCATTTTAAAAAGTTAACTCGTATACTGATGTTATCGGTCAGTCGTGTGGAGTCTAATATTGCTGCTGTGCTGCGTCAGTGTATGTTTATGGTAGCGTCTTATTGCAAGTCCGCTGTGCCACGACGCGATGCCGCGGCACTGGATCACCTTGAATCTTCACATTACGCAAAAGTGAGGTTCTAACAGCTCTCTTAGTGAACCCAAACGAAATGTACAGTTGGGCAATTAAAAGGTTTGTTTTGTTACAAAATAGATCTATTGTTTCATTCCAAGTTCAAATAAATATAATTGTAGGTACATATACACATGTATGTTTAAGTGTCATTTAAGTTTATTAAATAATAATTCTGTACGCTTTTACCTCATGTTTTCCCAACATTTAAATTATTAAACTAATTAAAGTGTGATTAACTTAACCAAATTTTTTTATAATTTTAATGAATGTAATATAAAAAGCCTATATGTATGTACATTGTTCGGTACAAGTCTAATGATATCAATAGTAGATGTAGCATATATTCTACTATTTTCAGTTTTATTACAAAATATGCATAAAAGATACCGCGTTGAATATGTATGAAATACATATGTTACCTTATAATATGGTAATTTAAGTTGTATTTTCTAGTAAGTTTTCAACATCACTTGGTTTTGACAGGAAAAATTACTTGGCATGGCACACTACGAATAGATTCTCAATATGAAATATATTATTAGTATTCTTGTAGCAACATTACGTAAACTTAAGAGAACTCTAAATAAAGCCTCAATATAACGATCTATTTCGTGACCTGTATTGCCACTGATAAATGTGCAAAGATGGCTTATATATGTAATTGTAAAGTTCTGCCAAGCGTGGCGGAGGTTACATTGAGTTATATATATTTGTTTTTAAATACCAGTACACTACCAGTTTAATTGAAAATAAAATTATAACGTATATTATTACACAGAGTACCTAACTGATGAATTTTTTGTCGGGTCTTCTCAGCAGCAGTTTCGAATAGGTATCGTAATTATCTGTTTTTAATGTCTATAATGTGCGCTTTATTTGAAATGATATTGTGTTACATTATGAAATAACTGAAAATTGCATAAAATAAGCAATAATAATCTCAGAAAAGATCATAATTTTTCTATTTCGCAATATTTAGTTAGTGAAAGTTGTACCTATTGCGGTCACTGACTTGGGTTCATAGATGCATCTTTGTGTTGGTGTTTTACATAAAGTTTTAATAAAAATTACACTTTTTATTAAAAAATGCAGATATGTGTTGTAATTCAATGTATATAATATGGATTGTATTGTTAGTTACTGTAGTTACTTGTATATTATATACATCATTAGTAATGTAATTAATAGTAAAGAATTTAATCGTATGCACCTTTTGACTATATCTAGTGAAGATACAGGACTACCTGTGTCTTCAGGGAAGCCTAGTTAATTTAATCTGTGTTAGATTTACTAGTTAGAAAAAAAATAACATTCCGGCAGCTTCGAGAATGCTACTAATAATACAGAGCTGTTGTAGAAGCAATTTGACATGTCATGTTTGAGAGCAAAATAAAGAAACGATAAAAAAAATTAAACAATCATTTTCAACTACATTATATTTTTTATTTTTACAAAATTATTTTTAATTAAATAAATAATAGTGCTGAAGTAAAATTTATTAAAGGTTTGGATATAATATACAATATATACCACATAACGCAATGCATTATACATTTTGCGTGAAGTGTTAAAACTTTCCTTTACCTTTTATGGTTCATATTCAGTTATGTAATATAAACTTATCTTTGCTAAACGACTTTCACTTACTCTTTAGTAAATCATGTATTGTTCACTTGATTTATATTCAATATAATATGAGGAATCATTATTCTTTATTTAAATTAAACGGTACATAATTTTTTTATCTGTAAGTATGTATGTAACGTAATTGTTGTCAGTAGACGGATATGCGCGATTTACGGCTCGTGCATAACATCCGTCAACCCCCACAATCTCCGGCATGATCAGCTAATTAATATTGACCTTGTTTATCAGTATTCACGGTTACCACCAAAATGGAAATACACATCAAATAAGAAAACATTACTAAACTTAGACAAAGATGCTTTGAGCGGAACTAATCATAAAAATTAAAATAAAAACGTATAATCAAAAAATATTACGATGATAATGACAACTGCAATTTGTATATTAACCATAATACTTTACATTTTATATTACTTTGAAATTATAAAGTTAGCTAATGTGTATTTTATCTTCGTGATTTATTTTCTTAGGTTATTTAATACTGCTGCTCTACTCTCTACTTTCTATCTGTATTATCAAGGCGAGCTTTCAGTCTAAACACTTCTGATAAGCTTCCAAAGTAATTACTTCATTCGCTTTATAATTTACTTTGATAAAAGCAAATTATAAATAATCCTATAACTATTTTGTTTTGAGCACTTGTTTTCTTGTGTTTTATGTTATGGTAGTATTATTTATTTCCTAACCAACAATTAATTTTATTACTGTATCAAATTTGGACTTCCTAGCGATCGCGTAATTCAACCAATAACTGTTTTACCGTTTGTAGTGTTTCGTAAGGCAGTAAAAGTGTTGTGGGCGTAGGCACAATGCGACAATTGTCAACGTAATCGTTGTTTTCTATCGGTTGCGGTCGCGAACACTTCGCGCTTGGCTGCTTAGTTGTTAACACTAGTTCAAATCGGTATTCACGTTAAAGTATTTTTAAATAGTTTTTCTGCGTATATGTACAAATAAGAGATGATGACAAATGAGTATTAAAAAAAATACTAATAACTAAATTAATATCTTTTGGAGTTTTATAAATCATCATTCGACAAATATCATTCGAAAATGTATGACATGTGGAAAATATTTAGCTAAGGCATCATTTCCGTCTTTTAAAAAGAAGTTGGCGGTATGCGGAAAATGATCAGGCTAAAGACTTCATGCTAAGAACCCATTCCTTTATTTATTAGTCTATGAATATTCTACATCAAGTGTCTAATTTTCAAGATCAACTATATGTTCTTCCCCGGCTTAATAGCTAAATAATAACTAAAAAAATCCCTCCAGTAGTTTCCTAGATGTGCGTGTACATACATAATTTTTTTAAAGTTTTATTAAACATATACGTTTTATTAAACATATTTTTACTACTTTATACTGTTTCATTATAATATATCTTTGTAAAGGTTGCTCCTCGTCACTTCCTTTATACGCATTTAAGCACAAATGAGTCCATTGTGAGAATTTTCTAGAGAAACATGAAATCATTATTATAATAAACAGATGTCATAGAAATTCGTTTTAGGTACTTTTGTTATGGCATATTATGTTGACACAAAATATATTGTTCATTTATTTTAACAACTCAATATATTATTTCCTTGTTATTTTCTATGATATTATTTTCTATACAAAATTACCCTTAAATAAGTTCCCATTCTAAAAAATATTAGACAAGTGAAAATCTTGACCTATTTTAAACAGCACCAGATACAAATGCAAGTCATATATATACCTAATTCTTAAAAGATCTCTTAAATTTTAATCTAACAAATTGAATTGTTCAATTAAAAAAAAATAGTCAGTAAATTTGATATAAGTGTCATGCGTAGTTAGGAAATTTCTCGACTTAATTCCGATTGTAAGCATTATTGTATGTTTGTATATATAGATATATAGGTACAAGCAACCTTGTTTTTTTAATATATGATCTTAAACTGTAATCTTCTACTGTCACCTACCTATTATATCTAGTGAGAACTCCGTAATTGGGCTAGACAATGTGACCAGTTACATATATGTGTGGGTCTTGCTTACGTATGTACCTAGACAGCTAAATAGCATAAGATAGGTATAGGATAGGTTCAAGGTTGGTACTAAATGTTTGTGTACAATTGTCTAAAGTGACTAAGGAATAAAATAACCAAAGTTTTATTTTCGAATAATATTATATAAAATAATTGTTTATACTTAGAAATACTATATTTTTACTATTATTTTACTTCAATTAAGAAATAAAAACAAACATTAAATTTCATAGACGTAAATATTTGCATAATTAAAGAGAGCGAGCGTTACGTAAAGAATTGTGAATTTATGTACTAAGCGCCGCCATCTTAGATGAGCACTGACTGTTTTTCTGAGAGTGAGCGGTTCCGCTAAGCTTGTCCGTAGTTTTTGCAAGTCGCTTTGTAAATAATTTACTTTTGCTTTGAATTATACAGAAATTAATAAGATAATTTATTACCATACAAATAGAAAAATGTCGTAAAATAATTTGAATACGTAACATTTTAATTTATGGATGAATTAATGGTATAAAACAGTTTTTATTATTTTTTCAGCCACTGTGTTTAAATTACGATCACGTTACATAAGACCTGCCATTACAACAATGATTTCACAGAGCACTAACTAATAATTGGTTATCAAGTATTTCCGTCAATTATCTGTTATTTATCGTGTCGTTGTATATGTGTACCTATATAATTTTAAATATCTCTCAATGATTTATATTTGAAAAGGGGATGGAATAATGAGAAATAATTTTGTTTTCTTTGTTTCAAGGATGAGCCATTGCCGATAGCAAATGCTCATGCACTCCACGCATCGCCTTCACTTGTAGCGGAAACATTGTCACCACCCGCGAAATTGAAGTCTGTTCCCTCTCCTGACAGTCTTTTGAAAGAGGATCCTTTAAGCCATGCTGAATCCAAAGTCGATGAAGATAAATTACAGGTAAATACAATAAAAACACTACATAGAGAAAATTAACACAAATATTGTTAAATACACGTCTTCATCACTTTCAAATGTCTAAGAGAACATAAAAATTAACACATACATTTTATAACATCAATGGAGGTTAATAATAAAATAAGGAAAACGTTTTTATTCATTTATTTAACATACTGAAAAAGTAAGTGATATACCAATTTAATAAGTTATATTATAAATTTCTAAAGTTATACATAATTTCTAAAGTATGTATATCATTTATATTTAAATAGTTAAAGTCTCATTAAAGTCATTATGTGCTCACGAGAAAGTGTCATTAAACATATTTCTACTAGAACGCGTACTGTTTGTTAAACTTGCATACTGGAACTACGTTATAATGCTCTCATCCATTACTCTTATGAGTACGTTGTTAATATCCAATTGGATAGAAGGTACAATATTTTGTGTTATTATACTTACATACAAATAAAGCTTAACGTAAAACGTTACGTAAATTTAAACCAACAGCAATTTCAATCCAGGAGTGTAAATATACGAATGCAATGGACTGTATCTATGCAAGTAGTGACGTCATCAGCTTTCACTCGTATTTGAGAGCTTCTGCCGGTGCATGAGGTCCCCGCTCTTAGACCGTTGCATCGAATGTGAAAGCGGATATTGCTTAGGCATTATCTTCCACATCGTTTAAGTAAAAACAAAATATATTAAATATAGTAATATATTGTAGATTATATTTAAGGACTGTGCTAGTATGTAAAGAATATGTGAATATAACATTAATATATATGTTTAGGATATGATTTATAGAATAACACATTGTGAATAATATTGGTTTATTTAAATTAAAACAAGTCACGTTTGAACGTTATTCATTCCGTCCATAGGAAATTACTTTATCAAAATTCCAAATGTCGTAAATCAAAAGTTCCTTCCTAAATTATCTGCGGCAAATTCAATCCTGGAAGTTTTTACCGCTGTCGAAAGACAGTTTTATTTCAGCTTATATCTCAACCCATGTTACATAATTTGTTTTATTTATTTTTCTTTTTTATAAAGTGACCATAAATAATAATTACCATATCGTTGATATTTTGTTAAATGATCATTCAATTAAATAATAATTTATCTATTCTATTGATCGTAATATTTACAAACGGACTCAGAACAATAGTGCGCAGGTGCATTGTCTTGTGCAGGATGTCCGAGTGCATTGTAGCCAACAACCAGCACAGAACGAGATTTGAGATTCGCATCAAATATTATTAATTGTCAACATGTCAATATATTTTTTTATCATAATATTCTCACTTACAATTTTGTTCTTGTTATTGTTATGTTCTATGTTCTTGTTATGTTCTTTTTATTAACATTATTTATCTTGTACCTACATCAAAAAAAGAAGTGGAAGTTTATTTCTGTAATTTTTTGAAATGACTTTTACAAAAGGTGATGATCATACTATTCGTGTTAACGCTTAATATAGGAAATGATATTGTTCACATAAATTAATTTAGCGTGAAGAATGTATTAACCTTGTGAACAATTTTTAGAAATTTCTCGACCACTTTCAATTTCTTAAAGAAATATCTTTTTTTTAACTTTTCAGCCTTAATTTTTTTCTTTCTAAAAATTCTGACATGGGCACGGACCAAATACAGAATCGAGAGGTAAAAAATGTAAATATTTTGTCAGAAAGAGTTTGGTGACATATTATATGATTCACATTGTTTACAGTTAGGCAGAAATTGTTTTGGAAAGTATTCTTTAAATATTCAACTGCTTAATCACTTCAATGTTAATAAGTGCTTACGTGCAAAAGGAGTCAGTAATAAAATGTATGACACTCAGGGAAAGTTGCTAGGACTTTATTCATATTTCCTAATTATAATTTTTTTTATTTTACAGAAAATTGACGATGAAAAGGTGGAAATAGCTAATTCTGGAAGCGATGAGAGTTCCGAGTCTGACAGTTCCGGTGAAGAGGATGATGATGAGCTTATGCCTAAATTTACGATGCCTATACGCTTTGACCTTGATGAACTTGCGGGGGCTTTCTTAGCTAACAACCAAAAGTGAGCATTAAGTTATATTTAATAAGTTCCTTCCTATTAAATTTCTTTACCTTTGTTATTACTTCAGTATTTTGAAATATTTTTACTACTTGCTTCATTACGACGGCTAAATAACATTTCTAACAATATCGAATGATTCAACTTTAATAAAGGTTAAAATAAAACGTATCTTAACTAGTAACTCTTAATTCTAAATATTAACTTGTAAAGATTTTGTATATATATCAAAAACATTTTTTGTTATCTTATTTTTTTATATTTTCAGAGGACGTATGAACTGTGTAGTAGAGAGACGCCATGAAGAAGCCATGGAAAAGCGGTTCCCATTCAACCTTCTTAGTGCATTGACATCTCGCAGTCCTCAGGCAGAACGCATTTCCATCATCTGCCACGGGGGTGATGAACGGTAAGTAAAGCTTTTATGTTCATATACACCAAGTCAAATTTTTTTGAAAATGTCTATTATTGAAACAATTTATTATTACAAGCTTATTTTATGTCAAGTAAACTTCAAATAAAAATGAGCCAAAAGAGCTTTAAACACACACACACACAAACAATTTTTTGACATTTTTTGTGATCCGAGGTCTAAGTAATTGATATTATTTTGATCTTACTTCCACGCTGTCTTGAGAAAATGGTTTTGACAGACGAACAGATAGTCAGACAGAAAACAAAGTTTTTCGAGGTACAGACTCAATACTACTAACTAACTCTAAAAAGATATCCAATATACACTATAATTGTAACATCAATAATAAATAAATGCTATAAAACAACACTATAAAAATAAAGTATATTTTTTGACGGTGATTAAATCAAATATCTTCTGCCTGGCATTAGTCCCGTTCGTTTACCAGGGTCTGCCTTGTTTGGCGTTCGTTTGCCAGGGTCTGCCTTCCAACTAAGCTTACTCCACTTTGCTCGGTCTTTAACATCCTTAGTGGACAAGCTATTAGCTCTCATGTCCTGCGTCACGACATCCAGCCATCGCTTCTTTGGGCGTCCGGGTGGTCGAACTCCAGGGACACATATGTCAAGGCACTTCCTTCTGACATAGTTCTTAGGCCGGCGCATAAAATGGCCATATCATCTCAGTATAAAAGAACCGGTCGGATAATGCTCTTGTATATCAGTCCCTTCAGCTTGGTCAGCGGTATTCTGCTTTCACAGACCACACCAGTGACCTCCCGCCATTCGACTAATGCAGCGGTTATACATAACGGATCCAAGGTACCCAAACTTCTCCGACTTAACGGCCGGCTCAGGCCCGATGTGGATGGTGCCCGAGTCCTGGTTCCCGCAAGCCATGTACCATGTAACTCAAATATACTTATTATTCGATAACTGAATGTTCTTTTTTGTAAATTCTGATATTTTAATTAATAAATGATTATAAATGATGTTAGGTTATGTTATATAGATTCAATAAACTTCAAGGTAAAATTTTGTTTAAATAACTATAAATCTCGACCGATAACCAAAGCGCATTCTAGAACAAAATATTTTATTTTATATTGTAACGGATTACATAGATTAAACCAATGAATAACATAATTTTACACGTATTTTGTTTAATAAAATGAAAAAGAATATATGTTACATAACATTTAGATGGTATTTAAAGAAATTTATAATTTATAATCAGTATATATACAAGCCCCAGTTATTGATTGATTGATTGAACAACAGACTTCCCATTTTCGTATTTACTTACTTTGTAGAAAGCTGAAATTTGGCAGGTTCCTTGGGAAATGCAGGGAATTAGGAACGGGAACGGAAATACAGCGCTTTATATTTTACAGCTAAATAAAATAGTAAACAGATTTGAGGAGTACATTACCGGATTACACAGATAGCACCGAAAATTGCAAATAAAAACCGGCCAAGAGCGTGTAATATTATCTATAGAAACGGCAAAAAATTATGTCTGTTGTAAAGGAGTCTCATTTAAATATTTACTTAATTCTGGTTTTGTAATTGCTGTTATAGCGGCAACAAAAATACATCGTTTACGGAAATTTTAACTGTCTAACCGTCCGTTTCACGGTGCAGGAACCTGCTAACAGACGGACAAACAGACGGATTATCCTTCTTACCCTTATGAACGGAACGGAACCGAACCCTTAAAATGGTGTTTTATAATAAATAAATCATAAAAGTGCTTAATGAAAGTCAGTCCACGCGAATAAAGCTACGGGCATCACCTAGTTTACTTATATTTTACGTCATAATCCTACACTTAAGACAATAAACACTTTTGAATCTGTATTTCACAATAGATACCGTTAAAAAATAGAATATTTATTAAATTATATTTAATATTGTTTAAAAAACATCGAAAGCAATATAAGAAAACCAACATATCACCATCATCAGAAATATAAGGAAATCAAATCATTTGACGTCATTTTTTGTATATTATTAGAAGAATACTTTCGTCTATCGCTATTCGCTACAATAGTGCTATAATTTCATTTTATATACTTTATCGGGGCTCAACGTGAGAGCTCAACTTACCTAAAATTACTATCGAATACTATGTACTATGTAATCGAATACTATGTTAAAGCATTCATTAATATCAATACATATTTTTTTTGTGTCGCGACTCTGCGAAGTGACGCGACTCTGCACGGAATCTTGAATTGGGGCGGAAATTATCTCTTGTATATACCGCTATTATACAAATTAATATGAACTTACTCGTAAGTGCCAAGTGTTGAAATGTGGGCTCGTTTAAAAGTTTCGTGCTTATTATAATAAGCTACTTTGAGAACTTGAGTGAATACTGAATTCGTACTTCGATTGTTAAGCTCTCAAGATACTTCTAAAAAGATTGTCAAACTTACTGTGTTGATTTAACTGGAGACGTTAAATTGTGATTTTTAGATATTTGCGAGTCTAAACGTTACGTGGAATCAGAAATATAATATATTACTGTGTATTTAAATGTTTTTTGTTTTAATTTTACTCATAGACATTGTATCGTGTACGTTTATTTTGTAGATTAAGATTTCATGAAATCGTTGACCATGTCGTAGAATTGTTTAACGATATAGCGCTCGGCTACTACGTCAAATAGTCGATCTTATTTGACCAAATCATAAAGTGATTCACATTATTTACCGATAAAGGCACTAGAAGCGTATTTTGAGGAGAGGTAGAGGTGACAAACTGTATTTAATTTCTGTACTGCAAAGAATGCAGTATAGAAAAATCAAACGTCTATGTCGAATCAAAAGATATGGGCGGGCGTTTATGCTTCGTTTTTGTCGTTATTCAAAACCTATAGAGAACTTTTCGTTGACCTAGAATAATGAAATTTGGCAATGAAGTTAGAACTTACAGAACAAGCAAAAATCCGAAAATTGTAAATTTATGGATATATCACTGAAAAAATATTTGCAATTGCATACTTTGTATATCTGTAGTTCATATTATACAAAATGGCGTTCGCCCAAAAATTTAAGATTGTCATATTATATAAGTTTTTATAATCTTGATTACAATCAATCAAATCTTTTGATTACAATCAATTAAATCGTTTTTTCTGGTTTGGTTAATCAAAGCCCGGTGTTAGATTATGTATAAAACTCTAAATGGGCGGAAAGAGGAGTATGAAGTATAGAATGACTAAGCGACTCCGCTTTATTAAAAAGAATGAGAGAAATATCTATAAAGGAAAAAAAATAAGATATGTGAAAAATCTAAATTAGAATGAAAAACTCTTTTATGTTGCACATTTTCTGTTTTTGTATCTATGTATATACCTATATAATTGTTTATTCTGAGTTGACGTGAAGTATATATATGAAACATTATTATATGAAATGAATATAAATAGGTCAGTATTTTATATATTAGTGTAGCGGCCCGCCCGTGGTTTCACCCGATTGGACTACACTATTATTTATTTAATAGTAACTTGAATTGTATTTATTGGCTTATTATAAATTGTTACAGTAATAGTTATAGATATTGGTTTATCATCTAGAGTCCATATGTTATTCTAATGAATTAGCTATACACTGGTAACTTTCATCTAAATCCGTTCAGTAGTTGTTGCGTGAAACCGGAACAAACATCATCCTCACAAACTTTCATATTTAAAATATTAGTAGGATTTTCCTCATATATAATCTAAGAAGAGACTAATATCAAATAAATAATAAGTAAGTAATTGTTACAGACCTGTGCCCCAGTTCCTTGACCCGCAATCACAAGTATTCGCATACCCATTGTCCGGACCAGTGCGTCTACCTCTGCGCCCGGCACCTGAGCGCCCTGAGCCGCAAGGACTTTTCAAAATATTCAAGACTCTAGAACAAGCGCCAATGATGGTAAGTAACGAAAGACTTAAAATATAATAAAATTAAACAAGATGTAGGAAGCAACGCGCATAATTTTATTCCGTCATTTAACGCGTTTCTGGATATACACTCTATAACCACGTTTCTAGATGATTGATACGTAAAAAAGAAGAAGTAAAAGTTAATTCCAAAGAAAATTAAATAAGTACAAAAACAATTAAAAGGAAATGATCTAGAAAATAAAGTATTTTTCAATATCAGTAAAATGATTAGATCGAGACTCCATGCAAGGTTGTAAAGTAAATAACAACAGCTGAAACCATGTTCCGGTACATCGTTAATAATATGAAAACAAATCGGAAAAGTTGAAAATATAAGTGGGTTGCTTATGTAACATGAATATGGACGGCATTGTTGGAGTATTGCGCGGAAAGGCTAATTTATTTTGTTTCATTTTTAAACAAACCTAACTTGTATGTTAATAAATAATAAAATTATTGTAATTAGTACAAATTCTGAAAATACGAGAGAGAATTTGTAATATTTACAATGAAAGAACGAGATAATTTTATAAAAACAAGATAATTTGTATTGTCGGCTTTATCCTGCCGTTGAGTGATTGTTTTGTTATTTAATGTGGGGTCACTTATTTAATGTTTATTTGATACTTAGAGCCGTAAAATAAAAATAATTCAAGGAAAATAGGTACCTTATGTATATTGCACATTGCACCTTATTATAGAGTTTCATGCTTTAGTAAAAACCGGATCCCTGATAGGATCTGTCTGTAGACTGTCTGTGCGTCTATCAGGAGGATTTTCTCAAAATAATGCCGTGCTGTAAAGCCAGAGCCATCCAGATCGAGCTTCTTAGTCAACGAAATCTAAAGATATAGCGTTCATTTTTTTTAGCATTTTGTATGTAAATTGCCGCGTAATTAAAACTCACAGCGTACTAGAGTTGTGTAATTTCGCAATAAGTTAGAACTTTAAGTGCAAACAAAGGGAAATATCCGAAAACTGCAAATTTATAGGTATATCCTAGATATGTAGATAATCATATAAAATTAGTACATACGACTGCAAATTTAACTTTGTTGATTCTTACAATTTGCCAAGAAGTGAAAACTTAGAGTATAAATAAAGAAAAAAAATTAAATTTTGGAATTTATTATAGATTAGCATAGAAACGAACTATTACCAACTTATATCTGTGATGTAAGTGAGTGGATACAACCGAAAGTAAATTTTTAAGTTGTATTTTCCTCAGTGGAAAACCTACAATGATGAAATTGGTACCGAACACTCGGAACACGACCACTAGTCACATATGACCGATATTTTTTTAACTTCGTATAGTACAGAAATAAATTAATACGAAGCTAGGTCAACTGAGTATGGTTGTATCAATTTTCCTTCATCACTTTGTCTTTTAATTGATATCAAAACTAGAAGCTCAGGTAAAAAAATCTGGCATCGATAGAAAAATATGACAGCTTTATAATCACACTTTTAAGACAAAAATAGTATCTATAATCAGACTTCAGAAACCAACATTATGTTTAATATTCTACGTCCTCCAATTTCTATTGGTTAGCGTGGTGGAATTTCTTACACGGCCCGTGAAATTATAATTTAAAATATTGAAAATGTTACAATATTTTATATTTTATATTATATAAGCCACTTTGTCTTAACAAGTGTTTTCTGATTGATATTTTTTTATTTTAATCACTCTAAACTTGCCCCTGTAAAGTACATAATGCATATGAAATAACAAATAATAAAGAATAAGCATAAAAAAAACTACCACGATACTGGTAACTAAATACATATTAAAAAGATAAATGTTAGATTTTTATTCTTTGTATTCGATTCTATCTTTAATAATATTAATATACCTTTACACAGGCAAAGTTAACCTAGTGTTAAAATACTCCGTTCTCCGCTTTTTACATTTGCTTTTTGGTTTTAGACATTGCGTGTTTTATTTTAATACTAGGAAACTGAAAATATTTTCATCTAGAGCCAGACGCTACGATTCTATAACCATTACTTAAAATCTAACGCAGTATAAGCAACAAAAATTCTTTGAAGTAGTAATTATCTTAGAGCTTTGACTTAAAACAAATCTGTGGAGCTGGAGGCGTCCCATTTCATCCAAAAACAAAACTTTATTTAACAGCAGCAACTTTTAAAAATACAAATTATATTTTTGATGTTTAATTTTGGTTTTTTTAATTTGTATTGTTACTTCAAAGAACTAGTGGGGAGGTACACTAAATAGGTGAACAATAAAAAACTATAAAATAATCAGACTTTAGCATTTACTTTTTACATTTATTTAGGTACTAATAAAATTTCCTAAATATATAACTATTGCATTGCGATCTTCAACGATATTACTTGTCAAGTAATGTTAATTACATTGAATTATGTATTCATTTTCAGTAAAATGTACAAAATGTAAGGCAATTACAAAATTAATTTGTACTGTTGTCATGACTATGTTGTTAATAAATATCACATTTTGTTGTTCCATTTATTTGAATCTAATTAGATGTACCTAATTTCTAAATTCTATACAATTTAAACAAACTACCGGCTGTAATAAGCGTATATTTGCAAAAATATCGTACTTTCTAATTTATTGATGGATTTTTAATATTCACTTCATTTTATGTTGAGTTAAAACTTATAAGTACTTTGTAAGAATCGAATAGGTCGTTGAACCGTTACTGGTTTTGCGGCCTAAATGTATATAGGCTTATGCAATACACAAAGCCGGTTTTGGCCAATAATTACCTACTTTTTTTATTTCAACCAACATTTGTTAGTGTGCATATTGCAATAATGCATAAATCAGTGAACTGCATTTAAAAAGAAAGACAGTATTTATTGGATACTATTGATTATTTTTAATTTAAGTACTTAAGTTAGTAACATTATAATATTATACTTTATATAATTATTTGTACACCATTATACTTTATATAATTATTTGTACAACTATAATTGTTTGCAAATTATCAAAGGTTTTATATGGTTGTAGAATGGTTTATAATCTTTATTTTACATGTATACATATGTTATATTTTATTTATCTTTGGACATATTGCACAATTAAATTGTTGATAGTTATCGATACTCCATCGTTACCATTGCTCTTAATAATTTTGAAATAATAATGGAATAAGTACAACATCGAGCCCTTATTATATAAAGGTCATCTTATTCAACAAACAAGGTAAAATATTTTCATACATCTAAAAACTCGAAACATCGTCACCAAAGAACAGAATGGAACAGGGCATTTGATAGGATTTATGAAAGCTAATTTAATTTACTACTAATGTAAACTGCCAGGAATACATAAATAAATAGGAGTATCTATCGGGTTGGAAGATCTCTGAAAAATGAGATATTATGCTTATCTAACAACATTATAAGTAGGTAGTAACCTTTGAGTCTTTAACGATTGATTAATTGTGTGATGTTAATAACATCTAATAAGTATCACCTTTGAATTAATATAAAAAATAAAATGGTGAACATAATTATAAATGATCGACTTCCTGTATTCTTTATCAATTAAACTTTTAATATACATTTTTGAACAAATTACGTATCTTATTTACATATTATATTCTATAAACAGATTCAGAATAAGTTAATATATTATTAAAATACAAGATATATGTATTTGTATGAGTGTATTATATAAATAAATAATAGTAATGATCTTTAAACTTTAGGATTAACTTTGATTATGTATAGGTATATACTGAAGACTTGTATAGTAGAAAATAATAACTTTTGAGGATATCAGAAGGAAGGTTAATTTACAATATAAATTATATAATCATAATCATAACGAAATAACTTACTGGCGTAAGTTAACAAAAACGTGTTGCATATGTAACAGATGTAAAAAGATAAACAAGTATTCATTTCTTATAACCAATATGTACATTATTTAAAAATTTGAAATCACTTCCGTATCCAATTTAAGTAAGTAACGCTATTGTCAAAATCGTGATGATTGATAACAACAATTCAACTACGCACTCGTGTATATAACAATATAGTTATTGTAATCATACGATTATATCATTGTAATAATTAAATATAAACAAATATATACATACAATACAAATGAGATAACTGAACAAAAAATCTGCGGTCATATTTGTATTGTCGAAAATGACTTTATCTTTTTTTCTTCAATTTGATTTTTTCTATTAATTTTATTTGACAATTATATTTTAACGATAATATGAAGGTCGCAGCTTTTGCTTAGGGAAATAAATTATTTAAAAAACTACTACATGCTACGAGCTAAATTATCGCACCAAACCTGATGTTAAAATAGCGAGACACCGTCGATCAGGTTTTCTATGGCGTCGATAGTTTCTCTATTTTTTTGTAACATTGTACGTAAATTGTTTGGATATGAGAGCTAAACACTTGTTAGGACGGTACAGGGTTCTACTAGATAGCGATCAATACACACGGTGAAGGGAAATCAGTCGTAAAGTTCTAGAATATAAAGTACGAGAAGAAGAAAAACACTATAAGAAAATTATAACAAACGATCAACATACTTTATAATGAAAGGTTAAGCTAAAAAATTATCACAAAAGCCTTACTTAATTATGGAATTCGTGCCTGATTAGACTTTAATAAAGGAGATGAGGAGAAACAGAACAAAACCCCAGGAAATGTTGTTATTTAGACGACATATTATCCTGTTCTCTAGAAGCTTAAATCATTGAATATTGGCAGAACTTACAGTTGCATGCGGCTATATGTTTATTTTGAAAGAGCATAATCTTAAACTAAGCAGGTACGTTGCGCTTACAATAGAAACGAACGAACTTCACTTTAGACGATAGACTACTCCTCTTCTCTTATTTACTACTTATACTAAATAAGTTAGGAATTAACGCTTACATTTTATAAGTAAAATAAATATGTTGTAGGTTAAATAGCGTAAAATAAGTAAATACTTCTAATTCTTGTTCACTCATCATCATCATTCTTATTTGATATATGTCCTTGTAGATTTTCATATATCCTGCGTTTTAAGCCTCAATCATATGCGGTAATCAAATAAGCTTAACTAAGATAAACGGACAATAATTTAAGGGACATAACACGTTTATTACTGTGCGTCACATATACAGTAAATTAATTTATGTATAATGTAACTGCGATTATTTAATATATATATATATATATATATATATATATATATATATATATATATATATATATATATATATATATAGGCCTTTGGCATCAGAGGTTCTCTATATTATTCTCTAGCATGTCTTACATTTGTACTTATAAACCTAGAAAGTTTAGAGTGCGTGACACACACACACACGTACAAAATGCCCACACGCAACTAAATAATATTTTGTGCAAAGTTAGTTACTATTAGCCACCTCCACAGAAACCCGCAACATTTCTCGGATAGATGACATTGTTATTAGTTAATAGACTTAAGGATCTATGGACCAATATTGATATAACTTTATAATTGATATGATTGTGCAGTGTGTAGTGAAATAGGTTCTGACTGTAAATACGTTTGTCGTGGGTTTGAGATTTATTGCTCATTCTCCTGGCACATCTCGAATTTGGGTGAAAAGCGGAGGATGTAGTGTCTTGACACGAGGCTCTTTCTGTCTACCCTGGTATTTTCGGTATAAAGCGTAAAACGGAGAAGTCCACTTACTCCACCATAATTTGATTAAACGCAAACAATATCATAACAAAGCATAAATAACAAAATTATATTTGTACTAGTGCATACTATTTGTATACTTGATTCTTTGTTTAACTACATAGTATAAACTAGTTGCTTGCTTGCATCTTTATATTATTTATTCAGTAATTGTACTGACATTTCCTTATTAGTGCAGCTCTATTTACGTAAATTTTTATATTTAATTTTTTTTTAAATTTGCATAAAGTTACCTTACCTACGAATCTAATCTAAGTACAAATATTAAAAAGTCAAACATTCTTAAACATTTCACACTAGAATAAAAAAAAATTGTAATGATTAAACATAACTATATAATACAGTTAAGAACACTCAGTTTGAACCTAACAATGTATGTAGAACGTGCTTCAGTAAATTTCAATCTTCCCTGTGACACATACATACTTGTGAATATATATTTATATATGCACAAAGTATAAGGCCTTTAACCTTTGTAGTAAACAAACAAGCTTGGTTTTTATTTGCAAAGATTTTTATTTATTTTATTTGAGAGAGCTTTATTCAGATATGTGTGCGATGTACGCAACAATCATGTAAATATAATTAAATTTATGATCGTATATTGGCGTGTTATTGTCATAAATAAATAGTATATATAGTAAGGTCTTTCAAGAAGCGATTGTAATTTAGGAATATTCTTTATAATTTACATGGTAATACGTAAATATTGTTATTAACTAAGTGACTAAAACAATACCTTTTAAAAATACAAAATGTTAAGTACATTTTCGGTCATCGGTTAAGTACATCGCATTTTTACTTACTTTACTTATAAATACCGTATTTATTCTTA
Source organism: Dione juno (assembly GCA_037127375.1). Classification (NCBI taxonomy): domain Eukaryota; kingdom Metazoa; phylum Arthropoda; class Insecta; order Lepidoptera; family Nymphalidae; genus Dione; species Dione juno. The sequence goes on from JAXRJS010000052.1 coordinate 3,265,682, forward strand.
AAATATATATCTGTATGATATATACATATTTCTTTATCTTCTTACATTTGTGTTGAAAAATACCTTCACCATTATCGAGTTATTTACACCAGTTGATGCAAATAAGAATGCTGAATATGTTTGAACAGTTTGTGGGACTCGTCCTGGATAACCAATTAACATTATATTATGGTAGATAAAACAAATTACTAACATTTCTTTGAAGCTACATACATAACGGTACTCAATAATGAGCGTGTACGGAACAATGTTGGTGTCAGTGGGCCAACTAAATTGTTCATCTCATTCAACAGATAACTGTATATGACATTGATTTTCTTTGTTGTTGATAGAGGAGAGATTTAGTGACTATACGGACTTATGCAATGTAATATTAGAACCGGTGATAAGATTTACATATATATCCTATATATATTTCGACTTACGCAAAAATATAAAGGAAGATTACATTTTTTTTTTTAGATTAACAATTTCCGATTCTTCTACATTATGTTTATATAACATGAAATTTCAATTTGGTTTTAATATCAGCAGCCAGTTAATATTTTGTAATGCGAACTTAATAATTTAGACTTTATCTATAACATTTAAGGAAACGATAATATATCAACACACAATTGTATAAAAAAATTCTAAAAAGTATAGTTTTTTTTATTCGTACAGTTACTTGGATTATATTTACTTTACTTGCAAGGTTATCTTGAAAATTGCCCACTTAAGATGATTCCTATTTCAGATACGTTATGTGTCTTTTGATTCTCCTTAGCAAAGGACTATAAATTGTACTCTAGAGATTATTTTTATATTTCAATAAAAGAGTTGAGAGGTACATTCTAAGCCTCACATTTATTCTTATAAACATCAAACAACATTTAGTTGAATATTTTTTTGTTAATATTCGAAAATATTATTGTTCAACATATTTTTAATAATACTTTTTTTTAAGATGTGGGTAGAGGGGGAAAATAAGATTGTTCAGAAAAGAAACAAGTTTCGCACTAGAAAATAAATACAGCTTTTTGAAAGATCTAATTACCTTGAAGCTTTCCTTTACATTGGATCTTTATGTTAAGATTTTATTGGAAATAAGTTGCTTTCTTCTTTCCTTACTCTACCACTAAAAGAGAAATAGTTAAATATCTTTATTTTTGGTAAAAATGAAAAGTCTAATATATCACATAAAGTCACTTCCCAGATATTTTCTGTAAATATTTGAAACTACTTTTAATGCGGTTTTCACTAATATGTTAAATATAGGTTAATAAGAAACTAGAAAAAGAAGAGGTCTATAAGAAAGTTTATAGGTAATGTTATAACGAACATATTTTTATTATACTTACCAAAATGGAAAATAATTAAATAGCTATCACGTACATTTGTGTGAACATTTTGATTAGTATAAGAGCTGCAGTTACTTTATTTATTTTTCATATAATCATATATATTTAGAAAGTTTTCGTATATATCATGGTGACCTTCGAGATTTGATACGCAGGGTACACACAGTCCTCGCTATATTGCGAGTGTCGTTTTCTGTATTAACACAACCGAATTACTTTTAATATTGCCTTTTTGAACGTGTTGTATTATGACAAGGACAAATTTTAATGTAAAGCGTATAAACAACAAACTGAATCTAAGTAAAATCGTACGATTGTGTTTTTTTGCACATATAACTGGTAATAACTGAATGAAACAAAACAGCATTCCAAAAGTAATTTATAGGATTTTGATAAATATTTTAAAAATAAAAATTATTATTATTCAGTAATAAGTTTTATTATTCAGTAACAGTTTTGCTCATTTTATAGCCAGTGTAAAATAGAGACTGAAGATATGCAATTTAAACTGATCTCTATGTATCTTATAGTCAGTATTTTTTGAATAGAATTATTTTATGATTTTGAACGGTTAAGTTTATGTTAGGTTAATTAGTTGGCTTTATGTTATAAAATGTTTCTAAGTTTAAGCAAAGATCAAGATACTAATTGATCGTTAATTGACACGTCAAAATGCGTTGCATAATTTCTTTACAAAATTTTATCTAATATGATGTGAAGTGTAGCTTGGCTGTAATATGTTTTTGTAAGATTTTTGTGTTTCGAATATAATATACGCAATTTTAATTGCTTGCTGCTTGAAATAAATCCAAGCCATTATTAAATTGACAGGCATCGCAATTCGATGTCTTAATTGAAGGATACTTTTAACAATAAGAGGAAATTAATTTGATTCAAACTTAGCTTATTGTGATAAATTTGTAGAAGCTTTACTGTTATGTACAGTTATGTTGTCTCTGTGCATTGTATTGGGGTCAAATAATATTAATTAAACATAATTCACTGAGTTTGCATGGACTAAGATAAAAAGAAAGATGAAATGAAAGATAAAAAAAAAATCAACGTGGTCTTAATTTAAATTTAAATGAAAATAATAAAAAAGTTGAACATTTACTTTACGTTACTTATACTGTAGATATGATTTCTTTACGGCCACGGTTTTATTCAATTCCACCATCCACGAGGCGAAGTTGCATTTTTTTTATGAATATTAATAAGATATTTATAATAAAAAAGATATTAGGTATGATGCTATATATAATATTATTCAAATATATAAGTCAAATGGAAATTATAAAATAATGATAAAATTTAGATTTTTGTTTTTTAATTCTTAATTTAATTTTGCCTAATGCTGGCAAAATCTATAAAATTGAGTATTCTTAATAAATGCTGCTTGAAAATAAAGAAGAGGCCTCCGAAATGCGAAATTTATTTGAATATAAATGATTTCTTTATGATATAGCTTGAATTAGAAATCGAGATATCCGTTAAAAATATGTGAAAATGTAATATTATTTTATTCCTTAGTTCTTTTAACATTTTCTTATTTTAAAATAACATACATAGTATAAATACTATGTTTTATATTAATGTTATGAACATTTATTATTTTAATTAACTCTACCTGAGTTATCTATTACCTTTTTTTATGAAATCGTTAGTTCAATTTAATTTTTTTTTATTTTGAATAAAACCAGACTCCACTGTATCTACCTACAGTAAAATTAAAATTTTACATGACGAAACTGAGGTCGTGAATATTAGCTTTATATAGTATAAATATTTTAAAATATGATTTATAATTTATAATAAAAATATGAATTATTTTGTATTCGTAGTTTTAGTTATGGGACTTGACTACTCAAGCTTGCAAACTGACATTGTTAGGTGCTGTTCCCATTTCGACATCACTCAATTTAATTATTGCTATAAGCAATAGGTACAACTCTGTGCACGCAATGCATACAATTGCTTTGAATAAAATTAGCTCATAAGCACTGCATGCCAAGTGCTTACTAATAATTTTTCATGGCTATACCTTACCAACACATACATACAAGTACAAGTTTTTTACTTAAGAATATGTAAAGAAGAAAAGCTCTTGAGAAAAACAATTTTACGTTAGGATAGTTTACAAGAGAAAACAAGATTAGCGTATATAATCCTGAAATTGCCTCTATCGTTGCTAAATTAAAAGATAATTGGGGTTTTTTTAAAATTTTTTACTACTGAGCGGAAGAGAAGAGATGATTTGAGTAAATATTTAAAGATAATATAGAATAGAAGACATAGAAACACTAACGATATTTATATACTTTTAATAGTTAAACATCTTAAATTCACTTAAAATTTCACTATTTAATACTAACAATAGTCTCATATATGTAATCTGTGTCAATCAAGCTTGTGCATATCGTCACAATAATGCAAATACTTGAGATTTGGATCACAGCCACTTATCAATATGTTATAAACAACGTAAACATTAAATCTGGACTATATTAAGACGCCTCAGAGAAGCTCTAAACACAGGATAACTTTTGTTGCAAATTAGCTTCAATGCAACCTTGACATTTACCGTCGCATCAGGCCTACAGCGGCCACTAGCCCCACCGGCGGAAACGGTTGTAACGAAGCACGGGAAGGTAGGGATATCTAGCGGGCACTATCACATTTTCAAGATTGTAACCTCTTCGATGTCGTACAAGTTCACCATTTTCTATTTTTTTAAGCGGCTTTACAATTTTTACTATATTAGATTCTAAAATCACGTTGTCAGCGACCACAGCTTCCTCTGGCCGTAGCTTCGTCACGAGCTTTGCTCTATTCTTCTGTGAACTGAGGTATTCCTCACTGAGAACATAGTCTAGGAGTTTAGGAACTTGGTTGTATCTTCTATCTATTTCTCTTTCAAAACCAAGACGGTCACGTGGAAGAGGAGCAGGTGCGGTGAGTACGGACGCTGCAAGCGAAACGAGCACGAGATACGCGTACATGATGCGATGTGAGTCGAGTGTTTGAGCCGCGCGCGCCCGCTACACATTTTATATAAGTATGCGAGCGATCGGCACCATTCGTTCCTAATTTGAGTACATATTTTTTGTATTCTTTGTAGGCGAGGCGTTCTTGAACTTGGCAGGGTAACTGATCGGAGGTGCAACACCGAGTACCCGAGGGGCCACAAATTAGCATGACGATTTTGGTTATTTTTTTGTAATAATTATTAAAATACGTTTAGATAAACACTTTCGTAAGCCTTGATCCACTTTAACTGCTACACAGGGCGGCCATCACCCGGGTGCAGTTGGCATAGATTATATCACACTTTGCTTCTAATGTGGAGTTGTAGCATTTGCAGTCATGAATTATGATAATCGTGTTTATAATATATGCATACTTGTTTGAAGTATAAAGTTTAATACATAAATTTAATACATAAGGAATGACAATTACTAAAGGTTACCTAATGGTTTTAAGCACGTTATTTTTTTTGTTTATAAGTAATCGTTGATTTACTTCAATTATTATTTGTGTGTATTAATTAGAAGCATATTAAATTATCAAATGTAAAGTAATAAATAATAATAATTGTAGCTTGTTATATACATGACATTATCCTTGTTGGTATTCAAGGAGCAAAAGAAGTCAAATTACAGGTCTCAGCTAAGCGCAATAAATGCGCCGTATGCGCTGCCAATAATATACTTTATCTACATTATTAAAAAAATAAATAAGTCCCGACACATACATACTTATTATATAAAAAATGATTTGCAAATAATTTACAAAAATAATGTATAGCACCTAAAATTAAATATAGATAAAAAAATTAAATTATTTCTTAGCAAAAGCGTATATTTTTGTATCTTGAAGTTACTGAAAAAATTGTGAAGGATCTAACATTTCAAGAAGGTTTGACACTAATAAAATCCCTTATTATATAAAATAAATAAATATCACGTTAGAACAATAATATTTATAGTCTTTATTAATATTTTTCTATTCAATATATATTGTGTATACGTTTCACACCATGAAGATGTCAACTGGATTAATACAGGACTGGGCACCCAGTAGAAGTTGTCCAATCTAAAAAAAGCGTTGTTATTAGTAAACATGATGATTCCTTGTAGTTTAGCTGATGTACACGATACACGTTACTTGTAGCGCGTTCCCTATGTTTACAATAAAACAATAATATTAATTACTTATAAGTAATAATATTACCTTAATAAGTTGAAGGACTGCCTGGCTTACTCCGTGATTACCAATTACCTATTAACGGAACTATATAATAATAATTCAAAGATTTAGACAGATATAGATAGATTTAGAAGACAAATTTGGTTATTTAAAAGTCGATCAAATTGAATATATTGAAGTAAAAGCTTCTTCAATTCAAGCATGAGCTTTAGAATGGTTATGCTCCAACAAAATTATGTAAACAAAGTAATTTCGTATCGAGCATAATGATTTTTTTACTCGTGTGAAACAGGATTGCTCTTTGATATCTTTATGCTGAGCAAGTAATGTTTTAATGTCTGGTTACACACATACATTGTTAAAATTCATGGAGCGTAAGTCTATTATGGATAGTCGACTGAAACCAAGTGGCATTATACGGAACTGAAAATACGAGGTCATCTTCAAAATGTACATAGAAAATCTGAATATAGGAAGCTAATGGAGCTGTCGAGGTTGACCTTCCAAAATGTATCTTGTACGTAATTACCATATCTTCTTAGTTAAATGGTGGCTACATGTTATGCTGGTGTTTAATATGTAAACAACCAAACTTTCAATGTTCACTTTCTAACTTTTCCTTTTGATATGAAAATAAATTCCTAACAAAATGATATCAAAATATCTACAAATATTAAAGAAAGTGGATATGCGAGAAAAATATGTTGATTAGATTTTAATACAAGTTCGACTAGCGTGTTTTGTAGTTTTACAATTTGGAACACTAAAATTTTTTATCAATATTAAGCATCCGGTACCAAAGAATAATCAGTGGTTAAAAAATCTCACATATTTGATTTAATGGAAAATGTACGTGATTAAGTTTCTTATGCATTTTTATAACGGAAATGTGTTAATACCAACGGAAGTTTATTATCATTCAAATAAATATAATTTATTATTATCAGCTCAAAATTGGTACATGAATTAATACTACTAGTTTACAATCAAGGCAAATATGCAACTTTATGACATATAAATAGCTTAGTAGAAAGGTCTGTCACAAATACTATATTTTTTTTGCTGTCGTGTGTCATCTCACAAATTATTCAAATCTTTAGCTAGTTAGTAACTAGTTATTTAGTAACTATGCATTTTATTGCATTTGTATATATAAACCTTTATTATTGAAATATATCATTAAGTATTAAAAATAGTACTATATTGATACATCTAAATACAAGACAAGTACCTCAAGTCATTTATTTTAATCAAGCACAGAAAAATCCACCTAGAACCGGTTCCGATCATGAGATTAAGAGATCGTAATTATCTGACAAAGACTTGGGGATCTACAGATCTGTTGTCGATAGAGACTTACAAAAAGAGTTACCGAATTTAGTTTTAATTGTGGAACGTAGTTATTTGTATATGAAATAAGTTTGTTATCGTGATTAATATCGTATAATAATGTAGTAATACATAATGGATGTTTTTCTTTTAAGGTTATGAATGATTAGTAAAAATTATAAGAATATCTGTCATACCCGAATTACCTACGTAGTATATAAATGCTATATCTTTTATAGCAATACTGCTATAAAAGATTTAATATTCTAATAAAGTAGAGACAATGCGTCTTAACGTATAATAAAGAAGGACAGATGCTTGCGGACAATATGAAGAGCGACACCTCTTCCGTGATTTTATATCGTTCCGCATTAATCAATGTAGCGCAGCTAGAATATTAATAGATTTTTTATATACAAGATTTATTAAACGTATTTAAGCTTACTCGTGAATATAACTTACTTAGGCAATAAGTTAAATATTAAAAAATTAGAAGGTATCAAGGCTAGAAACATTATGTGTATTAAGTAATAATCATAATAATAAAACGTGCAGTAATGTTTTTTTTAGAGACTACGTATTTTTTGCTCAATATATAACAAATGTTGAGAATATAACTAAGTAGTTATTTGTTATATTTGAAAATAAGATAAAATCGTGAGTCAATCATGTATATTTGTATACATATAAGAAATTAAACTATATAGCACGACTTGTGTATGTTAATTTAACAGTTATCTATGCATACGTTACTAAAAAAATTCAGTTAACAATAAAACAAATAATTCGATTTCGGGAGCTTTTATATACAATGTGTCCTTGCTTCTCGCGTACTAGTCAGGTCATTGCTTCTCGATCGTTTTTCATCTTTAAGCTGTGAGTGACCAGGCATTGCGTTTGTGCAACGTTGATTGCATTATTCATGAAAACATAATTTACCATATGTGGCATATATATGTACGTATTGCTATATTCGCTTTTTTTCTGTAGTATAATACGATGATAACTGTACAAAAGTACTTTTACTTTTTTATAGAAAATACATTACTCTTTATGTATATATTAAAAAATAATAATGAACCAAACTAAAATATTTATTTCCTTCAATAACATTTGTTTGTTCTACTATTATTAGAGGTTATATTTCTTTAAATATTGTTTTTACTATCGTAGCAAAGGCCATGGGAATCTTCAGATGAACAACAAATGAATCCCCCGCGTGAGATGCGCATTCACGTGCAACGTATCTTCGGCATCCCTGCGCCTCATAACATGCCTCTTCCTCCAGAGAACATGGGACAGTTTGCACCACCACCGCCTCCACCCCAGGAACATAACGAGGTACAACATATACATTAAAATTATATATCAATTTTTCATTAAATTTATCAGTAAAATAGCTATACGTAAGTGTTACAGTTATAGGACATTACTAAATTATAGTACATAATATATAATCATTTAATTATGTCAGTTGATTTCCATGAAATTAATTGTAATTTAATCAAGATTAATTAGCTTGTTACTACTATCTTTAGAAAATGTACAACATTTAATACTTAAATAAAATATTGAGCAGCGTGAACAAGAAGAAATGATGGCACCAAGACAGATGCGAGTGATTGCTATTCCTGCTCCACATAACATGCCACACCCACCAGAAAATATGGGACCATTCCAGCCTCCACCACCTCCTCAGGCACAAGCACAAAACGAGGTAAATTTAAAGTATAATTTACTGTATAATTTTGTATACAATACAATAATTTTGTTTTACGTGAAATCATTATGATCGACATCAAGTTGTTTGGCCGCATGGATTGGAAAGGCATACAAAACATCATATTTACATTTTACTAGGGATGTCAGCAATCGACTCCATTTATTCAATAAGTATGTTTTTAATTCAATATAGTCACTATAACATTTCTTTAAAATTTATATTTATATTTATATTTCTGTATTATTTTTATATTATATTTCTACAATACTTAGAACATATATTCATATGTAATCGGCCCTACTGAAAATTGCAAAACAAAATTTTAACGTAGTCGCCGTAGTTTTTTCCTTTATATTGCTCATTTTATTAGTTCAAGTAAAGAAAATAAATAATATATTAAATTAAAAAAAGATCGTTTAAGTACTATCGCTATTACATATGATAATCAAGTTATTAGTGGTAATATTTTTATTTAAGAGTATGTACTCATTTTCGCACTTAGTCCATGAAACAGGATCGCCGAGTACCGTAAGAATTTAATTCGCCTGTCAATAGTCATCGTATGAAGTCAAAAAACTTTGCTTGGTGATAAAATTTGTATTCCGTTACTTTGGCCGCTTAATTTTTATTTAATACGTAATAAATTAAATGATCTTTTGATGAGGTGATGAATCTGAGTGAGGTGAGGTCTTTTGTATAATGAGTATAAAAAATCTACAAGCAATAGACAATGAATATAAAGTAATTTTTTCATGACCAAAATGTCACTTATACAATTTCTTAAATATCCTTTGTTCATTGAAGATTATATTGATATAGGTTGTACAAGCTAATTTTAGATGGAAATATATATTTCTCTATAGCAATAACTAAAAATAAAAATATACTGTACAAGTACCCATTCGATTGTTTGCTAATTCTCTTTATTTAAATAGGAATGGAATACATAACACCACATGTGTTGGAATCACTGAAGCGTTTTCTCGTTAGAGGTTAAAGAACTACGTTTATTAGCATACGAATGAGGTCAATGTTTTTTTATTACCTTCGAAGCTCTGTTTATATTTTAATCATATCATATATAGCTTACGTTCATTTAAAAGTAAATTGTATTTTGATGTAATATAAATGTATCAAAATTTTTATTTTTATTTTCGATACTTGTGGACGCCCGCAACTTCTTTGGCGTAGACTTTATCCTTGCCACCCTACGGACTGTTATCCTTTTTATTGAGATTCATGAGATTATATTCCACATGTTATATTTTTACGTGTCTACGAATATTGCTCATCACGCTCAATAATGATTACTATATATAGGTTTACTTATTTTTGTTTAATTTATCTATTTTGGTTCTACATCAGGTGTTCCAGATTCTTGATTTCTGTGTCATTGGAAAGTCACGTTCGATCACTTTTGTTATAGCAGTATTTAATTATTTATTATAATTCTACTGGTACTATGGCAGAAACGGACAAACAGACAGAGAAAATATTTATATTTATATTTGATAAATATTTTAAAATTATAGATTCGTATTCTGTTAGTGATTTTACATCAATCAACCTGTATAATTTTTTCGTAAAAAATATTCAATGTACAGTCACAATTTTAGTATTGTTTTTATTATAGTATATATAGATCAATGTGTTTACAATAACGTGGCGTTGAGTTCCGCCGCTTAACACGCAATGTTATGAAGGCGGAAAGCTGAGAACGGAACGTCTTCACACTAGATCTCCAGAGGGAGATCTAGTGTGATAGGCAGAGGCCTATCCTTCTATGTGGGGGGCCCAGCGTCAAGCTATATATTATTTTAATATTAATGTTAAGATATATTTTTCTATAGCTTCTGTAAAAGAAGTACATTGCTGTACTGATGCCTTTTTGGTGCATAAAATAAAAAATACGTTTTTAATCGACATTTTTATCACGATTCATTCGTGAAGAAATATTAATTATATCTAATCTTCTTTAGTCATTGTTGTGAATATTGACTAAAAAAATGCGTCATCTACAGAGGTCGTCTATTCTGATTATTTATCAGTTGATTAAATCTTGAATTTGATCGACTGATGAATAATATATTTATTTTTTCAGCAACCTGCTGTGCTTCATCAGTTTGTTCCTCAATCTGCCCCCACGCAAGAATTAGAACAACCTGAGGTCAGCTTTAATTTTATTTTAATGAAAACAATATTTTCTATAATTTTCTATATAAATTATATTGTAATGATGTTAGTCTTATATAAAATATGTAGATAGGTTGTATTAAACATAATAATACAATAATTTTCAGGTACAAAAAATGCAAATGGAAGGTAGCCCAGTTCAAATGAACTTACCATGGGACTTGACTCCTGAGGATCTGCACATGATCCACCGCACCGCGCAGGAAGCAGTTGCTAACCAACGCCGCGAACAACAGATCGATAACGATATGCAAGAGGTGCACTTTCTTTATTGTCTTTTACATTGACGTAATATTTGCAGCTAGTAGTAATTGGGAAATGTCTGGTTTGAATAATATGATATTATATGACTGCAACAACATCCAATCCAAGACGCAATATTTAAACTTTAAATTAACATGTCTTGTATAAAGTCAAAGTCTTGTATAAAGAAGGACCTACGTTAAATACAGAATATCTCTGAATTATGAGAAAGTTGGAGAATCACAAATGTACGTGCTTTTTAAAACATTAAGTTCTGCTTTTTAGGCATAGCTAGCAAATTATTTAGGTGTAGCCTTTTAAGTAAATATCACCGTTCAACTTAAAGTTTCTATAAAATTCTTAAAGAAACATTCTATCGCTTTAAAATAAGAATAAAAAGAGTTTAAGAAGAGGAGAGTCTTTGTTGAGCAACGCCTTATTTATTACTTTTATAGAACTTGCAACTACATATAAGGTCAACTATTGCATATTCTCCAAAAAAAACTTGTAAAGAGATAATCGATAAAAGTTCTACAGAGTGTACATATATGTACACTTAGACAATGTATAATGAAATGTTCATTTACATTTACACATTCACTTTAATATTTTAAAGTCTTAGGAAATGTTATCACGTAATTACTCTATATGGTCAATTAAAAAAGAACTGTGTCCGTATGTGATGTAAATAATATGATATATAATATACAATGTCGTCAACGGTTCCTCTAGTACCTATTAATTAGCTTATGCTATGAATTGGAATGTTCAGAACATAATATAAAGTGCATTAACATTCAAGGGTTAATTAAATGTAATAACATTATGATTGCGATGGATCACATGATGAATGAGACGTTGATTTAATTAATATCAGTTTGTAAATATCTTAAATCAATCATAATTAAAGGGATAGAATGAAAGATAACTTATTATGTAACATCCAAGACAAACATTAAAATTTTATTACAATTATCAATCAATTTATAAGGGTAGGTACACAGTGAGTTCTACCGTCTACGATACATTGTTTTTCACTTTTGTGGCGCAACTCATCGTTGCTCATATTCTGTGTTAACATGATGATAAATAAATTAAAACGCCATCTTAATATTGATTAGTTTAAAAGGTTAATTGAACCAAAAAGTATTTAGTACTTTTATAAGACAAGTATAACCTTATAAGATAAGCTACTTGCCTATATTTAACTTATCTATAAAAGTACTTGAGTAAGTCAAAATAGAAACACTAGTTTCCAAGCAATTATTTGATAGCTGTATAAATCGCAATTTGCCGATATTGGCTCACCTCGAACAACGTTTTGTTCATAATATCTTAATGGCCTTCCAGTAATAAATATGTTATGGCTGATAATTCTTACAGGTGAAAACAATAGTGAACAGTCTTGCAGCGGCCGAGGCTGAGGTGGAGCAAGCGGAGCCGCAAGCGCCGCGTGCGCCTCGCACTCTCCTACTGCCGCAGGACATGCCTGTGGATCAGCGCCCGCATTGTAAGTATAAGTTCATGTAATTGTAACTACAAAGACAAACGTTCCAACCATTTTAATTATCTGTGATAGCTGCACCGAATGATATACAATACTTGTCAATCACAATTTCACTCAAAAACGTAAATTTTGTAAAGAAATTAAGAGCGTTTAAGGGATTTCTGAATAACTTCTGATAAATATAATTAACAAGAACTTATATGTTTGTTTGAAACTATAATAAAAGTAACGCAAATCTAAATTTTCATAGCATAACAGACAATGTTATGAACAGTAAACACACAAATAGAAAACTATTGCACATTTACTTCTATTATTTACTTATAGATTTCAATTATGACTTTTGCCTTAAAACAACTGAGTAGAAGAGAAAGTTATTTTCGTAATTGACTTCCGTCTTGGATTACAAAGTTTGTTCAGTTTTATACGGATTCAACTATGTCGAAACTTCTGCAGGTTTCAAGAACTATCTCAAAGTTGGTTAGTTTTTGGTTTTGTTTTAACAATTAGTTTCAAACTAACAGGGTAGGCAGACAACTGGTCTTAAGACACTCATTTCTTCGTTTTCAGCCCGAATTAGAGACACTGCACGTAATCGTGCAGCTCAGGCGGAACTCAGCCTCATACTTGTTCTAGCAGAACAGTGAGACAAAATAACTAGTACAATTCAAAGCTATAACAATGTTATATAACACTATATACTACTAGAAACTTAGTTGATTGGTATTGACATTCTTTATATTGAAGAATAAATTATATATAGAAAAATAAAATTCCCAATAAATATAAAAAAGTGCGACAACGCTTGGTCACTATACATACATACATAATATTATGTCTTTTCACTATCACCTGTTAATTTACTTTGTCGTTGTTACTGTATGCCTTGCGTTGGTACGAGTATCTGTCTACATTTTGTGTCCAATTAACATAATTACAGTAGTTTGCAAATGATCGAACACGATCTATGAGTAATAAATGATGTTTAAGTTACGTCGCTGCTGTATACTTCAAGTATATTTTTTTTAAGTATAGAAACGATACGATAAGAAGAGATACGTACATATAGTTATATGTAAGTATAATTGTAAATATATGACTATGAGCACTCAAATGATTAAACAGGAAAACTATTGTCTATACATATATATATTCTCTCTCTCTCTCTCTCTCTCTCTCTATATATATATATATATATATATATATATATATATATATATATATATATATATATATATATATATATATATATATATATATATATATATATATATATATATATATATATATTGTATATTTATACGATGACGTTGTTTCATTGATAGACTACATATTTGGACATATTTAAAATGTTTACATCACATCGACAAATTGTATTATTTGTTAAATAATTTATGAAGGCAAATATAAAGTAAATACTAGCAAAGTAATATCGACACGTTTGCATGAAAAACGATTAAATAATATTTACAAATTTTTTTTTTTCTTTTTTAGATATGCAACCACGTTCAGTGCGCAGTGTAGACTCACTGTTGCCCGAGAAACGCGTAAAGCGCTGCGCGTGCAGCTGCGCTTAGACGGCGCGAGTGCCTCACGTACAAACGCCGCGCACCAGCGCTGCAATCCGTCCATCTATTCATTCATTTGTCTTTAGTACGGTTTCGGTTTTATATGTAAATAAAGCAATCCAATCATTATCCGTGCTCTTTATTTTGTATCATGTATTATAATGTTAATTTAATCTTTTTGTACATCCGCTTATACATCATAATAAAGTTGCAAGCGATGTAAGTTTATGTTTTAAGCATTTGTTATCTACGCTCAGACGTATGAATAGTGTTTCTTTAGAGTTTATTTTAATGAACCGTACTGTATGTATAATATAAAAAGTCCATCGGGTATTATGGTCGTAAACCTATCATTATAATAACTTTACTGTTTTTTGTGATCCTAAATTAAATTTTAATTAGTGTTAAATATGTTCTGACTTTTATTTCTACCTTCACTCATTAATCAATGTATACCTTACCTAACCTTTTTATAATTTTTACCGTTTCGTACCTCAAAACAAAACAGAGGCTTCTAGGCTCTCTTTGTTGCCTGTCGTATCTATCTATCTGTCAAGACTTTTTCTAAAGAACGTGGAGGTAACTTAAAGTGTGTGATGAGCATTTTTGCTTGACATATGAAAATCGAAGATCTGGAACATCTTATGATGAATCATAATGTCCAGATAAACTATATAAAATGAGGAAATAGCACCTTAACAAAAGGTTCAGCGTGAGGGATATTTTATCAGATATATATATTTTTTCAGTGATATATAAAAATCAAGGATCAGCGGATTACCGCAAGCGTTTTTTTTTGTAACATATTTTATTGTTACTCTATTACTTTTAGCCTGTTTAGCCTCAACAGGTGGAAATTTTCAATTCGAACAAGTTACTTCTGATCGCGTTTTACAATATTACTATGAAGTAGTGACCCAAAATTTCATAATCACTTTTTTTATATGCATTTTTGAATCGTCGAATGAACATGTCACTGCCATCTGCTAGAAAGAACCGGCAAGAAACTCGACAGTTGCTCTTTTGAATATCAATATTATAATTTAAGTAGGTACAATGGTACCTCACCTTTAGCTACGTTGCGTGAAATGTCAAATGACAGCATTACACACATTTTTATCATTTAAATATTAGTAGTAGTAGTAGTAGTAGTAGTAGTAGTAGTAGTTACTAGCACTGTTTTTATATTTTCTTTAAATTTCAGTACGCCCATAAATACAAACGGTCGTATTGCACCCATTCACCCTTTATTTACATTTCAGAGGTGATAATTAGGCGTTAAGCATAAATTAGCTTATACATATATTATTGATCCTATCGCATATCTGTCCCTGATTATTTATAACATTGAAAATGTCCTCTAGCTCTTTGATTATAAATCGATCTCGCGGCTCTTTTTTGAAGCATACATATAGCATTTATTTCTGAAGCGCTGCCCGTAGTATTTCATAAGACATAATTATATGAAAACAATTGAACAAACGAGTCGGACAGTATCAATATCCGTCATTTGCCTTACTTTTTTAATTGTGAACGTGGCAGTGATAAACTCAGCTTTATCTGCAAGTGTTTGTAGATATTCAACTGGAGTTGAAACCTAGAGATATACCTAAAAAGGCTTGATTCATTGATTCTTCTTGATTGGTTGATTCTGTCACACTAAGAGTTTCACTTTAAATAAGGACTAAAATGTTGTTTTCTGCGATTAGTTAATACAAATTGTACACATTAAACTGGCTCTCTCGAAACGCTATTACTTAAGAAAAGAAAAGAACAGTACAGTTTTTTTTAGCATTTAACATAAGATTATTAACGTCAAGCCAAAGAAATAACTAGTCATACATAGCTTATTACTACATAGCATACTTTGTTTCTGTTAACCTTAAATATTAGAGAGGTATCATATGCAGGTTTTCTTAGGAGATAGGAGTAGTTGTATTTAGAACTTTTAGAGAGGAATTTGTTCAAAACCTTTTTATTATATAGTTGTTAAAGAGAGTCTGTTGACGGAGAGAGAACTTTTCGGGCCACACTGTTTTAGTATTTTAACGCTTTCCGCTTTCAAGTAATGCGAAATTATATTTTTTTATTTATACACTGTGTTTAATACCTTAAAAGGAAAAATAAATATAATTCAATAATGTAACACGTTTTACGTCATATGAGATTTTTATATTAAATATATAAGATCAGGAAAGAACCTTTATTGGTACCTACTATAAATGTATATCAACGATTTTTCACAAAGGATATAAAGTTTATAATATTTCAATATATTTAAAAACACTCTGCGAAAAATAAGGTTAGAAACACTTTGTATAATTTTTTACTATATTTTATTATAAGTTCATAATTTGTTATTATTTACATTAATTTTCTTTATACTTCAGGCACAATTTTTTTAATTTATATACACATTTGGAGCACGGCTTATGTTAGCTGTGCTAAACTCAGGCAATGAATTACATGACTTTGACTTACTTTTAAAATTAGGAACGATTAATATAATATATAAACATAAAATAAGAAAATTGAGGATAAAACCTAACACATAACTTATAAGAATAGTTGATAATGACTCAAAACACCATAACTTTATTATATCTTTGGATAATAAATAGAAATTTATTACTAAGCAAAGGAAAAACGTAAGAATTGTGAGGCTTCTTGCAAATTTACGTATTTTGTCTGTTAGCACTTTATATAAGATAGTTAAATAAAGCGTCGTGCCTATAATTATTAGCGGCCATCTAAATACTAGGCAAATAATAAAATAGGAAGTCCATTCTTCAAGTACCTTCGTGGAAACAATAACCATATTAGCTACAGTTATAGGTAATGGTATTAACCACGAGTAACGCAATACACTGTATAAGTTTTTTATACTTATCTTAACTACCACTATTATAACACTATCATACATATGTTTTATAAAGAAACAGACTAGAATAATTATCACAAAATCTATATACACTTGGCATGTTGTCAACGATGTTCTAAACAGTGTTGATGAATCGATTCCGTATTTCTCTCCTATGAATTGGACGAAAAAGATGAATCTTTTGATAAAACGGGCGATGCTTAACTGCATTATCATTTGATTTCTGAAATTTCTTCTCCATCGAGAAATCTTTATAACAGCTGTAGTTGATAAAACTATCTCAATAGCGGTCATGACGAGTTCAATTACAATAAAAGTTTCAAAAACACAAAAGTAATATTGTTCTTCATCTTGTTTTGATATATTAAAAGATACATTGTAAATTGGATCTCCTGTGTCATTGTATGTAGTTGCATCAGTCGTGACTAAATCTGTGATTGTCTCCATCAAAATATTACTTGTTACACTTTCCATATCGTTCACATTGGACAACACTATTTATTTATTTTTATATTTGTTTCACCTGACAGAGCACATTGAAACGTTGTCGACAGACTGACTCGTAGTGTTTGCATTAAGTACTGAAACAGGAAATTAATACTTAAAGAGTATTATTCATCCAATTCCTCTTATAATTTGCGGTTGTAAAACGTCAATACATTGGAACGTAGTTTTGAAAACCCACGATAAATGTTACAAAGATTTTAACTTTTAAGTTTCCACTTAACTACATCAAATATGTATACTTAATTCAGTACAAAGTATGTATCTGAAGTAGACGTGTAGTGTGCAAAACACGTGTTTTGAGGATGAGCTTTATACAAAATATATCAAAAAATTATTTGTATATTTATATTTTTTTAGTTCATATTTTATAATTTATGTTTTTGTTTTATGACTCAAACTTAAAAAAATATAGAAAAATAACTAGGATAATACACCGTGACACCTGATATACCTACATAATATGTATTTAAATATATATAATGTAGAAGTACGTTTACAATAATTAATAATGATTCATGTAGCTATTCAAAAATATATAAAGATTATTAGTTATATTATAAGATATATATTATATGCATTAATGTGGACAACTATTAATTAGTGTTAATAAATAATACAAGCAACAGGTTCGTGGTTTATATTACGTAGTCCTATACATTGATAAATGCCTGACTTCATTTTACTGGTGCATGTCGACCTTTGTTTGTAGTTGAACGATCAATACCTTTAAAATATAGGTCAAGCTCACTTTACTGGCGAATCGCACCAGGTCACTTGTCACACACTGAGGTAATTAATTAATCATAACGCGTCACATTCTTGTGTTTTTATTGCATGACGTGTTTTGTTCAATGAACATTTGATGACTGTTTTATGATAGGCACAAAGGTAAATCCCAAAATTCACAACTACAAACATTTTTTTTGCATATTTTTAATTTTCATAAATAAGACAAAGTAATGCGACACTGCAAATTATTAATGTTGAAGAAGATACATAAATTGGAAAATTTTAAAACATTTTTTTTAATTTATAAATGATGTTACCTTCGATTTAATTATTTAATCAGGAATAAAAGAATAATGTTGCCATATTCAATAATGCTTAGTCAAAGTGTAATGTAATATAGTAATATATCATTATAAATTAATTATACATATTTAGTCTTACTAAAGCTAATTTGAATGTTTTAATTATAAGTATGCCTAGAAGTTAAACCTGATATATTTGTTTGAGTCAAAGCTAAGCTTGATATATAAGTTCATTTTGGCCTATTATTCTTTTTTCGAGCACGTTTATTTATTTATGAATTATCCTGATTGTTTTCACTATCATTATCCTAAGTATTAACTTGTTATATTTAATCATTTTGCCTGGACACTACATATTTTAAGTAATTAATAATTTTTGTAATTCTAACACTACATATTTTAAGTAATTAATAATTTTTGTAATTCTAACACTACATATTTTAAGTAATTAATAATTTTTGTAATTATGTATTAGGATTAAAAGTTATACCTACTTAAATTATGAAATTATCAATTTCACAAATTTCACAATTTTCACTCTATTCTATTAGAATAGAATTAAGTTAGGTAAAGTTAATTTTATTTGTTAGTAGTAGTCTAGAATGTTTTATTATACACAAGTTGGCAGCTGTAACAAATAACTGGACTTTTAAGTATAGAAATTATTATGAACTTGTATGACACAAGTCTAGTTTTGAAAAAGGGAAAAATAAAATCAAGGACTTTATAAAAAACAAATGTTAAAAATTAGTAACAAAAGATACGAACTATGGGTCTGTAATGAATTATAATAAAAACTGATTTTTATGTATTTTTAATTTTGCAAATATAAAGTAACATAAAAATTAATATATAATAAGTGCATTTTAAAATATTCGTTTAACAAATATCGTTGTACATGGTAATGAAATTTCTGCATCAAGCTGGCAAGATCTTTTTGATTTATACTTATGTCGATATATCTTAAAATATCCTATGATGAAATTGGCTTATAGTATTGACTATGAAAGGATAGTAGATAGGTAGTATTTAAGGATCTATTTAAGGTCAATAGCTAAAAGCCTAAAGATACATATAGGATAGTTGTCGTTCTGGCGATCAATGAGGTTTCCATAGTAGAAAAAGAAAATAGACGCATTTATATTTATTATATTTATATCTATTACTGCGGCGATTACACGCAAAGGTAGGTAATAGCTTTGTTGAATAAATAACTTATCCTTCTATTTAATATGACCATTATAAAAAAAACATAGAAAGTACATTTTACATAGCCAGGCTGAAATATCCGCTATTTATACATACTTTTCGCCCTTAGTGCGTGGTTGGCTTGCAATGTTTTTTCGGGAGGACAGTTTTGTTAGTCCGTACCAGAAACCGATGAAACTACCGAGGCGGGCCCTCAACGCAGTAAAGGTGTTTATATTTTTCATACAAGAGACATATAAATTGTGTATACGATTTTCAATAATAGATAGTGATTCGAAAAGATGTAAATTCGAGAAATTTGATGAATTGCAATGTGATGTCGTAGATATAAAATCTTAAAACAAACGTGACTTAGTTTACTTAAGCGGGTTAAGCCGTTAACGGGTCGCTAGTAGCTTGTCTTGCGGCTTGAATCTTCGTTATGTGCAATAAGTAACTCAAGTTCTTTTAGAGATTCAGTGGTGGCAGTGTAGTAGCTTAAATATATTATAGACTAGCCATCCGCTCGCGTTATACAAAATAACATTTCGTTCGTTCGTTATACAAAATAGCATTGTCTTCTTTCTTCTTCTTCTTCTTGGCATTAGTCCCGGCTTTTGCCAGGGTCTACCTTCCGACTAAGCCTACTCCACTTTGCACGGTCTTTAACATCCTCAGTGGACAATATATTGGCTCTCATGTCTTGTGTCACGACATCCAGCCATCGCTTCCTTGGGCGTCCGGGTGGTCTAACTCCAGGGACAGACATGTCAAGGCACTTCCTTCCGACATAGTTCTCAGATCGGCGCATAACATGGCCATACCATCTCAGGCGACGCTCTTGGAGCTTATCCACTACGTCACGGACCCCAAGACTACCTCGAATGAATGTGTTGCGTATGCGGTCGGACCGCGTCACGCCACACATCCATCTCAGCATCTTCATCTCCGTGACGTGAAGCTCCTGAGTGTGCCGAGATAATGTTGGCCAACATTCGCTGCCGTATATAAGAACAGGTCGGATAATGCTCTTGTATATCAGTCCCTTGAGCTTGGGCGGTATTCTGCTATCGCAGACCACACCAGTGACCTCCCGCCATTTGGCCCAGGCAGCGTTTATACGGGCATGGATGTCGTGGTCGATGCCTCCAGACTCATGCATAACGGCTCCAAGGTACCTGAACTTCTCCGACTTAACGGCTGGCTCAGGCCCGATATGGATGGTGCTCGAGTCCGGGTTCCCGCAAGCCATGTACTCGGTCTTCGGCACATTCAGTTTGAGACCACCGTTCTCAAGCGCACCCTTCCAGGCGTTCACTTTACGCTCCAGCATCAGTCGGTTCTCATCGATGAGTACTATGTCATCGGCATACATCATCAGCCACGGAGGCTGGCATTGGATGTGAGCCGAGACAGTATCCAGCACTACATTGAATAAGAACGGACTAAGAGCTGAGCCCTGGTGAACCCCTACTGTAATCGGGAAGGGCTTGGTGTCGCCAACAGCGGTCCTAACCACTGAAGCGGAGTCGTTGTACATATCTCTGATAACCTCAATATAGGCTTCAGGGATCCCCTTGGATCGCAATGCCCACCAGATACACTGACGTGGCACACAGTCAAAGGCCTTCTGCAGGTCCAAAAAGGCCACATGCAGAGCTCTCCTTTTTTCCCTCTAAGCCTCCATCAAAGTTCTGAGGGCAAAAATGGCATCCATAGTGCCTGATCCTGGTTGAAACCCATATTGAGACTCAGAGACAGTACATTCTTGGCGGAGCCTGAGGCCGATCATGTGCTCGAAGAGCTTCATGGTGTGGCTCATAATCTTAATGCCCCTATAACTACCGCAATCTTGAACACCGCCCCTTCCTTTGTAAATAGGGATAATAAAGCTTTGCCGCCACTGATGTGGCATCTTTCCAGTATTCAAGATACGGTTAAACAGGTCAGTAAGTATAAGTACACCAAGAGAGCCCAACGATTTCCACGCCTCGATTGGGATGTCGTCAGGTCCTACCGCTTTTCCGTTCTTCATGCGTCGAAGACAATTACGAGTTTCGTCACGGATTATTGGAGCAACAAGTCCGAGGTTAGGAGATAATTCAGGAGGAAGACTACAAGACTGCTGAGTGTTCAGCAGCTCCTTAAAGTAGCTTCTCCATCTCTCCTTTACAGAGGCATGACTACAAAGCAACGTGTCCCGAGAATCTCTGACGCAAAGACATTTTGTAATATCCTGCGTCGCTTTATCTCGAGCACGAGCCAGTTTGTATATGTGCTTCTGCCCCTCCACAGTTTCAAGTTTATCGTACAATGGCGACAAACTTTCTCTGCGGGCTCTGGCTACAGCTCTTTTGCTGGCTGGCCGTTTCGCTGCAATGTACTCCAGTCTGTCTTCAGGAGAGTTGGAATGCTGCCACTCTTTAAACGCAGCCTTCTTTTCCCGAATCACCCCCGTCATTCCACCACCATGTCTCCCTGTCGATGACACGCCCACCCTTAGTAACACCAAGAACTCGCTTGCCCGCCGCAATGATTGCTGAATGAGCTCGATCCCATGCAGTCTGAGCGGTCTCGGTGTTAGTCAGTAGATTTTGACTCTCCACCTCCGCCAAGAACTCCGGTCTGCATCGGCCCATTCAACAACCACCACTTAATTCTAGGCTTGCGTTTCTCGGCTACTTTCTTTTTCGGAGTAACATTATAGTCCATGACAAGGAGACGATGTTGGGCCGTCAGGCTTTCGCCGGGAATAACCTTACAGTTGGTCACCCTGCCTATATGACACCGTCTAGTCAGCAAATAATCAATTTGAGTTAACTGGGACCCGTTCTTATACGTTATAAGGTGCTGAGGTTTCTTCTGGAAGAAAGTGTTCACGATAGCCAGATCAGATGCAATGCAGGTTCTTAGAATATTTTCTCCCTCTGCATTGCGAAGACCATATCCAAAACCCCCGTGAACACGTTCATACACCTCAGCGACCCTACCCACGTGGCCGTTCAAGTCCCCCCCAACTAAGACTGATTCGGTAGACGGTATAGCGAGTAGCACCTCTTCATACTGCTCCCAGAAGGTCTCCTTTTCAGCCGAGCTACAACCTGCCTGGGGAGTATAAGCACTGATTAAGTTTGTGATAACGCCCTCGATCAGTACCTTTACCCGCATCAAGCGGTCACAGCGACGGTCAACTTCAAGAAGCCCATTCTGAAGCTCTTCAGAAAGCGCTACCGCTACACCGTTTTTGCCCGTAGGTGACCCAGTGTATATAAGGCGGTAACTGTGCCCGATGTTACGAGACTTATTGCCCTTCCAGCGAGTTTCCTGAAGGAAAGCACACTGGACCCGACGTCTCATGAGTACATCTGCGAGTTCTCTGCATCGTCCGGTTAGAGAGCCAATATTCCATGTTACAAAGCGGAGTTTCCGTCTGGGTACTGACGTCGTTAGCCGTGCCCGTACTTGACACGGTAGCCCTTGCCCACTTATCGCAGGTGTAGGGCGATGTGCCTGCGCGTCGTTTAACGGCGACGCCCTAGCCATACCCAGCTTTTTTCTAAATCGGTCCATACTAATGGCGAAGTGGTTTTTAGTGGAGCGATTGCCATCTGACCTCCAAACCCATTACTGGGAGAAACCAAGAAAGGAAAGGGAATAAAAGGCAGAAAGACTTGGAGTATAGGGGAGGGACACCACTTACATGGATTGGATAGGGTTATGAAAGTGGTGGCTCGAGGCCCCGGGATCGAGTACCCGTATGCCGAAAACCAAATATCGGACAGATAATTGGCTAGACACCCTCTGAGTAGAGACACCCTCTGAGTAGTATATGATAAATATACTCGTATTTTTCCCGCCAAAATTGGTCCAGCCGTTTCAGAATTAGCCGGAACAAACAGACATAAAGAAAAAAATTGTAAAAATGTTAGTTTGGTATATATACCGTATATAAATTCATATGCATGTCGTAAGAAGTGCTTATTTTAATATTACAAAAATGCACTCCAATTGTATTTATTAGTCGAATAAATATAATGTATTGTATGTATTGTATTTATTATTATTAAATATATTTGAAGCCTACATATATTATCTATGGGATGTATTGTTATAGTACCTATGTGCTAGATCTTTCTTTTTCAGATTATCTTATGGTTATTAGAGAAAGATATTTAAATCTTGTAATGAAATAGCACAGGCCGTCACTTGACACATTAATGTACGGGCTGTTGTCGATAACTACTGCATAGCTGAGCTGACGGCCTTCTCCTGTATAAAAAAAACTTTAAGCATTCAATATTTTAAAAATAATCATTTTCCACCAAATAAATCGTAAAATGAATTTGTCGGATAAAAATGTCTAAATTAGATATAACAAAGGTGATACGTACAACTTTGTTCATATTGATTTGTCGACCTTGCATTACATTGCATTTAGAACCATTTTCATTTAGTATTCAATATTAATATTGCTTTCTCCTCGTGGATGTGCCCCCAGTTTAAGTTATTATGAACTGAACTGAATTTCATTATTTAAGGCATCACTTCCATATCTCATAGAGCTGGGCTGATCTTCTGGTGGAGCCAAGCTTCTCCAAAACCTTTTATTCTTTTTTAATAACAAAATACAGGTATGGTGTCATTTTTTCTAATTTTAAGGTTCCGTATCTCAAAAAGAAAAACGGAATTCCTACAGAGTCACTTTGATGTCTGTTTGTTCATATTATTTTCTCAAAACCGCGTGAAGGGATCGAGTTGAAATTAATATCATATATTCACCCTTTGAACGTAGAAAATAATCAAACTTCTAAGTCAACGTAATCAAAAGATACGAGTGTTTATGCTTCATGTTTGCCGAATTTGTATGAAAATCGCCGCGTAATCAATACCTATAGGGTACTTCTGGTTGACCTCGAATTAAGAAAATTGGCATGAAGTTAGAACGTATAATACAAAGAAAAAATCTTATGTATGTAGTTAATTTCATTGCAATACAAAATTAGTGCATATATCGTTAAAGTGAAACTTAACAACTTTTATAACTGTCCTTTCCGGTGAGCTACAATCATGAAATTTGTACGTAACACTCGGAGCGCAGGTTTTCCTTTTCTCTTGCTTCTTATTCTTCTCTTACGGTTTACTTCTTACTGTTAAAGATTAGTTGGATTGCTAGGCCTCCAAATCAGACGTTCGTCTTTTTAATGACAGCAAGGGTTTATGAAACAACAAAATATATATCAAAATCTATCTAATTATGTTTGCCTAAGAGCACAAAGGAAAATTCCAAAATTCCCATTTCTGGCTGCTTGTATAAAACCCCAGAAGAATTTTTTTAGTTTATATACTACGTATAGAATTAACCATTTTTACAGTTCAGTTTCATTATATGTACAGATGTTATTAAATCAAATTTGATTTTCCGCTTTGTTTCACATCACATCTATAAGATTAAAATATAACAGTATAAAATTATATTTTAGATTCTATTCTGGGACAAGTCTCTTAAGAATTGAGGAGTTGCTTCTAATAAATCTTCCTTTTCCACTTCAAATCTCCACATTGACAGAGTTCAACCTCGTAAGCCCCTCGCCATCTACAGCCATTACAAGTTTTAGCCGTTTGGGACTAAAAGGATCGGGTCAAGTTATTTCCTGCACCATAAGTCTGATCGATATTGCTAACGGTTTGTATTTTAGAAAACATGAATCCTTTTTAAAGATTTATTTTCAATAGACATTTACTACAAGTAAACTAATATATTTTCTAAGCGTATTGAAATATTACAAGAAACTTTTGCAACATTTAAAAATAAACAGTCATATGCTTTTGTGATTTACTAGATAATATGTGTGTTTACTAGATAATAGGTGGCAGTATAATTTCAAATCAGTACATAGTTTATAATCGAATTATATTATATATTATATATATATATATATATATATATATATATATATATATATATATATATATATATATATATATATATATATATATATATATATATATATATATATATATATATATATATTATCCCCCCCTAATCCCCCTATCCTTATTAATAAATTCCCTCTAGCTTTTAAAATGAAACACTTTAATCGAATATATCGCATATATTTTTCTGTGGTACTTTTATTTAAACGTTGTCATAATTATTATATTATATTATAGCCAAGAGTTTCTTAGTTGCTTGCGTACTGCCCTGTGATGCCGAACATCTAGGGCACGAGCTCGACTGGTAAAGAAGTTTCCAGTTCCTCAGAGGCGTTATAGGAAGACCAGTAAGCCACCCATAATAGAGAGAGCCAGCAGTAAGGTTCAGCAACATCTTTAGCTTCAATAAAAACTATTTAAGCCTAAGATAATTGACTGAACTGGAGCATAGCGCACTATCAGTATATATTTAGGGTTTACCCTTATGGGATCATTTTGGTTTCCGTCTGTCCGTCTGTCTGTATGTCTGTCCGTCTGTCAAGTGCAATTTTCTCACGATTGCATCAAGCTGAAATTATACCAAATATCCATTGACCTATCCAGAAAACTTGCTGGATGCAAAGGACATGAGGACAATCTAGGACTTCCAGACTTTCTTCGGTGACGTGGTGAGTGTGCTGGTGTGAATCATGCCATGGATTCTTGTCTAAATAATGTGTTGAAATATATTCGTAGCATCTCTATATGTCTAATTGAATAAAAACACCAGAAAAAGTTCTTCCTTTATATTGTGATATAAACAAAATATAGAGCTTTTTTGAGTTTAATATGAAAATGGTTCGTATTAAGTTCACAATTGCAGTATCACCTACACTACACTACAGCGCCTGTGTATCAATTTCAATATGAAATTCACGTTTCAGTGAAGTAGCACCGTGTAAAAGTACCATTCAAGTCTCTACTAATTGATCAAAACATGTTTACGACTTGTCGCTATCGTTTGACGAGATAAACGTTAATATTACATGTTTCAATTTATTGTTGTCTTGTAATAAAGCTTAACGAGTTTTAGTTGAAAGACATACATAAGTTTATTACTAATAATTAAATATTTATGGCAGCTATTGACGTCAGTCAATTTTATATAATAAACATGATGCAAGAAAAATATTTAATTAATAACAAGTAACTAGTCATGTGGTGCGACCTCATGACCACCCAGGTACTTGTACCAATGTGTACCCTAGTAGTACACACGTACTCAGCAGAGATATACGAGAAGATATAAGATGTATTAATTTTGATAGCCGTGGTGGTGTCTATATAGAACTCAATAGATATAATGAGAATTTAAGTTAGTCTTTAGCTAGGTGTCCTAGATTTGTATTTTTAAAAAGACCTAATCGATTACCTCTTCAAGAACAGAAAAAATCAAACTTCTAAATTAGCGCTATCAAAACATATGAACGTTTAAGCTTAATTTTATTCCATTTCGTATATAAATCCCGCGTAATTAATTTACCCCGTAGGTTTTAAGTCTCAAAATTGATAATTTATAGGTTTAGCATGGAAAGAAACCATTACAAAGTTATATTTGTAGTTCATTTCATACAAACATATTGGATACGACTGCAAATTAAATTTTGTAAATTTTTATTTTTTTCATTTTCATTTTTCAGTTTATTAGTTCACTCTGACGGTTAATAGTACGGAGCCCTCGGTGCGCGAGTGTGGCTCATAAGTGACCGATATTATTTATTAGTTTATTATAACATTTTCAAATTTATATTCTTATTATTATTACTATAATCTTCAAAATAACCTGGTGTAATTTTTAAGTCTTAAGCTATATTGGAGTTTATGTTAAGGTTGTTGTATATCCTAGAGAATATTTTAGATATTAGTTAATATTCTGATTAATATCACCTTTACACTTATAATGGCTGACGATCTGAAAAACACAGCGGAAAGTCGCTGGATTAAAAGGGCACAGGACCGGAACTTAGTCACAAAGATTAAGGGAGGCCTAGGTCCAGCAGGAGACCCCAAAAGGTTGATGGATAGATGTTTGTCTGATAGAAACAATACTGAAAACATATAATAAAGAGATAATAAGATAAGTATAAAGAGATTTTTACAAATTTCCGCTACCCAAAGATTATTGCAAAGAACAATCATTTGGCTAGTGAGAATGTTATCTTTATTAAATATTTTGATGATTTTTAAAGTGTTATGTAATGGCGCGCGTTCCATAACGCTGCGTTCAAAATTTGTATGTTTTCTTTAAGTATTGTTTCTATCCTTAGTGGGGATTAACATTTTAAAAATCATCAAAATAAGTTTGTCTGATGCATAAGAAACAGAAAAGTAGCGAAAAATCCAAAGTGTTTGGGTATTTTCTTCATAACGAAAATTGTCCTCTATTCTAGAGGCTTAAAGCGTGTAATACTGGTACAACTTACAGTTCCATAGGAAATAAATATTCTTAAAATTATAATTTTAAAGTTAACAAGTACTTCGAACTTAACAGACCAGTTCAAGTTAATTTATACAACAGTATTTATATTTATAATACGGTAGAAGTAATGGCGAGAGGTATAACAGCAATCCATCTATAGCTTGGTAAAAGATCTCGACCTGCCTAGAATCATCAATTTATTTTAAGAACGTTCATTCAAAGTAGCTGTGTTAGATTGCTATAGTAGAATAACTTCGAATTTAGTAAAGTAGAAAAAGGAACGCGGACAGTTGTGGTTGTCGTAATGCACATTTCAAAAGAGGGAAAACTTGACGAGCTCGGTACCCGCATGGTAACTATATGAATTGTATGAAGAATGTTTTACGTAGTTTCATCTATTAATTGTCATGTGAAAATTTAATTAACCTGAAATTAGATCTTACGACAAAATGCAACTAATATAATATTAATTTTAAGTTTTATGTTTTTAATTTAACGTTAACGTCAATAAAATTTCACATAGAGTAAAAAAGCATCGTTTAAGAAATATTCAGAATCACTAGTTTAAAAATTAGATTGAAATATGTAATCTGTCATCAAAATCACGAAAATATGTACAGATTTAAGCTTGAAGCAAGTTTCTTTATTTTAGCTTACTTATTTTTTTACTTTATTTTAATTTTAGCTTACTTTATTTTAATTTTAGCTGACTTTATTTTACTTTATTTTAATTTTAGCTTACTTTTGAAAGCTCGTTTATTTTTTCTTGTATAACATCATCATAATATTATAAATTACTAATATTTTTTATTAAGCACGAGAGATGAAGAAAGCACGGAATGCAAGATCAGAGCAAATAGACAGATATTAGAACAAGTGAATGAAGTAGTATATATGTATATATTTACTAGAGGCGGGAGATACGAAATGGATAAGGAAATACATAATGCTGCCGGTTACAGTAGTAGAAACGTAAGTACTGTAACAGTGGAAATCTTTAAGAAAAATAAATACTGTAGATATGCGATCTCTCCGTAGGATATACGGATTCAATATTGCTGACCGAATTCACAAAGAAGATACATAGAATCGCAGGTACAAGGATGTCACAGTAAGAATGAAGACGAATTTAGGTGGCTCGGGGCATATCGAGAGAATGAGTACACCACGTAAAAGTAGAAGATATTCCCAGAGGGAATGTATGAAAAGGTGATCGAGAGCGGACGAGGCTAGAGGCTAGGGATAAGGCATAAAGTTATTGATATATGTAACTAATAAACGCTGCATTTTCTCTAATCCGGTAGAAAGGAATACGTAAATAAAAAAAGAAATTTACAAGTTTTATTCAAATAGGTTTATTTTATACTTCATATACTCTTAGCGCAACACTTGAATTTCAGCTAATAAAAAAATCTGAAAGATGTTCGTTGAATTCGATTACTACGTTTTGATTCGAGTGTATTTGTTGTGAACATTTTCATTTTTAAAATTTAAAAGCTTTAGGGTAAAACTAAAACAATATATATTTTTTCAATTTCACTTTATATATCACAGAGTAAGCAGAAAAAGTATTATGTCAAGACACTCTGTTTTCCATTTTTTCTCAAGATTATATTTTCAGAATTAAATCAGCGTCGTGATTTTTTGCCACAATCAAGATCGAATCCAATATCATCGAGTTAACACTGTTTCACAGAGGTATGATACCCTGAAGATTATATATTTCTGTTAAGATATATTTTAATAGATTAAAACATTATATTTGAAGAAGATACCTAACAAACTTTGTTAATCTCTTTTCAAGTGGCCATTCATTAAGAAATAAATTATGAGTTAGAACTTCCACGACGAACAGGAACGTAAAGATTTTCCTTCAGGAATATTCAAAAATCATCTGTCCATAAGAAAATTTAATTTGCAATAAAATTTGTTTATGACAGGTATTCATTCTATACCAGACTGTCTTATGTTTAATCTGTCGAAAGAAGACACAAAATTATTCCTTTTTATGTAATCTTTGATATATATTAATGATGTTGGCAACGCCATCAGTTGAAGTTGGTAATGACATAGCAGAGACTACGAGTATATACAACGCAAAGCTAAATTATACCTTTGTAATATATGTATATGTAAATATATATATACATATACATATATATATATATATATATATATATATATATATATATATATATATATATATGTATATAAAGACCACATTGACCTCCACCTTATGTCAAGGCCCTGAACAAAGGTGTGTGATCCGAATCTTCTTTTGAGTATGTATCTTAAGAAGAAGTTTTTTACACAGGATGACAGAATTTATTAAAAAAGATTCTGTTAATCACGCGGCACATGGTAGTAGTTAGATATAAGCTAGAAGATGTAGAATTCATATTAGTAGTATATGAATAGCTGTATTTTGTAGTATATGATGTACTGAAATTTCGCTTGTGTTGTAATTAAGGGGACGAAGTATAAACAGCGGATCGTGATTAAAAGCGTGTCGGGATCACCTGTCGCGTACATGATCAACAGGAAGATATCCGGGCGAGGTTGGAAGGAGCACGCAGCCTGCGGGGAAGCCAGTCGCCGCCCAACCGCCCAAGCGGCATTGCCTCGCTCGCGCCCTGTGTCACACGTAACGCGACTACCGCGCTGATAACTCATTCTTATCATTTGTATATTGATTCTCGATTGATCAACAAACCTTCGTTTATTTGATGTGAATTACGGACAATAAATCAAAGATTTCGTACCTCAAGTTGCCAGTTTCTTGCCAAGGGCGAGGTAAGTTTCGGAAAATTTGACGATTTCTGTTTTATCAGTTGATTGATTCATAACAGACATTTTCAGTAGTAGATGTTTTACGTGCTTTTTCTCTGTTCTGCTATTTCAAAAGTATATATATTTTTGATTATTTCTTCTAGTAAGTGATTATTCATTTATAGTTAAACGATTTATATTACTACTGCATTTGATGGCTATCAATTTAAAAACTAAGATTATTCTTTATCTTAAAGTAATTAATGATTTATTTCTTAATAAAAATTTGCTTCGAATGTAGAGAATATGTATTTTTCTATTACATGTTCTTGTACATAAATTTTTATCATTTGTAATATAAAACACAATTCGGAAGATATGTTTTTGTTTTATCAGAAAAGTTAATACAGTTTAAGGGTTTTTGGAATACATGATTTGATGCAAACTGCACTCATAGTGCATATGTTTGCATCAAAGCATGTTAGCAACTTTTATAAATTGTACTTATAGTCAATGCCATTGCTTACCTATAATCTTAAAAAAAATAATGCATTATGATAATAAAACCATAACAGGGTGGACACAGAAATCATTGTTATAGAATTTATATAATATGCAATTATTAGCTGCGTTCGGTACACTTGCAAAATATGAAATTCTAACATGAAAAGCTTTTATGGACATATTATGTATCGTTGGATATTGATTGCAATTTTATGAAATTATGCCATCTTACATAGTAGTAGTAGGTATTTAGATTAAGTAGTTTTATATTATTTTCTAATATTGTGTAATCTGCAGTAAGGAAATGGAAAATCATTATATCGATACATTTACTTTTATATCATTGGCGTCTCTGCCTTTCTTTTATAAAAGAAGACATATTTAGGCCATCGTGACGTTGGTGCTCGCGTCTGACTGTAAATGCGGTTGACGACGCTGTGGGTTCGATTGGCACTTGGGGGACTAGATTATTTTCATTTCCTAATGTAAAATGTATCGATATCGATCATCCAATAAATCAAATGGAACGGATGGAAAGTAGAAAATTAAGAGTCTTGACATCCTAGATGAGCCGTGAACTGAAAAAAATATAAGGGTGTACATGTGTGCGCATGTACGCTTAATTTATGCGAAAATTATATATGAGACCTGGTAGTTTCGAAATTCAAATGAATAATACAATTGAATAACTTGTAAATTGTACTATTTTCCGTTAATTCCAATGTTTTTCTCCCTTAATATTTTTTCGTCCTAGGTTGTTATCTAAAATAGACAGACAGACAAAAAAATGCAACACTTAAATCTCCCATTTTGTGTTCATCACGCTGCAATACATTTTAGATGAAACAATTAATTTCAGCATAAAAGCATCAGCTTCTAAAATTTATTTCCCTCTGATTTTTCTAGAATGGCAAAGAAAATTGGCTGATTAGGTATAAAAAACTTAATCGAGCTTTGGAAAAATTATTTGATTAGGCTTTGTTGATAATCAACAAATAAAAAAATTGAACATAATTTTTAACCTAAAAGCAAAAAGTTATAATCAGACTATATAAAAAATATATTTTTTAGTAGAGCGCCTCGTTGTAATTCCAGGCAATGATATTGTTATTATTAATTGCAATATGCGTAGTACGAAAAATTAAGTTTGTCAACTTTTATAAATTGTACTTCCCGTTGACCTACAATACGAAATATTCGGTGCACGAGTTCAAC
Source organism: Dione juno (assembly GCA_037127375.1). Lineage (NCBI taxonomy): Eukaryota > Metazoa > Arthropoda > Insecta > Lepidoptera > Nymphalidae > Dione > Dione juno. The sequence continues at coordinate 3,298,278 of JAXRJS010000052.1, forward strand.
TTGCACTTAACTGATATCTTCATATTATTTTAGTAGTTTTGTATATGTATAGCTATAGATTAGTGTTTTCATTTAGACATTAGTGTTGATAGATTAGTGTTGACATTTTCACTGAAATAGCAGTAATAGTGGGAGTAAGTCATATATATATATATATATATATATATATATATATATATATATATATATATATATATATATATATATATATATATATATATATATATATATATATAGGTATAACATAGATAGTTTCTATTGACTTAAATATGTACGTTAAGCATTTACGTCATATGGAGACAGACAGACAATTACTGACCAAGTCTCATCAATTAGGCGGGCGGGGTCAAATACTTATAAAGGCAGCAAACATGAAACAATATGGTTGATATGAGGTTGTTTGTCTTGTAATTTTCCGTCTCAACTGGTAACCTAGTATACAGTTTCAGTAAACATTGCATTTAATTGTTACATTTCATACATCTTTAACTTGAGGATATTTTATAGGCATTTACAGTAGGTTAATATTTTTTGATTTTATATATAAATCATATAAATTTCTTTAAAAATCTATATTTGTAATAAAGAAGAAAATAGAATTAATAAAATGATGGAAAAATCTTAAACTTTTCATTTAACACAATATTTTTTACATTTTGACTACGGTTATTTGGTATTTTATTTTAATAATGCACATATACTATGTTCTTCGATAAGATACCAAAACCAGTGGACTTCACAAAGGATGACTTTGACTGCATTACGAAAACCATGGGAGATACACACTCATTAGATAATATTACTTATTATTATTATTGTGGAAAAAAATTATAAATTGGTCAGTCAACAAATGAGCTTAAAGTGTTTTTAATATGAATGACAGAACTATTGTTAGAACATAATACTTCAATTTTCACGCTCAAAGGGGCCTTTTGTTAGGACTCGCAATAGCTTTAAATAAAAACTTTTAAGCTGCTTAGTTGGACGTGCTACACAGCACCCGCTAAAGCACATAATATGTTTAAATTTATATTCTCAGTCAATATAATATATTTATTAAATAAATTAGTTTAACTTTTAATTTTTTTGACAACCCGACGTTTCGAACACTTTGCAGTAGTCCGTGGTCACAGGTAGACTATGCAGGCATTCGTCTGTCAGTTGATGCAATTATTATATCAAACTACCGCCAACGGTTTCTGAGTTGCCTTGAAGGCAGAGAGAATGCAGGGCAGTACCCCTGCATTCCTGTAGAATGAGCTGGGATGAATGGTGGGATTGGGACTTTAAAGTTTTATAAGTTGGTCCCAGGTGGTAGAAAGGTTCCAACCGATTTCCGCTTCTCCGCTTCTCTATTGAAATTGGGATATTTTTGTATTTCGATAATCTCGCGGATCATTCTGGGGATATAACTGTTTTCCTCAGCGAGTATATGACGTTTATCAAACCTGATGTAATGGTAGGGTTTATTCATTGAATGCTCACACACAGCAGACTACAATACACGCCCATTCTTGCCATCTGAGATGCCTTCACCCTAACACCGATACTTCTCTTTGTCGACCAATGTAAGCCACAGTCACAATCAAGTTTGTATACACCTGCACAGTGGAGAGCAATTTAACTGGTCTCAAGAATTGACTCACTTTTTTATTAGGCTTAGAAATAGTTTTTATAGAAGCTCTTCTTACGATGTTGCCGATCCTCTCTGTAACTCATTTTACATATGGTAGAAGTGCTGGTTGTCTCTACTGTAGGTGGCAAATAAATACATTGTAAAATTATTTTCAACAATAGATTGAGTTTTTCAGACGAAAGTTTACACAAATAATGTTTGTATAATATTTTAGAGTAAATACGAGTATACTCAACATGTATAATGTGATTTCGTATAACATATCAAAATGAACACAATTCAGTTTACTTAAGCGTCGAAGCCGCGAGGGGGTCGCTAGTTAAATATAAATTAAATAACTTAATATATATAAATACTTATTTGTAAATATATTATAAAACGATCGAAGTTCTCGAATTTACTCTAATATAATATGCATGTATTGTACATATAAGTCCTTGCGGAATTCCTTTCTTATTTGTAATTCTTTATTTGTAATATATATATATATATATATATATATATATATAATATATATATATATATATATATATATATATATATATATATATATATATATATATATATATATATATATAATCATTTTATATGCAATATTTAGTCTGAGCGGAATGTATAAACGCTCGTGGTAAACGTGGTTTTCAGCGTATATCTATCCGGAGACCTCTGAAATTTTGGAATAAAAAGAAGCCTTTATGTTGTTCCACAACTAATAGGAAACACGTATAAATTTGTAATGATTTTTTTTCTGTGATATAATGTATGTGTAAATATTTCATTTTCGTTAAGTTTCTAATTAACTTTTGATTGCATGATAAGTTCTAACTTCTTGGCCATACCCTAAGTACTTACCCCTAAGGCTTTGATTTTGCGGCGAATTTTATATAATTTTTTAAAAAATTTTATAAAATTTTACTTTTGGTTGTGTTACTATAGAAGTCTGATTTTTTCTGTGTTTTAAAGAACTACCAAACTGAATATTTGAACTGATATCTTGATCTGATATCTTCTCGTTTTAATTTCCATTGTCATTTTGTTCACGTAAACTTTTGTTTAATTTAATTAATTATTATTAATGAGAAAGTAAATGGTAATTATTAAATTTTTGTGCTGTTTTAAATATCTTTTATCATAAGTAGGACAACTTTAGCATAGAATAATTACATCTGTAGCACACTTGCCTGCTAGTCACTTATCTAGTATAATAAGCAGTCTTTTTTTCTATTACGTTTATGTCGTGGTCATATCAAAGAATAAAAAAGTATGAAATCATTGAGCTTCTTATTAAATATGAAATGAATAGACAATCACACAATACAGTAAAATATATCGTTACTTGATGAATTAGTTGATCTTATTTTAAACGTGGATTAATCAAGTTACTTTCTCACAAAGTACCTAAAAATGCTTTTTTATATGTTAATATATCGCCTATTAATAACATAGTTAAAATTCCAGTGAAAGAAATAGCCATATGCCATAGTGAAAATAATAATTTGACCAGTTATAACCACTTCAAACGGAATTAATCATATTGGCAGAATACATTTTTTGTATGTTGGATAATTTGTAAAGGTTTTAAGGTTAGTTGTTACAATAGATCACCTCTTGTAATTTAACTGTTTCTCTATTAATTCAAATTAATAATATCACGTTGAATTTGAGGATTTAATGATATGGTCAAATACGGTTGGTTATTTTATGAAATAGATAATGCTACGATATGACTACGACGTATACATTGATTTTTTTTTATTTTTCTAATCTATATCTATAAAGCTTTTAGTAAATTCGACCGAGAAATAAAATATTAACTTGTTAACATTACTAAATGGTTAATTTAAAAAGTTATTGAACTTTTTAATACTTTTTATCTTTCTGTAGTAGAGTAGAGGCTGTGTCGAACAGGGAAATAAAAATGTGCTACATTTTTAAATGAAAACAGATAATGTGTAGGCGATCCATTTGTGACAACAATGTTATAACGAAGTCTTTTACAAATTTCAATTGAGAGCTTCAATTGAGTGATTCTTGTTTTGCTTTGCAAATTTTGCAAATTTAAATCTAACGATGTCTAATATAAATATATGTTGTTTAAAAAAAGCTTACTTTTAGGGACTTTATTTGAGAATAACGTTTTAAATATATACATATACAATAGATATGTACAATCACATCATATAAATACAAAACCTAAATAACGTATAGTATGATACAGAACAATAAGCTTTACCTCTTGGATATATAATTTAGGAAAATTCAATAACGACATCAACGTTGGGTAACAAAGCCTGGCTAATCAAACTACGCTGACCGTCGACGTCAGCCCTCCAATATTGTAAGCGTGAGGAGCCAAGATTAAACGAGAACACAGGCTTAGGGCTTAATGGATTTACTCCGTTGCTTTCCGCAAATTGGGAGTGTCATTGTTTACTCCGTTAACGATTGTGTCAATTACCGATAAACTTGTTAAATAATAAGAAACAAAGGGCACCTTGGATATGCATGTATCTTATTCCTAATACATATATGTATATATGTAAAAAAGTGTAAAATTTGCTAAAATAAAACTTAGTTGAGTTAAAAAAATATAAGTTTGCGTTCGTTATTCGAAATCAAGGATTCTATTAATATTAAAATTAATATTTTAATATATTATTGTTTGCTCTTGTGCATAAATCCTTTTACTATATATTATTTCTTTGCTTACACATTATATTATAACGTTTATGAGTACATTTTTGTGCTTTACTTTAAGTAAATAGAAACGTTGCATGTTGATCATTGTTTGGGAAATCGGTCATTCATCATCTAATCATATTTTTTTCGTTGAGTGGAATTTGAGCAAATAAGTATAATATATATTACTGGTTAAATTAATCATAGCTTATATACATAATGATAAACGAAGTTAAAAGTAAATTATAAACAAAGGTATGTACATATACATGAAAAACAAGTTATCAAATAACTTTATGTTGGCAACTTCTAGAGCAATCCATCATGATTTTCGTCCTGTAATTTCTTTTGAAATTTCTAACGTAAACGTACGTAACGTAAAACAGTTTTAAGTACTAGTCCCATCTATTTAAATGTGAGTAAATCTGATATATTTTTCTATAGCAGAGTAGGCACATAATATAATAATAATAATATTTATTTAAACAAGTTTCTTACAATCCACTAGTGATTGGATTTCCTCCTTTTATGCATGTTGTTGCCTGCACCAAGAGACTCCGCTCTTCCATTACCATAAAAATAACAGAAACATTATATATATATATATATATATATATATATATATATATATATATATATATATATATATATATATATATATATATATATATATATATATTTCTGTTATTTATTTTGTCTTTTTATATCCTATAATACACTTTCTATTTGTTTATTCTAATTTATTTTATTTACTGTAAACAAAGATCATGTGTAGGATGTGTATATTATAGAGTGATCGTGAATGTGTATAAAGCTATTTATTTATAGTAAGTTAATAAGTAAGTGTAATATTGTTTAGAACCTTTGTTCCCCGCTTTTCTTCCAATTTTAAATGTTTTGTGTGTTGAGTGGTAGAACTTAACGCCAAGCTTCGTCTTGTTCAGAACGGAGAAAAAATACATCATTGCCCCGAGTTTAAATCGCACCTACAGCCATAGCGCCACCTACTATAGTCAAGCGCTGTGCTGTTGCGCCACGAAGGCCACAATATACAAATATAAAATAAATAGATCGAACTGATTAATATCGAGACAAGTTCTTTTATATTTATAGTTACATTTAAACAAGGCACAGGTTTAATTGACATTTTGTTTTTGTCCTACAGAGTACTATCACATACATAAAAGCTGTTCGTCAAAGAGTAAAACAAACAGACACTCTCGTTGACTTTATAAATATATTAAGCTATATTTTTATAAACGTTTCTGGAATAATGAAGAAACGAAATAATAATGAATATATCGATTTTAATGAATAGTAAAAAAAATCGGCCGAATTCGTGCACTAAGGGTTCCGTACCAATCTCAAAATTGTAGATCAACGGAAAGTACAACTTATAAAATATAAGTGTTTAGTAAGTAGTATATAAGTGCGGGCTCATATAAATTTATAATGATTTTTTGTGGTCATACACATATAAATTATCAATTTCCTTAACTCATACAATAAGATAATAATTTCAAACTTAATAATTCTAGGTCAAACGACCATAAAGATTTTGTTACGCGGTGAATTTAACACAAAATGCGGCAAAAAGAAGTATATACGCTCGTATCTTGTGTTTGCGGCGATTACATAGAAGTTTGATTTGTTCTGTGCTCCAAGGGATATTAGTCTTGGATATTTGATAATAGTTTCAGCTTGACACCTCCATATGATCTTGAGAAAAATGGTCTGACTTACAGACGGACAGAAAGTGCCATTTTTTCCTAGGTATGGACAGAACCCTAAAAATAGCGTTCACTTTAAATGTCATAAAATATTTTGTTTAATCACTAAGATATATTTGTTTTGTTTTATTTTTATAAGATATCCTGTTCACAGCAAGTGACTTTCACGCACCGGTTACAGATATGAAAAAATCTGAGCACTATGCAGTATAAATACATAAGCCTAATAATATTTCGCTATCACTTGTTCCTCTGGTTGTTTAACAAGCACTAAGATGTTCAAATTAGTAGCTGTGTGTTGTTTCCTGGCCGCCGCCACGGCTACACCTGGTGCTATCATACCTTTGGGATATTCTTCTAATGTACTAGCATCGGCACCAAGAATCGTGTCTAGTTACCCCAGCAGCCTAGTGTACTCGTCTCCTGTCATCTCTTCCGGAGCATTGGCTTACTCCGGACCATGGGACTACCAACACCTTATTAAGAAGCGTTCTTTGGCTGTAAGCAGTTACATCGCGCCGTCTTCTTACATCACGCCATCTTCTTACTACTCACCGTCTTCCTACATCGCACCAGGTGCCTACGCTTACTCCGCCGCTACTCCTTTACTGAACTCCTACTCTGTAGTTGCGCCTCTGCCTAGTTACTCGGGACCCGTGTACGCCGGTGCTGCACATCTGATCAAGAAGAGGAGCGCGTTACTTCTGCCTAACACCTACGCCGCACCTGCCACATTCGCTGCACCTCTCGTTGCCTCAACTTATACGGCTTCGTCTCCCATTGCCCCCTTTTGGTCCAGCTCTTACTATCCCGCTGCTCAGTATGCTCATTTCATCAAAAAACGATCTGCTCCTTTGGCAGTAGCTACCTATGCAGCCCCATCTGCTATCTCTCATTCATCAAGATTTGATTATCAAGCTGTTTCACCTGGCTTCAGCTACACGTCCCTTGCCAGCGCCTCACCACTCGTCTATGGTACTCCAGCTTATTCTCGTCTGATTTAAGTAAACGTGTGTAACTTCAATCTTCAACAATAATCATAAACAAATACGGTTGATTAATAAATGTGCTAAAGCCTTTAATTGCATTTTGTTTACACACCATACATTATATACTAATTTATCTACATCTTAATGTAATGATATTGTAATATTTTATTTTATTTTATATTTATAGTTTTAGGAAAATTAATTTGTAAATACTCATAATTGTAAAGATAAAATTAAGTGAGTGTTCCTAAGGATGTCAGTTCGATACGCAATAGGGGAAATGATTGTATTCGAATTATTTTTATTTAAATACTCTATTTATTTTATTTTTTTACTTGTTAGGTAAGGTCAGGAAGATACATTAGTAGGTTAAAAAATATTTTATTGTAAAACTATTTGTAGGTTGACATAACATAAATACAAAGAAGAACGATTTTTTATAGAAAAAAATATTTAATTAGTAAGTTAATTAGTTAGTTTGTGACTAGATACTATAGTGTCAGTAGTGTCTGTCTATAAGAAGCTACCACCGGCTCGGTATGTTCAGGTTTCAGTTTCTGGTGAGAAGCCGGCGAGATAGCCAACAGTTCCTCCTTAAAAATATCATTTACAAAATATTTATAATAATCATAAGCTTCCCGAAGGAGCCATAACATAAATAGCATTAATTTTACGCACAACTATATTTATAATATTCTTGGATAGAATAATGCGGTAAATGCAATAATTTTATATAGAAATACTAATACAAGAATATCTCTTCTAGTGGCAAAGTGAGATGTAATTCTATCTGCTGTCATATTGTGTTGTTAGAGAGTGTGTTGTGTGTAATCATACCTTTAGAATAATCAAGATGTCTTGTGAAGCGTCTCTAGTAAGACAAGGCTAGTTAAGCTCCACTTTACACACAAAGCTTCATGCTTGGACAGCGATGGATAATATTATATCTAGACACTAGGTTGTCTTATAAACAATTAATCTAAAAACCTACATCAATTTTTATAATATATTAATTTCACGCATACGCATATATACGCAGTGAGTTTAGATAAATTGCGAATGCGAACCAATACTTCAGTTGCTAGCTTTTGGTGAGCACAACACTACAAAAAAGGAAATTAGTATATCTTTAAATGCAAAAAATTACTTTACTTTCTAGTGTTCTACCCTCAATTGCATCTCTCCAAGTCACTTTTCTTCTTCTTGGCATTAGTCCCGGCTTTTGCCAGGGTCTGCCTTCCGACTAAGCCTACTCCACTTTGCACGGTCTTTAACATCCTCAGTGGACAATCTATTGGCTCTCATGTCTTGTCACGACATCCAGCCATCGCTTCCTTGGGCGTCCGGGTGGTCTAACTCCAGGGACAAACATGTCAAGGCACTTCCTTCCGACATAGTTCTCAGATCGGTGCATAACATGGCCATACCATCTCAGGCGACGCTCTTGGAGCTTATCCGCTACGTCACGGACCCCAAGACTACCTCGAATGAATGTGTTGCGTACGCGGTCGGACCGCGTAACGCCACACATCCATCTCAGCATCTTCATCTCCGTGACGTGAAGCTCCTGAGTGTGCCGAGATAATGTTGGCCAACATTCGCTGCCGTATAAAAGAACCGGTCGGATAATGCTCTTGTATATCAGTCCCTTGAGCTTGGGCGGTATTCTGCTCTCACAGACTACACCAGTGACCTCCCGCCATTTGGCCCAGGCAGCGTTTATACGGGCATGGATGTCGTGGTCGATGCCTCCAGACTCATGCATAACGGCTCCAAGGTACCTGAACTTCTCCGACTTAACGGCTGGCTCAGGCCCGATATGGATGGTGCTCGAGTCCGGGTTCCCGTAAGCCATGTACTCGGTCTTCGACACATTCAATTTGAGACCACCGTTCTCAAGCGCACCCTTCCAGGCGTTCACTTTACGCTCCAGCATCAGTCGGTTGATCAGTCGGCTCCAGCATCACTCGTCGATGAGTATTATGTCATCGGCATACATCACCAGCCACGGGGGCTGGCATTGGATGTGAGCCGCGACAGTATCCAGCACTACATTGAATAAGAACGGACTAAGAGCTGAGCCCTGGTGAACCCCTACAGTAATCGGGAAGGGCTTGGTGTCGCCAACAGCGGTCCTAACCACTGAAGCGGAGTCGTTGTACATATCCCTGATAACCTCAATATAGGCTTCAAGGATCCCCTTGGATCGCAATGCTCACCAGATACGCTGACGTGGCACACAGTCAAAGGCATTCTGCAAGTCCAAAAAGGCCACATGCAGAGCTCTCCTTTTTTCCCTGTAAGCCTCCATCAAAGTTCTGAGGGCAAAAATGGCGTCCATAGTGCCTGATCCTGGTTGAAACCCATACTGAGACTCAGAGACAGTACATTCTTGGCGGAGCCTGAGGCCGATCATGCGCTCGAAGAGCTTCATGGTGTGGCTCATAATCTTAATGCCCCTATAACTACCTGCAATCTTGAACACTGCCCCTTCCTTTGTAAATAGGGATAATAAAGCTCTGCCGCCACTGATGTGGCATCTTTCCAGTATTCAAGATACAGTTAAACAGGTCAGTAAGTATAAGCACACCAAGAGAGCCCAACGATTTCCACGCCTCGATTGGGATGTCGTCAGGTCCTACCGCTTTTCCGTTCTTCATGCGTCGAAGACAATTACGAGTTTCGTCACGGGTTATTGGAGCAACAAGTCCGAGGTTAGGAGATAATTCAGGAGAAAGACTACAAGACTGCTGAGTGTTCAGCAGCTCCTTAAAGTAGCTTCTCCATCTCTCCTTCACAGAGGCATGACTACAAAGCAACGTGCCCCGAGAATCTCTGACGCAAAGACATTTTGTAATATCCTGCGTCGCTTTATCTCGAGCACGAGCCAGTTTGTATATGAGCTTCTGCCCCTCCACAGTTTCAAGTTTATCGTACAATGGCGACAAACTTTCTCTGCGGGCTCTGGCTACAGCTCTTTTGCTGGCCCGTTTCGCTGCTATGTACTCCAGTCTGTCTTCAGGAGAGTTGGAATGCTGCCATTCTTTAAACGCAGCCTTCTTTTCCCGAATCACCCCCTGCACCTGGTCATTCCACCACCATGTCTCCCTGTCGATGACACGCCCACCCTTAGTAACGCCAAGAACTCGCTTGCCCGCCGCAATGATTGTTGAATGAGCTCGATCCCATGCAGTCTGAGCGGTCTCGGTGTTAGTCAGTAGATTTTGACTCTCCACCTCCGCCAAGAAATCTGTCTGCATCGGCCCATTCAACAACCACCACTTAATCCTAGGCTTGCGTTTCTCAGCTACTTTCTTTTTCGGGGTAACATTATAGTCCATGACAAGGAGGCGATGTTGGGCCGTCAGGCTTTCGCCGGGAATGACCTTACAGTTGGTCACCCTGCCTATATGACACCGTCTAGTCAGCAAATAATCAATTTGAGTTAACTGGGACCCGTTCTTATACGTTATAAGGTGCTGAGGGCTTCTGGAAGAAAGTGTTCACGATGGCCAGATCAGACGCAATGCAGGTTCTTAGAATATTTTCTCCCTCTGCATTGCGAAGACCATATCCAAATCCCCCGTGAACACGTTCATACACCTCAGCGACCCTACCCACGTGACCGTTGAAGTCCCCCCCAACTAAGATTGCTTCGGTAGACGGTATAGCGAGTAGGACCTCTTCACACTGCTCCCAGAAAGTCTCCTTTTCAGCCGCGCTACAACCCGCCTGGGGAGCATAAGCACTGATTAAGTTTGTGATTACGCCCTCGATCAGTACCTTTACCCGCATCAAGCGGTCACAGCGACGGTCAACTTCAAGAAGCCCATTCTGAAGCTCTTCAGAAAGCGCTACCGCTACACCGTTTTTGCCCGTAGGTGACCCAGTGTATATAAGGCGGTAACCCTGCCCGATGTTACGAGACTTATTGCCCTTCCAGCGAGTTTCCTGAAGGAAAGCACACTGGACCCGACGTCTCATGAGTACATCTGCGAGTTCTCTGCATCGTCCGGTTATAGAGCCAATATTCCATGTTGCAAAGCGGAGTTTCCGTCTGGGTACTGACGTCGTTAGCCGTGCCCGTACTTGACACGGTAGCCCTTGCCCACTTATCGCAGGTGTAGGGCGATGTGCCTGCGCGTCGTTTAACGGCGACGCCCTAGCCATACCCAGCTTTTTGTCAAATCGGTCCATATGAGTGGCGAAGTGGTTTTTAGTGGAGCGATTGCCATCTAACCTCCAAACCCATTACTGGGAGAAACCACGAAAGGAAAGGGAATAAGAGGCAGAAAGACTTGGAATATAGGGGAGGGACACCACTTACATGGATTGGATCGGGTTATGAAAGTGGTGGCTCGAGGTCCCGGGGTCGCGTACCCGTATGCCGGAAACCAAATATCGGACAGATAATTGGCTAGACACCCTCTGAGCTCACTATACTCTCCAAGTCACTATCAAACAAAAATACATTTTTACAAAATATAAAACAAAACAGACACATGTGAATGTCCTCACAACAGTGTTTCTTTAAGACCTATACCCATATAAGTTTTAATGAAGGGACGATATTTTTCGCTCATATGTTTTAATATATAGACATCATATAAATTCTACACGAATGTAATTCACTTCACTATCTTGAAATGGCCCGTATGAATATTAAATTTACCTCGTAGTACTATTATTAGTATTTTTTATAATAAATATCTAAACAATTTCAAACGAAAATTTACTTTTCCCTAAATATCAATAGTTTTTAATACGAGAACACAAATATGTGTGAAATAAGAATAATTCATATTCACTATGCACTTCTAGCAAAAGAAGTGTTAGTATGCAGTAAAGTATCTTTACCACGTAGAAGTAGATCTGCGTTTTTACAAAGGTCACTAATTATTAATAATTAGTAATTGTAAAATTACCAAAAATATTATATCAATATAAATATTATAATGATATGTACCAGTAAAATGAATATGTAACATTTCCGAAAAATCAGGCCCTCTACTATTATATATTATCTATTTTTTTTCTTTAAAAGGTTTACTTGTAATCTGTAATTTTTCTGTAGTAAATATAAATCATCATGCGCATATATGCTCACTTCCACTGTCGGAACTCCTCCCTCTACCTAACCAAATTCTTAATTACTAGTGCAGTTTTCGAAGTTTTCGTTCGAATTAATTACGATTATAGTTCTGGAGAGTATAGAGACATTTCATTGTCATATTAAATTTAATATATATATTTAATGTCGTCATAATTACAATTAGTTGATTTTTGTATATAACTTCAGAATATTTTTTATCATTTGATCCTAACATTCTTTTGACTTTTTTCATTGTAAGTATCAATTCAATTTCTCATTATCACAATCTTTTTACGATTCTTAGGTAGTATTTGGTACCACTGTTATTTAACATGTTCCTATAGAAAGTTTCAATTCGATAGTAGTACTTTTGTAGTCACTAAAAAGCTTGACCACTAAATATGCCTGTAATTTTCTTTTGAAAACTCAATCTCACACACTCTTAAAATATTTTTTGGCATTTAGCTCATCTGTTCGTATGTACACATTTTATAATTATAGTTTCTAGCTTAAATAAAATAATATATACAGATCTAGAATTATTAGTGACTTTAACATTATCACAATGAGCAAAACGAAACAACAAAAATAAATATTTATTAAGATATAAGGCAAACCATAATATTATTTATACAGCGGTCGGTTCCCCTACTCGGAGAGACTGTCAGATCTGGTATTTGCCAATAAAACATATAAAACACAATTTTTCTAATCGCCAGAAAGTGAAGAACGAAAATGAACGAAATAGACTAACGTCTTAGTTCTTTTTAAGGTAAACACCTTGTTAAATACAAGAAAAGCATGAAACTGAAAAATTAAATAAATGGAAGTAACATAATTCACCGTCGAAATATGATAGACTAAATTGGTGGTGATTCTAAACGTTATCCAAAAGCTGCGGATTCGAGTTTCGTTATGTTAAAAATGTTACTATACGTTTTAAAAAAAATTAAATTCAAATATTATCCTAGTGTATTATAATATGTCCTCGCCAACCCCTGTTCTTAAGAATAAAATAAAATTAAATTCAAACAAATTATTTTTTTTGTATTATAGTATTTATCTACGTCTGTGCTTCTTATTCTTGATTTGTTATTTTATTTTTGATTGCGGCACACCACTATATAATTATAAACATCACTCATACTGTACACATATTTTTTTATAATTTCTTTTTATTAATATAAAAAGGGAGAAAGATATACATACTTTTTGCTCATCAATAACTTTAATTAATTCAATTATTTTATACTTGAAATAATATTACTATAAGATTGTGGGTTCTAACTAGATAAAATTAAACTACTTCTGGAACTAGTATTAGTAGCAACATAAAACGCGGCGCGAGTTTTAGTGCCGCCACTCAACACGCTGTGTCGAAAGGCGAAAACTAGATTGCCTCTGCCTACCCTGATATGTGCGAATGAAGCTTGCAAAAAACATATAGTATTTTTTTATGTAAAATAATTATTTTCCTTTATTATTGTTTCAGATTGAATTCTTGAAGATAAAATGCAGTATGTGTAATGCTATATTACTAATGCCAAATTAAGTGTGATTATCTTAGAATGATCGATTGACATTACAATATAGTAAATACAGTAGTGGCAAATGAGTGCAGTGTTTTAAATACAAAAATGAGTTTCTTATCGTCCTTGGGCCAGTACGTTGCTGGCGTGGCAGACAGCGTAGCTGGACTGGCTTTGTCGCCACGACGGGCACCTCCATCTCGCCATCGTTCTGCTGAAGAGTCACAGAAACAGCCACAACCTTCAACGGCCACTATGAGAGGTGAATGAGTAAATCTAAACACACATATTTATTATTTTTTTGTATAAAATATCTTTATTATTATCTGCACCGTCGGATGAAATTGCCTCTCTTTATTAAGTTCTTCTTGTTGCCTTTATACAGGTGAACATATTACCTATAATGAAGGCATTATCAATGTATCAAGAAGAGTATTATATACACTATGCACAACGTTGTTCTTCTAATTTACCCAAATAAAAATATTAAACTTTATTGTATTTGGGAGAATATATATTTAAATTATCAGACGACAGAAAAAATGAGATATTTATTATTTTGTATCCAAAAATATTTCGATATAATCATGCTCTCTAATGGGAATTGCAGCCACAAGCAACGCGTACGCATACACTATTGAACTTTACCATGATCGAACGACGATGACTTTTGCTTCCTATTAAGTAGAAAACCTTACCTTACAGATCATATTACTTTATATTACCTTACAGATCATATTACTTTATATTTTTATCTATACCTATTTTACATTTTTTTTTGATTTGCTTACATACAAGTAAATTATTAACAATTCTGAAAGGTATAATTAAAACCTGTGATGAAAAAAAACAGATTCATATACCTGTTTTATTCAACCTTGAAAATGAAATATCAGTTTACTTTCAAGCATCGGCACAAGAATCAAGAACAAGAATCTGTTTGCTTTTTAGTATAAATACACAGGTAAACAAAATATGGCATCAGTTGTTCCTTGTCTGAATAACAAGCACTAAGATGTTCAAAGTAGTAGCTTTGTGTTGTTTCCTGACCGCCGCCACGGCTACACCTGGTGCTATCATACCTTTGGGATATTCTTCAAATGTGCTAGCATCGGCACCAAGAATCGTGTCAAGTTACCCCAGCAGCCTAGTGTACTCGTCTCCTGTCATCTCTTCCGGACCATTGGCTTACTCTGGACCATGGGACTACCAACACCTTATTAAGAAACGTTCTTTGGCTGTAAGCAGTTACATCGCGCCGTCTTCTTACATCACGCCATCTTCTTACTACTCGCCGTCTTCCTACATCGCACCAGGTGCCTACGCTTACTCCGCCGCTGCTCCTTTACTGAACTCCTACTCTGCAGTTGCGCCTCTGGCTAGTTACTCGGGACCCGTTTACGCCGGTGCTGCACATCTGATCAAGAAGAGGAGCGCGTTACTTCTGCCTAACACCTACGCCGCACCTGCCACATACGCTGCACCTCTCGTTGCCTCAACTTATGGGGCTGCGTCTCCCATTGCCCCCTTTTGGTCTAGCTCTTACTATCCCGCTGCTCACTATGCTCAGTTCATCAAGAAGTAATCTGCTCAACTAGCATAAACCACACTTGCCGCTCTTCTACAATTTCTCGTACCGCAAACATGCCAATTTGATTGTTCACTTCTCTGATATTTCTTTAGAGGGCGCGTGAACCATCGATGAATTTAGACATCCTTACAATAGTAACGGAAATATCAGTATATATGATTTTAACAGCACATCCACCTACGCTAATGTAAGCGGTTACAAGAATTTTTTAAAATTTTTGGACACCTATAAACACTATGTAATTATTGTAATTTATCGTGTTGATAATAAATTTGACATCAATACCAATGACTTTTTATTTTATTATTTATTACTAAGAATTATTATTAACACTTCAAAACAAGTTTAACAAATTAGTCAACACAATATTGTATAATCTATACAAAATCTTTAAATTAAAAAAAGATCACTTAACTTTATCTTGGTAAATGGTAACAAGTTAAATAAACTATAATTGTATCTATAAGATATATTTCCGTAATTTTACACTTCAAAACGGAAAACTATGTATTAAACAAATTATATTATGCATATCCTATAAATGGCTAATTATTGTGGTAACTGAAATCTTTTACGCTTAATGTTATATATCCGCAAAGCCTCCCAGCTATTGAGATATATGTAAATAAATTTTAGGTTAATGTTACATTGTATAATTGTATTGACCTATTTCTTATCCATTGCATACTTTTACCTTTTAAAAATAAACAAATTATTTTATAAAACAAATGGGGCAGTTTTCTATATATTTTAAGAGACGAGAGAGATGAATGCTTAGCAGTTGGACCTAGAGTTGAGTTATAAATATAACTATAAAATAGGAAGCACAAATGCGCTTCCTATATTTGTCAAATAAGAATAAGTGTCTTAAATTAAAAATATATCCCTCGAGTGGAGATCAGACCGTCAATCTTTGAAATACTGTGCCACTATGGTGTCATGGTATACTTAAATCAAAGTAAAAACTCATTTCACTATTATTTATGAAAATACGTAGCGACATTTTTTTGCGATTAAAATGTAATTAATCATGTAAGGGGAGATGCACCGGAACATTCTATGGATTCAGGTTATGGGTTCCGGGCCCATTGCGTTGCATTGATAAGCTCAGAGCAGTGTTTAGGACTTTGATTTGAACCCTCTAACCTAACAGCATCTGCAGAGGCTGTTAGAGGGTTGACTAACTATGCCTATGACCATGGATTCGATATTAGAGCCAAAAGTGTCGAAAATATTTTTTCCCCACTGTTTAGTATTTCAGCATTTTATTGCGCTCGGCCGTCGTCATCGTCGGTCAGACCAACACGTTATTGTATAAAATGGCGTTAGCGTTATATAACAATACACATATAAGCAATAATATTTTTATATATTAATGTGTCATACCAAGAAACTCTGTAAAATTGAAATGTATCCCAACTATTAATGGATGGATTTTTAATATTAACTCATTCGGAAGAATTAATTGATTGAAGGATGAGTTCCGACAGTTTGTCAATTCTATTTTGAGGAATCGGGTTTGTTTTGTTATTTTATATTTTGTAATTGTTATTTTATTTTACACATTTAGTTAAGATTTATATAGTTTTGTTATTAAAATTAAAAGTTGTAAATGCACAGTTTCATTATTTCATTGCGGGAGTTAATATTGTACGAAAACTATCAATATCAAAAGGTTGACCCCACTTCGCCTAGTTAGCCGATTTTTATTCTTTTAATTTTTACAATATAGCGTCTGCTTGTCGATATAGTGATTTTTTATTATTGTCATACCTTTAGTGACACTCGCAAAGTAAAGACAAGTCGATTGACGTAAGAATCATCATAATTATTCAATATGTTTAGATTCTACAACGCTATATAGGTACAGACATACGTACACACACTGATAAATACAGTACTCTCCTTTACGCTGCGCTTTTCGCAATTTAGTTCTAAATTCAAAGAAGCCGAAATTATGGGCTTACTTTTAAAAGCTTTTATTGAGCTTACATTGTATGTTTGTTCAGGTGGAACCTTGCAATTCAATTTAGAAACAGATATCTTCAGCCGATTGAGCTAAAATGTTGTATACGAGTTAAGTTCGAATGACAATGCATGTAAGTCATTCCAATACTAACATGGCGAAACACCCGTGATGTCGGACTATTTATTTCGACTTCACTCTTTTCATTAGAGTATCAAATCAAAGGACTCGTTGAAAAAAGCTCATAAAATACTTGATGTAGGTATCAACTAATAGGGATTGCTTAGAGTACGCATAACAGCTAATAAAAATAAAAATAAATAATTTAAGTAGGCTTAAAAGGGAGGTTTGTTTTTAATTCTATTTTATTCCCCTAAATTCGTTTTGATATTATGTAAACACTATTTAGATTAGTAGAAATCTCTCATACACTACATAACTTGAAATGTAGGCAAGATACTATTTCTGAAGTCAAACAAACATCTCAAGCTTAATTTGTGTCGTGTATTCCTAGACCATAAGAATTTAAAACCTTCTTATGATTTTCATTAATCGAATAAAAAAAACACAGGTAAAATGATGTCTTAGTTTTGTGTAAGGTCTCAAAAAAATTAAAAAATCTGATTATTTACAGATTTAAATTATGATTTAAGCACTTCAAATGCAATAGAGCTTCTAAAAAAAATTAAATTTAAAAAATAAATATTTTGATATCTTATTGTTATTTTAAAATAAGGAAATTCTTGATACTCTTATATGTATATGTAGATTAAATTATTATTTTGATGTTTATTTCGTTAAACCTTTATGTTACTTAAATGCATATCATAAAAAAAGTAACAAATTTAGTTTAAAGCTATAAAATCTCGAATGTTTTATATACTGATGAAAATAAAAGAAAAATAATATATTTTACAATGCAATTTTTATTGTTGATGGTGCTTGTCTGACACAGTCGCTTAAATCACATGAGAATAAGCGGGAGCGCTGTAGAGAATTGGTGAAGCACCCGCAAAGGAAGTGTAGCTGACAGCAGGTGAAACAGCTTGGAAATCAAATCTTGACGTATGAGATATAGCAGATGGGGCAGCATATGTAGCTACTGCCAAGGGAGCAGATCGTTTTTTGATGAAATGAGCATACTGAGCAGCGGGATAGTAAGAGCTAGACCAAAAGGGGGCAATGGGAGACGCAGCCGCATAAGTTGAGGCAACGAGAGGTGCAGCGTATGTGGCAGGTGCGGCGTAGGTGTTAGGCAGAAGTAACGCGCTCCTCTTCTTGATCAGATGTGCAGCACCGGCGTAAACGGGTCCCGAGTAACTAGCCAGAGGCGCAACTGCAGAGTAGGAGTTCAGTAAAGGAGCAGCGGCGGAGTAAGCGTAGGCACCTGGTGCGATGTAGGAAGACGGCGAGTAGTAAGAAGATGGCGTGATGTAAGAAGACGGCGCGATGTAACTGCTTACAGCCAAAGAACGTTTCTTAATAAGGTGTTGGTAGTCCCATGGTCCAGAGTAAGCCAATGGTCCGGAAGAGATGACAGGAGACGAGTACACTAGGCTGCTGGGGTAACTTGACACGATTCTTGGTGCCGATGCTAGCACATTTGAAGAATATCCCAAAGGTATGATAGCACCAGGTGTAGCCGTGGCGGCGGCCAGGAAACAACACAAAGCTACTAATTTGAACATATTGGATTGTATTGTTGAGATGTCTGGATGAAGACTGACTCATCTAGAAACAAATAATGCTTTTATATCTTTATGCAACTACTGAGAGAGCTAAGGGCGGTTTGTAAGAACCGGTATAGAAAGGACATTCAGGAAAAGATTTTTAAGGTTATCAAGGCCACTTATTTGCTCCAAACAGTTAGGTAGCATTAATTTATTTAATGTTTTACACCTACTGTGCATCTCGTAAAATATTATTAATAAAGTTAAATAATGCTTTTGTTTATTAAAAAGTATTGCGTACTTATTAGTAACAAGTGTTGCTTCCTCCATAAAATTAATTTATGCCCTTATAAAATTGCCAATGGCTTAAGTTAAAATAACCTGCATTTATCACTCTTAATGGTAGTTTCTTAATCAAGTGCCGTAATCTTTTTTATTTATTTTTAAGCGATATCATTGTTAATTTATTATTTAATCCGCTAAATAACTAATAAACGTCTTGAAAATATCATGTAGTGCGTGTTAGTGTAATTTTTTATTGAATTTCATTACTCTTCCTAATTTGTTAATTTAAGACAACAATAAAATTACATGACAACCAACAGAGTTATTGATTTTAATTTTGTATATTTGCGGAATAATTGTTTAGTTTTCACTTAAATAGGAACATTTCATATAGAATGATGACATGCGATGGTTTTAGGTTCGTTTGTCACCCGAAGAAATCTCATTTCTTTCATTTCTCCTTTAAGAAGGGTCGCGACGTTGAGTCCCGCAACACGAAATTTGGTTAAAGTCACTCACTTTTTGACCAAGCACTAAGTTTTCTTCCTATCATTCTATGCGTCGGAGAAGCAAAACGAACCAAACAAAATATTTGTTATATATTGTATTCTATTAGAAATTACATATATCAACCATTTTAAATGTGTATATAGTATTTTATCTTATAATATCACTATAAATTAAAAATAAATATTGGGTAATTTATTATTTGTCATAATGACTACAATTATTATATAAACTTACATGTACAATGACTACAATTATTTATATTTTTATAGGATTTCCACGTGTGTTGCCTACTGAAGGTGCTTCGGCTTTGAGTGCACGACGCCGCACGCTGGATTGCCTGGCTCCTTCAGCTTCACCTCGGCGTGGTGGTTCCCTACGGGTACCTAGGCCACAAGCCCCACCAGAAAAGCCAACGATGGCGTTTTGCAAGAGGCGTTTATCCTGGCCTGAAGTTGATAATTCTGTTAACTCAGGGTATGTTTTAATTTCTCTACTTACTTTTATAATTTATTTTTATTATGCTTCTACAATACATACAGTGACTGTTGTTCCTATTTTCAAATTATAGAAGTCTCTGCTGTTTTGCATCAACTATTGGTAGTTTGTAGATTATTCTAACAATCCAAAATTTGAATTTAAGCTAAATGATATTATTTTTAACATGCTTCTGAGAAAGCCTTAATACAGTAATATTTCCAGGAGTTAGCAAAAAATCTCAATCCACAAGTCTTGTACGATGAACATATAAAAACTGCACAAGCATCAAATGAATCATTTCAACAACGACACGTCATAATACACATAATTTTTTTTCCATAACCCATAACGAGTTACGAGGGTTACAACCTGTAACCTAAAAGTTTATTCGTATATACGAGTATATGTATATTGTGAATATATATACTTAGTCTTGGTACAAATATAGTAACAAATAAAAAATGTGTAACGGTTATTTGACGTTTCGACGTTTGTTAAAATATTGCTCAATGCAAAATTTGCTCACCTGTAAACAATTTTTTCTGGTACTCTCTGCTTAAGTAGTTGTTTCGATTTTACCACCCTATTCTTTTTTAAATTATCAGTTAAAAAAAGACCAGTACATCTCTTATAGGCTGCAAATTATAAGTCATCGTTTAAAGTACACGACATGTAATACGACGGTGTATTTTAAAAGATGACTAGGTGCTCTTCACTCCCGACATAAAATCTTTCGGACCAAATCGGACCTGATTTCATCGAATTCTTTGAATTACTGCATTGATTGCCTTTTTCGTACGATGACGCGTACCAAACTACGTGGACAGCCAGATCTTTTCATTCACAAATAGAGGTTTCAGTGTCAATAGCATAGCATACCTGGTACACAAACATTTTGGTAATACCAAGCGTATGGAGGATTGTATTTGGCTCCTTACCTATTTTATGTAATGCATTCGCAGCGATTCGGTTCTCTTTATCACCATGTTAATATCACAAAATATTTTACAATATATTGGCGCGAAAATGTAAAAAAACATAAAGAATAAAAATGACAAATTAAAATTCAAAAGTAATATTTAGTTTATTTTTAATTGTTATATTATTTATGGCCAGACTAAGAATATTTATATGTTAGGACTCAGGAAGTAGCTACTGCTGAATAATCTATCCGAATAGTGTCACAGTATCACCCTAATCAATAAAAGCGACCCAAGCACGCTACCTTACTCTTCTAGTAATCAAATTTTATTCATTTTGAGCATAAATAGAAGCACTTCCAGTAACCTGTTAAATTAATTGCTTTATAAACGAAGGTAATTCAATAAGGTTAGTAAAAAAAATATATAAAATATAAAGTAAATACTACTATTATATAGGAATGAAAATATAGGAATAAATATAGGAATATAGGAATGTGCACCGAGGCGTTGAAATCCTCCAAGAACTCCACACGCATTGCCACGATTTCGGGCGGAAAGCGTAGAGCGGAATGTCTTGACACAAGGAGTCCCCGCCCCATATTCCGCTATGTGCTCGATAAAGCGGAACTAGGTAATATTATAAAGCAAAAATATGAATAATATTATGAAAGAAATTTTTTTTATAAGTATCTGCAAATAAGAACAACATAGACCAAAATTTTAAATAAATTTGAATTTTATCTCTTTCAAAGAAGATCATTTCACTATAGATGCGCAAACTTTGATAGAGCCCTTGATGCTTCCGTTGAGAATATGATTTAGTTATACAGAATTTATACGTCTCGCTCACTGACAACACATTTTATAATTGCTTCATATCCGTAACGGGAGCAATTAAGGAGGTTGCTACGAGCCCATATCCTACTCTCTAGAAACTCAATTACATTGCCCTTAATATAGTTTATTTATTTATTCAGGTAGCCGGTATCACAACATGTTGTCAGCTTAAGGACATTATTGGGTTAGAACCGAGCTCGAGTTTGAAGTTTGTGGCGTTATCAAACAAGTTACGTTATATTGATTTAACTTTGACATTGTTATAGGGTTGGTAAAATACTTTTATGGTACACCAGTATGATACAATATTGATACTTCTAATAATATTTGGTGCCATATGTACAAGTATTTACCAAACATCTATTTTTTTAGTTTTGTACATGTACTTTTGTACTGTACTAAATGGCTCCGAGTAAAAATAACAGATAAATGGTGATTTACTTAAATATTTATATATTAGTAGAAATTGTAGAAACCAGAGCTCAGTTTTGTCTAATCTAAAATAGTTCGTTAATTAATTGTCTTTTAGAAAAAATCCTGAATGAATTAATGAATTCCGTAATACAAATCCTTATAATATCGGGACGGTGGTATCAAATGGTAATAAAGTTAACAAATAAAATAAATTCAATACAAGCCTTAAAAATACACCTATACACATAGATTGAAGTAAATCTGCCATTTCACATTTGCAATATCGACAGAAGATAGCTGTTTATAAATTAATGACTTCTAAAAGCCAGTGTTTTAAGCTGTCAAAGACTTCCTCTTGATAAGAGAAGTATTGACGGTACTCAGTGATGGTGAAGTAATGGACAGAGGGGTGAATAGGGATGCGGGGGTGGCAGACTGGGGAATATAAAAGGACGTGTAACAGGTATTATGACCTATTTTTTTTTGTACAAAATTTCAAATATATGTAGTAACATTCCACATCAAACATTTTAATTGTGAAGCTTTTGTGAAATGACAGGTTGTATGAGACTATAAATTCAAATTTAAGTTATAATTTTTATTTAAGTTATAGTTAAATATATATTTATATTTGTTTTATACACAGTTATATGATCTAATGCAGCGTTTGGTGCTGCAATCTTGACTACAATATGTAACTAACCAAAACGTAAACGTATATATGTAATATGTAACAAAAAATTAGGAAAAAAAGTGTGATTAATCTTTCAGTTTTCTTTATTTAGTTTCTATCCATATAAAGTATTTTAAGTAGTAAGCTACAGAACATGCTAAGCTTCGATAATATCAATAAGGTTAATGGAAAATATATGACAATGGTGTTAGAAAATTGTAATTTGGCTTTGACGTACTAAAACTTAGTTTATAGTTACTAGTAGTTTAGTTTATAGTTTTTATATTTATAAATAATTAAATAAAGAAGAAACTATTTAGCATTCCATGGATTCACTTTGCGGGTGGTTGCCTGGCCTAGCTCCCCCAACTACCTAACCAAATTCGATATGATTTTACTAGTGCCGCCTTCGAAGTACATAATAATTCTAGATAGGCCGAGATGGTTCAGCAAACTATAGAGATACCTATTCCTGGTCAGTTCGTTAGTTAGTTCGAAGTACTTGTTAAGGTTGAAGTTATGACTTTTCCCTAACAGTCATAAAGTATCAAGAAAAAAAATATCCCTATATTGGTTTCCCACGGAACTGTAAGTCCTACCAGTATTTCGCGTTTTAAGCTTCGAGTATTAAGGAAAAAATAAGTCTCTTATGAGGAAACACCAATATCCTCAAGGATTTTATACTGTTTCTCATACGTGTCGATCACAAGAGGAGCTGGATCTAAAATTAAAAAAGGCTTTTATATGGGTTTTTTATAGCCTTCTTCCACAAATTCTATTAACCGTTTGCTGGTTGTTATGTTTCTCTGTGATCTTGTCACTGAAAGACTAACTGCTTCACGTATGATTTCTAGTATTTTATGATGACGCCGCGAGTATTGACTACTATCTAAGAGTATCTTACAGAGTACTTTTAGCCAATCGTTTTACATTTTTAAACCCATTGTGTGCACCTTATACTAGACTTGCCGAATAAAAGATTTTATTATTTCCTATTCGATCTTAATCCTACTCTACTGAACTGTGCTCTTATCATAAATTGTTTATGGAATTGAAGTCTTGACTCGAGCTCTGGGACACTTTTGTCTTTTGGAACTTATGTAACAATATCATATTGTGATTTTCCCAGAATATGTCTTTTGGCTACTCTTAGATGTAAATAGAGCTTAGATGGTATGTTTACTCTCAACTCAAACCTATTTTTGTCTCCAAATAGGGTTGAGGTGTCTAGCTAGCCCTAGTATATTTTGTATTTCGTCTTCCCGGACTTAGGCAATAACACTTACTAAGTTTTATCCTCATTCCTTTCGTCCACGTACAGAACTGGTCTTCTTCATTTAATAATAGCTGACATTGCTTTGGGTTCCGTGTCAGTATCGCGAGATCGTCCGCATAAGTTAGGATACCCGTAATTTTTCACGTGACTAATTAGTTTATTTATTAGAATATTACGTACTCGTATAACGATATTAAATATTATGAGGGATTATTTGATATTGTACGTGAAGTAAAAACTAAAACAATTTGTATTATTTCATTATTTATTAAAGCAAACGTTAATAATAATAAAATAAGAAAAAATATATATTTTTGTTCAGTATTGAGAAATTATATAGCTTATTTCTTTTTGTAATTTATGAAGTTAGAATTTTTGTTT
The DNA here is from genome assembly GCA_037127375.1 of Dione juno. Classification (NCBI taxonomy): domain Eukaryota; kingdom Metazoa; phylum Arthropoda; class Insecta; order Lepidoptera; family Nymphalidae; genus Dione; species Dione juno. The sequence continues at coordinate 3,322,936 of JAXRJS010000052.1, forward strand.
TATTATAATTTTTTTACTGTACTTTCTTACAAAATAGATATATATACCAATATCTTCAAAATGAATAAATAACTATTGTGTGTAATATTTTAGGTATAAAATATGATATTTATGTATAATATCAGTTCCTAGCTCTCAATTACTGTTTCGCTTCAGTGGTCTGCTGGAAAAAATGAAGAACAAAAGTGTTTGTTGTGTTTGTTTGTTATGTGAAGTGAACAATTTGAATCAGTACTTTTTGAGATAAGCTTTTCCGATTTATAGATTTATATGTAAAAAAATGGAATGGTATCATCACGATAGTTTATAATGTTATTAATAACTTTTTGAAATAATTTGTTATTAAATAAAAATCAGTTGAAGTCACTTTTAAATAAAAATAATATTTCTCAATTTTCAAATGCAAATTTTGAAGATAAATTTAAGGATCTAGGTTCATTATACTTTTCAGATTTATAGTAGGAGGAGAGCTTTCAGTGATGCGAATATTTTAATGGTGTAGCTGGCAAATAATATAAGAAATATATATATTCATCATATATATTAAGATTATATTATATTATACTTATATTATATTATACTTATATTTAGTCATTTTTAAAAGGAAATATAATTTTTCTCTAAATATTGTTGTTTATGTGTTCGATTCCCAATCGGGGAGAATTAATAATTTTCAATTTTATTTAATAAAAAACTTGTGTACCGCTACTCAACACGCAACGCCTCGAAAGGCGGAAAGCGGGGAACAGAGTGTCTTAACACTAGATTCCTTCAGCCCTCCGGTTCCCTTTTCCTATCCTGCTGCGCGAGAAACAGCGTAAAGCAAAAAAAAATAAAAATATTATGAACTAAGAAATAACGGCTGAATAGTAAAATATATTAAGCCACAGATTTGAATAATTTCAATAATAAATTTCGAAAGCTTTAAATATAATTAGCATTTCGTATCTCAATTCTTGGTATCAAAATACTCGGATGAATTGAAATCAAAATAAGGTTTATTTATTCACGATACAATAAATTTCACCGACCGCAGTGAGTAAAATATTAATTTATAATTGAAATGGAATACATTGCTTGAGCTGGTTAACTCGTGGTCAAACACAAGAAAAACAATTCGAACTTCGTCGCCATTCATCGCGTCTTGTTAAAGAGGTGTATTCTGCCCTAGTCTGCCCATTTAGTTATTTTATTACCCGTGGGTCTAAAAATAATTATTGCTAGTAATTTATTAGACCCACAGGTAATAAAATATCATAGAAAGTACCACAAACAATCAGTAACATCTCGTATTTATAGTGTTAGTTATCGCATACCGGTGTTTCTAATATGTTTTAGACTATAATAGCTGGTTCCACATCTGATATTACAACAATTAGTTCGTTATTTTAAAGATATTTCTCAGCTTTAAGTTATAAATATAATATTTAAAATATCTCTGAAATAGTTATCAAGAGTATACATATAGAATCTATAAATATACTGAAGTTAGTTGTATAATAGACATATTTTGAATGATTGAGTGTTGCTTGTTAAGTGAAAAAGTAAGGAAATATTTTTAACGTGATTATAACAAAAACGCATTAAATATACTAACCAAGAGTGATAGTCAATTTTATTCATAAACATTTTTGACGTAGTGTAAAACTTAAAAAATTAAAGTATATAAATATTGACACTTCATACATTATTGCCCTTCGTTCTAAAAAAAGTATACCTTTTTACTTTGAATTTATTGACGTGGAAAATAAGTTTAACAAATGACATGTTAGTGCACAGATATGGAACAATGAACATTTAAACTCCGCAAAAGACAATCTATTCCAAATAATCGTAAACTTTTATATTTAAATGTTACGATGAAGAAAATTATATATTTACCTAGCCTATCCCTTCTTAGTGACGGGGGATAAAAGGAACTCATTATCATGACAATCATCATGATAATTAATCGCAGAATATAACATGTGAGAGAGTGTATTATATTTTGAATATACATATTTACGAGTACATCAGAAGCAAGCTTGTTTGATTACGTTACCTATTTCCAGAAAACTATTGTAGTGGGTCAACCTTTATTGTAATTTCTACTTCCATATTTCCGGAACAACGTGGCATTGCTCGTTGCTTGTTATTTGTTGCGTAAAGTTCGTGGAAATGTAATCCAAGCAAGCATGAAATCTCACTGTGAAATAGACCCATTGCAATTTTAATATTCATACGTATCTATGACAATTTATCTTGATATTTTATAGTTTTATTTTATATATTCATATTTCTAAAGTGATCAAATATATCTAAATATAATATGAATATATTTTACAATAAACATCATCCTTTTTTTTTGTTATTTAGTGTCCAAGACACCGATGGATCGTACTTTGAGAGTTTTACAGCTCTTTCTTGGCGTCAAGAAAACAGGCGTTTGGCAGCGCTTCGGCTAGCAGAAGCACGGGCAGAGAGACCTCCTCCAGCTCCACAAGAACTTGGTCTGCCCAGTGTGTCTGCTCAGCTCTCACACAAAGAGCATGAACATCTATATACTGAGGTAATAGCAATTGCCATTGACAATCTTATTATCTTACCTTTTCCCGTGCTGTTTTTGAATGGGATACGTGACACAAAATTATGACACAAAAAAAATATAATTATGTACGTATTTGTATCAAAATTGAAAATTGAACTATGGAGGGTACATCTTAAATTTATGTTGGTTTAGAATTTTGAGGCTGGTACATTAATGTATTTAAAATGATAAGTGAAGTAATAAGACAAGTATCAAGGTATCAACTTGTATCAAGCTTACAGAACGCACAATTTTCTTTCTACTATAATACATTACTTCAAGTCATCCCATTTTCATTAATCTGTTCATTTTTAGCAGTCTCAGAAATGGTTTAGTTCCTTCCCAATTTTATTTATATTATAGAATATATCGCAATATCTATTGATAAATGTTGTTTATCCGTAAAGATGAGCCAAGCTGTAATAGAAACTACTTAATTTCACAGCAAATAGAATACAGGACTTAAAAAAATACCAAACACATTGTACAAAAGGTGATCTTATGGTTGGGCGCGATTTCTTCCAGACAATAGAAAGAGGGCGCATCATATGGACAAAGACATTTTATGCATAAATACACATACCTACATGATCATAAATATATTTATACATACTTTAAAGACTACACCTGAGTCAAAATACTTTACTTAGTCCTTCGACTAATTTACTACCGTCACATGGAAAATAAAATATTTATTTAATGAGTTATTATTAGGACTGTCGTGGCGCAGAGGTACAGCATTTGCCTGTATACGAGACCATTTCTGGGTTCGATTACATATCGGGAAGAATGAATAATTTTCATTTTCCCCGCTCTGGCAACGAGGCAAAGTGCGGCGTTGAGTTCCGCCACTCAACACGCCTCAACCTCTAAAGGCGGAAAGCGGGGAACGGAGTGTCTTCACACTTGGTCCTCTGAGCCTACGGTATCCCCTATCCTGCTTTATGGGGGATAAAGCGTGAAGCTAAAAAGAATATTCGTAAAAAAATGGCCAAGCGTATACTGTGAGCTGTAACTAAGTTGTAATTTGTGAAATTAAGGTTTGTTCATAGTCAGGGCCTATACTTACAGGTAGAAACTTCGCTCTAGATGAGATCTGATAACCTTTTCACTGTTTTATCTTCACTTGGCAACATTTACATGACAATATGGTGAAATAAATTCAATTGAAATTTCCACCAACTGCAAAAATAATGGATATAAAATAATATAACAATACTTTCATTTATCCTTTATTATATTTACGTATTCAACCAAAAATTTCGAAGTTCTTTTTTTAATATACTTATTTTAAACTTTTTAATTTTGTTGTTGTTCAACATCAAGTTGTTCTAGTTCACTCCTGAATGTAGGCATCAATATACTTGAATAGGTATTAATGTACAAACTCTATGACAGCTCTTAAAACAGAAATACAAATTCTTCAAAATTACTTCAGAAAACCTAAGCACTATCTAAGTACATATTATTTTCTTTTTGTTGGCATTTTCATAAATGCTGAACCAATAGCGAAAACACTTATCTAGGACTTATCTCTGAAATATTATCGACCATACCTAAATATGAAACGAGATAAAATTATAATATTTGCTGCATGATTGCGCATAAAACATACAATCAGATTGGGAACTTATTGATGTTTAAATTCAATCGGCACTCAAATTATATTAACATTGCATAATATATAAACTTTATTAATCTTTATATAGTATGCAATGTTAATAAAATTGAAGGGATTAAGACAATTCAGAAATTATAGCTTCCATCGTTAGCTAATTTCAATACTACGACAAAACACAACAAGCCGTCCATACTTTTCTATAATATTTGAACAATTGTCTTCTCCCTAATCATGGAAAATATGTGCCCAACGTCGTTAGCTAAGCAATGTCATCAGACGATAACTAAAGGAAATAAATATATGATTATTATACTTAAGATATATACAAGAAACACATAACTACGTGTTTATGAAATGTAAACATTTCCCTTGGTTTCTCTGGGATTAAATCATCAGATCATGACATCCTGATTGCCACCCGCAGAAACATCTCAAAAGTTTCAAACAAAAAAAATTAAAATAGGTTATCAAATGTCGGAGAAATCGATGTTCATACATAAAAAGTATATATAGGCATAGCAAGCATAGCACATTCTCCGTTTTTGAAGTCTATTCAAATTATGACGGTTCCTTTTTTTTTGCAAATATTTTAAAAAGCTTACAAAAATAATACTTATTTTATATCTTTAGGTTCTATATTGTATCGAAAATGCCGTCGGGGCACCAGCACCTGATGGTCAATTTGCATCATATAAAGAAGAAGTCATAGAATATGCTCGTCGTGCTTTCAAAGTGGCACCTGATGTCCACGCACGTGCGCTTATAGCTGCGGGCAGTGAACGTCCTCCTACTGTCGTCTTAGGATGTGCAGTCATAGAAGCTGATGGATTGGAGGCCAAAGATGCTAATGGTAAGCTATTTAATATTTTTGCAACTATTATTATAAATTTATAAAAACAATAAAATATTCAATTTTCTTTTTAATAATAAGTATAAGATATTTTAAAATAATTTTTATTATCTTTAAGCAAAATATCACTCCAACACTAACACAATACACAGTTGGATGTATGTATGTACATAAAATTATCACCAAGGGGTTTCCATAAAACACTTACTCGTACTTGTACTTATGTTATCCTAATGGAAAACAAGCTACGTGGGGCACGGATTTCATTTATTATTCTATTTATAAAGATATTTAATTAATTTATTTGAAAATATATTACATGTTTAATCTATTCTGTTTACATACTTTTATAATCTATAGTCTATAATCCTTGTCTATAATATTTAATAAACTCTAATTTAGAAGTTTTCCAATGATATTTTATTAACAATGTACCAATGTATATAAATATCTATCACGATTGTGTCGCTTAAGTCTGATTGTTACGTTAAAGATAAGCTGCAGCGATTAATGTATTAATGTTATATAATATAGTTGTGAAATATATGCGGTTATTCTGTATATATACCCGCCTATATGCGGGAAATTAAAATAATTACAAACGATGCGAATATTGGAAGTGTAATAAAACAAATAATATTTTTTTATCTATTTCTTATTATGGATATATCCTGGTCCTGATCATGATATCTATCTATCGTCTGTTTTTCGATAAAAATGTGTATTTATGTAAGGCACAATACTAGATATAGAATAAATACATAAAATTACGCGCATTTGTAGTTAATATAACATTTATGTATATGTTATTAATTTTATACTTGCGTGCCATTAGCGATGGTAAAATAAGACGTCAATTTGTGATAAAAAAAAGGTATACTAGTATCGTCGTAGAAGCAAAATAATTACGAAGGCAGGAAACTTTCCAGCACAACTTAACAACATTAACCGAACATGATATTCAGAAAATGTCACGGCTATAAATACCCTCATAATAGTTATAGACTAAAAATAAAAGATTTTTATTCGTCGTCGTTGATTTATTAAAGTTTTGTTTTACGACAAGGACTTATAACTTATAGTACTAAAAATATTGGCGGTCCGATCCAATTAAATTCACAAAGGATTTTAAATCGTTTAGAGTACGAAGCTTTTAATGGCAGAAAGCTTCACTGTACGGTTTGATTTTTCAATACTTAATTTTTATAAAATGTACTGTTATTACTTTTTTTAAATTTTTTTTACATTTGTAGAACCAGTACTCTAGCTGCTCATTGTGAAGCTGTAATATTTACCCAACGAGAAAAGACGATCTTAATGAACTTCCAAGTTCTCTTACTTATACGTGTACTTGTGGTGAGCTCGCTGCTGCGACCGCATTGGCTACATGCGTAGATTTATTTATAAATATAGAAGTATAAATCAATATAGACATACTTTTCCTATAAAGTAATTGAACTACTCTAGATAATTTAAAACATATTTATTACGTTCAATAATTGTTTTAATATTTTATATAGTTACATGGAATATTAAAATGAACATTTATTATAATAAAAATATTTAAACACAACACGTAAATACCGACGATTAACATAGCCGTTGTTTTACTTATAACAAAAACTTGGCTTTGTCTGTCACTATTTTAGGTCATATGAACATGAAAGAAGCTGTCAGTTATAAAACTTCTTAACAATAAATGTCTACTAATGTAAGGTAAGGGTGGGCCTGTATTGAATTATAGAACAAGGTCGCTATGTTGTCAGGAGTAGACATGTAAACGATTGAAAAGCTCCTGTGCTTAAATTGAATCTGACTGTGACATAGTATATCAATGAAATGTAATCTAGGTAAGAAAAAACATGATCTACATGAGTTACATTTTTTTCAAGACATTAAAAATAAGAAATCTTTTTTTGATATGTGAATAAAAACGAAATTAAAATCAAATACTCTAGAAAGATTGTGTTAATATAAAGTAAGTTGATTGCGTTTTTAACCTGATATGTTGTTTAAGTAAGATTATTATATTATTCGATTGAATGTTATGATTATTTTAAACTATCAATGTTGATCTGTTTTGCTGCCCTTGATTTTTAGGGTTCCTTATAAAAGTCTCCTAATAATTGCCATTGACGAAGTGCCAGACGTTCTCCCTTGATTTCAACAGCCGTAGCCCAGTGGTGTGTAAACTAAACCAGAGAAGCCACATTGAAGGTCGTTGATCAACCTGTCGGTCGGTAATCCTCTAGATAAACCAGGAGCTGGCTGTTTATTATTATATCAGAACCATCACCTTTCTTTGGGATCGGCGAAATCAGAGCGCTCTTCCACGAATCGGGATCACCCTGATTCCCTATATTTAACTAGTTGTCTATATTTAACTAGCTCGTGTGAGATAAATATTTTATGTTATTTAGGGATGTTATTAGCAAATTAAGTATACATAGATATGCCTATTCAGAGAGAACAGAACGCCAAACAACTGAGTCCCTGCATACCTCTTTCACCTCGTTCATAATTATTAACCTCTTCATTCATGCCCCCCAGGGGGTCCTCGTGCTTTGACGTGACCTTCCTTCAGTATCATAGACACTGTGGTTTCGAAGTACTATTCACTATTATTAAATTGAATAATAGTATAAAATAAAAGTTATGATAAAATTTTTATACGAATTTTATTTTATATACATTTATACTAACAAAAGTAATTTGTATTGCACATACATACGAAGTTTTTGTAGACTAGAAAGTAAGCGTCAAAGGGATGTTGGAATCGAATTTCCTGAAAGCCGAACTTTGACAGTTGCATGTTTGTTTTGCGTACAAACACTAAACGCCCTTGGTCACTCACACGGCTTATTCGACTCCCGAAATTCACGGGGGTGACCTGCACCTATATTAAACAAAAGTTACTAAACTAACTACGGGACTAAAAATGGTTGCTGTAAATGTCATTTTTTAGGTATTAATTAATGCTATATTAGTTAATTAAATTTTAAAAAGTCGTATTTTTCTACATTAAATATAATGATGACCATGCAATAAAAGACTCTTTAGGAATAAAATGAAAATATTCTTCAAGAAATTAAAAAAAATACCTGTTACAATAAATTGACAATTACAATATAATAAAATAAAGATATTTTTGAATAAGCTGAAAATACATAAATTCTATAAAAAAATTCTGAGCTGGTACTAAGCTCTGGAACATTTTGTTAAATTTAAGTGATTCGCATAATTAGAGTGCATAGAATGTCAACTAAATATTTTTTTTTAATTCAAACCAACAGATTAACACTAAATATGTCTAATATGTACAAAAAACTTGCTCTTATAAGGGCAAGTTTTTAACAGTCATTATGCCTGAAAATGTCAATTGAAAATGTCCATCACTTTAAGTGACTTTAGTTTAGCTAGCTACATAATGGTTCTTCATGAGAGTTTCCAGATCATGCATTTTACCGAAAAATGCTCACCACACTGGACAACTTGTACTATAGAACTATTTTCTATTTTCTTGTAGTTTCGATGTTCTATTATTAGATATTGGTTCTACATCAGGTGTTCCAGATCCTTGATTCTTATATTTCACTAGCGACCCATCCGTGTCTTCGCTCACTTTTCGGATTTATATATATTCAGGTTAAATTTTACTTATATTTTTTTATTTTTTATATTTTAGTCACATGTAAATAACTATAATATGCATTTTCTGGCTCTGTATTCGATGTCTATATCCCGGCTGATTCTGTATGATTATAATAAAATTTCCATATTATTAGTATGTGCTGCAGGAAAAATTATTTAGTTGGTACTAAAATGCTAACTATTCGTTTGACTAAAAACAAAACATAAAAAACATTATGATCAGGTTCATTATAGTATATAAATACTATATAGTATACAGGTATTTTCGAACTATGTATATTTTTTCATTATCTTAAAGTACTTATAAGTACAGATTACGTTGTCGCGCTAAAAAGCACGTTTTCATTAAGTTTTCCTCGCTAGAGAGCTCCGATAAACGCGTGTGATCGTTGCTAATCCTAAAGTACTATGTCTCTCCATTAAACTGTAATATCTTGGAAAATATTAATTTAAATTACATACTGTAAAGGATCGAGTTAATAAATATTAAATGCACAATGGGTATTCCTAATAGGATAAGGATAAATGCTATATTGCCTATAATCGCTTCGTAAATAAGCCATCATTTTTCGTAAAAAGTGAAAGACAAAAAATGGTTATCGTGGGTTAGACATAGACATAGACATATACCATTGTAGACGTTTTTGTAGATCTTTTGAAGGATGTACAAACAGACAAACAGACCGACAAAAATATAAAGAAATCATAAACTCATGTTCTGTTAGAGTTTGTACATCGCCCTGCATCGTTGTTTTTACTTTTTTATTATAGTATAGATTGTAAACATTAAGGTTTAAATATATTTTCCATCATCAAGAGCGAGCTTTCAGGGACCGCTGGTTAAACTTTATATTTCATTAACAGTTATTTTAGTACATTTTACCTGGGGTTTTAAAATTTTCCGTTCTACTTGTCCATGTCCATCAATTTATTTACTAAAATTATTATTCTTTAACAGGTTTTAGCGATCCATACTGCATGTTGGGTATACAGCCAGCTTCGTTGCCGGCTTCACCGCGAGCGTCAGAAGACGAGGGCCGTAAACACGGCTTCAGGCTTAGTTTCAAGCGACGCGACGGTCGACAGCAACGGGACAGCCTCGGCAGACTACCGGCACGGTACATCAGGGCAACTAGCGTGCGCCCGCACACGCTCTCACCGAAATGGAACGAGACATTTAAATTGTATGAAAAGAAAACATTTAAAGTATAATTATTTTATTTCACTATTTTATCATTAGATAAAAAAACTTGGAATTTGAAAAAGTTACGGAATTTCTCAACGTTTTAGATTTAATTTTATCTTTTTTTATTATATAGTTAAAAAAAGAAAATCCTAAAACGTGAACGTATAAACATGGCCGAAATAAATTCAGTATTTTATTAACCATTTTAATACTCGTACTTAAATAAAACGCTTAAAAGATTAAAAGCGTTCCATTTCTGGATAATGTTGACAGTACATATCCGTACCAGTTTGTGCAGTTGCCAAGCCAGAATTCATGGTCACTAGTTAATCTCTCTATATATTTGTTCCAGTGACCTTTTTATAATAACACTAGTAGATATTTCCGATATATTACTTGTTTTATAATTGGATATTTATACATTCTTAGTTTTATTTAGTCTTTGTTTCTATAGGTGCAGTTAACCTTTTAAGAATTGTTCGACTTTCATCTATTGAAAGGCATCGCGTGTTTGATGATGAAACTCATTGTTACACTTTATATAACTAAAGCTTTTCAAGAATTAAAATTTTAAATATTTTTAATGGTGTTCCTGACAGTACTTAGGCAATAGATGTATATTAATATATAATAAATAGGTGTCATTATAAGAATAGTTTTGATGTGACGTGATAGTGATTTTAATAGTCTTTAAAAAGGTTTCAAATAGGTTCAGTACGTATAATATATTATACGTATAATATATACTAGTCGTAGTTATTTTGTCTTTAAAAGTTGTACTATACATATGCACATATATTTTCTCTGTCGCTTAAGGCATGCCTTGTGAGGCAAACATTTGCCGTCACTGCAAAGATATTTGTTCAAGGTCGGGTATAGATAACCTATAGTTGACCAATAAACATGAAGTATTATTTTATAAATACGAATCGGAATATATCGATTATCGGAGTATATCAAGCTCCAAAATAAAATAAGGAACTTTCACAACTTTTTGATATCATTTTTCATACTAGTTAGTATTTTACCAGACCGACCAGATCTATCATAATTTTATATCAATTTTTATGTTTTTATCTTTTGAACATACCTTAAGCACTGTCTTTGGTAGGTAGATATAATTTATTGGCTAACAAAAAGTACTGGTATATGGCGTTACTTTTTCATTTTCAAAGTTTTAAATAAGAAAAGAAAAATATTTTTTGAAGATTTAAACGTCTTAGAAACTGTCGAGCACCTCGTCAGTTTCTAATAGGGTACAAATCACTTGTTGCATTTTTATGTTAATAAAAATATTTCTTAATATAGACATAAATAGCAATCTCTCTTGATTATAACTCCTAACCACATAAATAACTTATATCGAGTGTAAAACAGTCGACGTAATATGAGTTCTAATTAAAAAATAAATTGTAAATAATTGATTATAATTCTTATTGATTTTATTTCTTAGTGATATTGATGATATATCATCTGATGTGCTTCATCTGGATATCTGGGATCACGACGATGAGAGTTCAGTATTGGATGCTGTGTCAAGGCTAAATGAAGTACGTGGAGTTCGCGGCTTGGGGCGCTTCTTTAAACAAGTCTGCCAGAGTGCAAGGCAGGGAAGCCAGGATGATTTTCTTGGTAAGTGAATTAATATTCAATAATATGTATTTAATTATATGCTTAAAATTATATGTTCAAAAAATTCTCTAAATATTTTTTTAAAAATTACTCATGGATAAAAATATTAATATAAAAATTGTTCAAATTATTTATTTTCTATTACTGTTTCCTTAGTTTTTATTGTACATTGATGCTTTATTACTTTTAAGTTCTAACTATACCTACTACATCTATTATACAAATAGAATGCAGATGAATATAGATATCCACGCATTTCTGTATACGTATGTATGCAGTAATGCGTGGATATCCATATTAAAAAAGTAACTAACCAGTTTTCGTAAAATTTGAACTATAGAAATACACTTTTTTAACTCAAAAAGGATCACCACATAGATATTACTGTTAGCGTCTGCAAAAAAATATGAAAAAAACATATTTTTTACATAGGTACCCTTTCGAAATTTGCTTGGAAACCTTAATCAATCATTATACACAAATATTATTACACTGTAGATTATTATTGAAATTTTGTAGTACTATTATTACATTCTGAACACAACATAAGTCAAATAGTTCATACATTTTTTTATATTTAAAAAATTAAAAAGATTTTTTTTAAATGACGCTCTTTGTTTTTTGTGGAGATTAAGTATAATTCCTTTCGTGTTAAATCTTATTAATTTATTTTATACCAGATTTTATTCAAATACGTTTCCGTATTCATTATTTCTTTTACTATTTGTAAGTACCTATAAGTACATTTGCCTGCAGTAAATGTGTATTATAATCCTGTTTTTTTTTTTAATCTTTTTTATGATTATTATTTTGTAATATTAATAATAAAGTTTGAATCTTATAAGAATTTCAATCGCAGGCAATTTTCAATATACAAAGTTAGACTACATTATTCATATTCAAATGAGACAGATAACTTAAAGTGAAAAAATTGAGATTAATTTACATCGTAAAAGTGTAAACTGCTTTCATTGTGGTTTAAAACATATTAAATAAAGCAACGTGATTTTATAGAGTTTAATGTATATAAAACTCTTTCGTTTCGTGCATGACTGACTGGCAGACAATTCACAGCGGAATCTATTGTGGTAAAATAGCAAAAATTTGGCATGCTGGGCCTTGGGTATCGACAATTTTTCAAAATGACTATGGGAACAGGATTGATATTTTACACTTCATAGTCATATGCTACCATTTTTAATAATATAATAGAACAAAAACTGTGTAGCTATACCGTACTAATTCTTTTGTTGCTAGTTCATAATGCATTTTTACTACATTTATGACATTGCTTATGACTATATTATAGTAATAAAAAAATTATAAAAATTAAAAAGAGAGAGACTGCTCATAAAAATTTAAAAATAATTAATAGTTCAGTTATTAATTATATATTGTAATTATATATTTATTAATTATATATAATATAATAGTTGTTAACTAAGCTGATTAATTTTGTCCGTAATAAATTTTGCTTAAAAGCTTTTGCACAAACTGTATAATAGTGCCGGGCAGTTGCACATGAAGTTCCGTTGTTTAAATTTCAATGTTGTGGTAACTCACTTGCTAGTTAAAAGTACATAATGTCTAGTCATATTGCTAGTTTCATTAGTTAGCTAGAATTTTGAAGTTATAATTAATAATTTTGAAATATGTCCAAACTAATTTGTAGAATAGCTGCATGAATTATTTATATCCATGTATTATAAAATTTTAATGCCTGCAGGAGTTTGAGTCCCTGGCGTAAACAGAGGGGCTTAAATTAAGCCATTGTAGGTACAACTAGTTTATGTATGTATATGGATCTACATATATGTTTGTCTACAGTCTATGACATCGTAGCTCCCAAACGGATGAACTGATTTTATTAACTTTTTTAATCGGAAAAGTGACTTAACGTTTTTGCTTTCAGATTGTTAAATATATAAATTGTATCTAAGTATAAAAATAAATTACATTTTATCTCTACTATAACAAAAGGTATATGTTTGTTAATTATGAAAATTACCTCTCAAATATCATTATACTTACTTATCATACTCTCACCAGTACTTAATCAAATTAAGTTGTCAACATTTTGCTATATTGTTTATTTAATTTCTACTGATATTTAGCATAATATCACAAATATCACATACGGAATACGTCATACAATAGCGCAGCGGTTATGGGTTCGATTCCCACTCGGGGAGAATCAATTGATACATTTCCTTGCTATAGTTACAAGACAAAGCGCGAAATTGACTTCCGCCACTCAACAAAAAGGACACAAAACAACAACAAACGAAACAAGTAAATAACAAATAGCTTTTAGACGCTTTGTCCTGCATTTAACGTGGCAGACAATAGGAACTGAATGTTGAAACACTCCGTTCCCACTCTCCTCCCATTATTGGGACATTGCGTGTTGAGTGGCGGAAGTCAACGCCATGGCTTGTCTTGTCCGAGCGAGGAACCTGAAATAATTTATTTATATATCCAAAAAGACGGAGAATTGAAAGCTATTTATTTTACAGATGGCTATATATAAATCGTTTATCTTAATTTATGAAACGATTCGAGGCTAGCTTATTTTTACTAAAGGACTTCATAAAATCTTAGATCATTACTAGTTCTAGTACGGTACTAATGTTCAAGTAGTCGAAAATCGTATCATAAAAACGTATTAAATAAATATAATCTATCATCCGTTAAGCATATAAAAATACCTTTATAAGAAATATTAAGTAAGTAAGGCTTACTGAATTCATTTGACCAAATATTTCTTTACCTGAATCTCAAATCACAAAGGCAAGCGAAACCAATGTTTTCAAAATCTGCGATATCAGAATATAGAATACAAGAGCGATGAAAAATTGGTTATAACAGGATTTATGCTACATTCAATATTTATTTAGTACGCCAAATGTGCCATAAGCATTTGAATTCATGCGAAAAGGAAATAATTTGACTTCGAGTGCCGGTAAGAGGGTTTTACGAGAACCCTACTGAACCCCACCCCACTAGGGTCTATGAGTACTATTAATTATCGTACTTTAACTTAAAGTTTCGCATTTCGCAAAAAATATTCAATAATGTAATCATACAAATAAATTCGGTCATGTGCGAGTAGTACTCGCGCACCGAGGGTTGCGTACCCATTTCATGATGTAGCTATTCCGCTGTAAAAAAAAACTACTAATAAATAACTACTAATAAATAACTACTACTAACTAACAAACTACTAATAAATGAGTGCATACAACTACAAATTTAAATTTGTAGTTATATGCACTTATTTTGTGTGAAATGAACTACAGTTCAAATTTGTAATGGTTTTTTTTCTAGGGTATATCTAAAAAAATACAATTTTTGGACTTTTCCCAAATTTCATAACTCTAAGTCAACGGAAAGTACCTAAGTACCCTGTAGGTTTTGATTACGCGGGGATTTTTATCTTATATAAATTATTATATGCGTAAATTTCAGAAGGCCAGTTATACATCCATATTTTATCCTTGTATTGTATATATGTATTTCATAGAACTTGAACACAGGTTCTAAAAGTACTGAGGTTTTTTATTAAAATTTTTATTATCTAGGCTTGTCTCAAAGCCAGGTTCAAAAGCAGTTTTTGCGCAGATATAATTAATAGCCTTGGAAATAATGAAGATCCATTTTCAAGAATTCCTATGGGATAAGAATACTATATCAAAAATATATATTTACCAGATAATAACTTATAGGATATTGATTGCAATGCAAATTGCATATATTTGTAAACAACTTATAATATTTTTTATATATAAGGTTTTGCAATCGGACTGGATGTCAGTACGTAAGCATCTTAAGCATCATTTACTGTTATACAGAAATTTTAAAAATAAAGATAGAGATATTACCGATTATCTGATTAAGATAAGACAACATTTATTTATGATATGTAAAATTATCTTAAATTTTCTATTGAATTACAATACTTATATTTGTTTAAAATATTTACTACAGCAAAAATATAAAGTACAATAACTAATATGTGGCCATAGTGGCACATTGGCCCAGAACGTTCAGTCAGGTAGTGTACTTGACTGAAGATACGAAGGTTGTGGTTTTAATCCATACACGTAGAAAAAACTTATTTTAATTTCTTATAGAGAAAAGTGTTGTCTTGTCTTGAAAATGTCTCAAATTCACTCCGGAAATTGAAGAACGGATTGTCTTGACACTAGGTTCTCTTTGCCTACCATGCTATATGAGGGATATAATATGAAGCTGAAAAACCAATCTATATGTATTGTTTTATTCAGGTTGTGTAAATATTCCGCTACGAGAGATACCGTCAACAGGAATAGAGACGTGGTACAAATTGGATGCTCGCTCCCAACGTTCGTCTGTGCAAGGCCGTATAAGACTAAGATTATGGCTCTCTGCCAGAGAAGCTGGCCGCCATGATGACGATAACCATCAACAGGTACATACATTTTAATTTAAATATTTCATTGTATTACTCGTATAGTATGTATATATGTATGTGCTTAGATGTTGAAGTTCTGGTGATAATAAATACATTTGAGTATAAATTGTTCAAGTTTTATTAAATTACAATTATTATTATAAAGACAAGTAGATAGTTGCTCTAAATTAAATTTAATATTAATTTCTAGAATGACATACATAATTTTTAATTTAAAGCTGTTAATATACTATAATAATAGTGTTAATATACTAGTATGCATACGCTATGTACTACAATCCAGGAAGGCTTTTTTGCTTTACGACACTTTTTACAGACATTTACTTAAAGGTATCTTAAGATCAAATGTGAACGACACAGTGTTACTGACATTTAAGTCATAATTGTAGTTTGGACTGCTACATAAAAAACTAGTCTTGATGACAATGACAATTAATCGCTAAAAAAAAGAAAACTACTTATCCTTTCAAAAGATATCGTTAAGTAGATATTACGGCAAAATGGTTATTTTTATATATCTAAATCGTATACATTTCATTTTTAATATGAGCCAGTACTTAAGGGTATCATGTTCTGCTTTTGAAGCGGCAATAACAACATTTACTACTAAACTGTTGAACATTGAAACATAAAACTTTTACGGGATTTTAGAGATCCATTTGTTCCCTGCATTTAAGATCATAATAACGGCTACTACTGCTCTGTTACGTTCACATTTTTTTTATTAATCCACTGACTGTCATAAATTGATAAGTATCGTTTCTTTGGTCTTAGTTAATCGTTCAATATCAGAACAGTGTTTCTAAATCTTGTTCGCTTCGACTCCTTTATTTTATTTTACGCAGTAAGAAGAAAGTCAGCGAAAAGATGAAATTTCGATTACACGATAAATCTAATTCATTCTCGAGGGCTTTTATTCTTCTTGACTTAATACCTTCAATGTTTTTACTCACAATTTATTCGTTTCAATTTCATTTTGAAATTACAATTTTGTACCAACGCCATATTTTTCTACCCTTAAAAGCTTTATTGTTATCTGAAGTGTAGAGGTAATGACAATATTTTTTTATTTTTAGAATATACTGTAAGTATCTATTGTAGTAGACCAATGTGGTGCATTTAGCACATCTCATCTCATCTAGCGAAAAAGTCGTATTTAAGAGACAGATATTTTAGTAATGGAATTTATCAAAGTGTGACGTGGAGCTCCGTCGCGTAATTTCCAGTGTGTCCAGTCCTTGTGTTCTGTTAGCTGTTTCGATAGAGATAATAATTAAAATATACGTTTTGTATAAATAATTATACAAAATAAGTACATAGCTTCACGCCATTTCCCGCACATAGCAGGATAAACAAGAGAAACCTATTGTTAAGACACTCTATTTCCCACTTTGGGACTTTGCGTGTTGAGTGGCGGAACTTAACCGCGCCGCGAAGCCGCGCTTTGTCTTCTTACCAGATAGGGGAAATAAAATAATTCATTTACCCCGAGTTTGAATCGAGCCCACATCCGTCGTATTTACAGACAGACCTTGAACCGCTGTACCACGACGGCCTCAAATCTACATAAATAATCAAAAAATCAATTTAAATGTTGGCTATTATAACTACAATGCTTTTAAATATTTACGTCTTAATAATTTTACCTTAGATAGATTTTCATCCAACATTTTATGCAAAGAAATTGTCTGGGAATATTATAATCGACCAGTCATGTGTTGACTTGAAGTGATACGCGAATATCGTGAAAAAATAATTAGCCAATATACATTTAAGAAATACTAAAACATCCATTTCTATTTTATATTATAGAATCTATTATTAAAGAAAATCTTAAATATTATGGAGTTGAAAACAGATCACAATATGAATTTTATTGAAGAACGCTGAAAAGCTTGTAAGAAATGTCAATTGGAAAATATTTATTATCATAATTTTTTTTTGTTTACACAAGAATATTTTCTATAGTCACACTTTCCTTATGTAGAAAGATCGGCAGAGAGAACCTAGGGCCAGGACACTGCGTTCTCCGTTTTATTCCTTAGGCAGCATTATAAAAACATCGTTTATATAGAATGATATTTCTATAAATGAATCTATATATGAAAACCAAAATGAATACTTTGACCTTGTGTAAATATAAAGGTGCGACAACATGAACGTTTATTCGCCGTGCTATTGGCGCATGAGGTTGAAACTGCTAACGCGCCTTCAACCGGAGCGGAGGGTGACAGCGGAGAGTGGGAGGGAGAGTTGTGCAATGCGGCACAAACCTTGTTGCATCAACATGCAGTGCAAGGAGATTTAAGCCCACTTCAAGCAGCGATCGCACGGTTCGCAGCCTCGTGCAAACTTAACAGTGAAGCTCCTTTGGATCCAAAGTAATTATATTTTATTATTGATAGACTTGTAATAAAAATATGCTTTGGATTAGAAAATTTGTGAAATAGATTTTATTTCCGAATTCAAATTATACAAATATTATTTACAACTTCCTACTTATCATCGTCTTTCTTAATTTTTTCTATTTATTCTCAAGGAATATGAGCAAAATGAAGATATATTAAATACATTTAGGTACATGCATAAGCTACTGACAGAGTTGGAAAGGGCGTGGTGCGCTAGCGAAAGCTTAGGCGGTGGCGGGAGCGGCAGCGGGGACTCGGGGTCAGGCGCCACGCGCGAAGAGGAGCGATGGCTTGCTGTTTGCTTCTGCGAGTTCGTAGAAAGAGCTCTCCATCAATTACGCCTACATAGAGATTTGTATCCAGTATTGCATCATTTGAGTCTTAATAAGTATGTATATAGAAATAGTATTGCGTTATATATATAAATTTAATAATATTATATGGTTAAAAAGCGTTGTGTAGTTGTTTAATGTTTATATATTATAATTCACTAAGCTCCAGGTATTTAATCATGAAAATTAAAAGCTTAGAATTCAATTTAATAAATATGAATATATAATATAATAGCTATACATTAAGCAAAATGTAAAACGATTAAAATTGATGTATACATTTCAATGTATGGTTATGGCACCGTTTAAAAACATAATGCACAATATTTATATTACAGACTCGAATTCCTTTTGCGTTGTCTTAATCAACTGTCGCAGATGAAAGCATTTTGGCGCTGTTGTCCTTTTAACAACGAAATTAGGTTAGTCAATTTTATACTATTTTATGGAAATTATAATTTACACAACTTTTTCTTGAAAAGCAGATACTTTTTCATTAAGAAAGACGAGACAAATCTTTAAGACCGCAATTAATCCGATTCGAAGGTTAAACTTTGTCCAAATTTATGTGTTCTGAGAATGGACATTAAATTAACACTGTGCCTTCGGAAGCGACGTTTTGTTCGTTCAAATTGTGTCCATTTATAAAAATCTTAAACCGTAAATCTGTATGTTTATTGTAAAACAAATTTATTTGTCGACTGTTAAGTATTAAAAAAAGTTTTCGACTCATAGACATATCATCATACAAATGTAATATAATAATATTTTACATATATTGAATATGAAATATTAATCTAAGTGGCATAAAACGGAATAATATCTGCGTAGGAGTGAAATTGTTGGCGCGCTTCGTAAAGGCACATCCGAATGGTACGAGGCGCTGTGCGCTCAAGACACGGATTCAGAACGCGGCGAAGACCTGGTCAATCTCATCACTCTTGTGCAGATTGATTTGCAGCAAGGACTCACTTATTATCATCCTGTTTTCGACACGTGAGTATAATTTCTAACATATATGACAAAACGACTTAGTTAAAAGTGTATACTTTAGGACCTCCTTTTATTGATTTCCATTTGTGCTATTTTATACTTCGTGTTTTATTATGTAATAATTATTGGTAAGCTGACTAAATAATACGTGCATAAAATTACAACTTTAATTCAAATGTATAAAGCTGCATTTGCAATTGAGTTAAAAAACTGGTTACTAAAATATACCTCCGTAATTTGTAATATGATTGCTTATACTATGAGTTATTCTAATGTGATCTTCCTATGAATGGAATCTACATTTTAAAAGTATTTTTGTACATTGATTTTGAAACACTTGAAGACCCGTTGATGCGTAAACTACGCGTTGCCATAGCAACGTATATGTCACTTTATACAAAATATAAATAAAATATAAATAAAACATTGCACACACCATATGTTCTTAACATATGGTGTGTGCAATGTTTTATTTATTGATTTAATTTACTTTATATGCATTATTATCGAAAAATATAAGCGTTTTGCACTTCTCCTATACATAAACTATAAGTATGCCAAATTTGGCACAAATAGAAATAATAATTATACGTATTATTTCATATATACCTACTTACCTACCTTCTATGCCTACGTTAATTGTCTAAATGTTGCAATACATTTATCAGAATCTAAATTTGTCAGGCTTTATATTGTCAAAGGTATAATGTATTTCATTCATAAAGCTTCTTACCTCCACGTAAAGTACTTTGCAGAGGATGTTTTATGGTAAATTGCCACGCCGTGTTATTCGTAATAGAGCTTACCTATCAGAGCTAGCCACAAAAGATTAAGAGGAAAGGTTCTTTAATATAATATATAAAGAATTTTAAAAGGAGATAATAAATGGTAAATGAACTATTGACACAATTTTTACGTATTCGGTTATTTAATAAATAAGAAAAATATCTTTATGTTGAAATTTTCTTCTTATTTGTGTTGTGTTGTATTGTATAAATTACTATGAAAGAATTATTCCTATTGTTCTATTTTCTTATGTTGAAATAAAAAAAGGGTTCTATACCAATTTAATGATTATACGTCAACGGTAAATACAACTTATAAAATTTGCCAAGCATAAATTTGCGGCGTATGAATCCATTTCAACTGTAACTGTAAGGCCTACCTCCTTGTCAAAATTCAAAATTCTATTTCAACGGGACCCTGTGGGCTTTGATTACGCGGCGAATTCCGAACAAAATTTGAAAAAATTAAGCATAAACGCTCGTATCTTTGGATTTCGTTGATTGTCTCTGTGCGTCAAGGGACTATAGACTTGAATATTTAATATTAATTTCGTTTTGGCAAATTAGAATTGACAGACGGACTGACAGACAGACGGACTACAAACAAGTCCTATAAGGATGATGTATTTTCTTTTGAGATACTAACCACTAACAATGAAAGCTAATTTCACTAAAATTATATCCGTGACACAGCCCTTATAATTAAGTTATTATAGGTATAATTTATAGAATTCCTATGAAATTTCTTCTTTTATGTCTATTTATATACAGTTTACTTATCTTGTCATAGTAAAATAACATAAAAATAGTAAACAACACATGTTATTCACGTTCAGAAAGTAACAAACTACACTGAATTCAATAATGTAAATATGATTTCCTTTTCATAAGCTGGATATTCTATCAGAATAAAATGGATATTCTATCAGAAGATATGAAGAAAAAAACACATACATAATATAGTTTGTAGATATATATATATATATATATATATATATATATATATATATATATATAGATATATATATATTATATATATATATATATATATATATATAATATATATATATATATATATATATATATATATATATATATATATATATATATATATATCTATATATATATATATATATATATATATATATATATATATATATATATATATATATATATATATATATATATATATATATATATATATATATATATATATATATATATATGTTATTTCATCCGTTTACCTAACAAACAGTCAAACAGTTTATTCATACAAAAATTTCAAAATAATCCTTAGTTATGCCATATATTTCAAAACATTTATTACGGTTAGTAAAAGTTTGAATCTAAGAGAGGAAAATTATATTATTTACAAAGTAAATGAAATTGTGATTGCCACAATTCTTGCTTAGATATAAATTTGTTTTTAAATATCATAACTATATAGTTTTAAAAATATATGCTAGAACGTGCCCAAGGATCCAGCTTCCCGTTCCCATCTGTTGTCTAGTTCTAATTGAGTATTAAACATATTGCACTAAGCGACCCAGCGATTATGACTATACATAAATAGTCAATATATAAGTAAAATAAAATAAAGATAAAATCAACCTAAAATAGAAGTTCTGCTAAAGTTTCGTGATTATAACATCTGTTTTTTTTATAGGACCAACAATGTTCCATACTTCAGCGTAGTCTTTACACAAATAGACAAAATGGTGAGTACATACTAGATAACATAATAAGCTAATATTAGATTACAAACAAATTAAGTACAATCAAAATGTACATGTTATATTTTTATAGGAAACGTTATTTTTAATAAGTTTTTTAATGTATTCTATAAACATTCTCTGGCCTAAAATGTTTACTTATTTTTTATTACAAAGATCTTCTATCAGCTATTATTCGTTACTGCAAGGACACGATATTTTACTTAGCACTTTAAAAACACAACATTGTACTTGATTCTACATGTAGACGTAGTAAAATATATAAAGGGTCGAGGATATGAAGATTTTATTATTTATCTCCATCTCGACGGCACTAGTTCCGTTCTGGCCTTTAAATCATATAACGTATGAATTTTTGTTTATCTCGTTTGTACTGGACTCCACTGTACTGACAAAGTACAAAAGTTATGTAGCTTACTTTTAGCCTACTTTTATAGCTTACAGGATTTATTTTAGAAGGCTTGCAATATCAAAATTAAAAGACAGGTGACTGTGTTTAATACAGCTAAACTTGGTTTCCTTTGAAATAAAATTGAGATAACCTGTTCTATGAATGTATTTAACTTTTGTTTACATAACATTATAATTAATAATTCGCCAACACGAAATAAAATGATTTACTGTTCTAAATTATAATTAAGTGTGAAAAACGACACAATTATACCGTATCTTGATTAAACACTACCTGTTAATTTAGTTCTGTGTTCCATTAATGCGTTAGTTATAAACGTTTTTCAAAACTTTAACCGTGTGATATATATAGTTTACTCTTTATCCCGCATATAGCAGGGTAAACAGACGGAATTGTATGTGTCTAGCCTAGTGTAAAGACACTCTGTTCCCTATTTTCCGCCTAATTTTTTAAACATTGCGTCTTCAGTGGCGGACGTGAATGTTGTGCTTCGTTTTGTTATCAGAACGGGGAAAATTGACAATTAGACACTGTGTTGCTTAATACTGTCTGCCTATTTGTTTTGTTGTACTTGTATTTTTGTTGCAAAAAAAAAGGAATATCAGTCCTATTTATTCATGATTTTTTTTACGTTTGGGATAATACATATAAATATATGTACATATAGTCTTTGCAATAATACTTTGAAAATATTATTAGATTATTAAAATTATTGAAAATGGGTTGTTTTATAAGCAAAAGTAAAAACTGTGTTACGGAAGCACATTTTAACATTACAAAATGGTATTGGTAATATATAGAAATTTTAACAGGTATCTGAAGACGTTAAGCATTGCGTTGAGCATTGGGTGGCCGAAGGCTGGTGTGGAGTAGCTGAAGAGGAATTATTCGATGAACATGGCAACGGAAGTGAGTTCATTACGTTTATTACAATAAGTACAAATTATGTTTTCTTCTATCTATCTATCTATCTTTTATTCTTTGGGATCTATTGAACAATGTCATAAAATGATCGTAAATAATTGTGTGTTTTACGCATATATACAAAAGTATGTAAGTATCCGTAGGCCGCATGTGTTGTGTTCTTTTAGTAATTCATATAATATTTGTTTGGAAAACATCGTATCCCCATAGTCATCTATTATTAATTAATCTATTATTCTTTAGAAACATGTTAAATTACATTCATTTTACACAAGCATCTAGAAGCATATGTATTATGTATACATAAATATTGTTTTGAGATAAGCCTCGCGTGCGGCGCGGATAGTGCTTTGAATAACAAATGAGGCTCCGACGAAAGTTCCGGAAAACTTACACTATGATGTCATTTAGTAACTAAGCTAAAATATGCGTCAGAGCTCATTTAAAAAAATATGCTAATACTTTTCAAACTTTGTTCTGTGGTTATTCTCTCTTTTTTTTAATCCTTTTACTTTCGACTACTTTTATATATATATTTTATATGTTATATAACACTGTTAATGTCAAATTGTACCAGCATCCCGAGCTACCTCGAGTAGATTTTAAGGACGCAGCCGCAGATAAAATCTTGTTTTTATATATTTTTATTAAAAACAATTAACAAATTATTTAATATTTAATAGCATTTTTACTTCTTTCATAGTGTGTATAGTGTCAGCAAAAACTCTGCCTTTTGAAGTGCTAGCGGCAGTGAGAGAGCTTTGCGCCGCCGCGTCACCGACACCGTCATTTCATGTCGCGTATGATCCGCCACCTCTGCTTTTAGATGCCTATCAGTAAGTTACTCATTTAAACTAATTGACTTTCGGAAGTATTATCCATATCATCATAGACTCGATAATGGTTACTCATTACAATAAGTCATCTTCTGTAGTAAAAAATATGTGTGATGGATTTTTATGATTTATGTACAAATGCAAAATTAAAAATATCGTATTCCTAGTGTATATATGACAAAATGAAGCACATATGATAATTAGTGATATATTATCCAGTCATCCGCTATCCATCAATCTATTATTTTACCTATGGCTGATGGCCGATGTCACGGATGACAGTTCACAGAAGACCGATGACGGAACCTAGAACAAATAAAAATTATAAAATTAAATGCCGAATGACGATAACAATAGTTATTTAAATTTGATATAGTAAAAAAACTAAAATTTACTTTCAATTTTAATAATGTATTTTATGTACATTTTATTTGTTATATTAAAATATGAATCTACTGTAGTCAGTACACTTTTTAACATACCATTACTAATATAAATATTCACAAATTTTAAAGGAACGAATGTCTTGTATGTTTAATAGAAGCAAAATAGGAAAAGTATTCATATTTCCCAAACTAAATTTACAACTCAATATGGCACAACTTTATGAGGATCGAAAGGAGCTTTCCTCATTTTCGTACTTAAGATATTTGCGTAACCTTTGAAAATAGCAATTGCTTCTAAATTAAATTTTATAACATAGAAAAAAACGTAATTTTCGTAAACAGGCGTAAATTATCTTCATATTTGAGGCCGCATTGGTTTACTTCTTTATTGTTTGACTTCAAACTATATATATATATATATATATATATATATATATATATATATATATATATATATATATATATATATATATATATATATAAATATATTACATTATTATAAAATAATACTTAAAGCTTACTTATAGTTATACTTAACACCTTCAAAATTAAGATCTAAATTAAGAATCAAATCGTAAAATTATTTATTTTGTACTCAGGTATGCGAGTGCTTTGAATAAAATCGAAAATATCTAAGAGCGTTCTTTGCACGACTAAGGAAATAGGCTATTATGATTTAAATAAAACACATTCAGAACGTGTTGCACGTAAATATTTTATTCCTTACTGAAACATAAAATTATTGCGATCTATAGCATTTTTTATATTTTTTTATTGTTTGTACTAATAAGCGTGAACCTCTTATGATTTCAGTAACGTTTTTCTAAGTTGATTGAGTTGTATATCTAAGCGATTATAACTACTAAATATTTTTATTATTATTATCCGTTAATTAAAAAAAATATATATGTAATTGTAAACAACGCTAATCTTTTTCTTCTCTATCTTGAGACATAAATTAGTTTCAAAAGCAAATTAAATGTCAGAATATCCATAAGGATACGTACTCAGTTATAATGCCTTTGTCACTCAATCGCTTTGCGGCGGCTGTCGTTCGTACTAACATGCTATAGTAATAAATAATAGCTACCTTGGCGCATTTTGCATATGGCGGATCTCAGACAATACTTGTAGCTTTAATATGATCTATTGTACTGTGCCAAAGATAATCACCATTTATAATAGGTTGTAACAAAATTAAAGCAATACAATTGTTCGACACTTCCATCGAAAGCGGTGGTTGAAATTGAAATTCTTACAAGGAAATTATTTATATTTATTTATGCCTATATATTTTCGTTCCATTGCTTATATTCTTCATATTTAACTAGGTTCTTCAAACGTACCTTATAAAATAAATAATCATGGAGAAGCAAACTTTAAATTTAAGCTCGTGCTTAATGTATAAATTCTATATTGTACCTATAAACTGCATTGTATATAGGTACAATATATACACACAATAAAAATGTAACTGATCGACTGTACATGGAATTATGGTTTTCAAACTTTAGGTCTGTTTGTCTGTGTGTTTGTGCATTTATGTATCACAAAAGGCTTAACCAAAAATATTGTATTATTTGAAACTTCAAATATTTAATCAGTTAATAAATAAAAAAAATTATATAAATTTTAAATATTTTATGTGACGAAACTGCTACAAGGTAACTCTTTTTTGAAGTGGCTGAAACTTCAATTTTACATTTTGCCTGCTAGTATTGAATAACGCTAACTCATTCGTGTGGTGTAAGAAAAAATTAACCGATATATTTAATATTTTACACCTATTCAATTATATTGTAATAAACACGAAAGTCCAATAAATATCTGTAAACCTCAATAAATAAATAAATATCATCACCTAAATGCAATAAGTAGCACATTGAAATACGCACGTAATTTGCAGATGGTTCGAGCCGCTGATCGATCGATGGCTGGCCGTTACTAAAACCATGGCTTTACAACGCGTGCGGGCGGCAGTGGAACTGGGTATGTATAAAAATAAATATCATCCGTGTATAAGGAATATTTAAATCTCTGATAAAATATTTACGCAATGTTAATATCTCTGTGCCTAACTTATAGACATTTTATTTCGTCGTTGTTACTAACGATACAGACAGACAGATATTGACTTGCTTATGTTTTTTTTACATATTAATACACTGATAACTAGACCTGAACCTATAAGTCGCTATATAAATTCGATACAATATCAGTCCTTTATATTTCATGAGATGCCAATTCAATAAGAAAATACAATATCAGAAAATATTTTATAACTTAACCCAAGGTGATATGTGAAAATATGAAATTTATACCCGGGAGGCGTTGACGATAAATCTATCGTAAACTTCAAGAATGACTAAAGCGGCAAAATACAACAGCGTTAGGCACATTTTATTATAATGCTATTGATGAAGCAATAACCGGGCCGGATAATCCATATAAAAACACCCTCAAAGGTATGCATGGAATATTTTACCTTGCGTCTTTAATCTAGGAAATTAAACATATACGTCAATTTGAGAAGATCGATTATTTATATTCTTTTTTGCTGGATAAATATAAAGTCGGAGGCTTATTTTTAAAATTTCTTATGTATATTTTTACGTTGATTCAAAGAACGCAAATTAGTGTGAATTAATAAGTAACATTTAATTACGCGACATCGGATATAAATGTATTTAAAACAACAGGGCATGCCTAATTGTTAGGGCGAAGTTAAGGTTCACACCCGAGCTCGCCCGCCATTTAGATAAGCATCGGATTCTAAACGATCGCGCAACACGAACGCTTTTATTGGCTCGACAAATAAAAGATTGCTTCCAAACGCTTGCTATGGACAGACCTTATTCGCACTAAAACAAACTTCCATTGATGTTTTATCGTGTTCACTATCGCTACGTGCTACCTAGCAATTAAAATGACACCATTTAATTCTAATTGTATTTACTTATTTACAAATTACAGGATTTGAATTTAGATTTAAATATCTAATCTATTTGATTTCATGCCCCACAGACTAAGTTTGTGGAACTAAATTCGGTTTCCGTCTGATCTGTCTAACCAATGTATCCTTACACGTGATATATTTAATATATTTTATTAAAAAAATACTCGTGCAATTTGGAACTGATATATTTGAAAGTTTAATATATTCGCTGTAGAACATAAAAATCAGTTTGAGGTGGTTAGAAATGGTAAACGCTGTTTTTGAACGCTCGATTAAAGTGATATGTAACTCATGTGAGATAAAACTACTTAGTGATTGAAACTGGGAAAACTGAATCTATTCAGAAATTCATCTAATATACGTGTATCAGTTTTATTGTTGTTTCCTTTGCATTTAGATCGACCTGTGGAAGGAGAACATATTGTTAAACATAGCACATCATCTGTGGATACAGCAGCTTGGTAAGCAAGATAAAATGTTGTAAACTTATTAATAATCTATGATTATTGGAGAACGTTATTTTACGAAATCTGTTATTAAAATCTCTTTAGGATATACGTATGTATATAATATATACGTATTATATTTATAGCTTTAAATATAAATTCTCTTAAAGGCTAAATTAAAACATAATGATTGTTATATACAGACTTATTTAATACTTCGTGAAAAAATTGTGTTATCAATTCTCCTGTTTCCATGAAATATATAATGAGAAGGCCAAGTGTAGGTGTTCCATTAAGGAAAATCAAGCGGCATAAGAAATACATTTAAAGTATCAGTTACGTATTTTAAAAGCGCTTCAAATAACAAAGTAACTCGTGTTTGTCAAGTGGTAAGTTGTGCTTTTTACAATAAACGTGCGTGTATTTTAAATCGAACTTACAAAGTATTTGTAGAACCTATATAAAATAATAATTTCCATCAAATAGTATCATTTAATGAAACAGCCACGTTTCTACATTCATTTGCAATTTAAAAATCTATCGCTCGTAATTATGAAACTTGTATTTTTCATTGTTAATTTTTGATTATACATTACGGCAACACAAAAAAAGAATTGAGGTTGTTAATTATCCATAATATTTGGTTCCATATCAATTTTGCTACTAGTTCTATCTAAAGAAAGCAAAATTTTATCATAAAGAGTAAAGTTACAGAGCTTTTTTTATGCGTTGTCTTGCCTTAACTTTTAATTTATCTTTTTCGTCTTCGTATTATTTTACTTTTAGCTTCACATTCTAATTTTATTATTGTTGTTCATGTTGTAAGCTTGGATATTCTCTTACTGTCGAGAACGCGTTATATTTATTTAATAAAAAAACTTCTACCTACTTAGATATTTACGAATAATTGCAAAATTTCAGAGCAATTAATGCACAAAACATTTGTATTTAACTATAGTTCAACTACTACGATGAGTCCATACACAAATAACTGCTATAAATTTTTTACTATTTTTATTTATACTTGACTCTGTTCAGTTTATACCACATGCGTATGGTATGGCGAGCAATTGGTGGTGCCGAAGAAGGCACGGTTGGGGGAGGACTTAGACTCTTAGAAGCAGCATGTGCCACTGCCTTGCACTACGCCGACCTGGTACATGGTGCCCTTGCTGACCAAGGATACTATGAGAATCATGGTAAGTATTTGTGTTATGTTGCACTTTGCGTTATTGGTTTATTAATGTTTATACAGTATACTTATTGTAAACCTCATTTGATTTTAAAAAATGACTTATTTAAAATCATGTTTTCCATGGAGTACAAAGTCTTTTGTAATATTATTATTTAATCATAGTGAGAATAAAGTTATAAATTTAGCTAAAGATATTTATTTAGCTTCACGCAGTATCCCGCACATAGCAGCGTAGGCAGAGGGAACCGTAGGCTGAGGAAACCTACTGTTAAGACACTCTGTTCTCCGCTTTTCGCTTTTCAAGGCATTACGTGTTGAGTGGCGGAGCTCAACGCCGCGCTTAGTAATTTAAGAGATAACTAAAGATAGTGAATTAATATACAAAAGATTCAACTCATTAAAAAGTAATAACAAATTGTAAATCACAAAAATGTTTGAGCTTTAAGTTCGCTCTTGAGTGTTCACTTAATGTGACACGTGTCCCAGTGGAACTACTTGTAACCACTTAAAGCGCACTCGGCTGACATTTCTGGTAGATACCAGATTTGCCTTACGACTACATTGTTTCTAGTGACATTAAGCAGATGCTTAAAGACTTGAGCAATAATGTTTCTTTTTTCAATACATAAATTTCCAAATGTCTCCATTTACGGGGATTTTTGCATGAAAAAGAGAATTATTGGCTTGCATACATGCATTTATACACATCAAAGATACATTAACCGGATTAAATAACATAAATCTCTAGCTCTCTAGCTGTAGACGTTTAGTTATGCTGTAATTCATTACTAAACTATAGCTAAACGTCCGTTTAGCTATCTTATTATAACGTGTAAAGGCTTTATCTAATATTAACAACGTTTCAAATAAAACCACACGCGTGTTCACTTTGCCCACTCACAACGCATGTACCATCAGAACATGAGTACTTGCTGCTTAAAGCGCACTCGTGCGATGATTAATAAGCGTTTGTTATTAGTTACCTAACAAATGTATTGTTGGAAAATATTATTATTATTTAGGTTTAGTGTTTCATTAAAGTCAGCCAACATGTTTTATTTCCGATCATTTTCATAGTCAAAATTAAATAAATATGACAAATTTTTAGCTAATGGAGAAAGCATGATCACATAACAAATAAATAAAATACATTCATGGGACATATAGATATTGTAATGCTTTTATTAATGATTCAATATTAATAACATACTCGTTTCATGAGAGCGCTTTGTACACATCATTTTGCGTATGATAAGATATTAGATATTGTCAGATAGCTTAACGAGGTGGCAGCATATCTACTAATTAAACTGAAATCGATTTGTAACTGATATCGTGAACAATGATGAGACATTTAAAATATATATTACTATAGCACAGCAAATGTTGTGACCGTTAAAAAATTATCAAGGTGACACCAATAAGGTTATCTGTAGGTAAAAATAAAAATATTTTATACGAAAATTTGTTGCGAAATATGTGCGCACGTACATGTGGGTGTTTATTATAAATATGTTTCACCTCTATTAGACAACGCCGCATTGAGTTAGGGCAACCAGCTCACATTGTAAGAAAGTTTATGAAAATGGAGAATTGGATGGTGTGTTTAAAATAAATTATAAAAATCGAATTAAATACACAGGTCAAAGCAAAACAACTGAGGAGATATGCACGATTGTGAACAACTTGGAGTACGTGCGCCGCTCGCTTTGCGAGTACGACGACGAGCACATGTAAGTGTATAATCTTCGTACCGTGACTATGAGGACCATAAAGAGATACGATTGTGGCACTAGGCTATAATTTTGTATGTTTCAAGAGAGAACAACTAGTAAAAATTCTAACTTATGAGGTAGAGTGAAGAATTTAACCTATATTATTTTAAAAAATAACTTTATTTAAGTGTTGAATATTATTTCAGAATTTTTTGCGGTCTTTCTTTTGAAGAATGACTGTACTCGTATTAGTTGAAGGTTAAACTTCCAGCTGGGTAAAGATTTTTGATAAAATTTATTTCATTTCTTCAGTGAAAATCAATACGTTGAATTACACCATTTACACACGTAAATTTTCGAAATTAGAGGAGAATGTTTTAACATTAGAGTTTCTCTACTCTCCCTACAATAACCGGAAAAAGTAAAGCTATTAAATAAAACAACAACCATAAAATAGAAAAGGAATTTTGTTGCCTTCTGTTATTTCATCGAAACCAGATTTCTTAAAGAACAATTTAACTATTTAAATATAAATTTTCGTATTCACATTTATATAATAAAATGAACATTTACTATTAGTTTCATCTATTATCTTTTATGGTTAAAGCTTGTAACTCCGCATCTTACATGAGCCTCCAGGGGTGATTTATGAAACAACCTTGGGGTTAACGCTCGAGCCATTAGAGACTACGTTATTCGGAATACAAAGCATTCATAGTTATATGTATATCGTAACTGAAAAGCTAACATTACTATAACAGGCCACATTTTTTTTTTAAAATGAAAACTTAATTTAAAATAATTTTAGATAGTTCTACTAGTATATTTAATTTCCAAGCTAAGAATATTTGTTTACTTCATACAATATTAGACAAAATTCATTGCTAACATTTATACAAATGTGTAGATTTACTAATTTGAAATATGTTTATCAGCAGTCGAGTTACAAAAACCAACTATATACTTTGTTATAATCTTACAAATTTTGCGTTAATATACGTTAATTTTATAGGAATACTAAATTACTTATCAATCAACTACAATAAAAATCTCAAAACCGATGAAGTCAAATTTGACTTGATTTTTATGCTCAAAGGGAGAGTGAATCCGATCAGCTTTAATAAAAATTACTTATAATAGTAATTCCTTTGAACTTAAAGATAAATGAGGTTGATAAATGAGGAGGAAAGCTGTAGTCGATTTAATAAATTAAATATTACAGACCTACACACATACATACCTACATACATACATGCTAATAATATGCTTCATCTAAATCTTTGTATTGTTTAATTTATATATAATACAATACAATACAAAAACTAAATAATTATTAGTGCTAACGACGACAACGCACGCCAACTTGTTCGAGGTGCTCTTGGAACGTTGGACTCTCGTTCAGCGCGTGCTGCAGCGCCCTTAGCTGCCCGTGCGCGCCCGCCTCTTCGCAAGGCCGTCTTTCATCTCGCCTGGTCACCCGATACACTGCCCACACCACAGGTAATATTCCTTAGGTGAAGCATCTATAGTCACTGTTATTACGTTAACATACTATTGACTCAAAGTAAGTATTACTCCTGGTGGTAGGAGAAATGAAATTACATTTTACTCTTTGCGTCAATGGTATGGTAGAACATTAGCTTAGCTGCATATAAGACCACAACCAGTGGTAACCGCTCCAACATACGACAGTAAAACGGCTAACTCTTCTCTTGCCCAGCAAAATAGAGGATTTGGGAAAGAATAATGTAGTATAAATAAGATCTTTTGATATGCTTCAGATAATCAAATTTGCTATGGGATAATACTTGTTAATATACAAAATGAGATAGCCCATTCCATGCTTTCGATTGATTGACATTGAATTTCAATAATTGCTATAGTATTTATTAGTAACTAAAGGAAGGTCATGTAAAAAGCCTTAGCGAGTTGCCATGAGTGCATGGAGAGGCTTATAATTGTGTATTTATTGTTAATAAAGATACAACGCACGACACTGAAACTCTGATGTAAATAGAATATTTATAACAACACTAAAATACTCTTACAAAATATAATTGGAGGATCATATTCGTCCACAGCTCACATGAAAATAAATTAGTGGCGTATGTGCTTTCTATCTATTTTTTTTTAATACAACTTATTGAATATTATTAACACATTATATTAACACCTATAAGCTTTAAAATATTTAACCGTAAATTGTTTAGAAACATTCAATTCCACCAGTGAAGAGGTTGCCCGGCTACAACAATAGGTATACATTATTGATGAGCCTGTTAGTGTTATTGATGACAAAAGCTGAAATCGCTTGAACAATTGCTGTCTTACAACTTAGTCGTCGTACTGTTAATATTTTTCATTATTAAAAAAATGAAAAGACATTTAAAATTTATATTTTTTCTAATCACACACAAGTGAAAGAGTTACATTCGCTCTGTTTCCTATATTTGTATGGATAATTTAATTCGGTATAACTTATTTTTAAAAAACTTTTAATAATATTTTATAACATCCAAGCGGAATAAGCGGTCCTATATTTACAAGTGACTCCGCCTTCATCGGCATACCATTATAACTTTTATAAAACTAATAACGCGGGCTCAGCGCACTCTACGCTATTTTTACGCGCTTTTATTGAGTTTCTCTTGTCTCCTAGGTAATCTATGGCGATATGTGTCATAATATATTATGATGAAATAAAATCTCATAGCTTTTTTTATGTGCTATTATAAAAGTATATACAATTGTTCTTTTCTAAATTTGTCTATATAATAACTAAAAATATAAATGTATTAACTTCTGAAAATATAAATTTATTTAACTAATGATAATTAAAAATATGACTTATGTATTCGATGTTAGATCCAACGGCGGAACTTGTTTAGAAAACATTCCTTAAAGAAGATCAAAGTCAGACAATGGAGTGTTATTATGCATAATAATTAATCGTTCAAACTGTGACACCGAGCACTATACGTTTGTATATTTATACTAATAACATAAAGCTGAAGAGTTTTTTGTTTGTTTGATTGCTTGAACGCACTCAGGAAATACTGGTCCGATTGGAAAAAAAATCAGTTTTAGATAGCCCATTTATGAAGGAGGCTATAGGATATATATAATATACATTTATATATATATATATATATATACTATATAATATATATATATATATATATATATATATATATATATATATATATATATATATATATATATATAATATATATATATATATATATATATATATATATATATATATATATATATATTTATATATGTATATATATATATATGATAGATGTTTCAAAAACGTGGGATTATTTTCCTATTAAGAGATTCAATCGCCAGTTCAAGTTAGCGTTAGCCCAAAGTAACTATTCCATGCAGACAAAGTCGCGGGCGGAAGCTAGTATATTAATACGTAATCATGTTTTGACGTATGTTAATAGGTAAAAACATATCATATAAGTGTCAGTTATTTTATTCTATACATCATTTCTTTTGAAAAATATTCATATCGCACATTTAGTATTTTTTATTGTTGTGATATCATAAAAATGTACAGTAACCTATTTAAACTCAGGCAATAACACCACTTCTGGAGTTCTTGGATCAACATTTGTCTTCTCTTAACACATGGTTATTGCCGCGGGCGTTCACTCGAGCCCTGGCGGGGTGTTGGAGCGCTGTGCTAAAAGAGGTCTCAGCTCAAGCAGATGCAGGCGGAGCAGAAAAGCCAAGAGTGTACCATCACAGATTGAGGGAAGCACTCGATTTGCTGGCAGAATTCTTCCATGCCGAAGGGAAAGGTATGACTAATATATTTAACCCTACTGAAATGGCCCATGCGCGACGAGTTAATTTCTCAAATAGTTAATTTGCACGACGATTACATCTTACACGTCATCATCGATTACGGGTCGTGCAATAGACACCCGACCCCATGGAAACCAATTGGTTTATAAATAAGTACAACAAATAAAAAAAGAACAAACAAATTCATGAACTCCTAAGAGTCCAAGCGTATACTAAACATTACGACCACTACACTGAATGCAGCACTACCTACCAGATCCAATTGAATTTTCAAATTATTCGTGAATCCACACACAAAATGTTATTCAAGCCGTATATATATGGGTCCCTAATAATATTTTGCTTTTTATTAAATCATTTAAATCATATCCCCCATGTAGAATAAACTGGTCTTATCATGCTTTAATGAATTACGTAGATAAGTTTGATTGATGAAAATCTAACTGGTACTTAAAATATTTTTTATGACTATAGATTTATTTACTAATCTGTTACTTATACATTATCATCGATAAATGTCATATGTATAATTCACAACAGTGTTTGATGAAAATATTATTTCGGTGTTTCGTAAAAGACGGC
This sequence comes from Dione juno, assembly GCA_037127375.1. Classification (NCBI taxonomy): domain Eukaryota; kingdom Metazoa; phylum Arthropoda; class Insecta; order Lepidoptera; family Nymphalidae; genus Dione; species Dione juno. Next base: position 3,358,420 of record JAXRJS010000052.1, read on the forward strand.
ATGAGCAGTACTCACTTTAGTCTTGTTCCACAAAAAGCATATTCACGGGGAATTTAATTCTAATGTTTGTTTCAAGTTTATAGTTTAGGTTTTTACAGTTTAAGTATATAAAAACATAGGAAAATATATGTACTAATATACGTCAACAAATTTTGAAGAGTATAAAAACAAGAGCGTTGAATTAAAATCGAGAGACATTGAAGGTTTCCACTTCGAGAAAAAAAACGGATAACGGAACGTGGAGACGCGATATAATTATTTTGCCCATTTTAAACTATTTTTCGATTCATAATACACTCCTGAGCTGGGCAGCGCTTTAATTTTTTTCAAGCATGAAATTTTTTTCGATTATCTTTAAAGAAAATTAATTCTTCATTCCTGGACTTCATTTTTCTACCTGCTTTGAATAAACTGATCGTACGCATTATATTTTAATTTCAGATTTTATTTTGAAAAAAAAATGGAACCTTATTGTAGGTAATTTAAAAAGTTATCACTTTATTTGATTTGTTTACGAAATATTTTAAATATTATTCTACAAATTATCATTTTATTTTTTTTTATTTTATTACACAATAAAAATTTGCTAAACCTAATTCTTAATGGTTTTCGCGATTTTTCGATATTTATTAGCAACGCAACATTGGAAGTATTTACAATAGTCAGAGTTAAACTGAAAAAAAAGTTATTCCAAGAACAAAATATACGTGATTAATCTGATAAAAGAGTTTTATATAAAACATTTAAAAGCTATCACTTTAAAACAAAGACAAAAAGTATACAGTACTTTATTATTAAATTATATTTATACAACGATATGTACGTGATATTTTGAGTATATATCGTATTATCGTAGTATTAGTATACATTAAAAACTTCGCAAAGTGAATATCTAAGTTCAACGTATCTAAATTGTGTACGTATCCTTATAAGAAACTTTTAATTAATTTCTTTCACAATATTTGCTTTAATAACCTTACACGTGCTATGAATTGTTAACCTTTTAGCATCTATTTACCTTTTACCTTCGGTTATATGAAGTAACCAGTATTGTCAAGAAATCTTTCATGGAAACAAACGGTGTCAATAATAAAAGGGTGAAGCCGTCGTGGCACAGCGGCCCATCGTTTGACTGTAAAAGTGACGGTTGTGGGATCGACTCCCACTCCGGGAGAATGCGAATCGCTTTGGTAACATTTTCCTCTTTAATAGCAAGACAATGCGTGGCTTTGAGTTCCGCCACTCAGTACGCCATGTCTTGAAAGGCTGAAAGAGGGGAACGAAGTGTCTTAACACTAAGTTTTCTGTGCATAGAAGGCTATATGCGGGATACACCGTGAAAATAAAAAAAAATATATATAAGGGTTAGCTATATATTAAGTAATATTACTAGGTCTACCAACGGCAGAAGTACACAGCATAGAATGGACACGAGTAGAACAAAGGATGAAGTACCATCAAGCGCCGTCCGAGGAACTCCTAGAACTGTGGCTTGCGGATAGATTGCTGGAGCAATCTCGTACACCATTACCCTCACCATATGGGTCGATATTAATCAGGTATACTATCGTCAAAAGTAATCTACACAAACTTGCATTAAAAATTAAAATTAAGTAGAGATAATTAGATTCGTAATGTATATACATTATTATTCTTCTTTTAATAATTCTGATTTAAATAAATAAATAAATACAAAAATAGTTAAATGATTCTATATACACTTACTCATGAGTCATGTGCACACCTCCATGTGCAACACCTCTCAACTCCTTGGTTAAGATAAAATCTCAAGACAATATTATAAGACATTGATTTACTATTTGGACAAGTTATTTTGTGTATAAAATACAATCACAAAGATCAAAGAGTGAAAGCATCTGTAATTAATTTGTAACTTCTCTTCAAAGCCGCCTTTGTAGATTTAAGTAAGCTTACTCAACCGATACAGTAATTAAGACGAAAGCTGTAATTGTATAATTATACGAAAACTAGACCTAGAAATCAATACTAGATACCTATGCTATCGATGAAGTTGATGGCAGAATTTAATTTAAAAGTAAATATGCGATGAAATTTCAATTTACTTCACGTTGAAATGAAATATTCGTTCTCGACATTTTCTCAAATGAATATTTCGCCAATCTGTTTTAAGTGGGATAAAAATTCGAATTGAATGAAATACGAGTAAACGAATATGTACTGTACAAAATGTTCTTCTATATTGAATATTTAGATATACTTTCATTAAGAAAAGTTCTTGCTTATAAAATAAATTGAATTTTTGTTAAGATTGAAACCATGGAATGTTTCACCTTAGGACTAATATCGTACAATCGTGTTAGTACTGGCTTATCGTACTATTATCGTATTTGTTTCACATTTTTATTAAATAAATATTTCATCTTTCATATTACATATAGAATATAGTAAATATATTATCTCAGGGTTCATTTTAACCACGATTCGCTGTGTGTGGAAGTACTTTCCGCACGTGATGTGATCCCCCTCGACCCGAACGGCTTGAGCGATCCATTTGTGGTATTGGAACTGTTGCCCAAACGACTGTTTCCTAAAACACACGAACAAAGCACCAACGTCCAAAAGGTATGCGTTTTTTTTTATATTTATTAAATAAGGTTTTTTTATATTACTATTGTATTATATAAATACCAACGATATAATTTTTATTGTTAATTAAGAATTGTTAATAAATAAAAATTATACATCACTTTGCTATTGTATAGTTGGAATGTTCGCTTTTGATAAATTTTAATACTTTATTTAATTTGCTCGCACTGTAATTGAATATGGTGAAGCTTTAAAGCACACGTAAACATTATGATAAACACACGTAAACGCAGTGTAATATTAACCTTACGAGTATACATAATAAAGCGCAACGACGATCTTGTCTCTTTTTACCCGTTATTATATAATATAAATTGTCCCTATACTCACTAACATTGGATAACCTCGGGAATGTGGGTTAGTTTTATACCCCCAAGTTTCTGTCGTTTTGACCTTACAAATATTTACAGAAATATTAAAGAATGACAAAGAAGTTCACCTAAATTTCAAAAAATAAACTCAACGAAATTTGTCTACGTATACGACAGCAAAAATTCTATGTTGTTTGATATAATAGCTTACGCTTACGTTTCATTCATAAAAAAATACATTTTCTAAAATAAATAACTTCAGTTAAATTCCTTCGTCTAATATTAAACATGCTTTACTACTAAGCTCCTTCTTTAAGATTTTATTGTTTGTAGCAAATTATGATTCTTAAGTTTCTTACAGAAAACTCTGAACCCCATATGGGACGAGTGCTTTGAATTTGACGTAACCCTTGAAGCTTGCAAGTCTCCACAAGCTGCACTGGCACTGTCGGTATGGGACCGGGACGTACTTACTGCGGACGACTTTGCGGGTGAAGCATTTGTATCGCTGTCTCGTATACCTGGGGTTAACAGCAACGCGCCGCCCGATCCCTTGCGACCGGTTGAACTACCCCTAATGCAGCTGCATGATCGTTGTAAGTATACTTAATTTTATAAGTACTTCAGGTTAATATGAAATATTCGTTCTCAACATTTCCTCAAATTTATATTTCTCAAATAAATATTTTATTTTTATTTTATAGTTTTATAAGCATTAATTTATATTAATTTTTAAGTATTTTAATTTTAAATTAAATTGTATGTAAGTTTTGAAAAAATTAAATTATGTTTTTTATAAATTTCAATGACAAATTAACTCAAACAAAGGTATAAAATAAGCCTAAAATAGTTTTATGACGAACTTTTTTTTAATTCAATAATATTCTTAATACATATAATCCCAAGAATAAAATTCATTTAGTACATAAGAAATTTATAATATAAATTTTAAATCAATGGCTTTATAAGTTGGCAACTCATATTCATTGACTAGACACAACTTCTATGAACTAGAATTTCCAAAGTCCAGTATCAATATTTTAACAATATATCGCTTGAGTAGTTACTTTAAGGGCGCCAGTAGGTAGAACTCTGAAAAGTTTATATAGACATTAAGACATTAGTTGTACTTTAAAAGTTTTACCTCAAAGAAAGCTTTTAGTGACTTGTGTTCACGAACTATATAGATAATTTGTTACCGTCTGATAGATATAACCTAGTTATACATTAGTCTATTTTCCACTTTTCGCCCATTTTCATACCATGGCGTAAACTATTAGTAGATTGTAGTCAATTAGTTAAACTTTTTAACCAAGAGTTCTTCTAATTGCCTGAGCTTAGTCTTGTTGCAATTTACATTGAGTGAGCCTGCCTTCCTCGAAAAGTAGACAAGTCAACACAAGTAGAATATCGAAATTTGAACCAGTATTTCCTAAGACCTTCCGCCAAACATCTTTAGTTTTATAATATTTCTATTATATATAAATATATAAAATGTATTTTCCAGGTCATCCCATCTTACAGATTTTGGAATCTCGAACAACGGATAAACTCGCAACTGATTTTGTAAAGAAACAAAAATTGCGATTTGCAGAGCAGTAAACGGAATATTATCTTACACTTCTTACGCCTTCCTTTAATTTTGACATTTTTTTACTTCTAAGCACACGTCCATTTTAATCTTGACAATATAAAATTATATATAAAAAATATTTCGATATATTATACATATATGTATGTATATGAATCTAAATTTAATTTTTACACAAATATTTGATTATTAATATTTTAAATAGATGTGAACACATCAGTATTAATGATAATTGTACTACAAAGACTGTGTTACTCTTTTATTCGTGAGAGAATATTGGGTAAACTTTCAGGAAAATCTAATCTTATATGTATGTGTATAGCAGCACCTTGGAGCTTATGTCCCTAGTTGTTAGAGTCTAGTAGAAACTCCCGACCAAATACTTTAAGACTTGACGTTAACTATTATTTTTATATATGTACCGTTACTATAATATCCATATGTCAGTAGGAGCACAAATTTTTCACTTACTATTAAATTATATCCCACACATATCTTAAAAGCCGTACATATCTAAAAAGCCTAACAAATTTAAACGATATCTACTTGAAATTTTATGGACCTCTGATTGTTTTATTTAAACACTTTGGTATTTAATAAAACCGTTTTTTGATAGAAAATTTTGGTACATTGTTAATGTAAGCTCCACTAAATGTCTGTAGTTGTTACAAAAAACTAACTTACTGCTTCCGCCTACCATAAAAATTCACTTTGCTCAAATTAGTGTCGATCAGAGGTCAAAATGCCAAATTCATATGTTTATGCCACAACTGCACATGGAATACGCGTTATATTTCTTAAAATATATTTTATATCATATTCCTATTTTATTTCAGCTTTACACTATAGAAAGGTAGGCAGGAGGAACTTAACGTTGGACATTCTGTTTTTAACTTTTCTCTTGCATTCGAAACAATACGTTATGGAAATTATCGCGACACTTTGTCTTACCAGAGCGAGACAGTAGCAATACTTTGTTTAGATTATCCCAGAGTGGTGATGATGCCCACAACCCACTATGGCCTTTTTCATTTACGTACGATTCATAAATTCTGAATTCAGTGATTTGCAACATATCAAATATCGTCTTACAATTAAATAAAATTCGCTTAATTCGCGCACAAGTCCTTAATCCTAAAGACTGTGAAATTATTTTGTAATTGTGTTTACAATCCAGATATTTCCGTAATTAATGAACAAAACTTTCATCGCTGTTACCTTCGTGCCGCGTTATTATAGCTTTAATATGAGCTTTCCTTCACTAAAAAAATATTATATTTTAAGATTTAGAAATAAGCCGCGTTACCTAAATTTATTTTTATTAAATTTTAATCTCATTACAAGCTTTCATCAACATATATTCTATTGTTTTGTTAATCTATGTATGTAAATTAATATTCTATTGTATTGTTTTGCTAATGGCGTGTAGAGTAAATAGAAATAAATTCAATTGAGCCTATCCAAATAATTAAGCTATTCCTTTAACCATAATATGGAGCCATATTATTTTGTTAGTGAACATTCTGGGAAAGGGCACCAGTCGATGATGGCACGGCCAACCCGTACCCCCTGCTTACTGCGCCCCTGTATACTCAGGTGCTCCTTAACTACACTTAACTCTCACAACTCCATAAATTAAGATACAATTAACTTCTGTTTTACATGAACTGAATATAGATGACGCGACTTTATTCTAACATTTATAAAGTACATCTATACCTTGTCTGTGACGACTGATTTTCATCATTAGTTTTAACTATTATGTATATATTATTATGAGATTTTAAAATTTTATAATTGTACGTTTTCACTATGTATACATTCACTATGTATACAAGTTATTGTACTTAGATAAAGTTGTATCGATGTTTATCTGTAAGTAGAAAATAATTATATTAAATATATACCTAAATGTGTATTTTAAGATATCTAAGATGGCTTGGATTGATCTAAGAAGAGATAAAAAAATCATTTACTATGTAACAGATGTTACAATTAAGTTATTAAATAAAAAATATGTAGTTATACTTTTATAAAAAATATTATATATGCCCCGATTGTGTAACAATTTTCTTTAAATTTCAAATGAAACATACCTATATATATAAATATATATACAAATACAACATATAAAATTTATAATACTTTAAAAATACGTTTTTGAATCTTTTTTATCATTATTATCTATTTATAGACTACAAAAATAATTTATATTATATTAAAAATTAGTATTATTTATTGTACTTACATTCACATATAATAATGGGCTTGACGAAATCCAAGATGTGGCAAGCATTTTACATTTATTAGTGTTGCGAAATAACGCATGGTGTTAGCTTTTTGATACTCGTGTGTATTTTGTGTAACGCATTTTAAAATAGACTTTAAGTAGACTATTGTGGCTTCTAAATGTAGCTTAACCCAATTATATCCGACGAACTAATCATATCTTTGAGCTTATTGAATATATTTTTTCTTTTAACAACTGCGCCAGGCAAAATTACTACAAGACCATTCCAAAAAGTCAATTACTTACATTAGGCTATACAAGATAACATCTTTTACATGCATTTAAATTATACATATATTTTTGAACGATTTGCCCATTTATTTTATACTGCTTTTATATAACTGTACGTGATTTCTACTACTATCTTTAAAAATCGAAGTTTTAAACTATTGATGTTAGCGATCCTAATATATACAAGTAGTGTGAAAAGTAAGCAATGATAAATAATTTACCAAATATATAGAACGATTTGCTTCGGATTATATGCATTATATATATAATACAGGTACATTTACATGCAAATATGCGTTACTTAACAAAAACATACAAGGTATATTCTTCTACATTTTGAATATACTAGGTATATCGTAAAAAAAATTAATAATTATTTAGTTAGCACGTAATAATTGTGCGCATATTTGCATGTCCGGATTCATATGATCCGATAATATTTATATGTCATATAGACTAGTAATATATTTATTCATTTTCCGTCTATATCTAGGTAGCTGTAGAATGTCAATCAAGTGTGTGTTATTTGTTTAAAGAATTCTATGTGTATTGCAAACGTTACGTACCTACATGTCCCTAGCTTTAAAAATATTATGAAAACTTATATGATTTGCTGTGGCCAAAGAATAAATACAATAAAGTACATACTATAAATGTAGATATGGTGTTTCATTTTCTTAAGTAAAATTTCCATGTTTTATAAAAATAATATAAAAAGTAATATTTTGACTTTAAAAAACTTAAATAATATGCATTACACTAATTCACTAAAAATCAATCTTTTCAAATGAAAATTCATAGAACTACATGCGTACATATCATATGAGTCTAATGGAATTGACCTCAAAATATATAACAATATATGTATTATTCATTTATGTACAAATGTATATCTCAAAAGAGGCCACCCAAAGCGATCCTCAAGTTTAGTTAGCTCACTCATGTTTTATGCATTATATCAATATTAATGTTATCTATTATAAATATCATCAACTTGTAAAAAGAATATTATCTCCGTTGATTTAAATGTCCTGGGACATTCAAAATCAACGGAGGGTGGAGAAAGAAGTTATTTTTCATTTTTTCAATTATATAAATTGCACTTGCACTTCTGTTCTGATTATGGTAATGTTTATTTCTAATTTAGAACACCAACTTCATGTAAAGGCAGATTTTCGCAGGTTGTAGTATATTATACCGCTAACGGAGTGCATGTTAAATTGCTAAATTTATACGCAACGTCAACCGATCACACTATTGTGTGATTTGTCGACGTTGCGTATCGATCGATCGAGCGATCTGTATCTTAAGATATGACGTTGTTAGCTACATATGAGCGATATAATTAAAATATTCGGTTAGTTACAAACTACCAACACAGTTGTACGATAGAAAATTAGTAATTCATCATACTAATGTAAGACGAATTGTAATAGTATATGTAATCGTAATAGTATATGCCGTAATAATACCGTGATGCCGCAAAAAAAGACGCAATATTACCACAAAATATCTATTTAAAAAATGTTTTGCAAGGACGTACTTAATAAGTAATTAAGAGGGGTTGCGGTAGAGTAAGAGTCTTAGGCAAAGTCGTAAAAGGTACTTATGTATATTAAATGCCAATTTAAGGTCTAAAGAATTTGCATATTTTTATATCTAATAAAGCAAAAACTTCTTACAAGTGCATATGCACTTACAGGTGAAAGGTATATTTTACTTTCCACTTTAGACATGGAAGCAAATACTCATTGTATTTATTAATTATACTTAAGTTTAACTTATTTATTAATAACGTCAAATAAATATATATTTTGTATAGTAATATAATACTTTTTAGACTATGTTCATTGTTCAAAGCGTTACAAAGCAGCAACACCCACACGCCAAGGTGACAGGCGGTATTTACATAAAGATCACTTTGTTATGCTAATGTCTAAGGAGCATGAAATCTTTATTTCTATTTATGTGTTAACCTTTAGCAGGTTGATGTCATGTGCTTTCTCCATTTATAAAGAATAAATGTGTATTAAATTTTTTTAACAGTAATGTTTTCTTTTTATTTAAAAGGGAGAGCTGTTTTTGTAATCTTAAGTAAGTGAATAACTCTATATTACATTCTTCTTCTCTTTATTTATGGCGTTTCAGGCGTGCCAGTTGAGCACATTTCAGTTTGCCAATGTCACATTAAATGGAGAACACACAAAGGAGGAATGTACGGTAAAATAGAGATAACATTACACAATAGAAGAATGCTTGGTTATAAGATATCCAATTAAAAAAACCTACATATAACAAGATAAACATATATTTACAATATGTTACATTACGAGTAGTAAATAATATTTTTAATTGTACTTATACTGGCCTAAATGACTTAACAATATTTTGATTATATTTGATTTATTGCGTCTCTTTATGGTGCCTTTCCAGTTTGTTAGCTGAGGCACTTATTGCCTGGTGTCTCTGAAGAAAATAGCCGTTTTGATGTCGTATTCATCCATTATATTAGTCACGGCACTCTTATTTTCCCGCTGAATGAACCGGCTGATAGCTTTTTCCTTGCCGTTGTAGTTTGGATCATCACTACCGACTTGTATGTATGATAGAAGTATTGTAGGAATCTGTTGGGTGCGTATATTGCTTCCAGTGGACAGTGATAGTGTACATCTAGCTAACTCTGAACAGATGATCGTCACGAATTTTAAGCCGATACACTGCATCTTGAACAGCAGCTGTCGATCAACGGATTAGTCTTTTTCTCGTGGTGGTGATGGTTGTAGTATGATTTATAGGGTGCCTTGCTTTTAAAATGTTAATAAAAACAATATTTTTGCTAATTATTCTATTAATCTTTTTAATAATTGTTGTTGTCATTAAGTCCCTACAATTGGTCCCAAAGGATTATAATTTTCATATGAAACACGTTGTCCTATATTTTTCCCAGTAGAATATCGACCACAATTAAAGTTTCCTCGCGAAAAATTATAATTTCTTTTTTCAGGATTTATCGATATTATTTGTATCTATAGACTAATTTATTATGATAATGTGTCGACGTAATTATATTAATAACATATGAAAGATAAAGGTTTTATAATATATAAAGAGATTAAACACCTGCGTATAATTATTTACGTTGTTTCAATTTAATAAAAAAATTTCCGGTTAAATACTAGTAGTACTCGCGCACCGAGGGATCCGTACCGATTTGATGATTGTAGGTATTCCGCTGAGGAAAATAATACTTATAAAAATTGACAAACTTATATTTGCGGTTGTATCTATTTTTTTGTACGAAATGAAATACAAATATAACTGTGTAATTGTACCTCCCCATGTTAACGTATAAACTATTAGTTTTGACATTTTCCTATATATATATATATATATATATATATATATATATATATATATATATATATATATATATATATATATATATATATATATATATATATATATATATATATATATATATATATATATATATATATATATATATATATATATATATTATATATATATATATATATATATATATATATATATATATATATATATATATATAAATAAATAAAGAGAAGAAGAATGTAATATAGAGTTATTCACTTACTTAAGATTACAAAAACAGCTCTCCCTTTTAAATAAAAAAGAAAACATTACTGTTAAAAAAATTTAATACACATTTATTCTTTATAAATGGAGAAAGCACATGACATCAACCTGCTAAAGGTTAACACATAAATAGAAATAAAGATTTCATGCTCCTTAGACATTAGCATAACAAAGTGATCTTTATGTAAATACCGCCTGTCACCTTGGCGTGTGGGTGTTGCTGCTTTGTAACGCTTTGAACAATGAACATAGTCTAAAAAGTATTATATTACTATACAAAATATATATTTATTTGACGTTATTAATAAATAAGTTAAACTTAAGTATAATTAATAAATACAATGAGTATTTGCTTCCATGTCTAAAGTGGAAAGTAAAATATACCTTTCACCTGTAAGTGCATATGCACTTGTAAGAAGTTTTTGCTTTATTAGATATAAAAATATGCAAATTCTTTAGACCTTAAATTGGCATTTAATATACATAAGTACCTTTTACGACTTTGCCTAAGACTCTTACTCTACCGCAACCCCTCTTAATTACTTATTAAGTACGTCCTTGCAAAACATTTTTTAAATAGATATTTTGTGGTAATATTGCGTCTTTTTTTGCGGCATCACGGTATTATTACGGCATATACTATTACGATTACATATACTATTACAATATATATATATATATAATATATATATATATATATATATATATATATATAATATATATATATATATATATATATATATATATATATATATATATATATATATATATATATACTTTAAGTTCTAACTTATTGACAAATTTCATAACTCTAGGTCACCGAGTACCTTGTAGCTTTTGGTTACGTGGCGATTATAAACACCTAACCATTGACTGCTTTGACTTAGAAATTTAATTTTTTCTATCTTTCAAGAATTTATTGACTTTTATATTTAATAATTATTTTAGCTTTATTCCTCCACATGGTTTTGAGAAAATGGTCTTGAGAGACGGACAGATAGACAACAAAGTGATCCTATGAGAGTTCCGCATTTCCTTTTGAGTATAAAATATATTGATTTGCAGGAAGACAAAATATAGTGATAAAAAATGTTTCTTATTATAATAGAAGTTCGCAAGGAAACTTTAAAATGTTTTCATGGACAGGTGTAATATTACAAGTTAAGTAGTGCTAATTGTAATACCTAAGTAGACACTTACACTGGGCAGTGTTTCAATGAAAATTAAGGAAAGTAATTCGACAGAAAGATGTATAGTATCAAACATATAGTTAATCTGTAGAGTAAAGTCAAGAATACCGTAAATAAAACATTTTTTTACATTTTATTGCATAGGCTGGCTAAATATCCCAGACAGATCAAAATAATGTGTTACAGGATTTTATATTTTTAAAAGATCTATAAAAATATCCTTTGACATATGTCGATCCCTTAAGAATAGCCGACTATGACTTTTACCGACTAGCCAACTAGCCGATTAGTCAGTTGTTGAAAAGCGGACTAGTCGGCCGACCAATCAGCCAAGCCAATAATTTTTAGAATTCCAGAAGATAGTTTGCTAGTCCAATGATCACGTGAGAGTTAAAATGGTCTACACAGCACCTTCAGTACAGAAACTACATACAGAATTGTTTCGGTAATGCTACCATCTATTTGCATCAAGAAAAATATAAAATATATAAGATGATATATAGTGTTTGCCGTCCAGCTAGCTCTGTCTAAAAATGATTATTAATTATTATAATTATTAAAGAAAAGTTTGCGTTATATTACAAAGTAACTAATTACAAAAAGTGTAATGTAAATAAATATATATAACAAGTTGTACAGTACAGTTTTATGATTATACGTACTAAGATTATTTTTATACGCCAGCCATTATCCATGAACTTTTTATTTGTTCTGTAGTAGAAGTTGGAAGAGATCTGCTGCGGTAATAAGGCCGCCTATACACCTTTTTTCATTTGTAATTTTTTATATAATAATCTGGAACTATCTGATGAGTAATAAATTTAAGCACTTATCTAATGAATATGCTTTGTTGAAATAAATACTACTGTGTTAGTAGTTAGTAGCTAGCTGGCGGTCTGTTGTCACACGACCACCAACAAACCTATATTTAGTCCAGTCAGCCCCCTAGAATTATTACATCTCACCTATATTGTTATCTTACTTGGCTAAAATAGACATTTAAACATTAGGCAATGTGAATACGTCATTTAGGATATACGTTTAACAATAATATTAAGTTAATAGTTTGCATATTCTTGTTAACGTTTAATACGACCGTTATCCCGTTTAATACACCATCACACGCAAAACATTATATGAAAGACATCGCTATCCTAAAAGCAATTAACCCTAAAACTATTCGAAATTGTTTAAGATCGTCGTGTTGGTAGAAGAATCCATAACATTGTACAGTCCAGGATATTTTATCATTGACGACATTGTGAGTCAAATGTACCTATCTTGTGCTGATTATGCTTATACGAAAATGATTCATGTGTGATTTTGTCAATCGCTCGGGCAGTATTAGCAATTAGCGATATAAGACACTATGTAGATTGCATATAAGTCCACTAAACCAAATGGTGTGTTTTTGCTACTCTAAAAAAGTTTATTATTATATAATATAATATTTGTTATTTCTCTTATATTTACAAATTTAATTTTCTTTCCCGTTTAATGCAACTTACCACTTTAAACGCGTTTTTGGCTAGATTGCTAAGAAATCTTAAGACAAGCTGGCTTTACTGTAATTACTCAACGCGTAGACAATCAACTTCCCCAAGCTGATCACCCTCTAGCCAATTATATTTATATCATAGCACACATATCAACTCGGAAACGGATCGTAAACGTAGGATGGAAGACGGCGGTCGCGTGCCGCCCTTCGGTGACCCGGTCGTCAGATTGCGAGGTAGAAACCCTCATGGTCCGCCACTTAATACTCGAGCCTTTTACGCGTCGCGTTACGATTTCCATGAGGCGCGGGTTCAAATCACACTGTGTTCAAACTTTTCTATATTTTCTTTAAGTATTTTTAGTCCGTTTACTGTTTAGTGTGGATGAACAATTTAAAAATAATAAAAATAAATAATACTTTATTTTAACTTTTTATTATAATATGAAATGAATAATAATTTATTTTATTGTTTTTCGTCTTACAATTCGTTAGAACTAAGCAAATGCATAAAGTTAATTATTCTTCTATGTACCCAGTCATTAGCGTCAATTCCCCAAACAAAATCTAAATGGCTAAAGGTCTTTTGTTGTACTAAGAACTTTCCGATAGGATTCCCTAATTCTTCATATAATCTTTCCACGTCATCTACTTTCGCCAAAGGGTCACTTTGAGAATAATGAAGGAACACAGGCGCTGAAATCTTCGATAGGTCATAGCGTGGTGGTTGAAACCTGCCATAGTTTCTTAAATTATTTAGAGCTCCATAATCATATCGACGGAATTCTTTGTCCACGATACTTTGACCGTAATGTGCGAGCTGCTTCAACGCTGCTCCAGCTGGTACGTGACCCGTTACTATTGGCAATAGCGTCTGTCAAGACAAAAGTTGATATTGAAAAAATTATAAGTTAATTTATATTGGTATACAATTTTTAACAATCAACAAGAAATAATTTAACTGTGCATTATAAAGATTATTTAAAAATATTTATTCGAAATTTCTTCTCTATTGATAGATATTTTAAAGTAATCACGATTAGTAATTTCTGTAAAAGTAGGTCTTTAAAACTGAAGTAATTACTGCATACTACTGCTGCTGATATATATATACGTATGTGCCTATATACTCGTATTTATTATAATAAAAAAGAACTGTGCTTGTATATCAAAAATTTCATAAAACTTACTGCATTGTGTTGATCTCTGTTAAATCCGCTAATAAGAAATACTATATTGCTACAAATAGGCTGTAATCGGCTTTCATCGTCGCAAAATACCAAACCTAGCCACGTCACAATATCACTACGAGGTAAAAACTGACCAACTCCAAACAATGAAGACAACCTCTGAAAATGTAAAAACAATAGGTACAATTTTTTTTTCAATTAATAACTCTCACGCACTTTTTTATTATATATACTCTAAACTGTTTAATTCCTTATTTTAATGCTATAAAATATTCTTTGTTATAATTTTTTTTTACACCTTATAATTAATATTAGAGAAACAAGAAACCGATTGCGTTTGCTTTTGAGGTAACAGACATTACGTATAGGTAGATATTTCTGTGCCAGTAGAAGACAGCACCTAAAACTATTAATTTCAATTTGTTTCCCTTCTCAGTTCTTTATCTTTAAAAAGTCGAGTTTTTTTATTTCTCAAAATAATATAGCCTATTGCCTTCCTCTTTAAATAGACCACCCTAAGCAAAATATTTTTTTTAATTCAAACGAATAGTTCTTGAGATTAGCATGGTTAATTATTTTGAATTTTATTACTGTTCTCTACTTAACCAAATTCAAAATAATTAAATAGTGTTAATGCGCATTTCAAAGGGGGACTTAAAACCTACACTTGGGTTGCAAGCTCCAGGGACTACTCCGAGTTCCCCCTGTAACACGATACACCCGGTATCCATATATATATATATGTTTTTCTATTATATATATATATATATATATATATATATATATATATATATATATATATTATATATATATATATATATATATATTATATATATATATATATATATATATATATATATATATATATATATATATATATATTATATATATATATATATATATATATATATATATATATATATATATATATATATATATATATATATATACATATATATATTATATATATATATATATATATATATATTGTAATAAAAAAAGTTGACACAGCGTCTGACTGCCAAATGCAACGGTTGGAGGTTCGATCGCTACTCGTGAGATCAAAATATACATAAATAATTTAACCAAAATAATTACCAGTATGTTATTAGCTTGGGGTGCGAGCGCCAGAAGTAAAGGATTTCTATTATGTGCCATATATGCCACAGGTGCCATAGCATGCATTGAAATAATCTTTTCATTGTATTCTGGTCGAAGTGAGGCCATCACAAAAAAAGATGTGGTACCTTGTGAGAAACCAATGTAATGCAAACGTGATTTCCCAGTTTGTTGAAGAACATAATCTATCATCGCAGGTAAATCGAAGTTACCAATTTCGTCCCAAGAAAAATCCCAAAATTTTAAATTTTTTCGAGAGTCTGGGTCTAAGGTTGTATGTCTGCGTGAATAATAGTTTCCACGAGCGTTTCCCAGCCACACATCAAACCCTTCTTCAGCCAAAGTATAAGCTAAAAATAATTATTATTATTGTGACTATTATAATTATGTACAAATCAGCTTTTTGTCTAGTTTTTTGTATTTAATACATAGACATAAGGTAGTAAGTAATTGATATACACGAATGGTTTTTATAGAGAAAAAATAATGCTATGAATTATTCTTTTCCTAACTTATATAATATAAACTTACCTAACCCGCTCCCAGGCCCTGGTAGGATATTTTCTGATGAAGAAGATAATAGACCATGCATAAGAAACACAACAGGTCTATCACCGGGCACATTAAATGCGTCACGGCCATGAGGGATCCGGTGCACTCCTAATATGTAGCCGTCTTCAGTGGTCACCGAATGTTCTTCAAATGGGTAATTGTACTTTCTTACTAAATCTGGCTGAGTGTTGTAAACAAAAAACAATAATATGCAATTAAATAATACGGTTTTAATTTAAATAACACAGGAAGGTAAAATAATACGGAAGTATCTCTATAATGATAAATTAAATTCTTAATCTTAGAATTACAAGATTTAAGTCTCTTACCACGTCAAGTAATGCATCTTGTATAACATTATTGGAGACGCGACTGCCAAACGCATTTTTTTTGAGTAATTCCTCGACGTAGTTTGCGTTAGGGGAGCGCCCACTGGCTACCAAAACGACGCAGGTGCTTAACAGCAATATTACTATCGACATTTTTTCTAAGCACTGATTTTTTAATCCCCTGCCACTTATTTTATAACAATATCAGTGATAATAATTTAACATCATATCGAAGTATCTACATCAAGCCCACAATTTGCGCTTGATAATTGCTTCTAATAAACGTTTATCTAAAAAATATATACTTCAAAATTCAAAAATAGATTACATAAGTAATATTATAATGCCTATTCTAGTTATACTTTTATAAACGTGAAACATATTTCAAACGACGCATATGCTAACATTTCAGCGACAGTATATTCACTTGAAACATTAGTATTAGAAACATACTATATATAATTTTTTTGTCATATAAGATCATCCGACGGGGTAGTAAATAATAAAGATTAGATATCGTATTTATGGATATTTCATAGAACAAAATACTCCCAATAGTAAGTATCTTTTCGTGGTGAAAAGTGGTGACATCTTTTATCGTATAGTGTTTATCAAAGTTTGTTATGAATGTCGATAAAGATAATAAATTAAATTATTAATTATTATCATTTAATCTAATCAATTTACAATAATAATATCAATTTAAAATCACTAGATAAAGGTTAAGCCGAGGTCAACAAATGAGAGTTCAATTTTTCATGTACATTATTCATTCATATATACGTTTACGTGGGATGCGAAGAAAATTGAAAAAGATTAAATTGTTAAATACTCTGCACATAAAAAGTGGTTAAGTGCAAATTGAACTCGCCCACCGTGGATTCTGTATCAATTTGATTGTGGGTCAACTGGAGATACAACAAAAGTGGACAAACTTACGTTTTCGAACGTACGTCCGTATGCAGTATTAAATGAATGAACTGATGACTGAAAAATTAGTTTCCAATGAGTTTCTTACTACTAATTATAAATGCAAAAGTAACTAAAGTAAAGTCTGTCTGCTATATTTACACGCGTACTTCACGCCTAAAGCGTTTAACCGAATATCATTATATTAAGTTTGGTGAAACCATCAAGCGCTGTTATATTTCGTATTAAGTATTACTTTTTGAAGATTTTAAAATTTCTGTTTATTCCACTCGTATATATATCGGGTTCAGAGGTAGTTTACTTTTGCCACAGAATAAAGATTCTTTCCTTCGGAACCTATGCGTTCGCCTGTGTCGTTGTACACGTGAGCTTAGAGGCACCCGGCCAGGAAGGCAAAGAAGGGGGATCCGGCTGCCACGCTTCTCCGTGCGAAAGCTTTGAAAGCGAATGTGTGCGTGTCTAATGGCACATGGCTACAAATTACACACCCGGGAGGCAATATTGTGAGAGAAATAATTATGACAGGAACTGCAAAGGTAGAAAAAGTATTAATTCCCCGTATTCTAATAATCCCTAACGATTTACGATTGCAATGTGAAAGAGTACAGGTTCCCCTTAAAGCAGCATTCGCAATGACGACTAACACAGCTCAAGGACAGACACTCAAAGAACCTGGTGTCATTTAGAAAAACCTATTTTTCCCATGGGCAACTGTATGTGACATACTCACGAGTATCGAATCTACAAAACCTACATGTTTGAACCAAAGAAGGAAAAACAAAAAACGTTGTATACAAACCGTATTAACAACTCAGGGATCGGGAAAACGTCTACCTATGTTACTCCCTCATATGAGCCTCATTAAAATCGGTCCAGTATAGTTTCAGAGCCTAATCATTACAAACAAATTTATCCGAAGTGGTAGTTCTACGCAGACGAAGTGGCCGGTAACAGCTAGTATATCTATAAATTACTTTTGTTTGTACTGTAAATTCTTGAATTACATAATTTTATACAAAATGCGGGAAAACGCAGCACAAACGCTCATATCTTTTGAATAACAATTAATAGATATGAGCGTTTGTGCTCCGTGTGTTTGTACTTAGAAGTTTAATTTTTTCCTGTACTCCAAGGGTTTCTACCTGATATTTTATATTCATTTCAGCTTCATAAGATAGAGATATTACTTTCAATTCCACGTGAACTTGCTAAAAATGGCCTTGACAGACGGACAATAGAATCGAACTATCACGATTACAGATTACATTACTTTAGTAATTTATATTTTTTGCTCTTGAAATTTTCCTTTATATTCTTTCGTTTTATTTCTCTTTGTACCCTGCATATAACAGGGAAGGCTGTGAGTGTAAAGACACTCCGTTCCCCGCAATCTGCCTTCTGAGACATTGCGTTTTATTACCAGAAATATTTCAATACCTACCCAATTTCACAAGTTTATATGATTGTAACTAAGTGCAGATTACCTACTTACATTCAATTTCATAATTAAAGAAATAATTAACAGACTTCCAAAAAGAGAAGGTTCTATGTTTGACATACTTGAAGTGAGATTCATTACTTGGGGTGCCAATTAATATTAAAATTTATATCTATAAGTTTAATGTTTTACTGACTTCAAAAAGGAGGACGTTTTAAGATCGATATTATGTTTTTTATATATTTTTATTACGCGATTACTCCTATGGTAGGTTATGTTTTAGAATTGTTTTAGGAATTCTTCATGTTAATGTTATGTATATATACATATATATATATATATATATATATATATATATATATATATATATATATATATATATATATATATATATATATATATATATATATGGGGTGTTTTGATTGGATCAAATTATATGTGTAGTTGTGGATAAGCAAGGAAGCTGACCAGTGAATATTACACTTAAACAAAAACTAAAAAGTAAAAAAGGATATATTTTGTACTTTATAATAAAGAAAATTAAAAAGTTAGATACTAACATACTGATACTAACATATTATGCTTAGTATTAACAATCCGTTATTATTGGAGTAGGTGCCAGCTAAAGCATGAAGTTAACTAAAAAACAATTCTTATGTAATGTACATGATAACTAAAAACAAATTAAATTTTGTGAATGTTATAATGAATGTACAACATTTAACAAGGTTTCCATAATTTATAGTTAAAACTTAAATTTTAAGGGTTAATAACTTAATAGAATGCATAAACTAATAAGAAATATAATGAACTTTGTAACCGGTATATTATACTATTATTTTTACAGACAACCAAAAACACACGGCACGGCTTTTAAAATTAATATATTGTCCTCAGAAAGAAACATTATTAAAGTATGTTATAAATTATCTTTAATTTATTAAACAAATATACATAGTGTTTTGTCGTTGGTACATATATCTTAAATATTGTTAAAATCAAAGATACGCATAAAATTTATTATTCTTTGATGAACCATACTCTTAGCGTCAATCCCCCAAATAAAATCAACATGACTGAATGTCTTTTGTTGTACCAAGAATTTACCAATCGGATTCCCTAATTCGTTATATAATCTGTCAACGTCAATAATGTCCGCTAACGGGTCACTTTGGGAATAATGAAGGAACACGGGCGCTGAAATTTTCGACAGGTCATAGCGTGGTGGTTGAATACTACCATATTTTCTTAAATTATCCAAAGCTCCATAATCAAATCGACGGAATTCTTCATCCACGATACTTTGGCCGTAATGTGCGAGTTGCTTCAACGCTGCTCCAGCTGGAGCATGTCCCATAATTATTGGTAATAATGTCTGCAAAAATATTATAAAAATCAGAAATTTTAACTGACAAAATTCATTTAAACTGGCAAATTTAAAAATGGAGATGAATAAAGATTTCCTTGGTAGATTTAATATTAGTTGTCATTCCATGTGCGTCATCTTTATGACTCTTACTATGTGAATCATGGCGTATTAAATGGCTTAACTTAAAACCACACTGTATCCGAATTAAATATAATTATTGCCCCGAGTAGAAACCAAACTAAAACAAAGCCATCACAATTACAGTCAAAGACTGTTTGACTACGCAATGATAGCTTCATTTTCAATTTCTATTTCTTAATTCAAAATGTCCACCATAATAAACAACTTTCGTTTAGGCTGCAACCAGCATCTTGGTATATGTTAATATAATTTAGCTAAATTATGGTTCTTCATCAGATGCAAAACATTTTGAATTATTGGATTAAAATGGAATAAATTATTATTATAGCCTAAATCCTGCCCGGGCCTAGCAGCTTTATAATAAAAGAAGTGTTTATTTAAGTTCGTCCAGTAGTTTCTAAGACGAGCGTGTACAAACAGAAATACTATTTTTGAAAAAAAATTAAAGAGTCATTGATTAATTTTATTACTATTTTTTTTATTACCTTAAATAGTTGTTTCGTAAAAATATTTAATAGGTATACAGATACACTTTTTATCTTTTTCATTATAGATTACCTTAATACAACTAATATAACTTACCGCATTGTGTTGATCTGGATTATATCCGGCAAAGAGAAAAATGAGATTGCTACAAATGGGCTGTAATCTACTTTCATCTTTACAAGCCACCAGACCTGTCTTCGTCCAAAATTTATTGCGAGGCAAGAGTTCACCAAATCCAATTAACGAAGATACTGACTGCAATTATACATTCATTCCATTACATAACAGTGTCTCAGTTTTATTTATACTGGTCTTTAGTATACAGTATAGTATTAATTTAATTCCTTCTAATAAGAAGCAATAAAACAATACATCCTTAGTGCTATAATGTTTTCTATAAAAAATTTCAATACTTTTATATAATTTGTGTATTTGTAATTTAATGATATTCATTTTTATATATAAATAATCATAAAATAAAAAGTATAGTAAATTAGCCTTATTAAAATTTTCGTAAAAGCTAATTAATTAAAAAATAACCAAAATAATTACCAAAATGTTATTAGCGTGAGGTGCGAGAGCCAAAAATATAGGATTTTTACTATGTGCCATATATGCCACAGGTGCCATAGCATGCATTGAAATAATTTTCTCATTGTATTCTGGTCGAAGAGAGCCCATCACAAAGAAAGATGTAGTACCTTGAGAGAGCCCAATATAATGTAAGCGCGATTTCCCAGTTTGTTCAAGAACATAGTCTATCATTGCAGGTAAATCATAGTTTCCTATTTCGTCCCAAGAGAAATCCCAAAATTGTAATCCAAATCTAGAATCCGGATTTAAGGTCGTATGTCTACGTGAATAATAATTTCCACGGGCATTTCCTAGCCAAACGTCAAACCCTTCTTCGGCTAAAGTGTAAGCTAAAAAAATGTAATATATAAAACATACAAGAAAAAATTATTTCTTGATTATATATACTTGTTAATTAGTAGTAAATGGTATAAAATCTACTCGAACATTTTACAATTTTAATAATTGAAGATTATTTTATTCATTTTTTTATAATTATAAAATGTATTATATTATAATTTACCTAAACCAGACCCAGGTCCTGGAATGATATTTTCCGATGAAGAAGATAACAAACCATGCATAAGAAACACAACAGGTCTATCACCGGGCACATTAAATGCGTCACGGCCATGAGGGATCCGGTGCACTCCCAATATGTAGCCATCTTCGGTGATCACCGAATGTTCTTCAAATGGGTAATTATACTTTCGTACTAAATCTGGCTTAACAAACAAATAAATATAGAAATGCATACTTTAATGTTAAATGACATTTTAATCTCGAGAATATGTATGTAACCACTTACAATGTCTAATAATGCATCCTCTATAATATTATTTGAAATACGACTGCCAAAAGCATGTTTTTGGAGTAGCTCCTCGACGTAGTCAGCGTTAGGAGAGCGCCCACTTGTCGCCAAGGCGACGCTGCTGCTTAACAACAGTATGACCACGAGCATTTTTCCAGGCACTGATTCTTTCATGTCCAGCTTTGTGTTTTATAACAATATCTATGATAATATAACTTCATATCAACCCATCGTTGTTTACAATGTGTGCTTGATAATAACTTATAAGTCACTATCTAAATTTCTTGCTACAATAGATTACGTTACTGGTAAACTAATGGCTTACCTCTGCTTTACTTTTTTCTGAGTCAATTTTTAGTTATTATAAATTTTGAAAATGCGTGGCGGCAACCGAAATACGCAAGTAATGTTCTCTAAAAGAAGGAAAAAACAGAGACCGAATATCTGAACTTCAGAACTGAAAATTCAGAGCCTAAGTGACTCAATTCAGAACGTAAGTGACTAATTAAAAATTAGAAGCTTTCATTGTTCTTGTAACTCTCTTTTAATTTTATTAATAGTAAATGAAAAATTAAATTCATGGCGAATTATGAAAATGAGTAAAAATTCAAGTTTCAAGTTTTTACTTTTATCGACAGTCCAAACGGCTATTAAATGTACAATCTTGCTAGATGACACATGGTATATGCAAACTTGATCGAAACGTATATTCTTTGTAGCATTGGCGTAGCTCAGTAAAAGCCAAACTAGTAAATATGTAAATTAAACGTTAAGTACGTAGTTATAACAAATTCTTACTACAGAATGTAGAATTAAAACTTAAGTCATAAATACGAAATAGGTTCAAAGCTCAGTAATATATCCTTTATATTTCTTAATATTTTGAACACTTGTTTAAAGTGTTCAAAATATTAAGAAATTCAATGGAAATTTTAATTTTATATATTCTAATATTATAGAGATAAAATTGTGTTTTTTTTTGTTTGTAATGTATAAACTTAAAAATGAATGATTTTAAAAAGCCTTTCACCAATATGAAAGAACATTATAGCCATTATACATAGGCTATATAACATCATGTTACAATCAATAGAAGTAAACTGGAACTTTACGTGTACGAAGGAACTGTGTAAAGCAAAGGGGAAATAAATATGACTTTTATAAGCTTACATTACGTGCGCATTGTTTAAAAAATGATTAAAGATACGCAAAAGTTTCTTAATAGACTTCAAGATTGTCATTACTGTATTTAAAGGGTGGCTAAACATACTTTTTTAGGGTAATAAAATTTATTCCAAAGTCATTACTTTAGTTATTCGTTCCATCGGATTGGAAAATATGTTTAAGTATATAGATTAAACAAAGTATAGAGTAGAATTCTGTTGTTCAATACGCTGTCTATAAACAATCGGTAAGTGAAGAGTAACCAAGTGATATTTCGCTTTGAGCTGAAAAGTTTCACAGCTGGTAAAGCTGTGAAACTTGAAACGTGAAACAGTACTGCATACTACAATTACCAAAACATAATAGTCCTGAGAGAGGAAAACGGATTGTCTTAACACTAATTGGTAACAGCATTTTAATTGAGTTAATATGGCCTGATATATGTTCAGTAATCAAACAAGTATATGTAAAGTTTGTAATTTTTTTATTTCTATTTGCCTAAAGCATTATTGTGTTTTAATATTATTTAGAATAATTCTATGTTATTTATCACTTAAAAACAAGATAACATATGACGCAAATAGCTACCTCACTATTCACTATCAATCCGTAACAAATTTCCTTGATAATAATTTTGTTTTCTTTTCACGATATTTAATTAATACTAATCCTCTATTAGTATTTTATCAGTTAAATTACAATAATACAATTTAAAAAAATAAATAATAATATTGTTATCATATCAAACACATAGACGAATTAGTAATTATCACTTAGAATTATACACACCAAGAATACCTATACATTCCTTACTTTAACACTGACAGAGTAATGAAGCAAATTTAAAAATAACTTGACGTTTACGACGACGTTAATTCATAGCTCTGTTGTATGAACAAGCCAGCATTGCAGGCAATATGTCAAAAACAAACATGTCATAACAATGCAGCTTTTTTATACTGCCCCGTTAATTAGGAAGATCTTATTTTGGAGGCAATTCGAGGTAGGGTTGAAGGAAGCCGAAAATGTTTAGTAGCTTTTTAATTTAAATAAAAATAATTGATGATTTTAGTACTATAATGGCTTGTTTTATAATTTACATACTGAAATTGCGCAAATTTTGTATATTTTTGTAATGCTAAGATCGATATTAATTGCCTTAACCCTATTATTTTATTTGTGAGAAACAGTTTTACTAAGGAATCACGACGTATTTGTTACAGTTTTTTTTGCCAGCTTATGTTTCCAAAATATATGAACCTTAAAGCGGCAGCTTTGTAGTCTGTGAGGTTGCAATGTAAGGCCATATAAAAACATGTTAATGCTATATAAAATTATAAATGAAACAAAATATATCTACACTTTAACTACTCAGGGTTTTGACGTTTGGCTGTAATATACTTCCAAAAATTCTTATTTCTGATAAACGAGTAGGTATAATCAGAATTCCTGAATCAATTTTACTATTTCAGATTTTCTGAGTATTAAATGTTAAACTTTTGTTGACTCCGTATTATTGACAACGTCTTTGTATGATATGCCATAGCTAATTGTAAATATTAAATACATATAATGTGGCTTATAATATTCATGTAAACATATGGAACTTATTGTAAACTAGTAGATGCTTTGCTAGCGCTTATGATTCTTGCCAGCCGATTATTAGCTTCTACATCAGGTGTTCCAGGTCTTTGTTTTTAAATATCAAAATGTCATTGTAAAATATACATCACGCTGAAGAACATTTGTTATTTTCTTAATTCATATACTTTAGCTGGATATTATGGTTCATCATGAGATGTTCTAAATTTTAAATTTTCTTATCTTATTATATCATTTTTCCATATTAAAAATTTTTAAACGGTTAAGTAACAGTCAGAGTATTGAAAGCTTTAACTTAATATTATTACAAAAAAATGTAGACACATGATCTATCAGTCTGTTCGTGTAAGATTTTCTCGCATAGATTTCGATCTCGCGGGGATTTCGAGATAAAAAATTATTATTATTAGTAACAGTGTATATACCTCTCCAAAAGCTGGGCGGCCGATATGTTAAATAAAAGCACATAACACCGTCAACGATGCAACAAAAGTGCCTAGATCCTGCCCCCTGACCTAACATATATACAACAAAAGTTTTATAGTTAAATACGTCTAGTAAATCCGAAGACGTGCGTGTGTTACGACACCCTACCCGGGGACTTCAGAGCGATTGCTAGAATATTCCAGAACGACTTCTTTAATAGACCAACAACTATCACTAATTCTTTACACGAATAGTTCAGTTTAATTATTGTTTATTTATATTTATTATATGTCATCGTTTTGTTTATTTCATCGCAAGCATCGGCCATCGCAATGTTGGATGTGCGGATCCACAGGGATCCGTTTTAGGCCCGGTCCTATGGAAGCTCGGGTACGATTGGCTCTTATGCTGTCGCCTATTTCCCGGGTTGGGTATCATCTGCTATGCGGATGACACGTTTATACAGTCGGAGAGGGAAATTATAGCGAGGTGGCGTTTGGCAGAAAACGGCTCGCACCGCATTACTGCACTGGATTTGAGGGTCTCTAATTCCAAAATAGAAGCCCTGCTGTTTGATGGTCCGCGCAAGGGACTCTTCCATAGGGCTACCTTACGTATCCAAGATCAAGATGTAGATGTACAGGCACAGATGAAAGATCTGGGGCAGACTTTGGATAGACGATGGTTGTTTGCACCACATTATGATCAATTTGCACCAAAGTTTAAGTGGGTAGTGTCGAGACAGGTACTGTAACAGTGAGTCCCACAGTACCACCCAGCCCAACATATGGGAGGTCTGCGTAAAAGGCATTTCCTAGCAAAAAAAAAAGATTTGTCCCTTAATAAATTTAAATTTGACAAACATAACTTGAAAAAGTTATAATATTTTAACTCATCCTTTTATAATTAAATATCAGCTTAGTTAAAAAGTAATAAAAACAATGACATTTATTAAAACTTTGTAGGTAATAAATAAATTTACACATTTTTATATAAATTTGTTTATTAAATGCTATCATGAGTTGATTAACTTAAGCTCAGACAAAGAAAACTAAAAGAATAAATTTAAGCTAATAATTTATTTTAATATTTCAATGAACGATTATAATAGCTTTCTAATGAAACATGACTTTACAGAAATGTCAAGGAATTGTATATTACCATGTAAATTAGAGGTTGCATTACATTTTTTAAGGCACTGATTGACTTGACAATATATGGTATATTATAATATAAATAACAGTTATATTACTTATTTTCAATCAACTATAAAAGCTTCATTAACAACATGGTTTTTGTAACAATATTATATTTCTATAGATGATTTGATTATTGCTCTTAGTTTTGTGTGTAAAAAGGATTGTATTACTATAAAGATATGCTTCAAAAGACAAACATGGCTTAAATGAAATAAATCAATTTTGCTCATTCGTATGAACAATGTTGAAAAGATATTATTTAAATACTACAAATCATCATCATCAGAATCAAGAGCAGCCCTTCTCCTGTCAAATTTAACAGTACTAGTTGACTTAGGCATTTGCTGGTTTACAGATTCAAGTAGTTGTATCAATTCTTTTTCAGAAATTCTTGTATTTAACTGTCCCATTTGAGCCATTCTGCAGATCATATTTTCAACCATTGCACCTTTTTCTGGTTTGCTCAGTTTTATAGTGTTCACTGAAAACAAAAGGAAAACAAACTATTAAAAAAATCTATTGGAAATCATAGTAATTTTAAGTTTAATAGGTTATTGGTAAAAGGAAAATATTAGCAAACAAAATTACATCGAGCTCTTGCATCTTGACTGAGAGCTTGAGAGAGGATGGAATGTTTAGCTTCTTCCATAGCTTGCATTCGTTCTTGTGCTTTAGCCTGATTTGGATCTCCGCCCTGTAACGTAATATATATAATTATTACATTTATTTATAAACAAAGCAAAAAAAACAAAAGCTTTATTAAAATACATTGTACTTTTTTCAGTAAAAATAAATAAAATATCATATGCAATGTAGTCATCATAACCTATATAGCGTTAATTAACAATCTCACCCCATGTTGTGATTGTAATTGTGCCAATCGTTGTTGTCGAATTTTGTCCAATTCAGGATCATTCATTTCAAAAGTTTGTTGGTCACTATTTTTTAACAAAATATTGTTTGATATCTTGTATGCTGGAAACGCTGTCAGCAATTTATTGGTTGTCAAAGTCAAACAACCAAGAATAATTTGTTTATAGTTTTTGAAAATCATAGACATTTTATTTCTGGTCTTAACTAAAAGTAAAATCGGACAATTATACCACAAAGATACATTTTAATTGCTTGCCACTCAAAATTTATACTTTCACCCGTTCCTGGGCGAAGGTTCTAAGTCCTGTATACATTTCGACAAAGATCCTTAAATTGCGTAAGTATGTGACCAAATATGTGTAGATACCAAAAAGTTATAGTAAGATTGTCTTCCAATATACGCTCAAAAAGCATTATCGCTTTAAGAACCGTGTCTGGTGTGAAGTGGAGTGCACACCATTATACTCAAAAACTAAACTTTATTTGCTCTTCAATAAAGTAGCTTATACTGACAAACTTTAATAGAATACAAGGCAAATGTATTTTTTTTATTGTGAGATATTGCTGTTAGGCCTATAGGCCTTGACAGCGACATCGGTTAGGGAGGAAAGAGGGTACTCTGTTCCTGAGAAGTAGCAAGCATTGTCGTGTCTGCTTGAGAGGAAACGTCGGCGGCAAGGGCGTCGCCTGCGGGAATCACCTGCTTCAAAATAAAGCCGTTGTTCCACACTTTGTCAAAGGCTTTTGCGATATCGAGAAGAATGACTGCAGTGCTACTGTGTGCTGTCGTTCTGATGTATAACGAGCTATATGCTCTACGAGGCGGTGCACTTGGTGGACAGCAGAGTGCTTTTTCCTAAAACCGAATTGCTCATTTATGAGCAGGGATTTGGCCTCTACCACTTAAGAGAGTCTAAGTAAGATTATTCTCTCGTAAATTTTTCCTAGACAGCTGAGTAAAAAAACTGAAACTGATAGGCCTATAGCTAGATGCGAGATTCCGTGGCTTATTGGGTTTGACAATGGTCTCCTTCCACTCATCCGGGAAGGAGAAAAATTTGAACAGTAAGATCTGCAGGTGGAATGTGTAAATGAGTCTTTCTCTATCCGTCGTCAATTCTTATCTGATCGATTCCTTGGTAAAATCGTATAGCTGTCCTCCTTCCCTTGTGGTTTAGGGTAAGGTCAGTTAACTAACATAAGTTAACTGACCTTACCCGGCGTGAGAACTCTCTAGCATAAACAATAGTTTTCTAAAATTTACCTCTTCCTCATCCCTTGTCCTTCTATCCATCAAATTCATTATTCTGATCTACGCATTATAAGGTTCAGCCTCCGCCTGTCTTCACAAATCTTAAATTCACAAAAGTACCAACATAAAATTGAAAGCTTTAGTTCGTGAAAAATGGTCAAATCAAATGCAGAGAACATCATCTATTACAGTCGAGTCAGTTGCTTTTTCTAAAAGCTATCTTATTCACAATCCACCCATGACAATACATAAGACTGTTATTTGTATTGGTTCTACGCTGCCTATGGACTTTTAGAGTCCATTTTATAGCAAATATTTTATATTCTATTATTTTAAGGATTCACATCGAACTCATGTCATCTAAAGAATTTGGATGTCACTTTGGTGTGGATTCAGTGGCATTTGGATGAAACTCTGGCATTTATCGAAGTCTCAGAAAGGCAAGGGTTCTACGGTTAAAAAAATATTAAACGGAGGATAACAACAAAAAATTGCCGCTTCTCGCTTGCGCCTTGGGGATCGATCTGGTGTCATCGGGGTCAGGACTTGGCGAAAGTTCTGCTTTCGTAATCTTGTACAATTATCTTATAATTAAAAATATCATCAAATATCGTTATATTATGTCATGCTTAATCCCCGTATACTTAGTACTGAATTTTTGTTAATGTTTGTGTACTAAATCTATACATAAATATATTTAATATAACAAAATGAGAAGACTGTCATAGCACAGAGGCACAACATCTGTGTTTGTGTTCTCAGAGTTTGTGAGTTCGATTCCCACTCGGGGAGAATGACTTATTTTCATTTTCTTCGCTCTGGTAACAAGGCAAAGTGCGGCGTTGAGTTCCGCCACTCAACACGCAATTACTTAAAAGGCGGAAAGCGGGTAACAGAGTCTCTTAATGCTAGTTTCCTACGGTTCCCTCTGCCTACTTACTCTGCTACTATTATTATTACAAAATGAGAAGAAACTACTTAGCATTCGTAACAGTTAGGCCCATTTTGCCGTTGCAGGAAAAGCTCATGGCAGCGCCGTGGACTTTCAGCCCAAGTGTAGGTTAAAGATGCGCATTAATGCTCATCTTTACTGTCCGAGCCCCTCTCTCTAATTAACTAATTTCGAAACGATTCTACTAGTGCCGCCTTCGAAGTACGTTCAAGAAATGAATTGATGATAGTTCTAGACAAGTGATGAGATCTTTAAACTATAGAGATTTCGCTGTTTTACCTAAACATATTCCTCATAAGTCCGTTAGTTACTACTATTAAGTTTTATTTACAAAGATTATAGATTAAAAAAAAAAAAATAATAACTATTATACTAACATCCTTGTAAAATATTACTTTTTACTAATCTACTATGTTGTGTACTGTATACGTATTTTAACTGGATCTCTCCTACTCCCTCCTCCTATTTTCATATTGTGTAATGTTATCACTCCAAACCAAACCAACCAAACCTAAAGCCATCATGTATACAATCAGACACGGCTGCACTGCGCCACGAATGCGTGAGGAGTATATGAACATAACTATATTTTATTTGGTTTATTGCTGTATTTGAATATTATTTTACATTCATGCAAAACAATGAAAGTAATACTACAGGTTATAATACTTAAAATTAAATATATAATAAACAAATATTTGAATGTTTATTAACGTTACTTAACTAAAATATAAAAACTTTAACCATGTAAACTGTCATGCCATTGTAATGTTTGATATTCAATCTTTCCAAATATATTATGAAAAGCCAGTACTGCTAATTTGTTGACTGCCACAGATAATCTTCCAAAAGCTACCAAATTTGTTGGTCGAAACATAGTGTCCTGATCTACACATTTTAACATATACATTGCATGGAATTTTACAGGGTCACCTAGAAAAATCAAACAAAATTAAATATAGTAATAACAATAATGATTTTTAGGGTTCCGCACATCAAAAGGAAAAAAAAGGAACCCTTAAAGGATCACTTCGCTGTCCATCAGTCTATCCGTCTATCAAGACCATTTTCTCGTAATCACGTGGAGGAATAAATTTGAAATGAATGTCAAATATCCAAGAACATGATATTTTAAAGCACAGGAAAATCAAACTTCAAATTGAACACAATCAAAACATATGAGCGTTTATGCCTAATTTTTTTTGCAATTTGTATGAAAATCGCTGCATTATCAAAACCTACAGGGTACTTCCTGGTGACATAAAGTTTTGATATTCGGCAACAAGTTAGAACTTATAGTACAAAGGAAATAAAATTCAAAAATTTTGTAATTTATAAATATATCCCAGAAAAAAACCATTACATACTTTTACTATATTTTATTACATACAAAATAAGTGGAAATGATGGCAAATTTTAATTTTTCAATTTATATAACTCGTATTTTCCTCAGCAGAATTCGTAAAATCATGAAAAAGATAAGAACGAGTACTCACACTTGACCAATATTTTTTTTTAAAAAATAATTTACAGCATAACGCTCTTGAAGAAAGAAAAATGTTTATATAATTATCTATTGTGAATAAGATATAAATTTGTATAATTACCAGGATATATAAGAAAGTCTGCTCCAAATTTTGAAGCACTAGTAATATAGTGACCTTTTTCCCATAAATCTTTAAAAATATTATAACGAGTTGAGCCTTCTTTATCTAATATACTAGGAATAAGGACATCCACAGAGACATGTTTAGATTCTGAAAAAAATATATACATAAATAAGAAGTCATATACAGTGTAAACTGTTAAGTTGGGGGTGTTTTTGGAAAGTGTCTAACTATATGAGATGATAGTGGGTTTAATTTCCAAACTAAGGTGTCCGGAGGAAGACTGAAGGTTCATAAGTTATCTAATTCCTATTTAAAATCATACAAAGTGGATATCATTCAGTTACTTTCACAACAATACTTCAACAAATGACAAAAAATTTCAATATATATTTATATATTTATAAATTACCTATATTTATAAAATGTTCTGTTGGCAGATGTACCAAAACATGAGTTGGAGCTAGATCTGGTAGTTTAGTTATTTCCTCTTCTAATAATTTTTCTTTATCCAGATTCACATCTACACAAAATATTTGAGTAAGTACATATTATTATTTTCTTTATTTCAAGCAAAAGAAGAAAATTAAAAAAGCCCTACTAAATATTCCTTTGGACATTAACTTTTGTTTTTTTCCTGCAAGTATAATATCAATTTTTTGTGATAACTGTTCTATCTTTCTTTTCCGCAATGCTTCTGACTGTTCTTGAATTACTCTGAAAAATAATGAATAACAATATGTATATGTATGTAAAAAAATATTATAACCATCCTAATTCCTTGCCAAATTAATATGTTCATGGTTCTTCTCTCAAAAATAATATAAATATGCAACTTGCTTATTATTCACTTCTTCTATTTCTAGTTTTTGTTCTTCAGAAAGATTGCTGTTTAAATCTGATAATTCTATTAATTCACAAATTCCTTTTTTCACAAGTAAAACTGCTTCTTCTGACATCAAAGCCATTGGTAAGCCTTAAAAATATTTTTTATATATCAAATATATTGAATTAATATATATAGTAAAAAACATAACAAGATTATACCTTGAAAATCATTTTGGCGCGGGAACGAAGGTACGGTACCAATTAGAGAACCACATATTCTATGTTGAGTTCTAAGAGTTTGCCAATCTTGAAGAAAAAAAACTCAGTAAAGTTATATACCATATTTTAGGTTTACCTTAGTACTATTATTTAAAAGTTACCTTCAGAATTCCAAACATACGCAACTCCCTTACATACATATAAAGGTATCATATTGTAGAATAAGGTAATAACATTAGAGTTAAGTATATTTAAATATATTAATTATTATATAGTTTTTCGATTAGCAAAATTCGACCCAATATAATTCATTGTAATTAGCCAATTATTTTAATTTGTTTGTTAAAAGAGTATCAATTATTATCAAACATCAACAGACATATGACGAATAGAATGACCATTGAAATGAATTATAATTATTGATTGTCAAATGTCAATTATCATTCTTTGAAGATTTATCAAATAACAGTTTCGCTTTTCGAATAGCAAGTCAGGGAAAAAAATTGTACATAGGATATTAATTTCTGCTTATATTTTTAAACTTGAAGTTAAAAACATCTAATATTTTTATTTATTTCTTGTGTAATGATTGAAAAGAAACTAATTTAATAAATCAAAATTTTGCAAATATCAGTAAGGATAAAAATGTTAAAATACATCGATTTTATCATAAATTCAGTTGAATTTATGTATAATAAATATTACTTATTACACTTAAATTAATTGAAATTTTATTTCATTTCATAAAAGTTTTTAAATTACAATTTTGTAAATAATAAGCTAAAAACATAGTACAGTTATTAAAAATATCCTATATTAAAGGATCCTATATCAATACCTACAATATATCGTATCGTCTAGTTTCTTGAAGGTATTTTGATTAATATTCGACAAAATATGTGACTAAAAATCTTTGACGTTCATATTTTAAATTCAAAAATTTTAATTTTGAAGACAAATAGGGGCATTTATAGTTTTGGTTACATTTAAACACCTTTTGTAACATTAATGATAATTAATGACAGCAGTATTTGTGAATCAATTTGACTAAGTATAAGTATACAGAACTGAGACGTAAGTTCGAACGTTATTGTTTAACATTGATCGTTGCTATCGGTAACTAAACACCAATGTCGAAGCATCGATTACTTAAAATGTTTCATCGATCGATGAAAAGATGAAATATCGATGCTGAGAATATGGAACATCCCTAAGTCATGGACCTCAGTGGCCGTAGGATAGATAATGTATGTTAATGTCAAAAATCAGCTGTTTTATCGTAAACAATAAAATAAACTTAATGTTTACATTAAAAAAAGCTAATATTATTAACGTCAATTAAATCCATATCTATAGATTAATATACGCTTTAAGTACATCATCCCACTTTAAAATATATATATAGTGTTACATAACTTCTAACAAAATAATGGCTTCTAAAAAAGTTTTAGTTGGTAAGTCCATTAATTCATGTATATTATATCATAAATTACATGAGCATGTCTTATTTAAAAAAAAAAGAACTGTATATCTCCTTTACAATAATATTTAATTTTTATAACTGAAACAGGTGGCGGAACGGGATTTGTTGGCACACGTTTAAGCAAGCTACTAAGATCCAGTAATTATAATGTTATCAATGTGTCCCGAATGCCAGCTGCAAATAACATATCTTGGACAACAATAGAAAGTTCTGGTGCACCTCGAAATACGAGTGCTGTTGTTAATCTTGCTGGGCAGCAATTCATGGATTTTACTAAATCTTGGACTCCAGGGTTAGTAGAAAAATAATTACAGAAGTATATTTTGAAATGTCTTTTACACTCTGGAAGTTTTAAATTTATAAAATACTAAATTAAAATTTTGGCAAGTGTTCTTTATCCAGAAATAAACATAATTATTAACAAATTATACAGTGTTCTACCTGTTAGGCCTGCATGTAGTGACGCGTCGAAATTTGTGGTAGTAAAAAAATTTATTGCAATATCAACCAAGTGGTTGAAATTAAAAAAAGTACAAGTTAAATCCATAGATGTAATGTTAATATGCAAATAATATGAATGAAGGAATGAATGCAAGTATTATGAATAGAATATCTTGGTTTAACAAAATTAGGCTCTTGGAAACTTGAAGCCAAATATGATAAATGTGCTAATTTATCAGTGCCATCTCTGCAAAATGCAATTTAAATATCATAATAGTTATCATTAGACACTTCTAAATTTATAATTCCTTATTATTCTATGCCAATTTTAGGTTCAAACAAAATGTTAGAAACTCTCGTGTATACACAACCAAAGCATTAGCTGCAGCAGTAAATAAAAGTCAAGATAAACCAAAAGTATTCGTCCTCATTACTGGTGTTGGTGCATATGAACCATCTGAATGTAAAAAGTATGATGAATCAAGTCCTACTACTGGAAATGATTTTTTCTCTAGACTACTTGTCGAGTGGGAGGAGGCAGCTAAAGTTGATCCGCCGGTGAGACTTGTAAGTGAAATCCACTATATCAACATTTGAAAATTTTATTCATAAGCTGCATGTGTCTTATATTATGTTTACATGACACTGAAACGCCTTGAAATGAATCTTTTTTTTTTCGGCCGCGTCGCCTTTTACGTTGACGATGTCGCATATTGGATGGGAGGTGTGTAACCTTCGAAGTGATAGTTGGCTACAGTTATGGGATCTTCGGGGTCTAGAAGGACGTTACGAGGGTGTCGCAGTAGTGGTGTGGAGCGTACTTAGCCGCGTCAACGACCGGAGGATTGGGGTGGGATCTGCGCGCTCGTAGTAGCGCTTGGTTAGGCCTTTGCAGAACTCCTTGATCGATTTCAATTCGAAATCTTTGTGTATGTCCACGTTGCATACGTACCAAGGGCATGAATAGGCCATTCTAAGAAATTTATTTGGACTCTCTGGAGGAGATCTATCTTAGTGAGAGCTAACTGTATATTGCGTATGACAAAATGGGACGAAAGCAAATTTTGTTCAATGTCAGTTGTGACATTTTCCTTTGCAAGTAAGGGGATATGGCCTGGTCAAAACAAAGTTCGCTTTGTTTCTAACATACCTAATGTGGGGTCGAAACTATAGATTGAATTATACCTTAACAAATTATATTACTATTCTTAGGAATAAGTGGGGTGAGGTGATCCATGTCCACCCTAGAATAGTATTAGTTAAAAAATCATAATAGTAGTAAACAAATCAAAGACGAATAATTAAGAGTACCTTTACACAAAAAGATCAATTATATTATAATTAAATTTCACGCGAAATTGTCATGAAACCACTACAGTCCAGACCTTTATTTTTATTTTTTTTTAACTAATAATTGCCCTCGTTAACATTTCAGGTTATTATCAGATCCGGTGTTGTGCTGGGCCGTGAAGGTGGTATGATCAAAAATATGATAATACCTTTCTATTTTGGTCTCGGTGGCCCTATTTCTTCAGGAAAACAATTCTTACCATGGATCCATATTGATGATCTAACTAGATTAATTCATTTTGCCATTGAAAATCAGGAAGTTAAAGGAATATTAAATGGTGTTGCACCACAAATTATAACAAATGCAGATTTTACAAAGGTATACATGGTAACATATTTATTACCTTGAATATTAGGTAGTAACAGTTAGGCAATTTATGTATATGTATATATATCTCTAAGTTGCTCTATTTTCTAGGATGTACTCTACTAGAATATACTATACAAATTTATTTCTTACATTATGTTATATGTCTTGGATTCCGATTAATTTTAACAATATTATCCAATGATTATTTTTATTAATTTGTAATTGTTGTCAGTTTTACTTTTTATTATTATAAGTTATGTATATTAGCTAGATTGCATTTTGTTACATATTTATGGTAATTTATTTTTAGGCATTTGCTAAGGCACTATCAAGACCAGCCATTTTTCCTGTACCTGAATTTGTACTAAACCTTCTTTTAAATGAAGAGAGAGCAATGATGTTAACAAAAGGGCAGCATGTTACACCAAAGAAAACATTAGAATATGGATTCACATACAAATACCCAGATATAAACACAGCCTGTGCTGAATGTGCTCATTTGTTTCCAAAAAATGATTGAATTTTAAGAGCAAATTATATATTTATTAACTACACATAAGTTATTAATATAATATTCATAGGAAAAGATCTCTTTATATGTGTAATAATTATTGCAATAAAATAAATAATATAATAATATAGATACATGTGCAATTTTATATTTTACCCAACAGAAAGAAAGAAAACAGTTGAGAAAGTATTTTTTTTAATAAATATTCTAGCTAAAATCCATATTTCCAATGTTGTCAGGAAATATACCAAGAAGGTAATAGTTAACTATGCAAAAGGTGTTATGCTATAGTTGATTCTGTAATAACAGAAAATACTATTAAAGGAAAATAAAATCCAAAAAAGTATGACGAAAGCGGCAAAATAAGCTTTATCAATATATAATTGTGAAAATCATGTAGTGACCATATCATTGCTGGATGTGCTCGATGATATCATAAAATCGTCAATTCAAAAATAAGGCCCACGATATTTACGTATATACGTAAATGTCAAATTATTTACGTAAATAATCAGCAAGGCACTTTTTAATAACGGCTAAGACCTTGAATCAATTTTGCACAACCATACAAACCATAAAAACACATAATAAGGACGCAGGTACTAAACAAAGAATTTGATGTTTATATATATATTACAAACGGTTTTAAAGAACAATTACAATACATTTACAGTACAATTTAAAGAATTTACCTATGTATGTATAAATTGCCTTTATCTAACTTTTTGTCTGAGACTTGAGTCTAATGTGTATTTAGACGGAGTCGTTTCTATGATCCACAGGCGCAGCATCCATATGACTCCATCCCCAATAAGTTTCCTTTTGTAAATTATAAAAAATAAATAACAATTTATATTAAATCCTATAAAACAATTTTCTTCCATGCAGTTCAAGCCAAAAGTGAAAATCACTACAATTATTTCAAAAGAATAACGTATCCACGACATATTTTTTATTTAAGAAATCGATGATAACTTTGGTCGATGTATTCTTGGTTTTAATTTTTTTAATTTCGTAATTCACAGATAGACTATGTGGATTTCATTTCAGTTAATTTGATTAGCTTATCTAAAATGCATGTAAAAATTTTAGCAAGAAGAATGTATATAGGATTCGACACTTTTTGTATTCTACCTTCGTCAAATACTAATATACCTTGCCTTCAGTAAGGTAACCTATAAGATAAGAAAGGTAATGTTTTTTCCACTCAAATGAATCTGTGTATTATTACTCGCACCATTAGAATGCAAGTTGCATGGTTTGGTTATTTATTTGAAAGAGATGTGTGTAAAAAGTTAGACTAAGCAATCAAATTAGTAACTTATTTTTTATTGATAGGAATTGGATTGTAAAATTTTTATTTTATTATTATTATGAAAGCCCAATAAAATGTTGTGGAGAGAAAGGAGAGTAACATAATTTTGAACACCATGTATAACTTAAAATATAATATTTATTATTATTACTATTAACAAAATTAATTATTTAATTATAATGTATTTTTAATACAATTTTAATTAAGTAAATATAAATATATTAAAATATTAGGAAGGTAAATTTAAAGAAATTATACTTAGTATATAGATATTTAAACAGTTACAAGGACCATGGCACTACATATATTTTCTTTATATTTGATCGATTCCTTTATTTTATTAATAAATTAATGCTTCGATAGAATTCCATTTTGTAGATTGAATCGATCATAAAGAACTTAGAGCGGCTCGGTGGGATTTTCAAGGCGAGTTCAAGGGATATGAGAAGTGTTTAAGTGTTCTGCGAATTTTGTAACCAGCCTTGTTACAAATTTTCGCAGAATGTCTTGTCTCATACGGCCTACGTCTAAAACCTCTTCGTGGTTGGCTTCAGAGTCGTGCTCGTAGCTTGTAATGCATTCAT
The DNA here is from genome assembly GCA_037127375.1 of Dione juno. Classification (NCBI taxonomy): domain Eukaryota; kingdom Metazoa; phylum Arthropoda; class Insecta; order Lepidoptera; family Nymphalidae; genus Dione; species Dione juno. The sequence continues at coordinate 3,396,828 of JAXRJS010000052.1, forward strand.
TCGTTATCAAGGATATTGCAAATACATTCATGTCACAATGTCTGGCAGTGATTACCTAAAAACATAAATAAATATTATTGATAGGATTTTGGTATATAAGCTTACGCTTAAAAAAATGGAAAATATTTATTATTATAAAAACTAGATAACTTCATATGAGTAAATTAACGTCTACTAATTGTAAACTGAAATATATTTTAAGTCGAAGAGTTTGATCGCGCTCAGGAACTACTAGATCAAATTAAAAATATTATTTTTGGATAATTATACAGGTATATTATACCACGTTAATCGGTTCTATGTAACTCAACATGTGTCATATACAACGATTAGTTATTTCCATTTGACTATGATGGTGAAGCTGCAAGTAAACCTTCCTTAATATCGCGTATATTAATTTCAACTTATACAACTTTTCATGCTTTTTATATTTTATTGTTGGACTTATTATTAGTAACATTTAAGCCAACCAAATAATTACCTCATGAACTGTGGACATTCCTACAGCATCTACGCCGACCATTTTGAGCATGCTCAATTCAGCTACAGTTTCAAAGTTAGGCCCTCCTAAACATGTGTATACACCCTCTTTTACAATATCGTCAATATTTAATTCTTTGGCAACCTGTGAAAAGATAAAGCTTATATATCTACACACATTACATTACATTTTTTAAATTCAAAATATTTTTGCTTAAACGAAGCTCTCGGATTTTCTCTAATACTATTTGAATTGTTCATATAGTTTTTATTTTGTTTTTTTTCTTTCCAATCACTTTTTATATGCAATTTTTTTTATCTGGGCGCTGGCGCGCGGTTAACACGATTTTTCCCGCGTTAAATGGCTTCAAGAACACATTTATTTTGAATTTACAAACATATACTTATTTTTTTTATATCTGTAAATGTATATGAAAATGTAATGTATATACCTCTCTGGCAATCTTTCTGTAGTAATAATTGTAAGCCTTATTCATAGGTGGAAAACGTGGTCCGAATCTTTCGTCGTTGGGTCCATGAAGGGGATTGTTTCCAGCGAAGCCCATCATGTTAATATGATCCTTCACAATCATAATATCCCCTATTTTGTACAAAGGGTTAAGTCCACCTGCCGCATTTGTTGCGAGTAGAGTTTTTACCCCAAGAAGCTTCATGACTCGCACTGGTAGACAACACTGTGAACATGAATAGATAATAGTCAATGATACAAAAATTTTACATAATAACTAAGTTTAAGTAAATAGTTAAATATTGCAATACACAGCCTTAATTCGTTAATAAATACAATTAAATGATATTCACGAAATTTTATAATAATTATCTGTATGAAAGCCAGACTATCACCGTGTCTATAGATTTTGATAATGCAAATCGTTTTTATTATATACCTACCTACGGCTTTTTCTTTGATGAAAATTGATATTTTATAAAGATAATTATTTTATTTTATTTCATAATTTTTAGCTTAGTATCTACTTTCAGCTTATTAGTAAATGTTATACATATCTCAAGTGTCTTATCACTCAGAACTTATAGTTCGCCAGTTTATACTTCAGTCTAGAAATAAAAGATTTCAACTAACGTCGAGAATTCAATATTTTTTATTATTTAAAGAAGTGTTGTAAATTTAAATAACAAATCACACATGATACAAATACTTAATTTCATTATTGATTGATTTGATATTATATGCCTTATTTAAAATGCTATTATTATTGCGAGTACACAACCAAGTGTTATCTTAAAGCGTTTTTACTCTACTCACTAGGAGGCTACTGATAACCTCATGACTGGGATCAGATCAGCCGACCCTTGCATCACTCTATTCAGATATTTCTATAGAGTTCACCTACATAAAATTTCTCTATCGTCATATATTTCCTTTTCCAAGGAATATAATGCTTCCTCGTTTATTCCTAGTGACGATTATATACCTGTTACTTGTCAAAAACACAAGACGATTTGTTTCAGGAACACAACACGGGAAATATATAGCTCTTTATATTGAATATATATAAATACTGTATTGTGTGCATTAAATATTATAAAGATTTTTATATAAACACTTTTGGCGAACTACAGCGTGTAATCAAAAATTATAGTATAATTTTGATTAGGTAAAAAATATTTTATTTCGTAATAAATGTGACGTCAAAATGAGCGGGACAGTAAAAACAATATGCAATAATGCTCCAATTTACCGAAAGGCATAAAAAAATCAACACGGTATAAAATATCTGTCAAATCGCTCTAGCATTTTCAAAGATGTACATGTACAAACAAACATACGGAGAATGGTAATAATTAAGTTCTTCACTTTGGTAAGTTTATATTATATAATTTATATACACATATTGATAGTAGTGATAGTGATTTAATGACATTTACATACAGTTACGCGGCAGTTGTGGGTGCCATTCCAACCAGCAGCGAGCTATTTTTGTAATTTCGCTTTTGTACAGGGATAAAATAAAAATTGGTATTTGGGCGAAAGGTAGAAATAGTCATATTAATGCTAGCGACATGTATTTTTTATATTAAAATAAAAACGAAATAAGAGTGTATCAAACGGAAAATGACGTATCTAACATGTTTTAAATAATAAGCTTTTACTTTGCGAAGTCAATGTTCAAAGGTATTTTGTCGTGTTCATGTAATCATCATTTTCTCGGTAACACTTTATGCATTAGTCACGTTATGTAGCACGTTGAAAACAGTTATTACAAATTTGAGATCACTGTATAGGTATATAGAATATTACCCATATATTCTTGTTTATAATGTTTGTTTATAATTAATAAATATTAGTTTTTATCCTTACCTTCCAGAGAGGATAACCTTCATAGTAATGGAATCGTCCCTGCATAGCAACGACCGGAATTTCCCCAAGGCGGCCAAACACCAATTTTCCATGATGACCTTCCACTGTACTCACAGGAAAATTTGGTATTTCTTCATATGAAATGCCCTCCGACTCTGTTATGCTATCTGCTAAGGAACCTATAAGTAAGCATATTAAATATTAAAAACTATGCATATGATAATATGTATAATATTATATCCACACGTTAAAATATGCGAACAAATTTAACTCTTATTATGCTGCTATACATTTAAGAAACGCGTTTATAATGTAGCAACGAATTAAAATTATATACTTAATTCTTCTTTTTTTGTTGGATCTTTGTATATAAATCTTAAAAGCCATGAATTAAAAATGTTTGTACTATTAAGCAATAAATACCCTCGTTCCAATACGAACCCAGCCCGGAGCCGCATATCACGCCAATTATAGGTCTCACGGAAGTTCTCGCCAGGAGGAAGTTCGCAGTTTCAAGAAGAGTTTCATACGAATATCTACAAGGAATAAGTATAAAACAAGTAAATAAATACAGAGAATTGGTGTACCCTCTTCCCACTGCACTCGGTGCCGCTGTCAATGCCAGTAGGGCTAACAGCATTAAACTTGGTTTGATATCCTATATAAAGTAGCCCTACGGACATTATATACGTAAAGTAAATGTAAAAATGTAGGTAATAATTATAAAAATCATTAATAAAAATAAAATAAAAATAAAATAATTTCGCAAGAATACTGTTCTAAAACAATTAAATGCAAACATCGTCTATGAGGTTACACCGATTGAAATCATGACCTGCCTCATTAAGTATATGTTGAAGAAGGCAATCAAGGAAAACGAACCTTGAAGCTACATACCAGTATTGTACCTATATATAGATATTAATATTTCTATACGTAAACACAAAGCCCGGCAGTGAGTTCTGCTACTGAACGTGCAATATCTCGAAAATTGGGTAGAAAGCAATGTTCCAAGTATCTTAACACAAGGTACCTTCTGCCTAAAATAATTTGTTATAAGGTACGGTTACACTCCCTAGTTGTGTCCGAGATCTAATTACATATAAAGTAGGCGAATTTGTACATATATGACATATTTTTATATATTGATTATCAAAATTTTATAAAACAAGAATTTTATTTCTATGTATATGTCATCTAGTTTCCAAACAATTTCTATTAAAAGTTAAAAGCCCTAGTAATAAATTAGCATTATAAATTTAATAATAAGAAGAAACATTTAATAAATAGCATTCTCTCTTCTCCAGTAATTATAAGTATATGTAAGTTATAAGAAGCGTATAAAAATTTCGACGTTGTGTAATGGAGAACGTATGGGTTTAATAATAGCCCACACCGGGTTCAAATCCTACTACGTTCTACGGTCCTTTTAATAACAAAGCCAGAAGCTTCATAAATACGTCATGACATACATCCATTTTTTACAGCCACTTTATTCAGAAACTATTAGGACTACACTTATTTTCTTATCGTAGTCTTAATTTTATCTTTATATTTTATTTTAAAGTCAATTGGTTCAAAGTTCAAACATGTTTAAAGTGGTAAAATGCATATTCATAATTAAAAAAATATATACTGGACATGAACCTCAAGACTGAATGAAAACTTTAAACGAAAATCGGTTCCAATGAGATTACGAATATTGGGATACAGCAAAGTTAAGTTTACTATATATATAAACACTATGAAATATAAAATTATTTTTGCTAGCGAAAAATGATAGGTATCTGTGTTTGCTACTACGGAACCTTTCGTGGGTGAGTCCTGCTCTTGTACTTGGCCTTTTTTCATTTTTCATTACTTTTAGCTTACAAGACTTTTAGAAAATTAGTAAAAATATCTAATATATTATAGACATTTGTCGACGCACAACAATCGGACAAGTCATCTTACAAGGGTTTTATTCTTTTGAGATACGAAACCTCAGAAATCGCTTCGTAATCGAAACAACGAAACAAAGTTTCAAAAGAACAACATCCAAAATGCAAAGAAAATTACCAGAACAGGTAAAAGGAAAAGTAAATAAATATTAATAACGAGTGGCCGTAACATGTGTTACTGACCGAAGCCGATCACACAAGTTGATTCATTAGCTATCGACTATATCTCTATGTTCTTATATGATAACAGGTTTGATCACTAAGCAACCTTCACAATATATAGTGATAAATTATTGACAATACATTCAGTGGGGGTACTGTCATTTGCTATCTTGAAAAACTGCTTATCGCCCTTGTTAATAACCTTTCTATAACCGTAATAAATAATTTTAAATATTTATTATTTTATTATTAATATATAACTTAATTGCCTTTTGATAAATAAATATATAAAATTAATAAATGCTTAAAATTAATTATCAAGTACTAAAATATTATTTTTATCAACACCACCATTAAACCATCGTCAAGTCTAGATTTCCGGAATGTTGACAATTACTCCTTGCGAAAATGTTACGATAGCAAGAAAAATCATTTTCAAATATATATAACACAAAATGTAACAATAACATTGTTTATAATACAAAAAAAGTTCTGTTCGTGTTTATAAAAGAAAAAAAAAAACAAAGAATAGTTTAAATGACCAAAGCTTACCTGTTTCCATTTTCAGTTTCTATTTCTGGAAGCACATTTTTGGCTGGTGAAGCCTCATTCCCACTTAGAACATCAAAATTTATTGGAGACATCACTGGACGGTTTGATTTAATAAATTTAATAAAAATTAAAAAAACGTGAAAGACCTTAGTCGTCAATAGCACGGCGTGAAATGCCACAAGTTGAACTCTCGGACTGTTTAGTAGACGAGACAGCGAATAATAACAACTCGTTCTTGTCTAAATCACTTCTTTATATAATTTTCGCCTGTTATCACTGTCGGACAGTCATTATGGCCTGATGTGTTTATAATCAATTTACCGAAAACAAATGAACCAACTCAACAGCTTGATTTCAACGATTTCATAATTATGATCGAAATATTTTATTGATGTGCATATGAACATAGAATTAATAAAATAATGACCCTTAATTGGTTCACTATAACGTATATTTACCTATGTAAAAAAATATCTTAATAATTGACTTCTTCAATTTGATTTATGTATTTATAATTTTTATTAGATAAAATCTTAATTTTTTCTAAATTAAAAAAATATATATTTTATATAAAATTTCACAATAATTATCAAAATTGTATAACGTAATAAATTATTCATAATATCTTACAGATGTGAGCATATTATACATAGCTCACATCTATAACATTGTATAATAATAAAAATTCAAAATAATAAAGGCAATGCCTGACTGCAAACATGACGATTGCGGGTTCGGTTCCTAACTCCGTGGAATGTAATAGAAAGAATCACCGTGTAACGTATCATTTTCATCAAAGCGCGGTGTTGATTTCCGCCACACATGAAACAACACGGAATGTTTTAATGGCGGGAAGGGGAGACCGGAGTGTGATGACTTACTTACTTACCCTGCTATGCAAGGATGATAAAGCATAAAGCGAAAATAAATTATGGTGTCAATATGGTTATAACATTGCCATACAACAAATGCCAAAGAAGTAAAAATATATAAAATATTATAATATTTTTGTTTGTTATAAAAACATTTTTTATTTAATGTATACCTAACGACGAGTGTTTAGCACTACTATTAAATAACCAAATATTTATAAGTGTGTCGTCTCAAAATATATTGTTGTATTGTACTCCGCTTGTTACAAAAATGACAATATGAATAACTTATATGATATTTGAATAATGAAACTTATACACGAATATTTATAGGGACTTAGTCTGGCCAGAAATATTGTCACAATTAAAAATAACAATATAGTACTTTTGAATTTGGAATCTTTAATTTTTATACGATTGTAATTTAAAAAAGAATAGGCACATTCTTCAAATGGCCAACGTAAATTATGACTATAGGTAGAGCGGATTACAACGAAGTGATTAATATTACATCATATTAATATATATAGTTTCTGAATGCTTTCAAACATTTAGCTTTCATACATTTTATATATATATATATATATATATATATATATATATATATATACATACATATATATATATATATATATATATATATATATATATATATATATATATATATATATATATATATATATATATATATATATCCGTTTGCCAGGGTCTGCCTTCCGACTAAGCTTACTCCACTTTGCTCGGTTTTTAACATATATATTGTTCCATCTTCAAATGCCGTATTAAATATTAAACATCATCATTTCATCGTGGGGTGGGGCCTTGATTGTAAACGCGATGGTTGTGGGTTCGACTCTCACTCAGGTAGAATGAATTATTTTAATTTTCCTCGCTCTGGTAACAAAATCAAAGCACAGCGTTGAGTTCCGGCATTCAACACGCAATATCTCAAAAGGCGAAAAGCGGGTCACAGAGCCTAACCTGCTATATCCGGGATACAGCGTGAAGATAAAAAAACTATAAAGTTTCGTCGTTTATAAGAAGCTTTATTTAAAAAAATGATGGTATCTAAATAATCCTGAAAAAATATGAAAGCATAGAACTGAATTCATTACAAGTTAGTAATACTTAAGAATTGCAATAGAGATGATGTGGATTTTAATTTTATTTATTGTATTTTTAATATTTTTTAAGGAATTCACTCAAAATCCGCCTTCATATCCTCCAGGTAAATATTACGAAATCATTATAGCGTGTTATTTTATAAAGTAATTATAGCATCGTGTTCCAGTTGGGATATAGTTAACTAAACATGAATTTTGTATAATTTTGAGTTCAAGCAGGAGTTGGAAGTGTAATTTATACATATAATTTAAATCTGGTTAAGACAAAGCACCGCATTGTGATTCGTCATATTACGCAAGTTGATTAAGTCAAAATATCATTTTAATAATGGAAATATTTACTTCACAATAATTGAGCTAGGTAAAAATGATTTGCATTCAATTGATAAATTGCAATTGATAATATTGTTATAGGTCCATTAGCGATACCAATCATCGGCAATTTATTATCAGTTTGGTTGAATTTGAAAAAAATCAAATATCATCACAGTTTATGGCAATATTGGTCTCAAAAATATGGCAACATACTTGGTCTACGATTAGGATTTATTAATGTTGTCATAGTTTTCGGTAAAGATTTCATTAGAGAAGTATCTTACAGAGATGTTTTTAATGGTAGACCAAATGGACTATTTTATTTAATGAGATCGTTTGGAAAGAAACTTGGTAAGTGCTTATATGTTTCATTTTATTTCTAAATAACAATCTTGTATTTAGTATATATTTATTGAATCTTAAATGGAGACGTCCTTCCTTCTCGTTACGTTAATGTAACGAGTCCGGACGATGAATGTGATTTTGCGTCAATTGCCTTTCATTCTGTTTGTTGAATCAAAATATATTTTCATAGGTATTGATTTCCCCTTTATGTAATAATTTAAAATTATTAATAAGTATCGGTAACAAATTGTTACAATACCATTTAGTAAGTATTTTGTTCCTATATTTTTATATCCTTTTAATCTAAACTAATATTATACAGAGGAAATATTAGTGTTTTTGTATATATGTTTGTAATGTTTTAACACAAAAACGGCTCGATTAGAAAGCTGCATTTTCATGGAGGGACTTATGCTATATTACATTTTCAAAAAAATAGGGATCGGAGATCCCTAATAAAAATGCAATAATATAATAACCCAAGGTGTGAAAAGATTGTCATAAAAAGTCTGTCATCGCGTGCGCTGCGGAAACTACACAAACAACAAAAATAAATCTACAGTTTAATGAACGTATCTACAATATTTACATTGATAGCGGACGAAGCCGCAGTCGGGTCACTAGTATAAACCAAGCCATTCACTTATTACTTTACTGATATAAATTAAATAATTAGACCATAACAGTATCCCTTCATTGCATTCAATATGTATTTATGGACTTTAATCATATACTCATTACAATTCATTATATTTGATCAGGCTTAGTATTTGCCGATGGACCAATATGGACCAAAACGAGAAGTATGGTAATAAAATGTCTAAAGAATTTTGGCTTTAGCTCACGATCAATAGAAAATTCCATAAGTACAGAATGTAAAGCTCTCGTAGAATTACGTATGACAGACGTGGGGAAACCGATAGTAGTAAATCATATGTTCGACGTTTCAGTTATTAATATTTTGTGGAAATTAGTTGCAGGAAAAAGGTAACTTATTATTTTATTAATAATATTACAATTTAGCATTATTTGTTTACAAATTATTAATAATATAAAAAAATATTATTAAAAACAATATAATAAACCTATGGCTGTTTACACCTACGAACTACAAGAATTATTCTAAATTAAACTTGACTGTTTTAGATATGACTTAAAAGATAAGCAACTACGAGTGCTTTGTGATCTTATAAAGAGAACCTTTAAATTAGTAGATATGAGTGGTGGTTTTTTGAACTTTTTACCATTTCTGAGGTACATTATGCCAAATATGATTGGATACACCGAACTAGAAGTAATTCATAAAGAAATTTATCTGTTTTTGGACGTAAGTAATTAAAATAATATTTAAACGCTTTACATAAACTTTATAGAAAATATTTTTAACGTTTGGTATTGTTGTATTGTTGATAATGTTAGATATTATCTATATCTATTTATGCACAAATTAAGAAATAATAGTATTAATTAATAATAATATTTGTTCTTAAGTTTGAGGTTATATATGCAATTATTTAATATGACATGAGCTACACAGATATAAGTTTGTAATGTTTTATTCGGATATATAACTATAATTTTTTTATTGTCGGATCTATAAGTAACTTATATTCTGATTACGTTGACTTAAAATGAGCATAATAGTCTTGACAGACAGACAGACAGAAAGACGATCAACAAAGCGATCCTATAAGGGTTCCGTGTTTTCTTTTTGATGTATGCAACCCTTATAACAATTCGCCGCGTAGTAATTAAAACCTTCTCCAAGTCTTCGGAGAGTCCAACCCCTATTTGACGTTCTTATTTGTTTTTTTTTTTTGGATATTGTAGGCCAAATAAATGTTTGTTATATATTTTTAAAGTCATTTCTTAATTAAAAATATCGTTCATCAAACATTTCAATTGTCAATTATAATATGTTTGCTATATATATTTCAAGTGATACAATAAACATTTACGATGGTAGCCCTGGTATAGTAAGTATTTACGTACTTTGTAGTATTTTTTCACAAATCACATTTATAGCCATGCAATTTTATTTATATATTCAATCAGATACAGAAGCTTTGTGTACTGTTCATAAAAAGATAAGAGATACATTTTTCAAATGCATATATTTATTACTAAACAATAATGTTTCAGAATATAATAATGGAACATAAGTCTACAATAGATGCTAAGAACCCAAGAGATGTTATAGATATGCTATTAATAGACCAACAAAAGGAAACTTGTGAGTATACATATTTCGATAAATTATAAAAGAAAGATAATTCTGAGAAATAATAAAAAACGTAATTATTCTAGTATCTTATGAAGAGCTACAAGTAATATGTCTAGATCTTCTAGAAGCGGGTGTTGAAACAGTTAGCAATACAGCAGTATTTATGTTTCTGTACATCATAAGGAACGAGGAGATACAGAGAAAATTGCAAAACGAAATTGATACAAAAATTGGATCTTTACGCGAACCTACTCTAAGTGATCGGTCCAGGTACATAAATTATTACAAGCATACAAGAACATATGTATTAAGTATTTGTACGTGTTACGTATTAAATATTATACACATACAATAGTAAATATCTAGATATTACTTATAATATGTGATATTATAATATGTCATTGTCTATTACTTTTTAGTCTAATAATAAATTTTCAGTGACTTTGAGGTGCGCCACTTAACACGCAATGTTTCGAAAATTGGGCTGAAAGTGTCGAACGTAGTGTCTTAACGTAAAAATGTGTGAAGCTAAAAAAATATCTTTTCTATATATAAAAATCTAATGTACTTAATTTAATTATTTTTTCCCATTGGACAGAATGGTTTACACTGAAGCTGTACTACTTGAAACATTACGTATGTCGAGTGTGGCTGCAGTTGGTATACCCCATATGGCACTGGAAGATACAAAGCTTGGAAAATATATTGTACCTAAGGTAAAACCTATAGAAAGAAATTGTTTAAATCTTCTAGGTATAGTCATACTTTGTAGAAATACAAATCGTAGCAAAAATAAAATATTATTCATTAAAACTATTAATTTATGATTTATTAGAAAATCGATGTTGGTTCACGAAGGATTGTAATAACAAAGACAATAACTAATTTATAACAATATGCAAATAAGTAAATAAATCAAAGATCTTTTTTATAGAAAGACTAATTAAAACGTAGAGATTTGTTTCACAGGGAACTTTCGTTTTGTTAGCTATCCATGATTTACACAATGGAGAACACTGGAAAGAACCTACTAATTTTAGACCTGAACGATTTCTTACCAAGGAGGGAAATCTGATACAAGATGAATGGCTCATGCCTTTTGGATGCGGTAATAACTTTTTAATTTTGATACGTTTACACTACAATAGTACCATTCTGCGATGTTATATTCTATTAATACTATAAAGTGATGTCTTTGTATTACAATAAATGGAAAGAGGGTGTCTAGCCGAACTCAGAGGGTGTCTAGCCAATTATCTGTCCGATATTTGGTTTCCGGCATACGGGTACGCGACCCCGGGACCTCGAGCCACCACTTTCATAACCCGATCCAATCCATGTAAGTGGTGTCCCCCCCCTATATTCCAAGTCTGCCTCTTATTCCCTTTCCTTTCTTGGTTTCTCCCAGTAATGGGTTTGGAGGTCAGATGGCAATCGCTCCACTAAAAACCACTTCGCCACTCATATGGACCGATTTGACAAAAGCTGGGTATGGCTAGGGCGTCGCCGTTAAACGACGCGCAGGCACATCGCCCTACACCTGCGATAAGTGGGCAAGGGCTACCGTGTCAAGTACGGGCACGGCTAACGACGTCAGTACCCAGACGGAAACTCCGCTTTGCAACATGGAATATTGGCTCTCTAACCTGGCTTATAACGAATAAGAACGGGTCTCACTCAACTCAAATTGATTATTTGCTGACTAGACGGTGTCATACAGGCAGGGTGACCAACTGTAAGGTCATTCCCGGCGAAAGCCTGACGGCCCAACATCGCCTCCTTGTCATGGACTATAATGTTACCCCGAAAAAGAAAGTAGCCGAGAAACGCAAGCCTAGACTTAAGTGGTGGTTGTTGAATGGGCCGATGCAGACCGACTTCTTGGCGGAGGTGGAGAGTCAGAATCTACTGACTAACACCGAGACCGCTCAGACTGCATGGGATCGAGCTCATTCAGCAATCATTGCGGCGGGCAAGCGAGTTCTTGGTGTTACTAAGGGTGGGCGTGTCATCGACAGGGAGACATGGTGGTGGAATGACCAGGTGCAGAGGGTGATTTGGGAAAAGAAGGCTGCGTTTAAAGAATGGCAGCATTCCAACTCTCCTGAAGATAGACTGGAGTACATAGCAGCGAAACGGGCCAGCAAAAGAGCTGTAGCCAGAGCCCGCAGAGAAAGTTTGTCGCCATTGTACGATAAACTTGAAACTGTGGAGGGGCAGAAGCTCATATACAAACTGGCTCGTGCTCGAGATAAAGCGACGCAGGACATTACAAAATGTCTTTGCGTCAGAGATTCTCGGGGCACGTTGCTTTGTAGTCATGCCTCTGTGAAGGAGAGATGGAGAAGCTACTTTAAGGAGCTGCTGAACACTCAGCAGTCTTGTAGTCTTCCTCCTGAATTATCTCCTAACCTCGGACTTGTTGCTCCAATAACCCGTGACGAAACTCGTAATTGTCTTCGACGCATGAAGAACGGAAAAGCGGTAGGACCTGACGACATCTCTCATCATCGACTCTCTTGGTGTGCTTATACTTACTGACCTGTTTAACCGTATCTTGAATACTGGAAAGATGCCACATCAGTGGCGGCAGAGCTTTATTATCCCTATTTACAAAGGAAGGGGCACTGTTCAAGATTGCGGTAGTTATAGGGGCATTAAGATTATGAGCCACACCATGAAGCTCTTCGAGCGCATGATCGGCCTCAGGCTCCGCCAAGAATGTACTGTCTCTGAGTCTCAGTATGGGTTTCAACCAGGATCAGACACTATGGACGCCATTTTTGCCCTCAGAACTTTGATGGAGGCTTACAGGGAAAAAAGGAGAGCTCTGCATGTGGCCTTTTTGGACTTGCAGAAGGCCTTTGACTGTGTGCCACGTCAGTGTATTTGGTGGGCATTGCGATCCAAGGGGATCCCTGAAGCCTATATTGAGGTTATCACCGCTTCAGTGGTTAGGACCGCTGTTGGCGACACCAAGCCCTTCCCGATTACTGTAGGGGTTCACCAGGGCTCAGCTCTTAGTCCGTTCTTATTCAATGTAGTGCTGGATACTGTCTCGGCTCACATCCAATGCCAGCCCCCGTGGCTGATGATGTATGCCGATGACATAGTACTCATCGACGAGAACCGACTGATGCTGGAGCGTAAAGTGAACGCCTGGAAGGGTGCGCTTGAGAACGGTGGTCTCAAACTAAATGTGTCGAAGACCGAGTACATGGCTTGCGGGAACCCGGACTCGAGCACCATCCATATCGGGCCTGAGCCAGCCGTTAAGTCGGAGAAGTTCAGGTACCTTGGAGCCGTTATGCATGAGTCCGGAGGCATCGACCACGACACCCATGCCCGTATAAACGCTGCCTGGGCCAAATGGCGGGAGGTCACTGGTGTAGTCTGTGATAGCAGAATACCGCACAAGCTCAAGGGACTGATATACAAGAGCATTATCCGACCGGTTCTTTTATACGGCAGCGAATGTTGGCCAACATTATCTCGGCACACTCAGGAGCTTCACGTCACGGAGATGAAGATGCTGAGATGGATGTGTGGCGTTACGCGGTCCGACCGCATACGCAACACATTCATTCGAGGTAGTCTTGGGGTCCGTGACGTAGCGGATAAGCTCCAAGAGCGTCGCCTGAGATGATATGGCCATGTTATGCGCCGATCTGAGAACTATGTCGGAAGGAAGTGCCTTGACATGTCTGTCCCTGGAGTTAGACCACCCGGACGCCCAAGGAAGCGATGGCTGGATGTCGTGACACAAGACATGAGAGCCAATAGATTGTCCACTGAGGATGTTAAAGACCGTGCAAAGTGGAGTAGGCTTAGTCGGAAGGCAGACCCTGGCAAAAGCCGGGACTAATGCCAGGAAGAAGAAGAAGGAAAGGAAGCTGATATAGCTATCAACGAAATATTGTCTCACTACTCGTTAAGTTTACTGACATTTTACAAAGAAAACTAAAGCCTCGGATTCCTATGATGGCCGCTTTAATATCAAACAAAGGCTACCTGTTTTCTTAAACATAACCTTGTAAATTCCCTTTCATGCCTTATGTGCATGTTCATATTATGCTAACAATTTATTTTAGAATATGATCTTACATAATGAAATACAATATCTAAAATATAGGTAGGTAAATATAGTCGTACAAAAGAAGCCACCGAATATTATTTATAGTAAAACCTGCCCTCCTGTTTTTATAACAGGTTTTTAAAGTATTTTTTATCAATGTTTTTGTAAAACCAACCAAATTTTCTACTGGCTATATTCATTAAAATAATCCGGTTGTGGTGCTCTAGTGCTATCTATTTTTTTGACACATTATATACCTATTAATCTTCGCCTCGAATAATTGCACTTATACAGATTTAAATAGTATTATTAACTTAGCTGCGGTATAAGAATAAAAAAATAACGAGTTAAGTACAAGGTCACATTTTATATCCATACTAGCTTTTACTTGCTTTCCTCACAAGCAAAGCCAAGCCTCACTGCCCAACATCGTCTTCTTGTCATGGATTATGTCGTTACCCCGATAAAGAAATTAGCCGAGACGCGTAAGTCTAAGATCAAGTGGTGGTTGCTGAATGGACCGATGCAGACCGACTTTCTGGCAGAGGTGAACAGTCAAAATTTAACAACTAACACCGAAACTGCTCAGGATGCTTGGGATCGAGCTCAGTCAGCAATTATTACGGCTGGTAAACATGTTCTTGGCGTTTCTAAGGGAGGACGTATTATGGACAGGGAGACATGGTGGTGGAATGACAAGGTACAGGAGGTGATTCATGATAAGAAGACTGCATTTAAGGAGTGGCAGCGTTCCAACTCTCCTGAAGACAGACTGGAGTACATAGCAGCGAAACGTGCCAGCAAAAGAGCTGTAGCCAGAGCCCGCAGTGAAAGTTTATTACCTCTATATGATAAACTTGAAACTGTGGAGGGGCAGAAGCTCATCTACAAATTGGCACGTGCTCGGGATAAAGCGACGCAAGATATCACAAAATGTCTTTGCGTCAGAGATTCCCAGGGCAAGCTGCTTTGTAGTCATGCTTCTGTGAAGGAGAGGTGGAGAAGTTACTTCTTGGAGCTGCTGAATACTCAGCACCCGGGTAGTATTCCGTCTGAACCACCTCCTAACCTGGGACTTATTGCTCCAATAACCCTTGATGAAACTCGGAATTGTCTCCGACGCATGAAGAACGGTAAGGCGGTGGGACCTGACGATATTCCGATCGAAGCGTGGAAATCGTTAGGCTCTCGTGGTGTGCTCATGCTTACTGATCTTTTTAACCGCATTTTGAACACTGGGACGATGCCACATCAATGGCGGCACAGTTTTATTACCCCTATTTACAAAGGAAGGGGCAGTGTTCAAGATTGCGGTAGTTATAGGGGCATTAAGATTATGAGTCACACCATGAAGCTCTTCGAGCGCGTGATTGCCCTCAGGCTCCGCCGAGAGTGTACTGTCTCTGAGTGTCAATATGGATTTCAGCCAGGATCAGGCACTACGGACGCCATTTTTGCCCTCAGAATTTTGATGGAGGCACACAGGGAAAGAGGAGAGCTCTGCATGTGGCATTCTTAGACCTGCAGAAGGCCTTTGACTGTGTGCCACGTCAGTGTATCTGGTGGGCACTGCGATCCAAAGGGATCCCTGAATCCTATGTTGCTATTATCAGAGACATGTACAACGACTCTGTTTCTACAGTTAGGACCGCTGTTGGCGATACCAAACCCTTCCCAATTACAGTAGGGGTTCACCAAGGCTCAGCTCTTAGTCCACTTTTGTTTAATGTAGTGCTAGATACTGTCACGGCTCACATCCAGGACCAGCCTCCATGGCTGATGATGTATGCCGATGACATAGTACTCATTGACGATAACCGACTGATGCTGGAGCGTAAAGTGAATACCTGGAAGGGTGCGCTTGAGAACGGTGGTCTTAAACTGAATGTGTCAAAGACCGAGTACATGGCTTGCGGGAACCCAGACTCGAGCACCATCCACATCGGGCCTGAGCCAGCCGTTAAGTCGGAGAAGTTCAGGTACCTTGGATCCATTATGCACGAGTCCGGAGGCATCGACCACGATGTCCGCGCCCGGGTTAGCGCTGCTTGGGCCAAATGGCGGGAGGTCACTGGTGTGGTCTGCGATCGCAGAATACCGCCCAAACTCAAGGGGCTGATATACAAGAGCATGATCCGACCAGTTCTTCTATACGGCAGCGAATGTTGGCCAGCATTATCTCGGCACACTCAGGAGCTTCACGTAACGGAGATGAAGATGCTGAGGTGGATGTGTGGCGTTACTCGGGCTGACCGAATACGCAACACATTCATTCGAGGTAGTCTTGGGGTCCGTGACGTAGCGGATAAGCTCCAAGAGCGTCGTCTGAGATGGTATGGCCACGTTTTGCGCCGGCCTAAGAACTACGTCGGAAGAAAATGCCTTGATATGTCTGTCCCTGGAGTAAGACCCCCCGGACGCCCAAGGAAGCGATGGCTGGACGTCGTGACGCACGACATGAGAGCCAATGGACTAACCACTGAGGATGCTCAAGACCGTGCAAAGTGGAGTAGACTAAGTAGGAAAGCAGACCCTGGCAATAGGCCGGGATAATGCTAAGTGGAAGAAGAAGACTAGCTTTTACTTGCTTTATCAAATGAAAATATCTACAACTTGTGTACGACACACCTCGCATTGTTAGTGCCCGAGGTAACTCTGACTGCAAATACCTACAGTGAATTACACAGAAAGGATTAACTTGATGTAGCTAAGCCAATAGTCTTCCTCTTTAAATGGATTCAACACAAAAAACTACATAAGTTGTTCAAAACCCCATCAAAAAATCTTTTAAGTGTGCTAAATATAATCCTTAAACGATATGCACAATATTGAAAGCATTATATATGTATAAAGGCTATTTATAAATAGAAATACATAAATTATTATCTTTATTATTTAAATGAATATTCAACTTAATAATTTGTATTTGCTTATTACGACTACTTGATGTAAAATAGAGTTCTTTTATCATATGTCAGGTAAAAGGAGATGCATTGGCGAAGGACTAGCGCGATCGGAGCTGTTCATGTTTCTAACACACATCTTGCAGAAGTTTAATCTGAAGCTGCCTGAGGGTGACCCGATGCCATCTGTCGATCCAATCGACGGGATAACGCTTTCTGCAAAAGATTTCAGAATTATATTTGAACCTAGATTAGGAGCATAAACATATATGATCGATATAATGTTTGCTTGTTTTATATTTTATTTTATTGTTATACTTAACATTACAATTACAATTAATATAAATAATGATTTTTGCTCTTTTTTCTTTACTAGAATACTTGCTGTCAAATAAAATCCTTACATAATGTAGTAGTGTTTTTGTAGAATACGAGTTTTTATAATATATGTCAAGATAATGAAACTCAAAAAACAAAGTAAAGGTTATCATGTAAAATACGCACATTCATTTGTTATTAAGTACAAACTTCAATGCCTTTCTCGATACGTAATAATTGTAAATGAATAATAATATTAATAATAAAATTATAATTGTGACAATTTATAGAAATATTTATTATAAGGGTTTGATTTCGGCTCCAAGTAATATTTTTATTTAACTACTTGCCGCCCGTAAATGTGCTTGTAGTTGTTAGCCAATAGAAGCCCAGTGTTTAGACCATTTTCACGCCGTATTTTACCCAAATTCGAGATAGTACTCGTTAAGTGGTTATTCAACGCCAGTGCCACGCTTTGTTTTACCAATTGATGAAATTATAACCATTCAAATATTGAATTGATTAGAGAATCCTTATTTGATCACTTTGTTGTCCACCTGTCGGCGGTATGTCTGTCTACCCGTCCGTCAAGAGAATTTTTGTCATGATTGCCTGGTCTACGCAATCAAAAGATAAGAATGCTTCGTGTATACCGCAATTTGTATGAAAATCGCCGCGAAATCAAAACCTATAAAGTAGATACTTCCCGTTAAGCTACAATTTTAGAACTTGGCAAGGGATTAGATCTTATAGTAGATTAGAGCACATAGAGAAAAATATTTTGTGATAGAAAAAATAATTACAATTTTATATGTGTATTTGGTTTCATACAAAATTAGTGTACACGACCGAAATTTACGATTATCAACTTTTTAAAGTTCAACTTCGTTGACCTAGACTTGAGAAGTGAGAATTTACAGTGTTAAATAAGATGAATGTATCTGAAACTTTGTAATTTATATAGTATTCTTTATTGCAATCAAAATATGTTGAATTACAAACATAACAAAATATAGTTCCAAACAGTGGACTTATCTCTAGAAGAGATTTCTTCCAGCCAACCTGTGAAAGTGGGTGAAAGCAGTAAGTAGCGAGATGACGCATAAAATGCAATATAAATATAAAAATTTACATAATTACATAAAAATAAAAAACTTAAAAAAAATCCTATACATAAAGCATAAAAGTTATACATACATACCAGTAATAATGTTAAATAAACATATACTTATACAAATACATATAAATACATACATACGCTATAAAATATATAAAATTTCAACACAAAAAAATTAAACACTTAAAAATATAATATAAATAAAACATAGTAAAGTTAAATAATTTTCAGATACTATTAAGTTCGTTGATTAGATGTTTTTTCAATTGCGACTTAAAAGACAAGATTGATTGGCTTTCTTGAATAGCCTTAGGGAGTTTATTCCAAAGGAGTGGAGCCTGTACGGAAAAGGAATTTTGAAGGAATTTGGTATTGCTCTTTGGAATGTCTAGCATTGGCAAAACACAAGACCTCCTCGAGCGTGTAGGAGAGGGAAGGATTTTAAATCGGGAACGTAGATAAGGAGGGAAGTTTTGGTAGTTGACTATTTTAAAGAGAAAAGAAAGGATATGCATATCACGGCGAAAACGAATAGGGAGCCAATTAAGCTGAGCTCGAAAATGGGATACGTGGTCATACTTGCGAAGACCGTAAACAAAGCGTATAGCGAGATTTTGAAGACGATCTAATTTGTTAATTTGCTCCTCAGTCACATCCAAATAGCAGACATCGGCATAGTCAAGAATTGGTAGGAGAAGACATTGCGCTAGCATTATTTTTGTTTTATGAGGAAGGAAGTATTGGAGACGCTTAAGAGAACGATAAGAGAAATGCATACGTTTATTAAGTTCACTAATGTGGGGTGTCCAAGACAAATTGCAGTCAAAAATTAGACCCAAATTCTTCACTTTATCATAATGTGGAATTGGAATTCCAGAATACATAATCGCAGGTACTGAATTCCAATCGATTTTACTTGCAAGTCGGCTACTACCGATTATTATTGCTTGCGAATTTTTTCGCGCTTACTGACAGTCCAAAAGATTTAGCCCAACATTGGATAGCAGCTAGATTATTATTTAAAATATTTATGGTGTCGGACAATTCGTTTATATATCCATGTTGGTATAGCTGCAAATCATCTGCATACAGATGGTAAGGAGAAGAAATGACTTTGGAAATATTGTTTATAAAAATAGAAAACAGCAGAGGAGAAAGAATGCCGGCTTGTGGAACGCCAGCAGTGAGATCTAGCCAAAATGACGTATGATCATTAACTTTCACACACTGTTGGCGTCCGAAGAGATAAGAGTGAAACCAGTTTATAACAGTTGAAGAAATGTTTACTGTACGAAGAGAAGCAAGAAGTATGTCGAAATCAACAGAGTTAAACGCATTGCTGAAATCCAGTAGTACCATTGCGGTGGGCTTGGTGTTATCCATGGCACACCGAATATCCTCCGTAATATTCAGCAGTGCACTAACTGTGCTGTGGGCGATAGTCAGAGACTAAGCCGGGATTTGAGGTTTTAGGCAACGGAACGACATGAGCATTCTTCCACTGTGAAGGAAAGACATTGCGTGACAGTGAGAAATTTATAATATGGGTAAGCACTGGTGCAATATTGTCCAACACGGGAAGAATCATCTCAAGGCTGAGATTGTCACTTCCGATGGCTTTAGTGGAGATGGAGTGAACGTACTTTTTGACTTCATCTTCTGTTACAGAGTTAAATGAAAATGGAACAGAGTCAGGAAGGTCAATGCAAGACAAATATGTAAGAGTTTGATTTTTTTTTGGGTATTTATGCTTATAGTTGGTTTACTAAAAGAGGAATTTAAAACTTTAAGATCTAATGAAATCTGATGGCGATCAGTGGTTTTACTTATACCGAGCGACTCTAAGAACCTCCAAACTTGGTCGTATGAGAGATTCTGAATAGTATTGTGAATATAGCGGCGTTTAGCATCCCTACACATTCTGTTGCAAATGTTACGCAGTCTTTTGTATTCAGTGAGATTTACATCACAAGGATGTCTTTTGTTTTTAGATTTGGCCCGATCGCGCTTAGCCATGCATCTTTTGATAATTGGGGTCAACCAGAGCGCGGGTGCGTGCTTCATACGAACTGGTCTTACTGGCGCATGAGTATTGTAGATCTTAATCAGCTCAATAGTAAGAGATTCTACCATATCGTCAATATTAGTTAATGACATTATGGGTGACCAGTCGATGTTCTCCAAATCCTCCCTGAAGCGTTCCATATCAATATGCTTAAAATTGCGCTGAAGTAAAACTTTGCCTCTAACATGAAAAGAGAAAGGAGCCGTCATTTGGCCGTGAGAGATCACAAGATTAGGGTTAGAAACTGAGATCTATGAGACTCTCTCTCGACTCTCTCTCTCTCTCTAGACTCTATGAGACTAATATCAATGAGGGAAGGCCTGCAGTTGGAAAAATAGTATGTGGGAGAAGACATGGGTAAAATGTGTAAATTGAGAGACTCATTGAGTGCTTTTAATTGTTTACTTCTCGTGTCGTTTTTTAATAAACATGTATTTAGATCGCCCCTGCAAATTATATGTTCATACTGGTGTAAAAAGTTATCTAGAATATCCTCCAGAGCACCAAAATAATTTACTTTATCATTGGGGGCGTATAAGATTTTTTTTATGATGAAGATGTATTTCCAAGAAAAGATATTCAAGGAATCCTACAGGCTAATTAGGGGAGCAAGAGATTACACTGGCAGGAATGTTGTTGCGAAGGTATATACCAACACCACCTCCGTCGCGCTCAGTGCGATCATTCCGGAACAGTTGAAAACCTGGAAGGGAATAGCAAGCTGATGAAAGAGATGGATTAAGCCAGGTTTCAGATATTAGAATACAATCGACTGTGCCGGAGCCAAAGGATGTGAGAAGATCAGTATAATGAGCAGGTATACTCTGCGCGTTGATATGCACCAAGGAAAGAGAGCCAAAAGGATTGTTAAATGTATTCGATAACTTTTCTGCAAGGTTATCTGTATCTGAAAAAGACGAGTGATTACTATCAACACTGTCATAATTACTAGATGAGCATGAGAAGAACTCATCATCTATGTTCATATTTTAGTTTTTTTTTTATATTTTAATATTTTAGTATTTATTTTTTATTAATCTATCACAGAAACTAACCATAAAAATTTATATGTGTAGTTCATTTCTTACTTAATTTTTATAAATTGAACATTTCGTTGTTTTACAATCATGACATTGGTATTTTATAATTTAACGCACATAGCAGTGTAGGCAGAAGGAACCTAGTATGAAGAACCTCCGCTCCCCACTTTCCGTCTTTCGAGATATTTTTGGGCAAAACTCACATCGTGTTTTGGCTTGTTAAGATAAAATTAAAATAATCAATTAGTGGTAATGGAATCCACAACGGTAAGACGGCATCTCATTATTTCTTTAACTGAATTATTATGATTCTTCATGTGATCCATATCTTTAATTTTTATACGGTAATAGAAAATAGTTTTTGTCTGTAACTTTGTACCATATCTTTAATTTTTATACGGTAATAGAAAATAGTTTTTGTCTGTAATGTCTGTAACTTTTGATTGATTAAAGGCAGTCTTCAACATTTTGCAGCGAATATCAACATATTAAGTACATTTTGTAACCAAGAAAGATGTATAATATCAAATCTAATGTGTAAGATGTATATGTATAATATTAAATCTTAATCCTTTTCAAATCTATTCAAGAAAGCCAATCAAGTGCATCTTTGATTAAAAAGATATTTAATTAAAGAATGAAAAATATCAGTAATGTAACAATGTTTTATTCATTTTATATTAATGTGAACATGTTTATGTAATATGTATGAATTTAAGTATTTTAAAGCTTTCATGTAATTTTATATACTTTTTTGTAATTTGAGCTTACTTTATTTGCACATTGTAGCCTTCTGGCTATTTGCTGCTTTTACCCACTTTCACAGATTCGCTAGAAGAAACGTCTTATCAAGATAAATCCACCATTACTATCTGTATTTTTTTTAACTTCATGCTTTATCCCGCACATAGCAGGGAAATATCATATACACAGTATATACGGTGTATGATATAATGTATAATATTATTCTATACACATTATATATCTACGCAGTGTATATAAATTATTGTTTGGTGCTATTATGACTTACACATAATAATAGCCACAGTGACGTCTGATTAAACGACTGATAAAAGTGCGGTTAAGTCTTATAGAATGCTAAACAGTACATCTATTAGTATCTTAGAAATTATATATTATGACATAAATATAAATAAAATATCAATCAAGTTATACTAATTAATAAAATACTACTTATATAAATGTACAAACTTAAATTTGCGGTCGTATGCACTTATTTTGTATGAAATGATTTACAGTATAAGTTTGTAATGGTTTTTTTTTCTCGGTAATATGTAAAATAATCCATTTTGTATTTATAATAATCCATTTTGTATTTCCGGATGTACTATAAATTTTAACATATGCTAGAAACTCGGATAGAATTTGGCTATGTAGCCAAATTTCATAACTAGGTCAACGGGAAGTACCCTGTAGATTTTAATTCGCGGCGATTTTCATACAAAATGCAAAATAATTAATCATAAACGATCATATCTTTTGATTACGTTGACATAGGAGTTTTATTTTTCTGTGCTTCAAGAGGCCATCGAAGTGGATATTTGGTATTAATTTCAGCTCGATTCCTCTTCGTGATTTCGAGAAAATGGCCTTGACGTCTGTCATGACAGACAGACGGACGACAAACTGATCTGAAGTAAATGATTTTTTTGAAGTACAAAATCCAAAAAAATACATTATATTAAAAATATCATTTAATATAATATTTCTTTTTTTTGCATTTCAAAATATTCAGAAAAGGCAGACATTTACAACAGTCAAAGAGTACCACTAATGAACTATGCTTACAAAATGAAAATAATATTTTAAAATAAGAAAGGAATTAATGACAACGTAATATTATATTTATGTACATAGATAACACTATACATAAGAAATGCTTTAGAGTAGATACAGCTGTAACAGAAACCTTAGCCCTGATAATGAAGATAACCAGTAAAAGTCGCCCTTCACTAAAAATCGATCAGCCACACGCATGCGTCACAAATTCTTAGATAACATACACCTTTACTGTCAAGTGAAGCCGGTTGAGGACTGTTTAGATACTCTTAAACAAATACATAAATGCGTAGCTATAAATATTATACCTTCCTAAGGCACTAAATATTAAATTCTTTGTATATATAAAGATAAATTCACTTATTAGGTACTGAAAATATACCTACTTAACTTTTAAGTGATTTTAAAGAATTTCTACATAATTAAGTATAGTGTAAAATTATAAATGTCAGAAGTGGTAATAACGAAGAGTATAAAATTTATATAAATTGATTCTCTGTATTTCGTCCGTCATATAATTTCTAAAATTAATATTGTGATAGCATCATATAATCAATTGTTTGTTGAGTGAAGTAAAGTGAATTTTAATTATAATAATGGATAGAAAAAATCTAAAGTGAATCATTGAAAAGTATGAATGAAACTCTAGGACGCGGGTACGCCCGCATTGAAGCTATACGAGCAGCACGAGGCGAAGCCCTAACCATGCCAGAACCCGGTGCCCCGCCTTCGGATAGATACAACTCTGTCTATTTCACACTTTTTGTCGCTGGGGCGGCCTTTTTACTACCGTTCAATAGGTATATATGTTGATGTACTTTGTAATATATGTATAAGTATTATATCTGTTACGTTCTGTATCAAATAACTGATCAAATGTATAGTAAACAGACATAGCAAAGCAATATATAAGAGATTACGTATTAAATGATACGTATTAATGAAGGCGTATAATAGGATCTTACGACAATTTTATATGTTGTTATTTTAAAATATGTTTATATTTTTTAATTGATATATTTAATTTATTATTATGGAAACTACGTTTGTTTTTTAAATTAAATATGTACCTTATATTATTTTATCATTTAAGCAATTACCACTTTCGTAAGCGATAGACTATCAGTGAACAAGGTGTTTTAATTCATTATTAATCATAAGATATTTATGGGCTTACTGTACCGTCCTACTGATGACCTATTAGTGTCATTATTATTACCTTGGGCAAAACATAATATGTATGTAGAGTATTCTGACAGTTTACAGAAAATATTTGTGTTGTGTCCGTATTAAAAGGTTAAATTTATGATAATTTATTTATTTTCTTTATCAAATAGTGACGTAAATAAATATTAAACTTTGCTTTGCTTTTAGTATGGCTATCAATTTTCCTATAAGTTATTTTGTCGCGGTAAAGAGGAATGTACAACCTCCAACAATTAATAACAACTTAGTTCTTTACTAATTAAATAATAAAAAATCCATATTACGCGTTTGTATTTTCTAAAACAATTATAAATAAAATAAAATAAATAAAGAAAAGCTGGATAAATTTCAAAATTTTTAGGTTTAGTGGTTTAATTGTGTAGATATATGTAGATAAATAATGAAAAATATGGTCAGAGCAATTACCTACTATATTTGAAAAATTTTGCTTTGCTATTTTATATTTCTCAATAATAATAATATGATTTAGTGATTACTTTAAGCGTGAGATTAACTTAAACGTTGTTACGCATTTAGGTATTTTTCTTATTTTGATTAACAAATATAATGTGTTGAATTTCGCTAAGCAGCATGTATGTATTAGATAGATTAGTAAAAAATAAAATAAGATATCACAATATTACCTCTGCTTCAGTTAGACACTTAAAATACGTTAAAATTAATTTTAAAAGGTAATTCATTTATATATATATATATATATAATTCGTTGAGTTTTAAAAACATTAATCGTGTATCTATATGGACTTAAATAGCGAAATAATAACAATTCACTATCCGAGTGGGAGTGGAACGCACCACCATCGCGTTGACAGTCATATGTGATCCCACTGTGCCATCACTACCACTAAGGACATCATACCTTATTAATAATATTTTTAAAACATGTATAAAGTTTGTGTATATGAAGCATGATATTGTATTAGATGATTTTTTTTGTTATCATATGACATAAAAAATTCATTTGTACATAAAAATTTATTTGAACAAATTCAGATATAACTAAATCTTTGAGCTAAATCACTTCCTTTCTAAAGATGCAAAATAAATTATACAATTGCAGTTTTATTATGGCCGTGGACTACTTCCAACATCATTATCCAAAATCTACCATCATGTTCGACATGTCGACTGTGTACATCGTGTCGGCTTGCATCGCCGTCATTACGAACAACCTAATGCTTGATCTCTTCACTTACAATACCAGAATCACTTTCGGTTAGTAAATTTTTTTATGAATATTATAATAATATTTATTATGATGTGTTTAATCAAATTAACATTTTTATAATATTTTATGTAATTATGTTTTTCTTCTACAAACAATTACTTCAGTGAAACAATTTTTTAAATATAAATAATTTAAAAAATTTCATTTCATTTATCAAAGACCTGTAAAAGTGTAGTACAAGAAATTATTATTTGTATTTTCTAATACATATGGTCAACTATTTGTTATAGGAATACTACTCTCTCTGGCGACTATGCTCTTCGTAGCAGTGTGTAATATAGGCTGGGATGGATTCTCTTTAAGCGTGTCTTATACAATAAATTTAGTTGCCATTGGAGTTGTAGCGTTTGGGTGTACTGTTCAACAGGCTTCGTATTACGGCTTTACTGGATGTCTTCCACCTAGATACACTCAAGCTGTAATGGCTGGGGAAAGTAAGTACCACAAGCCCAAATTTATAATTACGAGAATAAAATATGACAGATGAAAATAAATCTCCCTGAGTGGGGGTCGAACTGGGCTGTAAACGCCGATTGTCGGTTCGATCCCCACTCAGGGAGATTTATTTTCATCTGTCATATTTTATTCTCGCGCCTGGTAATAAGACAAAGCGTGGAGCTTGAATCTCAAAATGCGAAAAGCGAGGAACAGTGTCTTAACATTAGGTACCCTCTGCGTACCCCGCTACATGTGGGACACAGCGTGAAGCAAAAAATATTATTAAACTTAATTAATGTTTATTTTATCTTAATGTATCTTTAATATGATATGAGGACCGTCATGGCGCAGAGGCATGACGTCTGCCTGTAAACGCGACGGTTTGTGGGTTCGATTCCCACTCGGGGAGAATGAATTATTTTCATTTTCTTCGCTCTGCTAACAAGGCAAAAAGCTCGACGCTGAGTTCCGCCACCCAAACACGCAATGCCTCGAAAGGCGGAAAGCGGGGAACGGAGTATCTTAATACTAGGTTCCTACGAATCCCTCTGTCTACCTTGCCATGTGCGGGATACAGCGTGAAGCTAATTTAATTTAATTTAATTAGTCTTTAATATTTTATCAAGTGTTAAGTACCGAGTATCAAGTCAATTTAGTTGTTTATAACTTCATAATTTCACCGTCGCTTCGGTGATATATATATATATATATATATATATATATATATATATATATATATATATATATATATATATATATATATATATATATATATACATATTAAAATAAAGGGTTACTTTGAATTTTAACAATTTAAATAACATTATACCTAATAATGTTTGAACTCATAACGGTAAACTAATAAATTATTTTGTTCACGTAACAAAAAAATATTATAATTAGTTATAAAAGTTGTCTTGCGTTAATATTGCTTTTTAAATTTTGACAGGCGCTGCTGGTTTCTGGGTTTCCATAGATCGAATAGTCACAAAATATGGATTTAGTCAACCAAAACGCAGCACATTCATGTTTTTCGTGTTTTCGATACTTATACTGTTAGGCCACTCTATGTTACACCATGTGATGATGAAGCATGCACTTGTACAATATTACTTGCGACTGACAAACGAGTCACGACATCGCCGGCGTATTCAGCTCCACCTCAATCCTACCGAAGATGCTACACTGGTAATTTTATTTAAATTATTATTACTTTACCAAGGCCATCATAGCACCGTGGGACAGTGCTTTACTGTTAACGCTTGACGTTTGTAGGTAATATACCCACTAAGGCGAATGAGTAAATTAAAATTATTTTCTTATGCCTCTCTTGCCGCTACGTAATACTCATTATTTCGAAAATTGAATGGAACGTGGGGGACGGGAACAGTATTTCTCCCTAGGCTCCCTTCTCTCGATCGCGGGAAGCGTGTGAAAAAGCTAGGAGCTACATTTTTTAAAAAAATAATTTATTAGTTACTCAAATTATATATAAATAGTCTATAATGCATCCTATTAAATTAATCTATATCTAATATTTGTTTACTTCTAATAATTCTACACTGTAAAATGTTTTTAGATGGAAAGCGAGGCTGGCGAAGCTAGTTATGGTGTATTGAAGCTTCAAAGCCCAGCAGCTTCTACCGGAGCTGGTACGTATATATTTTTTAATAAAATTCCATACTTTTACACATAACTTAGCTTTCTTAGTAAAGTCTTAAAACATGGAGCTAAAACCAATATATTTTTTATTATTTTAAGGAGAAGCGGAGAACACATTTAGTTTCGCAAATCCCGTATACTCGCCGACAGCGCCTGCACCTGTGCCACTTGTGTCACCGCCGAGTGCGTCAGAACAGTCTACTTCCCCCTTAACAACGCTAAGGACCCCAAGGCCATCTTATAAAGTTGAAGATGTTGTCTTTGAATCTCCCGAAAGACCCACATCATGGAGGAATTTTAAACGTAATAGATTAAAATATTAAAGACATTGGATTGTTACACTTGTATTATGCATAATTTCATATATATATTTGTGGAACAAAAAAATGTATGATGGTAAAGTTGATAGATAAGTATCGCCTTATGTATGGGGAGTCCTGAGTCCTGAGAGTATTATATTTTCTATTTCTATTTCTACCACGGGTAAACATACACAGTAGCGCTAAAAGTATAATGCACTCATTAAATTATTACCACCAAATGCACCAAAGATCCTAGGTGACATCCAGAAAAAAACATAGTGCAGATCCAGTTTATAATAATGGTAAGAAACCCATTATTTTTCCTTGCACTGCAACACCTTCCATCCAAAACCTATACATCCATCATTATCTGAGAACGCCAAGTCTTATATCGATTCTGACAAAGGCTCTTATATAGTATATGTGTCTAAGACTTCTATGCGGCTTCAATAAGAGCAATTCAATGGTTAGATTCTTCACAAAAATAACATTACAAACATTACTAGTCATGGAGTTAAAGATATTGGTCGTAATAAGATAAGCATCCAATTTTCATCAATTACTGCAGCGAATTATTTTTTGTCCAACGATATTCTTAGTCTTTGTAAGTATGTTGCAGTTATACCTACTTTGAATATTACAAGAATGGGTATTATCCAGTGGATTTTTCATTGGATGGAGTCACTGGAATTTCCCTATGGTTGTGGGTATGTGATGAGAGCTTGGCGTTTGAACAGAAGTTGTGCCAGTGTGGTTGTGACTCAGTCGGTTGTAGTTACATTCCGAGGAAAAGTGCTGCCTAAAAGGGTATTTTCCTATCATTCTTCACTTTTTGTAGAACCCTACAAATATCCCACCATCCAGTGCTTTGATTCTTGTCACTTCGGCCACATTAAAACATAGTGTAGACCAAAGCCAAGATGTTACAGGTGTTTCCAGTGACATACCTAAAATGTCTATATTGTGGAATGAAGCATTTTGCCCATGATAAAGACTGTGCTGAGTTTGCGATACAACCATCCATTAAAATTACAATGTCATAAGAATACATCTGTTATGTGGAGGCATCCTCTTGCTTTTCTTTTGTCTAACGGTCTAATGCAGACATCACTAAAGAAATGTTTTCCCCACTCTTCTTTTCCTACTCCCAATTGCAACAAGACACTGTAAGGGGTGACCTCCTACAACTCAAACGCAGCATAGCAGTTGTCGAATCACCCCCTCCCCGCGCGCTTTTAGGAAAAGGATACGAAAGACAAGCTCATCTTTACATTCATCATCTCTCATCTTCTCCTTTCCAGATTGAAATCTGTAGTGTAATCTCTGCGCTTCCTAACCATGTGCTGATCCTGGGTAATATTAACACCCATGATGGGTTTTAATATCACCCATGTGGGGGTGTTATTACTGTGATGGATTTTCTCCTTCGTTGGTTGACATGGTTGAGAATGTGGATTTATGCATTCTCAATGATGACTCACCGACTTGAAGGGTTAATCCAAACTTTCTTCTCGGAATTTTTCTTATCCATCCTAAATCCACCTAATAAAATCTAAAGAAAGCCAACTGGATCGAGTGCATAGACTATGTGGATCCTCCTGAGTCTGGTAATATTGAGATTTTTTTATTTCGATGAGAATATAGGCCATCGGCTCAGCGAGCTGTGTCCTGCCCACAGCCACTTAAGTTTTGCTACTCTAAGGGCTATGTACGCGCAATTACAATTCAAAATCTGTGGATGACATCACTTGTCGGTTAAATACTTTCTACACAATCTAAACAAGTGGCTTTTTGAACATAGCTTGGCATTATCAGTAGCTAAATTTGAGACGGTAATATTTAAGAAAAAGAGAAAGAGTTTGAAATAATAATGCCATTCAGTTGGCGAAAAATGTTAAGTTTCTAGGCATGGTTCTTAACAAAAACTGAATGGAACTACTCGTACTATATTTACGAGTAAAAAAGTGTGACTGTGTCACAGTTCCACTTTACAGTTAAAGTGTCATAATTCGTAATCAGTGTGACTATGGATTATTTTTTAAGACCCCTTTATTAAAGTAGCTACTGCAAAACTCAATAAAACTAAATTCAAAAACCTAAAAATTATATAAGTTGCAATGAAATATTCTCCTAACGCATAGCAGGTGGAATGAATAGATCTTAATCTTCCTATTCATCGACAATTCCTATCTAATCGATTTTTCTGCTAAATGTTACATCTGTCGTCTCATCCCTTGTGGTCTAACCTAATCTAATCTAAGTTAGCTGACCTTCTCCCACGTGACACTGCAAGCGTGCCACGTGCCTCTACCAACCTACCTAATTACCTGTCCCGCTACCCGTCTAACCCACTATTTCGTACATCGTACATTTCGTATTCTCTTGAACAAGATTCCTCTGTCACGTCATTTAAAAGGTTTGCATGTTACTTTGCCATGAAGTCGAGGTCATTCAAAGAATCCAATCAGAGTTAACTGTCCCCTGCGCCAAATTAGCTATCAGGTGTCGTATTTGAGATGAGGTTGCCTCGTAAAAAATTAGTCCACCTGGCGATGTACGCCGATGACACCGCCCTATACACTACTTCTCGCTATTCTCGCCTGTTGACTGAAAGACTCTAGACTGCGACCGACGCCCTCGGCGATTGGTACCGTTTATGGAGGATCGAAGTTAATCCGGATAAGAGTGAAGCGATCCTGTTTCCTCGTGTCAAACACGAAACGGCCTCCACCGTCTACATGTTAAGCCGACCTATTCCCTGGAAACCACAGAGTACACAATACAAACCGCAAAATATCTAGGAGTAATCCTAGATTCCAGACTCTCTTTTAGCTCACACGTCAAGAGAGCCAGAAACAAAGCTCTCTTTATTCTCAGTAGGCTTTATCCTCTTATCTGCAAGCAGAGTAAATTGTTACTTAGACATAAGCTAACACTATACAAAACTTGTGTAAGACCTGTCCTTACTTATGCTAGTGTCGTGTTCGCACACACTAAGTTGAATGCCCTTCAAATTGTTCAGAATAAATTCTTGCGAATCGCGTCAGGTTGCCGCTGGTTCGTTCGCAATGTTGACCTTCATAGAGACTTCGAACTGGAATCGATTCAAGAGTACTGCAAAGGCCTATCCAGGCGCTACTTCGAGCGCGCAGCTACTCACGCGAACCCCCTTATCGTACAGGCGTGTGACTACACCCCGTACGCTAAAACTAAGCTCAGACGCCCGCATAGCGTTCTATTAGACCCAGATGATCCCATTACAGTTGCTAATGCTCCATATGTAGGTAGGAAGCACAAAACACATACACGACACTCACACCGCCGTCGACGGATACGACGACGAAGTCCAGCATATTTGACGGCCCGACCGCGCGTTGGCGTGGCTGGGCCCAGCGGTTAGGGACTACTAGGTCCCTGCAGATTAGTCTAAGTTTCTCCAGCTGCGTCTTCAGGTCGCGGCTGGATTGCTAAGAATAGGGAACATCCCCCAGCCCTCTCGTCAGCCGCAAGCCGAGGCTCGAGTCCCGCAAGTGACGCCCTTGCCGCCGACGTTTCCTCTCAAGCAGATACGATAGTGCTTGCTACTTCTCAGGGACAGAGTACCCTCTTCCCTCCCCAACCGGTGTCGCTGTCAAGGCCAATAGGGATAACAGCATTAAACTCACAAAAAAAAACAAAAAAAAAAAACCTAACTCGGCCCAGAATTTGTTGATTTGGTTTTTCATGTACTCATTTAGATAAGTCCTGGAATAAATTCTGAGACTTGTCAAAGTTTCAGAAAGGTAAGTACTATGCGTCTGTTGCCTGTAACCTAATATCCCAAGGTAATCTTGATTTTTCTTTGGAGGATTATAACAACAATAAAATGCAAATGATTAAAAGTAACTATTAAAATAAAAATTCAAACGTCTTTCATCGAATCAATACTCAATATTGGCTAATCTCTGTTGATCCACAATAATCACTATAAATCATTTAGATGTGTCATAATTTCTGTACAGGTGGTGTATTGGCTCGTTGGGCGGTAGCTCGCGCGATCTACCCTTACATGGTGTCGATAGGATTGGTGTATTTTACCACACTCAGCTTGTACCCTGGAATTGCATCTGAAGTACCATCATGTAGATTAGGGTCGTGGATGCCTATTATACTGATGTCAGCTTTCAACCTTTTCGATTTCATTGGAAAAGTAAGTAATTATTTTATTCATAACAATAATAAGTACGTATAAATCAAAATGAGCGAAAAATTTCATTATGCATTAATTTTTTTCGTTATATCGATATTTTAATCGTATGTACATAGTGGTCTTACCCGCGTAAATTTCAATATAAAATATTTATACAACATAAAATTCAATATCAACATAAAAATGTCTATTATCAAGCTGGAAAAAAAACAATAGTGGAAAACGAACGTCATTGTATCTTCATATAACACTTACAATAAGTTCTATTACATAAATTTACAAAATAGTAAATGATGATGTAACGATTTCTGATTTTATTGCAATAGAGTAACGTAGATACAGTTCACTCTCATACTAAATCTACCGATCGATCGAGCAACTTAACCAAGTTTTCACCTTCACCAAACGATAGTATTTTATTAATTTTATGTATTGTACGTAAGTACTTTCTTCCAGTAAAAGTCTCATAAAATAAGATAAGCTCCGACAAACGACAAGATAAATCGACGGAAAAAAAATTAATAATATTTTTGTGTTTTAGTACCATTGTTAATAATTATAGGCTTATGAATAATACAGTTGTTTAGAAATCACAAACAGATACAATTTTATTCATATGTGTAGATAATGTCCATAACGATTATTGACTGTTTCGATATATACATAAGATATTGATAATGTAGCTTTGAGTATTGATACTTAAGATTGATTTTGTAATTTATATAATTTTACATAAATATAACGACAGCTTTTATTTGTTACTCTTATCATGATTTTAAAACTGAAACAATTAATAATAGGTTTAATTTACTTGGGCATAAATTGTCTATATAAATAAATTGCATATATATATATATATATATATATATATATATATATATATATATATATATATATATATATATATATATATATATATATATATATATATATATATATATATATATATAAAAAATATACATACATATCATACCAAACTCTAATACATAAACATAGTACTTTATACTTATATCATCTTAATGTGAATCACGATTTAAACGGTAGTGCAATTATATATTCGATTTGGATAAAAATTCATACTATTATAATATATAATCACTTGTTATTTGTATCTCTGTTTTAATTTATTTAAGCTTCACGCTGAGTCCCGTACATATGAGGGTAGGCAATATCCGCCTTTCGAGATGTTGCGTGTTAAGAGCGAAAGAAATAAAAATAACTCAATCTATCCGACTGGGCCCACGACCGTCGCGCTTACATAATGATTAGAAATAATGTTGATGAGTATATTTTATGTAATAGTTGCTGCAGCAGCAAAAGCAAACTACTTTATGTTAATCATCGAACTTTATTTGACTAATACGTCAACTTTTTAAATTAAAATATAGGTCGAGAATTTTTTTAAAATACAAAAAAATGCCTTATTGTAAAATAGAGATAGTATGTATCTTTATGACACGACGACGAAAAGGTATTGTGCTATTTGTTAGTAAACTTAAAATACATTTATTTGTAAAAATAGACCCTTCTTATCATTTCTAATTACTTTCGCTCTAGGTACTTATGTACAAATTATCTACCAAAGATACATTTCTTCAACATGTGCGAGCTCCGTTTTGCAATGTGACCTCGTCATGGCCCTTCTTCCTGTATTATCTCTAAGTACTAATAACAATTATTTTACCAATAGATATGTATATACCAATGTTGTCAGTGCAAGTATTAATTATTTGAGAAAGCGTCAGCGTTCATATCTCGTTGGGGGGAATGATTTTATTTAATCATTTCCCGCGTTTGATTAGACAAATTGCAATGTGCAGTTTTCTCACTAATTGGTGCATTTCTCGAAATGATTGACAAGAATGTATTAATGTACAATATATATATTTTAACATTTGATAGATAGCTGCAGCTTGGCCGTACGAATGGAGTCGCAGTCAACTATTAATGGCTAGCGGACTCCGTTTGCTCTTAGTACCGTTGCTGCTTTTATGCGCAGCACCGAGACATTCACCACACATAGTTGGCGATGTAAGTTATGTAGTAATTAGATATAGAACATTAAACATCGTTAATGGAAAAGATAATTAAATTTAATCAAAAAAAATAATTATGCTTTGTTTTTGAATTCCGCAAAAACCTTCAAATGAAAAAAGGGAACCCTTATAGAATAGTTTTTTTGTCTGTCCGTATGACCGTCAAGGTCGTTTACTATCGAGTAGATTTCTTTTGGCCAATTTAAATCAGTCTCGACTGCTAATTCTTCTATTTTGATAAAAAATGATTTGTTCGTGTGTATCGATTTGAAAATATTTCAATGGTGCCATTATTTAATACTACTCTTCAGAAAATTCTGAACTATTGTGCTTGATCTTCTTTTTAGTTTTTATAGTTTCCGGATTTTTCTGTTATTCATGAATATCAAAATTAAATTTATAATTACAGGTGTATCCCATAATGTTTTCCGTCGTTTTGGGCTTTTCAAATGGACTATTTGGCTCCGTACCGATGATTATGGCCCCATCAAGGGTAGGAAGGGAACACCGTGAAATCGCTGGTAATGTATAAAATTAACTAAGCCATAAAAAAGTAGTAAAGTAAAAGTAGTCCTCAAAATTTGTATTTATTTAATAACTTAGATTATAAAAAATATCAAATTTAATGAAATCGCGAAATAATCCTTTTTGAAACCTAATAATAGATTGTATGAAATATTGAAGAATCTCTTATTAAATTCAAAACTTTAATAGAAAACAAGTGTATTATTTATACATGCAACAGACGATTTAGTAGAAGTAGAGAAAGGAATAAATGCATTAAGATCAATAAAAAATTATGTAACATATTGTAATCTTAAAAAGTATTTTCTAATTAACAAGAACTGTCTGGAGCAAATATGTTTGTCTTGTTTCTATTTTGGTAATTTCAATTATACTCTTCAGGAAACATGATGACGCTGTCCTACAACGGAGGCTTGCTCTCAGGATCTCTAGTATCCTATCTATTACTAGGCATGCTCGGCCCCCCTGCTGAAACTTGCCGAATCTACCCCACGCCTGTGCTACCAACAATACCCCCTATTCATCCGAACACGGGCAACGCCACTTTTATTTCAACCGCTGTACATTAAAAAGATACTGCTTTTACTAACATAACGTAGTAGATTTGTTAGTAATATTTCGAAAATTCTGACTAAACAAATTAATGGTATTTTACTTTTATTAATAAAACAAAACAAATGTTTATACTTTAAAAAAATATATATTTATATATTTCTTTAGAGTACCAATTTAATATTTATGTATAAGTATAACAAAGCTTCATTTACGTACTCCATATACTCGTATAAAATTGTAAGCTTTATATGAATATTTACAACAAATATTTTATAGTAGTGCACAAATGATAAAATATATTTATTCAATATAATGGAAACTCGATTATCCCGCCCTAATTTCTACGAATGCGAATGATGTTTACATACTATCAATCCGGTATATATAGGTAAAGGTAGATGAGTGAGGTTTAATTGATAGATAATATTAAAAAAAACCGAAGCGAACTTTGCACGTGTATTTATTTACACATGTATTTTTATTAAAAACTAAAATATGTACAAAATGTTTATTGATATAATATAATACTTTTCCGATATTCCTTTATCCATATGCTAAGGATAACGATATTTAGTTCAAATAATCGAGTTTCTACTGTATTTTCCATTTATTAACATTCGTAGATCTCTCCATATGCTATTAAATTATTAATGTTATTATTCTTTATTTATTTTTGCATAATATTTTTTAATAATTGATTTATTTAATATTAATATATATATTTTAAATAATTTTAATATTTTATTTTATTTTATCACAATAAGTAACTTACGCAAAAGGTTGTAAATATCGTTAAAAGTAGATGCAAGTATGACTGACACTGAATATTAAATTCGATTACTTACTAAAAATTATATTTTTCGTTTAGGTACTTAACATAATAATCACTATACTCATAGATTTTGATGTAGCAATGTACGCGTACCTACTGTGCTTAATATGAATAGTCAAAAGTAAAATATATTAAGTCAAGTAAGTAAGAACATCAAGTTTCGTGATTTCTATTAAAATGTTAGCATTTGTTAAATCATTTATGAATCTCTTTAAAGTGTTATGTCCAGGGTCGTCGATAGTAACTGGAATCTATTGGAAGAGGTATAAATATAAAGCAATTATCGGTAAAATTGCAAGTCTTATGAAAGAAAAAAAGGCAAAGCCAAGTCAATGGCAAAGTAATATTTAATAAATAAAACTACAACTTTAGTATTTTTAATTACTCGAAAAACTTAAGATTTCATGTTACATATTAATACACAAAAAAAAATTAAAAACAACATGCGAAAGTAGTTGATAGAAAATCAACGAATATATTCAAGACTTACTTTTGACCATTTTCAAAGACTTCGGCCCTGGTCTATAAGAGTAGTATTTTTAGCCCACTATTTTTTAATATGGTATGTACCGATTTTAATATTATTTATTAATTCTAACATTTTTTAGGTATTACTAGAGAAATTATACCTATAGATTAATTTTTAAATAAAAAGTTAAATATTTGATATATATTGAATGTTTTATAAATTTTTAATTGTATATAATGTACATATTGATGTAAATACATACGTACGTAACTAAACATATCTTTTTTAATTTAAAAGTTCCTATTTTAATTATTTCCTTTCAAATACCTACATATATTTGTTTATTAACAATGATGTATAAAGGCTTATTGTAACAATTATATTTTATATAATCTATTTTTAACTGGTTTTAAAAGAGTGTTATTCCACAAGACGTAAGATACTTTTTTATAATAAAATGTATAAAAATTTTAACGTACCACTAAGCTATATGTTCTTATCGACCTACGTCGAAGGTGCTTCTTACTTACAACTACGACTTCCAAGAGGCACCGGAGTTCGGGTGCTGCTACGTTAAAAAAGTTTTTATACGTTTTTTTAAAGTATTTGTAATATAAAATATTTGATTTAACCACCTATCTTTATAAAATTTAATACTAGTATTATAATACCTGTTCAATAGTTCTTCTTATAATAGATATGTTGTAACCAAACCTTAAATTCATACTAGTGTGATTATTTCTATTTTAGTGTTATAGTTAACGACGTAGCTTATATTCAAGCAAAAAATTAAATAATAATATTGTAAAAAGATTTTTTGTTCCTCCTTACGTTTTATCCTATTAGTCTTTAGTCTGAAGGTGATTTTTTTGTTCTACTTAATTGCTAATAGGCAAATTAACATTGTTTAAGATTACTAAAAACGAACCAAAGTCCTAATGTTACTTTTTTATAATAGGGACTCACTCTGACAATATAAAATGTAGTAACGCCGATATTAAGTAATTGATACATAGTATGGGCCGTGTAATAAATAGCAAGTGATGAAATCTATATATTTATATATATATATATATATATATATATATATATATATATATATATATATATATATATATATATATATATATATATATATATATATATATATATTATGTATGTAATGCATCATGCTATGTGAAAGAAACGGAAGTACTTGATAGCAAACGAAACGATAGCAAACGCCCTTGTAAGCAACATTGCAGCGGCATGGTAATCAAAAATCAATTCAGAAATAACTTGTTAAATAACGCAACGTGCGTTGGAAGAAAAAGAAAACGTGATTCAGGATATTCTTTTATTGTCGACAAATTAGTAATGCCCTTTACAAAATTCATTTCATTAAAAATATTGGAAATGTGAATATTATGCAGGAAGAGGTCCTCGTTACCACACGAGAAATGTGTATAATGTAACAATTAAAATGTTATATTATTGGAAATATTATAATCAAATAATTAAAAATGTTATTATTTTAAAACACACCAATTAGTAACACTAAAATTATTATCAAACGATTATATAAATATATGAAAGATAAACAGGCTTTTTGACCCAGAGGAGATTAGAGCAATGAGATTTTGTAAGTAATGGACATCACCCACATGGCGGCAAAACTTGACTTGACTGTTTTTCGCGTAAGTGTATTTTTAGTACTTTCCAGATCCGCTGTAATACCCAGGTATTAAGTTCACGCCAGAACTGCGTCTTAAAGAGACTATAGTATTTTATTTATGTGTTATCTTAATATTATTATTTGTATAAATAAAATGAGACATAATATTGATTTTTCTACAATATACGATCAAAATTTACAATACCAAATATCCAGGTCCGTTGTCCCTCAAAGTACAAAAAAGACTTTGTTTTTGCCGCAATTTATATGTAAATCGGCGCGCAATCGAAATCTATAGGATTTCTATTGACCTACAATTTTGAAATTTGGCATGGATCTAGTAGAAATAACGAAAAATATCAGAAAAAAAAACCAATACAAACTTCCAAACAAACAAAATGACTGTATGAATGTACGTGTACGATAGTAAGTTTAAGCTTGTCAACTTATTAATTAGGTATTAATCATGAAATCTGTACAAAACCCTCTTTGCGCGAGTACCAGTCGCACTTGACGAATAATTTTCTATTATATAATAAAATTTATTCCAATATCAGATATCGCGTTCACACAAGCAACAATGTGATATGGTACAAATATAACTTATGTGTATTGTTATACACAGTACACACACAAACTTTGTTCTCATGGAATGCACTATGTGTGACGCACTCAAATTTCTTTTCGGCCAAATATCACCGGTATAAAGGAAATCAAAAACGTGTCTATTGAAACTTTTCAAATTTCTAAAGTAAATTATGAAATTATACAAAACTAATCTTAACGCATTTGACTGACTGCCTTAAGTCATTATATTACATATAGCTAACTTTTATTTAAAATATCGTTTAATTAAAAACTCTCACTACCCTAATCCCTCATATGATATACCCCCTAAATTATATACACTTTTGGATTTGGTAAATCTAATAGGTATTCTTTACTGTAATGTTTTGTTAAATATATTTTTTGGACTTAAGAACTTAAATTTTTAAACACTTTTGCTTCTAAGAAAAGTGTAAGTATTAAATAGACATCCCATCCCATCAACTTCCAGCAAGTTAAGTTACATAACGGATGGCACACTTAACAAAGAAGTAAGAAGCTTTTATTAAGAAATGTTAATTATATTTCTTAGAATGAATTAATAAATTTAGAGATAGTTATTCGTTCGTTCGTTCGTTGAAACTTGAAATTGCTCGTAGCATGTCTACATAACCAATATTTAACTTCTGAGTGAACACATTTCCAGCTCTACAAGTCCACACAATCGCAACTTCTGACACTCTCATGTCATTTAAATTTTACACATTATGTGAATTACTTACACATATAAACATTATAAATACTCTTCTTCAAATACATGATTATATGTACATATATGTATAAATAGGACAGAAAACAGATAGAGCTCAATTAACTTAATCACATCAACGAGAATGTTGTCATAAATAAGAAACTTTCATCACTGTTTACGTAAATAATATACTCCCATTTACTTAATAGTTACTACTTACCTGCTACTTCTCGTGCATTGTCCAATAAAAATAAGTAAGAGCTGTGCAGAGTGGGCTAGATCGACAAGATAAACGTGATATAATAGAGCCTTTATATAATATCGTCTTTCACGATAAATGGACTACTCAACACATAAAGATAGCTTAAGTTACAAATTTCCAAACATTAGTTCCTGAAATTAACGTATTCATTGAAACAAACTCATCAACTATGTAATATATATTAAAAGAATAAAACTACATGAAAAATAAGTCACTGTGTCGATTTTAATGGCATAAATCAGACCAATTACTTTATTTAATTAAGATATTATAATTTTATGTCGTATGCACGTTTAGATAATTGAAAATCTATATAATTATTCATAAGAAGAAATAAACAATTAGTACTACCAAGTACTATTCACACTATTTTATATAAAATGTAATTAAACATATATTCTATTCTATACTATAACAAAACAATAAAATTATAAAAAAAAAATTAACAACCTATATATAAATTTAAAAAACCGACTTTAAAATTTTACCACGCTATATGTACTGAAAAATAGAAAATACTATTTTAATTACTTTAGAACTAAGATAAGGAAAAATAAATTAATTAAATTACTGATACGTTCATTTACTTATTTACTATTTAACATCCGTTATTCCTGGAGTCAGTGCCAATTTGGGTATTTTTTAAATTATGTTTTATGTCTTTGGTGCGATATACTTAGTAGTTATCTTTATTTTTATTGTAGCTAGCACGAACTCTAAGAATTTTCTTTAGTGTAAAGATATAAAAATATTTATTTTTTATTTCTACTTTTTAGTTCGTTATACTCATTCGACTATTCAAACGAGCTCTCTCGTCTCTACGTAACTCAACGTAGTTAGTAATATTTTAGTATCTAATCTATATGTTGTATAATCATGGTACATTGATATCTGGGGGGTTACTGGTGACCATTTCTTACATATAACACAGAGCTCTGTGTGGTGGTTTTAGTTTGTAGTCATAGTCGGTGTGACAGGTAAATAAACGAGCTTGGATAGGCTCCTCTCACACAATGAGTTAACAATTCCAACGTCCTCCGCGTTCCTATAATGCAACATGGTTGATCTGGTACCCATGCAGTTGGTCCACGGAGTGCCAAGTAATTTTTTTTTCTTTTATGGTTTTCGTTAACCACGCTAGTTAACCATGTTTCGCCAATAAATTACATCTAAGTGTGAACATACCCACCACTTCCTGGCCACCAGCGCGCAGTATCATCTTACTAGCAAAATTTATATATATATATATATATATATATATATATATATATATATATATATATATATATATATATATATATTGCATAATATAATTAATATAATAGTTAAGACGTAAATGATAAGCCATTGAGGGACGACTGTTGACCTCAGCTCACACGTGTTCCATTGAAAGATGAGTGGGTGAAATAGATTCTGAATAAACATACTTACTACAATACCTACCCAAGGAAGAAATAGAGTACAAGTGAATGGACGAATTATAGATACCAATAACTATTATAATTGCTTCTTGATAGTATTATCATTAAAACATACCTACGTGACTTTTCATGTATTCTGTTAAAAATACATTTAGTAAATATTATAATTTGCAAATTTTTTTATCTTAACGCTTTATCTCACAAAACGAAGTTAGATATAGGAACCTAGTGTCCAGATGCTCCTTTTACCACTATCATTCCGAAAATTTAATTGAATAGGGAATTACAACGCCAAGCGTATGATTCTCGTTTGTCTTGCCAGATCGAGAACATTAAAAAGTAGCCATCGCCAACCCACTGCACTATGATGACCTTAAATAAACTTAAATAAAATTATATAATAAAATAATAATGTATTACTAGTTTGCGTATAATTACACATAAACATTTTAATTATCTGTAAAGAAAATTGTAAGTATATTAAAGCAGAGTGTATTATTATTACGTATACTTCGCAGATGACCCCATAGATAAAAGCGACACTTTCAATTCACGTGCAAAGTTATTGAGGAAAGTTTATACATACTTCATAAATATAAATATATATTTAGATAGAAATCATTTTTACTTCATTTGTTTATTCAGGTACAAGGCTCCATTTTATTTATCTACATCCATATTTATGATTAAAAAACATCAGTGAAGGAGATTAATTACAAACTGTTCCTAGTAAAGGAGCTAAAGAACATTAGGTACGCCAAACGTTACGGTCACGGGACGCCCGTGTCTCTTTTATTTTATATTGACATTACTTGTTATATAGTTCTTATTATTATTACTCAAATCTGTTCTTTGTATTCCAATACGTATATATATTTTTTAATTAATGGTAAAGTAATATAGTAAAGTAATATAGTAATATAGTATAAGTAGTATATAAAATGCAGACTTCCCTAAAAAATATATGGGGCCACAGTACTGGCCCAACCAAAATGATACTCGTATAAACGAAATTATGATAGTAGATCTGATGTCAATACAACATTTAATAAATACATATATTAAGTATCATTTACAAAGCTCTTTTACTTTACATTTTATTGATATCTAAAAATTCCCCGATTTCTTCACTGTCTGACTGATGATCATCAAAACTCATAAGGTACTACCTACAGTCTTATAAAGCTGAGATTTGGTATGTTACATACTATTAATACCCAAAAGATAGAAAAATTACCCGTTAAACTAGAGGATGAAAGGATTTGTATGTGATATCCGCCAATTTGACGCTAGAGATCTGAAAATACATATAAATATTTTTAAGAAATCCCTTTAAATTTGTTCAGCTTTTTGAATTATTAAATATATTTGATGACATTAGTTATTTACAATAAATTCATCTCTTCTCATTTCATTTCATTCCCAGAAGATAGTCGTGATAATCTATTTCTTCTTGACTAACAATCACTTCTTGGTGTTACTTTCGTACTTCCCCTAACGGTACTTATTCCAAATCTGGTCCATTCTTGTCCCTCCACACATCAATTTCAACATTCTCATTCTGCTAAAAGCAATCTTACAATCTTACAAAAGAAATGAAATCCCATCAAAAACATTTTAAATGTTGCCAAAACAATGTCGCTCGCACTGTCAAAAAGTTATCAGATCTCATGTAGCGCCAAGTATCTAACTGTTCGCACCCTGACTCTATATACAAGCCCTTAATTTTACAAGCTTAGTCAAAATTTGGCATGGCTTGGCTGTTTAGATACTATTGAATTAACTTTGACACAGCGAGCTATTGTCTTGGTTACATTTTACACAAAAATGTTTTGATAAGATTATAATTTACACAAATGTCTCGAGTTAATGTTAATGTTAGTAAAAATCATTAATGTAATTTGCGATGTTTCTGTGATTGCCCGTAAAGCATTTATAAAATTTAAAAAATAACTGTTTAAAACAAAAAACAATATAAGTAACTAAGAATGGCGGTCCGTTTGCAATAGCAATTTTTTTAATACATATGATAAATTAGACCTTAACTGTGGAGCTGTATTTCAAATTTATCTTGTTACATTGTCACAAAAGTGTCATTGGTAAAAAAAATATTTCCTGAACGCAGAAAATATGACTATCATCATATTTTCTGTGTTTTAAGTGTGTTCATGTTTCATGTTAAATAAACAATATTTTTATTAAACATTTAATTAACTGCATTTGTTATTGCATCTTAGGCTGGTTTTGTTATTCTCTTTATCAACTACTTCAGGGACTAAATCGTACAGGATAA
This sequence comes from Dione juno, assembly GCA_037127375.1. Lineage (NCBI taxonomy): Eukaryota > Metazoa > Arthropoda > Insecta > Lepidoptera > Nymphalidae > Dione > Dione juno. The sequence goes on from JAXRJS010000052.1 coordinate 3,440,891, forward strand.
CATTCAGTAGGACCTGATTTTACACAAATGTAACTTATTTTATTTGCTTATTGGATATACTCAGCTTTGGACTAAGCATGGCGTGGGTAAAATATTTTCATAATGAAAATACAAACGCACCTCGAGTGTCAATTCTATGATTAAAAGCAATATAAAAGATATTTATACTTCATTTATATTTAATATATATATATATATATATATATATATATATATATATATATATATATATATATATATATATATATATATTAAATTTTAGTATGCAACAAAAAACTATTTATAACTACAGTAGGTTAAAACTGCGAGTAGTAGGCTAAAAAAACCTCACAAGCGCCGTTCTTAAGTTATATCAAATTTAAAAAGTACTAAATACAAATGAGATATGTATAAATACAAAACATATAAAGAAAAAAAAATCCAGACAATAAAATAAAATTTAAACAATGAATACTAATAAATTTTGTATTTATTGTTTAAATTTTTTATTATTATTTTAAAAAACAACTATAGGTACACTTGTTTTATCACTCCTTTGGCTGTGCTATATCGCACTTTCCCATTACCATATGTCATAAGCATTAGTTCAAATCTTATACAGGTAATAATTGTATATTTTTTTCTTAATGATTCTTTTTATCTATATGTTTAGATAAGTACAGCACTGCCATTGTTTGAAACGTGGTAATTTTCACTGGTTGACATGTTGTTTCTTTAATTAAGTACATTGAACACACCGAGGAATGTGCGAAGACAAAACAAAAATAGTAACTTGCCGATAACTTATTTGTATATATTATTGCTTTCATTGTATGTGATTTTCTCATAGCTTTTACTTGTATATACTATATTAGTACATAACGAATAATATCTAAAAAATACTATCATTAAATAACTCTAAAAATACTTGTAAATATTTTGAAAATATACTTAAAATTAATAAGGATTTAATTTGTTGTTAATTTATTGAAACACAATTTCGTAAATAATCATTTAATTTTCTTAAACATTATTTCGTTCAAAAAGAACCTGGAAATTCCCCTCTGTAGGTACAACACATACTGCAATAATTCAGCTTAATTACATATTAGGTAAATATTTTTAGCATAACAGTAAAATAATTTAGTAAATACAACTACTATTCAATCAATATTATATACAGTAATAATAGCAACGATTGGACTGAGTCACTCAAAACGACGCCACTAGCTTCTACTCTCAACTTCTACAAGTCGATTCCAAAGTATTGATCTGTTGCGTCGTCTCTACCTCTTGCGCCGTCGCGTACGTGGTCTGTGAGAGGATTGCGAGCTCCATTCTAAGCTGAGATCACTTGAAGAAGGCGGCGTCTCTGGGAATTGAGCATCCGACGTCCAACGACACGAGGCGCACACCGGTTTAGGAGTTGCCGTCATCTTTTCGGTCCCGCTTCCACCTCCGTACGATTCTAAAATGTGCTTATATGCACATTCCGAAGGCTCAGGACTGCGCCCTCTTGCTGCAGACAGCCGCATGCGAACGCACGCGTTGCAATAACCGCAAATATCACCACGAAGCGCACTTTTCATTATATCGACTGGTTCAGTTTGACGCACTTAATAAACTAGTGTGTGTCATCCACCTACAGTATATTTATGCTCGTCCCGACGCCGACGACAGGCGTAGCGCACGCGCCCGCCGATAACCCCTGTTCGGCGCCAGTGTTAGCGACCGCTTAGCTACGGCCTTAGAAAAAATTGTCTGTTTCTTTCTGGCACCTACTTACCTAATATATTTTTTTATCTTCAATAAACGGCAATACTTTCTGTTGTCATAAAACTATTTAAGTGCAATAGGTTATGCCTAATAGATATTTTTATTGACAATAATAAACACTTAGCGTTGCCATAAATTATATTCGTTTGACATTTTTATCTTAAGAAATGTTAAATAGAGTGAATTTATAAAGAAAAATAACAAGTTAATTAATAAATGCAATACTTTTTAATGTATGATGTTCTGTGACGCTGATTATAATTTGCAACAGATGTGGCATGAAACTATTAATATCTACGGAGTAAGGCCTTTTGCTGTGAACAAGTTTAGTTTCGTTTGGCTAGCTATCGAGATGTCAGTTACTGTATTTTATTCTCGATAACGTCAATATTGTTCTAGATCGTTACCAGTAATCACCAGCTTGACAACCTCATTAACTATATGGTGCAGATATAGTCAGAATATGTATTGTACATACTTGCGTAAACATTTAATATTATCATATTTCCCACGTTGATATTGAGTTACAAATTATGTATATAAGAATCGATTTCTGTAGAAACTTTATTATAAATTACATTACATGGCTGACTTTAATCAACTGTTTTATAAAATACACGAAGATTAAGATATGTATTAAGGTGGATATTAAAAAGAAAAATAAAGAAGATTAAAAAATTATATAAGTACATAACATAAAACAAATATTTTTGGTAGACACAAAATAAGTCAACTAGAAATATTTGGTGTAATATATATAATATATTTAAAACATAATATTGTTACTGGCATCACTTTTTTATGTATAAGCAAGCTCATAGGTTCCGCAGGACAAGACACGCACAATCTAAGCATCAAAGAACATAGGACTCCCTTCTATTAAAAATCTATTCTATTATAAAATAGATAAATTATAGTTAAAAATTATGGAGGTTACAAAACTTTATATATGTCAGTCAAAATAATGGTAAATTTTACTTTCTTAAATGTCATAATCTTGAAAAACCAACCACTCTACTACGACTGTGTGCTACTCTAGGTCGTATGTAGTTTCTTAATAAAATTTGTGTAAAGGGATGGAGATATTATTGGAACCAGGTTCAGTATGCTGGAAACATAGTTTACCATACAATATATTTCATTTTTAACTAAAGATTTTATTATAAAGAATTTATTCCTTAGAAAATTTTCTTTAGAATCATAGGAGCTTTAAGAATACGAAAATTGAAATATATTATTTATTAAATCTGTCAAAAGGTCAATTCAGTAGGCTATAATTTATTTTGAAGATCTAAATATCTTATGGGCAACCCTAGCAACCCATCTTATCTTATCTATAAATAGAATTTTGATTATATTAAAAGGCTTTCGAATTTTTTAAGGTAAAATATGTTTTACCTTACCTAAAGCCAACTAGTACCTGAGGTTGGTTTATGCGGCAGAATTATAAATTTACAACATAAAAATTTTCGTGACACGCTCGCGGCTTCTCTCGCTTCAATTAACTAGATCGCGTTCGTTTTAAAATTTTATACCTACGCCACATTGCAATTCTTCGATTTTCTCGTCGTCTCTTCGTCATCTCTTCGGTTTTGAATAACTCTTGTCTATTATCTATTATTAAAAATCACGATCAATGTACATATATGTTTCTTGCATGTATAAATTAAAACGTAGACGTATATGTAATTAACATTTAGTCTAAGCAGATTATGTTCTAGCTTTTCTATCATAACGTAAAATATACAATATCCACTTGCCACACTTGAAATTTATAATCCAAATTCTTTAAATTCTTTAGCGTTCTTTATTCTAGTCCTGACAAATAAAGGTACCTACTACTACTATCTTCAATTTTTAACATCGCCAATGTTTAAAATAATATCAATATCAATATCCGACACCATAAATATTTTAAATAATGATCTAGCTGCTATCGAATGTTGGGCTGAATCTTTTGGACTGTCAGTTAACCCGAAAAAATCGCAAGCAATAATAATCGGTAGTAGCCGACTTGCAAGTAAAATCAATTGGAATTCAGTACCTACGATTATGTATTCTGGAATTCCAATTCCATATTATGATAAAGTAAAGAATTTGGGTCTAATTTTTGACTGCAATTTGTCTTGGACACCCCACATTAGTGAACTTAGTAAACGTATGCATTTCTCTTATCGTTCTCTTAAGCGTCTCCAATACTTCCTTCCTCATAAAACAAAAATAATGCTAGCGCAATGTCTTCTCCTGCCAATTCTTGACTATGCCGATGTCTGCTATTTGGATGTGACTGAGGAGCAAATTAACAAATTAGAGCGTCTTCAAAATCTCGCTATACGCTTTGTTTACGGTCTTCGCAAGTATGACCACGTATCCCATTTTCGAGCTCAGCTTAATTGGCTTCCTATTCGTTTTCGCCGTGATATGCATAACCTTTCTTTGCTCTTTAAAATAGTCAACTACCAAAACTTCCCTCCTTATCTACGTTCCCGTTTTAAAATCCTTCCCTCTCCTACACGCTCGAGGAGGTCTTTTGTTTTACCAATGCTAGACATTCCAAAGAGCAATACCAAATTCCTTCAAAATTCCTTTTCCGTACAGGCTCCACTCCTTTGGAATAAACTCCCTAAAGCTATTCAAGAGAGCCAATCAATCTTGTCTTTTAAGTCGCAACTGAAAAAACATCTCATCAACAAACTTAATAGAATCTGAAAATTATTTAACTTAACTATGTTTTATTTATTTTATATTTTTATGTGTTTATTTTTTTTTTGTGTTGAAATTTTATATATTTTATAGCGTATGTATGTATTTATATGTATTTGTATAAGTATATGTTTATTTAACATTATTACTGGTATGTATGTATATCTTTTATGCCTTATGTATAGGATTTTTTTTTTAAAGTTATTTTTAGTTTTATGTAATTACGTAAATTTTTATCTTTATATTGCATTTTAAGCGTCATCTCGCTACCTACTGCTTTCACCCACTTTCACAGGTTGGCTGGAAGAAATCTCTTCTAGAGATAAGTCCACCGTTTGGAACTATATTTTGTTATGTATGTAATTCAACATATTTTAATTGCAATAAAGAATACTATATAATATTGTACTAAAAAAATATTATTTGAAATTAAATAATGCTCATGCTCATGCTAATACTTACAAAGGAAATAAATAATTTATTCGACAAAATTAATTATATTATTTAACTTCACTTGCTAGTAATCGGCGCTATTAAAATGACCATTTTTCTCTACGGAATCCTCATTGAACGCCAGGAAATGAGGTTTCCGTAAAAGAATGGTGATTTAAGTAGCTTAAAAAGCTATTATAGCGTCAAAACATATTAACTCTTTAGTACCTAGTAGATACCAATAATCAAAGTAATGTGACTTTATCGGTCCTTAATGTTTTAAGAAAACTGTTGCTATACTGAAATTCATTAGTTCTAGTCTTTTTTGACCAGTAGCTTTTACATGAGTCGCAAATAAAGTAGTTTTTTAGCTCACCGTATATAAACCAACCTTATATACACCGACTCATTAAGACGTTTTTAAAATCTTTCATGAACATAATTGACTTTTCTATACTTTATTACTACGACAATTTCATCTATACAAAGAAAACCGGGATAAAAACTATAACTTATGCGAGTCGGGGTTCAAAGTTATTACTATACAAAAATTCATTTATTTCGGTCCTGTAGTTTTTGCGTGATTGGAGGACAAATAAACAGACAGACAAAAATTCTGCTAATTGAATTTTTAGCTTCTATTATCGATATATTAACCGACCCTATTAATATTTTTTTTAAATATTTAATGTACAGTATTGACTTTTTTATCATTTTATTATATATATGGATAGGGATTAATTGTTATTTAATATTTCTTTTTGTTGCGTTTTTTGCGTTTCATCTGTAAAAGATGCGAGCAATGAAGTTTCACTTTAAGAAGATTTTACAGTTTATAGTCAACAAGCAAAGTTTAGATGTAAAACTTAGTAAGTAATTTAATTATAAAAAATTATTAAAAGTCTACAAGAAGAAATTTTCAGGATTATTTGACGGCTTCTAAAAATTATAAAAAAAAAATATTATATGGAAGGTGCACTTAAAAAAATTGATTACCGAGACACGAGAAATGTATATGATTATAATATATAAATAGATAATAAATGTCACAAATTTTCAACCTTTCTGCGAAATGATAAGCGGTCATTTAACTTACACTATGTCACGGTCCTAAGACTATACCTATCACATAGAGGTTAAGAAAAAATCCGTTTTCAAATTAAAATTCTGTGAACATGTGTATTCATTACAAAATGTGGTAAATAAGAATTGAAAAAATATGTTCATATATTTTATTCCCCGCAGCACAGTCGGATGGTTCGAGCTAGACGTGATCATAATATCAATATTCATGCGCATAATCTTTATTTATTATAAAAGTAGAGCCAATTATCGATTAAGAAATTGATTTCTTTGCTTACTCTGCAAAGCGAGGGAAATACCTTGAGATAAATAGTAGTAGGCCACAATTCATACTTAACGTCCAATAATATGGCTTTTTTCTGCTTTATCCTGCAGCAATTTAGACAGAGGGGCCCTAGCTTTAACCACTGCCCTCCGAATTCAACACATCGGAAATAAAAATAATTCATTCCCCAAGTGGAGATCTTAAGTTGTTAAGTATCATTTAGTCAGGCCTCTCACTGCGCAATGATAAATTAAAAATACAATGTAGATACTTAGGTCAATATTTTGGAAGATTTGCAATTCATTTTTTAGTATTGTATTATATTTTATATTTTTATATATATATAGATTACAAAGAATTTAGTAAAGTAGCTATTACAACTTAATGTCATGTGAATATTTTTTAATAGAAAGTATGTGGTTATTAATAATACGTAAGGAATTATTGAACATTGTAAACAAGAACTGAAAAAAACACAAATGATAAAGAACAAATTATAAAAAAATATATATATTGAAGTTAAAAATAAATTTGTTTGTCTGTTTTTCTTAATTTAACCAAGCTAACACAAGTTGTTACAACTGATAACAATGGCCCGTCAAGTCATAACAAGGAGTAAACGATAAGTAATAATTATCATAAAATATATTATCTACCATAAAAATAATATATAAAAACTATTTTTGAACCTAAACTGAAAAACTTGTATCCAAGCTAATACAAGTTGTTACAACTCATAACATACAAGTCATAACAGGTCAAGTAAACGATAAGTAATAATTATCATAAAATATATTATCTACAATAAAATAATATTTAAAAACTATTTTTGAACCTAAGCCATAATTATTCTTTTGGTTAGTAGGGTATATAGCAATTACCTAGTGCTATACCCACAAATTTATAAATATTTAAAATATATTAACTTAATTTTTTCACTCTTTTCCCTACACTTTTTACAATCATTTACTTATCACCGTTTCTATCTTATTCGGTATATCGTATCTTCGTACTTAGAACTTATGTTATTATATAAAGTCTAGAACTACTAAATTAGTTTATGGAGTTTTGTGTTCTGCAGATCTGCAGACACTTCCTCAGAGTTGGATCGCAAGGAGTCAAACCGGCCTCAGTACAACCTTGTATATCAGGATCTTAATGTCGAGACTCAGTTAACTGTTACTGTAGCACCCAATAGAAGGTTTTGTGTAATATATGAAGTTCACACTTCTTTGTTTTAAAATGAAATCATGACGGTCAAGATGCTAAACCCAAAATTATAGGATATTTTTTTTTTTTGTTGAGAATGGGCAGTATTGTATGTATCAGTAAATTTTCCAGAGCCTTTGATTCTTTGGATCCCTAGTAAAGCATTAAACAAAAATATCTTAATATACTTTTCGAAGTGATTGTTAAAATATTTCTTTTGTGTATAAGAGTGATATACCTGTTTTATGGAAGTAAATATATTATTCATTAAAATCTTAATAACTTTCATGCTTTTGAACAAAATTCCTCTTTGTATCATAGAAATGTCACATTTTAAAACTATATATACACGGATACGGATAGGGATCTTATCTTTCTTACTTGCTAAATATTTAATTTAATGAATAACAATCTGAACAGAAGTCATTAGTTATTACTGTTACTTAATAACCTTTCTGGTTTGTTCTAAATATACTGAAAATATCTTAGGTACTACACGTTACCAACACAATAAATAACATACTTTGTTCTGGACAAATAACGAAAACGGAAGAAATGTTTCATAATTTTTAAAAAGTCTTAATTTACACTAAGGATATAATAATACATAAAGAAAACTTATACATTTGAACGCAGCGGGAAGATATGTTTCTCCACAAAACAAACAACAGCTGATCGGTCGTTTTAATGGAGGACTCAATGTTTTTTTTTCATTTCTACGCTGGCCAAAACAATAAAAGTTAAGCTAAAAGATCGGCGAGTAATGTGACGGGTACGAATAATAAAATAAAGGCTTCGAATTTTGTAGCTCAAAAGAAAAAACGGTACCCTTATATGCTTTGTTCCTGTGCTTTGTTTATGTCGTACATCGTAAGTAGTTCATCAAAACCTATAAGGTATATTCCGTTAGCCTAGAATTGTGAAATTTGGCAAAATATATATAATTTATACGTGCATATACCTATCACATAATATAACCATTTTACAAACTTATACATATATGTATGTGGCTAATTTCATCCAAAATTAGTGCATATGAGTGTTTGTTATTTGTACTTTCAGTTGAACTAGTCTTATTCATGCAACTGGTACGGAACCCTCGGTGTTAAACAAACATGTATATGATACGTAAAATAATGAGTTTGAAGTACCAAACTGTTTCAATACAATTGCAAATTACATTCTGCACAAATATGAGGTAAAATAATCCTGAAGCATTTAATATAAATTAGGATTTTAGAAATGAGGTTAGTTGACATAATTTCGTTTTCATATCGTTCCGTTGTTATTTACGGAAATGTTCACTATTTGTTTTACACAAAAAAAAATCTTTATCGTTTATAATTTGCCATTTATTATTTAAAATTGTTACTTTAAAATATATAACAAAATATCGCACGTCGCCACGTAACATACATAATTGTGCTAAATTTAAATCTATCAGTATAATGATAAAGTTGACTAACTTTTACAATAAATACCATAAAAAAAGAACTTACGTGTGGATAATACTAAATTATTATAAAGAACGCAATTCATTCGTTAATTTGAACTTGATTGAGAAGAGAAGTAAGAAAGTAAATTGTAAAATAGTTGAGACAAAATTTTTTTAGATACTAACTAAGACTATCAGCGAGGCTATCGAAAAAATCATTTTTGCATAGAATATTTAAGGATTTCAGATAATGACAGAAGCGGTTATTTCTTTTGATTGTGGATTCAGTTTTGTTTTTTTCCAATCGGCACAGAGTTCTGCAAGATGGCCAATAGTCCAAGGCGGCAGCTCTCCGATCCAATACTGCGGATTGGTTAAGATAACCAGAAAGTGTAGCATGTCGAGACACTTTTATGTCTCGTTCCCTAGAAATGTAAATAGAAAATTTTATTCTTCACCGTGCTTCGTCAAACTCGCATGTTAGATTAGAGTGAATAGTGACGATCGCCATATGCATCCGACTGCAAACGTGACGGTTGTGGGCTCGATTCCTACCGGAGGAATGAAGTACTTTAATTTCTTCCCTCTGGCAACAATTTGTTATATGCGTGCGACGTAGAATTCCGTCACTCAACACATAATATCTCAAAAATAAGACGAAAAACGAGAATCGAAGGTTCCCTCTGCCGACCCAATTATATGCGTGAAGCTATTTATATATTTATTTAAACAGAGGCATTATACGAAATCAATTTAGAACTCACCTTTGCTTACTCATGCTTGGAGTATTTATATTTACAATATGGTCAAATGTCAATATGTTCTCGGTTTTTAAGTCCGTACTCTCCATGAGAATATCTATTATATCCTTGTATCTAGAAAACGCACTATTAAAGTTGTCTTTGTTTTCAAGTTCCAATAAACTTGCATTTTCATTAATATACCATGGTCTCATAGCAATATAAGGTCTTCTAGTAGAATTCAGACTGTCGATGTTGTCAATTATAGATATTGTATCCAAAATGTCAGACATTTTTCTCATATGTGCACTTTTATCTTTAATTTCAATAGTATGATTAACATTGGCTTTACGAGGCATGTTAAAGCAACTGGATAGACTCCACCATATATTGAAAATGTCTAATGATTCAGAAAAAAACTGTTGTAATTGTTTATCTAGACCAGATTCTGACGCAGATAAATTTTCATTTGAAGCCCCTGCAAATCCTTCAGTATCTGCCCAAGACATACTTGAACTTTCATCATCAAAACTACACTTAACTTGTGATAAAACAGCATTTTCTACTTGGTTAACTTTTATTGAGTTCATGTAAAATTGTAAATAGTTTATTGTTTTTCGTATATCACCCTTATTAAAATCGAGTAGCTTCGCTCCCAATCCTGTGAAACATGTGCCAACATCGGCTAAGCACATAATATCCAACCATGTACCCAGCATTCTAGGTAGTAATGGACGCATATGAATGATCTTTCCATTTTGGAAAAACTTTTGCAAATGTAAACAGGAAAGTGATGATGTAACCAAAATAACGGGACGCTTGGAGGATTGAATCAATTGTGAAATAGCTGAAGTAAATCCATCGTCTTGGTCAAATATTATGTCGGCGTCGTCAATTAATATAAGCGACATTCCAGTTCTCAAACTCTCTTGGCTTGTTGTCAAAGGTATTATAGAATCTGTAATAATGGACTTTTTATTTTTTTTCATAACTTCTTTCAGTTTCTTAGGTCTACCACGCTTTTTAATATTTGGAAAAGACTCTTCTTGTGACTTTTGGGAACAATCCGATGTCTTGCCTCTGTCCACTTTGTGTGACTGAGTTGCCTCTTGAAGGTCCTGTAACATAATTTTTCCATTTCTTCTGCTACTTGCATTTACTTCTATCACCTTAATCGCTAATTCTGCTGCAACAGCATATACAGCACTAGTTTTACCAGATCCAGTCTGACCTGATATTATTAGTACATTATTTGAGTTTTTTTGTGTATCTCTACTATCTGCATCAGAAGAATAGAAATCAGACATGTCAGACATATCACTATTAATTTTTGCTTTGATAAGTTTTTCAGTCCAAGATTCGAGCCATTTTTTTAATTCTCTTACACTCTCAAAATTTCCTATAATTTGTTTAGACGATGATGGCTTGTATTTGTCGCACCAACTTAATCTTTCAGGTGTTTCTGTATAAATGTCATTGAAATTATTAATGATTTCCATACTATTATCCAATTCGGGATAATTACAGTCTTTGAATTCTCCTTTGCTCTTACCTTTAAGTAAGTGATATGTTCTATAAACAGGAAATTTTGGGTACGCTGTTTTGATACTTCTTAAAATCTTATCTGGCTTTTGTTTCAGTAAAAGATTTTCAACATTTTCTGATGGAGACAATAATAAAAATTGTCGAATTAAAACATTATCTATTACACTATTTATATCATAATCATAATCATAATTGGTTTTAAATAAGTCCCGTCTTTCAACATTTTCCAAGTAAGCATGAGACAATTGTTGAACATGAACAACTGTAAAAAAGTTATCACCAACAGAACTATTAGTATTATATTGAACAGAATTTTTCTTCAATTTTTCAGGGACACCACTTTTTAAAAATTTTTTTTTAGCTTCTAATGCCTCTTGGGATACTTGTAGTTTTGTGACAAAAATTGGAGCTAACTTAATATTTTTTTTCTCCATAGCTACATTGTTTTTAGAAGGATTTGTTGACATTTTAAAATTCTCTAAGCTTTTACTTTGTTTAGAAACATTGATATCTTTTTTAATAAGTGTTTTTTTACTACTTTTACCACTCTCTATAAATTTAGAACGCTTTTTGGCGACCACATCTGAATCTACATTTTTGATTTCTTTACTGCTTTTACAGCTTTGATAATTGGAATTTAGTTCTTTATTTCTTTTTTTCTTTGGTGTGAAAATATGTAACTCTTCATCAGAACTCAAACAATGAACGTCTTCTTTGTACTTTACAGGCATTTTGGAATTGCGTTTTGGCCTACTTCCATTATTTATATTAGATTCACTGTTGTCTTTTTCTAAAGAAAGATCTGACATATTAACTTTAATATTACGTTTCCTTTTCCTATTACTATCACTAATATTAGTCATAGCTTCAACAGAATCATTTATGCTTTCATTGTTTGTGTCAATGGGCTTGTGGATTTTCTTTTTTTTTCTTTTAGGAGTAAATTTCACCTTTATAATAGACTTATTTTCACACTCATTATCAATTTCTAAACTATTATCTTCACTATTACTCTCTATATTAATTGATATTTCCTTATCTTTTTGTAACTTTTGAAAGTAGCACAGCATATTTTCTTTTTTCCTAAGAGATGGTGAAAGTTTGTTTAAAAATTCTATATCTTCATCACAAATATTTTTTATAAAATTATCTTTATTTGTAACAGAACTGGAATCACTAAATATGTCACATAATTTTAATGTATTGACCTTTAGATTGGAATTATTTGTTTCACCATCAGTAACAATTTTAGTATCTCCATTTTTAATTTCCACTGAAAAATTGTCATCTGATATACTTTTTTCTTTATTGTCAAACTTTATATCTGGCTTTTCAATCAAATCTTTCAATCTTTCTGCTCTTTTTAACATTTTTTGTTTAACATATCTCTCTCTATATGCATTGATTTCTTTTTGCTTTAATGCTCCTTTGTCTTCGGACATCTTCTGAAGTCTCAACAATCGTTTAGCTTTTATTTCCTTTTTTTCCATAACTTCTTGAAAATCTGTATCATTACAACTCTTTTCTTTACCTGGGGAGTTTGCTCCAATCGTTTTGTTTCTAGACTCCATCATTAATTTAAAAGCATCCATTTGTTTCTTATTTTGCATTTCTTTTTCTGACATATGTAATGATGAATCCTCAACAACATTTTCAATATTAGAACTACTTAAATCATCATCTTGCGAAATATTTATATGAGTACAATTTTTTCTCCTTCGTACCATTTTGAAAAGATAATTACTTGGTTTTAATACTTCACACTCAGTGAATATGCTAGTAACTTGTAAACTATTTTTACTATTAGGGCTCTTAATCCTTAAAGAATTAACTAAAATTTCTGATACATTAAGGACTTCAGGATCTTCATTGCCATCTTTTCTCAATTTATATTTTTTTAATTTTTTCTTTAATTCTTTATTATATTTTGTCTTGAATAAATTTTCTTTTGATTTCAGTATCCGTTTATGACAATGATTATGTGCATTGTAAGCATCACTGTTACTAACAATTGCATCGTCTTTCAATGGCTGGGACATTACTATCCTGTAAATATACCAAAGCATTACTTAGTAAAACACTGACATATAGCTAGGAATAGTTTTTGTTTTTGTATATAAAGAATTATTGTCACAATATACGAACCGTACATGCTTCTTAATTTAAACAAATTTTACATATTTCACACAAAAAATAATTATCGAATAGAAGATACATAACTATATCAATAGTAATAATTTATATTTTCTATTAAGTATACAATAAATATATGATTACTGAGAAACAGCACTAAGCAAAATTGGCGCCTTTATTTACCAATTACCACATATTACATTGTCAAAGTTGTCAAAGTCAAATATTTATGAGAATTACCAACGTCACAAATTAGCCTTTTCTTTTTTTATTTATTTAACGGCCATGGATACGGAAATTTTTAAACGTCACAAATTAGCCTAAAATACCATCCCCAATGAAAATTTGATTTAAAAAAACATGTAAATATTATTATTACCTCTTCTTAATTCCTTAATTAATCTGAAGACTTTTAGTTTCTAATTGCTTGAACAATTATGATAAAATAAATATATAATTGTTTTGAAATAAATAAATTTTAATGATTATATTTTTTTTATAATACGCTTCACTTTCATGACGAAACTCTAGTTAATTTTTGTTTACATCTTTAATTTAAGACAAATAAATTTAAAGCTGGATATTTAAAAGAATATTTCATGTAAAAATAATTAAAAGAACAATACAATGCAATTTATTTATATTTTTTGTTTGTAATTTATTGATACAATCTTTTAAAAGTTTGTCTGGCTATATTATTATTTTGTGAAAATTTCTTATTCAAATAATAATTTTATATAATTTAAAGTTAAAAAAGTTACAGTATCAAGAAACTAAATCATTTTTTTGTTCAAAATATTCCTTATTTTCCGCAATAAAAATCAAAATGTTGCCATCTCAGTAAAATCGATATTCGATTTCGAGTTACGAGTTCCGACAGCCGATAGCTGTGTAAGTGCAGAGAGAGTTTTGGTGTAAAGAAATTACGAATAGTTGTACAGAATTAAAAAAATGTCGTCAAAAACAATTGCCACACCATTTATTCGTCATATAACGGTATGATATTTCACTTATCGTAAATTAATGTGTAGTAAAAATTTTCCTGCCTGTCAAAACCCTGTTATGTAAAACCATATGATTGATCAGGACTATAAAACCCTAAGGTACTATTTTGCATGTAATAACAAAATATTTTCGTACAGGCCAGGAACTACGCACAAGTTGCTCCTGCATTGAAAAAGGATGTGAGAATTCAGTCCACTGTTTTGCCTAATAAAACATTTGTGGCTGCATTGGATAATGGTTCTCCAGTAGCACGAGTGACTATCGCCTTTAAGTAAGTATTTTCGTATGTTATACTGTAAGTGTTCTAGAAAAGATACTTATCACTATAGTAGTATTAATATAAAATTATTATAATATAATTTACTTGCATTTGTAATCGCTTATAGGGCTGGATCTCGCTATGAACCCCAAAGCGAGTTGGGCTTAGCCCATCTGTTACGTTCTGCAGCAGGACTTACTACAAAAAATGCTAGTGCTTTTATTATTCGTCGTAAGCTTGCACAAATTGGTGCATCTTTCAATGCATCAGGTGACCGTGAATTCATCTACTATACTCTTGAAGTAAGTAACACTAAGAAACAGTAAGTAATATTTGCAATAATATAGTGTAAACAGAATTTTGTTTTATAGACATAAAAATAATTAAAACATGTGCTACATAATGATTATAAATTTTAGGCCACCCAAGACAACTTACAACAAGCTGTGGAATACTTGAATAATATTGTGTCTAACCAGGAATTTCGACCATGGGAATTAAGTGACAACCTTCCTCGCCTTAAGTATGATCTTGCAGTTCTGCCTCCTCAGGTAGGATACAATTTTTTTAATAAAATAAAATATTTACTCAAAAGTTTGTAAAATAATTAAATATGATGCATTTATTTTTGAAAATTAATACTTAATTTAAATTTTAGGAAAAAGTATATATTCACATAATTTGTGATATCCTATAAAATGATAATTTAAAATATTAATTTAATGATAGGAACAAGGAAATGGCTTTAAAAATGTTACTTTGGCAATTATATAAAAAAGATATTTGCATGTAAGAGGTACTACTACAAAATACAAATATCATACAAATATGGCTTAAAACACATAAGTTATTTTAATTAATTCTTTTCGCATAATCAATTACTATATATTCAAAACTCACATTACTGACAAAATGACTGACACTCAACATACAGATGAAACTACTAAGTGTAGGAAGCTAAAATTATCTACAAAGTAATAGTACTAAGAAAGAATTTTCTGTAAATACTACAGGAATGGTAAAATAAATGAGGTTTCTTTATATTTATTTTTAATATTAGTATAATTTAATTTTTATTTTTTAAATTTAATTCCTCAGGTTCGGGCAGTGGATTTGCTTCACAAAGCGGCATACCGCCGTGGATTAGGCAATTCTCTGTTCATTGCTCCTAAGAAGATTGGTAAAATTAGCTCTGAATCCCTGCAACACTTTGCAGCTAGTACGCTAACCTCTGGTCGCTGTGCTGTTGCTGTGATTGGCAATAGCCAGGTCATTATATTTTGTGATAATTTTTAGCAAAGGAAAAAAAGACAGGAGTCATAACATTATCCTGTCTATTTGCCACTTAAACCCTTAATATCTTATGGTGGAACACAATGCTGCAAAATGTAATAAATTCCTAAAGTGGAAAATAAATCCACAGCTGTGGCATGTCAATATATATCCATGTACACTGTAGTTTAGGTATGGGCATGTAAATGATGCAATAGTTAAGAGGTGAGACAAGTAGGAGAGACATCAGTTGACCTTTAAGTCCCATAATAAGATGAAATCCCCTGAAATGTTTGAGAGGGTTGATGGTAGTGTACAAGCCAAAGAGCACCAAATGCTCCCTATATACCATAGGGAGCATTTGGTGCTCACTTGTCTACTACTATATTTATAAATTATAAAGCTAAAAAGAATGTGTTATTATAAAAAATTTATATTTTTTTAAGAATGTAAAATTTTAATATTTATATCTTATAAATAATAGGACAATGCCAGTCTAGTAGCTCAGGCTCTTCAGTTGTCCTTTGGCAGTGAAGCTCAGGGCGAAGCTTCCAAATACTTTGGAGGGGAGTTAAGGTAAAATTCATTTAAATTGTTTATTTTCTTATACACAATTACATCTTCTTTGCTATTTTGACTACTGAAATTGCTTCCATTTATTCAAATATTTTATATATATATTTTAGTTATTTTTATAACAAACTATAAAAGTTATTTAAAAGGAATGTTATTAAATCACTATTTACTTATCAGAAAAGAAATGGGTGGTGATTTGGCACATGTAGCTCTAGCAGTACAAGGTGCACCTGCTGGATCTCCTCAAAGCCTAGCCCTGGCTGTTGCTGCTAAGGGTATGTATATATTTCATAATTTAACATTTGAAATAACACTTCTGTTTGAAAAGTTATACTTCTAAAAGCTGGTCCCCTTCATGAGCGTGATAACGGTTGCAAATACTGGCATAATATAACAAGTATATTGCTATTGTTTTTTAAATATAACCGATTTTCCTCAACTGCAGGCAGTTTTGTACTTTTATTATGGGAGGAAATAAGATATATAACATATAGGATTAGCAATGATATATTTATATAATTAAATTGCATGTGTATTACCTAAATTACAAAATGTGTAATTATATGTATTTCATCAATTGTTTGTGACTTTTCCCATATACGCCTTTTATTTTTTTCAAAGTTCAGCTAATATATAGTCATTGTTACTCTCTTTCTAAAAAATATTAATAAATTATTATTATTATAGATTATAATTTATTTGTTTTTTAAATTTATTTTTTTATTTATAGAACTTCAACCTGTTACGTTTTGTGTTACAGTGATGCGCGCGAGTCGTAAAATTCAATCTAATGATTTTTTACAACGCGCCTAAAGAAATACAACTTCAATTATTAGTTAAAAACTTGACAATTTCACTTGTTTTTTTAAATTATTAAATTTGTCAAATTAAGTATTTTTAATGGAAAGATATACTACATTTCACACAAACGAAGTTGTAGTTTCTTTGAGATAAAATATAGAATATTCAAAATTTTTAGCCTTATGCTGTCTTAGGAATTCTGTATCTAAATTAGAGATAAAATGATGGGTCAAAGGGTTAACAATTACGTATTTAATAGCAGAAATCAATATTTATATAAAAAAGCAAGAGTTGATACTAGTCAAAACAGACCTTATCCTCTTTGACCCTGTTTCAAAGTCTATGGAAATGAAATTACAAGCAGTCTTCTACAATTAACGGCATCTATATATTTTCAGCCCTTGGTAATGGGCCAGTGACCAAATGGGGGGCTGACAATACCCCCTTAGCCAAATCTATTGGAAACGTTGGACCATTTGCAGCAGCTGGCTTCAATGTCTCGTACTCTGATAATGGTCTCTTTGGTGTTGTGCTGTCTGTGCCCAAAGATGAAGCTAATGCTGTAAGTTTATTGACAAAACTAACTAATAAGACTGAAAAATTTAATATTCCTACAATATTAGACTATACAAATTGCAAAGAAGTACGAAACCAAGAAATTTTACGAACACTTTAAACAAAATATAATGAATATTAACACAACAGGCTGTCAAAGCTGCTGCCAAAGTACTGAAGAATGCCAGTCTGACTGCCGATGCTATCAAGGCCGGAAAGAACCTTCTAAAGCTGCAAGTACTGAGTGAGGCAGAAGAAGGTACTGCACTTGCAGAATCCATTGCTTCCCAGGGACTTTACACTGGATCTATCAAATCTCCACTTGACATAGCTAGAGATATTGATGGTCTCTCCAACAGTGACGTTTCACAGGTATATATATTGTATACAAGTATATATACAGGTATATAATTGAATAATTGAATTTTCAACATATTTTATTTCACTTGATTTTATTCCGTAAATTAAATTATTACTTTTAATTTTTATAATGCTACTAATTTATTAAAAGGGAAACAAAACATCTTGAATTAGAACAAGTAAAATTTATGCTTCTATTTTAAATCCATACAATTTCTAAAAAATAATTAATAAAAAGTTCCCATTGATATTTACTCAATTAACTATATTTGCTTCAGGCACTATCAAATGCAGCGAAATCCAAGATGTCCATGGGTGCAGCTGGAAATCTAACATTTGTACCCTATGTTGATGAACTATAAACTGTTAATAGTTAAATAGAATAGCAGGACAAAATATTAATTACAACTATGAAAATACCATTATCATAGAACTCTGATATATATAATTTATTGTTGTATTAAATAAAAAAACTTAAATTTCCATATTTGTCTCATTTAATTGCATTATTTTTTGTTTCAATGTGTATATAATACAAAACTGCCTATACTTTGCTGTATAAAGTGAATATGATGTAAAATTTTCCAATGTGCAAATTTTGAATATACCTACTACAGTAACATTATTATTTGGAAGACAAATTAGCAGCTATATAGTTGATGTATGTGTTTCAAAAAGATAGCTGGGTAGCATGTGTAAATTGTCTAATAGTAGGTATAATAAATTTACTAAAGCTAATACTTATCTGTATATATTAGAGATGTGCCGACTATGACTTGTCGGTTGTAAAGAAGTCGGCTAAGCCGATCGTCTGAATAATGTCAAGAGCGATTGAAGTGAAAGTGGTCTAAGAGTACCTTCCTTGACAAAGCATAAATTGGAATTTTTTGTCAATGCTACCAAAAAGGTGCATTAAGAAAAATAATAAAATATTCATGATGTCCTGCTAGCTCTTTTTATAGTGAGTTAGCGGTTTTTAAAGGTCAAAAACCAAAAATTAACCGATCGTTGCCGTCATCAATATCTTTTCTTTTATAAGTAATTTTAGAAAATTATTGTTCAAGGAAAACTAGGAAAGAAAGGCTTTGTTTTACATTTCAAAGCATGTACGATTTTTAATAAAATTAAAATATTATTTATTTATTAATAAGCAATCATAGTTTGTATTGGGAGATTTACTCGTCGTGTTTCGGCAGTATACATTTTCCTGTTATTATTTCCCTTCGTAAAATATCATCACCATCTCCTCCTTTTCTTTCTCTGTTGTATTTTCGTTTGATTAGAGCGGAAAATTAATCGGAATTTTCTTTATTTGTTGACTCCAATGTGGCCCTCTTTGGCCAGTTATGAAAATTTTATTAGTATTTTACATTCTGCAGCTAATATTGATATTACAAATTGGCCGTAAAATGGTATGTTCTCCTCCTTGGTGGGACGAAGAATGTTCTAATGCCATAAAAAATTGTAAGTATGCTAAATGCAACTACATCCAGTGCATGACTTCTTCAAATTTGATAATATATAACAACTAAACTAAAGCTTTATTTTGATTACGCTATATTCTTGTTGGATCCATGTTATAAGTCAGCACTAGCTTAATTAGATTTCAATCATTTTAGGTTCGTCACCGATATCTTTCTAATCGTTTTATATCTAAAGTGCAACAATCTTTTTCTCATCCTTTGTTAAATCGTCTTCGTTTGCAAAGTAAATTTAGATCTTCAATTGATGTAAGGATTCGCGGCGAATTATACTCATGTCATAAAAAGGGTTTGTATGTTATTTTGATACGGATTCCAGACCAAACCGGAATAAGTTTGCAGATTCTTGCACCAAATTAGCCGTCCAGTGTAGCACTTTGGAGCATTTTCCTAATTCGGCCCAGGATCTGTTGTCCCTTGTATTTACTCACTTGGATAAGTCTTGGTCCAAATTCTAGGATACGACAAAATTTCGTAAAGGTTAATATTTTGTATTTATCCAACCTAATAGGCCAAAGGGTCGTTGGTTATTCTCAATAATGTATGATGATGTATTTGAATTTTGAATTGGATCTCTTCATTTAAATAGTAGCGACATCTATAAATTGAATAAACTGACAGTATACATATATATATTCTATACTAATAACAAATATATATATATATATATATATATATATATATATATATATATATATATATATATATATATATATATATATATGTTATTATTTACTTGTTGTATGATTAGTTAGGTATTTAAAATGAAGTAACACAGCTTATTATACTTTTTTTAGATCATATTTTTATTTCATATTTTTGATTGTATCATCAAGAAACCTGAATCTTTATGAGACAATTTTAAATATTTTTTTAAAGAAAATTACACAAGAGAAAATAGCGTACATTCGCGTTTGTTGTTTGATATTGCACATTATGCAGAACTACTTCGAGACAAATATTCGACGCACTTTCTATAAGTAAATAAACAAAATAGATTTTAAAAATTTTTATGGGACTTAGAAGCTCGCATACGCATTGTTTGGCTGGAATTAGTTAACTGTTACTAAACTAACAGAATAAAAATGATTTGATAAAATTGTTTTAGGTTCAAATGACAGATGGCGTTTCAAAAGATTGCATTCTTATGAACTATGAAGTGTCACCTTTAATATCAATAAACTGTCGGTTACCACTTTAATTTTGTACATATTATTACTTAAGTTGTTAGTAGCATATTGAGTTGTAATGTGCATTTAATAATTAAAAAATGTATTTGGCATCAGTTAGCTCACGCTTATTACTGTATGATCCAAACAGTTGGGATTTAAAAAAGACTTACGGATGTTATGATGGTGTAATAAGAGATATATCGTGGAGTGATGATAGTAAATATATTTTGCAGGTGAATTATTATTTACAACATGAATATTAGTTCTCAAACACGTAATGTTCTCAAACATTTAGTTATGATTTGTAAAGTAACATTTACAATTATTTTATTTTATTTGAAAATGTACTAAGAGTTCTGTAATCCTTTTCTATACAATTTCCTATTTCAGGTTAATTCATCTGGATTAATAGAAATATTAAGTCCAGCTGATCATGATGTCAGAAGTTTACAACACATTTCTATGAAAGACACTTGGTCGGCTAGTTTTCACAGAGATGGTCATCGTAATGTTGCAGTTGGGACTAAAAGTGGCAATGTAAAAATATGGGACACTAAAAACAAAACTATAACAAAAACTTTTCCAGTACCATCACAACCGTCATGTGTCAGTTTTCTAAGTTACAATGCAAAAAATACTAGCTTAGCCGCTACAATGGTAAATGGTGATACAACTATATATGGCCTTGTATCTAATATACCAGTTTTGACAGTAAAACTTTCTTGTTCTAAAAGTATATCAGCTATGAAATTTCATCATGAGTCAAGATCATTACTCGGCCTAGCAACAGATGAAGGACATGTTGTTATGAGAGACATTACCACCAATAAGGACAAAGCGTTTTTTGAAAACATTCATGCTTCACCAGTTAGTGATTTTTCTTTCTCACTTGTTAACAAAGATGTCATGTTATCAAGTGGCTATGATAAGATGATACAAGTATATGACATAAGATTGCAAAATGTTGTGTCTACTGTAAAAACAACATATACATTAACATCTTTAACCATTAATTCAGAAAACCAAGTTGCACTTGGTACTAAAAAAGGTCACGTTTTAATATATGATTTAAGAGACTTTTCAGGCCCTTATAAAGTTTTGAAAGGGCATGAAGAAGAAGTCAGCAAAGTAGCATTTCAACCAGCAAGACGAAAGACACTATCAAACGAATTGAGTCTGAGAGAAGATGTTGACACCACTTCAAATTTAAAAGCTTTGTCACCAGTGAAAACCCGAACTTCTGATATGTTTTTTATGAATGATACTCCCCCCAAAAATAATCTAGATATATCTGGTTTTGGGGCTGAAAATAAAGCTGACTCTTTTCTTGTTATGTTAGGGTTAGATAAGACTAATAATGATTTTGATGAAGATGTTAATAAATCGGCTGAATGTGAAAAAAAAAGTGACAAACATGAGGTGAAATATCACCATCTAGATTCAGAAAAGAACATGAATAAAATATCTACTCCTTTAAATAGTAGAACACCTGAAAACTTAGGATTTCCATCGCCATTATGTATACCAAATGGTATTGAAGAGAAGAGAAGTTCTAACAATAATTTATCAGACATAAAACAGGCACATTCCAACAGTCGAGCACCCAATATTGATACAAATGCAGTAGATGAGCTTAAGGATTTCATAAAACTTTCTCTATCATATATTGCTGTTGACAATAAAAATTATTTTCTACATATTATGATGAACTTAACAAAACAAAAATTATTTCTTGAGAAACAGCTATCTGCTTTGAATCAACAAGTTGAAACTTTAACACAAAATCAAACTGCTTTAATGGAAGCCAACAGGAAATTAACTTTACAAATTGATCAATTAAAACAAAATAACTTTTAACTGCATTAAGAATGTAAAAAATATTCTTTTGTTATGAAGTGCTTTTAGTTGCTATTATTTCACTATAATTTTATCTAATATAGTGTTCAATTATAATAATTTAGACATATTTTGCTTAATCAGAAACTTATAAAAAGGTTTAAATCAATCACTCTATGGCAAGTAACTTGAATGAAAAAGTATCTCAAACTCAAGCATTATCATTTAATTTAAGATTAAATAAAGTAATTTACTTTTGTTACATTTCATATGAATTTCCCCATTGTGTTTGTATGTTCCCTAAATATTTTCATTAAAGATTAATTGTTTTACAGAAATTAATTTTATTATGACATGCATAAAACAGTTACCTGTTGTATGCAGATGATTTGGTACTTATTGCACCATCAGAATGCAAATTGCAGGCATTGGTCACCACTCTGAAAGAAGGGTGTGAAAATTATGATCTAAGCCTGAATGTGAGTAAGACAACATTTTTGATATTAAAAAGAGATGTAGAA
Organism: Dione juno; assembly: GCA_037127375.1. Taxonomy (NCBI): domain Eukaryota; kingdom Metazoa; phylum Arthropoda; class Insecta; order Lepidoptera; family Nymphalidae; genus Dione; species Dione juno. Next base: position 3,464,029 of record JAXRJS010000052.1, read on the forward strand.
AGGAGGAATGCAAGGTTTGTGTAAATACAAAGATTTCAGAAATGAGGTGGTATGCTTGGCAGGTATGTTAAGTAAAGATTGAGGACACAAAAGTGGAATATAGATGTGGAAAGGCATATTGCTGCCAGTAACAGTTAAGGTGTCTAAGACATATTGATGAAACAGCTAAATGGAATAAATGTTTCAGATGATTGGCCATTCACTATGCAGTGCTAGTATCAACGCTGTTATATGGCAGTGAAAGGTGGATATTACAGTTTAGCACTCTGTTCTTTCTGGCTACCCCACTGTGGATAAAGTATGTATGTATAAAAAAGGCATTAACCAACCTTTATTATAGATAAATGTAATAAATATGAATTGCGTAAAATATTGGCAAATGATAAACTTTTTTCATTAACAACAATTTATTGCACTTCAGCTTCTGTCAATAACATATTTGGAATGCCTTTGGTGATTGGAAATTGTCGTCCAGATTCAGGACACGTCAAATATCCTTCTTCAACCTCAACTTCTAATAGAACTCTATGTGCCTTTTTTAAAAAATCTTTGTTTTCTTCGTAATTTGTTTCAACTGTTTGAGGCAAACCTTCACTATGACCTATGCTATCAGCAGCTTTCCATAGGACTTCCCAGTTTAATTTAGGGATTATTCTAGTGATGAAGTCCGGATTAAAATCAACGTCGTTAATTTTAACGTCCGTTGCATTTATTGTTAGTGGGTAACCTGTAAGCACTCCTTTCAAACATTTTGAAGTGAGCATATTATGCGTCACAAGTTTCATCTCTGTATCTTTAATTGTAAATTATTTTTGTATTGTATCGTCAATAAAATATATAAGCGTAGTTACTTAAATTAATATTTTTTCTTCAAATCGAATGTCAATGTCAAATTACCAAATATGTGTGACATACAAAATACCAAAATGTTTTTAAACTTTCCAATACTTTTATTAACATTTTTACTAAATAAGACAAAATCATTACTATTAAATTAAATAATGGCTGGTGTAAAATAAACTATGTGCTATTTCTAACATATGCTGTGCCTAACATATAGGAAAAATTAAACTATCCTTCTCAAAGTTGTCCAATAATTCGTAGTCAATTGAAAATAACTACGACGTCAATGATAGATTTCCATTGTGCATCAAAAGCGTCATTCAAATGAATTATTAATACGTAAATTTGTAGAAAATAACAGATTATTCGCATCATAAAAAGTTGACTAACTAAAAAAGAACGGCTGCGCTATTGTGTGTTATTTGTCACTAATTCTTAAATGATGTCCTGTATTTTACATATTACATAAATCCTGTAACATATCCCAACAAAGTAACAAGTCTCAAAATTGTAACAATTTTCATATTCTTTTTTAGAAAACCTTTCTAACGATAAGACGTGCTGTTCACAGTTGTAGACTAATCATACTCATAGCTAGTAGACTCATAGTAGGAAAGTTCAATAATATCTACAGTATAAAAGGAGTAGGGAGAAATAAAGTTTTCTCATGTCCGTCACGTTAACTTGATGCCTAATGAAAAAGAAACTTACTTCGTCATATTATGTATTGTAAAAAGGTGTCATTGTATAGTGTATACCATACCAGATTTTGTATCTGTTAATAATTACCACTACAACTCAAATATTTAAACAAAGTAGGGTATATCTAAAAAAGGAAAAATGTTCTGTTCTTACACAATATTTTAAATATAGCTAAATATGATTTTTTGAAACACTGGTAAGTAAATTAAGAAATTGTTTTTAAAACCAGACATTTCACATTTTATAATATTAGTAAGAAAAATATTAATTAAATCAATTGTTTCTTTCATGTACTTTACTACTCATAATTGGACAATAGGAAAAAGTTTTATGCATGCTGAGTGCTATTTTCTTTAAAGCTCTACTGTCTTTTAAGTTTTTAGATTAAGTACTAGGTACTAGGTAGTCATGCGTTTTCATATGACTTGATTTCTAATTAATATAACATGTCCTTTCTTTCTTGGATTGATGAATGTTATATAATAAATTTCTTAATTTATGTCCCTACTAATACTCTTCGTTACTAAGCAGCAAAATATTGTGTTGTTTTCCAACTGGATTCCAGAATTTAAAATTCAAGACATTTCCTTTAAATTAAAGTATTTTTCAATAGCCTGTGGTATTTGTCATTGATAATTGATTTGTCATTTGGTCATTTGATACAATAAAAACTTAACAAAGTTTATACGTGTACGTGTAAATATGAGTTTTCGATGATATTATATTATTTTATCCTAAATTACTTGTTTTAGTTATATCGAAAATTTCAATATGAATTCCCGAAATAATTATTATGAAGGAAATATCGGAGCCAGTCAACCATCTACATCACAAATATCAGATTTACAATCAGCAACTCCAAATGTATCTTCAAATGGAAAAATAAATGAAACAAAAACACAAACGGCTTCAGTATCAAGTAGTACTCCTTCTAGCAATGAAAATCGTGCAGCAGCGAATACTAACTGCCAGATTGCGTACTCGTCAGAGCAATGTAAGAACATAAATATGAATACTGATTCAATCCAAAATTCTCCTTCAAGTGTCGCTAAAAAAAAGAATGCTAAAAAGAAAGAAAGATTAAAAAAATTACAAATAGAAATGCCAAATGGTAGTAGGCAACCTGAAACAATCCAGACTGCTCCAGCAGGTCCTATACAGAATGGAATAACATCTGTACACGATTTCTTTTTAAAACAAATTACACCTTTATATGCAAGTACAAGTTCAAGATATTTGGAAAATCTAATTCATCATCCACAATATCTTCTTATGCCAAATGTACAATTTGGAGAAATGTATCAATATCATCCAATAGCTGTGAGTGTACCAAATTCTCCGTTTCTACAACAATCATATCCACCAATTTCTCAAAATGCAGTTTTTCAAAATGCAACATTATTTCATCATAATCAACCAAAATATATGCAAAATGCTTTACAACATCCACTATTAAGCCAAAATTTTACACACAACAACTATCATAACTTTCAACAGACATCTGGTCTGATAACAAATTCTACATTTGTAAATTCACAAACTACACAAAATGAAGTTGTAGCAAACTCTCCAAGACAAAGAATGAATTCAAAGAAAAAAGAAGTTAGTGACAATGAAGATAGACAATTTAGCCCATACTTCTCTATTGAAGAAATAGAGAAGGGGTTACAAAATAATACATTATTGGAGGGTGTTTTACGAATTAATCCTAGGCAATTTCAACATGCTTATGTTTCTGGTGCTGATAAAAGTGAACAAGATGTCCTCATAGATGGGGTTAAGAATAGAAACCGTGCACTGGAAGGAGATCTTGTAGTCATACAATACATTGAGGATGATGCTGAAGAAAACAAAACAAATAATGAAGAGAAACAAAAAAAAGGCAGAGTAGTTTTTATAAAAGAAAAAGTTCATACACGATTATGTATTGGAAATTTAAAGTTAATGCCTGACAAAAATAGACAAAGAGCACTTTTTGTGCCCAGGGATTATAGAGTACCCAGGCTTAATATACCATTTACTAATTGGCCTAATAATTTCTATAAAGATGCAAAAAATTATGAACATACATTGTTTTTAGCAAGAATTGAAGAATGGAATGATGTAAGATTTGCAATGGCAAAAATAATACATCAGATAGGTCAGTCAGGTGATATGAAAACTGAGACAAAAGCTATTTTAGCTCAAACAGATTTAGATATAACACCTTTTGGACCTGAAGTTAAACATCTCTATCCCAGTTCAGATTTTATTATTCCTGAAGAAGAAATAAAATTACGCAAAGACTGCCGAAAAATGTGCATTTTTACTATAGATCCAGCTAGTTGTCGTGATATAGATGATGCTGTTTCCTGTGAAAAGCTTAGTAATGGCAACTTTGAAATTGGAGTCCATATTTCAGATGTATCTTACTATTTGGCAGAAAACACAATTCTAGATAAAAAAGTTGCAGAAAAAGCTACAACCATCTATATGGTTGAGAGCGCTTATCATATGTTACCTGATGACTTGTGTATTCTCTGTTCACTTTTCTCAGGTGTTGATAAATTGGCATTTTCGATTTTTTGGGAGATGACTGAAGATGCTCAAGTTGTCCGCCACACATTTGCCAAAACTGTCATACATTCATGTGGTCAACTAGCTTATGAGAATGCACAAGCAGTACTTGATAATATTGAAGATGCTGAAAGTACTTTTCCAGAATTAAACAATGGTTTTGGTTTTAAAGATATTGAACAAAGAATTAAAAAGTTAGCTGAATTATCAGCTATATTAAGAGAAAGAAGATTTGGAAGTGGAGCCTTAAAGTTGGATCAGCCAAAAGTATCATTCCATTTAAATCCAGAAAATGGACTACCAAAGTCATTCATGGTGTCTGAGAGTAAACCAAGCCATCAGCTAATTGAGGAGTTCATGCTTTTAGCTAATATTACAGTAGCTCATAGAATATATGATGACCACCCTACACTTGCCTTTTTGAGATGCCATCCTCCTCCTAGTGTTTACATGTTAAAACAACTTGCAAAATCTTTAAAGCCTATAGGTATTGATTTAGAAATTAATTCAGCTGGTGAATTGCATAAATCTTTATTGCCTCACATTGGACCTGACAATACAGACAGAGGAAAAGTTATGGTTTTAAATATGTTATGTGCTAAGCCTATGACAAGGGCAAAATATTTTTGCATTGGTGGTCCAGAAGATGATTATAGACATTATGCGTTAAATGTTCCATTATACACTCATTTTACAAGCCCAATACGACGCTATGCTGATATAATGGTCCACAGGTGTGTGATATTAAATAAGATTTTATAAGTAAATACAATTTACGGTTATAATTAGCCTTAAATTTTTTTCTGGTAATATAAATATTTCTTTTTTCCTTTAGATTACTAGCTGCAAGTTTACAATATAGGGAAATGCCTACATGGGAAGTGGATGCAGTATCCATGATAGCTGCACAATGTAATAAACAGAAGTACAACGCTAAAAAAGCTGGCGAGCTCTCAACAGAGTTGTACATATTAAAGTACATTGAATTAAATACCCCCATCATTACCGAGGCTGTTGTGGTTGAAGTCAGAGAAAAGTACATCGACGTCATTGTTGTTTCTATGGGGTTAAATAGAAGAATATTTTTCAACAATGTAAGTTTAATATTTTATTTTGATTTTACATATTTAATGTAACTAAATATACTATTGTAATAACTGTAAATATCATGATAAGCTCCAATAGGTGATAGTCCGACATCGTCGATATTTCCATGTCCTATGCACTCTATTCCATTCGTTTCCACTTCAAAACATCTCGCTATCTAACAGAGTGTTTTGAATTCCTTAGCTCCGATACTTCTCTACATGTCAGCCTCCGCTCCTAAAAGTGATAATGTTAAAGTTACGTTAAAGTTAAAGATGCCTATGTGCAACACAGCACGTTTCAATGACACTTCACTGTTGTGTGATTTTGTGGAATGTACTTCTTATTTTTTAGATATCTCTGAAGCTCTACTATTTGGCTAAACGGAATACTATTTAAAATGTGTCTTTATATGTTATTATATATATGATATTTATATAGGTATGTATTTAAAATATTACTTATATTTATTATTTATGTATATTTGTGTAGTATATAATAGTATTTTATATTTATGTCTATTCTGTCTTAAAGTGTTTATTTATTTTTATATATTTTTTATCTTCAATTCCGTTCAGATTATTTTTTATATTCTTATTTTTATTTTTTTTCTTTTTTATGCACTACAAATATACCATACTTTTGTGTGGTTGCATCTAAGGTTACCTGTAAGAGATCACTATTAGTATTAAATAAATCAATGACTGCACGTAACATTTGGATGATAACATTAATTGCATACATTATAACGATATTAATTAGAAAATTAAAGGCTGACCTAACTACTGTAGTGTTTGTTTAATAACTTGTCTATACAGGACTTGAATAGAAATTTAAAATGTTAATTTTAAATAAATATAATTATTGCAGCAATTGACAGTGCAGAATGTCGATGAAATATCCATTAATCAGCCTTTTGTGGTGGTGGACCTGCGCTCTTTGAATTCAGCTGCTTCTTGCATTGTCTTGTTTAGCTAGTCAGTCCACCTGGAGACTCGAGGACTTTTCTTCCCCATTGGCTATCGTTCCTCCTGACAAATATGGCTTGCCCATTGCCACTTCAGCTTGCAGATTTTGACCCACAGACCCACGCTCTTCTACGGATTTCATCGTTTTTGATTCTGTTGCATTAAGACTAGCTCTCGCTGAGCGACTTTGAGCCTGTAGAAAAGACTAAGGACGCCTCAGCGAAAATGAAAATATTGAATATATCATATTATATATTAATCTCAATGATATATCTTAACGCAAATGTGTCCGTTGGGTGACGGAAATGCTTCATTACGAAATCCCTCTGACCTCTGTTTTAAATGTAATTTTGCAATGTATAATAAAATTTTGTTGTAATTTTACTCAGTGAATTGATATCCAATGAAAAATTAAATAATTTATGATAATGTCGATCGACAATTTAAAACACTGGGTGTTGGGTGGTGTGTAAATGTGTATATTAAAATTTGATTATTGTTGTAAATTACGTAAGCCTAATATTAAGTAAATTTAAAGATATCTTTGCGCAGTGGGACAAGACTGACAATATACGCATTTTCCCCGCTATATGTTGGACAAAATGTGCAGTTAAAAAAATTAAGTGCTTTTTAAACAACTTTACAGCTGCTAGTGTTTAAATACTAAACATGAACTCAATTACAAATATTATTTAAATATAATTTATGATTGATTTTGATAATTTTTTTTCAGGACTTTCCAGGGGAGTTTGAATGTATAAAAAATGATGCAGGTATTAAATTGTCTAAAATGAAGTTGACTTGGATGAAAACTGACAATATGCCCAGTCTTACACAAATTATTGAAGTTTTTTCAATATTACAAATTGAAATGCACAAAGGTGACGATATGGTGAAAGTCGAGACAAAGCTAGTACGGCCGCTATGTACAAATTAATAGTTTTACTATAATATATATTTTATATTATATTTTTTACGTTTGACAAATTAAGTACACATAAGTTGGAGAATAGCATTATAATTATTTTATTAGTCATAAAATAGTTGAAATGGTTGTTATTTTCTTCATTCATTTCTATGAATAGTTTTTAGTAGTACAATATTTTACATATAGTATATGTATATATATACTATATAATATATATATATATATATATATATATATATATAATATATATATATATATATATCATATATGTATAGATATATATATATACATATATATATACATATATATATACATATATATATACATATATATGTATATATAGTATACATCTATAGGTATATATATATACATAATATAGTATATCTATATATATATATATATACGATATATATATATATATATATATTATATCAGATCTAATATATTATATATTATATATCTAAATATGACACAAGCTTAAAATAAAGCACCATTTTTTATAGGAGATAAATACTTTATTTTAAATAATAAACAACTAATCTAATATAATAAGTTTAGAAGGTTCCTTGACAAGGTGAAATTGCAAAAAATAATTATTGCACGTTTTAAATTAGATTACTTAGTTTAGAATTTTTCTCAAAAGATCTCAGTATAATGCCCACATTTAGAATAAAGTGTTTTGTTATATTAAGCTACGATTTCATGATACTACTTCTGGTGCACTAGATTAGGCCACTACAAATAGGGAATTCCGTTTTACACTATTTCACCCTATTCCTAGCCTAAAAGTAGTGTAGTGCAATCGTTGCTTTACACGTTTTTGTAAACTTGCTCAGTATTTAGTAAGCATATCATGTTTGTAAATTATTTAATAACTTGACTTCTCCATGGAGATTAATATCTGTATTATTTTATAGATTATTTTAAAAAAACAATGTGGTTTTATGAATTATGAAATAATGAATTTTTGTACAACACATTATTTTTATGAATTTATTATAAATGGATAATTGGGATACTGTAGTCTGTAGAACTGTAATTTCTATATTTTTTATGTAAATAATTGTATACTTATATTTTTTTATAGCTGTTTTTTAAAATAGACCTATCTTGGGTATATTCTAAATTAAGACTTTTTATAATATGTCACTATTTTAAATTTGGTTATAAATTGGATGCATTTAAATTAACCTGATATCAATTTTAGTGTAAGTTGATATGCTCAGTTAAGACAAGACATTCTATTTGGTAGTAAATAAAAAAAAAAACACAAAAATTGTTTGAATTGAATCTGTTGTTAATATATTTGTAATGTTCTTCCACTTAGCATTATCCCGGCCTATTGCCAGGGTCTGCTTTCCTACTTAATCTTTTTCCTTTCCATATGAGTGGCAGGTGGCGGCTTTTTAATGGAACGATTGCCATCTGACCTCCAAAACCCATTTTTGTGGGAAAAGCCAAGATGAGAGGGGGGGGGGGGAAAGATTAGTAGAAAGAGGGGGGGGGGGGTAACGACACCACTTTCATGGATTGGGAAGGAGTATGACAGCGGTGGCTCGAGGATCCGGGGTCGCGTACTCGTATGCCCAGTACCAATATCGGACAGATATTAGGCCATTTGATATATATATATATATATAAATTATTAAGTGGACCAAGCTATCCTCACACGAGCATTAAACCCTTCAATCGGTCACCTGTCCGACTTGCCAGCGTTGTGCAAATGATTGGGATACAAAAAAAAATTTTATCGCTGTCTGTGTATGAAAGATATATATGAAAAAAGAAACTTATGTTGGAGGCATTCTTCAATGTAATAGAATACAAAACAATGACTTTTGTCTGCGTTTGTGCACGCCATCTCAGAAACGGCTTGATCGATTTAAACGCAGTTTTCACTATTATATTATGGTCAACTTCCCTTATGTGTTGTTAGTGTTCGTTTCATTCGTCTTATAAAAAATTATTTTTATTTTTTATATATATATACATATATATAGATATATATATATATATATATATATATATATATATATATATATATATATATATATATATATATATATATATATCTATATATATATATATATATATATATATATATATATATATATATATATAAATGTTCTAAAACTAAATAAAAATTCTGCAAGAGAATAGTTGTAAAATTTCTGGCAAATAGTTAATACTTGTTATAGTAGCTAGTAATGGACAAACAAGTAGTTTGTGCAAACCTATTTTAGTGTCACCTCTGTGTTTTCTCACTCTCGATCCCCGAGGGGGGAAAGGCAAACGGTTTCAGGGCGTAGCCCTTTGCCCGTTAGGTTCTACCTCCGTCCACTAATATGGGCGTGTCCTTGTGTTGGACTTAAGCCCAGGCAATGTGTCAAATTGAGGGACAGGGTTTTTGTGGGGAGTTCACTGGGACAGCCGTGTGCTACTTAGGGCGGTCAGCCCAGCCAAGTGAGGCTCCTGGTTGCCCAGGAGAGGCCCAGCTTAGGCGACCAGCGACCGTAGTAGCAGCTCAGGGATCAGGAGAGGAAGGAGGGAGGAGATCCCTGGGGAACCTGTGCGTGTCTGGCGGACGGGAATGCGATGCGATGCATAGTGCGATATTCCGGATGTGTAAGTGGTCCGAAACGTCAGCATGTTGGAAGGTGCGGGCAGCCAAATGGGAAATGTGGTCCTCTAGGCTCTCAATACAGAGGTCGTGCTGTATAGTGGCGTTCCTCACGTATCGAGGGGCCTGAGTGGCTCTTCGGAGGGCCACATTTTGCGTCACCTGTAGGACGTAGCGAAGGTTTTGGCTAGTCAGGGAGTACCATGCTTGGGCTGCGTACGTAAGGTGTGGCCTCACATACGTCTTGTACAGCCCCAGCTTAGTGCGGAGAGGAAATCGGGATCGGAGGAGAGGACGCAGTAATGCCAGCGCAGCTCTCGCCGCGTTCTTGGCCTTGGATACCTGGGCACCCATCGACAGTCGCCTATCGTTGACGACACCCAGGTATGTTTCTTGGCGAGTCCAGCCAACCTAATCACCTTGGATGTCCGGCGGAGGAGGCAGCGCTCTGTGGCTGCCAAACGAGATCGTTTGGGTCTTGGCCACATTAAGCGTGAGCCTCCACTCCGCCAACCAGTTCGGGAAGAGGTCGAGGGCTCGCTGGAGTTTCAACGTCGTGTGTTTGGCGTTGAGGGACTTTGCCAGGATCGCTACATCGTCTGCGTAAAGCGCCAACATGGAGTCCTGGTGGGACGGGATATCATCCGTGTAGGCTGCGTAAAGGTTAGGCACTAACGTGCTACCCTGTTATCCACTTTAACTCGGAAGGTCCTCGGAAGGAATTCGGCCAGGATCCTTACGATGTGGAACGGTGTGCCCACTTTTTTTTTTTTTTTTTTTGACGCTGAAAATACCAAGCGACACTCCGACCTCACCTAAGTGGAGAGGGCCTGGGAGTCCATAGCGTCCAGGCCCTCGCCAGTGACTGCCCGCCCTACGGCAGGCCCTTCACACCCCTCCCACGTAGGAAGGGGTCTTTCCCGATCGAGCCAGTCCCCCAGGACGGGCCCGATGGCATCCAGCAGCCGTCGCCCAAACGGCGCGGAGATGAGGTCCTCAGCCCAATGCTGAGTGACGGCTTCCCTCATCTCCCGACGGATTGCCTCACGCTCTCCCGGATCCGGGCGCTGGTTCAGCGCCCTCTGACCCGCCCTCCACTCGTACACTCTGGCGAGAACCCAAGCCTCGAGCTCCCAAGGATGAGTTCTCGCCAGAACGCACGCCGCCGCAAAACTCACTGTGCGATACGCCCGTGCCACTCGCTGTGCAATGGCCCTATGTGGCCTGCGGATGGCAGCGGCGTTCTCCCGTCGACACAGTGAGTCCGCCCATATCGGAGCCCCGTAGAGGGCCATGCTCTTCAGTATGCCGGCGTACAGACGCCGGCATTGATCGCGGTGTGCCCACCTTTTTTTTTTTTTTTTTTTTTTTTTGACGCTGGGAAAAAAATGACATTACGCATACCCTCCCCGCCGGAGGGTGGGAGAGGGGTATGTGGGACTCCCCGGTAGAGACGTTCCCGGTATACCCACTAAAAATACCCAGCGACACTCCAACCTCAACTAAGTGGAGAGGGCCTGGGAGTCCATAGCGTCCAGGCCCTCGCCGGTGACTGCCCGCCCTACGGCAGGCCCTTCACACCCCTCCGACGTGGGAAGGGGTCTTTACAATGGCCGGAGTGCACGGCCATTGTGATCCGACGAGTGGGGCGATCCTTGAGGTGCGGGCGGTGGCGCCCCCGCGTTTGTCGCCCGTTGATCACCCCCTGGGGTGGACGAGGACGGACGTTGAGCCCGCCGCCTTCCACCCCTTCTTCGTCTGCGGAGCGGCGCTGCGAGAGGGTCAACCTCCCGCATGCGCTCCGCCGCCTCCTTCTGTGACATGACGTCCTCACAGAAGGAGGCTACCGCCGCCCATGCCTCCTCCCGGTGTGCCCACCTAAGTTAACTTATACAGCAACCCAGTGTGCCACACCCTGTAAAACGCCTTGGACACGTCCAGGTAGACCGCCACTGGTTTCTCCTTCCTGTTCAGTGAGGCTGCAACGAAATATAGAACTCGAGCCAACTGAAGGGTGGTCGAGTGTCCACTGCGGAATCCAAACTCCTCGGGGCGCGGTTGGAAATGCGCATGTATAAGAGGTAACAGTAGCTTCTCGAACAGTTTGGATGAGGCGTTCAGCAGGGTGATGGGGCGATACCCCTCAGGTCGTCTGCGATTTTTACCTGGCTTCGGTAGCATCACCATCAGGCCTTCTTTCCAAGCCTGGGGGAAATGGCCCAACCGCAGGATGGCGTTGAAGAGCCTGGTAAGTGATGCAATGGTTTTCGTGGGTAGATGGTGGAGCGACAGATTGGGCACGCCGTCTATCCCCGGAGCTTTACGTGGCTTTAGAGACGCGATTGCCTTCTTCACGCTCGACGGGGAGAAGAAAGGAGAGGGAGGAATCGGGTTGGGTGGGTTGCCGAGAAAGTTGATGACCGCTGTCTTCAGCCGCGTGTGGAACTCCGGTCACAGGCTGGAGTTAGGCGCAAACTGAGTCTCAAGGTAGTCTGCCAGTATGTCGGCCCTACCTTGGGAGTCATAGCGCAGCGTGCCATCTGGATGGTATACGGGTCTGATGGGAGGAGGCTTCTTGTTAATCTGCTGACACAGATTAGACAGCGAGGCGGAGTCCTCGCTGGCGGCCTGAATCCTCGCATCCCAGTTTCCTGCGGAGGCCGACGCAAGCGTTACGCGGATTCATTCCACCAAGTCGTTGAGTTTCGCCTTGGTGGCTGGCTCGCGGGTCCTTTGCCACTCAATGCGCGTCTTCCTCTTCCGCGCAATTAGTTTGGCAATGTGCCGAGGAGTTGGGGGAAGTCGGTTTGGGCTGGCTGGTGCGGTGGCTTCACTGAGGGCGGTTTGAATCGTCGCCGTGATCGACGCTTCGAGCCTGTCGACACTAGGCGGATCAACCAGCGGTTCCTCACGTGGTGGCGTCAGCTGTGCGACGAGAGCTTCAAACCGAGGCCAGCAGATTAATCCCCTACGAGGGGGATGCGCTGCGATTGCTGGCGTTCCCCGTACGGCAAAGAAGACGGGGAGGTGGTCAGACCCATAGGCATCAGGTAGGGATTCCGGCTGTTCGAGGGTCACCGAGCTAGCATAGACCCCTTTGTGCAAGATCAGGTCGATCGTGGTCCCGGGGAAGTTGCTATTATGAGAGTAGTGGGTGGGTTCGTCAGGCCCTTCCACTACATACCCGTTTCTGTCGGCGTCCTCGAACAGCTTCCTACCCGTTGTGCACGCAATGTGGCAGCACCACGCTTGGTGTTTGGCGTTCCAGTCCCCTGCCGCTATGGTAGGGGTTGTACTACCAAGGACTTGCTTAACTTCGCTAAATCTTAGTGAGGAGTTGGGGGGTCGGTAGATAGCATACAGCCTGACAGGTTGCCTGCCAACCATTACCTCGATCCCCAGGGACTGGAACGACAGCGTAGCCGGATCAGGAAGGGATGTTACGTCTAATAGCTACGAGCAACCCTCTGTAGGCGCTCTCCACCGTATGTAGACGCAGGATATGGTAGCCGGATGCGACAAAGGTGTCAGTGGCCCTGAGATGGGTCTCATTAATGAGAGCCACATCTACATTCTGCTGACTGAGAAGGAGCCGGAGGAAGTGGGCTCGCTGTCTCAGTCCAGCAGCGTTCCAGAACATGATGCGCAGCTTATCCATTTGTAAGCAAACGCATCATGCCTGAAAGCACGATCTCAACTGGGTCCCGATTTTCCTTTAGGGCCACAAGGACATCCTTAAGGACGTCGATAGCCCTGTCGAGAGCCGCGCGGGCCTCGCCTGAAAACTGGGGCACCCTGGCGTTGGGAGGATTGTGCAGCATCAGGGGCGGCATGGGTTGCACTCGGTTGGCTAGTCTGGACTAGACTGAAGAAGAAGCCGTCCCCTTCTTCTTCTTTCCTTTCGACCTCTTCTTGGACGCGCTACGGCCAGCTCCACCGTCCCTGGTGGAAGGCGGATTGGCCGGAGCCATCAGGGAAGAAGCCTGTGCGTCCGCGGCTACCATATTGGTAGGGACCGGGGCGACGGAAGCCGGAGGCTTCGTGACTGTAGTGAGTGCCAGTGTACCAGCCTTCTTGTTCTTTAATTCCCTCTTCATCTGAGGGCAAGAGGAGAAGTTAGCAGGGTGGGTTCCCCCGCAATTTGCGCAGGTAGCGGGTTGTTCGAGAGGGCGCGGGCAGTCATGCGCGAGGTGCTCTTCGCCGCATCTCACGCAGGCTAGTCTGCAGTGGCACCCATGACTCGAGTGCCGAAAGGCCTGGCAGCGGTGACACTGCGCTGGGCCTTTCCGGCTGCGCCAGGCTTCTATTTTAACGCCAGGCATGTACAACAGTTCTGTGTTGCTGTAGATGCCTGGCACGAGGTCCGGGGTATTAGTCAGGACTGCGAAGAAAATGGAGCCCGGCCGACTTTTTCTCGCCCGGATCGGCCGGACATACTCGGCCTGATACCCGAGTTCTCCCAGCGCCTCCGTAATCTCCTCAGGAGTGGTTGTCATAGGAAGCCCCCTGATGGCTATCTTGCGACTCATTTCCTTGGGGAGTGCGTAGGAGAACTATTTTGCTATTTTGCCACATCAGTGATGCCACATCCTACGTATACAAACACCGCTTGATACGCTCTTGCCAGCACTCGCCCTCCACGGATGGTGCAGGTGGTGCAAATGTTGCGTAACCCCCTTTTTTATTATTATTTTTTATTTTTTTTGTGAGCTTAATGCTGTTAGCCCTATTGGCCTTGACAGCGACACCGGTTGGCGAGGGAAGAGGGTACTCTGTCTCTGAGAAGTAGCAAGCACTATCGTGTCTGCTTGAGAGGAAACGGCGGCAAGGGCGTCCCCTGCGGGACTCGAGCCTCGGCTTGCGGCTGACGAGAGGGCTGGGGGATGTTCCCTATTCTTAGCAAACCAGCCGCGACCTGAAAACGCAGCTGGAGAAACTTAGACTAATCAGCAGGGACCTAGCAGTCCCTCACCGCTGGGCCCGGCGCCAACGCGCGGTCGTGCCGTCAATTATGCTGGACTTCGTCGTCGTTTCCGTCGACAGCGGTGTGAGTGTCTTGTATGTGTTTTGTGCTTCCTACCTACATATGGAGCATTAGTAACTGTAATAGGATCATCTGGATCTAATAGAACGCTATGCGGGCGTCTGAGTTTAGTTTTAGCGTACGGGGTGTAGTCACACGTCTGTACGATAAGGGTGTTCGCGTGAGTAGCTGCGCGCTCGAAGTAGCGCCTGGATAGGCCTTTGCAGTACTCTTCAGTAGTCTTCAACAGTCTTGAATCGATTCCAGTTCGAAATCTTTATAAAGGTCGACATTGCGAACGAACCAGGGGCAACCTGACGCGATTCGCAAGAATATATTCTGAACAATTTGAAGGGCATTCAGCTTGGTGTGTGCGAACACGACACTAGCATAAGTAAGGACAGGTCTTACACAAGTTTTGTATAGTGTCAACTTATGTCTAAGTAACAATTTACTCTGCTTGCAGATAAGAGGATAAAGCCTACTGAGAATAAGAGAGCTTTGTTTCTGGCTCTCTTGACGTGTGAGCTAAAAGAGAGTCTGGAATCTAGGATTACTCCTAGATATTTTGCCTGTGGTTTCCAGGGAATAGGTCGGTTTAACATGTAGACGGTGGAGGCCGTTTCGTGTTTGACACGAGGAAACAGGATCGCTTCACTCTTATCCGGATTAACTTCGATCCTCCATAAACGGTACCAATCGCCGAGGGCGTCGGCTGCAGTTTGGAGTCTTTCAGTCAACAGGCGAGAATAGCGAGAAGTAGTGTATAGGGCGGTGTCATCGGCGTACATCGCCGATCGCCGCATCGGTGGACTAATTTTGTACAAGGCATGTCGCTGGTGTACAGTGCGTACAAGATCGGAGAAAGGGTAGAACCCTGGGGAACGCCTGCACGGACGAGGCGGGGAGAGGATAGAGTGCCCTCTACTTTGTGTCGAAAATACCTATTTGACAAGAAGTCTCGTAGGATGTACACTAGACAGTGTGGTACACCGGCGGTGAGCAGCTTGAAAATCAAGCCGTTGTGCCAGGCCGTTGAAAATCAAGCCGTTGTGCGTAACCCAGACACCTCGGTACGTGAGGAACGCCATTGTCTCACGGTACCTCAGTATCGAGAGCCTCGTGAGCCACGAGAACCACATCATGCAGCTTGCTGCTAGTGCCTTTCACCATGCTGAAGGCCTGGGACATCGCACAGTAGCACACTCGTCCCCCTGTTATAACCAGAAAAAAAACTGTTCACAGTTATTCTCCCTCCAACCGATTCTTGAGCAACAGCCTCGGTCACTGGGTGCTTAAGCTGGATGATTCCCAAGGGTGTCATCCAGCTGGGCTGACCGCCCAGGTAGCGACAAGTTCTGATCTCCCTGTCTTCCCCATCACGTATCTCTCCATCAGAAATTTCACTGGAACAAACAGATGGTCCACTCAAATGGTGTTTTTTAAATAAAATCTTGTTTCTTGTGAATCTTATTTAATTACAGCACACAAATGCGACTAGAATTAGGGTAAGATACCTTGGAGTGATCCTGGATGAAAATCTCACGTGGACTGAACATATACATGTAATGGTGTCCCGAATAAGAAAACTAGTATATATTTTTTAGAAACTTAGATAGCGCAACTCAACAAATTTTCAGGATTGTATATTTTTCTCTTGTCGAGTCTATACTAAATTATTGCACACCAGCATGGGGTGGATCATCAAAGTATGCAAACCTTCGATTGGAGAGAGAACATAGATGTATTTTAAAAGTAATATATCATAAGCCTATTCGTTTTCAAACTACAAAATTGTACCAGGCTTGTAATGTACTAACTGTTTGACAATTTTTATTTTGTGAATTGTTATAAGAACACACAAAAGTGTATTAAAACGCAGATCCGATAAGGTTTGCCCGATTGAGCGCCAACGTTTAGTCTCCTTAAATAGATTATCTCCTTAATACATTATGTACATTATAGTACCTATTCTTATAGTTCTTACATTATTATAGTACCTATTCTCTAAGAAGGTTAACGAAAATCTTACTATATATGCTTTCACTGTATAAGTTTTAAATTAAACTAAACGATTGGCTGTTATTAAGACGAGACGGAAAACATAGTTACAACAACATGAGACTAATTCTCTCTATTCTAATACAAACACCGTTTTTATTACTGGTTTGTCATTTTTACTTTATTGTTATTTGATTTTGATTGGTCATTTTAATTAATTGTTTAGTAATACACTTTCTTAGTAATAGTAACCGTAAGGTCATTTTTGCACAAAATTGTTTCTGTTTCTTTCATTCTTGTTATGAATAAATAATTAAATGGCATGTTCTTGGGCGCATCTATTTAAGGAGCCAACCAGAACAAACGAAGAATCAACAAAGAAAATAAATTTAACCATAATATGGCTGTTTAAAATAATGAACTTTTGAATAAAACAATAAATAACGAATATAAATAAATGTTGATTTTAAGAAAAATTTTATAAAATGAGTAAATTATTCGTCTCGCGATGTACACCGAATCCGAACAAACATAAAAACACTGATTATCCAATTTGTGATATTGTGTCAGGACTCAAGAGAGTTATAAATATTAATAGTTTAAATAAAATATATTTCTTTTATAGATATAATATATTATTTATTTTTAGCTTAAAATCGATATCTTTCTTTCAAGGTATATTGAAAAGTTATATTCGCTAATTTATCATTTTAATGGGATTCAAAAACAGCCGCTCAGAAAGCGACAACGCCCCACCCTCTACCTAAAGTGGAGTGGACGATCATCGAGGGCTGTCAGCCGATGCCAAGCCCACCTCACGCTCCGGGCGCCGCGGCCACATCTCTTCTTCGGCTGGCACGATCTGTGGCATCGACATCGATCGACATGATGTGTGGATCTCGTGAAGAGCTTACTATAGAAATGATCCTATGAAGTAGGGTCTTAATTAAGAAAAGCTGTATTCTCACTCTCTTGACCCCCGAGGGGAGAGAGGCAAACGGTTCCAGGGCGTAGCCCTTTGCCCGTTAGGTCCCGTGTCCTTGTATTAGGCTTAAGCCAAGGCAATGTATTCTTGAGAGGGACAGGGTTTTTGTGGGGGGGAGTTCATTAGGGGAGAGCCGTGTGCTACATAGGGCGGTCAGCCCGGCCGGAGAGGCACGGCTTAGGCGACCAGCGACCGTAGTAGGAGCTCAGAAATCGGGAGAGAGAGGAGGGAGGAGATCACTGCGAACCTGCGCTCGTCTGGCGGACGGGAATGGTGCCATGGTGCGATGTTTCGGATGTGTAAATGATCCGATACGTCAGCACGTTGCAAGGCGCGGGCAGCTAAATGGGTATTGTGATCCTCTAGGCTCTCAATACGGAGGTCGTGCTGTATAGTGGCGTTCCTCACGTATCTAGGGGCCTGGGTGGCTCTTCGGAGGGCCACATTTTGCGTCATCTGCAGGACGTTGCGTAGGTTTTGGCTAGTCAGGTAGTACCATGCTGGGGCTGCGTACGTAAGGTGTGGCCTCACATACGTCTTGTACAGCCCTAGCTTAGTGCGGACAGGAAGTCGAGATAGGAAAAGAGGACGCAGTAGTACTGCGTTTACAGTTTCCAGCGCAGCTCTCGCCACGTTCCTGGTCTTGGATATCCGGGCACCCATCGAGAGTCGCCTGTCGATGACGACACCCAGGTATGTGACTTGGCGAGTCCGGCCGACCTGTTCGCCTTGGATGTTCGGTGGAGGAGGCAACGTTCTGTGGCTGCCAAACGAGATTGTTTGGGCCTTGGCCACATTAAGCGTGAGCCTCCACTCCACCAACCAGTGCGGCAGGAGGTCGAGGGCTCGCTGGAGTTTCAAACGTCGTCGTCGTTCGTCGCGTGTTTGGCGTTGAGGGACTTTGCCAGGATCGCTACATGGTCGGCGTAAAGCGCCAACAAGGTGTCCTGGTGGGACGGGATGCCATCCGTGTACACTGCGTAAAGATTTGGCGATAGCGTGCTACCCTATAAGACCCCTGCTGCGATGGATTGGAAAAGGGATAGGGTGGTATTCTCCCTAACTCGTTAGGTCCTGCCGCGGTGGAATTCGGCCAGGATCCTTACGATGTGGAACGGAGTGCCCACCTGGATTAACTTGCACAGCAACCCAGTGTGCCACACCCTTTCAAACACCTTGGACACGTCCAGTAAGACTGCCACTGGCTTCTCCTTCTTCTTCAGTGAGGTTGTAGCAAAGTATAGAACTCGAGCCAGCTGAAGGATGGTCGAGTGTCCACTGCGGAATCCAAACTGCTCGGGGTGTGGTTGGAAATGCGCATATATAAGAGGCAACAGTAGCTTCTCGAACAGTTTGGATGAGGCGTTCAACAGGGTGATGGGGCGATACCCCTCAGGTCGTCTGCGATTTTTACCCGACTTCGGTAGCATCGCTACCAGACCTTCTTTACAAACCTGGGGGAAATAGCCTAGCCGCAGAATGGCGTTGAAGATCCTGGTGAGTGATGAAATGGTTTTCCTAGGTAGATGATGGAGCGCCAGATTGGGCACGCCGTTTGACCCCGGAGCTTTACGAGGCTTCAGAGTCGCGATCTCCTCCAGCTGGGGCTAGGTGCAAACTGACTCTCAAGGTAGTCTGTCGGTCCTACCCTGGGAGTCATAGCCCCGCGCGCCATTTGGGTGGTATAGGGGTCTGATGGAGGATCGAATCTCCCGCCTAGGGTTGACAGTGGCGCTGCAGAAGACCGAGGCCGTTTTCTTCCGCGGTCCTCGGCAGCGCTAACCGCCCGACGCCCATATCTATGTAGAGGGTGCCCGCATTGAAGTGAAGGCCCAGATGAAATATCTGGGCCTAGTGCTCAATAGCAAGTGGCGCTTCGATGCACACTTCAGCAAGCTGTCATCACGCTTGCTGAAGACCGCGAGTGCCCTCTCATGGCTCCTCCCTAACATAGGGAGCCCCGGCGAACAATGCCGGCGTCTATACGCCGGCATACTGAGGAGCATGGCCTTCTACGCGACTCCGATATGGGCGGACTCACTGTGCCGATGGGAGAACGCCGCTGCCATCCGCAGGCCACAAAGGGCCATTGCACAGCGGGTGGCACGGGCGTATCGGACAGTGAGTTTTGCGGCGGCGTGCGTTCTGGCGAGAACTCATCCTTGGGAGCTCGAGGCTTGGGTTCTCGCCAGAGTGTACGAGTGGAGGGCGGGTCAGAGGGAGCTGAACCAGCGCCCGGACTCGGGAGAGCGTGAGGCAATCCGCCGGGAGATGAGGGACGCCGCCACTCGGCATTGGGCCGAGGACCTCATCTTCGCGCCGTTCGGGCGACGGCTGCTGGATGCCATCGGGCCCGTCCTGGGGGACTGGCTCGATCGGCGACATGGCTCCCTCTCCCTACGTCTTGTGCAGGTGCTGTCCGGGCATGGATGCTTCGGATCGTACCTGCCCCGGATCGGGAGGGAAGAGTCGCCAGCGTGCCACCACTGCGGGGCCGCGGTGGATACGGCGGAGCACACCCTAGTGGTGTGCCCATCGTGGGCTGAACCCCGCCGCGCCCTGGTGGCAGCCGTCGGGGAGGACCTCACGCTCCCCAGCGTGATCGCCGCCATGCTCAGGAGGGAGGAGGCATGGGCGGCGGTAGCCTCCTTCTGTGAGGACGTCATGTCACAGAAGGAGGCGGCGGAGCGCATGCGGGAGGATGACCCTCTCGCAGCGCCGCTCCGCAGACGAAGAAGGGGTGGAAGGCGGCAGACTCAACGTCCGTCCTCGTCCGCCCCAGGGGGTGATCAGCGAACGACAGGCGCGGGGGCGCCACCGCCCGCACCTCAAGTTATCACCCCACTCCTCGGACCACAATGGCCGTGCACTCCGGCCATTGTAAAGACCCCTTCCCACGTGGGAGGGGTGTGAAGGG
The DNA here is from genome assembly GCA_037127375.1 of Dione juno. Lineage (NCBI taxonomy): Eukaryota > Metazoa > Arthropoda > Insecta > Lepidoptera > Nymphalidae > Dione > Dione juno. The sequence continues at coordinate 3,484,658 of JAXRJS010000052.1, forward strand.
CCTGCCGTAGGGCGGGCAGTCACCGGCGAGGGCCTGGACGCTATGGACTCCCAGGCCCTCTCCACTTAGGTGAGGTCGGAGTGTCGCTTGGTATTTTTAGTGGGTATACCGGGAACGACTTTACCGGGCAGTCCCATATACCCCTCTCCCGCCCCCCGGCGGGGAGGGTATGCGTAATGCCATTCTTTCCCAGCGTCAAAAAAAAAAACAAAACAAAGGGGTGTGATGGAAGGAGGCTTCTTGTTAATCTGCCGACACAGATTAGAGAGCGAGGCGGAGTTCTCGCTGGCGGCCTGAATCCTCGTATTCCAGTTTCCTGCGGAGGCCGCCGTGAGCGTTATGCGGATTCGTTTCACCAAGTCGTTGAGTTTCCTGGTGCTGGTTCCTTGGTGGCTGGCTCGCGGGTCCTTTGCCACTCAATGCGCGTCTTCCTCTTCCGCGCAATAAGTTCGGCAATGTGCCGAGGAGTTGGGGGAAGTCGGTTTGGGCTGGCTGGTGCGGTGGCTTCACTGAGGGCGGTTTGAATCGTCGCCGTGATCGACGCTTCGAGCCTGTCGACACTAGGCGGATCATCCAGCGGTTCCTCACGTGGTGGCGTCAGCTATGCGGCGAGAGCTTCAAACCGAAGCAAGCAGATCAATCCACTATGAGGGGGACGCACTGCGATTGCTGGGGTTCCCCGTACGGCAAAGAAGACAGGGAGGTGGTCAGACCCATAGGCATCAGATAGGAATTCCGGTTGTTCGAGGGACGCCGAGCTAGCATCAATCCCTTTAGGCAAGATCAGGTCGATCGTGGTCCCGGGGAAGTTGCTATTATGAGAGTATGGGTGGGTTCGTCAGGCCCTTCTACTACATACCTGTTTCTGTCGGCGTCCTCGAACAGCACCCTACCCGTGGTACACGCAATGTGGCAGCGCCACGCTTGATGTTTGGCGTTCCAATCCCCTGCCGTTATGTTGGGGAATCTACTACCAAGGACTTACTTAACTTCGCTAAGTCTTAGTGAGGGGTTGGGGGGCCCGGTAGATGGCATACAGCCTGATAGGCTGCGTGCCAACCATTATCTCGATCCCCAGGGACTGGAACGACAGCGTAGCCAGATCAGAAAGTTGTTGGTGCAGGATGTTGCGTTTAATAGCTACGAGCAACCCTTTGTAGGCGCTCTCCACCGTATCCTGGCGCAGGATATGGTAGCCGGATGCGATAAAGTTGTCGGTGGCTCTGAGATGGGTCTCATTAATGAGAGCCACATCTACATTTTGCTGGTTGAGAAGAAGCCAGAGGAAGTGGGCTCGCTGTCTCAGTCCAGTTGCGTTCCAGAACATGATGCGCAACTTATCCATTGTAAGCAAACGCATCATGCCTGAAAGCACGACCTCAACTGACTCCTCAATAACTCCCGATTTTCCTTTAGGGTCACGAGGACATCCTTAAGGATGTCGATGGCGGGCCTCATTCGAAACTGGGGCAGCCTGACGCTGGGAGGATTGTGCAGCATCAGGGGCTGCATAGGTTGAACTGGGTTGGCTAGTCGCCCAAAGGAGTTGCTGGTCCTCCTACTGGGCGTGTCCCCCGGGTGGCGGATAGGGGAAAGCCACTCGCTCTTGCGGGCCAGTGGATCGGGATCTATTCCCGGCGCGGACCAAAACCAGCTAGGCATGGGCGTGCCTTTAGTGCATTGTTATGCACACGGCCTAAGGGAGCACACCCCGACAGAAAAGCCCAGCTGTGGAACAGCTAAAAATATCATGATGGCACATCTGAAACTACAACTACCCCAGGAGGGTACCAGCCTTTCAGAGGCTGGAGAACCCCTTCGCGCTTCGGCGTGCTGCCCCACCGAATCTGGGGGGGGGGGCAAGATCTGTTATTGTGAAACGGGAGAGAGGCCCGAGAAGGGCGGAGTTGATGAAGTGCCTGTAGAGGGCGGAGAGAAGTCTGTGGACAACGGAGACGCTGAGGATAGTGTGCCCAGAGAGGACATTGTCACTGGAGGTGTCAGACCTCATAACAGCAGAGGCGTGCTGAAACAGCCAAAGGTCGTTTTAGAACGACTTGAGCTTGACGAACGATTTTTGGCGATACTCAGCGACACAAGATCGAGGAGTGAATCACTTTCGTCAGGAGGGCGTTTTTGGGGTGTATCTGGTGCGCAGGAATCGGACTCGGAGAGTTTGGCATCTGCTGGGTCATACAGGTCAACAGTTCAGTCTTCATCGATCGCGCCTGTTAATGAGCAAATGGAGAACCTGGAACGTAATATTATGATCCAGGTTGGCACTATGCTGAACGCACGTTAGGAAGCTCTGGAGGATAGACTTCCACCAGCAAGGAGCCTGCGCCCCCCCCTCAAAAGTGACGTCAAAAAAATCTTCGGCTATTCAGGCTGTGAAATCCCCTGAACCACGTCCCCTACCACAGGCGCCGGCCCAAATGACCGAACGGTGGAGCGTGATTGCAAAACGGGGTAATAAAAAGAAGGGTGACGAACAAGGATCTAGGGAAAACAAGAAGCAGGGTAAAAGTAAGTCTAAAACACCCAAACTGCGTCCTCCTAGGTACTCGCACTACTAGGTGATCGCACTAAAGCTCCAGCCGGACGCGGCAAGCAAAGAGATCACTTATAAAGACATCCTGACCCAAATCAAGGATAAAGTGGTGCTCGAAAATTTGGGTACAACGGAGTGGCCTCAACGGGTGCAAGGTTACTCGAACTACCAGGTGCGAATGCGGCCGATAAAGCAGATATTCTTGCGGAGCAACTGCGGGGCGTCCTAAACGCCGAGGATATACAGATCTCAAGGCCCACAAGGTGCGCAGAGTTGCGAATAAGTGGCCTTGATGATTCTGTGACATCAAAAGAGGTGGCAGAATCGGTGAGCCGAGCAGGAGGTTGTCAGGTTGCAGCTGTGAAAGTGGGAGAGATCAAACAAGATCGGAATGGTCTCGGCATAGCTTGGAACAGATGTCCCGTAGTTGCTGCCAAGAAAGTTAGTGGCGGCAGGCTTCTGGTGGGCTTTGTTTCGGCGCGCGTGCAGTTATTGCAGCCGCGTGTGCTTCGCTGTTTCCGCTGTCATGAGGGGGTACACGTGGCAGCCAACTGCAATAGCAAGCATGATAGAAGCACAAATTGCTTTCGGTGTGGGAAACCTGGGCACTTGCAGAAAAATTGTTCTGCATCGCCACACTGTCCAGTATGTGAAGAAGCACAAAGACCCGCAGGACATGTGGCAGGCAGTGCATCTTGCGCCAAAGTTTGTACTCAGTACAAAAATCGGCGTGGAAGAGGAATAGGCGCGGCAAGGCAGATAAGCCAAAGCCGACCTGAAGCCCCGAAGCAGGGCGAGGAGCACATGGAGCAATAATAATGGCGCTCCAGGTGCTGCAGGCGATCATCAACCACTCTGCCAGAGCCCAAGACTTATTGGTCCAAAGCCTAGTGCAGTGGTCGATTCATGTGGGGATTGTTGCGGAGCCTGCACCTGCATTGAGGCGAGACGCCAGTACACGCACTATCGCAGGCGGGTACACTGGCAGCAGGAGGAGGAGGACCGGCTGTACCGCAAGTATGTCGAGGCAAGGACAGCGCTGCAGGAAGAAATCGGTCGTACGAAGGGAGAATCGTACGATCAGATGATCGTCGGGATCGATGGGGACCCGTTCGAAACGCCGTACCGCATGGTGCGTGGCAAGATGCGGACGTGGGCTCCTAGCAGGCTCCCGCCGCCGTGTTTCACGGAAGATTTTAGTTCCCGTGTCTCACGGCCGAAGGCGGTCGAGGAGGAGCACCGTGAGGTTTTAGTAGGTATGTGGACTGGCCTATATCTGCCGGTCCGCGAGTCCCACACAACCCGTTCGAGTCCCCATTCGTTCCGGTATCCGTAACAGGATTTCCTCACGCAAAAAAAAAAAAAAAGAAAAGAAAAAAAAAAAGAGGGTTGGCTAGTCGGGAATGAAGAACTTTCCTTTCCTTTCGACCTCTTCTTAAACGCTATGCGGCCTGTTCAGCATGTACACCAGTTCTGTGATGCTGTAGATGCCTGGCACGAGGTTCGGGGTATAGGTCAGGACTGCGACGTGTCCAGGAGTTCGCCCTCAAAAGCGAGCCTGGCCATAGAACGGCTCAACTCAGTGATGCCACTGGTGACTGAAGAACCAGCGGCTGGGGGGACTCGGGCGGACACAAGGCCGGAGTCGGTTTCAGTCGGCAAGGGACCGACAGAGGGCATGCTCCGCGTAGAAGCGGAGCCTGCGGAAGTTCCTACTCCTGAGAGGTTCGGGGCGTGAGTGGGTGGGGTTGGTCCCGACCCACTGGCCCCTACGTCCGAGGGGGGTCTGGTGCGCGAACGGGAGCGATCCCGCTGCGCATTCTGTCGGCCGCTCATTTCTGTGACGGCAGCAGCTTCGCTGATTCGCACACGACAACCATACGGTCATCAGTAGATCGAGAATCAATTTGAGTACATTGACTAAGAAATATGTTATCTGTTAACTTGCACATGTCGTGACCTTATTGTATCGTAATCGTATCCATAAAATATTTAATAAACAATAAGGATATGTTACAATCTCATCATTTAATAATGTTTAATTAAAAAAAGCGAGGAAACTACTTTTAACCTCTAGGGAAATACCGTTACCTAAAAAAAATTACATCGTATAATTTTGATTAATTCTATTAAAAGAGAAATTTAACAATTTAAACATTATTAGCGCCACGTATTGTTGACAGCCTTAAGAGATAAATAATGTTAATTATTTTAGGATTTACAACTTCTATTATTGCCTATTATTGCGCGCCTATTTCATAAGATTTACAATCTTATAAAATAGGCGCGCGATTAGACTTGAATCGTATAATGTATTACTAATTAAACGAGCTCGTTCATATTTCGATTGTTGAATCGACCTATCAACGAACTATATATATATGACATGTTAATCGATTACTATATTTTACCTGTTTCGTTTTCGTTTTTATATTTCAAAAATTTTAAATAATCACCCGGTTTCTGCCGAAGTATTTTTAAGAAGAAACTAAACGATTTTAAACTTTTATTAGATAATTCTTAAGTTATTCATTGTTTTGTGTATATGGTCATCCTGGCTTTTTGAAAAATAAAATAGAAAACTTCAGAATTCAGGTTAATACACAGAGAAAATAAAATAAAATAAAATGAATGTATTGCAAGACTTACTTCAAAATAAAGACAATAATTGTGCAGCTAGTTTTTTTGAAAAATTATGCAGCATTTTTTCTAACAAACCCATAATAGTTTTGGATATAAACAAACTAGAATTAATAGATGAAGACTTAATTGATGAAATAAAGAGCCTACCATTAGATCTATCAATTTGTTTTGGGAAGACTATTAGAGATTTGAAATGTTCTATAATGGATGAAGTAAATTTACGCACTCATGATATTTTTATGAAATACAAGGGCCTCAATAAAATTACTATTGCCTCTGTCAATCTACCATACTCTCTATTACAAGACCGAGAATATTGTTCTATTGAAGAAGTTGTAACATTATATATAAATTACATAAAAAGTTTAGGTGCTTATCTAAGTCAATTGGAGGATATAGACCGCCATTTCGCTATAGTGGAGCCTGTCAAACCAACATTTAAGGATGATTATCGAAGAATTGCACTTGGTTTGGTATTGTTTTTTTGATTTATTAGTTATTATTTAATCATTACACAATGTAATATGCATAAAGTTATTTTCAGATGATAGAGTATGGTTACATATAGAAATTACATCTAATGGGTTAGCCACCAACATGCACCTGGTTGGTCAGGTAGAAGAATGGCATAAAAAGCTACAAGATGTGCTACTAACTTGGGATCATGACAAAGAAATAGTGGAAAATATATTTGCTTTATTTGGTAACTTAAAACTGCAATTTTTATTTGAACCTTTTGTGCATATTAATTTAAATGACTTGACAATATTTTTTATTTATTATAGATATAGTAAAGTTAGAAAACTTTAATAAACAAATAGGTATGGATACAGATGTCATTCATAATAAAGATTTGCCAAATTTATCATGTGGAATTTGTTTTTGTGTGGAGTTACCTAGTAATCCTGGTGTACCACAGCCATTATGTCAGAATCCCAAATGTGGTGTATACTTCCACAGAAACTGTTTATATCAGGTATGTCTAAGCCTAGAGATTGTTAATATGTAGTGTGCTGAAGTTTAGTAAATCTTTTTTGTAATAGCAAAGAGTTAATATAATAGCATTTGTGATGTGTGTGGCAATATACAATGCTTGAGGATTCAAGATTCCTGAAAATGATTTTAATATTATCTCTATATAATAAATCTTAAAAATATAGGGGAAAACATCAAACCTGGTTAAAATACATGAAAAATAAATGATTAAGGAATTTGAATAGTGTAAGCTTTTAAAATATTCTATTAAAATATGCAAACCAATATGGATTTAATTTCAGTGGTTAGTGGCTTGTGATGGCGGCCGTGTTCCAGCTTTTGGGGTAGCCAATGGGAGTTGTCCTACTTGTGTACAACCAATAACATGCAGTGAAAAAGATGATTAGAATTTAAAACATTATTTATAACTAATATTTTTGAAATTTTTAAGTAAATAATAAATGAACAATTAATATATGAACAATTTTCATTTGTAACTGACTGATGCAAAGTGTACCCCCCATTGTGTTTACCAGTCTTATGTATGTACGCATGCTGGTAACATGCTTTGTATCAAATATAAAATCATTTCAATGGTATAATTGTTCAGTACTACTGTTAACAAAATATTGAGATACTCTGACATGGAGCACAGAAAAAAATAAGATCCAAAGTCAATACAAACAAAAGATATCAGGAATTTATGCTTCGTTTTTAATTTTCTATAGGGTACATCTCTTTGAATAGGAATGGTGGAATTCGGCAAAAAGTTGGAACTTACAGTACGAATAAAAAGGGAGATATCTAGAACTTGAAAGTTTATATGAAGATATGTTACAGAAAAAAGTATTACAAACTTATTTCTTTACATTTATTTTATACTGCGTAAGGCCGCAAACTTTAGTTCATTAACTCGCTAACTCTCCAAGTTCTACTTAAAAGTTACTGTACATATTACATGCACTTGTAGTGACTTATCGAATGAAATTTTTAATATGGTGGTTATTTAAAGTTTTCGTAAGATTTTTTGTATGTTTTGTAAATAATAAATAAAACCTATGCTGATATATATAATGGAATTTTGAGCATTACTATCTATAATTGGTTCAATAGTTCTCGTCATATATATCATTATTCATATGTATTTTTAAATGTAGGCACCAATTCGAGTAATAGGTTGACAGTGTGAAGCGTTATGGTATAAAATAAGTTCTAACTAATCATTAATTAATCTTAAAATGATTTTTTTAATGTTTAATGGTCTGATTTTGCGATGACAGACGCAAAATATTCTGTCAATGTCACGTATAGTAGACAAAACACGAACGCAAAGTATTAGTAAATTTTGTAGAATAATATGAATAAATTAAGTAAATATGTCATGAAATAAGTAATGATCTGAAACAAACACTAAAAAAAAACAGAACATTATATTATAAGTAGACGTAAAGGTTACATACTAAAAAACAGGACAACCAATATACAATAAACAAACATAATTACAACTTAATGTCATTATTTGCAATAAACTTAGTGAATAATCTAATAAAAGGGCTAAAAGCTAAACCTAAAATACATTTAACGTTAACAGGGCGTGGTAAATTAAGAGGAAGGATATCATATAGAGAATACTTAAGTTTCGGGCAATTAAACACAATGTGATCGGTGGAGCCTTCATCCAACCCACATTCACAAATATAGCTGTCTTTTACCCTTAACTTGGCCAGTTGTAGAGGAGTACACGCATGGCCAAGGCGAAGTCTACAGATGGTAGAAGTAACAGTTCTATTTGCACGACGATAGCAAGAGAACCATGGCAAGGAACTTCCGTTTGTATAGAAACATAATATTTACCTTTTATTACGGTTAATTTATTCCAAAAATAAGTCCAAGAAGTCTTTAGATCAAATTTTGACAAAAATAATAAATCTTGTGAATATATATAATTATAATTTACCGGACCAGTGCACACTGCAGATTTGGCATAAGAATCAATAATGTCATTATCAACAATACCGGAGTGACTCGGAATTCATGCCAGCAATAGGATTACGCCTTGTTGATAACACCGGAACAAAGCTTCTCTAATTTTGAGGACAAGATGAAAACAAGACCTGCTACGGAAAGGATTTTGTAGTAAAGATTGTTATAGACTATATTGACACCAGTAACATGTCTCTTTCTAGTGAACTACACTGCTTTTAGGAACAGATAGGGATAACCCATGCAACGATAGCCGTTCACCTAAATAATATAAAGAATTAAGTCTAGACACAATTTCATCAACATTTTTAGAACTTAAAAATAACACTAATCATCAGCATATTGTAAAATATTACAAAAACAATCAACCGATTTCGCTAAATCATGTGTATGAAGCTGTATAAAAGAGGGCTCAGCACAGAGCCCTGCGGGAGTCCATTCCAAAGTGTTCTTGGTGGGAGGAGATGATGCCTAATTCTAATTGATCTGTCAATAAAGAGGTTAAAAATGAATTGAATTAATTTAGGAGGGAGGCCAAGTCTAAGCATTTTGAGTTTAAGATTAGACAGGATGACGCTATCATATGCATATGATATCCAAGAAGACACCTATCAGTTACTCCCCGTTAGCAAAGCTAAGGCGGATTTCAGAAGTGAGAATACTAAGACTATCAATTGTGCTAGAACCTTTCCTAAAACCAAATTATGATTTAGGAAGTAACTCTCTGCTTTCTATTATCCAGTCAAGTCTATTTTTTATCAAATGTTCCATAACTTTACATACCGTGGACGACAGGGCAATGGGACGGTAGGAAGAAGAATCCTTCGGATATTTCCCAGGTTTTAAAATTGGGATAATAATTTGTGTTTTCCAGGATGACGGGACACACCTAGCTTCTAAAAAAGAATTAACAATAGAAAGGTATACCATTTTTGCAGAATTACTATTATTTATTGGAAATGAATAGGGAATACCATCTTCTCCCGGGGAAGAGTCAGATAAGTTACTCAAGACACACTCAAGTTTGTTAATAGAACACGTCAATATGTGTAGAGAGGAAAGGACTAAAGCAATCCGAGTAAGGCACGTAAGGAGGAGCTAGATTACATGCAAAATCTGTCAGCCAAGAAGCATCATTAGATGAAATGTTACACAAGAAATCACTAAGAGAGGAGCGGAACATTTTGATCGATTTCCAGACTGTAGAGGACGGAGTACGAGAATGTAGTGACTGACAAAAACGTAACCAACCCAATTTCTGTTTAGATTTCAAGAGTTTTTTAGCTTGGGCTGCTATTTTCTTATAAATTATAAAATTTGAAGAAGTCATACACTGGATGTAGTTGCGTTCAGCAGACTTACGATTTCTGATGGCAGTAGAACAGTCGTCGTCCCACCAAGGTGGGGAAGATACCAATTTACGGTCACTTCCTTTACGAGGAATATTGATATTAGCTGCAGAATGTAAAATAGTTATAAAATGTTCGTAGCAGGTCACGGAATTTTCGTTATTAACAATGGGTATGTTACAAAGATGGGAATCAACAAATGAAGAAAACTCTGACCACTTTGCTCTATTCAATCGAAAGGGCGACAGAGAAGTAAAAGTAGGAAATGATGATGATATTTTACAAAGTGAAATAATAATGGGAAAATGATCACTGCCACAAGACGTGGAAAGAACTTTCCAATTTAAGGAAGAAGCTAAAATAGGGGAAGAAAGGGTTAAATCTACCGCTCTCTTTGGGTTCTGGTGAGGGTAAACTCTGCGTGTTGGTGACCCATCATTAATAAAACAGATATTAGAATCATCAAATATGTCTAATAACTGTAGGGCAAAACTGTCACAGAAATGACAGCCCAAAGCCGCATGATGGGAGTTAAAATCGCCAAGAACGATCAGTAGCCTAGGTAAACTAGCTAAAATAAGATGAATATCTGGGGCTAGGTAAGAGTGAGGGTGCGGGATATAACAAGATGCAAAAATTAAATTGAAGGCTTTAACAGCTACAACATTAATAAAAGGGCTATTAGAAGGAATGGGAACACGTGAAAAAGAGACTAAGCGACTGATTAAAAATGCAGTGCCAGCGTATCCATCATTCGTGTCATCTCTCAAACATGAATAACCTGGAAATCGAAAACGAATACCAGGTTTTAACCAAGTCTCAGAGATGACAAGAATAACGGGTCTATGTAACTGGATCAAGTGAATGATTTCAGGTTTTCTTTGTAGGAGGCTCTTACAGTTCCACTGTAATATTTTTATTAATTTCATGAGAAGATGAAATGGATGATGATGATGGAGCATTCAAAGAGTTAGGAGCAGCGTTGTTCGGTAATTTATTGTTTTAAATAGGAGATAGTCGGTCTGTTAATAAAATTAAAAGGCAATATAAAAGATGATCAATTGATGGTGTACTGGATGAAGAAGAATCAATGGCACAGCCATTGCCAAGAGAAGATGAGCATAATGAAATGATATTCTGGTGATAAATTTTGTCATAACCTAATGATTTTGGAGAGTGGGGACGGGCTGTTTTTAAAACTGTTTTTGTATATGAGGTTGTGGAATGAGTATTTGAGGGAGGTGAAATTTTAAAGAATGTTGAATAGAAGGGGGAGAGATCTGAGAAGCTTGTTTTTGCCATCTCAGCATAAGGACTACGAGAATTAGGAAACTGTGCGGAAGCCTCAGAAAAAGAAATGTTCTCCTGCTACAATGCATTCTTAATCAAGCGTTGTCTTGCGTTTTCTGGGCAAATTGAATCAATAGCAAAGTGATTTCCAGAATAGTTAATACAGAATGCATTAACCTTGGAAATAGTGCAAGAGTCTCCAGAGTGACCTTCAGGACATTTGAAGCATTTTGATCTATTTTGATCTGCAAATATCTTTAGTATGACCAAACCTGCAGCAGTTATTGCACTGAATAGTAGGTTGATTGTAAATTTCCACATCAAGTGCATTGAAAAACAAGAAAATTTTCTTAGGCAAAAATTGGCCTCTAAAAGTTAGAACAACAGATTGTGTTGGAACCCAATTGTGGAACCCACCCAAAAAGTGGTTCCATCCACAATTTGTTTTCTGTTCAACCTTCTAGCCTTTAAAACTGGGCCACAACATGAAGGAAGTTCCAAGCTCTCCGTGAAGCTCTGCATCGACCAGTCAATTGGCACATCTCGTACCAGACCCATACGCGTAACACTGAAAGTTTATATTTGTATATGTATGTAGTTAAAATCGGATTAATCGTAAAATTATTAGGTAGCAGACAAAAATTCTACACTAATTTTGTTTCTACCTATGCTTTTGACCGCATCTTTATTAATTTTTTCAATTTTATTTTTAAACAGAAATTCGCCAAATTTGAGCGGTCTCATGGAAAGTCCTGATAATGTTTTTGATTCCAATCTAGAAACATGAACAATATAAGGACCTGAATCTGAGTCGCCATAAAAGTTGAGCAGGTCATCAAAAGAAGGGTTGATATAAGTTGTTTGGATTGATGGGTTTGCCGCAGCTGGATCTATTATGGTTTAGTAGGTTAAAGGTCCTACATTGTGGTCAGCATTGTGTCGTTTTCTAGAAATACTAGAAGGAAAGTCGGTATCAGGAGTATAAAATACTTCACCCGGATCAGGCGGATCCGGTTCCGGATTTTTGTCCATGTCAGATGTCAAATATGACACATTCCCGATGAAAATTAAATTAAGAATTATTACAAAACTTACCTGTAAAACTATTTATAATACACTATTAAATAACTAATATCTACTATACAATAATTTACGTAAAATACAAGAGGAAACCAATGAAAAATAAATTTTAAACACAGAGCTTTGCAAATCGTGTGTTGGCTACATCAACGCGATCTGACCCTTAAAATTATTAATAATAATATTAATTTTATACTTTTTTATACTTCACTCAAATGACATAAAACCGTCAAGATTGATCAAATCGACGATGACGCTTGTCGATAATTCGATGAGACATTTCTTCGAAGAAGTATCATTGATTGAAATATATAACTTATTTGTATATTAAAGATAAAGAAAAGAAAAATTTTAACGCAGCGGGATTTCAACACGCACTCTGCCCACTAAGAATTTCGCATTGACCCGCCAAAAATTTATAACTGTTTAATATGAAATATATTGATAATAATTTGTCTTGTGTAAAAAAGTAGCAAGTTAGGACCATCTAATTTGCCACTCATTAGAACTACACACTAATCTGAATGCCCTTTAAATAGTTCAGAATAAATTCTTGCGAATCGTGTCAGTTTACACCTGGTTCGTTCGAAATGTCGACCTATATAGAGACTTCGAACTCGGAATCGATTCAAGAGTACTGCAAAGGCCTATCCAGATGCTACTTCGAGCGCGCATCTACTTAAGCGAAACTCTTTATCGTACAGGCGTGTGACTACACCCCGTACGCTAAAACTAAGCTCAGACGCCCGCGCAGCGTTCTATCAGACCCAGGAGACATTACAGTTGCTAATGCCCCATACGTAAGTAGGAATCACAAAACACATACACGACACTCACACGGCCGTCGACGGAAACAACGACGAAGTTATCCTTGAGGGCTCAACCGCGCGTTGGCGTGGCCAGACCCAGCGGTTAGGGACAGCTAGGTTCCTTTAGATTAGTCTGACCATCCGTGATGAACGGCGTCGGATCGTGAGGTCTAGCACAAGCCCTTAAACGACGACCACAATCGCTCTGTCAAGAGTGAAATGATTAATAAAGAATCTCATTTCGTTTTAGAAATCTAGTCAAACAGCGTTTAAAGTAGCTAGTTGTTAACTTCTAGCACCGAGGGTTCCGTAGCAATTTCATGATTGTATGTGAATAGAAAGTAGAACTTATGAGAATTAAAAAAAATTATTTACGGACTTATGCAATAATTTTGTATATTTAATACAAACTACAAATATAAGTTTGTAATAGATTTTTTCGGTTGTACACTATTGAATTATTTCCTTTATGTAAGTTCGCACTTCTTGCAAAATTTTATAATTCTAGATCAACAGTTATTCTAAGAACAAGATCTGTCCTGGCGATGAGGCACAGCGTCTGCTTTGTGGGTTCGATTGTCTTGTACATTCCCTCTGCCTACATGAGGTTATATGAGGGATACTACGTGAAGCTTCGATAAAAAATGAAGCTCGTATCTATTGGTTGCATTCAGAAGGTTCATTATTTCCATGTCAAGAAAATATTTATTTCAGTTTGTTACCTTTAGAGAAAAATGGCTTTGTCCAAACATAAGAATAAAATGGATCATAAGATCACTTTGTTGTTTGCTGTCCGTTTGTAACGACCATTATTCTCAATCTTCAAAAGCATCACCTTGTCGTTAATAGGCGGCAATAAATGCTGTAATTTGAAAACCAAACAAAGTGAGCAAATCTTTAGGTTGATTAAAAAGCATATTGTTTAAATTTTTTTTATATTATTAAAAATTACGTAGACATAATATTTTGTGGTTACATAGAGAATAATTCTGTATAAACAATGTTGCGAACAATGCTAGCATCAGCCGTCGCGTGACAGTTGGCATAGAATCCACTCTGAACCATCAGCACTGTAATGGCATATTGTAGAAAACTCGTATTCCTACTATGTAATTTATTCCAATAAAAAAGCGGGTATGAAACAGTACACAAATCTTTCTTTAAATTATATAAACAGAATTCACATGACAAAATAAATGAATACTGTTCATTCAGTGACGCTTACAAAATTAATGTTAAAGTTTATTACAACTAGTATTTTATGTATAAATCATTTAAATTGCCATGTAAAAATGTAAGGTGTTGATTATCTTTTAATGTAATTCATCACAAGGGTATATTTTCGTAAGTGCGTGTTGAGAGGCTGGTGCTCGATCCAGGAGCCTCGCCACTTTGAGGCCCAGTTTCACGACCAATATTCTGAAAAGTATTAAATATTATTTGTATATTTATGTATAAATAATATAGCTATATGGAAATTAAGACAAAATTTTGTATTCTGAATAAAAAGTAAGGAAGACTATAATATTCCAGTAGAGATTTAGGACAGTTACTTGACATTTGCCTGTATGGTTAAAGGTAAATAACGAAGACTTGTGTGTCACACATGACAAATTCAAAGTGCCCAAAATAACTGTGTAAATTTGGAACAAAAAACATCATCCTAATAAATTTGTTAAAAGTTAAACAAAAGCTTTATAATATTAGAACTGATTCTATAGAATTAATTTTGACTTTGAATGGAATAAAATTACAAAAAATAATAAGCTTGGATAATAAAATACATACAGAAAGCAAGTCATCAACAGCAGAAGAATAATTTAATATTATTATTATTAATAATTTAAATAAAAATAACTATATGAAACTAATTGTTGCAAGTTCAAATCAAAAAAATTAAAGAAAAGGAATTAATGTTATCATTATTTACAACAAAAAATGATTTACTTCATTACTCAACTGATAATATTATTTACAAAACATTGTTGTTGCTGATCAGAATATTCAGTTTTAATGTTACTACTTTTAAAACCTTATAACAGAAAAAATATCCTAATTAAGAAGATATTGTCATTGTTCATAATGTATACATACCTTAACATGAATTTGATTTTTGAGCATAGCAGCACGTAGAATTAACATAGAAGTCCGTCGCTGATATTCTTTTCCCATTGCTAGACTTCTTTCAAAAGTAGTGCTCCTCTGGTCTACATCTTTTGCATATAATATTTTATTATGAGAATCAATGCGTGCTTGAATTTGTCCATCAAGAATTAAGTGCATGAGCTCATCTTCAAGAGCATTCACTGTACAGTTAAATGCAGCTGCCATTAGACACATGTCAGCAGAGAGATAGGGGCTAAAGTATTGAATTAATGCTCTATTACGAATCATCATGTACAAAGTATTCAAATGTGGAGCTAAATACATATCTAATAGTAGATTGTCTCGAATCTCATCCAGTAACCTTAAGCATGAAGCATACTTAGATTCATAAAATTTAAAAATTATGTCTCGTAACTGAGGTTCTAGTTCTAGGAATAATTTAAAAGAACTGCTAACTATTACTTGTTTTTGAAGCTCAGACCTATCAAAGGTTGCCAATGCACAGAGTCCTCCATATACTGCTATATTGTTGCTGCTGAGCAGCTCTGGGTAATCACAGTGGTCAATGCTGGCAGCTAGGAAATGTTTTGCAGCAGACTTATATTTTTTCGTAGCAAGCTCTGCTAGTCCAGCAGCACATTTTAAGCGAGTCAGGATAGCTTGATTAGAATCTTTTCCAGAAGCTTCATTAAAGTCTGGAGTTCCTTCTGCTTTTGATACAAAATTCAGCACATGAGACCAATTTTGTAAATACACTGACACTTTAACCACATTGAGACACATCATTATTACATGTTTACCACTTGTACAGTAATCACGAGCTCTAGAGTAACATTTCAAAGCACTAGTAAGGTCACCACAGTCCAAATAGTGATCTCCTAAATCATCATGCCCTCTTCTAATACTTTCTTTTATGGAGTTTGTTTTGTAATTTTTAAGATCTGTATCTAATTTTTCCAATTTAATGGCAGCCTTCTTTGTTTTTGATTCTACCCATATAGAGTCCAGAACAGGTATGTCTTGTGAGCCCATTTGAACTGCTACATCAGGTAGACCTGCTGTGGCTATGGCTTCAGCCAGTTTTTTATGAAGAGATTGATACAGACTTACATTGTATGTGGTCATAACATAAGAAATCGCCATTTTGAGCGCTTCTAATCTTAGAGAAGGACAATGATCTGCTACAAACATTAATCTGTATAACCTAGCAAAGCCAGTATACGATGCAGCATAAGTTTCCAAGTCTAAGGTAGGATTTTCAACCACATAACGCTCCGTCTCATTGTTTTCATTATCTTCAAGTGGAACATCCACTTGCATAGGCTCCGCCGGATGCTAAAAGAAGAAAAGTTGTTAAGCACTCATCGATTTTGTTCTTAATATTATAATTTTTAATAAATTATATTATTTACATTGACAGTACTATATTTCTTACCATTTCGATCATTTTATTGGGATAAACTGGAGTTATAAAAGAAAATACGCGAATTCACTTGTCAACGCAGGAAACCAACCTAGAACACAACGTATATATTTATATATATATAAATCTTTTCGACGTTTTAAATGATGTTTATTAATTGTTATTTAAATCGTCACTTTATTTAGGACTCCTTTAAATAAACTTTACAAAAAAATATTATTATCAAAATACCTTTAACATTACGTTTCTTTTTTGCAGCGGCATTTTTCTTTTTTGACGATGAAATTACAGTGTTGCTATAATCTACATAGATAAAATAAGATAGAAAATATTTAAATAAAAATAACTTTTATTAATACGTAATATTGCTAAGGTATGCGGACAGATATTGCTATAAGAGCTATTTATTTTACATGACTTCCATTAATTTAGTGGCAATATGGAGCACATAATAATTTTAGTGCCGATTTGTACAAAAATTAATTAATACGTTAAAAACATTGTGTGGGAATAACAATTTCAATGTAATAAATAATGGATGGCTACTTTAAAATAAATAGAATAATAAAAAAATGAAAATAACTTCAAAAAGTGACAAAAATAATCTAGAAATTATAATATAGGTGTAGTTCATACGTTGCTTAACAACAGCGTCATAAATAATTACAATAGGATACTAAACAAAAGAGAGAAGACAAGAAACACTTTTTCTTTGTTCCTACTAAGTACTATGTAAGAAACAAAAAATTTCAAGCAAGCAGACTTTGCTTTGTCTTATTAACTCGTACAATATTTTTTTGTATACAGGTGTACACTTTTTAAAATTTGCCCTATATACAAAATAGTACTCCCTAAATCTACACTCCATATATAAATATAACCATTAATCACTCGTAAAAATTTATTCACATCAATATTTTCAAATATTTTTTTAATATGGAGAATAGCAGCCACCAACCACAATATATGACGTAATACGGTCATTTTAAAAAAGTCCTTACTGATAAACGCAAATTTATGTTATTATAAATATTATTTTGTTCACAACACCACCTGGCGTCACAGCAAAGCAACATGTTCGGAATTTTAGTCAAAATCTCATAGACTTATGGCTTATTAAAACTATAAGACTAAATTGAGCTATTTTTTAAAAATAAATGACATACCCCATTGTTTTTAGATTGTAGATTTCATAATAGTATCATCTACTGATAGTGTTTTAACATATGGGCACCTGGGGCTTGTCGTGTCACGATCTTATTTATCTGTCATATAAAATTCCTCCACCTACGAAAAAGCGAACAGTTGTGATACGAAGAACTTTCAAGAACTTTAACAATGTGCATTTTACGCAAGATCTGAACCAGCTAACTTGGGACTCTGTCCTAAGCGCACCGACAGCTGACTATAAAGTCAATATATTTAACTCTTATGAACCTTTTAGATGTACATGCTCCTCTACGCCCCGTTAAGTTAAAATATTTACCAGTTCCTTGGCTAACGGATGACTTGAAAAGAAATAGGGCAAGAGCTAAGTATGAAATATACCTTATATATGCAAATCTTAGCAAATACAAAAAGCTACTGAATTGACGTAGGAAAATCTGTCGAAATGCCCAGCCTAAAAACACATACATGGATTAGTCAGTTATAGTAGTCCTTGTTGTCCTTGTAGGTGTTTTGGTGTGGTGTGGGGTTTCTCGATACTTTGGGAATTGGACGACAGCGTAAGTCTACACTCATGATGACTGAATGGATCTGGATGAATTTAAGACTTAAGATACTTTAGACTGTAAATATCTTAAGCCTGAGCATTAAATCTATTACTCTTTTAAGAGTATTAAGTTTAGTCTTTTAGTTTCCATTCCGTCACTAATATCTAAATTAGAAGACATACTCGCATACTCGCAATTAATTCGGGCGCAATTGGCACCGATGGAGTGAGTCGTAAAGTGATTCTCGTAACATTGAATAGTATGCTTCCTGTACTGAGTTATATTCTTAACTATTCTCTTTCTACTAGTTTTTTTCCTTGCTGTTGGAGACTTGTTTATGTTATCCCTAAACCTAAAGTTAAGTTTCCAACCATGCATCTTTCACTCACTATAGACCAATTTCTATCCTTCCTTTTCTGTCCAAAGTACTCGAGAAAAATGTACATCAACAGCTATCCTTATACTTAACGGAAAAAAATATTTTATCTCCTCTCCAATGCGGTTATCGTCCTAGCACAGCACTAATTGAAGTATGTGACGATATTGAAAGTGGAATAGATAATCAAAATATTACCATACCCACCTTGTTCGATTTCTCTAATGCATGATGTACTCAAATCATCACTATATTACTACACGCTATTGAATAGCTTTAGTCTTACTTAACCTAACATTATAAAATGCATACGTGTTACTGTAAAACAGTCCTCATACTGTCGACTCAGTGCTGGGGATTATTATTTTTACGCTGGAAAATGCCTTAACACAGACCACTCATCAAACGTACCAGCCTTGCGAATGGGTAGTACTGTGGGACTTGTCACTACAGCATAGTCCTGTCCTGACACTACCCACTAAAACCGAGAAGAAATTCTCTTCTCCTCCGTGACTTGCCACAGGATTGATTGCACATTCTATTGTGACGCCTGGGTGAATGAACCGACTACTGTAAGCCCCCATCACCTTCATTGTATCCTGGGGTTTCTCTCAGGATATCTTCAGTTTCGATTACATGTAACAGGTTCGCTATGACCCTCTCGCAGTAGCGCCTCTGGCAGTGGAGTGGGATTGCGTTCGCGATGGACTCATGCTCTCGCTCCCTGGCCTTCTTTGATGCGATAACATATTCGCAGAAGGAGATCACTGTAGACTAATTGCTTTCTCTATCCAGCATCCCACTGGATATATAAAGTAGAGAGTATGGGGAAAGCTCTGGGGTTTCCCCATACTTAGAACTGAAACTCAAAAATTTCTACTTATTTTTTACAACTCAAACATTTCTAATTGTTTTTCTATTTTTGTATGAAAATCTTTAGTAAGCAGACGTATTATGATTTACATAATACATCTACTTACCAAGTTTAAACAGTATAGTTCTTAAAACCTAGTAAGTGTCACTTTATATGTCTGGGAAGACGAAATATCGAATGTAGGTCATACGATCCAGGATTTGAATGGAGAATTGGTAATAAAAGAAAAGAAAACAGATTACAAAGGCCCCACTCCATCTTTAGATGTAGTAGTCGACAGCTTTTTGAAGGATCTTGAGAAGGTAGACCATCAACCTATGAGTAATGTAAAAAAGCTTGTATTTTAGAAAATTATCTATCATCACGTCTGAATTGGCCTTTCCTCGTGTACTATATTAATAAAATCATCTTAATGTGGTTAGATGCCAGCGTCTTAAAACATTCAAGTTTTGGCTAGGGCTAATGTAGTCTGCAGACGTCTCATCCATGTTTGGAGACAGAAATAGTTGTTGGGTTGAGATTAAAGATACCATCGGAGCTCTATAAACATCCAATAGTCGTCAAAACACATATTCTGGGAAAATTCTGAGAAAAATTTCGCAAGAAACTCAGTGGGAATTTTAACACTCAAACGTAATTTCACATTTTTTTTAAATTGTAATGTAGAATATTTTCGGACTCTGCGATCCTATTGTAAATACGAACTCACTGTCCCATGAAGGAATTGCGGACTCGATGCAATCGAGTTACAGGCACGGTAATTTTTAGCCTATTTCTAGTATTAATATTGTGTAGCCTTCTCTTTTATACACACTGGCTTTCTTTCTTAATCTAGTTTTGGAAATTAATGTTTCTGTTTCTCAGGTGCACATCAACTTGACGAGTCGGTAAACCGTTCCATTGCTGATGACCAGACAGAAAATGCAGACACACATGATCGTGATGAGCGAGACGAACCTTTTCAGCCAGCCAAGGACGTCTGGGAGTTAAGAGAGGCCGTATAAGCAGAAAATGAAACCGGTTTTGTGTTTTCCCATATTAATTAAAAACAAACTGCTGCTGAAAAGCTTGCTATGTTAAAAACTTTTGGTCGAGCCAACATTTAGGGCGGTGAGGGGTATCACTCTTATTATTTATAACGGCGGCAATGTAAATCTAATTTCCAAACCAGAAATTATTAAACCGTTATTGTTAATTTAAATAATCGTTTCTCCAATTATTGAATTATATTAGCTTGTAGAACTTAGAGTTTCTATTGTAAACTTAATTAAAGGAATTTGTAACTATTTTATGTTTTTGATAACAATATAGACAGAATATATTGTAATTCTAGGTAATAAAATTTCGACGAGAAAACTGCTGTAAAGTAAATTTTAACTACGCATGCGCCATTTCTGTCAATTGTTATTGATAATAGAAATCTGAAGTCACTACTACATACGTATTACACATTAAGTGCGATCTTTATTAATAATATAATTTATCATTACGTATTTGTCATTATATTTTTTTACAAAGAATAATATTTGCACGCATCGATTCACTATAAAATAACCGCAACGTAGAAATGGTAGGTAAGTATAATTTTTAAAAGACACCACGTGAGACAACAACAATAATAATTAGATTTAGAGTAAGTAAATATATTTATATTATTCAGATAATAAAATGTAACTATTGGTTCTAGATAAATAGTGTACAATTTTTTTTAATAACTATAAATTTTTAATTACTGTAGATTTAACTAGTCTAACACGAACTATCTAGTACTAGTTTTTAGCAGTAACAAACATTAAGAATAAAGTTTAAGTTTAAATTTTATATAGGTAGGTACATAATATATTTTATATACATAATACCAATAAATAGGTTATAGATAAATAAATAAATTTAAAAAATATATGTTTATTTAAATTTTTTTACCGAATTAATCGTCTATACATTTGTGTGAAATCCGACGTTTCGACCACTGTGCATTATAGTTCATGGCCACGTAGGACGATTTTAATGATAAATAAATAATCAATGTTATTTTTGTCTTTAATTTTATAAAGTATTTTCTGTTAAGAAATAAGAAAATACTAACCTATACCTGGAGATAATTATGTTATTATGTAAAGCTAAAAGCTTAAAGTTATAGAATAAACACTTAAATTTAAGAATGTAATTGTAATTCCATTACAATAACACAATGAAAATACAATATAAAAACTAAATATCACTTACCTATATACTATAGCTATAAGAAACTAAAAATATATTGTTATTTTTAGCCAGCATCGTGCGGAGGATAGTGAGGAACATGACCATTTCTAAAGTAGTACAGCACATAACATTGTGCCTGATAAACGACATTTTGATGTAACGTTTGTTGTGATTAATTTGTACTGTGATTGATTAATCTTTATAAGCGACATTAATAAATGTGTTAAAATTTACTAGGTTACTCATTCCATCGAATTATTGGATTCAAATCATCACCATGAAGGCGATTTTTCTTGTTGTAACCATTTATGTTTTGTGTTGCGAAGGTGCAGTTGTGACAAAACAATATGAAACTAACAATAGACCGATTATTGGAATTTTATCTCAAGAACAATCCCATTATCTTAAAACTAAGTACATCAAGGAAAACTATAGAAGTTATATTGCAGCTTCGTACGTTAAGGATGTAGAAGCATCGGGCGCTCGAGTGGTTCCCATTCTGTAAGTTTTTGTAATACTGTAATACTAATAAATAAGGATATGTTCGCAATAAAATATTAAATAAATTTAATTCTTTACGACGAAGTTCACTATTTTTAAAAAAAAGCGACTATTGATTCATATTTCGACGAAATTATTGGAAATTATTTATTCAATCATTATTATTTTTGTAAATAATTCAAAGAAATTGGCTATACCCAAAATTATGTATAAATATCAAGGCTATAAACTTGGCAAACACAATGTCTAATAATGCCAATAGTAATTGTGTCTCACCGATGTGTAAATAACAGTAATTAACAGCCGAAACTACTAGATCTAGAAACCTGAAATATAAAAAAGGTTTTTACGAAAAAATTTTAACATGAACGGCAATAAACTCTAGTGAACTCTGGTGAAAAATTCTGGTGGAATTTAATGCATGTAATGCATTAATGTTTATAATATTGAGCACGGAATCTTATCATATACTTTTCCTGCTTGTATTCCGATTGGTAAAATATGCATTTAAATAACATTTTTTAAACATAAAATATGTTAAGGCCATTAAGGCTCAGAGACTCTGATTGTTTACTTGATGACCGTGGGTTCGATCTCTACTCAGGGGGACTGATTTTTTTAAATTTATTCGCATTATAAAGACATAGCGCAATGTTGAATTTCCCTACTCAGCAAGTAATCTCGAATTCAGGATGAAAACGGAGCAACAAAAATCTTGACACAAGGTAAGGTTATGTCTACCCTGTGGGCTGAAGAATGAAGCTGAAAAAAAGTACATTTAATAGTATATTAATAATACTTTTGTATTATTACAGCATTGGAAAATCTCGCGACTACTATGAACAGCTCATGAGAAAAATAAATGGGTAAATAAATGAACTTTTGTATTGCTCTCCGTACTCTGGATATTTTTGTTATTTATAATAATTAATAGCATTAGCTTCTACGTTAAATCAAAATTATTCACTAAATTTAGGGTTCCGTACCTCAAAAGGAAATAATCATTTTGTTGTCCGTCTGTCTAACTGTCAAAACCTATCTAAAATTTCGTGAAGCAACAAGTGGAATTAATATCAAATATCTAAATCAAAAACCTTTTGAAGCACAGAAAAAAATCAAACTCCTAAGTCTACAGAATCAAAACATATGAGCGTTCATGATTAATTTTTTGTTTGCTAATTTAAAATCTACAGAGTACTTCCCTTTGACCTAGAGTTATGAAATTTGGCAATAAGTAAGAACTTACGAGAAGAAACTACTTAGCATTCCATAGATTCACCGTGCAGGTGCCGGGCCCATCGTGTTGTAGGTAGAGGAGGTCAGAGTAGGTTTAAAATTTAACATTCACCTCCGCTGTTCGAGCTCCTCCTATTACCAGTTTTTAATAAGAGCCTTTTTTCACAAGCTTTATTGATAATTTTCTGATTATGCTCTTGCTACTTTGTCATAATGCCGCGAGTATTTACCATTATCTACGAGGATCCTACACCCCACCAGCATACACTTAGCTGCTCCTACTGCTTCATTAAATAGGTACGGAGCCCTCGGTGCGCCAATACTACCACCAGTACTTACTTGACCGATATTTTTATAGCTATGCTTTAAATTTAAATAAATTATTGTTCTCCGTCTTATGAGACAATATACTCATGCCGTTTTATTAATTTAATTATTTTCAAGCAAAAATTTAGTTGAAAGATAATTGAAATGTTGCGTAAACGGCGTGAAATTAAAACCTTTTTTTTATATTTTTTAAAGCATACAGCATGCATGCATATATATATATAAATATATATATATATATATATATATATATATATATATATATATATATATATATATATATATATATATATACTTATTTAATTCCAGTGTCCTTTTTCCTGGCGGTGCTACATATTTTAACAAATCGGACGGCTATGCAGACGCCGGTCAACATATTTATGAAATAGCCCTAGAATTAAACGGTGCTGGGACCTACTTTCCTCTATTTGGAACTTGTTTAGGTTTCGAGCTGATGATAATATTAGCTTCTGGACGTGGCAGTGAGGAAAATAGAGTCTGCTGCAATTCGCATTCGAATCGTCAGCTTCGCTTTGATAGCGGTATTATGTTTTTAAATACATGTGAAATAATATTAATTATAAAATATTATTATTTAGCTGATATTTATATAAAAAAAAATGTCTCTGAAATAATTAAGACTTACATAAAATATGTATCATAACATTTTGGTTAGCAGCACATATACGAACTTTCCGTTACGTACTGCATGAATAGTTTCACACCTTTGTGTTTTAGTCTTGTATGAACTATAAATGACGCTGTGCAGCCAGTGCTCAAATTAAAGAACAAAAACAAATATATTTTTTTTATTGTTATAGATTTTTGGTCAAGCAAAATGTTTAAGAATGCTCCCACTGATGTAGTTAACATTTTACAAAATGAAGAAGTTACAGTAAATTCTCATCATTTCTGTATATTGGATAAGGTAAGTACCTAATTAGTTTTTTTTTTGAAATAGACACTAAGATTGATTATAGGATTTGGATACTCGATAATAGAGTACCCAAAAATTGTCGAAGAATATATTACCACCCATTACCCACATACCCATAGTGGGAAAATAAAAAATCTAGTTGCGGTGCCCGGAAAACGCACAAATTCCAGACATAGTGTGTTATGTCATTTATAAATTAAACCTGTCCTCTCAATTAGGTGAATACTTAGTATAAACTTGTACGACACCTATATAACTTGTGATTTTCACAATATTAATTTAATTATTTATTATACAAATTTTGTTTTATACATCGAGCGCAGCATTAATTATAAATACAATGAGAACAGTCAATTGTTGCTTTAAATTATTTTAGTAAGTTAGTAAAAATAAATATTTACATATATACGTTGGTTGTTTTATTTATTCCAGAACATAAAGTCACATAAACTGGATAACGATTGGCGTGTGACATCCCACAGTACGGACGACTATGGCATGGAATTCGTTTCTAGTATTGAACATAAAAGGTATAAAATTTTATATACATATTTTAAAATAGGTAGACACCTGTTTTATATATATTATTGTATTCTTATTCTTCCTAGTTGCGGCTTTTCAGGGCTATGCAGCTGAGTATCACTGCGACTATTGTTGATCTATTTTGATCTCCGCACACTACAGTTCACACATCCTCTTTTGGGTACATTTGATGTTTCCCCAGGATGGTATAACGCCGTTTCATAAGTGGTGGGCATTCAGTGAGAATATGGAGAGATGTTTCTTCAGCCTCATTGCAAATTCTACACATCCTTGTGCTGCTGATGCCTAGATTGTACATGTGTCTGTTCACACCACAGTGACCAGTCAGCACCCTCACCAATGTTTATTTATTATTTATTTATTTATTTATTTATTTATTCATAAGCCATGCGATTACAAAACTATTATTCATTTAAATACATGAGCTAGACAGTCACAAAAATATTACTGCCGGTGCTTAAATTAGGTTTACCCTGTGCTATAAGCACCGGCAAGGAGACCGTTCTTGCTGAGGGATAAAGCCTCAGTGGCAGCTTTCTTGTTGAAGGCCTTGATGAGTGAAGAGTAGAAATAAATTTTTCTCGGAAACCACTGAACCGATTTGAACTATTACCATTAGATCCTACAACATCTGTGATGAAAGTAGGTGGTAGAATATTTACAAAAACATTTAGAGACGTTGAGCTGCGGAAACGGTTTAACGGTGAAACGGGAAAACTTTTTACTGTAAGTAATGATAGACTTTTAGTGTCATATATACTTATAAATTTTTTATAGGTATCCATTTTATGGAGTTCAATTTCATCCAGAAAAAAGCCCCTTTGAATGGAAGGCATCGAAAAACTACCCTCATACGGCAGATGCATTGAGAGCGAACGGTTACTTTATGGACTTTTTTGTAGCAGAATGTAGAAAAAACTTACACTGCTTCCCACGAAAAGAGGAAAATCAATATCTCATTTATAATTATCAGCCACATTACACGGATCTCCTCAATAGTGCTTATATGCAGTGTTATTTCTTCGAACCGAGGTCTTAATATTAATTAAATGTTTGTTAGTTGATATTTTTTATTCTCTATACGTTTCATTAACATATTGCGTAAATACAAAGATTACTTAGTGTAACATTAATTACTTTGTTCACTTTGTATATGTACTGAATGGAGCTCAACGTTCTGCCTTGCTTGAAATAGAAAGGTAGTTTTAATAAATATAATCGATTTTATAGTGTTTATGATTTTTTTTTTAGGTTGGACTATAAATTCTTAACCTATTGCCAAATTCATAACTCTAGGACAACGGTACCCTGTAGGTTTTGGTAACGCGGCGGTTGCCGCAGAAAATGCAAAAAAATAAGCACAAACGCTCATATCTTTTGTTTGCGTTGCCTTACAAGTTTGATTACTTCTATGCTTCAAGAGGCTATCAACTTTAATATTTGATATTAATTTCAGCTTGATTCTTCCACGTGATTTGGAGAAAATGGTCTTGGATCGACA
The DNA here is from genome assembly GCA_037127375.1 of Dione juno. Taxonomy (NCBI): domain Eukaryota; kingdom Metazoa; phylum Arthropoda; class Insecta; order Lepidoptera; family Nymphalidae; genus Dione; species Dione juno. The sequence goes on from JAXRJS010000052.1 coordinate 3,511,082, forward strand.
GACAGACAGACGGATTTCAGCAATAAACATAAAACAGAAAGAAGTTTAACAATTTGTATTTGTGTTAAAGATACAAATTGTATGCTTATATTCATTTAAGCATTAGCAATATAGCTAACCTATCATGTGGGTAATAAATATATAGGTGTGACTATCATATAAACAAAAATATATATATATATATATATATATATATATATATATATATATATATATATATATATATATATATATATATATATATATATATATATATATATATATATATATATATATATTACAAATAAAGAATATATACAAAAATACATAATGTTAATATGAAAGATAAATATACAAAATAATGTTGTATAAATAATAATAATAATGTAATATAATTTTATAAATATTTAACATTAAATAAGGATTATGACTTAGTAGCATAAATTTGAAGACAATCGTGGCGCATATACCTGTAAATGTGACGGTTTGTGGGCTCGATTCCCACTCGGGGAGAATTAATTATTTTAATTTTCCTCGCTCTGGTAACAAGGCAAAGCACGGCTGTTGATTCCTCCACTCAACACGCGATGCCTCTAAAGCAAAAAGTGGGGGGGGGGAACGGAGTGACTTTAACACTAGGTTCCTTTAGCCTACGGTTTCCTCTTACTACCCTGTTAAGTGCGGGTACAGCGTGAAGCTGCTTTCCTGATAGACCCAGGGTATGGAACCATTTGTTCCACAACCTGGAGCCAGTGACAGTGAATGAATTAGACTTAAAGTCGTTATTGTGTATGGATAGATATATACTTGTTTGGGATTGTAAAGATATATGGTGCAAGGAAGACGGAATAAAGATATGATAGAGAAAAGCTGTTTTCTATTAGGTGAAATATAGTCATGCTTGCAAAGGTTGTAACTAAAACGTATGCAAGTATTAAGCAACTGTTCAAGTTCATTTAAAAAGTCAATATTTATAACCAATCAGCGAGCATCACCATTATCAATAATAGGTAGCAGCAACGTATTGACTAATACAATTTTTAGCTTGTACCAGCAAAAAGTTCTCGACTTCCTGCGTTTCTTGCGAGTTTCCTGCGTGAAACATCAGAAACATATGCATTAAATAAAAAATTAGTATTTGTCATCCATTATAACACCCAAGTCCTGAACACCTAAATAATAAACCTATAATAATACCTAATTTAAATATAAATAAATGCATTTTGTTGAACAAACACCGAATAAAAACACAGACGTACAATATATATATATATATATATATATATATATATATATATATATATATATATATATATATATATATATTATTTTAGAGTATGAGTTTAGTACATGTATACATGTAACATTTTTAAATATTTAAAACTCTTTGGATACTTTAACTGATTAAAGATTACTTATAAAATATTATACTTTGATACGGGAAAATTCTCTCGTTTTTCCTGGGATTTCATCATCAGATAATGACAACCTGACATAATAACATGAGGATCACATCGGAAGTACGCACTTACAAATTTAAAAAAAAAATTCAAATCGGTTCACAAATAACTGAGAAATAATTTCTACATAAACGCCTATATACCTAATACATAACATTTACACGATAATATATATCAAATTTATGTAAGAATTTCAAGTTAATTGTAAATGAACTCTCTCGTATTACATATTTGCTATGCAATTATCATATAACAATAAAATGATGACAAGTGATCGAACACTTTGCGGCGGGCATCTAGGGCGCTTGAAGGGCGAAGACCCGATCTAACACAGCTGCCTAAAGCTATTTAAACAAGACATTATTCATTATATGTACGAGTATAATCTTATTTCATTGGAAATACTGAACTTTACTTAAGCTTCATATTGTCACTTGAAGAGCTATAAATTAATTTTATTTTTATTTCACTATTAATACATTATTGAAGATGCTTTTCACGCCTTAAATACAAACCTTCAGTGAATTTCGATATAGTCGACTAAGTACAGTGTCGAAGTTAACGCTAATAAATGTCAGGCAATTATTATTTATTGGTAGCTCACGTCAAATTGCAAGACTCGACTACAACACATTATTTATAAAGATATTATTATAGGTTTCTATAAAACTGTTCAGGACTTGGGTGTTATAATGGATGACAAATACTAATTTTGAAATGCATATGTTTCTGATATTTCACGCAGGAAACTTGCAGGAAACCCAGGAACTCAAGAACTTTTTGCCGGTACAAGCTAAAATTTGTATTAGTCAATACTTTGCTGCTACCTATTATTGATGTATACATGTAACATTGTGATGCTCGGAAACGACGACGAAGTCCAGAATTTTTGATGGGCCGACCGCGCGTTGGCGTGGTTGGGCTCAACTAGGTCCCTGCAGATTAGTTTATGTTTCTCCAGCCGCGTTTTCAGGTCGTGGCTGGTTTGCTAAGAATAGGGAACATCCCCCAGCCCGCTCGTCGGCCGCAAGCCGAGGCTCGAATCTCGCAGGGGACGCCCTTGCCGCCGACGTTTCCTCTCAAGCAGACACGATAGTGATTGCTACTTTTAAAGGACAGAGTACCCTCTCCCTCCCTAACCGGTGTCGCTGTCAAGGCCAATAGGGCTAACAGCATTAAACTCACAAAAAACTTAATAATACACAATTTATTTTTGTTTTCAATATAAAAAAAAGATAAGTGATAATGTGTTGAGCAAAGGTTACCGACCCTAATAATTATTATAAATTTTATAGCCTAAGGAGCGCTTTGTAAGAATTTCTATAGTACAATGATTATGGTGTCAGCACAATTGTAATGATAATTAATTTATATTCAGAGAAAAGATATTAAAGTGAAAAATAAATATTTTTATTTATGCATGTTATTCTACACCGCAAACATAGGTTGTCTGTGCCTTTTTTATTGTTTTCTTTGTTCTTTTTTTTCTTCTCCATAAAAATGTGAATTTTATTGGTTATAGTAAAAGTTTTATAAAAAGCAAAAGGTGTAAAAGTGTTATACGCTGGTTCGAATTGGACACAGTTGTTATCGGTTCTGCCTATTTATGGTATTCGTCATTACGATCGCCCCAAAGTGGAGCCATTCTGCGACACCATTTGCCAGAATTGCTCCCAGGTATTTGTAGAGCTGATGGAATCTTGAATAGATTGTGCCACGTGAAATATTTACGAGCTACAACGAGGGTTGGGTCGTCAAGAGATGTCATATACTAGGATATCGCTTTCTCTTCTGCTCTTCTTCTGCCATGTTTTTTCCATAAATGATGGCTTCCTCTTTCTCCAGTAACACCTTTAATAGACCTTCGTTTCTTAGTTCGAAAGTCTCCAATATCTTATCTTTTCAAGTCACAAGGTTCACTTTGATACTTTCTCTTACAATTGCCATGTACTCAAGGAAATAGTTTCATATATGCTGAATGACTTCTGTCTGTCTTGGTCTTGTCTTGTTTGTTGATGAGAGTTTCCAGGCTAAAGCTGGCTGAAGAGAACCGTAGGAAGTCTAAGATTATGTGCCACACAGTTTCTTCGATGTTCGACCTAGGACCTCCATATCTATGCAACATGTTGAGATGTTTTTGTATTGTTCCTAGTTCACTGGTTTTATATCTTTATTTATATCTATAAATATCTATATATTCTATATAATATATCTCTGTATTCAGAGTACGCCCCTTTACGGCAGACGCCACCCTTTAGTAAATGTCAGCGGCTTTTTTGCATTGTGCAGCGACGTGAGATTTAAAAGTCATTTAAATAAAAACTATTAGGAGAGCAATCCAATATTTTTAATTTATTAATAAACATGTATCTACAGTTAATATATTTTATAAAAAAAAAATTAAAATTCATGAATAAATAGTAATAGAACATTCATATTCACATGTATAATACAATTTTGTTTGTACGTACATACATACTTCAATTAATTTTATCATGATTAATGAGACTTCAAAATTTATAGGAGAATCCCTGGCTATAGAAAGTTACCAACCGTCTTCTCTATTGAAATTATGATGTTCTTATATTTCAATACAATTTCACTATATGCTTATATAAACTAACCTAGACTTCACCCTAACACCGATGCTTCTCTTTTTATGCCTAATGTAAGATAAGCCACAGTCGCAAATTAGTATGTACACTGCAAAGGAATATTATTTTTCGCTCGTGTCCAGAATAGGCTGATTTGGTTGGATTAAATATAGTGTTGCATTAAATGCAGAGTTTTCCACTGTGCCCTCGTCCTGAGTGACATATCATCTTAGTACTTTATACGACTCTCATGTATAAGTGTCGTAATATAGTACTTATTATAAAGTTCACTGTGTCTAATTTCCAGTGCTAGAGCAGGTAGTTGAAGGCTTAATTGCTTCTCATGCTTCGAATTAAATCAGGCATAGTCAAGGGTGGTTTGCTATCAGGGTCTTCCATTTCTTTAAGATAGTGATAAATTTCATAATAGGAGTCGCGCGTGACGACGTGTTTAGCGAGATGACGATCGTATTAAGCTAAGCTAAGAAATATAAGCAAACACGTCTCACGCAGGGACTGGCGTATAATGGCTAATTATTATATAAAACGTGATAGTATTAAGCACTGTATAAATATAGTTTATATTATTAGATATTTATTTCTTTGTGTCGTTGACCTTAAGGTTAATTTTCTGGCAAGCTTTGTTTAAGCGAACAGATTTAATCCTGAAATCGTGCCTGTCATAGCGGATAAAATACGCAACATTTTTGTTAATTGAAATTAAAATTAAAACAACAGTAAACTACAGTAAACTTACACAGATTTATTACGAAGAATAAATAATAGAAAAATATGAGACCAGTGCACTTAGGGTCCGTACCAAATTTAATGATTATAGCAGTGGTCAACGGGAAGTATAATATATAAAAGTTGACAAACTTAAATTTGCAGGGATATGCGCTTATTTTTTTGAAATGATACATTTAATTACTAACTATTTAATTTTTTTTCCTTTATGCAATTACTAATTTACGGAACTCTAAAAATTAACAGCAAAAGAGGCTTTTTTTACAATATATTTTTTACATGATAACTTGTAAAGCTTTACCTTATCTCCACAGATACTGGATCCAGTAATTGATTTATTATATCTAATATAACGGTCGTTGACAGTGACATAAATAGTTGCTAGGAATAAAAATCTGCGTCTTTTTAGATTTTATAGTAAATATTTTATTCTTAATTCAGTTAATGAACTTTTAGTAATTTTACTTATATATATTTTTTACATTTTACTAGAAAGTTACAGTCACGTCGTTATATCATCGGCTTATTAAGGCGTGAAATAAAACCACCCCATCTCGTCCCATGGGTCAATCATCACGTTAATATGACTAAATGGTGACCAAAGGAATACCGGCAGCAGGAAAGGGACAGTAGCTATTCCTAAACTCTAGACGTAATGTAATAGATAACTTGCTTGCTAAGCGTGGCAATTTTGGCAAATTTCAATTCCCTTATATGGAAGGACGCATGAAAACGGCCCCCAGTTCTCGACAGCTTTTCTATTCCTAGGGACGATAGCGGCTATAGTAAAGGCGGGATACAATCACCAGGTACGATCCGGCTACTACTAAGAACGACAAATCTGACATGTCATTGGGTCATGTAAAGTCCCAAGGGCGGCGGATGCTAGAACGTTGTCTTAAATTATGCTTAAATTATAATTAACGAAAATTTTCTAGTCTGTCCAATACAGTTAAAGCCAGTTGGGTCTGACCTACTTGTCTACTTGTTGTACATAACCTAAAAGCGGCGGTAACTCAAATACGCCTGTGAAATCTGATGAGTCTGCGCCAGGTTGGACAACAGTCTCGTTCTAGTAACATCCAAATAAACTGTGTGCCTAATCATCAAACGGAGAATTTCGTGAATTTAATACGGCACTTAAGAAAAATAATAATATCCCCTGTACAAGATATTCAATAACGCTCAAGAATAGCTCAATTTAGTAAAAATAACTCCCACCCAAGATCCATCTTTTTCCCATTTAGAAGTTTCCGGCTCAGGGATACATTTTTAGCAGCTAGTATTAGTTTTAATAAGGTTAATTCAAAAGTGCTCTGTACTGCAGATCTTAGTATTGCTGATGATTAAAGAAGTCTAATCTATGTTATGGAAAATCTCACAACTGAAAATAAGTCTCTGCATGCAGCGGCACGAATCAAGGCTAAATAACATAATTATAAATTCATTTAGATCAGTGATGGTTTTTTCTGATAAAAACGCATAGTAAATTTATTCTAGTAAAAGATAAATTAATTTTAACGAGGATTAAGTAATTTCTAGAAATAATTAAATGTTTTGTATAATATGTTTTGTATAATATTTACATATACAATCAAAACGTTAGAGGCTAAGGACAAAAACTTTTGAGGTATTTAGTAATATTGTTTGTGGAAATTATGACATTTATACGCTGATGACCTAAAGATATCTAGATATCATTAGTCATTTAGTATGCATCTAGATGCATGATGACAATGACGTATCACTTTTGCAGATTGACTTAAATCGTTTGAACACGTGGTGTGCGAATAATGCCATGATTTAAAATACCTACAAATGTAGGTCTACCCGTTTCACGTCGCAAGTTAAGTTACAGTTCATCCCATAGATCCTATCACATAAATAATATTCCACTACATGAAGTCAAGTGTATAAGGAGTTTTGGAGTGGTTCTAGACTCAAAATTGTGTTTTGATATGCATATATGCAATATTTGCAAAAAAGTCCCTTAAAACAATTGTGCATAGTTATGAGGATCGGCTGAAGCATTTTAAAATGCACTCTTTATCTGATCAAAGGTAAACTTTTTTTTTAAACTTTTTTTTAAGCTCGTAAGAGGTACATTTGATTCAGAATGATTTTTATTACAAATAAATTTTGCCATGCCATTCAGATTAATTAGGTCTAAGAATGTAATATTATTTCACCAAAATTTTTTTAAAACTAACATTGACCATAATGCACGTCTTAATTGAATCATAAGATCTTATAAGTAATTAAGCACAAATCATGATGTAGATATTTTCTTTGATCCTCTGTATATGTTTAAGAAATCTTTAAATCTTAAACTAGCTTGTAAGTAGGTATTGCATATTTTGTCTCACTTTGTACTGTTTATTTTATTTTACCTGAACTTTATATATGTCTACAGGCTACAGTTATTGGTAGCAATAGATTTAGATACAAAGTCAACTTTGATTCTGTACCTGCAATACGATACTCGGTTGTGTCAATTCCATACTGTAGCGAAGTTAGGAATTTGGGTCTTATAATTGACTGTAACATGTCTTGGGTACCGCACATGTATTTCTCTATCCATTGCCTTAGGCGTCTCCAATACTTCCTTCCTCACAAAACAAAAGATATGCTAGCGCAATGTCTTCTCCTTCCCATTCTCGACTACGCCCATCTGCTATTTGTATATGACCGAGGACTAACTTAACAAATTGGAGCGACTTCAAAATCTGGCATTACGCTTTGTTTATGGCCTACGTAAGTATGACCATGTTTCTCAATTTCGTACTCAACTCAGTTGGCTCCTAATCCATCTTCGCTGTGATATGCGGATTGTTTATTAGTTTTTAAGATACTTAATTACCATAAGTTCCCTTCTTATCTACGTTCCCGTTTCAACGTGCTTCCCACTCCCTTACGCTCTAGGCAGTCATACGTGGTTCACCAAAGAAACTCATCCATTTTGTCCTTTAAGTCTCAATTGAAAAATATTTATTTGATTGTGAGAACAATTAACTCAGTTTTTAACAGTACGTATGGCATGGTACAAGTAAGTATGAGCATAACAACCGCGTCATGATTTTTTATATAAATTTATTTATAAAGCATTATATTTATGTATTTGTATATAATATATATATCTACATATATGGTATAATTTTATATGAGTATATTATGTATGTATGTATGTTTATATATTGAATATTTAAATTTTTTAATGTTGTTCTGCCCTTTCCCGCTGTTTGACATTTATTCACTTCCACTGGTTGGCTAAAAGAGATTTCTTTTAGAAATAATGGACTTATTTCTTTCTCTTCTTTTCCTTTGTCAACTAAAACTTATTTTTTTGTTATTATTTATTATAATGTTTTTATGTGCAATAAAGAATATATATATATATATATATATATATATATATATATATATATATATATATATATATATATATATATATATATATATATATATATATATATATATATATGTTGTGTTTAATGTTGTACTTTAAAAATGCGGTGTTGCTTATAACAAGGTCATTTAGTATCTAATGTTTTTTGTTTATGTATTTAATGTAGAATGTATGCCATGCTAGCAACTTATTTAATAAATAAATAAAACAAATAAAAGGCTCGAAGAGGATGATGTCATCATCATCATCATTTGCTCATGCAAAGCAAACGTTTAGCAAGATAGGGAGAGACTTATTATCAAGCCATTTTAGAAACAATTTTATAATTGGAAAATCAAATATAATAATTGTCAGCAGGTACGTTTATTTTTAGAAGGTATGGGTAAGCACAATTTGTACTCATTGACGTGAACACATTGATCGAGGCCCACTGCAGCAGTCTCTGACCTAATTCTCAATCTCAATGAATTATGTGGACGAGAATAAATATTTATTTCTATTACTTGCGAAAAGCACAAAACATATTTTATTTACTGATAAATGTCTATATGTTATAAATATATATGAAAAATTCATGTATATGTAATTCATACATGAATGTATTCACTTTTTGTTGTTTGTAGAGATTATAGAGGATCAAAATATTATACTTTATAAATAAATAATCAATTGGTGACTCGTATTCACTTGTTATTATAGGTAGATAAATAATATTTAAATCTAATGAAATACTGCCGAAAAGAAAAATAAAATGCTGTAAGATATACGTAATATAATATTAATACAAATTACATAAGAATGTAAGATTTATTGTGAGAAACGTTAGTTGATTTTCAAACTTCTAATATTAATTTATATGCAGGCCTTTCAGGGACGCTACCATGCGCTTCTGCAGCGCAGCAAAGGTCTTTGACCGTGTGACCTAGTTTACGGCGTTGACGTCACAGCTACGCCCCCCTGACGTCACGCCAAGCCTCCACCATTCCATTCAAAACTGGATCAACCTCGCATATACCGCCCTCCACCTCGCCTGTACCGACTACGAGGTCACAGAAATATAAATATCGTTAGAGGTCATTTATTTATTTATACTAACTATGAAAGGTCACAGGAAGTGGAGAACTTTTGGAACAAGCAAAAGAATAAAAATAATTCTTTATTGAAAAATCCAACTGATTTACAATCCCATTTGAGACTTAATTGTCTAATCCCATAAGAGACATAAGATTTAATGGTAATTAATTATAGTATGTTGTTTTATTGTAATTGTCTTTTAATTTTATACTTAAATATCTTTATTTTGACCCTATGTTTCATTTTGTAAACGTAACGAGTATTTAGATTCTTATAAGTAGAGTATTATCGAATGACTTGCCAAAAGTAAAAGAAAGAGAAAAAAATATATAAGAATAATAAATAAAAATAAAGAAAAAAGCTTAAATATTTAGTTCAGCTAAATAAATATCGTGTGTAAAATATTTAATGGTTCAATCAACTGTAAGATAATTTATAATATCTTGCTGGCAAACACTGTTTCTATTTAAAGCTCATCCTTGACACGAATACACAACTGGGGTCATGCCCTTTAGAATAGACTCTGCAGCATTATAGCCTTACGGAAAGCTTTTTGAAATTTAACGTTCTATGCTATAGTCTTTATAATTAAATGTTAGTTTTTATATATACATATTAAGTAAGTAAAATTAAATAACGATACTAGTTAATATTAGGGTTTTACTTAACGACATAAAATAATACGTGACAGGCTATTTTATTTCTATTTCTATGGAGGATCCCAATATATATATATGATAAGCATAAAATATAGTCCGTTAAATCCAATTTAAACTTAAAGCCATCATTTGGTCCGGACATTTTTAACTATTTTCAATAATTTTCTGTTCTTACACTATTAACTTCATATATTACACTCGTATGCAACTAATTCTACTTATAGTGTTGGTACCTCTTTGCTTAGTTTTATATACAATATATGTTATGTAACTAATCAGTCAATAATTAAGTATTTTTCATATAAATTTCGCATTTTTCAAGTATGTTTTAATTCACGACTATATTTGTTTTTTTATCATATTACTCTTACGTAATTAGTGTTTAATTGGGAATATTTGTTGAATATTTTTTGTAATAGAGTAGGGAAAATAATACTATTTACGTCCGAATGAATTGGAACTTCATTTATTTAATACGTCATTTATTATTATTTTACTGAGAACAATATGACACCTTATTTAAAAAAAAATACGCGCGTTTATGTTTTTTTAGTGGATAATTTCATTTTGAAACAAAAATACTTTGTGATTATAGCGTACAGGCTAATATAACTACAGCCAACAATTTAGTGTAGGCGCTCACGTACATACGTAGGTACACTTATTATATGCAACTTGAGATCAGAAATTTAAATAACAACAACTATTTGGTATTGGTTAGGTAAGTAATTTTATAACCAAATTCACACCAGAATTTGTAGAATTTGTAGAATTTTAATTTGAATATTGTATGACTATAATAATATTTTATATTATTATAGTCATACAATATTCATATATATTTTTCACTGCTACTTCATGTTCTACATAGTACCTACTCGATTTTCTATTTCATCAAACTCGAGTGATCTACGTCCACTTAATATGTTGAGGACGAGCATGCTCTTATATGAATAAAACAATCTGTCTACACCTCGATTGTGTCGCAGAGTGTTATATCTTGAAACCATATACAATATAAAGATATTATAAGCAGCGACGATTGCTGGAATGTAACGACGTAGTATATCATATACATAATATAGAGAACTGCACCAATAAGATCTAACTCAAAGAAACTTAGTAAAGTTTTAATTGAATAAAACCTAACCAATTATAATTTTTTCGTAATAACATCTGTCCTTTTCTTATTCTTGAGTACATTGTGTCAATCTTTACAATAATATAATGTATTTACAATAATGCACTTTTATGCTCAATAACTTATTTTTCTTACATGTATAATATATGAATTATAACAAGACTAATTTATTACAAAACTGATAGTTTTCCTGAATAAATAAGTAGTATAAAAAACACGTTATTAATATCTGTAAACTATTTTAAAAAATAACCAACTAACTAATTAATTTTAAGTTAAAATGTTAAAGTTAGTTAGTTTTTTTTTCTATGAGGTCAATTTATATCTAAATTATAACATATCTCGGTTAATTTGGAATAAACATTATGTACTTTCCAAGAATAAGTCCTTCATGTTGTGTGAGATGAAAACCCCCATGACCCCCATTAATATGAGAAATTAATACTTTAAGTTATTAAAAACGACCGTATCGTACATTTCTATATCGTATAGTCCATTAATCACTGCAATGGGTTGTGAAGCTCGTATTTAGGTCATGTGGACTTCGAGGGTACTAAAATTTAAAAGCATGGAAGGTTGTGACACGACCTAGCCCTAGATCTTATGATTATGAGCTTTATTTAGGTTTATTTGTTAACCGTCTACTTTCTATTTGTAGCTTTATCACATACTGCTTTATAGTAAGCGTACTTAGTATATAATATCATTATATTTTTCGTAATAATGTAAACGCTACGGTTTGTTTGTTCAATTCCCACTTTTGGAGAATGTTTCTTTTTCATGACTGGCAACAAAACTAAAGCGCGGCGTTGAGTTCCGCCACTCAAAGCGAAATGCCTTAAAAGTGGAAAATGGGGAATGTAAGTATCATTCATCATATCCTAGTATTTAGTTCTGTAATTATTTATTTATTTCTAAGTGAGTAATAAATATATTCACACTTATATAAATACGTGAATTAGAATTACACTTACTTATATGGCGCCATATTGAATGAACAAATGTTGGTAAATTATAGCAAAATATAATAATTGTCCGATTTGTTTAAACGATAATACAAAAGAAATAATTTAATGAATATGCTAGATTTTTTATAATGTATTAATACACAGAACTGACAACTTTACAAGTAGAACCCTGATAAAATCAATTTGAAATCTGCACGAGTTAAGACGCAAGTATCTCAGGTGAGGTAAATCACGTTGGGACTCTCGTGGGCACAGATATAAATAACAGCACATTATTCTTCGCGTTTTAGTCGTAACTACATGTTGTTTCAAAATTAATTAAAACGTTTCAATACACGGGATACGAATAGTTTTTGATGTTGCTCGTTTAGAAAAGCTTTATTTTGAAAATATAGCTTTTTTTGGACCAAATTGTTTTTGAAACTATTTGATTTCTTATGACGTAGGTAATTTAGTATATAGTACATAACAGGTATCTTTTTCAATAAGATTAATGTTTTTATTATAGTTGTGTACTCGTGTGAATTGAGGCGCGAGATAGAGAAGAGAGATGATAATGTATAATTTATTCCCCTGAATGAGAATCGGAACCTACATCGTCACGATGGACTCATATCACTTGGGAGAATGATCATATTGAAATATTTTTTCTTCTTTACTCTGGTACTTATTCTATACTCTTTACATGATAAAAACGGCGCTGGGTTCCAAATTTGAGATTGGGATATATTAATAGTGTAGTGTGTAGTGGGATTCAGTGGGATATATGTATGTATGGGTTTATATTTCTTATTGCTTTAAATGCTTTTAAGTTACTAGGTCAGGTGTTCAAATGTATATTTTTGTATAATAAAATATTATAATGAATAAAAATATTTTAAGATAACTAAGTAACTAACAGTGCACTGTTATATGATTTTCTGCATAAATAGTTTCAAAGAGTATTAATATTATAATTAATATTATATATATTATAAGAATATTAATATTATATTTTTCCAATAATTATTCACAATTTAAATCGTTGTTAGTAAAATCATACCGTAATTATACATAATAGTAAGTTAGCAGTATTAAGTTTATTTTTTATTAAAAATTTAAAAGAAATTAGGATCAATTTAGGTATTTTCAATCAGTCTAGGTATAATATCAATATACATCGATTTAGGTATTTTAATTTAGGCTTGTTATGTAAGAATAAAAAATATTGCAAGCATATTTTGTTTAAATTTGATAAAATTAAGGAAAAAGAAAAAACTAAGTCTGCTCTACATATGATCCAACCTTTCAGGAGAAGCGGGGTCATGGTTGATGTAATGTGACACATAGTGGATTCTATCAATTTACTTAGTAACGTAATATTCGTTGTTTAAGTGTTTACTCAGACAAATATTGAGTACTTATTTCTTAAGAAAAATAGATAGGTAGAATAAAAAAATAATCTAGTATCACAGAGGTGAAGAAAGTGAGATTGCTTGGAAAACTACCACAATATTTAGTAAAAAGCCTCTGCGCGTGACCTATATCAACCTTTCGACCACAGTGCCATTCAGTGCTGCTACGAGGTATCCACTACGCAGCTATCTCGCTACGAAGTTGTAAATATCTTAAGAGTGATTAACTAATTTAGGAGAGCTCCAAATTATAAAGTTTAATTTAGTATAAATTGCTGTCATAATGATTGGGTTGAAACGTGGTACACAAACTCAAATTTGTTAATTATAGTCACTTCAGATAAGTCAAACGATTATAATTTATTATCAATGTTAAAACCTTTAAAATTAAATATTATTGACAACTTTGACGAAGTTAACATGTAACCCAAGAATAAATAATTTCTTTGACGATGTAAAGACTTTAAACTAATATTACATATTTAAATATAAAAAATTGTAAAACAAAAATAACCAAATAAAAAAAAATACTATTAAGATTTAGAATATTAGGTATTATAAACACTTTTATCTTATAATATTTTAAAAATAATCATATAGATAAAAAAGAAACTATGAATAACATCATTTCTTTACCAATTCCCTAGCATTATCAGAGGAATAAGTGAATCAAATTGCTACATTTAATCATAGATATCACTCGGTTACCAATGGTGGTCTAATGATTGTAGCAAATTACCAACAAGGGTCATTGACGTCGTTGTTAAGGAAAATTTAATAAATATATATATATATATATATATATATATATATATATATATATATATATATATATATATATATATATATATATATATATATATATATTGACACACCATATTTTAATGAACTAGAATTTGTTTTTGATAGATTCTACAGTTTTAATGTGTACTATTTAATAATAACAGTAGCAGTAAGAGTCTCCTAGTTTAAGGTATGAGAAAATATAGGGTATGAGAAGGGAAGGGAAATGAGTAGGGTGTAGTAAGTGTAGGGTTTGAGAAATTTAATGGCTTAAGTTTTTATGAACTAGTCTATATGTTACGTACCTACACGCAATGATTTTAGACGCTTAAATCTCTAATTTGTTAACAAAGACCATTTTATATAAATTAAACATATGTTTGGAAATATAATGCATACTTTATTTAAATAAGGACAATATTTTTTTTATTGAAAATATATAAATTGTTTGCGTTACTCCTAATAAAAAGCCAACTGGTACAACAATAAAAATATTTATATTTTTTTCCAACTGTGCCTAATGTTATTTTGTTTGTAAGATGAATGCGATGTGCCCTTAGTGAGTATTTCAGTGAGTATTTATTAATTTATATTAACATTTATATAATAGAAATATAAACATGAATCATTTCAGAAAACTGAGTACGTCATGAGGAAGCCATGCCATTTCAATTTCATCTGAACTGACGAAGATGGTGCGACGGAAGCGTGACCGACCGAACACGAGGGTTTGATTTAAGAAACAATTGCAAGTAATTTCAACTTTACTGGATTTATCAAACTTATTACTTACACAGGTTATTTTAGAATGTTAAAAATAAAATTTGATGAAACACCCACGTAATACACACATATATGTATATATATATATATATATATATATATATATATATATATATATATATATATATATATATATATATATATATATATATATATATATATATATATATATATACATATATGTGTGTATTACGTGGGTGTTTCATTCATATATATATATATATATTATATATATATATATGAATGAAACACCCACGTAATACACACATATATGTATATATATATATATATATATTATATATTCATATATATATATATATATATATATATATATATATATATATATATATATATATATATATATATATATATATATGTACATTATTTAGGTTAAAATACTATTTCAGTCGTCATCAACAACGTGGGCTTCGTTACTCAATTATTAATGATTACCTGGCACAGGCAGTCACGTGAACTTTTTAATTAAATTTTGATCTATTTTATTTTGACTCACAATAACAAATTTTTTGGCAGTTTTTATATTTTTCTACTTTCTTATATATTTGATTTTTATTGATTTCTAGTAGTGCAAGACACTCCCTGCTTTCCGTCCGAGATTTTTTTTCGTTAATCGTTTTGTCTTTTCAGAGCGAGAAAGTGAAATTAAATCATCACCCCTACTGGGGATTGAACCCATAACCATTGCATTTACAGTCAGATATCGTTCTACTGAAACATCATTGCTGCAAATACTAAATGCTAATAAATTAGTAAAATTTAATTTTATTATCATGTATCTCGTCTTATAGGAAGATGGGCACAAAGAACCATACTTCTACACTGCCTGTTAATCTCTCTCAAATTTGTTACTAAATATTTCTTCTAAATGTTGGAACGGATTGACAAAGATCGAGTTGACAGTACCACATTGAAAATGCTCGTATGCATTGTAATGCTCGTATGCTCGTATAATAACTATGCTCATTTTAAGCCAAAGTTAGTCTGCATAAAGCAATATTTTTGGAGTTACAGTTACAGTTTTCGGTATCGGTAAAAAACGTTCTTCCCGCATAAATTACGATCCCGCAGGAATTACGGAATAAAAAGTAACCTAAGTTCCCAAGCCTCTTCTATCTTCTAGTGAATGTTTCTTAATAATCGGTTCAGCTGTTCCTGAGATTAGCCCGGACAAACGGAAAGATAGAGAGGCAGATACAAATTTAAAAAATGTAGTTTTATGTTTTAGTAACATGTTTAACGTAATTTTTAAATCATAAATCATGTAAAGATAATTATTTTTCCAAAAACGTATGTTATATAAAATCATTATTGTAATGACAATCGTACAAAAATAACGAATTTTCTCTAACAGAATATTCACGAAGTTAGATAAATAAAAAATATTGAGGTAATTATAGAAATCGTTAAGAAAAAAGAAAAAAAAATAGATTTATTTTCCACTACTGGATGCCCGGCACGTAGCTTCGTTGGCAAGTACTTTATAATCCTTGCTTGTTTACGGGCTGCTACCCTTTTTCATTGAGATTCATAACTTTATTCAGTTTATTCATGGGTATTCCTCATGTTACATTTTGACATTTGACATTACATGACAACTATAACTGCTCAGTAATTATTACCAAAGATATTTTTTCTTATTTTTAGTTTAGCTTAACTATTTTGTTTCTATATAATCCTAGTTTGTTTCTATATGTTCTAGATCCTTATAAAAAACACGACGAACGTTGAATTACCTATTTTACATAATATATAACCAAATCATTCTTTAATTTAAAAATATATAAGTACAGCAATTAATTATATAATCCCGAAGAGAGAACGATACCAACTAACTAGTGGCAAGCCAAATGTAATGGTAATAAAAAAAATATTCAAGTGAAATATAAGACAGTAATTGCATATTGCATGTAGTTTCCTTGTGAATGCTGCAGTATGACCTACTTGCCGTTAGTTAGCATCTATCGATCTCCCCATTCATCATTCACGGTAGGGAGGGGTCCAAGGTTCATAGGATGACGTCACTGAGGCTTAAAAATCAGAACCCCGCCCGGAACAGCTGCATTTCCTCTTGTGACCTACTAACCCAAAATGGAATATAGTGACGTCGACAATGATACAGTCTCACAAGCAAGTCGTCCTGGTAAACGTTTTAGTAGAGAACACAAATACGCAACTTTTAGCTTGGGTGTTCATCGCGTTTTCAATGAACTTTCTTACGCTAAGAACTGTAGCTATACTGTGTTTGATGTGTGTCTGTTTACTGTTGCCACCTCCCTTTAACCTTCGCCCCGAGGTCTTCCCCATTAAGCGGTAAATTTCTACAGGAATTCGGAAGTACAACATAATATTATGGCAAACTCGAGTGAAACATATTTTTAGAATACTAATATTAAGTCGCTTAAAACATGTATTGATATCGTTTCTCATAATGATACCTACATCATTTGTATAATATCATAAAGTTTTATTATACTACGATCCACTCGCGGCTTCGCCCGCATGGTAGCTAGACCGCGTTCGTAAAAAAATTTTATACCTACATCACATTGCAGTTTCTCGATTATGGATTCGTCCTTTTTGAATCACTCTTGTACATTATTAAAAATCGTGATCCATCAAGTCCCAATATGTTTCGTGCATGCAAATGTAAACAGATATATAATTAACATAGGTATAGTCTGTAAGCAGATTATGTTCTAGCTTTTCCATCATAGCCTAAAAAATACAGTATAAAGTTTCCACAATTGAAATTTATAATCCAAATTATACCAACACAATTATTTTTTTATTTATTGGAACGCCATAACTAAAAGAATAAAATTGAATATTTTTTATTTTTAAATATATTTCTTCTTTGCCGTTCTTTATTTCAGTCCTGATAAACCTACTACTACTATGTTTTATTTCGCCATCGCCAATGTTTAAAATAATATTTATATACTAAAAAAAGTAATCTGACCTTACATAATGCTCATATTACAAAAAAGTAATTTATTCGATATAATCTATTATAAAATTTAGCTTCACTTGCTAGTAATCGACGTAATTAAAATATGTCCATCTTTTTTTCTACGCAAACCTCATTGAACGCCAGGAGGCCAACAATTGTATATGTTGATTAAGGTTTCATGTTATTATAGCGTCAAAATTTATTCATTCTTTTGAAGATACCATAATCAAAGTTTTTTATTTTTAAGTCGTTTATTATTTTATATTATTTTTACAAATGTTAGTATAGTAACTTACAATCTACAGCATACAAAAAACAGTACTTTACCAGGCTATAAGCACCTTTAAAAGTATCTACCCACAGAAAAGATTAAGCACTTTTACATCTTGTAATAAATATATGATCAACTCACAAACAATTATTATCTATCATGGAATTAATACTACTAAATCCATTTATTATTGTTTATCATTATTATTATACATTTTTTTTTTTTTTTTTTTTTTTTTTTTTTTTTTTTTTTTTTTTTTTTTTTTTTTTTTTTTTTTTTTTTTTTTTTTTTTTATATGAAGGTAATTGAATAACATACGAGTCAGAAGTCCGCAAGAAGTGGTCGCACCGGCTCACGCATTAGTCATTACTCCGGCGACAAAGGCGTAAACAACAGTTAGTGATGGGGCAAGCGGTATGCACCGTATCTATCGATATATGATAAATCCTTGGCTCGTGATTTGCGAATATGTGAAACTAGACTATTAGGATGATTTATATTATTTAAGTAAAACTTTTCAGATAATCTGTGTATAAATTGTTTTAAAGTGGGGAAATTTATCGATTGGTGTAATTTAAGTAAGTTGGTGTAAAATGGTGTGTTAAATGAGACCTTAATAGCTTTGTTCTGTATGACCTGTAACTTAGCATAATTAGTGGCACAAGTGCTATTCCACACTGGACATGCATATGTTATGCAAGGTCTTATTAGAGTAGTGTAAATTCGCAATTTTGTTTCAGCGCTAAGATTTGACCGTCTATTGAAGATAGGGTATATGCTACCCATAGCTTGAGCTCCTTTGGTCTTTAAGCCGTCAATGTGCTTTGTCCAATTTAGTTTGCTATCCATTGTAACACCAAGGTAGCGAACTGACTTACTCCAAGGTATCTCATGCCCATCTATGACTAAATTTCTTTTAGGTATCTTTCTTTTTCGTGTGAAGAGTATAGCTTCTGTTTTAGATGCGTTCAATTTTAATTTCCAGCTTGAAAAGTATGTTTTCAGTGACTCAAGGGACATTTGAAGACGACTGATAATTATATCTATATCGTCTGAAGAAGTGTATGATGCTGTATCATCTGCAAAACATGCCAGTTTAGTTTTATTATGAATAGGTACATCGTTTATATATAATATAAACAAGTACGGACCAAGAATTGACCCCTGCGGGACTCCAGCGGGGATCATATAGTTGTTTGACCTGTCTGAACCTATATATACGGAAAACGTTCGGTCACTCAGATACGATTGAATAAGTTTGATATAGCTAACTGGAATTCCTAGAGAAACCAACTTGTGCAACAGTCCATAATGCCAGACTGTGTCAAAGGCCTTCTCTATGTCTAATAAGAACATCCCAGTAGATTGAAAAAGATTAAGGTTATGTATAACATGTTCGGATACCCTGGCCAACTGATGGACGGTCGAATGAACTGTTCGAAAGCCGAACTGCTCATTTATTAACATATACTGCGAAACCTTTAAAAGTCTTCTATAGATAATTTTTTCAAAAACTTTGCCTAACGTTGGAAGTAGGCTGATTGGCCGATAATTTGTAGGGATTCGGTCATCTTTGCCCGGTTTCTTTAATGCTATTACTTTAGCCTGCTTCCACTTAACAGGGAAGTAGCCAAGAGCAAGGCAGCCATTGAATATTTTAGTCATGTAGACTATAGATTTTCGAGATAAATTTTTTATTAGTATATTGTGTATATTATCGTCACCTGGTGATTTTCTACAATTTAGGGTACAAACCATATTCCATACCTCTCGTGGCCACACTGCACTTATCAATCCTTTAGAGGTGTAATTAGCTAAAGCACTTATGGTTTGCGAAGTAACGTTTTCGTGTGGACTGTCCCAAGTTTGAGTTAGTCTCATGTTGCTTTGAAACGCTTTAGCCAATTCTTCACATTGTTCATGGGTGTTAGTAGTTAGTGACCCATCAAGTTTTCGAATGCCGGCATATCTTTTGATTTAGGTTTTAAAGAATTGGCGATTTTCCAAATACCTGAGTTAGAGTTGGCAACTTTACCTAATTTATTGTTCCAAATCTGATCCTGGTGTATTATGATGGCATGTTGTATGACTTCATTTAGCCAGTTAATTTCAGTTCGTATTTGGCGTTTATTAGACTCTATTAAAGGGATTAGCTTCCTTTCGGCGTAACTTGTTTCGGTATTTGATTAAGTTTTCACATTGACTGGTAATTTAGACTTTAAGCAATGTTGCTTAACAAGAGGAACGTGATTGATTCTGGCATTGGTTATACTCTGCGACAATAAAGAAACTGATTCATCTATATCATACGTACTAACAAATACTCTAGAAGAGAGAGAAAGCTTTCCGTCTATCTCAGCCCGGTAGCCCTTCCAGTTGGCTTCACTATAGTTAAAGATCCTGTGAACTGGAGCACAGACCGGCGTACCCTCCACAGATGCGTAAAGAGGCAAATGGTTCGATCTAAGTGCGTAAAGTGCCGTAACCTCGCTTAGCCCAGAGACATTTGAACACAAGATTAGGTCTGGATTTGTTGGTTTTTTATGAATATCATAAGTGCGTTGTGAAGGTGTTCTAGATGCGTGTATAACATAATCCTGATCAATCATGTGATCAAAAAGGATCTTTCCGCAAGCATTAATGTAGGTACTATACCAATATGTATGGTTAGCGTTAAAATCACCCATGATGATCACATGTTGACCGAGACCAAGTAATATGTTTAAGTCATTTGGTAACAACGGTAGATTGGGTGATTGATATACAGATATAAGTAAATGTGGTACTTTTGATATATAAATTTGAACACCTATGGCCTCCATATGTTTTGTATGATGTACAGGTACAACAGAATATTTTATGTCATTTCTTATAAGTAATGCAACACCCTGGCCTCGCCCACTTGGATGTTTATCTTGGCGAAGGCAAGTATAACCAACAGCTGTTAAATTTATGTTTGGTGTTAGTCTAGTTTCACATAAAGCGACAATATCTATACAAAGTTCACTTACCATATCCATTAATTCTGGAAGTTACCCCGAATTCCGTCGGAGTTCCAACTTAACAATTTAAGTTTACTAACATTAGACATACCGACAAAGCTTTGACAATACTAAGAAGACTTTATCTATGATAGAAGTACAACCTACGAATTCATATTTAATTTCTGAAATAACGGCAAGAATTTCAAATATTTCCTTAGTAGCTTGATCGCAAATTGGTTTATCAATCTTTGGCTCTATTTTGCTTTTATTTTCGAGCAGCTCGGTGGTGTTTGACCTAACGAAACATGAAGAGTAAGGTTTGTTATATTTGCTAGAGATGTCGTGAACAGGAACAGGAGCAGGACGCGCAGAATTCAGTTTGGGGAAGTCCTGTTTACTAATTGGATAGTTTTATGCCAAGGACGATCTCTCTGTTCGTATCTTGAATTTTGCTGAATACGTTTCAGATACGCCAATCGGGGCGCTGCATTCGCGGAAGTTCGCAGGATGTTTCTCAGGACAGTTGCAACAGTCCGCTGGTTCCTTATGGTCTCGTTTTGGGCCATCGGAAGTAGCATGTGGTCTAGTGCATTTCACACACCGAGGAGGTTTGTTGCAGTTCTTTGAAGAATGACCAAAATATTGACAACGGTAACATTGTCGCAACGGAACGCCATAACTAAAAGAATAAAATTGAATATTTTTTATTTTTAAATATATTTCTTCTTTGCCGTTCTTTATTTCAGTCCTGATAAACCTACTACTACTATGTTTTATTTCGCCATCGCCAATGTTTAAAATAATATTTATATACTAAAAAAAGTAATCTGACCTTACATAATGCTCATATTACAAAAAAGTAATTTATTCGATATAATCTATTATAAAATTTAGCTTCACTTGCTAGTAATCGACGTAATTAAAATATGTCCATCTTTTTTTCTACGCAAACCTCATTGAACGCCAGGAGGCCAACAATTGTATATGTTGATTAAGGTTTCATGTTATTATAGCGTCAAAATTTATTCATTCTTTTGAAGATACCATAATCAAAGTAATTCGACTTTATCGGTCTATAATTTTATTAAGAAAACTGTTGAAATATTAAAATTCATCAATTTCAATTTTTTTGTACAAGAAATCAAATGGATAGTTTTTTTTACGATAACTATAAAAATAGGTTAACGATATATAAATCGACCCATTCATACATTTTTAAAATCTTTTATGAACATCGTTGACTTTTCTATATTTTAATACTACGTCAATTTCTTTTATGATCTGTATTACGGACGGTACGGTTACGGTTAGGGTATTTAAGATATATCGACATACATACAAAAGTAAAAGTTTTGTAGTGTCCATGATTATCCATGATTACATGTCAAGAAATTAGCTTAGGAGTATGCTATTTGATATAAAATAGAAAATAAATATCGGTCAAGTGCGAGATGTAGTCGTGCACTGAGGGTTTCGTTAGAATTTCTTGATGTTTACAGCATTTCGCTGAGGGAAGTATTACGTATAAAAAATACAACCTTAAATTTTTGGTCGTATCCGCTGATTTTGTATGAAGTAGAAGTACAAGTATAAGTTCGTAATGATTTCTTATTGTGCTAAACTTATAAATTATCAATTTTGAGTTTTTCTTTTTTAAACATACTATAAGTTCTGATTTCTCGTTAAATTACTTAAGTCTAGGTCAAAGAAATGCAATTAATATGCGTTGACAAACTTAAACTTGCGGTTATATGTACTTATTTTGTATGAACTCAATTACACTATAAGTTTGTAATGATTTTATTCAGAGACTTATATATTAAATACAGAAAACTTGGAATGAGTTCCAGAGATTAAAGGAAAATTACTGCGGTTGTCAAATATAAAATCACTATCTGTCAGCGCGCATTAGAGAGGAGTATGCTAAAATTAAAAATCTCGATACAATTAGATACTAAAATAAGAGGAAAGGTTACTGACGCTAAATTACGTCAAAAAGTTGAAAAGGAAATAGCCAGGTAACGTGGCCAGGCTTAGAAACAAGGTAGGCAAAACAACCATGTGGTAAAGTTCTATAGAACAAACAAAAAAGCAAGGTGGGAAGGAGATTAAAAAAATGCACACTCTAATTGGAGACAAACGTCACTAGACGAGAGAAATGAGTTTCTTTGGCGGATGTTTGTACAGGTCTTCTTTGTAGTATGGGGATTTTGCATAAGAATTATTATTAATATAAAGTACATTAATAATCAAAATATAAACAAAAATTAAAATAAATAAATATCAACAATTGTAGCAATGGCCAATAAACGCTATTTTATATAATTTTATTTATGTATAGATATTAGAATTAAGTACATTAATAATTAAAATATTAAAAAAAATTGAAGAAATGTGGCAATAAAAGTAAAAATGTAAAAATGCGGCAATTGCCAATAAAAGGCTTTTTATTTTAATTTTACTTATATATAGATATATTATATATAGGTAGTATTCCGGAACCCAACACCGCATTGCACTATACGTGTAAATACTTTAACTGCATACAATTTTTTTTGTGCTATTAAATAAATTTTTTTATTCGGTCGGTAACAATATAATTATATCGTATACGAGGTATTATACGTATACGTATACGAGGTCCATATTACACGATTGCCATCGGGTTACCTTTTGTAATTCTTAATAAATAAATTAATAGAAAAGAATTAATAACTAACAATAATTCCACATAAACCAATCTTATATCATGTTATACAAGCCATAAAATATTTGCTAAGCAAATAAATTTCGTAAACTAATCTTAATTTTTGTACTATGCAGAAAAAAAAAATATTATTATCGTTTATTTTGACACTTACTTACCTATACAAAAAAATCACTCTTCGCTACTGATACATATGACATATTGATTTAGAATAATTCGTTAGAGAAGAAACAACTTCACACTCCATGGAGTCACAATGCGAGTGCCGTGTCGAAGAGAGGCGAGGACCTGGGACTTGTGAATGAAGATTTTAAAGTGCCGCTTTCGAAGTACGTTCTAAAAATAAATTGATGATAGTTCTAGACAGGCCGAAATCCATTAAATAATTGTTGAGAGATTTAGCTGTTACACTTTCTACTTCTACCGCGTACAAATTGATTTTTTGATGATTTTTTGTATGGATTTTTTAGAGATAATAAAACGATAAATCTATGTCTAGTTTGCTAAAATAAAACTAAAGTGACAGATTTATATTCCTTTAATAGTGCTTTGTTATATGTATTTAGATATATGTACGTACATATGTTTGAATTAATTATACAAATAAATAAATTAGAGCCTTAATAATTTGGAGAATTCGAGAGGATGAATTTAACTACAATTTTTTCAATCATTAATAACTTTAATTTAGTATTAATTAAATAAAATATTTTGATATTTATATTGTTTATACCTTCGAAATATATTGATTATGTTTAATGTTTATAATAAAACTGTTTTAAAACTTTACAAAGTACTTGATCTAGTCACGTTTTAAATACACAGGTAACCTAACCCATAGATAGCGTAGGCGGACAATTATTTCCGCTTTAATAGATCTATAATTCAAATAATCAATACAGCAACTTTTTAATTTATAATTGACTAGATCTAATTAAAATTAGATGATTAATACTTGTGGCTGTACAATTTACAATTTTAATATTACACAATAAAAGTAGAAAATTAAACCAAGAAACATATTTCATATTTTTATTAAATATTAAATCAATTGAATAGAAATAACTTAAAACTAACATAACAATTATTCTATTTAAAACTAATTTACAGTGCTAGAATTAAATATATTTCAACTAATACTGCTTTAATACACATGAACAATTCGATAATTGTAATAATAATGTAAATGTTGTGTCATTAAAATAGTTAATGCTTATCAAACATACATAATATTTAACTGGTGTTGATATTGAAAATGGTAAAATTCTTTTACTTAGAAGTACTTATGTAAAAGTTTAAATCCTAGTTTAATATCTTCATCTGGAAAGGCACTATACTTCATACAGGAAATTTGACCTCGTAGACAGAGTATACTTAATTACCGTCTTGCCAATTACTTCACTAATCATAATCATATGCTAATCAATAATACGCACGTATGAGACAATTTTATGTGCCTATAGTATATCGAGTTCTATAAAGATTTAAGAAGTGCATTTATTATCTTGATATTGCACGTAAAGTGAGTAAAGTGTTATGTACCATGTTAATTGATACTTAAAAATATAACGCTTAACAGTCTTTCAACATTTCCTGAACTTCTTTTAGAAATATACAGGTCACAGGCACCGCTGCAACATGAGCTCAAAAGATGTTTCCTTTTAAAATTCGTATTATCTTCCACCTCTGCTTTGGTCCTTTATAAAGACAACGTTACTTTTCTTAACTGACTTTGGATAAAAGTGTTACTAATGATATGATGAGAACATTCTTCTAGCATTTTTAATACTGCCTCGTCCTTATTCTTATCCAGTCTTTTTCTCCTATCGAACCTCTTCGATAGATGCTTTATCGGTTTAAGCCTAATGAAGCGCAGCACACTGTGTGTCGTGGCACTCGTTGAGTTGGCAGTCCAGATAGGCCTCGAACATAAGTGTAAGTTACAGGAGAACGAAGGATACGTTTTGGTTGTGGTTGCTTCTTTGGTTGCCGCTGTCTTTCAACAGGCGAACAAGATTGTGACCGACTCGTTAAATTTAAATTTTTGAATATACGTCTCAATGACACTGTGGAGCGGTGCCGGCGCTGACGCTCAGAACTGTCACTACTAGAGTCACTTGCTGAGCAAGATGTTCGGTCATCCGATCGGCCTGTTTCGCAAGACATGCTGTCGTTACTGCTTGAGCTACCCAAGGAATCAGCATCGGCGGACCGTCGAGTAAGACGCTTGCTGAGAGCTTTCAATAAGCGTGTTCCCGCGCTGGTGTAGTAGGCTCAGGTAATTCTTCTACAGGAGGGCACACGATAATTTTCGGAGTCATAGATTCCTTAAACGGTGTCATTTTTGGCGTTTGTCCCACTTCGTTCACCGGCAAGTCACCGACGAACTTTTCACTCATCACGAGATCTAATCCCACCTTATGTTTCATAGCCTGGTAAAATTGGCACTTTTAAAGTGAAATATATTTTGATATATAAATTTTTATATTAGACAGTTGCTGTTGTTTGTCTTAACTTTTCCGTGATTTACATTAGCAGAATGACTCGAGCTTTATGTTTATTTCGGAACTCTGAGTTGCAAACTGACTTGATAAGGACAGGAGCTGGCTTTATAAAGGTTTATTGGCGCATGCGTATTTTAAATCGTAGTTGGCCATGCATCTATTCACGTACTCCAAAGCCTGTCGCGGCCAAGCCTCTCCACGCTCGTTATAAAACACCGCGAAAGTACTCTTTTGGCTGAAAATTATTTATCTTAGTGATAAAAAAATCGAGCAAGAGATCAGGTTTTGATGATATCCCTCTACAGTTTGTAAGTAAATGTGCGAAGAGTTTATCTGATCCATTATTTATTATTTATATCAAATCAATTCAATTAGGGAATATTGCCAATTCAGTGGAAAATATCTGAAACATTCCCAACATATAAAAGTAATGAAAAAATAAATGTTTCAAAGTATCGACCAATATCATTACTTACTTCGAATGAAAAGCTACATGATGGGTATACCGGAAATCTACTAAAATTTTATGTCGTAATTTCCGGTTATCAGTCATAGTACCTATTCAGATTTCAGCCAATTCAGATTTCTATGTCATTTAGCAAAATTAGAAGGGATTTCTGAAAGCGTACCTTCTTACAAAGACAGAATGCATTTTTTTAAAATTCAATCTTTAAATGGAAGAAGGATAATGTTGGATTTAACTTATCTTTATAAATTATTAAACTATCACTTTAATTGTCCCAATTTCTTGTCGTTACTTAAGCTTAAAGTTCTTTATAAATGCCCTTGACATCCCGCAACACTTTCTCAGCCTCCAATTCGCCGAACTGTACTGGGCTTTAATTCTTCAGTTCCACGTTTATGTCGCCTAGTAAATGAACAATCTACAAAAAATCACATGTTATAGGAACCACTTCGTAAAATCAAGAGTAAAGTCGCTTGAATAATTTAACAATATATAGATTATATATACGTTGCGTTTTGATTCTATTGTAATTTTTTCTTTACATAAGTAATAATAAGATTGAAATTATTTAACTTTTTAGTCTGTAAGGATGGAAGGATGGAAGGAGGTTACTAACATGTTCCTTTTTTTTCAAATTTTTCTCTCACAAATTTTTTTTCATATGATGTGTAGCAAATCGTTCGTTATTTTTATCGTTCTTTTATTTTATTTTGAGTGTTAATGTACAAATGTTACTTTAAAGCACTGTACTTATGTGATAAACCAAACAAATAAATAAATCAATTTAGATATATTGTGTCTCCAGTCTCCGAGATTCCCATGAGAAGTGTCAGACAGGGTGTCTCTTTATGCCTTTATCATCTTCGAAAACCTAAGCTGGACTAATCTTGGTATATTTTTAAGTCATTTATAATTCGTAGATAAATAAATAAAATTCGAGTTCACAATCTCAGTTCATTATTGAAACTTTACGAACAGCTGTACGAATAGCGGGTTGTGGTTGTGTTCGCATAGTCCTTGCTAGCTATAAAGGACTTAAAATCCATCATCAAAACAAAAATTAAATTAACAACAACCCACTTTGAAAATAATTACATCCGCAATCCATTTAGGGAAAAGAATAAGTTTCGACAAAGTGAACACTGAACAGAATACTTGAAACAAGTTCAGCGCCCGTCAGCGTGGTTTGGAGAGGAGTAGGCTCAAATTAAATTTTCTCGATAGAATAAGGCACACTAAAATATGAGTATTTAGAAAGGTGACTGACGCTAATCTACGCTAAAAAGTTGAAATGAAAAGGGCTAGGTAAAACAACCGTATTGAAAAGCCCTATAAAAAAAGAGGCCAAGGAATGGCATCAAAAAAATGCAGGTTCTAATTGGAGAGAAACTTCACTAAACCAAGAGAAATGAGCATCTTTGGAGTAGATCTTTGTAGGTCCGTCTGGGGACCTTGCATAAGAATTATTATTACAGTTAAGTGCATTAATAATCAAAATATGAACAAAAATTCGAATAAATGTGGCAATAAAAGTAAAAATGTAAAAATGTGGCAATTGGCAATAAAAGGCTTTTTATTTTAATTTTACTTACTTATAGATATATTATATATAGGTAGTATTCCAGAACCCAACACCGCATTGCACTATACGTGTATAGTGTAATAATACGTGTATAGTGTAGTAATAATTTAGTAAATAAGACTTGTGGCATAGCGGGACAACGTCTGACTGTAAGTGCGATGGTTGTGGTGGACTCGGTCTACAAGTTTTGAGAACTTAAATTATTTTCATTTCGCCGCTTTGATAAAATATGGCGAGGTTTTGAATTTTGCTCAACACACAACGTCTCAAGAATGGAGTGTCTACAGACTCGGCTCACTCATCCTACACGCAGGGTACGGCGTCAAATTGAAAAAAAAAAACATAATTGGAATTATAATCAAATCTATGAAATCTGTCAGACATTTCGTAATTGCACCCAATTTATTTTGTTATTAAATAAAATCCTTTATTCCATTGGTAACAGTATAATAATGACATATTGATTTAGAATTTCTATTCGCCATGCGAGCCCATTGGAGGAGGAGTTGTGAGGAGCTCAGAGCAGTGTCTTGGACTTGTGATCCAAATGTAGTTTAAAAAGTGCCAACTTCGAAGTACGTTCTAGAAATTAATTGATGATAATTTTAGATAGGCCGAAATCTATTAAATAAATGTAGAGAGATTTCGCTGTTATACGTCTCTTCTCGATTATTTAGTGTTAGCACCTTAACACTAAAAAGTCGAGTTAGTGTTAGCACACATGTGTGAGTGCATTTGCGTAAGGGGAAAAACGATTAATTTATTTCTAGTTTGATAAAAAGAATTATTAATTTAAATAATTAATGCTTTGTTATATACATGTTCAAATACAATTTTTTGAACTTTATTATTAAATAATGCGTGAAATGTATAGAATATCTTATTTTTTATTACTTTTGTATTTCTTATTCGATAAATTCATTGTAATTTGAGAAATATTAAAACATGGCGTTTCTTGTTGGATGGTCAAGTGCGAAAAAAGAAGCAATTATGTTTCAGGAAATCATTATTTTCTTCAGGTCATTATTCAGGTAATGTGAAGTTTTGATTTTTTTTTCAATTACGTGAGAGAAAATCTAATTTTTGAATATATTTTATTAAAATTTAATTTTATTTTATAATAAGTTGTATAAAAATTAAAGTAAAAGTTATATTTTAAAGTAAAAGTTTGTATAAAAATTGTAAATACGATTTTTTACAATTATGAGTTGGAATTAAACTTCGAATAACTTTTAAAGGAAGGAACCTAGCAAAAAATCATATCAGACCTTTTTTGTAGATCGTCAAATTCTCTACAAGAATAAGTTTTTGTTTTTACTCGACAGTATTCCATTCATACGCATAAAAAATCCAAAGAAAATTAAAAATATATTCCTGTGTTATTTAAATGGGAAATCAAAAATTACAAATCGCCACCTCTTAATATTAATATTAAGAGCTCCAACTTTACCAGAATTTTTTTTTCGTCATTTTGGAAGATACTTTCATAGAATCAAATGAAAAAAAATTTAAAAATTATTTTGGCCCACCCTAATGTATATGTTTGAATTTGTTATACAAATAAATAAAATATAGCCATAATCATTTGGAGAATTCCAGAGGATGAATTCAATTATTATTTTTTATTAATTAGTTTTATTATTTTCTTAATTATATCTCTTATTAAGTTAAGTAAGTTAATTAAGTTAAGTTGAGTCTTAATTATATCTATTATATGTCTAATGTTTATAATAAAACTCTTTTAAACTTTTAGAAAGTACTTAATCTCGTCACGTTTTAAATACACAGGTCCTAGCCCATAAATAGCGTAGGCGGACAATTATTTCTGCTTTAATAGATCTTTCAAATAAACAATACAGCTACTTTTATATTTTTAATTGACTTTTCTGATATGTTTACTGTAGTTAGATTATTGATTCCTTTTGCTGTACATATTTTGTTATAATTACACAACCAAAATACAAAAATAAAGCAAGAAATATATTTAATATTTTTATTAAATACCAAAATCAATTGAGTAAAAGTAACTTAAAACTAACATAACAATTATTTTATCTAATACTAATTTACAGTGCTAGAATTAAATATATTTCAACTAATACTGCTTTAATACACATAAACAATTCGATAATTGTAATAATAATGTAAATGTTGTGTTACTAAAATAGTTAATGCTTATCATACATACATAATATTTAACTGGTGTTGATATTGAAAATGGTAAAATTCTTTTACTTAGAAGTACTTGTGTAAAATTTTAAATCCTAGTTTAATATCTTCATCTGGAAAGGCACTATACTTCATACAGGAAATTTGACCTCGTAGACAGAGTGTACTTAATGACCGTCTTGCCAATTACTTCACTAATCATAATCATATGCTAATCAATAATACGCACGTATGAGACAATTTTATGTTTCTATAGTATACTGAGTTCTATAAAGATTTAAGAAGTGCATTTATTATCTTGATATTGCACGTAAAGTGAGTAAAGTGTTTTGTACCAAGTTAATTGATACTTAAAAATATGACGCTTAACAGTCTTTCAACATTTCCTGAACTTCTTTTAGAAATATACAGGTCACAGGCACCGCTGCAACATGAGCGCAAAAGGTGTTTCCTTTTAAAATTCTTACTATCTTCTACCTCTGTTTTGGTCCTTTTTAAAGACAACGTTACTTTTCTTAACTGACTTTGGATAAAAGTGTTACTAATGATATGATGAGAACATTCTTCTAGCATTTTTAATAATGCCTCGTCCTTATTCTTATCCAGTCTTTTTCTCCTGTCGAACCTCTTCGATAGATGCTTTATCGGTTTAGGCCTAATGAAGCGCAGCACACTGTGTGTCGTGGCACTCGTTGAGTTGGCAGTCCAGATAGGCCTCGAACATAAGTGTAAGTTACAGGAGAACGAAGGATACGTTTTGGTTGTGGTTGCTTCTTTGGTTGCCGCTGTCTTTCAACAGGCGAACAAGATTGTGACCGACTCGTTAAATTTAAATTTTTGAATATACGTCTCAATGACACTGTGGAGCGGTGCCGGCGCTGACGCTCAGAACTGTCACTACTAGAGTCACTTGCTGAGCAAGATGTTCGGTCATCCGATCGGCCTGTTTCGCAAGACATGCTGTCGTTACTGCTTGAGCTACCCAAGGAATCAGCGTCGGCGGACCGTCGAGTAAGACGCTTGCTGAGAGCTTTCAATAAGCGTGTTCCCCGCGCTGGTGTAGTAGGCTCAGGTAATTCTTCTACAGGAGGGCACACGATAATTTTCGGAGTCATAGATTCCTTAAACGGTGTCATTTTTGGCGTTTGTCCCACTTCGTTCACCGGCAAGTCACCGACGAACTTTTCACTCATCACGAGATCTAATCCCACCTTATGTTTCATAGCCTGGTAAAATTGGCACTTTTAAAGTGAAATATATTTTGATATATAAATTTTTATATTAGACAGTTGTTGTTGTTTGTCTTAACTTTTCCGTGATTTACATTAGCAGAATGACTCGAGCTTTATGTTTATTTCGGAACTCTGAGTTGCAAACTGACTTGATAAGCACAGGAGCTGGCTTTATAAAGGTTTATTGGCGCATGCGTATTTTAAATCGTAGTTGGCCATGCATCTATTCACGTACTCCAAAGCCTGTCACGGCCAAGCCTCTCCACGCTCGTTATAAAATACCGCGAAAGTACTCTTTTGGCTGAAAATTATTTATCTTAGTGATAAAAAAATCGAGCAAGAGATCAGGTTTTGATGATATCCCTCTACAGTTTGTAAGTAAATGTGCGAAGAGTTTATCTGATCCATTATTTATTATTTATATCAAATCAATTCAATTAGGGAATATTGCCAATTCAGTGGAAAATATCTGAAACATTCCCAACATATAAAAGTAATGAAAAAATAAATGTTTCAAAGTATCGACCAATATCATTACTTACTTCGAATGAAAAGCTACATGATGGGTATACCGGAAATCTACTAAAATTTTATGTCGTAATTTCCGGTTATCAGTCATAGTACCTATTCAGATTTCAGCCAATTCAGATTTCTATGTCATTTAGCAAAATTAGAAGGGATTTCTGAAAGTGTACCTTCTTACAAAGACAGAATGCATTTTTTTAAAATTCAATCTTTAAATGGAAGAAGGATAATGTTGGATTTAACTTATCTTTATAAATTATTAAACTATCACTTTAATTGTCCCAATTTCTTGTCGTTACTTAAGCTTAAAGTTCTTTATAAATGCCCTTGACATCCCGCAACACTTTCTTAGCCTCCAATTCGCCGAACTGTACTGGGCTCTAATTCTTCAGTTCCACGTTTATGTCGCCTAGTAAATGAACAATTTACAAAAAATCACATGTTATAGGAACCACTTCGTAAAATCAAGAGTAAAATCGCTTGAATAATTTAACAATACATAGGTTATATATACGTTGCGTTTTGATTCTATTGTAATTTTTTCTTTACATAAGTAATAATAAGATTGAAATTATTTAACTTTTTAGTCTGTAAGGATGGAAGGATGGAAGGAGGTTACTAACATGTTCCTTTTTTTTCAAATTTTTCTCTCACAATTTTTTTTTCATATGATGTGTAGCAAATCGTTCGTTATTTTTATCGTTCTTTTATTTTATTTTGAGTGTTAATATACAAATGTTACTTTAAAGCACTGTACTTATGTGATAAACCAAACAAATAAATAAATCAATTTAGATATATTGTGTCTCCAGTCTCCGAGATTCCTATGAGAAGTGTCAGACAGGGTGTCTCTTTATGCCTTTATCATCTTCGAAAACCTAAGCTGGACTAATCTTGGTATATTTTTAAGTCATTTATAATTCGTAGATAAATAAATAAAATTCGAGTTCACAATCTCAGTTCATTATTGAAACTTTACGAACAGCTGTACGAATAGCGGGTTGTGGTTGTGTTCGCATAGTCCTTGCTAGCTATAAAGGACTTAAAATTCATCATCAAAACAAAAATTAAATTAACAACAACCCACTTTGAAAATAATTACATCCGCAATCCATTTAGGGAAAGAATAAGTTTCGACAAAGTGAACACTGAACAGAATACTTGAAACAAGTTCAGCGCCCGTCAGCGTGGTTTGGAGAGGAGTAGGCTCAAATTAAATTTTCTCGATAGAATAAGGCACACTAAAATATGAGTATTTAGAAAGGTGACTGACGCTAATCTACGCTAAAAAGTTGAAATGAAAAGGGCTAGGTAAAACAACCGTATTGAAAAGCCCTATAAAAAAAGAGGCCAAGGAATGGCATCAAAAAAATGCAGGTTCTAATTGGAGAGAAACTTCACTAAACCAAGAGAAATGAGCATCTTTGGAGTAGATCTTTGTAGGTCCGTCTGGGGACCTTGCATAAGAATTATTATTACAGTTAAGTGCATTAATAATCAAAATATGAACAAAAATTCGAATAAATGTGGCAATAAAAGTAAAAAAGTAAAAATGTGGCAATTGGCAATAAAAGGCTTTTTATTTTAATTTTACTTACTTATAGATATATTATATATAGGTAGTATTCCAGAACCCAACACCGCATTGCACTATACGTGTATAGTGTAATAATACGTGTATAGTGTAGTAATAATTTAGTAAATAAGACTTGTGGCATAGCGGGACAACGTCTGACTGTAAGTGCGATGGTTGTGGTGGACTCGGTCTACAAGTTTTGAGAACTTAAATTATTTTCATTTCGCCGCTTTGATAAAATATGGCGAGGTTTTGAATTTTGCTCAACACACAACGTCTCAAGAATGGAGTGTCTACAGACTCGGCTCACTCATCGTACACGCAGGGTACGGCGTCAAATTGAAAAAAAAAACATAATTGGAATTATAATCAAATCTATGAAATCTGTCAGACATTTCGTAATTGCACCCAATTTATTTTGTTATTAAATAAAATCCTTTATTCCATTGGTAACAGTATAATAATGACATATTGATTTAGAATTTCTATTCGCCATGCGAGCCCATTGGAGGAGGAGTTGTGAGGAGCTCAGAGCAGTGTCTTGGACTTGTGATCCAAATGTAGTTTAAAAAGTGCCAACTTCGAAGTACGTTCTAGAAATTAATTGATGATAATTCTAGATAGGCCGAAATCTATTAAATAAATGTAGAGAGATTTCGCTGTTATACGTCTCTTCTCGATTATTTAGTGTTAGCACCTTAACACTAAAAAATCGAGTTAGTGTTAGCACACATGTGTGAGTGCATTTGCGTAAGGAGAAAAACGATTAATTTATTTCTAGTTTGATAAAAAGAATTATTAATTTAAATAATTAATGCTTTGTTATATACATGTTCAAATACAATTTTTTGAACTTTATTATTAAATAATGCGTGAAATGTATAGAATATCTTATTTTTATTACTTTTGTATTTCTTATTCGATAAATTCATTGTAATTTGAGAAATATTAAAACATGGCGTTTCTTGTTGGATGGTCAAGTGCGAAAAAAGAAGCAATTATGTTTCAGGAAATCATTATTTTCTTCAGGTCATTATTCAGGTAATGTGAAGTTTTGATTTTTTTTTCAATTACGTGAGAGAAAATCTAATTTTTGAATATATTTTATTAAAATTTAATTTTATTTTATAATAAGTTGTATAAAAATTAAAGTAAAAGTTATATTTTAAAGTAAAAGATTGTATAAAAATTGTAAATACGATTTTTTACAATTATGAGTTGGAATTAAACTTCGAATAACTTTTAAAGGAAGGAACCTAGCAAAAAATCATATCAGACCTTTTTTGTAGATCGTCAAATTCTCTACAAGAATAAGTTTTTGTTTTTACTCGACAGTATTCCATTCATACGCATAAAAAATCCAAAGAAAATTAAAAATATATTCCTGTGTTATTTAAATGGGAAATCAAAAATTACAAATCGCCACCTCTTAATATTAATATTAAGAGCTCCAACTTTACCAGAATTTTTTTTTCGTCATTTTGGAAGATACTTTCATAGAATCAAATGAAAAAAAATTTAAAAATTATTTTGGCCCACCCTAATGTATATGTTTGAATTTGTTATACAAATAAATAAAATATAGCCATAATCATTTGGAGAATTCCAGAGGATGAATTCAATTATTATTTTTTATTAATTAGTTTTATTATTTTCTTAATTATATCTCTTATTAAGTTAAGTAAGTTAATTAAGTTAAGTTGAGTCTTAATTATATCTATTATATGTCTAATGTTTATAATAAAACTCTTTTAAACTTTTAGAAAGTACTTAATCTCGTCACGTTTTAAATACACAGGTCCTAGCCCATAAATAGCGTAGGCGGACAATTATTTCTGCTTTAATAGATCTTTCAAATAAACAATACAGCTACTTTTATATTTTTAATTGACTTTTCTGATATGTTTACTGTAGTTAGATTATTGATTCCTTTTGCTGTACATATTTTGTTATAATTACACAACCAAAATACAAAAATAAAACAAGAAATATATTTAATATTTTTATTAAATACCAAAATCAATTGAGTAAAAATAACTTAAAACTAACATAACAATTATTTTATCTAATACTAATTTACAGTGCTAGAATTAAATATATTTCAACTAATACTGCTTTAATACACATAAACAATTCGATAATTGTAATAATAATGTAAATGTTGTGTTACTAAAATAGCTAATGCTTATCATACATACATAATATTTAACTGGTGTTGATATTGAAAATGGTAAAATTCTTTTACTTAGAAGTACTTGTGTAAAATTTTAAATCCTAGTTTAATATCTTCATCTGGAAAGGCACTATACTTCATACAGGAAATTTGACCTCGTAGACAGAGTGTACTTAATGACCGTCTTGCCAATTACTTCACTAATCATAATCATATGCTAATCAATAATACGCACGTATGAGACAATTTTATGTTTCTATAGTATACCGAGTTCTATAAAGATTTAAGAAGTGCATTTATTATCTTGATATTGCACGTAAAGTGAGTAAAGTGTTTTGTACCAAGTTAATTGATACTTAAAAATATGACGCTTAACAGTCTTTCAACATTTCCTGAACTTCTTTTAGAAATATACAGGTCACAGGCACCGCTGCAACATGAGCTCAAAAGATGTTTCCTTTTAAAATTCTTACTATCTTCTACCTCTGTTTTGGTCCTTTTTAAAGACAACGTTACTTTTCTTAACTGACTTTGGATAAAAGTGTTACTAATGATATGATGAGAACATTCTTCTAGCATTTTTAATAATGCCTCGTCCTTATTCTTATCCAGTCTTTTTCTCCTATCGAACCTCTTCGATAGATGCTTTATCGGTTTAGGCCTAATGAAGCGCAGCACACTGTGTGTCGTGGCACTCGTTGAGTTGGCAGTCCAGATAGGCCTCGAACATAAGTGTAAGTTACAGGAGAACGAAGGATACGTTTTGGTTGTGGTTGCTTCTTTGGTTGCCGCTGTCTTTCAACAGGCGAACAAGATTGTGACCGACTCGTTAAATTTAAATTTTTGAATATACGTCTCAATGACACTGTGGAGCGGTGCCGGCGCTGACGCTCAAAGCTGTCACTACTAGAGTCACTTGCTGAGCAAGATGTTCGGTCATCCGATCGGCCTGTTTCGCAAGACATGCTGTCGTTACTGCTTGAGCTACCCAAGGAATCAGCATCGGCGGACCGTCGAGTAAGACGCTTGCTGAGAGCTTTCAATAAGCGTGTTCCCCGCGCTGGTGTAGTAGGCTCAGGTAATTCTTCTACAGGAGGGCACACGATAATTTTCGGAGTCATAGATTCCTTAAACGGTGTCATTTTTGGCGTTTGTCCTACTTCGTTCACCGGCAAGTCACCGACGAAAGTCTCACTCATCACAAGATCTAATCCCACCTTATGTTTCATAGCCTGGTAAAATTGGCACTTTTAAAGTGATATTTTGATATATAAATTTTTATATTACACAGTTGTTGTTATTTGTCTTAACTTTTCCGTGATTTACATTAGCAGAATGACTCGAGCTTTATGTTTATTTCGGAACTCTGAGTTCCAAACTGACTTGATAAGGACAGGAGCTGGCTTTATAAAGGTTTATTGGCGCATGCGTATTTTAAATCGTGGTTGGCCATGCATCTATTCACGTACTCCAAAGCCTGTCGCAGCCAAGCCTCTTCACGCCCATTATAAAACACCGCGAAAGTACTCTTTTGACTGAAAATTATTTATTGATGTGTGTAAGTCCCTTGTAGACAAAAAAATCGGTTACTTAATATGTAAATAAGAATCTGTTATGATTTATTACATTAGAAAAAAAATTGTATATGATATATTCAGCGGTATAAAATCAATTTTTTTAAGTAATATATTGTTTTTAGTTTGTAAATGCTTTAATTAAATGAATGTATTAATATATATTAATATATTGTCTCTATCATTCCGATTACACTTGAGGTTACTTCAGGTCAAACACGTGAAATACCGGTAGACGCCTGTACATTTATTGAAGCAAAGTTTTGATGAAGTCAAATAATGATTCTTGAAACTATTCATATAGTGTACACGAATGTTATTATAATCTAGATCACTTCAGAATATGTGGTG
Source organism: Dione juno (assembly GCA_037127375.1). Classification (NCBI taxonomy): domain Eukaryota; kingdom Metazoa; phylum Arthropoda; class Insecta; order Lepidoptera; family Nymphalidae; genus Dione; species Dione juno. The sequence goes on from JAXRJS010000052.1 coordinate 3,549,155, forward strand.
AATAAGCTTTAGGAAACTTTAATCATTTCTGTTATAAATCTGTAGCAATAGAAACATTAATTCAGTCTATTTGTTTTCTCTTTATAATCTAATACGAAAATAGAAACTACACCACAAATCACACAGTGTCTCGAATTCAGGCTTAACGTAAAGAATGCAGTGGTTTTGTAACATTAGGTTCTCTTTTTATAACCTGCTATATGCCAGAATAAAGCGTAAAGAAAGTGGAATCACGTCGCATTCAATTTTACCTGCGGCTTCCACGGCATGGTCGTTTGGAAATAACTCCAGTATCCTAGGTAACGCCGACCGCAAATATAGTCACATATAAACTGTTTACACAATGTAATGTAGCCTATTATAGCCTTTCTCTACAAATGGACTATCCAAAACGATTTTTTCGTTTGAAAGCAGTAACCAGTTTCTGATTTTAACATTTTTCTGACATTAGCGTGTTCAACCAATCAAAGTATATGTATTCTTATATTATTTAAATCGAATATTTCTGAGTCATAAATCCAATACTTTCATTCGTATATTACTTTATCTAACATGCTTTTTCTTATGACTGCAGAAGCTGTTTTATCGCGTGAGTCTAGCCACGTGATGAATTTTTATACAAAATTAGACTCGAGCCTCGAACGTCGTTTTGCCACGTGAAGACGCTTGCGTCCCCGATGAATGTTTCGATCGGAAAATTACAAGTGGGGACGATTCCTTTGCATTGGAAATTGCAATCTGGATAACAGTGAACATGTTATTGACATTTTTCTCAGCATTCTTTCCTTAGCATGGATACATTTTAAAACCCATTACTAAATATTAAAAACTATGTACATAATTATGCAAATTATTATTTGAATATTTATTTTTATTAGCTACACATATTGTCTCGCATATATGTAGTAGGTGGGCAGAGAGAATCTTGTGTAAAGGCAAATTGTTATCTACTTTATGCCGTGCGTGTTGGGTGGCGAATCCAATTGTCGTGGCTTCTCTACCAGAACGAAGGAACTAACGAAAGAACGAACGAACGCTGTCTTACTGCGCCACGACGGTCTTGTTTTAATATCTTTATATAACTACTAGCGGCTCATATATTTATGTTATTCTGATATGTATGTAGTAATAGTTACTACAAGTATTCATCTCAATCTGTCCACACTCCGAATTCCTACAAACTTTCACACTTATTATATTAATAGCTGATTTATTCAAAAAAACACATAAATATGCATTTTAAACACCTGTTTACACTACATAGCATAATAAAACATAATATGACTTTTGCAAACTGAAATACTTGAATAAACAAATCGACTTAGTACCTAATGGTGTAACATTATTGTGGTTTTTTATGTTCACACATTTTGTATGTTCTGGTAAAATAAAATCTTCCCCTCGAATCAGTTCAGTTCAGTTCTTTTAATATGACACCAAACGTGCCAGTTGAGTACAAATCACTTCGCCAATGTCACGTTGTATGGAGAAATTCCTATCGGATCTCTGTGTCTAATAAGGATAACTGAAAACAAATATACACGCTGCTTTCATATTTTTTAACGTTGCACACTTTTAAAATAAGTTATATTATGCTAATAATACTATTATTTACTTTATTTTTTTAAATATAGTTAAATTAAATTATGAGTTGTTTGATGAAATAAATAATTTATTTAAATTATATAATAAAATTTACCTTCACTTCATGCTAATTGTGAGTATTTAACAATTCGTCTATCTATTTTGTATTTTTCCAACGATAACAATGTTGAGTACCAGGTTAGTAACGATATGATGCTTTAAGCTACAGCCAAAAAATCAGTTAGTTATTAGTTACACTTAACTTCAGGATAAAAAAACTACGTAAGTTTTGGGGGCTACCAGTTCCAACATTTTTTGCGTGTATGACGCACAAGCCAACAGATAGACTGTTCAATGTTGAGCGGTTCAGTTATGTTTTTTTCAATATTTCATGTACATAATAGACATTTGCATTCTTTTATTACATATTTGGATAATTGGTCTACTGATAAGATTCTTTATCTTTGAGACAGAATCTAACTCAAATATCAATTTTTATGGATGTAATAACCATTATGAGTCTAACTTTAACGTTATTTTGCCCAAAGATTTGACATTACGGTTCCATGAGCATCGGGTATTCGGCATTAAATTTTGTACAATTTTATGACAAAATCTACAAACCTGCTAACCTATCTAAAACCTACGAACGAAAATTATATCCACATAAGGTGATAATAGGTAACCGTTAGCCGGATGTGTCTGACATTGTTTATGTAATGAAATCCTCTGAATAGCACTAGCCGGACACACTGTCACCGAATATATTCATATATTCATTATCAGACAATCTAGGTACACACCTACAAGCTTATATTGTTACGTAATACACAATAATGATTTCATGGTTCGCTTGTTTTGTTTCGAGCTTTCGCGAATATTATAATGAAAGCCTTCATTATAATAAATAAATATTTATACTAAGTAATTTAACACTGGTAGTTTAAGACTATAGTAATAATTTAAATAATCTATTTAAATTAGTTCAAATAGTTTTCGAAACACTCTGAATACTTAAGACCGAATTACCAGTAAAGGTTTTATTATCCTAGGATTTCTGGATGCCTGTAGGGTAATATTTTGTTACTCAAAAGCTTAAAAGACGTCAGAACGTGTGAGAGTCAAATTATAATCTGTACAATATGGTCTAATGATGTTTGCATTGAAGGAATAAAATTTTCTCACTACAATTAAAAAATAAACTTTTGCGATATTCTCAAAATACTGACATTACATTTTTTAAAAGGATTGTTGATAAACAACATAAAATTTTATATAGTTATTAACATTTGATAGATAACTTAATTGGTCACGCGGTCGGTTGGGTCGGTTTAAGTTGAAATGCTTATATTTGACATAGAATCTATTCAAGCATTTGCGGACGATCTTTTTATTTGGATTTTTGTACTTGGACATACAGGATGAGGACAAAATTTTACAAATGTCTAAGCACACCTTATACGACCTGGGACTTATAATCGGCGGCATAAACGTTTTAACGATCTTTGAAGCGGCACATTTTGAATTTATCGGTAAGAAAATATATCACAAAAGGCTTTAGATGTAATTGTCGTCAGTTTTTTAAAGCATCTTGAAAAGGTAGACCTTTAATCTATAAGTTATGTCAAAAAAGCTTGGGTTCACGTTAATTTTCTTAATTGGCTTTTCCTCGTATATGATGTCAATGAAACTCTCTTTGTGAGCTTTTATTTCCGCTATTCAGACAAACTGACGAGGCCGAAATATCTCCAAGTAGATATAAACTTGTGAGTGTATTGGCTTGATCTTTAATTAAGAGAGACTATCATTAAATGTAAAAAAAACTTACTATAAAGTTATGTAGACATAACTGAAATATATATATATATATATATATATATATATATATATATATATATATATATATATATATATATATATATATATATATATATATATATATATATATATATATATATATATATATACTTAAGCAATGAATTGTTTCACTTATGTGACAGCATGTGTGCATTAGAAGTGTGGCAGTAACATTTAATAGTCTATTAATAGCGCAGTATTAATATGTGAATTGGGTGGCATGGCTATGTAACTTGAAGTAGGTATTCATGCAAACTTTAATTTATATAAGCTTCATATAAACTAAACGACAGTTTGGTAATATATTTATATGGCCGTTGCAGCGTAATAGTACTGCGTCTGGCTGTATCCGATTTCTACTCGGGGGATTCAAAATGCGTCTTAGCACTATGTTTCCTCTGTCATCCCTGCAACAATAGTATGACGGCTACAAACACATAATTTTATAATATTATGCTTTACAGTAACTTATTAATTTGATAGTAAATATTTAAATTTTAATTTGAAAACTTAAAGGAGAAACCCAATTTCCATACAGTCTCGGGCTTGGCCGATATAAGGTTAGAAATTACCCATAAAATACATAATTTCCCATAGTTGACACAGACAGCTGACACTGACAGATATAATGCAAGCCTATTTTTAATAGCGGAAAATTAATAAACTATGCTGAAGCAATCCCTTTTAATTATAAATGCGAAATAATGCTTTCGGTCGGTCGGTCTGCTACATTTTCACGCCTAAGCAGCTGAACCGATTTTGATGAATTTTAAGGTACAGAATTATAAAAAGATGACAAAAAAATCTAAAATAATTTAATTATAATTAATATGTTTCTGTTACCTAATATAATTAGTTAAATTTAAATTACTTAATTTGTCTGTAGATATACATTTTAAAGTATTCCAAAAAGGTTACAGATAAAGATCAACATTTATTGTAATTACTGTGACGGAATTGTGGTGATCGCATTATTATTCGAAACATGGCCGTAAGACTGCGCCAGCACGCATTGTTTGCAATACTTGGCCTAAAAAGAAGAAGTTTCGAGCATATTGATTTATATAAATAAATACTTTTAATAGCATTTTACTTATATCGATTTATAATATGTAAATATCTTAATGTGTATATAAATGTATGTAGTCTGACAAGAAATACTTACAATCATACTCTGTGTGTAATTACATATTACGATGGAACTTATGACGGTTGTGATGGAACTTATTAACGCGATGGTTATGTACATATTCACTCGTTAAAATTTCACATTTAAAATAAATGTTATTTTTAACGTTTTTGCAGCCGATGAGAAACATTATTTATTCACTTATTTATTTGCTAAAATAAGTAAACAAATTAATAGTTTCATATTATATAGCAGAAGCCAGAAGATACCTAGCGTTAAAACAGTCTTGAACTGCGTGTTGAGTGGCGGAATTCAACGCCGCGTTTTTTCTTGTTATCAAAGCGAGGAGATGAAAATAATTAATATTTCCCTGAATGACAATTGAACCCACAACCATCGTGCTTACAGTCAGATGCAGTGCCGCTACGTGAGAACAGCCGTCTTTTGCTTTGTAAAAACTGGTAAGGAAGGGTAAAATCATCAGAGCTGATAAGGGTCAAGTCAAAAAACTGGACCTGCCCCCAGCATTTAAAGCCATGTATCACATGCACAACGCTTTCCTTGAGTACACCCGGCATATGTACCATCATAGTCAATCAACCAATCTGCGAACAAATCTATATATATATATATATATATATATATATATATATATATATATATATATATATATATATATATATATATATATATATATATATATATATATATATATATATATATATATATTATATATATATATATATATATATATATATATATATATATATATATATATATATATATATATATATATATATATATATATATATATATATATATATATATATATACATATATATATATATATATACATATATATATATATATATATATATATATATATATATATATATATATATATATATATATATATATATATATATATATATATATATATATATATATATATATAAATACTTTCCATTGAAATATAATAATAAACGTAGAACCACAAAAACACTACATGCAACACTACATTAAATAAGTGTCCATAATAAGTAGGAAAATTCAAGATCTGGAACATCTCATGAAAAACTGCATTATCCAGTAAAACTAAATAATAATATACTAAATAATATACTATATATATATTTATCTACAAGTATACTTGGATACAAGTAATGATCTCAAATACAATTGGAAGCATGTATTTGTTATGTATGTGTAGGTGTTTCGAAACAAAAAATATACACAATACACACAATACAGAGCACTATATTCGTAATATATGACAGCAAATTAAAACATAATGATTTCTTTAGAACTGCAAAACCGTTTTAGGTAACGTAATAAGCTTAATGTAAAGGTAGACTTAAGGTAAATTATTTGAATTTAATATAGTACTAATTTGGAATTAATAATTTTAGTTTCGTAGTATGGATTTATATCCCAAAAAGGATATAAATTTTTAAGTACATCTATACAATTATACATGCATATACATAGGAAAATAAAGGTATTCTAGAACCTAACAAACTGATTAATCGATTTTTATAAGAAATAGATTAATTTATTATAAAAATCTATTAATCATAACGGTTCAGTTCAGTTCTTTAAGAATGGCGTTTCGAGCGTGATTAATCAAAACGTTTATTAGGGCGAATTGGACTCGGGCACCGTGCGGATTGTAGGTAAAAGGAAAGTAGAAAAGTTAAACATATAAAGTTTACGCGGTGAACTTCATACAAAAAGCGTCATAAAACGAAGCATACGCGAGTTTTGCGATCCGACAGATTAAAGAATATTTCAATCATGTTATATATTTGAGTTACCGTATTAAGGCCATCGTGAAAGCGATGGATATTGCGAACGCGAATATTAGTTGTTGCCACAGTCTTGTGGATAAACTAAGGTATATTGTGTATTCTGCTACCAAACACGTCAATCGTAACTTATTAAACTTGGGCGGAATTCTGCCCACCTTGATTTAAGTTGGTAAACTGAAAACAAATGAGTTTGGATGCTTAAGCTTTATGTGCCTATAATGTATTCATTAGTTACAATAATATATAAAGTATTAAGGACATCAAAGAGTAAATTTTGCCAGAGATAAACTAGGCAAAATGATGCTTTCTTCTTTTAATACCTGCTCCAATAGACATAGAATATTACAAGTCACAAGGCCCCCTTCTAGTCTGACGTCGAGGGCAAGGGCCCGCGTCTCCTAAGCCTAGTAACGCCACCCCACACACAACACACACACAACATCACATAATGTTTTAAATTGGGAGAGAATGAAAAAATTGTGTCTACATACTTAATCGTCAATATATGTTTTTAGTTCTTAATATTATTAGTCATTACAAATTCTATAACAAAAAATGTGTTCACAACTTAAAAACATCCGCTTCCGCGACAGTGTAGTTGATGTATACATGTATTATTAACAATTGTTCATATGACATATCCATATTTGGAGCCATACATTAAAGTTCAAGGATTGATTTTAGGTATATAACGATGATGCTAAGCATCCATCCGTATATTTGGACACCAAATCAGCTTCAACGATGTTCTTGAAACTAGTAAGACACTTTCACTTCACTTGCTAACACTTTCTATTAAAAATAATGTACATATAAAATAATAAAATTCAATTAAACTATTTAAGAATAACATGTAACATTATTGGGATACCATAGGAGCACAAGTATTTGTCTTGTTACTGTAGTCACTCGGCAAAATTAAGAAATTTTCATTAACTTTCTTAAGTCTCAGTTTGATATCTTAATCTTACTCTTCTCTAACATATATTGCGCTAATTTGGACTGTAGCAACCGGCGTCAAAGGATTCTATTTTTCTCGGTAACGTATTTCTATAACAGCATTTCTTGACGAAATCGTTCTCCGTGTTTCATTAAGTACATAATTGACATTTGTAAAAATTTGTGTAAATAACTGTTAATAACGTTATGAAGTGTACCATTAAGCTATTCAAGATAGTCCCGAAGAAAGTTAAAAATGAAATGTTGAAAGATGTTTCATTAAGCTCCACCTACAGACGCGAGGGATATCTAAAACATATTTTTAGGTTTTCATCACTTCTTATTTACTGTTATTGCTAACAAGTATATGAAAAGAAATGTTATTTGTTTATAATATTGCACCAAATGAAACCTAAAATAATATACTATATGAATATTTTTTTATATAATTATTATGTGGCCGTCATGGCGCTGTGTCCCGTCTTGACATGATTATATTTAAATTATAAAAATTTTCTTGTCCAGATAGATATAGCGCGGCGTTGAGATTCACTTTTCAACGCGCAATGTCTTGAAAAGTGTCTAAACAATAGGCAATAGGCCTACTTATGCTGTATGGAATATCGTGAAGGTGCATTCAGTATTTTTACTAAACTAAACATGAAAATCTTAATTATTTATGCAGTATATACCAAAATGTATGAAAGTGTCTTTTTACACTAACGTAAAAGTAAAAAAGTATTGTGTAACAAAGGTATAATTTTGCATTCCAAGTTACCATTACGAATACCTATCGAATTGTTCGAAACAAAGCTTATATTTATATTAAAGATATTCAAATCCTTGTTCTTCTGCCTGGCATTATTCTCCCGGATTTTGTTGCCAGGATCTATCTTCTCACTTATCCCACTTAGCACGGTCTACAGAACCAGTGGTCAGTCCATTGGCTCTTACATCATGCATCACCACATCCAGCCTTTGAAAATATTCAAGTTACCTATTTCAATTAAAGCATTATATCATAATAAATCATAATATTATATGGTTTCAGTTCTTCTTCTTTGCCGTGGCAATGGCTCTGGCTCTTGCTGCACCGAAGCCAAACCCAGCTCCACAACTGATTTCCTACAGTGGCCTTGATTACGTGTATCCAGCTGGCGTGCCATCTATATTTTCTCCGTATTCCGCCCCCCTAACACCGCTCTCGTACTCCGGATATCCAGTTGAAACATACTTCGTTCGTTAAACTACTGTACCAGCTACTCACTATGATGTCTGTGTAATAAATCATTTAATTCAATATACATATTTTTATTACTATTAAATCTATTTTGGTTTTAGTTTCTGTTTAGCAAATGTATAACAGTTACACATTGAGAAAAAACTATTTTAATTATAGATTTTCTTGAGCTTATACTATATGCAAAGAAGCGTCTCTTGGGAAAGAAATATGAATTTTAGAAGTTATTAATGTAATATAATACGTACCACGCTGACGTCAAAAAAAGAATAATAAATAACTTTATTTCCATCTTAAATTTTGATTTGTCTACCTAATCATTTGTTACGATTGTTTTTATCATTCGAAATATATTATTATGTTGTCTACGTTTTATATTACAATAATATTGTATTTATTGGAAAGTCAAGTACAAGTATTTACAAGTAATATAAGATATTACATCTCGCCCATGGCTTCGCATGCTAATACTATTATTTAATTAATAAGATTGATTGCGTTCGTTTTTGATTTTTTTATAATCACAAATCTTCGATGTTCTCGGAATTACTTACTGCAATGTCTTATGTAAATATATTACCTTTCACCTCCTCGTGTTAAGGACTCAATTTTTGAGATATTTCGTGTCCACTGGTAGAAATCAATGCTGCGCTTATCTTGTTGGCAGATTGAGGAAATGAAAATAATTAATTCGAGTGGGAATCGAACCCACAACTAACGTGCTTGCAGTCGACGCTGTGCCGCTGCGCCACGACGTCTCCTATCCTCTTTTGGCTGCCTTCCTTTCAAATCACTCAGTCCCTCTCTCTCAGTTAATGAAAACCATATACACAAACTATTTGCTCGTTATTTTTGAAAAATAAATGTACATAATCACGTTAGTCTTATCTAAATACTTCTTTCTATATACTTATAAATATATTGAAGTGTCTGTTTGTAATATTAAAATAACCGATTTTTACAACATGCATATGAATATGATACATGCAATATATACTATACATATATTAAAATAGCATTTTGCATAATTATTGTCTGTCTGTCTGTCTGTTTGTTCCGGCTAATGCCTAAAACGGCTCGGCTGATTTTGACGGGATTTTCACTGACAGGTAGCTGATGTAATAAGAAATAACTAAGGCTACTTTTATTAATGAACATTTTATCATAATTATTATATACACATAATAATTTTTATGCAAGAACAAAAAACCTAGTATATACTATTTTCAATAATATATTGCGTAATATGAGAGTTAAATTTATACAAATAGTGTTTAATTAATTAGTAGTAATAATAAAACAAATAGTGAATAACATATCGAAACGAACGCAATTCAGTTTACTGAAAGGAGGTAATTCGATGTAAACTATTTATTACTACTTTTTATTATCTAGGTGTATGTCCCCGACAATATCTTTAATTTATTTCGAGGGCTTGAATACCTGATGTCACCCTAGCAGCTCCAGGATCTCAAACGAAACTATCTGTAAAAATATGGTAAATTAAGTATTTATTATTTTTTTATATTTATTATTTAGTTTCACGCTGTATCCCGCACATATCCGGATAGGTTGAAAGAATCTAGTGCTAAGACTCTCCGTTAACCGCTTTCCGCGTTTCGTGGCATTACGTGTTGAGTGTCGGAACTCAACACCACGCTTTGCCTTGTTGCAAGAGCGAAGAAAATCAAAATAATTCATTCTCCCCGAGTGGGCATCGAACCCACAAACCGTCGCGTTTACAGGCAGCCGCTGTGATTGGTATTACAATAAGAAATCATATACATTACTTAAAGAAAACATATAAAAATGGGAACGCAGCAAGATTCGAACAGCAGTTAGTGAACGAGCTTGTGTTCTGCGATGCAGAGGGAAGTTTTTTAATTATAGCATCATACACATCCATCTTCCAACGGAGTAAAGTAACAAAGAGATGAAGGATTCCTTGTATAACTCCCTGTAGAAAATGTGCAGTGATTGTCCTAACAGAGAGAGAGAGAGAGAGAGAGAGAGAGAGAGAGAGAGAGAGAGAGAGAGAGCGCGAAGGTGGGTAGAGAAGACACATATCGGCCAACGATTGGCGTACATAGTTTACACGAGTCAAGCAACGGCAGGAGGCTAGTTGACTTAGCCGCATCCTTAAATATGGTTATAGGCAGTACTCGCCTCTCGCAAGCGATAAAGGTATGTGGCCATCCCCTGATGGCGCTACGACAAGACAAATAGACCACATTCTTCTCGATGGAAGCCTCATATCTGAACTATTAGATGTAAGGACCTGCAGTGGAGCGAACATTGACTCCGATCACTATCTTGTCATGCCCAAGCTAAGAGCCAGAACAGACGCAGGAAAGTCGCATAAATTTACTAAGATCGATAAATTTAACGTCGAAGCTCTAAGAGACCCCGAAGGTAAAGTGGCATATGCAAATAGGCTAGGAGAGCTGCTATGAGGTGGAGAGGTCTCTACTATACACTACCCACGGGTATATGGAACCTGTAATGCAATCAAAACTGCTGCGACGATACGATAGGCCTAGCGAAACCAGACAAGAAGGACAAGTGGTTTGATGGGGAGTATGAGAATGCTACAGTAAAGAAAACCCTTGAATACCAAAAGGTACTGCAAAAAATCACCCGCCGCAATAGTGAAGCATACAAAAACGTCCGATGAGAAAAAGAGAGCTCACAAAAGAAAGGAGATAGCCGAAAATAATACATTCACGGACATAGAAGAACTGCTAAAGGCTAAAGATTTAAGAAGATTATATAGGGAAGTGAATGATGGTAGAAAGGAATTCAAACCCAAAATAAGTGCATGCCGCAGTAAAAAAGGTGACATCATTAGCGACCTGCCCGGAATTTTACAGAGATGGTCAGAATACTTCGGTGAATTACTTGGTGCTAATGGTGAAAATTCATCAATGCCCGTTGAGAATTACGAAATCACCGCTAATGACGAAGCCGTAGTCGACCCACCAACAGTGGGAGAAACTGTAAATGCTATAAAAGCTCTAAAAACAATAAATCAGGCATTGATTGTGTTCCAAAGGAACTGATTATGTATGGAGGACCTAGCCTAGCCACGGCAATGCACATCCTAATAGAAATGAGTCTGGCAGTAAGAGAGCATGTGGGATGTAGGAATAATATGCTCGGTACACAAGAAAGGGGATACTCTAGACTGTCACAACTATAGAGACATAACACTGCTAAACGCAGCATATAAGGTTCTAGCAAACATCCTGTTTCGAAGACTCCAGCCTGTTATGCCTGGAAGAACACCTAGGCGAATACCAAAGTCACTTTATACTAACAGGTCCACTGTAGACGAAATATTCACTCTAAGGCAGATTCTAGAGAAGATGAGTGATTAAAACGTCCCAACCTACCATCTGTATAATGACTATAAGCCGCAAACGATAGCGTTTTGCGCCTACGGCTACATAAAGCCATGACAGAGATGAAAATCCCAGGCAAACTCGTGAAACTTATAGAAATAACCCTAACCCTCGTGTAAAGGTGCAGAACGACACATCACCTGCATTTACCACACAACGTGGCCTCCGACCAGGTGACGCGTTTGCTTGTCAGCTCTTCAATGTAGCACTGGATAAATGTGCCAGAGACGCGAAGCTTGAAACCCGTGATACCATCTTTTACAAGTCGAGTCAATTCCTGGGCTATGCTGATGACGTTGACCTTGCCTCAAGATCAAAAATATTACTAGTTCCTTTGAAAAGTGAAAAGAGTCCTTTGAAAAGCTTAAGTCCGCGTCCCAGCGCATGGATCTAGTTATTAACAGGTCTAGTTATAGGGCAGTCTAAATTTGAAAATTGTGAAAAGTTTATTTACTTAGGATCAATGATTACCAGAAACATTGATTCGAGCACTGAAATTAGCAGACGGATTATTCTGGCTAATAATAGATTTTACTTTGGACTAATCTAGCACATGCACTAAACTCACATTTTACATGGTCCTAATACGCCCAGCTTTGACGTATGGTTCGGAAACATGATTGCTAAGTCAAAAAAAAGAAAGCGCTCTGCTCATTTTTGAACGTAAGATCCTGAGGCGAATTTTAGAAGACGGAGAATGGCGTAAACTTTATAACCATGAAATATACAACTTGTTTTGTGACACTAACGTGATACCGTCATTAAAACAAACATTATGTACTGGCTTGGTCACATGCAACGCATGGAAAGTAGCAGACTGCCGAAGCGAATGCTCGACTCCATTCCAGATGGCAAGCGTACAAATGGAAGACCCCGGCTCAGATGGTTAGATGGAGTAACCAAAGACCCTTAGACCTTTGGTCTAAACAATTGGAAGATTGTGGCTCAAGACAAAGAGGGCTGGAACAGAGCAGTTTTGGAGGCCTGGGCCCATAAAGGGCTATATAGCCAATGATGATGATGAAATTAAATTAATTATTAACCGACTTCCAGAATGGAGTTGAGTTATTCTTTTTTAGTTTGAAAGGTTGTTCTGAGATGGTTCCATTGCCACCATATTAGGATCTGATAAAGGAATCCTAGAAAAATCGAGGGTAGCATTCCCCTTTTTTACGTGTTTTATAAATTTCCTTATAATATATACTTGCTTCTTTTAGTCATCATCTATGATGATATTAATAAGGTGATACAGCAGGAGACACAACTCTTCGATAATTAGGAGCTACGTGAGAATATTTGAAGAATTCAAATATTAAAAGGGCGTTAAGAAGTTTAATTGTGTACTATTGGATTATTCACTTAAAGTAATGATAGAAGGTGCAATTCCTTAACTCCCAAATGTAAAATCGTTACTTGCAGTGTCTATTGATAATTAAAACTAAGATCAATAAGTTTATTTTTAACCGACTTTAAAATGGAGGAAGCTTTTAAGTCATGTTTTTGCGCTGGTCTCATATAAATGTTATATATGAGGGATGTTAGGGTTTGATCAAGTTATATGAAACTTAAATTTCTGATTTATATAAGGTTGTACGAAGTTTTAGTTTCTTATTAATATCTATTTTTTTAGTGTCTAATAGATTAGGTTAGGTAATAGATTAGGTTATATTTATAGTCAAAGTCGATTAAAAATAAAAATAAACAATATAGGTAGATTATTTTTATTCAAAACAATCAAAATTCGTAGAATCGGAGTATGAAAATTGTCATATTAAAAGTCAGATATATATATATATATATATATATATATATATATATATATATATATATATATATATATATATATATATATATATATATATATCTTCCACTTAGCATTATCCCGGCCTATTGCCAGGGTCTGCTTTCCTACTTAATCTACTCCACTTTGCACGATCTTGAGCATCCTCAGTGGTTAGTCCATGGTCTCTCATGTCCTCTCTCCTGTCACGACGTCCAGCCATCGCTTCCTTGGGCGTCCGGGGGGTCTTATTCCAGGGACAGACATATCAAGGCATTTTATGCACTTATATTGCATTAGGCATATATATATGCATTAGGCATTTCCATTATGCACAAGTCCGGAGGCACCGTAGTCGATGCCTAATGACTCGTGCATTCGTGCATATCTTTGCCCCGGTGGTCAAACTGATACCACGTCTTGTATTTGTCTCCCCGTTAAATATAATATTATTATTGGTAACAAAGTATCGTTTGCCATATAAATGTGACCACAGTGTTTTACTAGCATCAGTGAAGTGATTGTTTAACTAATCCTACTTCGTAATAGTGATTTGGATTACAATCGGCGTATAAATTTTAACCCTTCTGTTGGGTATTGACAACTCATCCTACGGCCGACGCACGGAATTCTCACGGTTCGGTGGTACGCATAAAGATCACAGTGCCGTGCGTAATTGTCCAGTGACGCCTCATACGTTTACCATCACAGAATAAGTTAATAGACGATACGTTGCATCTTGCCAACACGTTCTTGTCACCGAGAGGCAACACTGAATAACGGATAATATATAAGAGGTACTTTTGTCTAATTATTGAGATGCCACCTAAAAAGACTTCTCCAAAATCCAAGGCCAAGCTGACCGTCCCAAATACTGATACCAACCATAGTTCACCCGTTACAGACACTGACAATGAAGACCTGTGTAGTATTACAGACAGGCCAAGGGCTCGCAAGCGTCAGCGCGATGAAGACGTCTCTGTTTTTATGTCTGAAATCAAAAAATCTTTCGAAACGTTTAAAAAACAACAGAATCTTATACAAGCAAGCATTAAGGACATTCAAAATCAAAATGGTGATATCATTAAATCCGTGGAATTTATATCTAAGCAATACGAGGATATGAAGGACAAATTGATTAAGTTGGAATCAGAGAAGCAGTCACAACTAGCCTACATACAAACCCTAGAGACCAAACTGGAGAGCCTCGAAAGATCGCAAAAAAATTCCAGTATCGAGATTAGAAATGTTCCCGTCCAGAATAATGAATCTAAACATGACCTTGTATCCTTTGTGAAAAATATTGGAGCTGTAACCAGTATAAACGTAGAGGATAATCAAATTCGTGATATTTTTCGTTTAAATCAGAAGAAAGGGGGCAACAAGACATTAATAGCCGAATTTTCATCTGTTTTATTAAAAGAAAAAATCTTGGCTGCCGCGAAAACTTATAACCGTAGTAACGTCAATAAATTAAACACTTCTCATCTCAAACTGGATGGGAAACCGAAGCCCGTCTATATCAGTGAGTGTTTAACCCAGAAAGCTAGAAAAATTTTTCATTTAGCTCGTGACTTTAGTCACAACAACGGCTATAAGTTTTGCTGGACTGCTCATGGTAAAGTTTTCCTCCGTAAGTTAGAAGGTGCTCAATCTTATCGAATTGATACTGAGACTGACTTCGACCGTCTCCTTTCTAAGAAACTGTGACTGTATGTTTTTCCAAATTATCCTTTTACTATGTTTTACTTTGTCTTGCCATTATTTTGTAGTATTTGCTATTTTTTGGTACTTGTTGGGGTTAACCGTATAATTAATTTTGATTTGTATATAAAAAAATTACCTTGTACCTGTGATTACACTAAATACACATTTTTCAACACCATTATTCCAATACTCGCTCAAGTCATACTACAACCTATCATAACACAATTTACACAATCACACTTGCCTCGTTTTCACAACTACTACTTTGATTTATTTTACATATCATATAAAATATCAGGAAATGTACTCTACGGATTTACCAAAGATATGTCCCGGTGGACCATCCTATTACAATGTTCTCTTTAAAAAATATATCTAATGACATTGACTCAGTTGAAGTGTCTGATGCAATAGTATGTACTCCGGAAAATATTATTAATCATATTAATACCACTGAGACTGCCCTAACCATAATACATACAAATATTCGTAGCATATCTAGTAATTTCGATGCTTTTACTGTTCTTCTTGAAAGACTCATTGTTCAATTTGATGTTATTATCCTTACGGAATGTTGGTTGTCTACAACAGCAAATCTACCCAGCATTGATGGATATTCCTCTTATAATTCAGACTACCACAACCAAAACGACGGTGTCGTTATTTACATTAAATCTCTTATAAAACACTCAATTGCTAAATTGACGTTACGTGACGCCAGCTCTCACATCTTAGAATATGGTAATGAATATGCTGTAGTAGCAGTTTACCGTTCACCGTCTATCAAAAATATAAATAGTTTTTGTGATAGCCTGGATTTATGTCTGGGATCCCTGAAAGGGGTAAAATCAGTAGCGGTAATCGGTGACATGAATATTAACATCGCTCCAAATAGTTCTGACCCTAACAGTTGCAAATATTTGGACATGATGGCATTCCACGGTTTTTTAAGCGCTCATACTTTACCAACTCGCAATGAAAGTTGTATTGATCATGTAATGCTGCGTTCCAACAAACAAGCAACTACTTATATCCTAGACTCATATGTTACTGACCATGCCCCATTGATCTTATGTTTACTGTGTAATATTAAACGCCAAAAAGCTAATATAACTTTCTCTAAAATAGACTATCCGGCATTAATTAAACAACTTTCTAACATGGATTATGCCCATATAGTTAATGCTAACGACGCTAATGTAGCAGCTACACTCTTAACTAATACAATCTCTGAATCCATAACTACACATTCGAAACCAATAATAGTTTCACACCGAAAACGTCCTATCAAACCGTGGTTGACCCCAGGACTTGTACGCTGTATTAGACACCGTGACAAACTGCACCAAAACTGTAAACGTGATCCTGCTAATGCGATATTGCGTGTAACCTACACCAGATATCGTAATTTTTGTACAAATTTGTTAAAAAAATTGAAGACAATTTACGAGAGAAGCGAATTTCAAAAATACAAAAACAACCCCAAAGGTACTTGGAACACTATCAAGAAAATAACCTCCATCAAGCAGCCCTCGCCTTCTGCCACTGCCTTACTCGATCTAAATTTTGATCCTCGTGCTTCTGTTAATAATGTCAACAACTATTTTGCTGGTATTGGTGCAACCTATGCCAATGCTATACTTAATAAAGCGTCCACAAATCAAAGTTCTGTGAATTTCAATCACTCCCCTGAGCCATATATTTCTCAAGACTCAATGGTACTTTATAACACCAATAATGATGAGATCCAATCGACAATAGCGAGCTTAAAAGGCAATTCCGCCACAGGTATAGATGGCATACCCACTTTATTAATAAAAAAAATTAGCACCAGCATAGCCCCTGTTCTCTCGCATATATTCAATTTATGTTTTTCAACTGGTGTTTTTCCGGATATATTTAAACAGGCACTGGTACATCCCATCTACAAATCAGGAGAAAAAGTTAATGTGGGCAACTATAGACCAATATCGATCCTTCCTACTATTTCAAAGATTTTGGAAAAGCTATTGAACAAAAGACTTACAAATTATCTTCATCACCGTAGCATTCTTGCCGTCAATCAATTTGGTTTTACTAAAAATAAATCCACAGAAGACGCTGCTTTGTCGCTCACTGAAACTATTGCCAAACACTTAGATAACAAAGATAAAGTTGTCGGTATTTTCCTTGATTTATCTAAGGCCTTCGACACTGTCTCAATACCAATTCTGCTTGAGAAAATGTATAATTTAGGAATACGAGGTATTGTACTGGACATTTTTCGCTCTTACTTAACAAACCGCTCTCAGTGTGTCAAAATAGATAAGTTTGTGAGTGACATGGCATACGTCCCTTTTGGTGTTCCACAGGGAAGTGTACTGGGTCCTACGCTGTTCCTATTATATGTTAATAGCCTATGCAATACGTCATTACCTAATTGCAAAATTATTGCATATGCAGATGACACCGTACTAGTAGTCAACGGTCGTGATTGGATTGAGGCTAAACAGCATGCAGAGAATGCTATAGGATGGGTGACACGTTGGTATAACAATAATTTTCTTACGCTCAATATTGATAAAACTAAATATATCGCATTCTCTCATCGGCCCAGTTCTCAGCCCCCACCTGATTTTTCTATCACAGCGCACACTTGTACCATTCAGAACTTCTGCAATTGTCCTCAACTTCCTCGTACTTGTAATATTAAATACTTGGGTGTTACTGTTGATTTTAACCTTAACTGGTCACTACACATCAATAACGTATCGTCTCGTATACGTAAACTAATTCCCGTATTTAGAAAACTTCAAAATTTAGCTGACCCTGATACTCTACTTACAATTTATTATGCCCTCGTAAGAAGTATTTTAAACTACTGCATCATAGTATGGGGAGGTACCAGCAGCAATACATTGCTTGTTTTGGAACGTGCTCACAGGGCTATATTAAAAGTTATGCTGGGAAAACCTAGACGATATAGCACAGATCTTCTTTACCGTGAGACTTCCATCTTATCTGTTAGAAAACTTTACATTGTGCAAGTTATACTTCGTAAGCATAAAAGTATATTGTTCAGACCCACTTCCAAACGCAATAAATCCAGAGTTTGTACAACCGTTCCGTCAAGAACAAGGTTAGCCTGCAGCCAGTTTTATGTAATTAGCGGTCACTTGTACAATAAAATTAATAAAAAAATCAATATTTATCCACTGACATCATTTAAGTGTAAAAAAATTATCAAAGATTGGATTCAAAAGTTGTCCTACATTGAAGCAGAGAGTATTGTCTACTGAACACACTCAAACGCACACGCACTCACACACACACATACATACAAGACGCGCACTCTCTTAGACACATACACACTCATTAATGTTTGCATTGGTAGGCGTTTTAAATGTTTTAATTGTATTTTAATTTATTCGCAGAGCAAAATGTTTTTATTTTATACTAATTTTCACTGAATCACTGTAATGTATAAAAGTATCAGTATTATTTGTTAAGGGGCAAAGACGCTGGCAGCTGTGACACAGTTTACACTAGTATGGCTGCCATCGCTCTCCTCTAGATTTGTAAATATATCAAATCATAAATACATCTAGAGTGTATCTGTATCACATATTTTTACTGAAATAAAATTTATTTAATTTAAAAAAAATGGATCCAAGGTACCTGAACTTCTCCGACTTAACGGCTGGCTCAGGCCCGATGTGGATGGTGCTCGAGTCCGGGTTTCCGCAAGCCATGTACTCGGTCTTTGACACATTCAGTTTAAGACCACCGTTCTCAAGTGCACCCTTCCAGGCATTCACTTTACGCTCCAGCATCAGTCGGTTCTCGTCAATGAGTACTATGTCATCGGCATACATCATCAGCCATGGAGGCTGGTCCTGGATGTGAGCCGTGACAGTATCTAGCACTACATTAAACAAAAGTGGACTAAGAGCTGAGCCTTGGTGAACCCCTACTGTAATTGGTACTACTGCAATATATATATATATATATATATATATATATATATATATATATATATATATATATATATATATATATATATATATATATATATATATATATATATATATATATATATATATATATATATATATTACTTGATTAATGATATATAGACTTTATATGTTTATTTTAGGAAAATACAATAATAATAATAATTTAATATCTTAACCTGCATTAAGTAGGGGTACTTACACACATTCATATATGAATTATTATATAAATATAATACACTTAATATATTTGATAGACATTAATATTTTAGGTTAGATTAGATATTATCTTTAAAATACATACATCGACCGTCATATTAACTTTAAGGCTGGTTGTCTTTACTCTTTGTTTTGTCATAACAATGTGACTAAATCTGTACTTTATCCATATTGGATTCAACAAGTTCAGGTTTTTAAAATCTGTTTTTATTTCTTCTATTCATGAAAACAGTAAAAATCCATGCCACGGTCAAGCCTTCATAACACGTAACATATATTAAATTTGTTAGTTGTTTAGAAAATAATACAAATAAGACGTATACGAGTACGTTGCATAGCAAGTTAAATATCTATGAAAAATCGCGTCACAATAGCGATAAAAATAAACATTAGCTCTACCATATTCGACACATGTTCTTGCGAACATTCCAGCAAAACAAAGAGACCTAATTGTAGATGTAGTTCTCGTACTTTGATGTTTTTCTGTAGTCCTAATTTACATTGAGTCCCATCGTCTCTTTGTATAGGTAGCCGTTACGGTTTAAATTTTCAAGGACGCGTGCAATGTATAAATATTAGCGATATAATAAAAATAAATCAGTACTCTTTGAAGCCCCAAGGTAAAGAGGTCACTAGCTCCTATAATTAAATAGTACCTTGAATTACATAGAAAATGTTTGCCAAGTTGGTGAGTGACTTTCATATAAAACGTATCTGAAGCATAAATAAATCGTTTTATTTGTGAAAAGTTTAGGTCGTCTAGGTTATATCTGCCAAACTCAAATTATAGCTTCAAATAACTTCTATACTGGATGACATAATTGTATTAGAAATATTTTGCAATTTACTTTTTTTTCAACTTTAACGTGTTTGATTTCTTATTGAATTAATTTTTATTTAATTATGTGATTTTTTAAATGTATATAATCATTAAGTTTACGATTTTTTCAGATTATTCTGTTCGTTTTCTTGGCTCTGGCTTCGTCCCGGCCACAGTTGTATTCTGGCTATGGGTACAATGGCTATCATATGAATTATCCAGGATATGGTGGCTACTCTAGCTACTCCAATCCTGCAGCAATTTCAGGATATGGTAGCTACCCTGGATTTCCCTACAACTATAATTATGGATACTACTAAGTGGATTTTGGATAACTTTATTACTTTTGCATAATTGGTTCGACTATTTTTATTATGAATTAGGTTTTAGTATATATTTGATTTTAAAAATGATAGTAATATACGTGTACATATGATATTGGTGTTTTCATTTTAAATTGTAATAGTATGTGTATGTATTATATGTGTCTGTAGTGTCATAGAGTAATTCAGTGATTCACATAATTATTTAAGCTGATTTTTTATTCTCTGTGATATTTAGATATCTCTTTTATTGAAGGGTCTCTGAAATCTAAAATTTGGTAGAATTGAAGTCATCTTACTTATGCTTTATCGTTCTTACTGTCTTTATTAAGATACCTAGATATTATATATTGGATATTGATATATAATGATGTTTAAATATTATTTCAGAAACACCTAGGCTAATATAAAAGTCTGAGCAAGAATTATTAGAAAAAAATTATTATAATTATATTAGGTAATGAAATCTAAAATTTAATCTTTTTTATGTTTCATTTTAAAGTTTAGTCAGATTTGTACCTCGATACGACGTTGTCTATTAATATGATTTATTATTAATATATTTGATTAACGCAATTATATTCGTGAATCATTTGACATCCTTTGGTAAAATATAACCTTTCATTATACTCGTACCTTTTGAATTTAACATATTGTATATTTGATCAATAATACTTTATCGCATGGCTTGATTAATTAGGAGACTTTTCTTGTATGTGAAGATTTGGGTAGTAGCAGCTTAAGTTACGAATCTATTTTTATAGGCACCTGATATATGTTAGCTATGTTAGAAACTTATCTATACTATAACAAAACATTAAAAATATTGTGTACATTGAATATTTTTACGAAAAAATGATGCAGGGCGATGTAAAAATACTAAAAGAATATGAATCTTAAGTTGATATTTAAATATTGATTGATAATGATTTTTAAATATTGTTGTATTTGTTTCTGTTCGTACACGCATATCTTCAGATTTACTGGACGGATTTAAATGAAACTTTTTTGTTGTATATCTGTTAAGTCAGGTTCTAGCCCATAATAGAATTGATATACTTGCATACCTGGTATAGGAACATAGTAGAGTAATGAAATGCTGCCATTACAAATATGATTGAACGTAATAAGCACTTTCCAATGACATATAAAAATGAAGGATCTTTAACACCTGATGTAGAACCACAATAGAACATCTAGAACATCAAAATATATGAAGCTCTATATAGAAGTCTAAACTATAAGAAGAAGAATCTTTAGGAAAAGTGGTTGAGCGTCTTAAGCATTTTGGTAGCAAGAAACAAAGTCCACGCCAACGAATTTGTCCACTGGTTTTACTAAAACGTCATTTTTGTTTAATTTAACGTCAGTCAATTTCACTATTTCGTATTATTTCTTAGATATTCTATCATATCTAAAGCAAGAAGTTTTTATACCTAACAAAAGCAAATAAAAAAAAACCCAAAAAGGCTCCGACCGTATCAATAAGTTCGTTTATTGATTTTTAACTTTGTTTATTATATTTTGTTTAAGTTTATAAATATACGACTTGCTATAAATTTGAAGTTGGTTTTTTTTTTTTTTTTTTTTTTATTATTAAAATCTATATCTATATATATAATAAAAGGATAGAAAAGTCAATTCTGTACATTAAAGAGCTAAAAAAAACATTGATTGGGTTAGTTAATATGTCGATAATAGAAGCTAAAATACACTCAGCAGAATTTTTGTCTGTCTGTCTGTCTCTCTGTCTATTTATTTGGCCTCCAATCACGCAAAAAGTACTGGACAGAAATGAATGAATTTTTGTATAGTAATAGCTTACAGTCCCGACCCGCATAAATTTTAGTTTTTATCCCGGTATTCCCTGTTGTTCTCGGAAAATAAATGAAAAAGTAATAAAATTATTTAAATTACTGAAAAGAAGTGATTTAGACTTGGCATGCTAACAGTTCATAGCCATAAACAATAATAAAGAATATTTTTTATTCTTTTTTTATTCTGATGTGCAATGCATCGAACGTAAAATACAAACAGAGATGGCTAAATTACCTCGATTACTTGCAAGTAAGGGTAGTTTTATTCCATTCTCAATTAGTAACCGTGACAAATGGTAAAGATTTTTTAATTTTAAATTTAAAATAGTGATATGTAGGGATCAGAAGGTAAATCAATATTATGTTAAAAATGTATAGAAATATTTTATAATATCTGTCAACAGATGCCGTTATTCATAGAAATAAAATTTTTGCATCACGCTGGCGGGATTTTTTTTTTTAATCCACAGATAAAGGATAAAATTGTCGTAGTAAACTATAGAACGCGCCCATTAGAGCAGCCCGCCACGTGCGCCATCTGTGGGGGGGCCCATCCGGCAAATTATTCTTCGTGCCCTCAAATAAAGAGGGAACTCAGGAATAAGAAGGCTGGTACACTGGCCCTCACAGCTGCCTCTAAGCCTCCGGCATCGGTCGTCCAGGTCTCTACCAACATGGTAGCCGCGGACGCACAGGCCTCTTCTTTGATGGCTCCGGCCAATCCGCCTTCTACGAGGGATGGCGGAGTCAGCCGTAGTGCCTCTAAGAAGAGGTCTAAGGGTAAGAGAAAGAAGGGGACGGCCTGTTCTTCTGCCCCAACCAGCCAACCCACCGCAGTCCGTGCAGCCCCTGATGCTGCACAAGCCTCCCGGAGCCAGGCTGCTACAGTTTCGGGCGATACCCGCGCGTCCCTTGACAGGGCCATCGACGTCCTCAAGGACGTCCTTGTTGCCCTCAAGGAGAACCGTGACCCTGTCGAGGTCGTGCTCTCAGGCATGATGCGTTTGCTCACAAATGGCTGAGCTACGCATCATGTTCTGGAACGCCTGTTCTCTGAGAAACAAAGCCCACTTCCTCCGGCTCCTTCTCAGAGAACAAAACATAGATGTGGCTCTCATAAATGAGACCCATCTGAGAGCCTCAATGCCCCTAGCCATCCCAGGCTACCACACCCTGGGCCTGGACGCTGAGGAAAACGCGTGGCGTGGCCTCCTCATCGCAGTCAGACACAGCCTTCCTCACCTTCCCTTTCCGGACCTAGCGACGCAGTCGTTCCAGTCCCTAGGGGTTGAGTTGTGTCTTGGCATGCAGACCATCAGCCTGTATGCCATCTACCGACCCCCCCGAGGCGCTCTTAATTTCGGTGAGGTGCACCGAGTGCTTGGTGACACCTTCCCCACAATTGCGGCCGGGGACTGGAACGCTAAACATCCCGCCTGGCGTTGCCCACGCATGGATGAACCAGGACGAAATCTCTTCGAGGACGCCGATAGAAATGGCTACGTAGTGGAGGGGCCTGACGAACCCACCCACTACCACCACCATCCCTCCTCTGCCTCCGCGGCCGCGACTACCATTGACCTAGTCGTGCATAAGGCGCTGGAGGCAAACTCGGTGTTCCTCGAAGCTCCAGTAGTGCTGCCTGACGTGCTCGGCTCCGACCACCTCCCAGTACTGTTCTCAGTACGGGGAACGCCAGCGGCCATAGGGCACCCCCCTTTACGTAGGGGACGAATCTTCTGGCCCCGCTTCGAGGCCCTCACTGCTCAGCTGACTCGGCCACGAGAGGAACCGCTTGATGATCCGCCTAGTGTCGATAGACTTGAGGCGTCGATCACAGCGACGATCCAGACTGCCCTCCATGAAGCTACCGCCCCCGCCAGTCCGGTAAGACTTCCACCAACTCCACGGCACATTGCTGACCTCATTGCGCGTAAGAGGAAGACGCGCAGTGAGTGGCAGCAGATCTGCGAGCCCGCCACCAAGACGAAACTCAACGTCTTGGTGGAGCGTATTCGCGCAGCGCTCGCGGAGTCCAATGCCGAGAGTTGGGACGCGAGGATTCGTGACGCCACCGAGGACGAAGCGTCTCTCACGAAGCTGTGCCGGCAGCTTACCAAGAAGCCGCCCCCTATCCGACCTCTCTTCCACCCCGATGGCACGCTGTGCTACGACTCTCAAGGAAGGGCCGAAATCCTGGCAGACCACCTTGAGAGTCAGTTCGCACCCAATCCCAGCTTGCGACCTGAGCACCACGCACAGCTGGAGCAAGCGGTCACCGCCTTCCTATCGGACCCCCCTAGCCCGAGTCCTCCTCCGCCCTTCTTTTCCCCGTCGAGCGTGAAGAAGGCGATCGCGCGGCTCAAGCCTAGGAAAGCTCCGGGGATAGATGGTGTGCCTAACCTGGCACTACAGCATCTCCCCATGCGGACCATATCATCACTCACCAGGCTTTTCAACGCCATCCTACGGCTGGGATATTTCCCCCGGGCATGGAAGGAAGGCCTGGTAGTGATGATTCCGAAGCCAGGGAAGGACCGAAGGCGCCCCGACGGCTACCGACCCATTACCCTGCTGAACGCCTCATCCAAGCTGTTCGAGAGACTACTGCTCCCTCTCTTGGAGGCGCACTTCCAACCGCGCCCCGAGCAGTTTGGATTTCGCAGTGGTCATTCGACCACTTTGCAACTAGCACGCGTCCTCCACTTCGCAGCGGCCGCCATGAACAGGAAGGAGAAGGCAGCAGCGATCTTCCTGGACGTGTCGAAGGCGTTCGACAGGGTGTGGCACCCCGGAGTGCTCCACAAAGTGATCCGGGCGGGCACTCCCCATCACCTGGTGAGGGTTCTGGCCGAATTCCTCCGCGGCAGAACCTTCCGGGTTAGAGTGGACCACGCTCTATCCAGCAGCCATCCCATCGCAGCAGGGGTACCCCAGGGTAGTACCATCTCTCCTACCCTGTATTCCATATATACCAATGACATCGCAGTTCACGACAATGTCACACTGGCCCTCTATGCCGATGACATTGCGTTCCTGGCTAAGTCCCTGAACCTCACTCATGCGGCTCTCAAACTCCAGCGTGCCCTCGACCTGCTACCGAACTGGTTTGCGGAGTGGAGGCTCACGATCAACGTGGCCAAGACCCAAGCGATTGCGTTTGGGCTCCACAAGCTGCCTCCTCCGCTTGTTCTCCAGGGTGAACAGGTCAAATGATCCCGCCAAGTCACCTACCTGGGCGTCTCCATAGAAAGGGAACTTTCCATGTCGGCCCAGGTAGCCAAAGCCAGGATCGCAGCGCGAGCTGCACTGGCCCTGCTGCGTCCCTTATTCCGATCCCGCCTTCCTCTCCGCACCAGGCTGGGGTTGTACAAAACGTACGTCAGACCCCATCTGACGTACGCGTCCCCAGCTTGGTACTCCCTCACGAGACCTAGTCTTCGGAAGGTCCTTGAGACGGTGCAAAATGTGGCTCTCCGACGAGTCGTCCAGGCTCCTAGATACGTGAGGAACGCTACCATTCAGCGCGACCTCCGTATCGAAAGCCTAGAGAGTCACATCACCCAGCTAGGTGCCCGCGTCTACCACGGAGCCGACGCCTCGGATCACCCTCACATCCAAGACATCGCTCCGTGGCACTCCCGTCCGCCGGATGCCCGAAGACTACCTCGAGACATCCTTCCCCCTCCTTCTGATTCCTGAGCTGCTACCAAGGCCGCTGGTCGCCTAGGCTGAGCCTCCCCGGGATCACCTGAGGGTCTCATTCGGCCGGGCTGACCGCCCGGGTAGCGCATAGCTCACTCCTTTTGTCCAGTCCTTCTAAACTTGTCCCACTTAAGGACATTTTACCTCGGGCCAAACGCCCAACCCAAGGACCCGCCCATATTCATGGGCGGCGGAAGAGCCTAACGGCAAGAGGGCACTGCCCTGAAGCCGTTTTCCTCTCCCCCCACGGGGGTCGAGAGAGAGAATACATCTAAGGTAAACTATAGAAAAGTCAATTATGTTCATAAAAGATTTCAAAATGTATTAATGGGTTGGTGAAGCTACCGTTATTGTAAAAATAAACCAAAAAAACTACACAGTGGATTTTTTGTCTGTATGTTTGTCTTGAAAAGTATTAAATACCAATAAAGTCAAATTACTTTGATTACTGGTAACTACTAAAGAATGATTAAATTTTGACGCTATAATAGCTTAAAACTTAAATCAATATATAGAATAGTTCTTGGAATTCAATGAGGTGTCCGAAGGAAAAACATAGACATATTTTAATTACGTCGATTACTAGCAAGTGGAGCTAAATTATATAATAGATTTTGTCGAATAAATTACTTTTTGTAATTCATTATTTAAATTCAATGAACATTTTTAATTCTATTTTATTAATTTTATTTTAAGCATTGACAATGTTAAAAATAGAAAATATTAGTAGTACATTTGTCAGGACTAGAATAAATAACGCCAAAGAAGGGCGATGTATTTAAAAATAAAAAAACATGGGTCAAGTAGTACTCGCGCACCGAGGGTTCCGTACCTATTTCAAAATTGTAGGTATTCCGATGAAAACACTACCTTTAGAAATTGAGAAACTTAAATTTGCAGTCGTATCCACTCCTTTTGTATGAAATTAACTACAAATATAAGTTTACAATGGTTTTTTTCTGGGAGAAATCTATAAATTTAAATTTTTTGGTCTTTTTTCTTTGGTTGTACTATAAGCTCTAAGTTATTGCCAAATTTCATACCTCTAGGATGACGGGAAGTACCCTGTAGGTTTTCATCATGCGACGATTTTCATATAAAATGTAAAAAAATGAGGCATAATCGTTCATATCTTTTGATTGCGTTGACTAAGAAGTTTGATATTTACTGTGCCGCAAGAGCTTGATTCTTCTACGTAATTTGGAGAAAATGATCTTGACAGACAGACAGATATACAGACAGACGGACAACAGAGTGATCCTATAAGGGTTCAGTTTTATTCTTTTGAGGTACGGAAATATACGGGTACATTGATTTTTAATAATAGATAAGAGTGATTCAAAAAGACACAGAAAATAAAAGAATTGCATTGGGATGTTGGTATAAAATTTTAAAACCGCATTTTGAAGCCGCGAGCGGGTCGCTTTTATATAATAAAAGGATAGAAAAGTTAATTCTGTACATTTAAAATAATCATTGATTGAATCGGTTAATATATCGATAATAGAAGCTAAAAATCCACTCAGCAGAATTTTTGTCTGTCTGTTTTTCTGTCTGCTTATTTGGCTTCCAATCAGGCAAAAACTACTAGACAGAAATGAGTGAATTTTTGTATAGTAATAGCTTATCGTCCTGACTCACATAAATTTTAGTTTTTATCTCGGTATTCCATGCTGTTCCCGGAAAATAAATGAAAAAGTAATAAATTTAAATTACATTTAAATTACTAAAAAGACGTGATTTAGATTTGTCATGCTAATAGTTCATAACCTTACACAATATATATAGGATAGTTTTTATCCTGCTGTGAAATGCAAACGTCGAACGAAAAATAAAAACAGAGATGGTTAAATTACTTCGATTACATACAAGTAATGGGAGTTTTATTCCATTCTCACTTAGTAAGAGTGGCAAATGGCAAAAGTTTTTCAAATTTAAACATAATAGCAATTGATAATTATTTCAACTATGGTTAAAAAAATTCAATTTACTTCTTTTAAATAAAGAATAATTAGTGTTGGTATGATTTGGATTATAAATTTCAAGTGTGGGAAGTGGATGTTGTATTTTTTACGCTATGACAGAAAAGCTAGAACATAATCTGCTTAGACTAAATGTTAATTACATATACGTTTACGTTTTAATATATACATGCAAGACACATACATACATTGATCGTGATTATTAATAATAGAGAAGAGTGATTCAAAAAAGATGACGAGAAAACCAAAGAATGGCATTGTGACGTAGGTATAAAATTTTAGAACGAACGCGATCTAGCTAATTTAAGCGGGCAAAGCAGCGAGCGCGTCGCTAATATAAATATAAAATATACAACAACAAGTGATATATTAGATGTAGCGATTGTATTTAATAGTGGTATATTACCACCGTTTTTTTTTTATTTGTTTTTTTTTTCGCTGGGAAATGCTTTACGCAGACCATCACTGAGTAGGACACTTGTGTCCTACAGAGGAATGGTACTGTGGGACTCATCGAACCCGACACTACCCACTAAAACCCAGCGGAAACCCTCTCCACCTATATGAGATGCTGCAGGATCGCTTGCGCATGCCACTACAGCACCTCGGTGGGAGGCCCACCTAACGTGGGCCACTATCGCCTTCGGGGAGCCCCAGTGTATCTTCCAGGGCGCCCGCAGCCTCGATGACTTGCGGGAAGATCTTTATTACCTTCCTGCAGTAGCTCCTCTAGGGTTAGGGAAGTTGGAGATGCGCGTACCGCCTTCTCCTACCTCCCGGTCTACGAGGGCGGAGCAGATCTGCATCCACGCTAAGCGCGCACGCACACTCCGCGGCCTCCTTCTGTGCGATAACAGATTCACAGATGGAGACTGCTACAGACCAGTTCCTATTACTCTCCAGCATGGCTTCCATCATACTAGACAGTGAGAGATCCCTACCCACTACAGCCATCAAGGCGTGGCGTTGCGGAGCCCAAGCGGGGCATTCAGCCCAAGCGGGGCAGTGTCATCGCTGCCAGAATTATGGCCATTCGGCCAAGCACTGCTTCGCGCGCCCTAGGTGCGTGAAATGCTTAGAAGACCATGGTACTGTGGACTGCCCTCGCAAAGTTCCGGACCCCAGTGTTCCCCCGAGTTGTGTCAGGTGTCGAGCACAGGGGCATCCCGCAAATTATCGTGGATGTCCCTGTGCTCCTCGCAGACGCACACGACGGGAAGGCAGAGGCAGGGGTTTGTACCCTACCCAACCAAAAAAGAACGCTGAGCCTGTTGCTCAAGTGTTCCTTCCCGCTCCCCCACCAAAGGTGAATGCGTGGTTCAAACCTACGCCCCCCCAAGCCACTGCGCAACCAGTGACTCCTGTAGTCAGGTCATCGGTCCCTAGGACAGTGGCACCTACAGTCGGCCCCGAGTCCATGGCCGCATCCGAGCGTTCGCGCCCGCGGCTTGCACCTGCCGGCCCCACCAATGATCTTTCATTAGTCCTAAGTTTCGCCAGTAGCGTGAACTTTACAGAGTTCAGTGCCTTCGCGGCCAGCCTTCGCAGCTCGAACGGCAACCCTATGGCTCGACTTCAAGTAGTTTGTGACTACTCACACCTTCTGGAATCTATCTACGGATTCCACGCAGCTTGAAAATTCCAATGGCGGTCATAAATAGATTCACCCCATTACCCGCTGACTCGCATCTCGCGCGTATTAAGCCTAAAGCGCTTACTATAGCTACATTTAACGCTAACGGTGTCAAAGGTCAGAGAGAGGCAATGAGCGTTTTCGCTCAATCGCATCAAATTGATATCTTCTGCATACAGGAATCTTTCCTTAAGCCTGGGGTTCGTAATCCTAATATTGCGAACTATAGGATTATAAGGAATGATAGGGTCACTCAAAAAGGTGGCACTATCATTTATTATAAAAGGAATTTGCACTGTGTGCCGCTCGACCCTCCGTCTCTTACTAACATCGAGGCATCGGTATGCCAGGTATTCATGACCGGCCATCAGCCTTTAATAATTGCTTCTGTCTATCTGTCACCTTCAAAGCAATTATTAGAAAGCGACATTCTGGCGCTGCTTAGTATGGGTGACTCGGTCCTTCTGACCGGAGACCTCAATTGTAAACATAAAAGCTGGAATTTCTCTAAAAAAATTTCTCTAGAGGTAAGCTTCTAGATGACATCACAAGAAAGTATAATGCTTGTGTGGTAGGCCCCCCTTTTTTTTTTTTTTTTTTTTTTTTTTTTGACGCTGGGAAAAAATGACATTACGCATACCCTCCCCGCCGGGGGGCGGGAGAGGGGTATGTGGGACTCCCCGGTAAAGACGTTCCCGGTATACCCACTAAAAATACCCAGCGACACTCCGACCTCACCTAAGTGGAGAGGGCCTGGGAGTCCATAGCGTCCAGGCCCTCGCCGGTGACTGCCCGCCCTACGGCAGGCCCTTCACACCCCTCCCGCGTGGGAAGGGGTCTTTACAATGAGGCCCCCCTACGCCAACCCGTTTTGGCCCTCGTGGCTCTGCCAAGGTTCTGGATATAGCGGTTCTATCGAATGTCAGTCTGTGGCTACAATCCATAGAATCGCTGTCGGAACTCGATTCTGATCACCGTCCTGTATTTCTGAAGATAGGTAGTGAGAGCTTCTCTGGCTCCCCTACTAAGACTGTTGTCGACTGGAAAAGTTTTTCGAAGCTTTTCCGGTCCAATGAATCACCACTCCATGAGTTGATACTTACACAACAAGCTCGAGAGACTTTCGCCATCGCAACAGGCTTTCTGGGCTTTGTCGAGAGTTTTTAGAGTGGATTGCCTCTCGGCTATGCCAACCCTGACTAGGCCCGACATGTCTATAGCTGCCGATGACACCGAAAAGGCGGAATGTTTAGCAGACAGTTTAGAAGACCAATGCTCTCCAAGCAGTCAGCCCTGTGACCCGCACCACCTGACAAAGGTGGACTCCGTGGTTACAGAGTGGGCCTCTATGCCTCCGACCAGAGAGCCACTTCGCCCGACCTCTGTCGATGAGGTCAAAGTCATCATCAAAAATCTGAAAGATAGAAAGTCCCCGGGGCCTGACCGTCTTTCCAACAGAACATTAAAATCCCTTCCGGCCCAGTTCGTGTCTCTATTAGTGTTGATATTCAACTCACTGTTGAAATTTTACTCCTTCCCGGACGAGTGGAAGGAGGCCATTGTCGTTGGCATACCCAAACCCAATAAGCCGCGGAATCTCGCATCTAGCTATAGGCCTATAAGTTTACTCAGCTGTCTAGGAAAAATTTATGAGAGAATAATCTTGGTTAGACTCTCTGAAGTGGTAGAGGCCAAATCCTTGCTCATAAATGAGCAATTTGGTTTTAGGAAAAAGCACTCTGCTGTCCACCAAGTGCACCGCCTCGTAGAGCATATAGCTCGTTATAACATCAGAACTACGGCACACAGTAGCACTGCAGTCATTCTTCTCGATATCGCAAAAGCCTTTGACAAAGTGTGGCACAACGGCTTGATTTTCAAGCTGCTCACCGACGGTGTACCCCACTGTCTAGTGTACATCCTACGAGACTTCTTGTCAAATAGGTATTTTCGATACAAAGTAGAGGGCACTCTATCTTCTTCAAATTGTTCAGAATAAATTCTTGTGAATCGCGTCAGGTTGCCCCTGGTTCGTTCGCAATGTCGACCTTCATAGAGACTTCAAACTGGAATCGATTCAAGAGTACTGCAAAGGCCTGTCCAGGCGCTACTTCGAGCGCGCAGCTACTCACGCGAACCCCCTTATCGTACAGGCGTGTGACTACACCCCGTACGCTAAAACTAAGCTCAGACGCCCGCGTAGCGTTCTATTAGACCCAGATGATCCCATTACAGTTGCTAATGCTCCATATGTAGGTAGGAAGCACAAAACACATACACGACACTCACACCGCCGTCGACGGAAACGACGACGAAGTCCAGCATATTTGACGGCCCGACCGCGCGTTGGCGTGGCTGGGTTCAGCGGTTAGGGACTGCTAGGTCCCTGCAGATTAGTCTAAGTTTCTCCAGCTGCGCCTTCAGGTCGCGGCTGGTTTGCTAAGAATAGGGAACATCCCCCAGCCCTCTCGTCGGCCGCAAGCCGAGGCTCGAGTCCCGCAGGGACGCCCTTGCCGCAAGTAGCAAGCAGACACGATAGTGCTTGCTACTTCTTAGGGACAGAGTATCCTCTTCCCTCCCCAACCGGTGTCGCTGTCAAAGCCAATACGGCTAACAGCATTAAACTCACAAATAAAAAAATAAGAATAAGGATAATATTAATATATTCACGTGGCCCTCGTTGCGTAGTGGAACAGCGTCTGACTGTGGTTTCTAGTTTCTCAAGGCACGAGGATACTAGGTTTCCTCTGCTTTCCCAGTTATATGTGGAATAAAGGAATGAAGATGGAAAAAAAAACATTTTGTACGCTGTTCACGAGTTAAACGCTAAAGCATTATCCATTTTTGGTTAATATAAATAAGCGTAGATAAATATAAGCTCGCCAAAAAAACAGACTACGAGTACAAAATAGAGTAAAATATGTAGTTTATATTATTATTCAAAGTAATATAAATTTTATGTCTCGCTAAGTTAAACAACGAATGTAAGACGAAATTCTTTTAGCAATTATAATCAAGAAAGTTGTATATAATGTTTTTATTTTTTTAATGTAAAATAAGAAGGAAATATTTGTCCCACTTATAGAATGCCTCGTGCCGCCTGTACTATATTGTGTACGCAACTTAGGTTTCTGTTGGCTTATTGCAATTAATATTTCCACGAGGTAATATATATATATATATATATATATATATATATATATATATATATATATATATATATATATATATATATATATATATATATATATATATATATATATTTTATAATATAATTTTATTATTTTAACCATATGAACTATCAAAAAATTAGAGAACATTAACAATGTTTCATTTTTTGTGGAAAGTACAGGACGGAAAATTTCATATTTTTAGGTAAATTGCTTTATTTTGCACAATTTGGACGGGTTGAGTAAAAAAAATTAAAAAAATAAATAAATATATCCTTCTATTATGGAAACGAACTATGTGTAAGAGATTTTTTCATTAGATAGAGAATTTTTTCATTGAATGTTCATTAGAAGAATGTTAGTGACAGCTGGACAGACGAACCAACAAGTATCCTTATCTTTATCTAATTTTTCGTTCTGAGGTACGAAATCCTTAAAATATATAGTTTTAATTGAGCTCGCCATCCCCGTTGGTGAGCGAAGCGAGCAACGATCAAAGTCTAATTTAGATTCACTTACTAATTATCTTTATGTGTAAATTACGTAAACGTGATCTACAATTTTTTGAATAAAAATTATATGATATGACATGCAACAAAACTTGTTAATTACGGTCGTCGCGTATGATATTATGTATATTAATAAAAGCTTGTTTACAATGTAGCGAAGCAATGATTAAGTTAAATACAAGGTACTAATATAGCAGAAGTATTATATCCCCAGAGAAAATGCTAATTAATATTGTGTACCTAGGTGCTAGCATAAGTAAGCGCGTATGTCAATATTATTGATTTACATGGGTTCTTTATATTTTAAAGTATATTTTTTATGTAAGTAAATAGTAAAAATGAAAAATGATATTTTAATAAATAAAGTGAAACTATTCATATAAAAAATCTTGCAATAATTAGGGTATATCTTATATGTGTCATATTTTTATGCTTGACTTACAGGATCTTTTGGCAATTTTCTGTTGACCTAAAGTGAGGAATTACAGTACAAATACAGAAAAAAATATTATAAAGGACGTGCTTGTTTCGCACTTGACCTGTCTTTTTTGTATATATATAATTATATAAACGTCCCCTGTAAATAAAACTATATAAACATACTAGCACTTTCATTATACGAGTACTTATAGAAATCTCATAACTTATACTGAATTTAGGCTCTAACATACGATTTTCCGTGTTTTTAATAATTTTTAAATGCAATATATCGCTTGCTTTGCGCATCATCCAGAAAATGAGATTGGCAGATTAAGACAGATAGATTGACAATGTTATCTTTTTTAACTATTGCAGAAACTAATATAGACAAGGGAATAAGCAACAAGTGATAATCGTATTATATAATACAAATATAAAAAAAATCTCATACATGAAATATTTTAGTTACTCATTCATGGTTGCGATTCAAGAATTTGTAACTAAAATTATTTAGTAACTAACGTCCATCATTGTTTCTTGATACGAACAATTTCCAGCGTAACCATAAATCCGTGCTGGTTAGATAATGCGGATGTCAATTATTCACATATTCATGTATCTAGTAATATATTAGTACTTTGAAGATCAAGGACGCTTTTATCTAGGCAATACAAGTAAACAAGGCGTGGTCTTGATTGGTCTTGATGTATATATAAATGAGAGCAATAGCTGCATTGTTATCACTTGTGAATACCCTTGCAAGCGACTCTTTAACAATGCTGTACAGGCTGGTAAGTTGAGCACAAATATTGTATAGTTCTAAGGCTGCGGTAATATTAATTATTTACGTAAACAAAACATACATAAAAGCTTATAATTACGTAAGCTTTCATTGTTCAAGATTCGTAATTCACTTTATATTATAGGTTGCTATGGAGTAGGTACTAGGTAATGTATAAAGAAGGTGAAATGAAAGTTAGTTTTTTTGTATATGGGTACAAAAGTTTCTTACTTTTTAACTATGTAGAAATTTTAACGCAATATTTTTTTATCTCACGTACCCCTTTTGATATAAAATAATTAACAGATAATTTTGATCTATTACCGACCAATTAGGAAACTCAATTCCTAATATATACATAATTTTCTCAGAATATTCAGTATGATAAGATGTGATCTGTCTACCTGTACTAATAAAAAATAAATTTGAAATATGTATTATATATTCTTAATTAGAATATGTGTTATAAGTCAGACTTAGAGGAATAATATATTTTTTTTATTTTTATTTTTAAAGTAATATTTTTATTTCTCATACTATCCAAGCTACACATGATTATTATATTTATATAGGTTGCTTTTCTTTAGGTATGTGGTATAAATTAAAGATGTCACATCATCGAAATTAAGCCATTAGATGGTTTAGCTGGTATTGTTGGCGTCACTATCTGACATTTCATCTAAGGTTTTAGGCTTTGAATTGAAATATAATACCACATAATAGAGAAGAAAATTTAATCCTTTGTAATAAATGTGTAATATTATGGGCATAAGCGTAGTTCAAACAGCTAATGACTTTGACTGGTCTATTCTGTCTTTTGACTACGTCTCGACATGTGTCAAATATTTGAATAGTTACTATGTGTAAATAACCCGCTATTTTTGTTTTAATATAAGAAAACTTTTTGGTTCTCAGGTGTTTTTAAACTGTCACACAACCCCATCTCACTTTATTTAATAAATTAAGAGAAGTTAAGTTCCTGTTGTAATTTTTATAGAATATTTATGTACATTAAAGTATATAAGTATGCTTATTAGATACTAGAAAATAGTGTAATCCCTCTTATATGCAAAATGTATTTATTATTTTACAGTTTGCTTTCCTTGCTCTGGTGGCTGTGGCGTTTGCCAGCCCCAGCCCCAACCCGAAGCCCGAACCTGCACCCGCACCTGCTCCCGCACCTCAGGTGTGGTCATACGGCGCCGGATATCCTTTCTACTCCTATGCTGGTGCTCCCTTTGCCTACCCGTATGGGTACAATGGATACTACGTTCGCTAAAACTACATATTATGCAGCCGTAAAAACTATCATATAAATGTTTGAAATTTGTTTTCTGAACTTTTTGGTGTATTATGGCTGTTACTGACCCATGGCTAACCTAATGACTCTGATAAACATTTAAATAAAAAAATTATGCATATTTTTGATTTTTATTTGTATTTAACCCTACAATATTATATTTTATTAGTGTATAAACAAGATTCAAAGTTCTAGTTATGATATGAAATAGTAAAAAAATACTATAGTAATATTATATAGTTGAACTGAAACTCTCAGGAACTTACTGGCTCGAATGTTTGTGTCTATTTATCAAGAAAAGCTATAAATACTAGTTTATACTACATCACAATAAACATTTCAATGGAAATTGTGCAAATGATTGATTCATTATTCTATTATTAAAATAATCTCATCATGTTTATAAATCTTCTCTATTTTTAATTAATAATCCAAAATTAATTTGTAATTCAAATTCAATTATCATTAAGAAATATCGCCATTTTTATAGTACATATGCACTAATAAAAATGGCGAAATTGTATGTCACAAGAGTGGCAAAATAAGTATTATTTTTTTAGCAATAAACACACAATATATTATTAGATAGGGTGTAATTATCAATAGTTTAATAAAACAGTAAAAATATATAATGAAAAAATAGTAATAGAACCCGGATATATGGTTTAATTTATTTTTATATGTCCGTTTCTTTGTTTCCAACTAAAACAAAAATCTGAAATGCTGCCTTTACAAAGATATTTAGCGTGTTAAGCATTTTCTAGTGTGATATAAATTTTCTAGATCTGGAACACGTGATAAAGAATTAGCTGAGATAGCTTAGGTGGGCTATTACAGCCCAGCTTAGCAGCTTAGCTTACATTTTTAACTGTTTTATTGAAGAATGGCTAGCTATCTACAAAATAAAACAGTAGAAAAATGTGTCTTAAAAATTTTAATGTACAGAATAATATATAGAATAATATTAATCGAAAATTCTTGCCTGCCTGTTTGTCAGTGGAACTGGAGTAGTTCAGCTTAACTATAAGATATGATTAAATTCTTCCTTTACAAAATTTTTCGACCATGATAAACATTTTGCATTAACACATATAATTCAAGACTATAAGAAATAAAATATGCTACCTCAGAAATATATAGGGTATTTTTGAATAATAAAGTGACCGTTGCATTGCATGCATTATAACAATTGTTTATTTTTAAAACACATAAACATATTAAGCAGTAACAACAATCGGTAACAATCGGAATCGGTAGTAGGTATTTATGGAATCACATATTTTTACTTGCGGTAATACCAGTCAGCTGCATAAGCGTAAGGTAGACTGTAGGGTAGAGACAAGGCTGAGTTCATTACTGGATATGTATCTTGGTAACTGTACCCAGATCCATAGGCGTATCTATAGTCAGAAAGTACGGGAGCCACTGGTGAGACTGGCCCCACTGAGGCTATGGAGGCAACTGGTCCCGCTGGACCTACTGGCGCAGAAGGGGCGACAAGAGCAGCAGATGTGAATGGTGATGATAAGTATCCTCCATTGATAATGTAAGCTGGATCAGCTGACACTGCCGCGAGCGTTACCAAAACAGTTACCTAGGAATATTTTTTAATATTATGTTTACATATTTTAAAGAAAATAAATAATAATGGCTATTAGACACAATAAAAAAAATAAGTAATAATTTTGCCCACTTTAAACTGACTCACCATTAATAATTTCATATTGACGCTGAAAGATGTCTACTTGTGTACTATAACTAAAAAGGTATGTGACTGAATTTCACAGAAATGTCCTGGCATATTTATTTGAAAAAGAAACAAAGTGACCAAAAAAAGTGTAGAATGTGTGACAGAATAGCCGCTTTGAAAACTATTGCCAAGGCTCTGTTGAATAGTTTCCTCAAAACAATAGAATACATAATCTAACATGAAATATGCTGAAATAACTAAAATATTTTTTTCACCACTGACCTTGCCGTGGTTTTTCATCCTTGTAAAACAAAGGATAATGAATTCTTCTATGTTAATGTATGCGAGGCAAAAATCCGGATGTCTGAAACACTAGTCTTAGGTATTTTAGCGTAAAAAAGGGGAAAACCCAAATTTATTTTGATGACAATATTGCTAACTGAAATAAATCAATATAAATACCACTAGTGTTCCGTCCGCGGCTTCGTCCGCTTGGTCTTGGATTTACTCTAATAATATATGCGTGTTCCTATAATTGTACTGTTTCTTTTATTTTTTCATTTTGAATAAAATTCATTTTGATAAAAAATTAAAAATGTATTGATGTATATTAAACTATAATTATCAGTACTGTGCGGTAATTGTGATTTTTCCGGGAATTTTGGCATAAATAGTAGTTTCTATGTTGCTCCATAACCTCCTCTATCTTACGGTGAAAGTATCATAAAAAGTCAGTCAGTCAGTCATTTTGAAATCACAAACAGATACAATTTTTTATATGTGATATATTTGGATAGAAAAATAAGTGTACTAATAGCTTTATTTCTTTAAAAATGTGATACAGTAGTTTCCTCTAATCCTCATCTTTATTTCTAAATTGATGGTTCCCAGCCTGGTCTACGGTTGTCAAATTATGCCATGAATGTTAATATCGTGTTCCCTGTTAATTACAATGATATAAAATTGTTCCCTAGCCAAGAATAGGTTGGGAAACTCAGCTCTTGACCACGTGTCCGTAGTGATTAGATAAAACAAAAAAAACTAAATAAAATGCCTAAGTTAAAAAAAAAAATATTGCGTGTAAAGGACAATGTATAATTTTGGCCCCAGCACCGTTGGCATGCTATTTATACACATAAATACTAACTCATTTTATGCTATAATAATCAAATATCAGTATAAAACGGACTCTTCAGCCCTTGTAAATAAAAACCAAATAACCCCTTTTTTTATTGAGTACCCACCTATTTCAATTAACAACATAATCAGTACATATTTCGATAATTATGAACCAAAGGATAGACAAAGATTGTATGATAATCAATCTCTTAGAGACATCTTTCAAAAATATAACCTCAAAATTGAGAAGATTTCTGTATTATTTACGATTCTCTGAAGTGTCCGTTAATTATATTGAATTTGAGTCGAATGTATAAGTTATGTAGAACATAAATAATATATTTTCGTAACTAACGGCCTCGGGGCGAACAATGTATGGGAGGGGAACAATGTCCTTTAAAATATTATTTTTATATTTTATATATAAGTGAATGCCATTTTGTTCAGAGAAACAATCGCGTACTATACGTGTGTCTGCTGACCTACACTTGGCAATGGAATGCAAGAGGAAGATTTAGTTGAAATTAGGTAACATATATATTATTAAATAAAGGAAAAAGAAGAATACAGGAAAATAATTGAAATATGGAAGATGAGAAAATACTACCTTTAGACATTGGTTTTTATACTGTCTATTAAAGTTTAGATCTTTTTAAGATAGTTTTATTGTCGCCTAGTTCACAAAAATACTGTAAATTTGTCATATTTTGTATTATATTTGCTTCATATATACTCATATAATCTGCTTTTTGTTGACTAATACCTGCTGTTGTAATTACATAGTATTTAATTTCTTTCTCATGTAAATGACTATGTTGAAATGTGAATAAAAATCTTTACACCGATATTTTAATTTTATATATTATATTTTTTTATAGCTGCATGTTTATTCCACATACAAGGTATTCCGAGGGCCCTCCTCGTGCAACTTCTTGTTCTTTTTCAGTGTTTCCATTTACGATGTTTCGAATTGTAATTGCATTACGGCTTTGTCTGAAAGGATTCTGAAGATCTTCTCGCCTCTTTTATTATTTTGTTAGTAAAATATCATATACTTAATACTTACTATCCTATTCCCGAAAAAGACGAATCCAAAAACACAAAAATCATAAAAATCGGTCCAGCAATTTTCGAGTTATAACTTTTATATATATACATTACGCGGTAAACTAATTAACTGATTTCTTTTTACAATTATTTCTT
Organism: Dione juno; assembly: GCA_037127375.1. Classification (NCBI taxonomy): domain Eukaryota; kingdom Metazoa; phylum Arthropoda; class Insecta; order Lepidoptera; family Nymphalidae; genus Dione; species Dione juno. The sequence continues at coordinate 3,589,283 of JAXRJS010000052.1, forward strand.
CTTTATATATAAATAATAGCATATAACAATAAATAATTTACATTTAAAAAAGTTATTACTATTGATTATGATTTTATGATGTTATTATGTTTTATAATTCTAAAAATTGTTATTACGTATATTTACATTCATATAAATAAATCGAAATTTTACGATAACAATAGAAAAAATGAGGATTAATTTCTTGATGGAAAATGTCTTATTTTAAATTGAATCTAGATTCCACTACAGAAAGGGCACTTCCCTTTCTGTACGTTTCTAACGTGTTCCAACGAAGTCAAGGGAGAATAAAACTAACTAATATTATTATTATAAACTGGTCCTACGTTTATGTTCCTATATATAGAGCATTGCAATTATTGTTACTTATAAATATTAATATAATTCATAAGCGTATAATTATGAATTCTTTGTTTATCACTAGAACTTAAGTGACTATATTAGATACATATTTTTTAATTATGCTAAATATGTTTATACGTCAGTAGTAGGGGCCAAATTTTTTTTTTGGTCTATGTGGACTTGTGGAGATGGATTGTATTTTTTGTAAAATTTGCTTCACTGAATCACTGTGTCACGCATATAGTACAGTAGGGAGGGAGTTTTACGCGAGGAAATCCTTTTACGTGTTATGCACTCACGGACTGGTAGATGTAGGCCAGTCCACATACCCACTAAAACCTCATGGTACTCCTCCTCGACCTCTTTCGGCCGTGAGACACGAAGACTAGAATCTTCCGTGAATCAGGAAGGATCGGCAGACCTTAGCTTTGTGTTAAGGAACTGTTCCCTGCTTTCCGTCCAATTTTAGAGACATCGCGTGTTGAGAGGCGGAACTCAACGCTGCACATTGTCTTGTTACCAGAGCCAGGAAATGAAAATACTCGATTCTCCCGACTGGGAATTGATTATTTTACTATTTTAGAATATTAACTAGCAATTATAATATAACTATTATCATACACTTCCTGGTCTTTTAAATATTCATCTCCAAATGGCCGACTGTCATTTCCACGGAAAAAACAACAAACTATATCGTTCTGTTAACTATCGTAATCGTCGTATCTAACAAAAGGCTTGTGATTTGTGACATATGTCTGTCAAGACCATTTTCTCAAAATCAGATAGAGATTAATACTAAATATCCAAGCCAATAACATCTTGGAGCACCGGAAAATCAAGTTTCTTAGAAAGTTTCAACACAATCAAAAGATATGCTTAATGTTTTTGCATTTTATATGAAAATAATACCGGGTCAACACCTAGAGTTATGAAATTTGGCAATAAGTTAAAACTTTCAGTACAAACTAAGGTAAAATCCTAAAATTGCAAATTTATAAATATATCCCAGAAAAAAACCTTTACAAACTTATACTGTAGTTCATTTTATACAAAATTTGAGAATACGGTGGTAATTAAAACTTATTAGGTGTATTTCATTACCTAGACTTATGAAATTGTACGAGAAGTGACAACCTACAATATATATATATATATATATATATATATATATATATATATATATATATATATATATATATATATATATATTTATATATATATAATATATATATATATATATATATATATATATATATATATATATATATATATATATATATATATATATATATATATATATATATATATATATATATATATATATATATATATATATATATATATATATATAAAGAAAAAAGTCTCTCAAGATTGAACACAGAAAGAAACTATTACAAACTTATATTTTCTTTTTTTTTTAAGTTTTTGAAAGTCAGTTTTAGTCACAATATTGACTATGTAACCCCGATATAATCTAATTACTTATTTATATCAACAATTTAGCCAATGCACTCGCATTATTTGACAATGGTTCTGCAAGAACACTTTTACAAATACCCATATTACATGATTTTAGCCAATATGGCCGCAGCGCTTCAATTCGTACACACTCAAATAACAAATGATAAACAGCATCTATTTTGTTACATTCTGGACATAACTCTGTATTAGACAAACTTAACATGAATTTAAACTTATTTTATAGAATTTATCCGGAGCGAAGTTTTAACAGCGACACTATGTTTCTCCTTTTCTTTTTACAGTAATTGATCCAAGGGTAACGAGGAAGTTCATTTACTATTGTTTTGTACCATATACCTTTATTTCGTGACCGCTCGTCCATATATTCTTGTCAATTATTTTTGCATATTTCCTTCAATTTTATCATGATATCAGTATATAAAAGAAAACAGTCATAAGGAATGCCATCATCAATACTTTGCCTGGGGGCTCTATCAGCTTCCTCTTTACCCACGACTCCAACGTGTGAAAGTATCCACTGGATATGTACAGATATATTTTGAGCTTCAATTTCATATATACATTTTAAAATGTTATAGGCTAGCTAGCTACCGAGCCAAATGTAAGAGGGCACTCTTTGAATCCGACAGAATAACAAAACTTCCATTGGAAAAGGATAAAATCAATGATAAAACCTCAAGTATAGCAATTAACTCAAGGTGCATTATCTAGATAATTACATCTATTTTAAACTTAAAAGTTATTTTAGCTTGAGGATCAAAAACCGCCGCTCCCGATCCACATTGATTTTTAGAACCGTCAGTATGCAGTTTAAAAAACGAAGCATATTTAGCTCTACGATTGAGTCATACCCTTAACACGCGGAGAAACATTATTTGAGATGTCAAAAGCCTATCCATGTAAAAAAAGAATATATAGGTAATTTCTACTCAGAAGTAATGCGATATTGACCTAAATTTCTAAATACAGTGACTGATAAGTAAAGGTAACTATTATGTCGCCATTACAAACATTTGTAGTTATGTTTCCACTGACTGACAACGATTTCAATAAAAAATTTCCAGCTAAATATTTTCTACGAATTTGTAGAGGAGGGAGGCTAAGTTCACTCTGCATCACATGGATTGGAGTACTCCTAATAAAGCTTCAGATGACTCGCATAAATTGGTTTTGAATCCTTTCCCATCTATCTAAATGGCTATTTAAAACTTATGTTTGTAGTTCATTGTGTACAAAATAATTGGATACAATCGCAAAATTAAGTATATAAATTCTTATAAATAGTATTTTCCTCAGCGGAATACCTAAATTCATCAATCATTTGATCGATATTTTTAATTATTGAAATCTGTTTTTAATACCTAATGGAGTTTTTTTTAATTATTTATACTTTTAATTATCTATTGTTATTGTTTTGTGATTTAATAAAAATCAGATATCAAAAACTACTAAAAACGGGTATTAACAACTAATGAAGAAGAAATAAAAATAATATTTAACATCTTAATTGTCATTTATTGAGGTCAGACATAATAAATATATTAAATAATTCAATTTGCTTTTTGTCACTATTTAGAGAGTAAATTTCAATTATCGGCATTTAATTTCTCAAAAGTAATAAGAATAAGGGGCTGCGTAAGAGTAGGGGGAGTATGCGACGGGAGAGTAGGCGCTGTACGATGTGTACGCTACAGGTGCGGTGTACGCTGCAGCTACGGGAGCGGTGTACGCTGCGGCGAAAGGCGCAGTGTAAACTAAGGGCTTGGCGAAAGCCACAGCCAAGAGAGCAAAGAAGATCACCTGCAAGAAAAAAATTAGGAAAATATATTATAAAATTGCTTGACAAGCAGTATTAGCAGTTATTACGTATATTAGGATAAGCAAAAGGATTAGTGTTTGTCCCTTATTTCTCTCCCATATTTTGAGAATTGCGTTTTGAGTCGTGGAAACATGCACCGCGCTTTGCCTTCTTACAAGAGCAAAGGAATGAAATAGTTCATACTCCCTCATAGGAATCGAACCCAACAATACTGTCTAACAACACTGTCATTATGAAAATATCATTAATATATTTTTTCTCAAAAGCACCAATAATAATGTTTCGAAACTATGTATTTACTGTTAAAATATAACATACAATAACTTACTATTATTATATTTTATTATTAATATTTATTATATAATATACATAAACATTCAGAAATGAATCATTGACTTTGAGCCCACATCCAAGTAAATGCAAACAAACATCATTCATAGTGTGTCAATAAAGAGGATATTAAAAATAATAATAAATAATTTAAAATAGGTAAATAAATAAAATATAACCATATATAAATATTAACATTAAAATCACAAATACTTACAAATTTGAACATTTTGTTTGTTTGGATTGTTCGGTGAACACTGACTGTGATGATGAGGTCCGGCAATATATAAGGGACAGTGTTAGACTTGTGTTGGCATCGTTTCGGCGTCGGCGCACCTCACAAGGACATCGCGATCAGGACTTGTACGCGACATGAATTTTCTTACAATACCCACATTAGATAGAGGGTGTTTAATTAAAAAAAATGTAAGCAACATAAACCTAGTGTTAAGGTCTTTTCAATTTTCGGGATATTGCGTATTGAGTAGCGGAACTCAACGCCGAGCTTTGTCTTATTTGTCTTGTCAGAGCGAGGAAATAAAAATAATTCATTTTCGGAAGAAATTGTAGAGTTGTATAATCGAATTCACACCCGTCGCGTCCACAGTCAGACGATGTGCCGCTACGCCGTCGTGGCGTCCTCAATATAGTGGTATAATATTTACACTGAATTGAGATTTATTTTTTTATAGGTTATGAAATAATAAGTAAAGTATATATGTAAGTGCAATCTACATAACATATGTACATATATAATCTACATTATATAGATTATTTCTTTAATCAATCGTCTTATTGACTTTCGTAGAAATGCGAATTGTTTTTCAAACTTTTATCAAAGTTCATGAAACCTTACAATCGCTTAATTCAATTATGTCATGTGAGGAATGATTTAATCTAACATTATGAAGCTCATTTTATTGTGCTGTGATTTAATCTTAAGTATTTTTTTTTCCTTTTAATCACATCGCCTTTTATAAGTTGCTTAGCAGATTTTGATGCTCAATTCTTAAAGTAAGAAATATTTACGCTGAATATCCATATATGTATACATATACTAAAAATAATTTTCAATTTCATTATTGCAAAAAGTCTCCCTGTATACACAATACAATCGAAGTGTAAGGATCTAATGCTGTGTAGAACATTCGATGATAAAGTCACATTTAAATTATTTTTACATCCTTAACCAGTGGACAGTAGAGGACGCTAGTAAGACTAGCTTAAAGTGACCTTGAACTTGTATTTTATGTTTATAGTACTTGGAGCTTGCATGTGTATCATTATATATAAGTAATTTATTTTAGAAATACTTACTTTATTATTTAAGTATGTTATATTATTGTTTGGTTCCAATATAATGCAATTAAAACGCACTACTTGAAATAGTTTTTATATATACAATTAAGAACAGCAGGTATTCCATTTTGGCAATGACGCTGTTTTAACTGAAGCACTGCAGATGCGATACATAACAAATAAATTTGTAATAGTAATTTTCAATAGTTTCCTGTATTTAGATTTTGTTTTATTAAGTAATTTTAAAATTTTTTCACATCTTTGATTCTATATATTTGTTTGTGCCCCGCACCGATTTTAAGAACCTATTATCGGTATTAAGCCGATAATAGGTTCTTAAAATCGATTACCATCTAACTGCGGCATAATAGCTTTAAAAACTTAGGACCTAAACGGTAAAAACCCTACCCCTAAACCCTAAGGACCCAATTACTAAGCTGCCGCTGTCTGTCTGACCCTCTGTCTGTATTTATCTCCTCTGGCTGTATTTCAGAAGCCGTGATAGCTAGAAAGCTGAAATTTCACTAATTTATGTATTTCCGTCGCCAATATAACAAAAAAATACTAAAAATAAAAAAAAATAAAAATATTTCGTTAGAAATATTTACAATCATGAAATACGTACGAAACTCTCGGTGTGCGACTACTTCTCGCACTTGACCGAAATATTAATATTATTTTATAATAAAATATATTTATTGTAATGAAATAAAAGTGTCATAGATAAATATACTTGCTTTATAGTTATTATATTTATGTAACATAAAAATAAATAGCCTCACGTTCTGTAGAGGTAGAGGGAATTTTTCCAATTCCGAATTCAGGTGTTATTCAGTCTCAATTGAATTACTCAAGCTAAAGTTCGTCGTAACTTCATATTTATACTCTTTCTATTTTCCAAATACTATATTGATAGTCCATGTCATGCCTATAGAATGATGTCATATGTGTGTCACATATTGTTCTATTGTCATTCGATTAAAATAGCACCTGCCAAATTGACACGACTAACGCTGTGATAATATAACAATATGAACACAAATGTTGAGTATATTCAAAGCAATGTCAAGACCATATACAGGTTATAGACTACTATTAGAAGCTTGTAATGACACAGACTTTAGAAGTAAATAGGTGAAATTATTCTTTTTTGTTAATCACAAAATCGATTTTTTCTTATTTGTGTTTATTGTTTTACCCAAAATTAATTATAGCAGTAATATATATAATACTAGTATATGGTGTATACTGTATATATAATATATCGTATTTATAAATGAAAATTGGTAGAGTGTTTTAAACAAAAAATAAAACATTTAATAACCATGTAATCGTTTACTAAAACATTTATATCACAAAGAGTTCTTCATATCTTCTCACTTCAGTAATAATGGGGCTTTGTATGCTGCAGCGACTAGTGGAGCGGAGTATGCGACGGGGGAGTACGCAGAGTAAGCAGCAGCAACCGGTGCCGCATATGCTGCAGCAAAAGGTGCCCTGTACGCTGCGCTGTAAGCAGGCGCAGCATATCCAGCAAAAGCAGGAACACTGTATGCAGCCACAGCAGGTGCAGCAACAATGGGTGCAGAGTATGCTACGGAGTGTATGCCAGGCTTAGCAGCCACGACTGCGAGTAGGGCAACGAAGATAACCTATAGAATTTAAATACATTTTAAGATATTTGAAGTTGATTGTTATTAAACATGTAGACCTTGTCGTATATTTTATTATGTACGTATAGATTTGAAGACATTGTGAGTCTTACGGTGACACTTACTACTGAAAATTTAATAAGATTTATTTTTTTTTAATTAATAAAAAATCACTGTTGTTTCTAAATATAGAACGTTGAAATCTTAAAACAACTTTTAATTGATTTAGTTATCAAAAAATATTTAGTTACCTGTTTGAACATTTTTAAGGGTTGTTTGGTTTGTTTGCTTTGACAGAGTCAGGGGAGTGAATGATGCTGATGACAAAATGTGTTCGGTTTAAATACTATAAAGATTTTATTCTCAACATGATTTTGATTGTTTCCTAACTTACGCAGAGAGACTATGCTGCTCCGAATTCAAGACAAATGTTTAAAATTGTATTATGCCATAAGTTGACATCAACATTATTTTAAAATCATTAACAAATTTATTGTCTAGTGTTTTAAATTGTATAATTAAATAAGCAATTTTTATATTATTCTTTATAATTGCTTTTTTCGGTTATGTCGTCAATGCTATTAGCCCTCTTGGCCTGACAGCGATATTGGATAGGGAGGGAAGAGGATACTTTGTTCCTAAGAAGTAGCAAGCACCACACGCTGCACTAGATTTATTATTGCATGCAGTATTCATGTAAAAAGTAAATCTTTTAAATATAAGAATTTTTTTTTTTACTTTGACTATCAGAAAATTAGTTCAATGTTTATCAAGTCAAGCTTAATAAATAAATAAAATTGATTTATTATATAAATGAAAATTAAAAACATAATCCGCGCTTTATTAATAATAATAATATAAAATATCTCGATATGTTTACTGCAGCGTTGGGTCATCCAGCACACAGTATCCCAATAACTGCAAGTAATTTATTTTAATAATTATGATTTAATAATTTACTAATATAAAAATATATCCATTTACATCATATGTTGTTGTCCTTAATTGTGAAAAAAAAATATTTTTTTATAAAATAAAATAATTTTAAATAAATTATATTGAATACTAAATTATATAAATTATATGTATTTTATACTCAAAGAAAAAACAACATGTACGCACACATGCATGAACTAGAAAATTAAGATTCATAAACTTTATTTTCTTGTTATCTTTGTTTATTTACACAATTTTTTATTGGAAAAATAGATGAAAGATGTAGCTATCATTTTTTATTTCTTATTGAATTATTTTATATATTAAAATTACCAACTAAGAAACAAATGTCACACTTACCTTATTAATTTTTGACATTATTATCACCATTTAGTTTATCCAATTTATCGTTTGGTATATATATTTATTCTTTTAAAATACTCGCACATATAAGAAAAAAAATATATAAAGCAAATTTGTCAACATTACTGCATGAACCGTCCATCTCATAATGCGATGCTCGTACACACATTGCATCAGAGGTCAGTGTGCGCGTGTCTGGGCTAAGCTGCTACACTTAGTTGCAACAGCTGGAGGTCAATACGCCTATTTAATTTAGATCTTAACGGACCATTCATGATTTTCCTGATTTAACGTTATGATATACGCGTCACGACATTTTATTCCATATTATGCTGAATACGCTTGTATGGATGTAGATAAGATATGATATTTTTTTATAAACGATTTCTTTCGACATTGTTGTAGCTGACTGTTGCATTTGTATATTCTACAATGATATTAATAAAAATAATAAACTCAAATTCTCCAACTTGTCTCATCATTGTAAAATAAAGTATCGATATTAAATTATAAATATAATAACAAAACACACACACAAACACCCATACACTGTAATTATAATAGTTATTTAAAATGAAGTACCTCTACCTACATACATAAAAACGAGCATGATTTTGTTCTTGATCTTATGGCATATAGATATCTGGCATTCTCTTGCCAAATGCTATGCTTAAAAAAAATGTTTTGATCTAATCTATTGTAATCACAATGAAACATTTTGTCTTTGCAGCACTTCCTAACGTTGCGCGTTATTTATCAACAGTTATATTTTAATTTATACTTCATAAAAATGCCTTCGTTATAATATATATCAATTGCAAACTAGAATACTAAATATGTCATCCAATTAAATATAAAACTTAAAACAGAAATTATACTTTTTAAGCACTGCAAAGCTTTACTTAGATATATATCTAATATTGAAAGAAAATTAGTTACTTTGTCAGCAAATAACAACTAGGTAGTGCACCAAGGCATATACAATTATTCACTTAATAAATAATCTAGATTATAATTTACTAATGAAAATCGAAAATCCTCTACACATTAGTAAAGGATAGGACCAGTAAGGAATTCAAGATTATCATTAATCAAGAAATGTAGGTAATTTATATTATGTGATATTAAAATAAAAAGATAAAAAAAAACTTAAAATATATAATAAAAAAACAAAATATCGGTAACTGTGAATCGGAATCGCTTCCCACTGAGGATTTTAAGCCAATTGATTGTAAGTCAACGGAAAATGATAAGCTACATGATAAGCTATAAAGTAGACAAATTAAATTTGCTTGCGTTTACATTTATTTTCTATTAAATGAACTACAAGTATAAGTTTGTACTCCATTTTTCAGTATATAAGAAAGTAAATCGATATGAAAATAGCAATGTTAAAATATAATTTGCAAATATTTTATAGTATAACACATTTGTAAATCTTTTTTCAATTTCAGTATGATGAGTTGTAGAACTCAACGCTACAATTTACACTACCGGAAAGGTAAATTTGTTTACTTTTTAAGTGAATACTGCTACGGCCTCAATTTTAATATTTTTTGCTGATATAGCATTTTCTTATTTACTAAAATCTATTATTATTTGTAGTGTTTTTCAGGTGTGCCAATTATTGTTAGGATTTAATTTTTTCATTCATGGAAGATTTATAAAAAAAGCATATGATATGCTTCTGAAATTACTTTTAGTGAAGGTCTTTACAGAGGGAGTTACAGAGGGAGTTAAGGAATTACAGATTATAATTAAATTAAAATTATACTTAATTTGCGGTTTATACATTATTATTAGTACGTATCTATTATAACTGTTAGTACGTAAATATTTGAGTTAACAGATTGTATGTAAATGCTGGCAACAAACATTTTGTTTGGATAAGTATAAGTTTATTAACTATCCTTTGAGGCTTGGCCCACTTAAAGTTCACAAATATAATATCCGTGTTTTATACATATAAACTTCCCGCTTAAATCACTAGTCACTATGTATCTTAGTGAACACTGAATTAAACAAAAATTACAGAAAACGAAAATATACACATAATATAATGTACATATTCGTTTTATCATACATCGCAATATTTAATTATGCAATGCTATTCGTCATAAATGGTTTACTGGAAAATTAAAACTATTGTTTGGTGCTTTACAAAGTATGTGAAAAGTTTGCTACAATGGTGTGCGACAAACGATACTATAAGAATAAATGATTTAATTACAATTAATTAATAAGAAAATATTAAGAATATTATAAGTATGTACTACAAATTATAAGTAAGCAGTAAGCATTAAGTACTGATTAGTATTTCAGATTTTTCGATTTTTTCTGTTTCTCGAGGCACGAGAATTCTCGACTTGGATATCTCGAGTTTCTCGAATATCTCAAGAAATTTTAGTCTTTTTACAAAAACTGATGTTAATTTCAAATTATAGATTTTTATAAAGAACAACCATGAATAAGATCAACGTAATTAGAAGGGCATATTAATTGACATGTATTACATTAAATTATAAAAAAAAATAATTACAAAAAATAGATTAAACAAATTGAAAATCTTAATTTTTATATATTTATTATTTTTAAGAAAATATGAATTATTGTTATTTGAATGGGAATGGTTTTGTCTGGCGAAGTTTAGAAGCTGTCTGGATGGCCTTTTGTAGTTACATTTTAAATAATTTGCTGTTTAGTTTTGTCTTTCATATTTGTTTACGATTACATGAACTAGAATTCGACTTTGTATACAATCTATTAACATGTATCAACAGTTCGATGGGAATTAAAAGTTTTACTAACGAAAGGGGCACTAGTAGATTCATTTCGTATTTGATTAGGTAAAGAGAGGACCTCGGACAGTAGAGGTGAGGCTTGGCATTTCAAACGGGCTCCGTAAACCTACACCTGGAGTCGCAGACACTGATCTTAGTTCCTTTCTCTACAACATGATAAGCCCGGCATGCGCACGTTGAATCCATTGACTGCTAAGGAGTTGCTTCTCTTACTCTTCGATATACATATATCAGTTTTGTTTCATTGCAGCGCTGAAAAATTTTATTTTTATTTGTTGAATGTTATAGGTGTGTAGATATCAGATATTAAACTAGAGAAATCAAATTCACGTGCGCCTTTCCAATAAAGTGATCCACAAATTGTTTGTTTGACAATAACATAATACTATTTTTTATCGAGTTTTAATTTTTTTCTTTATTTATACATTATGAAACATTTGGTACTAACCTTAGGTCCGTACACTTTTTATCTAACAATTATTTTATTTTCTTATCATCAATATTCATTATATATTGCTCGAGTTCTCGAGGCATCGAGTTTTTTTTCCCGACTTCACTTAAGAAGATTTTCTGTAGAATTTTCGAACAAAAACACTAGTACTGATGCTTGATATAATTCACAGATCAAACATTTTTTTTAGTTACGAATATATGTATTTGACTACAGATTGATTAGATATATTATATGTATATAAAGATTTGGGTTAAAATACTCATTGTCTCACTGGCTAGATATGTGTATGATTGTACATACTACATAATATGAAACAAAGTCGATTCTTTTAAAATGCACAAAGGAATGTGGCGGCTTCCTTTAATATACAGTGACCTAAGAGGTAAATTTTTATGTGTAATACACTCGTATTATGCACGAGTAAAGCCGAGACTATCAACTATTTATAATAGATTCTATAAACTATTAGGAATAGATTCTATAAACATACAGTAGTATGTCACTTTTTGTATTAAAATGAAATTATATAAAATCATTAACTAAAAAGATGATGTGGGAGTTAAAATTTTGTGTGAAAGTTAAATTCAATTTACTTAAAACTTTTGTAAACCTTAATTTAAACTTCGATTGTATTCTGAATCTAGTATATTCTCCTTGTTTGAGGCAAGACAGTTACAGAATTTCTCATTTAACGTGTTACGAGTAAATATATTTATAAATTCTTAGAAAGTGAAGAGCAAAGTGGATGAGCCCTTTGAAATCAAAGGGTTATATCTGATATCTCACTCTATTGTTTAATAAAACCACTGTGTAACAATTTGCTTTAACATTTAATTTATATATTATATATGCGTGTTTTTGTCATATCGATTTAGTCCAATTTAGTTTTATCAGCGAAGGTAGTAGGCAGCGTAGGGAGAAGCATATGGGTACGCAGAATATGCAGCAATCGGTGCGCTATATGCTGAATAAGCGAAGGGAGATGCATAAGCTGCGGCCACTGGAGCAGTATACGCAGCGGCTATTGGTGCAGTGTAGGCCACGGACACAAGGGGTTTTGCTGCGGCCAAAGCCAAAAGGCAAGCGAATACAAACTGTAAAAATAAACACATTGTAAATTATGTTTAATTCTATTTAATTTTCAATATATGGGCGTAATTGTCAAATATGCTTCTATTCATTGAATAAATACTGCTTTCAACATAAATATAAAATTTATGAAAATTCAAGAAAATAATTACTAATATTAAACTAATAAAAAACAATTAAGAAATTCGCTAACAAATTTGAAAATAACCATTTTTTTTTTTGAACATAAAATTCTTTGACATAGCGCTTCAGCAAACTAAACTCATATTTTGCAAAACTCACTTGTATAAATAATATTAATCTTAGTATTATATACAATATATTACTTACAAATTTAAGCATTTTAATAGTTTATCAGGTGCTTCGGCTCAGCTGAATGATACTATCTGGGAATGATATCGAGTTTTATACTATAGAAATGAAGGCCGCAAAAGAATCCTGCGCAATGGATCTTGGTGTCAGTAGTGTACTTTGAATTACGATTAGCTTTGATGTAGGGAAGGAAATTATACATATTATGTCTACTATTCAAATGGTGCCTAAAGTGACTTTGAATCTACTGATTTATTTTAATTTAATTAACTCATTGAATTTAGGTCATATTGTTTTTGAATATCTTCATCATGTTGTGATATCTCTATTACTTTTTGTTTTGCAGAAGCGAGCTATTCGCGCATTCTATAATCTAGGTCCTAAAGATTCCTTAAGGTAAAAATATTAAGAAATTAATATATTGACATTTGCATCGCAATTCATTTTTCTAAATGTAATGTTTGTTAAGAAAAATATTGAGCTGGTTATTCACATAGTGTTAATATTAGCAATATACTTAAACTTCAGCGCCTGTAACTAATAATAATCGAATATGCAATTATTTCATGGGACAGTGTCTTCTTCTTCCTGGCATTAGTCCCGGCTTTTTGCCAGGGTCTGCCTTCCGACTAAGACCAATCGGTCCATATGAGTGGCGAAGTGGTTTTTTGTGGAGCGATTGCCATCTGACCTCCAAACCCATTACTGGGAGAAACCAGGAAAGGAAAGGGAATAAGGGCAGAAAGACTTGGAATATAGGGGAGGGACACCACTTACATGGATTGGATCGGGTTATGAAAGTGGTGGCTCGAGGTCCCGGGGTCGCGTACCCGTATGCCGGAAACCAAATATCGGACAGATAATTGGGACAGTGTGTACGCTTTTATACAATCCCACAAAATATTACAATACAATCCCAATTACCTAATTAATGATTTTTAAGTGACAACACACCTTTGGAACGACACGGTTGCTCCAGTCTGGTTCAAAGGTATCATTGTCACTAATGAATAATTGAAATATATAAATTACCAATTAAAAAAATAAACGAAAAAAAAGTCCCAATGAGCGTTTGCGCCGGTTCTTCTCAGGTCTGAGGCATTAATTTTACTGAAGCGGTGGTACTGTATTTGATGTTTAAAAAAATTGGATTTGTATCTTTTATTTTGACAAAATATATATTACTTTGACTTTGATATTTTGTCTTCATCGTTAAAATATTTTTATTTACTAACCGAGTAATATCCATCATGTCTTCTTCAAACTACGTGACATTTCCAAAGTAAATTGTCCTCCACAAAATTGCCTGAAAGCTTGCACAAAATAAAATTATTACACAAATTTCGGCAATATTAGTTAAGCTCAACCACAAAATTGTTCACAGAATTATCCATGAATATGTAATTGATTTAAAAATTATGTGAATAATAGCGGATGAATTTGTCCCATTTAACGAAATTTGACAAAAAGCTTGTATGAAAAAGCAATGTAATGTATTAAAGCAATGAAAAAGTATGTTTTTATGAAAAGCTATTCATAAACCTTATCATATTATTAATATTCTATAACAAAATGTTTTATGGAAGGGATAAATTAGATAAATATTTCAGTGGGGCATGGTTTGCAGTGATTTACAATGTGCCGTGATACTGGCAGATTTAATTATTATCAAGCTTAAAATATGAAAATTTTATTTAATAAATAATGCCAATCTTAGCTTTGTGGTTAAATTTTTGTCAGTATTCATTCTTCTATATGAAATTTAAGTTATTCTTACTTTTGTCAAGCAGTTATAATAAAAAACCAAGGTCTAAGCATTTGTATAATTTATTTTATAATTTGTTTATTTTTAGCAGTGTGAGATTAAAAGACTATAAACTGTAAAGACTATAGACTGTAATATGACGTTATGTAAGTTTCATTTTCTTACTACCATTACAGTGATCGAAGTCAGTGAAGATGGCTACAAAATTCTTTATTAATCGATAATATTTCAAGATTATATTTTTATAATCGATCATGATATGACGTAGGGTGCCCTTCAGCTGAATGGACCGACGACTTAAAAATGGGGCTGAATTAATAATAATAATGATATTGTGATTTCATTATTATTGTATGATTGTTTACCATATTGTATTTACCATGATATTTAAGAATTATTTTCGGATGGGAATGCTTAGTAGAATTGACAAAAAAATAATCATATGGGACTTTACTAAACTTTGTCAATGGAATTACTTATATAATCGTGACACAAATATTACTAGCAAGTTACAATTTTTAAAAATACCAGTCAAGGTGCATTAAGTACTCGCGCACTTAGGGTTCCAAAGAGGATTTCATGATTGTTAAATTAAATGAACTACAAATATAAGTTTGTCATGGTTTATTTCTATGTTAAATCTATAAATTACTAATTTTGAGTATTTTCTCTGTGTTTGTTCTGCAAGTTCTCACTTTTCGTCCAATTTTATAAGTCTGTGTTAATGAAATATAGCTAATAAGAGTCAACAAACTTGAATAACCGACCGTATTCATTCATTTTGTATGAGATGAACTACAGTATAAGTTTATAGTGGTTTTTTCGGGGATATATCTATAAATTCCCGATTTTCGGATTTTTCCCTTTATTTAAGCTATAAGTTCTAAGTTATTGCCATATTTTATAAGTCTACATCAACGGGAAGTCCCAGGTAGGGTTTATTTATGCGGTTATTTTCACACAAAATGCAAAGAAATAAAGCATAAACGCATATATCTTTTGATTGCGTTGACTTATATGTCATATAGATGTCGATGTCCTAGACTCACAGGGGACCGGCCCCCTGGAGAATTTCTCTAGATACGTCAATGGGAATACTAATATTAACTGTGTCATCCAGCCGCCAGAGAATTGTGTAACGTTTGTATAGATTATTTATGTAACTTTTTTATATAAAATGAAATAGACGTATACTCAATTTAAAGATTGAAAATATTTGTAATAAAACAATATAGTTATTTGTATTCATTTATTCAGTTTTGTTAAATAAATAAAATTTAAATTCACTTCATTTGTTGGACTAGACAAAGATATTTTTTTGGTTTAAATCAACGACGAAGGTAGTATGCTGGGTAAGCAGATGCATAAGGATAGGCGGAATAGGCAGCCAAAGGAGCACTGTAGGCAGAGTATGCAGTGTATGCTACAGGTGCGGAGTATGCTGCAGCAAGAGGAGCAGAGTATGCCGCCGCGACTGGCGCTGATACCAGCACCTGGGGCTTGGCAGCGGCGATAGCCAAGAAGCAGACGATGAAGAACTGTTAAATAATAAAAATATTATTATTCTAATAATATTATTAATGAACTAAACAAAATATGAATTAATTAATGTATAAACTTACCAATTTAAACATTTTGGTGATTTGTGTTATTGTAATGCAAAGTAAGCAAGTGAACACAAGGAATGCGTATGATGTCCAGCATTGGAGTCAAGTCGTTTTATACTCGTACATCTTTTACCTCCTTTGCGAAATAGCCTTGCAGGTCATGATTGGAATACTAAAATTGCGTTTGGTTAATTTTATTTATTTTAAAATTAAGCTTTACAGCATAAGTCATATTATTATGCGATGGCAGGAAGAGCCGATTGATAAGTAACTCGTTTTTTTTTTGTTTTATCCTAAATAACGTTTCCATCTTTACAAAACTTTCAATAAAATTCATCTGTTATATGTTCCTGATTTCATTTTTTTAGCCCTTAGCCTTAGCACCTATATTATTTAATCTTCTTTAGTATTCAAAGGTAATATTTTCAAAAATTATTTTTAAATAATAATTAATAAAATTTTACTCACATTTTTTATAATTACTATTTTTATATAATAATTACTATTCAATACTTCAATAATAATTATTGAAACACAAATTTTAGATAAATTTCGTTTCGAGAATCTTATATTACTTAATTGAATTTTCGTATTATATTACCTTATGTATTTCTGGCCAAAATAAGTAATTCAAGATACCATAAGAGTGTTGTGCAGTACAGAAAACTTGAGAATGCTTCAACTGCTTACTACTGATACAAATATTTGGGGATTTTAGTAACGGTGAAAGCAACAAAAATAAATAAATAAAAAGATTTTTGACTTACATGAAAGTATATATATTTATATATATATATATATATATATATATATATATATATATATATATATATATATATATATATATATATATATATATATATATATATATATATATATATATATATATATATATATATATATATATATATATATACATATATATTAGTTTTTTACTTGAACCCTTTGTGACACAGTGGAACATTGCGTTTATAGTCGTCTTTGTAAGCTCCCAACCTCGGGACGGAATTCTGCAATTGGAAATCGGAGAACGGAGGATCTTAACACTAGATTCTCGTAGCATACCCTGTTACATGCAGGATTAATTGTAAAGCTACAAAGTCTTAAAAATATCTAAATAACACAAAAAAACAAACCACTACAACAAATGAATAATTTAATTATAACGTAGTCACTTGTATGTTACGTTGTGAAATTTGGGGACATTATTGAATTTAGTTACCAGTCAATTGGTACGCTCAAAGAATGCATATAATGCCAGCCTTCAAATTATATTCGCTTACATTTGTACTACCTATTTACTAGTAGATGCCTGCAGGTTTGTTAGCGTCGACTTTATGATCGTTTCCACATGGTTTACCGATTTAATGAAAATTGGGTCAAATCTATTTCAACTATTTTTAATATTTTAACATTAGGTATGTGTAATAAAATTTAAATGTTTTTCAAATCAATATCCATAAATATTATTATATAGCTTATCTTTAAGTGTTTAATAGCTTTTACAGATATTTTAGGTTTTTAATTGTTTCATCCAACGCCGGAGTTTGTCTGCCAAAGTGGTTTTTTTTTAAATATAATTTGTCTTCTCCGAGTGGTGCTAGAACCCACCGTCCGTACCGTCGAGTGCATTACGTTTAATGACTTTTACGAAGATCAATTTTTGTGAATCGTTTTTTTTTATAGTTTAGCATATCTATATATCCATTGTGGTACGTCATACATCAGGTGTTCCAGATCTTTTTCTCTCCTTTACCATACCAAAATATCAATGAAATATTATGTCAGAACATTTAAAAAGTTTTAAAAATCATAGATTAGTATTCTATTAGTGATAGTGATATATATATATATATATATATTTATATATATAATAAAAAATCCGGCAGCAGAATATAATAAAAATAGAGTTTTGACTGACTATTAATTTTTATTTTTATTTATTTTCACCCATTCCGACGTAGCAA